>JALAZF010000035.1:12186000-13467000 GCA_022829125.1 Lathyrus tuberosus
CATATAGTAAAGGAGGATCCTCCTTATTTTATAGAATTTCTATCAACATTGTCCAAAGGCTTGTTGCTACTGGTATATTCTTTCAACTCTGAAATGAGGTATGAGTATTACATAAATCTATTTATAAAAGGTAGTTGATTATTATTTTGAATTCATTAATTTTTTTAAAAGAATAGAAATGTCTTAGTGGCTTATCATGTGTTTAAATTCTTTTATTTTCCTTCTAATATTTCTTCTCTCTATATATGGTATATCAAAATTATGTGTTATCATTATTCTTCTGTATTGATTGAATAAAAATGCCATGTTTAAAAATATATATTCTAGAAAGTTTCTTAATGGTATTTATGTTATTGAGAAGGGTATTGTAGTTGTTAAAGAATATATCGTGATACTCTCATAAGCATATAGTTTTTTTTAGCTTCGAATATAATTGTTCCAGCTTATAAGCGTCACTAGTGCAAAATGACGAATATAATTTTAAAATTTACACCCATTATACGGAAAATGGGTGTAAATAAGAAATTCAGTGACAAATTTGTAAATAAAATGTCATTTTAAATATTAGTAAGTGGCAATAGACACCTTATTTTAAAAAAAAGTGTAAATTAAAAATATTATTATAATAAATTAAAATTATTATTATAGTCAAATCTCTATTACTCCCATTAAAGATATAACGGGTGTAAATTTAAATTGGTTGAAAAAATTATTTATTTTAATAACATTAAATATTAATTTTAAACACATTATTAAATCACAATATATTTTATGAGATTAATTGATATTAGCATATCTCATTTTCTCATATTTATTAAGTGAAGTAAATTAATAGATAAAAATTTATTAAATTAATATTATGTAATTATGTAAATAAAATAATGAAATAATACATAACAATTATTGGATCGATCAAATCTCTTTTTTAAAACACCATTTCTCAAAAACCCATTCTAAAACCCCAACCCCATTCCTCTCTTAGTTCCCAGATTTCTATCATTCAAAAGACAACCTTTCTTATTTCTCATCATCGCATAACTATTTTATTCGAAATCCCAGATTTCCAACGTTCATCCATCCTCTCATCTCACATATCGCATGACCAGTTTCTATAACCTTCATTTTCATCGCAAGACCATTTTCTTTAACCTTCATTTTCTTTCAATGTCGTAACTCGATTTTAGGGTTTTCTTTTTACTTTTACGAGTCCAATGGGGAAACACGAACATAATCGCATTCTTAGAAACAATGTTGACACTGAACCATTTGATGGTTCCTCTTCACACTCAAGTAAATCTCTCTCTCTCTCTCTCTACGATTCATCGATCTATTTTATTAGCATTAATCTTTAATTTTGTTTTTTTTTTGTGTTCTAACTGATTGATTCACATGCGTAGAGGAGAATGACAAAGAAAATTGATACTTTGAAGATACGGTGCCGTTTGACGATGATGTCGACGGTGACGCCACATTTGAAACTGAGGTTATGAACTTTGATGAGGAAAATGAAGTGTTGGATATTGCTGGAGAAACTCACAAATTAGATGATTTTGATACACAAATATTGGATGAAGGGCATGAATCTGAAGGGACTCAAGTTAAGGCGTTACCTCCTGCGTATTCGGCTTTACATCGACTATATGGTATATGCAGTTACAAGCCCTAAATTTTCTTAATTAGTTTTCTGAATTATGGATGATATTGCATGATACTGTGATGAATTGCATCCACTAAACATTATGGAAGTTTTGAACATGTAATTATTGAGGAAGATTACATAATTTATTGAATAATGGAACTAATTTCAGAGCTTTTGGCTAGTGTAATACTCTTGGTGACCAGGGTTTTAGCTATAATTAAGTTGGTATGTTTGTTTCCAATCAGAACTGGGTTAATTGTGATAAACACTTGGACAGAGTTGTTTAGGAATGCAATAATATCTTCAATGTGAACATAATATTTAGATTTATCTCATGGGTGTTTGGGCTTTTCTTCTTACCTGCAAGAGTTATGAGCTCCATTGAAAGGGAGAGGCAGGTTAGTTTTTATTCTATAATTCATTCTGTCCTGAAATGTTATATGTTCAATTGGAGTTTCAGACACCAAACACGATACTGAAACAGACTAACCGACAATGAAACTGATATGTAGACACAAATAATAATTTCCGAGAAAATCGAACAATAACCGACTAGGTTAATCTTTTTTAGGGCAGAAGGATTGATTAATTCTCTGCTAGTTTCTATTAGTATCCTAACTAACTGTAATTTCTAACTAATAGAAGTATTCCCATTGGGCTTACCTTATATTATGCAGCTGGAATGAAACATACATCGAATGCAGACTAAGATGGAGAGTCTCGAGTAGAATCAGAAGAAACTTCAAGAACGGTTTCAGTTGGCTGTCAAAGAATGCAAAATGATGGAGATGTTATTGGCAGAGCTTGAAGAGGAACATGATTTGACCATTACTAAAATTGGAAACTTAGAGGGAAAGGTAAATAAATATTTAATGTCCATGGGTCTGCCTTTTTAATTATATATCTGGGTGGGTGAGTGTTTTTGGCCTTGAACGGTGACAGACCTTTCAAATTTTACACTTGATATGAGCCCTGAAAGTTTTCACTTTCTTTACGAATATTATTTTTTTATGAAATTTGTTTTTTCTTTTAGATCTGTAGTTATTTTTTCGCACCGGTTTGATTTTGGACGGGGAAACGGTTGTATGTTGTTTTCAAGTTGAAGAATCAGTGCGTACAGAAAAAGCTTGATTACAGCTACGGCTCGTTTCTGATTTTTCAGAAAATTGGTGGATTTGTTGTGATTGAGCAGCAGCCAGACAACCGTAGAGATGGAATCCTCGGATGATGAGTTTTTGTCTCATCATTCTACTAATTCCATTTCACATTTTCTTATGCCCGACTGTTAGTTAAATTTAATTGTTCAATTTTATGTAATTTTTTAAAACCTAAATTTTGGGACTTTATAAAAAAAGTTTTAAAAAAAAATTACTGGGTGGGGTTATTCTTTAAATTTGATGAAAAAAGTGCTTCTAATATTAATCAATATTAATAAAGATTGCAGGTTAGCATTGATCCTGGAAATTGGTTAGACTATGTGATTATCGAAATAGAGATTGTCTGAATATCTAGATTTTAACATTCAACTATGCAAACTAACTACTTGTTCAAAGAAGATTAGATAATAGATTATTTTGCTTATTAAAATGTAGAACTTTATACTCTTTTATAACTCATGTTCTCCACCTTGGTCGTAAAATTAATCACTATGCTGTCATATTTCTTGCATCAAAGATCTAGAGATTTTAGAGTCTCTTTATGAATGTAATGTAAAAAAAAATCATATTGTTCAATGAGTGCACCAAAGTCTTTCCACTCTTTAAGGTTATATATACAGACTAGATAGAGTTACAAGCTTTTGTAGCTTCAAGTTCAGGAACTTATAGGTTTTATCCGTCTCCCGACTGCCCCTCAATTTATCGAGTTACCGATCCCGACACAGGTAGTGAGCCATTTACTTATGGAGCATGTTATGTTATTTTCCTTTTTTATTCCAGTTTCATAGTCAAGATAATATTCTTTTCTTTTCCATATGTATTTAGGGCTTGTAGTCCCCGATGTTCCTCTGGAGGAGACAAAAATGATAAGGGAATAAGCTAAGAAAAATGGAATTGAACTGGTATGCGTACCTTTGAAATTTTCTTGTACATTGTTTATGGATTTCAAGTGGATATCCGTATATTGTTGATCATTATGATAGAGAAATAACTGTGCACGGTATTTTACTTTGCAATATGATTTTATAAATATGAAATTAAGACATTATTAAGCATAACAAAAGGAGGCATGGTGATGATTGGACCAATGAAGTTTTGCTATGAAACATAACAGGATTCTTTTACATAAACAATTAAATATGACGGTTGTATATTTTGTTTTACATTTTCAAATATCTTTATCTTTTCTGTGTGGCTAAATTAATCTGCACATGGCTATAATTATCGAAGGTGAGAAAAAGTGAAAGGATGGCGAAGATTCGCAAAGGGATAGATGTTCAAAAAGCAGAGGAAACAGAACTGTATAAAACCATTCACATTACAGGTTGATTCATTAATCCATAAACAACTCCGTTTATCAATTTTTAATTTGTTTTTGCCGCACAGAAGCTGATTATGTTTTCTACCCTTTTGAATAGAGGAAACTATGAGAGCAAAAAAAGTGCTGGCAACAATGTTACATGAGATAAGATCTCCAATGTCTGGTGTAGTTAGCATGACTGAAATTCTTTCCACCACAAACCTTGATAGGGAGCAACGACAGCTCTTATATGTAATGCTATCGTCTGGAGACATGGTTCTTCAATTTATAAATGACATACTTGATCTTTCCAAGGTTGAGTCAGGTTAAAAATCTATCCTTGTTTTCAGATTAATTACGATAGTGTCAGTGTGAAAAAACTTACACCATCATCAAGTCACAACCAGTTATGTGACTTTAGAATTACAATGATTAAATTCGAATGTTTCTAATGATATGATGGTTATGATTGATTGAAAGATGTTTACATTGACGTGTATATGAACTAAATCCTATTATTTATATATAAACTTGAGAATTAAATAGACTAATTCATATCTTCAAAAATCTTGATTCTATGTAGGAGTGATGAAGTTAGAGACTACAAAATTTTGACCACGAGAGGTAGTAAAGCATGAGCTTCAGACAGCTGCAGCATCATTGTAGAAAATAATAACCTTAGAAGGACATGTAACAGATGATGTTCCGAAGAGATATTTAACAGCTGCATAATTCTAACCGTTACTATGCATGCTAGATGGTAATGACATCAAAACATTAAGCATGATTTCAAGTGATTCCTGCACAATTGCAGGTTACTGGCGATGTTGTAAGGATTCGACAAATCCTCACCAATTTAATCAGGTACTGAACGTTGCACGATTAGTAGTCTCAAACTTTGCAACATTGTTGTAGTTATGATTGATTGATAGTATACAAAATATTTACACTTTCAGTGCATATCAAGTTTATGTTGATTTACACTTCACATTTATAATTTTTTTCCAGCAATTTTATCAAGTTAACACATGAAGGCAAAGTTGGGATAAACCTTTATGTAATGAAAGAAGAAAAACATCTCTCAACGCCTCAAAACCATGGATTTAATGATGATTATAGATCTCCGGTTAAAAGTGAATGCTCGATGAATGGAGACACAGAGGATCAACATCACTCAGTTGAAAACCAAGGATTTATGACCTCTAACAGGACAGATGATTACCGAGATGTTAACTTGCCAAATGGCGGTGGCATAATCCAAAAATTAAACAATAGTGTGTTGCATACAATCGACGGGAGGGATTCTGGAAACTTCCAAGAATATGAGAATGGCTCGAGATCAAGAAATGATGTGTCGCCTGCTAATAGTAATAATCAAGTTGATGCAGAATGGATTGAACAGTATGAACCCGGTATCTATATAAAAGGTACAATATTCATAGCACAGACAAGTCGACCGGCCAAACAGCACGGAAAGCAGAAGATGGTGGTTCACCTATTGTATAATAATCTTAGGAAAATATATAGAGGAAAGTTCTCCGTTTAACTTATTTGGTTGTAGTGAACATAATTGTAGGAAATCAATATGCAGGAACTAGACATCTTTTATTATTTGTCATTTTTAGTTAAATTTTTCTTTAAGTTAAATATCCTCCATTTTATTTGGGCTGGTTCCTGTTTCATATATATAAAATCATCAATATAATTTTCCTATTTTCTTGATTCTTTTTTGTTTTCCCCTGTCTCATATATATAAAATCATCAATATAATTTTCCTATTTTCTTGATTCTTTTTTGTTTTCCCCTATCACGCCTATTTGAGTTTATACTTATGAATAATGGAAGAATGATACATACAGGTATAGGATTTGGATGGTAACATCGGGTGTAATATATCATATTTTTACACCCTATTTAAAGAAAATAGGGTGTAAACTTGCTAATATCTAGGGTAAACATTGCTCATTTTACACCCGATTTTTATCAAATTGGGAGTAAATATGTTTAATTTAAATGCAATTATTTAAAATTTTACACCCGTTTTCTAATAAGCAAGGTGTAATATTTCATATTTGGACACCCGTTTTAAACAAAAAAGGGAGTAATATACCATCTATAAATGTATACATGTAAACATTTACACCCGATTTCTATAACACAAGGTGTAATATACCATCTATAGATGTATATATGTAAACATTTACACTCGATTTCAACAAAAAAGGGTGTAATATAACATTTATTTACACCCGTTTTTAAATAGGTGTAAATTCGTCAGACATTTCTCACCTATTGAATTCACACCCTCTAATAACGGGTGTTAAATGTAAAAAATGGGTGTAAATTACTCTTTCTGCACTAGTGCGTATAAGTTTTTAGTGTAGTTTTGTATGTGTGTGAGTGAATGTGCATATTTATTTTTGATCGTGAAGGCTGGATCAGATCCTGTTGAAGTGGGCCACTAAGTACGTCTGAGATAGTGGGTGTATGGAGAGGGGGAGGGGTGTACCTGCAAGGCACTCCGACGCTCAAGTAAGGAAGGGTCAGAGAAAAGGGCAAGTACAAAGTGTGAGTTTCAAGAGTGAATATTGGATACCTGACCCTCTCAAGTGAGAGGGTTTATATAAGGCCCCCAAGCGCGTGTCCAACGTTCCTATTTTTGGGGCGAAATAACCGTTTTCCCGAAGAATATGTAACTGCCCAAACTAGCCGTTATGTCGGGCAGGGTGCCCAAAACTAGCCGTTATGTCGGGCATAGGCATAGTTTAGGGCACATGCCCTTAGCTGTTCGGGGAGTGAAGAAGCCGTGTGAAACGGGCAGCTGTTCCGGGGAGGAGCGTATCATTCCTTGCCCAGTTGGAGGGGCAGAAAGATAACTTTTGCCCTTTGTGGATTGGACTTAGGCAATTGGGCCGTTCTGGGAGCAGAAGTGGATTGGGTCATGTCTAGCCATTGGTCCAGTCCAGAACAGGAGCCCCCCAAGTCGTTGCTCCCGAGCATGGGAGTGATGACTTAAGGACAGCTCGTGGCTCCGGGGAGCTAGCGTGAAGTCTTCGTTTGGTGACGGAGAAAGTTGTCTCGTGGTGCCCGTGACCCCTGGTGTTCGTGAGATCCTAGGCCGTGACTGGACTGCCCGTCGTACGGGGAGACCAATGGTTAGGAGGAATTGAAACGTTAGGGCACCACATGTGCCTCGAGCCTTGTGTAGCAGTTACTAGGCAATGATGGCTAGTTAATAGCCATCATGACCTACGAGGGTGTGCCTCCGCACGTGCCCCTCAGTATAAAAGGGGGAGACCCGTTTCATTTTGTACTTTTCGCTCTCGGTTCTCTTCGTCTTCTTCAGAGTTCTTGTTCGTTCCCGTCGTCAGCTGTTCCGGCCACCGTATCAACTCCGAGCAACCAGTTTTTGTCTTCTTAGTCCAAGTAAGTTTACTGATTTTGTGCTTTTTTCATCCCTTTTTGATGATTACTAGTGGGTTGCATGCGGTTAGGACTAGGTTTAGAGGACGATTTGCTCTATTTCTAGTGGTTGTTGGTGGTGGACGGTGGTTATGCCATTTTTTGCTACTGATGCGTCGCTGGGCTTTTAGGACATTCTGGTGAGGAGGGCGATTCCCTGTGTCGTCGCGATGATGATGCATGTGCAACCGCCATGGCCGTTCATATTCTGGGATGACGATGAGTTTTCCGGTTGAGCATTTGCAGTTTCCGGTGGAGCTTCAAATGGAAATTGGGAATAGGCTTGAGGAAGTTCCTCGTTCGGGAGTGGTTTGTCTCGAGAGTCTCCTCGTGGGGAGGCTCTTGAATTTTCCCTTTGATGTTAGGGCTTAGGTCGGGGACGTCGTCCTCAGCCCTTCGCGCGCCCTTTCACTTGACTAGCGGTGGAAGGGTGGATTTAATCTTTCGTCGAATTCACTTTTTTCTCTGTTTTTCAGGTGATTGACATGGCGACAGGGCCAGACGAGGAGATAATAATAGATTCGTCCGAGGAGGAAGCGAGTTCCTCAGAAAGTAGCAGCTCATAATCCTCGAGTGTCCCCGGCGAAGCCGGGGAGGAGGAGGAAATGGCGGAGGATGCTGTTGAAGGTTCCACGGAGGAATGGATGGTGGCTAAGCCAGTCGGGAATGCGTCCACATTCGCGAAGTACTTGGGGGATTTCTTTATGGAAGTCGGACCAGAGGGGGAGTGGAAGGTGCACTTTCCCTCTGAGGACGATAGGGTCTGCACGAATTACGGGGATCACTTCGCCATGTATGAGTATGCATTCAAAGAGATGGGACTGAGGCTGCCGTTCACGAATTTCCAGCAGTCAGTGTTCGTACACTTGAATTTGGCCCCAACACAGCTGCACCCGAACTCGCTGGCCTTTATCCGGGCATTCGAGTTGACGTGCGAGTATTTGAGAATAGGGGCTGTTAGTTCTTGGATTGGCTGGAATTTTGGTAAAACAAAGAATGTTCAATGTTGATGTCAAGGTGGTGATGTTGCAACATTGAGTCTTAACACTGGGTTGTGTTAAGTATTTAAATTGCTGAAGTTGGATGTTTGATGTCACATGGCGATGTTGTGACATTAGATCTGCAGAATTAATAACATTAGGTTGTGATGTTGTTAGGGTTGCGTGTTAGCTGGAATTGTGGAGAGCAAGTTGTCTCATTGGATGCGAATATCTTGGGATAGATATTTTCTGCTGCAAAAAAGATCTGGTGCAGATTTGTAGGAGATTTAAAAGGTTGAAGATTTAAAAAGATTTTAGGAGAAAATCTGTTTTAAATATTCAGTTTTAAATAACAAATCTGGCGAGATTTTGGAGTAGGTCCAAGACCAATTCAAGGAGATATATAAAGCGCACCAGTACTAGAGAAAAGCAACGAAGAAAAGTGAGCCAAAGACTGAGAGTCGTTTTGTGTCTTCGTTAATGATTTGTAAACCATTCAAGTGTGAATTGGTATTATTGTTTTGAGTTGTTCTTGATCAAAGCTGTGAAGCAGAATCAAGTAGTGATATTCAAAGTGTGTTATCTCACTGAAGTGTTTTAGGGATTGAGTAGTGTTCTCATATCTAAGTGGTTTCTTAGGTAGAAAGTCACTAGTAGGAATTAAGTTTAGGAGATTGTCAACTGGGTTGTTGAGTCTGTAAATTAATTCTACAAGTAGTGAATTTCATCCCTGGCTTGGTAGCCCCCAGACGTAGGTAGTTAGACCGAACTGGGTGAACAATTTGGTGTGTTATTCTGCTGTTTAATTTGTCCATTGTGCAGAGTGTGTTGTTGTGACATCGCACCTTAACATCACACGCCTGATACCAGAATTTCAATTGGTATCAGAGCAGGCATCCTGTCTGTCTCTGGGTGAGATCTAAGGAAGTTACTTTCTGGTGTAAAGATGGACAAAGAAGTTGGAGGATTCGTCAACAGACCCCCTATTTTGGATGGATCCAATTATGACTATTGGAAGCCAAGGATGACCACCTTCTTAAAATCCTTGGACAACAGGGCTTGGAAGGCTATTGTTAAAGAGTGGAAAGCACCTGTTGCGTGTGAAAAAGATGATGCTGGCAAAGATAAAGAAGGCACCTCAAAGCCAAAGCCTGAAGAAGAATGGACCAAGGAAGAAGATGAGCTTGCCCTTGGAAATTCTAAAGCTCTAAATGCAATCTTCAATGGAGTGGATAAGAATATTTTCAGGTTAATCAATACCTGTGAGGTTGCTAAGGAAGCGTGGGATATTTTGAAGGCCACTCATGAAGGTACATCTAGAGTTAAAATGTCAAGACTTCAGATTTTAACATCAAAATTTGAAAGCCTGAAGATGAAGGAAGATGAGACTATTCATGACTTCCACATGAATGTTCTGGAGCTGGCTAATGCATCCAGTGCTCTTGGTGAGAAAATGTCAGATGAAAAGATTGTAAGGAAGATCCTTAGGTCCCTTCCTAAGAAGTATAAGATGAAGGTTACTGCCATTGAAGAATCACAAGACATCAGCAAGATGAGAGTTGATGAGCTCATTGGATCTCTTCAAACTTTTGAGCTTGGGTTGAATAAGGAAGAACCAGAAAAGAAGCCAAAGAGTATAGCCTTGGTGTCAAATGATCAAGAAGAAAAAGGAAAGAGTTCAGAATCCCAGGAGGATCTATTTCAGGCCATAGTTATGTTGGGAAGACAGTTTAACAAAGTGTTCAAGAGGATGAACAACAACTTCAAGCCTAATGTCAAGAACATATCTTCTAACACCAGCAAGTCAAAAGAGAAGGATGAAGAGAAAACTGCCCAAGATAAAGGAGTTCAGTGCTTTGAGTGTGAAGGGTATGGACATGTCAAGAAAGAGTGTCCCACCTTCTTGAAAAAGCAGAAGAAGGGCATGACAGTTTCCTGGTCTGACTCTGAAAGTGAAAGTGAAGGTGAGTCAGCAAAGCATGTTAGAGCTCTAACAGGAACAGTTGTTTCTGATGATGATTCTAGTGATGGAGAAATAACGTATGAGCAGTTGCCATCAACTTATCAAGAGCTGTGTTTAAAAAGTGCTGAGATTTGTTAAGAAAACAAGTGCCACAAGCAACAGATTGCTCAGCTTGAAAATGAAAAAGCTGATCTGGAGAATGAAGTTGTTCTAGTTAAAGCTCACCTTGATCAGATGACCAAGTCTGTTAGGATGCTGAGTTGTGGGACAAACACACTTGATAAGATCCTTCAGACAGAAAAGGTGGCTGGTGATAAGTCTGGTATAGGATATGTGGCAAGCACTTCAGGAGCAAAGGAGGAGGTGTCCCAACCAATGTCTCAAACAAAGAGACAAGATTATACCCCTAAGAAGCCTGTTCAGCCTCAGAATGTTGAGAAAAAAGAGGGTCCCCATCAGAGGAAGATGCAGCCTCAAGGAGCTAGTCGGTATATGCCTCCCCAATATCACAAGAGCATGCAAGCTGCAAGGTTGAAACAAAACATGTCTCATCAGATGTCTCAACATCAGGGAGATTGGTATGGATATGAATACAACAAGGTTGTGCCCCATTACCATGGAAGAAGGAAGCCTCATCACCATAGGAGACAGCCTAGAAGACAGCATCCTCAGTTCAAGAGACAGTCTACCTACGGTAAAAGACATCAGCACCATAGAAGACAGACCAACTCTGGAAGGAGGAGACAATACTATGGGTGGAAGCCACAACATCATCATCATAATGGTAGACGATATAACCAATTCAGAGATGACAGAGTTAGATGCTTCTATTGTGGAAGGTTTGGACATATGCAATACTCTTGTTTTAAACTGCATGGTTATCCACAATCTGCTCCTCAAAGAAAACTAAAGGAGGTCAGGCCCAAAGTTGTTAAACAATGGGTTCCTAAAGCTCAGGTCACGTGTCTATTGGCTCACACATCAGATGGACATTTTGCTATGGATGCATGGTACTTTGACAGTGGATGTTCAAAGCACATGACTGGATCCAAGAAGCATTTGGCAGAGTTCAATCCTTGCCATGCAAATGATGTTATTTTTGGCAATGGTGAAAAAGAGTAGTAGAAGGAGTTGGAAGAGTGAATAATCATGATGGTCTTACTCTTGATAATGTGTTCCTTGTTCAAGGGTTGAGTGTTAATTTAATTAGCATAGGTCAACTTTGTGATGAAGGTTACAAGGTAAGCTACACCAAAGATGAATGTGTGGTAGCTGATGAGCAGAATGAGGTAGTGATGAAGGGAGTAAGATCCAAAGATAATTGCTATCAGTGGATACCTCAAGTGGACAGCTTATCTAGTGATGTTAAGGTTGATGTTGTAACATCAGATGGTGACATCAAGTGTGAAAGTATGGTGAAAAGTCAATCTGGGTTAATGACTTATGGTGTTGTTACTCCTAAGTTGGATGATGTGTTAAAAGCCAACTTGAGTAGTCAGCTATGTGAGCAAGATGAAGGAGTCAACAATGTTGATGGAAGGATCAAAAGCTGTGACCTTAAGAAGTGTTGGGAGCTGAATACTTGCGAGGCCAAGAAAGATTACAACCTGACTAATGACTCCTATAGTTCAGAAGAAAAATTTCACAGGTTGACAATCCTTAGGTTGGAAGATGCAGATGTTAGAGTTGATGTTAAAACATCTCAAGTCAAGAAAGGTACTTCAAGCCTTAAAATAAAGAAGAGTGATGATGAACTAATTGCAAAAGTGGTTTCATGGGTTGCTAAACGACTGAAATCAAGGAAGAGGAAAGCTATTGAGTCACATCCAAAGATGAGAACTGATAAGCAGAAGATCTATGTGGATGGTACTACAAAATCCAGGAGTAAAGTGTTCATCTCTTCCAGAAATAGGAAGATTAGAGATAAGTCTGATGATAATGTCCAGGATATCTCTCAAATGAAGGAAGCCGTTGTTGTTAGAACTTCTGAGAAAATTCAAAAGGCCATACTAGATAACATTCTTGTGCTTTTCATAAAATGGTGGAAGTATGTTCTGGAAAAAGAATTTGGTATAGATACTCTGGATATGGTTGAGTTTGCTAGGATATGGTTCAGAGAGGGTGTGGGAACTTATGGTATTCAGGTGTGTATGAATAAGTTGCTCTGACTGTGTTTTATTGGGAGCTTCTTGAAGGACTTCTTTGTGCAATGAGTCCTTTGAATGGTGATGAGAAGCTGAAACATCATGTTTACTGGTGGATGTAAGGATAGAGGAATTGTGATCTCTTAAAGAGACTGGATCTCAGTAAAGCTTATAAGTAAGCTGAGAATTTGTGGAGTTTGTGACACAGTGTTGAGTTTGGATTATTTTACTGATAGTAAATCCAGTAGTGGAGCATATGTAATACCCTGGTGTCAAGAGTGTCAAGAGTATTCTTGGTGAAAGATGTCTTTGTTCTGGATCTGAAGCTTAGTGCTTACATTATATCTAAGGAGCATCTACATAGTCATACGGGAGAATGATGAAGTAGAAGGTTTGCCTTGGATGGTGAAGATGAATTGTATGATAGCCTTTGGAGAAAGGGACAGTGGTACCAAAATGCATGTACTAAAAAAATGTGCTCAAATGTTCATCTCCATCTAGAGCATTTGTTAATCATGACAGGGGGAGTACGTGTCTATGGTTTTTGCAGTAAAGGTGCATTTATTGTGAAGATTGCATGCTGATCAAGCTTGTGTTGATTGGTGTTTTCGTGTGGCCTTGAATGGTTCTAGTCATATGAAGCAAATTGTTTGAATCTTGTGCGCACATGCTTCTGAGGAGATGTCTGAAGACAAGATTGAATCTTGGCCTTGAATAGATTGTACACTTGTCTTGGTGTGTGTTATTCTAAGTGTGAGGAGTTGACTTAGAGTTCAGTGGAAGGCATTGTGTGTGTGCTTCAGATCTTGTGGATGATTGTGTGAAGCCTTCATAACTGGATGGATGAAGAATATGTCTGGATTTTCAAAATGTGGATATTGCTGACAGAAGAAGTATGGTTTTGTACAGGGTGTCATAGGAGATTTAACTTGTTGAGGTTTGTCCAATTGTGGCTAAAAAGGGGGAGAAATAGCCAAGTGAGCCAAGAGTATCAAAGAGTACAAATGTCAAATGCTGCTAAAGTGATGTGATGCAGAAGTGCATAAATTCAGGGGGAGTAATTGCTGATCTGTAGCAGAGTTTTGTGAAGTCTTTATGTATTGAAGATGCTGCTGCTTGGAGTTTCAAGATTATTGATTGAAGATTTTTCCGCTGCTAAAGTCTCTGAAGGTGCAGAGTACAGAGATTGTTTTAGCCAAAATTAGCCAAAGGGGGAGATTGTCAGTTCTTGGATTGGCTGGAATTTTGGTAAAACAAAGGATGTTCAATGTTGATGTCAAGGTGGTGATGTTGCAACATTGAGTCTTAACACTAGGCTGTGTTAAGTATTTAAATTGCTGAAGTTGGATGTCTGATGTCACATGGCGATGTTGTGACATTAGATCTGCAGAATTAATAACATCAGGTTGTGATGGAATTGTGGAGAGCAAGCTGTCTCATTGGATGAGAATATCTTGGGATAGATATTTTCTGCTGCAAAGGAGATCTGGTGCAGATTTGTAGGAGATTTAAAAGGTTGAAGATTTAAAAAGATTTTAGGAGAAAATCTGTTTTAAATATTCAGTTTTAAATAACAAATATGGCGAGATTTTGGAGTAGGTCCAAGACCAATTCAAGGAGCTATATAAAGCGCACCGGTACTAGAGAAAAAAAACGAAGAAAAGTGAGCCAAAGACTGAGAGTCGTTTTGTGTCTTCGTTAATGATTTGTAAACCATTCAAGTGTGAATTGGTATTATTGTTTTGAGTTGTTCTTGATCAAAGCTGTGAAGCAGAATCAAGTAGTGATATTCAAAGTGTGTTATCTCACTGAAGTGTTTTAGGGATTGAGTAGTGTTCTCATATCTAAGTGGTTTCTTAGGTAGAAAGTCACTAGTAGGAATTAAGTTTAGGAGATTGTCAACTGGGTTGTTGAGTCTGTAAATTAATTCTACAAGTAGTGAATTTCATCCCTGGCTTGGTAGCCCCCAGACGTAGGTAGTTAGACCGAACTGGGTGAACAATTTGGTGTGTTATTCTGCTATTTAATTTGTCCATTATACAGAGTGTGTTGTTGTGACATCGCACCTTAACATCACACGTCTGATACCAGAATTTAAGGGGCTACTCTCCCTTTTTTTTTCACTGTATTTCATCTTCAACGGTAGCTGACGGGGAGGAGGTATGGTTGGGTTTCGTTGAAAGAGACTAGCAAGCTGTTCAAGCCCTTTTCCGAATCGATACGGACGTTTAAGGAAAGGTTCTACATCATAGAGCCTATATCGGAAGCTGCTCAGGATAGCACGTACGCCTGGGTGATTGAAGTCGACGAGGAAGGCAACACCATGCGCGACGAGGCTGGGAGGTTTATCGGGGAGCGAGTATACAAGTTCCCTATCCACTAGGGACCTGGTCATTTTACCAAGGAGCCCAATGAGTACGTTCTCCAGCCGCACGACTTAGACGGGCAGAATGTCGTCGCTTACGAGGTGCTGGTGAAGTACGTTAACTCTTTCCTGCTCGCTGAATAATGGACGAAGAAGGGTGACCCGATCTTCGAGAAGGATGGTAGTCAGAGGGTTGAATACCGCTTTATCAACACTAAGGCGCTTCTGGAGTGCAGGATCTCTACGGAAGTTCAAAAGCTACTCGGTAGTTGTAGTTATTTATGTTTGCCCGAACTATTTTTGTTTCTTCATGTCTAACATGTTCGTGTTCTGTTTGTGCAGGTGAGATGCCTCAGGCTCACGAAAGGATGGTAAAGAATGCTCTTGCGAGGAACAAGCCTGGAACGGCTCCGCCCAAGTCTCGATTTGCCAATGCGCATGCTCCCATTCCTCCTCAGCCTGCTGCAGGGACCTCTTCTCCCACTCCTGTTCCCCGGGGATCTCCCCTGCCTTTGACCTCACGAACCAAGCGGCCGAGGGCCAATGACACCGTGGATCTCAGCCGGGCCTCAGAGAAAGGGAAGTTCGATCTTCCTCCTTGCATACTTGATAGGAGATTCTTTGAGGGGACATCTTTGGTCATACCACGGGCAGAATATCTTCGGCTGGAAAGCATGGATCGCCCGAGCAAGAGGGCGTTGGTGGCCCAAGATGCCTCTACACTGGTCAGAGTTTTGGAGATGGCGACCATCTACGCTGAAGGGGACTCTACAACTGAGTCTGAACTCAAGACTGCTCGGGCTACCGTGGCATCTCTCACGGAAGAGGTTAAGAGTGCTGACGATGCCCGAAAAAAGGCTGACGAGGAGGTGACCAGGCTGAAGAAGGAGAATTATACGCTGGCTGCGGAGAAGAAAATGACTGAGGAGCTGGTCCAGCAACTGAGGGCGATCAATGCTCCGGGCGAAGATGAACCTGAGAATGTGAAGGAGTTAAAGATAAGGTCCGAGCTGGTTGCATGTATGTTGGCGGCCGAGGATGACAACATTGTCATTGCGAACGAATCCTTCAGGAATGTCGTGTCTCAACTGTGGGTGGTGAACCTCGAACTCGACTTTTCCACTGAGGGTACCCACTATCTGGCGCACGTTGAAGATGGTCGGATCATCATGCCTGACTCCCTCCTCGAAGAGCATGCCGAGGATCAGACCGCGGATAACCAGGAGCCTCAGCCCAACTCTGAGTAGACCGACCAGATGGATGAGTGAAGGATCTTCTTCTTGTTGTTGTAATTTTGTTCGGCCTGCATGCCGTGTAATTCATTGTAACTTATTTTGAATGGAGGTGTGGCCCCCGATTTATGTAACCAAGTACAATTGTGGTCCTTACGGCCACTTATTATTTATGTGCCCGGTCTTTGTGGCCGGCTTTGTGATTTGCATGGCTTTATCTGCTTTAAATTTCGCTAAGTGTTGTTACTTATGCTCGTTCGTGTATGTATGCCCGTAATAGGGATTACTTTGATTTACTTTAAGTTTCAGGGAATTGCTCGTTATAGATGTGTCCGCCAGTGAGGGGTACTGGTCGAACGGCCGGGGAATAACCGGGAGAGGATGCGGAGCTCAGGTCGCGTTTGAGGCTTGAGTTCGCGGCGTGAACCTTTCATCGCGAGCTGGGTGTTCTGCCTGTCGTGGTACTTTGATGACGGTGGTGCTCGATTGAGGGACCGCTGTCGAGCAGAGACCCGGCTTGTTCCTGAGCGGAGTTCTGTTTCACTGGCATGCGACGCTTGTACCTAGGCGTGCATCATGGTCGGTAGGCGATGCTCGTCGTCGTGACGGATCAAACCGACAATTTAGGCCTTAGCTGTAGTATTGTTTCAGCTTTTCGGTGTTCCATGGTCGAGCAAGTTCTTCCCCGTTGAGACGTTCTAGGTAATAGACCTCATTCTCCATTTTTTCCCGAACGCGATAGGGTCCTTCCCAGTTGGCAGCTAGTTTGCCTTCGCGAGAGTCTTTATGGCTTCTCCTTAGGACGAGGCTTCCCACATCGAACTCTCGTCGTATGACTTTGGCGTTGTGCCTGATGGCAATTTTTTGTTTTAACGAGGCTTCGCGGAGAGTTGCCCCTGTTCGGATTTCCTCGATGAGATCGAGTTCCTCCCTTAGCGCTTCGTCGTTCATTTCCTCGTCCAGGGGTGATTATGTCCGCCTGGAGGGTATGTGAACTTCGACGGGGATCACGGCCTCGGTCCCATAGGCTAGACGAAAGGGTGTCTCCCCGGTTGAAGAGTGTGGAGTCGTGTGGTATGCCCATAGGACGCTGTGCAGCTCCTCGACCCAAGCTTTCTTCATCTCGTCCAGCCTCCGTTTGAGGCCTCGAAGGATGACTCGGTTCGCCGCTTCAGCTTACCCGTTTGTCTGGGGATGTTTGACGGATGCGAAGTGTTGCTTCGTACCTAGCTAGGTGACGAAGTCCTGGAATTTCCTGTCTGTGAACTGTGTCCCATTGTCTGTGACTATCGCCTGAGGGATGCCAAAACGTGCGAGGATGTTTTGTTTGTAGAAACGCAGTATGTTAAGGGCAATTATCTTGGCTAGAGCCTCCGCTTCTATCCATTTTGTGAAGTAGTCCACGCCTACTATTAAGTATTTGTTCTGGTTTGAACCTATCACGAATGGTCCCAGAATGTCCAGGCCCACCAGGCGAATGGCCACGGGGAGGACATTGCCTTGAGCTCGTTAGGAGGAGCTAGGTGCAGGTTCCCGTGTCATTGGCACTTATCACATTTCTTCACGTGCTCTTTAGCGTCGTGCTGCATGGTTCGCCAGTAATATCCTGCTCGAAGGGCCTTTCGGGCAAGGGACCTTCCTCCGAGATGTTGGGCGTTGATTCCTTCATGGATTTCGCGCTAGATATGGGCAACCATTTCTTCCTCGACACACTTGAGCAGCGGGATGGAGAATCCTCGCCTGTAGAGTTTATTTTTGACCAGGACGTAGGACCAGGCTCTTCGCCTGACTACGCTGGCTTCTTTAGGGTCGGACGGGAGTTCGTCTCTAGCGAGGTAGTTGTAAACGGGGGTCATCCAGCAATTGTTGTCGCCGATCAATTGTACGTCGAGCATCGGGGAAGCTTTCTCAATGCTGGGTCAAGGAAGTACTTCTTGTATGATGGACTTTTTTCTGTCTTTCTTCTTCGTGCTGGCTAGTTTGGACAGAACGTCTGCCCAAACATTGTGTTCGCGGGGAACATGTTTTACCTCTACCGCTGCAAACTTCATCATATTCTTCTTGAACAGGGCTAAGTATTCGGTCAGGTTGTCATTTTTGGCTTGATATTCTCCTCGGACTTGGAGGGCCACGAGTTTTGAATCTGTGAAAATAACGACTTCTTCGCCAAGGTCCTCGGCTAAGCGTAACCCGACGAGGAATGCCTCGTACTCAGCCTGGTTGTTAGAGGTGGGGAAGGACAGGGTGAGTGAAACTTCAACGATGATTCCCTCGTCACTTTCCAGTATGATGCCTGCCCCGCTTCCCGCCGACCTGGAGGCCCCGTCTACGAAGATGGTCCATTTGCGTGCTCCGCACGCGGGGGAGTCTGCGAACGTCATTTCTGCGACGAAGTCAGCCAGAGCCTGGGCTTTGAGGGCTTTCCTACTCTCGTACTGGATGTCAAACTCGGACAGCTCTAGCGACCATCTGAGCATTCTTTCAGCCAAGTCTGGTCTTCCCAACAGCTGTTTTATGGGCTGATCCGTTTGAACTACAATCGTGTGGGCTAGAAAGTAGTTTCTGAATCTTCTAGCTGCGTTGATGAGGGCTAGTGCCACTTTTTCTATTTGCTGGTATCTCAACTCTGGTCCCTATAGTGCTTTGCTCATGAAATATATGGCCTTCTTCCCGTCAGGCGTTTCGCGGATAAGAGCGGCGCTTACCGCCTCGGTTGCTGCGGTGAGATACAGGTATAAAGTTTCGCCGTTGTCCGGGTGAGAGAGGACGGGCGATTATGAGAGTTCCTGTTTCAGGTGGAGAAGAGCCTTGTCACATTCCTCGGTCCATTCGAATGCTGCCTCCTTGCGGAGGAGTTTGAAGAATGGTAAGGCCTGTTGGGCGGACTTGGCCACGAAATGGGACAATGATGCGAGCATCCCGTTGAGGGACTGGATGGATTTCTTTGACTTGGGTGTTGGAAACTCGAAGAATGCTCGACACTTATCGGGGTTGTCTTTGATTCCTCGTTTCGTTAAGTAGAAGCCGAGGAACTTGCCTGCCCTGACACCGAACGTGCATTTCTCCGGGTTGAAACGCATTTTGTATTTTTTGGCCTGTTCGAAGACCTTCCTTAGATGGGCAGTGTGATCGGTTTCCTCGGGGATTTTACAATCATGTCGTCCATATACACTTCGAGCATGTCGCCTATCTTGTAATACCCCATATTATTTAATTGCTCAATTGGATATCAGAAGAGATCAATTATTTTATTAAAGAGACTGATTGATTTTATTAGTTTAAAAGAGAATTTTAAGGCAACTCTTATAATTGATCGGTTGGGTTGAGATGACAAAATATCAATTGGAGATATTTTGCCCTGTTGGATTATATATTATTATATATATATATATATATATATATATATATATATATATATATATATATATATATATATATATATATATATATATATATATATATATATATATATTTGTTAGTAAGAAAAGAAAAGAAAATGGAAAGAAGAGAAGGAAGAGAAGGAAGAAGGGAAAAGAGAAAGAGAGGTTGGATCATCATCATCAATTCATCATCTTCTTCAAACTCCTCTTCGATTATCAGGTGGGTTCTAGTTAGACACTCTAAGTCTAGAAATATAAGTTTTGGACTTAGGTTAGATTTGAGAGAAAATAAAATCTAACGGATAAAACGTGAAATAAATCGAGTTAAATGATTGGGTTTACTTGTTATTATGTTTTGGTATGAATTGGAAGTGTTGGGGATGAGTTTTTGGGGACTAAGGACCTGCTGATACGTTTCTGAGTTTTCTGGGTTTCGCGCAGTTCGCCTAGCGAACCTGGGGCAAGTCCCAGCGAACAAACTTTCGAGGGTTCGCCTAGCGAACCCGGCAGCGAAGGTTAGCGAAGGTTCACCAACTGCGTTCGCCTAGCAAACTTTATGACTTTTCAGTGTTGGTTGGTTCTGCCTTGCTTCGCTGAGTTGTTCGCGAAGCGAAGGGCGAGGCGAATGTTCGCTAGGGAGTTCGCGAAGTGAACTTTATGTATGTTTTGTTATGTTTGTTCTTTCGCCAGGAGCTTCGCCTAGCAAGGCTGGAGCGAATGCTCGCTGGGGATTCGCCTAGCGAACAGGACAGTTGGTGCAGTTTTGTTTCCTTCATAACTTTTGATCCGTAACTCGGATCGGGACGTTCTTGGTGTCATTGGAAAGCTATGACGACCCTTTATCTGATAAAAAGTGGCAATATTGGGTATGATGTGGGATAAATTATTTAGAGGAAAATGAAGGAAAATAATGTTTTGCAAAACGTCAGAATTGATATCTTTTGGATCGTAAGTCCGATTTCGGCGTAGCGATAGCCGTTAGAAAGCCATGGAAATATCCTACGGGATAAGAGTGAGGATAGTGATTCTTGATACTCGGTTAAATGAATCGGAGGAAAACCGAAGTGATGTTTTATGTGATTATATGTGTTTACTTGTAATATTGTGTTATGCCATATCTATTTAATATTGTTGTTAAAATGAATGAGATAATATGCATGTTACAATGAGTTAGGGGGAGTGAGGAAACTTTACCCCGAAAACAAATGGCATAGTTAAGATTGGTATAATTCTAGGTTGTAATTAGAATTGTGATAGAAACTCTGGATGGCGATGCTCGTGCATTCATTGACGAGTTCTGGCCTAGGGTAGATACCATAATGACAACGCTCGTGCAGAAGAGGTCGAGGCGTGTGTCCATTGTTGTACGGTATAGAATGAGTGAAACACTAGTATGGAACATGTGTGATTGTTATGTTTTATTTTGAGAAAAGGCAAAAGAGGCCTTAAGGCGAATGTGGCCTTGTAATTGTCGAATACAATCACGTTGTGTATATGATCACATAATCGTAACCAATTATCTTGCGGTGTAGTTTCATGAGACTCGAGCACTTCCACTGAAACGTATGCACAATTACTTGGCAGGTTTGATTCCCGCGTATAGTACGATTGGAGCCTACGGGTAAAGAGACTTGTGACGGTGTACGGGCCGTGAGAAGTGACGGATCACGGTGTACGGGCCGATGATCCCGAATCCAATTCGTATGTCAAGTAATTACAAGGATCCATGACTCGGGACGACTTCTAGACGTAGAAGAGGACGGGAAAAGGGGATGCCTTGTGAGGTTATCGATTAGTGATATTGTGAGTTGATGAAATCATGACATGTTTCCATATAGTGTGAGATGGTGAGATTGTGTACTCAAAGTCTTTCCCTTCCCCTTGACTTGAGTTAGGATTGATAGAACCCTGTAAAGCCGAGAAAATCTATAGGATAGGGAACTCACTGAGATTTGATGTATCTCACCCCACTATAGTTGCTTTATTTCAGGTGCAGGTTTGGTTGCAAGTGGATCGATGCAGAGATGTTTCAAGAGAAGCTTAGTTAAGCTTATTTCCGCTGTGTATTTTATTATTCTTGTACAATGAGGAATATTGTATATTATTCTTAGATTTTATTTTTTGGCTAGTTTCCATGACTTGTGCCATGTGTTGTATTTATGTTTTAGAAATGGGCAAGTATGTGAACTATGTCATTAGGCACTTTTGATGTGTCAGTACCAAATAAAATGCGTGTATTGTATTATTCTAGATGTATATTATACAGGGCATTACATATCTCTCCCCGGAAGACCTTGTTCATCATTCTTTGATAGGTCGCACCGACGTTCTTCAAGTCGAAGGGCATTACGTTGTAGTAATAGTTGCCCGATTCGGTCATGAAGGACGTGTATTTTTTATCGCTCATTGCCATTGGAATTTGATTATAGCCCGAGTAGGCGTACATGAATGATCAAAGTTTAAAACCGGCAGAATTATCAACAAGTTTATCAATATTGGGGAGGGGTAGGCATCCTTCGGGCCTGCCTTATTAAGATCGGTGTAGTCAATGCACATTCGCCATTTGCCATTAGATTTTTTCACAAGTACAACGTTGGACAGCCAAGTGGCGTACTTGGCCTCCGAGATAAATTTGGCCTCGAAGAGGTCCTTTACAGCTTTTTCTGCAGTCTCCGCTTTCTCTGGAGACTGCTTTCTCCTATGTTGTGCTACTGCTTTGACGGCCGGGTCAATCGTGAGTTGATGGCAGACGACGGACGGGTCCAAACCGGGCATCTCGGCGGCACTCCAGGCGAAGAGATCAACGTTATCACAGAGGCAGGCCTTGAGTTGCTTCCTCGCTATGTCTGGGAGGTCCGCTCCAATCTTTACTCCCCGTTGAGGGTCATCTCCGAACAAACTGAGCTCAAAGTTGCCATCCGGGATAGGGTGCATCGGATGAGAGCTGCTGCTGGACGGGGTAGACGAGCTGGTTGAAGTTGCTTGGTCCTCCTGCTGATCTTCCTCGGGGAAGCGGATGTCGAGGTCAATGGAGTCGACCTGAGGCAGAGGCTTGGCTTCCTCGGAACTGTTGGGCAAGGCTGGCTTGCTCAATACCTTTGGCTTGGAGACGATGGCGTTGAGTCCCTTCGTGGCTGCTTCGAAACATCGTCGTGCGACTTCGATGTCGCCGTGGAGGGTGGCGACCATCCCCTTTGAAATGTAATACTTCATCTTGAGGTGGAATGTTGAAGGCACAACTACCAACTCGGCCAATGTTGGTCTTTCGAAGATACACTAGTATAGTGACGGGCAATCGATCACCAGAAACTGCACTTTGATAGACCTGGCCATCTCTGCTGATCCAAAGGTTACGATCAGTTCGACGTACCCCCAGGGTTTTGTCACTGATCCGTTGAATCCTTGTAAATCAGACCCCATATAGGGGGTGGGGTGTGATTCGTCCAGCTGAAGTGTTAAAAACAGCTGGAAGTACATGATGTCGACCGAGCTGCCTTGGTCGACGAGGATTCTGCGAACATCGAAGTTCACCATTCGAGCTCTGACGAGCAGAGGTATGCTCGAGTTTGGAGATCCTCGGAGGAGCTCTTCCCGATAGAAGAAGATGGGGACAGAGCCTTTTTAGGCTTAGTCGAGTGTGGTTACCTTATTGGAGCTCGTGCTGATCAGATGCTCGAATTTTGTTTTCACGGAGCCCACCGTGACTTTATTGAAGCCTCCGCCCGAGATGACCATGGCGGAGGGGAATGTTTCCCATGGGCTGTGGGCCGCGAAGTAGGCAGGGGTGCTGAGCCCATCCAGGATGTAGAAGTCTTCTGGTCGTGACACGGCTATGACGACTTGGATGCTGGGTTCTTCCGAGGAAGGTACTTCTTCCTCTATCTTCTTGGACTCCTGGGCGTCTTTCCGAGGATCATCTTTCTTCTTAGTGAACTATTTCAGGTGCCCATCCCTGATCAGTATCTCGATAGCATCCTTCAAATGGATGCAGTCTTCGGTAGTGTGGCCGTGAATCTTATGGAAATGGCAGTACTTTGATTTTTCGGTGTTGGATTTGGCCGGTATTTGTTTGGGGAAGCGGACCCCTGCTTGCTTGAATTCCGAATTCGCACATTCGAAAAGTATCTTCTCCCTGGAGACAGTTAGGGGGATATAGTTGTGGAATTGCCCAGAGGGTCCCTTACTGTCGCGGGAGTCCCGTGGATGGTCTTCACGCTTCCTTTCTCCTCGACGGGATGTCGAGGCTTCTTCGCCTCTAGAGGGCCGAGCGTTCTCCTGGTGGCAGGAGGCTCGAACGGAGTTGGCCGCCTCCTTCTCCTCATACTGGATATGCGAATGTGCCTTAAGGAGGAGGGCATCCAGATTCCTCGGAGGTGCGAGGCCGACGGCTTTAGAAAATTCTGAGCCTGGGCAGAGCCCTTGCTCGAGCAGAAATTTTTTCATCTCGTCCGCTGTAGGGAGCTGTACTACTTCTTTGTTGAACCTCTCGATGTATGCCCGGAGAGGTTCGTCCTTTCCTTGGATTATGGCCCCAAGGGAGGCTTCAGTCTTGGGGTGACGCCGTGACGTAGTGAAATGTCGGGAGAACATCCTCCCCAGCTACTTCCACGACGTAATAGATTCTTCGGGCAACTGCTTGTACCACGTCATTGCCCCTTTTCGGAGCGTGGTTGGAAATAGCTGGCACTTGATGGCGCCCCGGACGCCACGGTAATCCAACAGTGCATCGATGTTTTCGATGTGCTCGTCGGGGTCGGTCGTGCCGTCGTACGTGCCCAGTGCTGGGTGCTTCTCCAGGCCCTTGGGGAGGCGTGTTGCCAAGATTTCTTGGGATAACAGGCCGTGAGGCTCATCATCGCTACTGGAACTGGTTGGTGACGGGGACCGGATGGTTCGCTCGTGGCGACGACCTCTTCAGGGGGAAGATGAACATGCCCGACCCTTTGATCTGACCGGAGGTGACTGTTTGTCTCTTCGGGTCCTCTTGTGGCTGGGAGAGTGCTGGTTCTGCGGAGAAACCTGGTCGCGTTTCCAGACAGCGCGAGATTCTGGTTCTTGGCGCATTCTTCGGTCGACTTCTCGCCGAGGTTACGGGCTCTTGGATCGTCGATGGTTCTTCCTCGGAGGAGGGGATCTTGGATGAGCGGATTCCTCCAAAGCCTCGATCCTTTCGTTATGCTACAGGATCAGGAGGTTGGTCTTGTTGATCGCCTCCAGAAGGGCCACCACGGCCGGATCGGCGTTGGGCGGAGCAGGAATGGGCTGGATGGCCAGCGAGGGCTGGTCGTTGTCGTGATCGGCGGGAGCGGGGGAAGGAGAGGTTGTGGCCCCGTCCCTCCAAAAACGGGGATCTCCGAGGAGAGAAGAGGGACCGTCAATGTCGATCTTGTTGACGGGGAGAACAGTGGATTGGAGAGCACCTTTGGCGTGATCTTGAGAGGCCATGATGATGATCTTGGAAATTTTCTTTGATCTTTGGTTTCCGGGGAAAGAAAGAAGGGGAGAACAAGAGTTCCCACAGACGGCACCACTGATCGTGAAGGCTGGATCAGATCCTATTGAAATGGGCCACCAAGTACGTCTGAGATGTTGGGCGTATGGAGAGGGGGAGGGGGTGTACCTACAAGGCACTCTGACGCTCAAGTAAGGAAGGGTCAGAGAAAAGGGCAAGTATAAAGTGTAAATTTCAAGAGTGAATATTGGATACCTGACCCTCTCAAGTGAGAGGGTTTATATAATACCCCCAAGCGCATGGCCAACGGTCCTATTTTCAGGGCGAAATAACCGTTTTCCCGAAGAATAGGTAACTGCCCAAACTAGTCGTTTTGTCGGGCAGGGTGCCCAAAACTAGCCGTTATGTCGGGTATAGGCATAGTTTCGGGCACATGCCCTTAGCTGTTCGGGGAGTGAAGAAGCCGTGCGAAACGGGCAGCTGTTCCGGGGAGGAGCGGTTCATTCCTTGCCCGATTAGAGGGGCAGAAAGGTAACTTTTGTCCTTTGTGGATTGGACTTAGGCAATTGGGCTGTTCTGGGAGCAGAAGTGGATTGGGTCATGTCTAGCCATTGGTCCAGTCCAGAACAATTTTGATTCTATTAAATGTTTTCTTTAGAATTTTCTTCCATGTTCCTTCTTTTGTTGTAGATGTATTTTGTAGGGTCAATTTTTCACGTGGCTACTTGTGCATTAGTATGTATATGTTTCATGTTAACTCAGTTTCTTTGATTTGAATAATACTGGAAAATACTAAAATATTTTATTTTTTTATATACTTTTGTTTAGTCAGTTATAATATTTGGAAAAATGTAAAAAATATGTTAATCGTATGATTTTATTTCTACGTAGTCATTTATAATATTTGGAAAAAAGATAAAAAAAAGAATGTTAATCTTTTAATTTTATTTCTACTTAGTCATTTATAATATTTGGAAAAATATAAAAAAATTTGCATTGATTTTTAATTATTTTAAATATTTTTATTTAATATTGGTTAATTAAATTATTAATTAATATTATTAAATATTAATATTTAAATTAATTAATATTTTTTCTTGTTGCCTAATTTTTATTTCGTTGGGCTTATTTCTGCTTTTCATCCTGAGTTTAATTCTCTTCGCTTTTGACAGTGATTAATACTTGATCTGTGATGCGTATTCTTTTATGATTTATCTGTTCACCTCATTCCAAAGGAAAGGGTCGTTCCCGTTGACTGCCATGTCATATTTAGGATAGCCTTGTCCATCATTTCCTTATCTCACGTCGCCGAGCGATTGAGACTTACTTTCCTTTTATCCTAACCTTAGGTTTAGAGTCGCCGTGCTCTATTTAGGTGTTCCGCCGTGGACATTTTTTCCCCATTTTACCTAGCCTTAGTTTAGAGTCGCTGCACTCTATGTAAGTGTCTTGCCACAGACGCTTACCTTTCCGTTGGAACCTTGACCACATTCAAGAGTTCCTCACCCCTTTTGAAGGGAACTACGAATGCTCTGATTCCATTCCCGTCAGGATACGTAGGCACGAGATGTGATGTCTTGGCGAGCATACTTAGTGTACATACCCTTAGGTCTTTACCTTAGCACATTTCCCTTAGCAAGCAAACGATAGCTTAACACAAATACTAACAAGCGGTTCCTGTAGAGTACTACAGATACTTAGGATGCTAGCACCTTCCCTAGGTATAACCAACCCCCGAACCTTAGATCTCTAGTTGTGTTCCTACATAGCTCACTTAGGGTTTTTTTCGATCTTTACCCCTTCCTTTGGATAAATCAAAGCTCGGTGGTGAACTTCATGATTTGTGATTCAAGTTAATTAATAGCTTGATATCTGATTCTAACTGCAACAGAAATGGCGACTTCACTGGGGAGTCATCCCCTAAGAGGGTTAAGCCCACCTTGTTTTGTATCTGTGTTATTTATATGTTTGCTTGCTTGTACACTTGTATATTCATATCTGTACATATACCTGTTGTGCTTGGGTTTTCTGTTTGGCAGGGTGGTTACTTTGAGGTGTGAGATAAGTCCTAACCCGGACTTGAGCATACACATATGATAGGATTGTGGTGTAATTAATAGTCGACTGTTGGGAGTAGTCGGCTGATATCACTTTTTCCGACATGGGAGTCCGTGAGACTGAGGACCTTTAGTTACCATTCACCCCTCTTAGCCTTTTAGGATGTAGTGCAGTGATTATCCAGGTGTAGACCTGTGATGGTTGTCATACGATATTACACTCAGACATGTTTATCTCGAGAATATTATTAACTCACACGAGTAGTCGTGTAGGCCAATAATATCCGAAAGATTTATCGATGACTCTGGGAACTTTTTAGAACCCTGTTCTACGGATACAAGAACCCTAGTACATACCATGTGGTTGGTTCTTTACCTAGACTCCATGTTGTGTGTCATTACCCAAATTTTGACCACCAATATTTCCCATCATTGTTCAAATCATCATCACAATATGGATGTACTTTCATGGCTCATCAATTTCCTCAAAGATGGTTGAGCATTCACCACAATCAAGAATTAGGGTTTTGAGCCCTCTCGGAGCACTTAGACAAATGATCAATCAAGAAATGACATGATCTTCAACTTGTCTAACCTCTCAAACACCTATAAAGGATCAAGAGAACTCCCACATCAAGAATCAAGCACAAGGTTGCAACATTCCAAGTGGATCAAGCCTCAAGATCGCCAGTGTCACCAAATTAGGGTTTTGGTCGACCAGGGCCTCCAGATGGAAATTTTCCTCTGAGCATGAGTCAATGCTTCAAAGCATAACCCAATATACTCCAAGGGACCTCATGGACCCAATTATCAAGTCAATTTAACCTCAGGGGATGCATTTACCAAAAATCGGGAATTAGGGTTTCTTGACCTAATTCACCCCTAAGTTGACTTTTTGGACAAAACCTGAGCCAAGACCTCAAGACATGATTTGAGGGCCTCCAATACACCACATTGATCCATTTGAAATAATGGATTGACCCAAGAAGCTTGGTTCACAAGTTTCAATTTCACCAAGACCACAATTAGGGTTTCGAGGAAAAAGTCAACTGTATCTTTGACTTTTGACCAAGACATGCTCCCAAACCTTGGGACATGATTCAATACACCCTATAACACCCATGGAATCCATCCATTAGGTTTAATTTAGGTCAAGGACTTGATTTCACAAAGGATCGCACAGTTTGGATTTCATCCGATAAAAAGTCAACTGTGCACAAAATCAAGTTTGACTTTTTGGAATTTTTCACAAATATGGTTCCCCTAAGTCAAAAATAATGTTAATGTATGGTATTGATCATCATTCATTAAGAAAAATCAAGAAAAGTGAGGTTTCTTGCAAAAGGGGCAACCATAAGAAACCAAAATTTTTCTAAGTTATGGAACAAAAGTGATTTTGGTACCAACTTCCAAGGATCATAACTTGAGATCCAAGCAGCCATTTTGGGTGATCCAAAGCCTGATTTGTTGGTCTTCTTACATTCTATAAAAGCTTCAACTACAAGAAACTCCAATTCTTCATGGATTTTGAGTTATGGACTGATCAAAATGACAAAAATGAAGAAAATGACACTTTTCCAACACTTAGTGAAAATCTGCCTAAGTTACCAGCTTTGAACACCAATGTTCATGAGGATTTTTCAATGGGATCAAAATAGTTTCAAAACAAACTATGATCACACATGTTTTATATCATATGAGGGCTCTCTAAAAAGCACAAGAGCCTCCCATAACTCAACCTGAGCAGGGAGATATGATCCCCTCAAAATCACCATTTCCAACTGTCTTGTACAAGGCAGATTTTGGCATTATGCTCGATTTGGAAAATTTTGATCAACTCCAAGCCTTGTCATCCATTTTGACACATCAGAGGATGAAATCAAAGGGGAATGATCTGATCCCCAAGCCTCCCAAGTCCAAGGATCTACATGTAGCCATAACAAACCTAAAAAGGCTAAAAAGTGCCAAGACTCCAATTTTGTTTCAATGCATTCAATGGATGTATCAAGGTGGCATGAACTGAGGCAACTTTAACTAAATGAGTCAAGCCTTATCTCTGAACCAAAAGACCATAGGCCCATGCTCTAACCTCAACTCAATGGCTAGAGGAGACTTGAGATTCCATTTGATCCACATTGGCCACAGACATGCTACAGTTGCCACACACTATTGCTGCCAAAACAAACTTAACACACTATAAATAGACCTCAATTGTGATCAGTTTGAGTACACCAAAGCACCCAAACTGATGCTTTACTCAAAAATCTCTTCTTCACTCCAATTTTGCCTTCTAACTCAAGTCACTATCGGGTTTTGAGATTGAAGTGATTCCAACTAAACCAATCACACACACACCTCATAAACATCATGTATGAGTGATCCATAACACAAAATCACATCTAGAACATCAAATTCACAAAATCACCAGCCAATTGCTCAAGTTCTTGACAGAGTTGCAATTGAGGTACCACAACCAGTTTCAGCTCATTTCAATCCACTCCAAGCATTCAAACACACTCCTTGGCACCTAAGGATGTTGTCCAGGTCATTAGAACCAAGTTGCAACACCTCCATCACCAAACTCGATCACCAGCTGCAAGAGGTAAGCCTGGCACCTTCAAACTATATGTTCCATGTATCATAAATGAATTTGTGAGTTACCATCTTGTTCCTACGTGTATATAGAGTAATAACCCTTAATCAATTGCCATTAATCAATCGTGTATGGAATTTCATTGTGTTTATGCTGAAATTAGGGTTCTTGAGGTTATCTTCTGATTTCTCACTCCATGCTTAATATAAATGCAATTAATCTATATGGTTGTGATCCTTGTTCAAAAACGAACAAGATTGGTGTTTGAATCGTGCAAAACCATTGAGTAATCAGAGAGAAAAGTGAGAAAACGCAAATCATCCATGGCGCGGTCACGAGGAAGAAGAAGGTGACCGTTGGCACCATAATTCAAATTATTTGAATTTTTTGAATTTTGGTTATTTTATTTAATTGATTCAAAAATTATATCTCTCTGTATTTTTGTGTTTTTAAATTGATTCTTTTTCTCAAAATTCACAAAAATGTTTAAATATTTTATTTTACAAAAAAATACAATTTATATTATTTTTTTAATATAGTTAGAATTTTTATTTGTTTTTAAACATTTTTAAATGAAATTCCCACTTTGATCTTTCAAAACCAATTGAATTTCAAACTTTCATGTAATTAAACATGATTTTTCAAAATATTCTTCAAAGTGTACAACTTGTTTTTGAATATATTTGGTATTTTATATCATTTTTTTCATTTAATTTCCTTTGAAAAATGACATTTTAATTTAAAATTAGGGTTTCCTCTCGATTTTAAATTTTCAAACACTTTTGGGCCTCTAATAGAGTGTAAGACCCATCCCTTGTCACACATAAACCATTTTGGGCCTCAGTCATTGTATAAGTCCCGATACGATTTTAAACTCTCGGCACAGTCGTCGCCTTTTAAACAAAAACCATTTGGGCCTCCCCTTGTGTTGTAAGTCCCATCTTTCTTTTTTAAAAAACACTTTTGGGCCTCTAATAGAGTGTAAGACCCATCCTCTTGTAAATAAAAGTTTGGGCCTCAGTCATTGTATAAGTCTTGATACAGTTCTCAGATCAACGGTACAATTACTGTTTCTTCTTCATCTGGGCCTTTCCTTGAGTATAAGCCCCAACAATCTTTTCAAAAACAACTTCTCTTTTGATTTAGGTTCAAATCCATAGTTGTTATCAAAACTTTCTTTAATTTCTTGAACAACTAACCATACAGCTGTTACAAGGGAAGATTGTTCGCCTGCAAGTTTTATCAGCTTTCTTTCGGTGAGCAATGAGAATCAATCAGAAAAAGGAACATCGATTTCCTCATACAAAGATGCTCTCAAAGTGATCGAGAGTAACAACGCAAAAGGATGGGGAGAGCTTGTCATTCCTACGATAACAAGATAAAGAAAGGTCTTGGTTTTTTCTCAACCTATACCCAAACTTCTACTAACGATGAAAGTTTTCATCCCATTCAGGACTTCTTCCACAGTGGAGGTTTCCTTCACCCAGTGTCTCAAGAAGTACATACCATCAATGAGGGTGATTCCTCCGATACAGATGACGAGTGGAAGTCTTATCTCAACGAGGACGGTTATATGTCTCAAGAAGAAATGCATACGCCATTTTGCTATCCTACTCAAAGTCCGAGATATATACCAAGATCAGACGTCAAGATGATGTACGGAGATTGTGATCTGGAAGGATGTCGTGCTCCACCCAACTCATTAGAGGAGGATGTAATACCCTAATTTTTACCCCTAAGATCCCATATGTCATTTGCATCTGCATCATAAACAAGATCACCAGTATCCGTGTGTTTTTCTTACTTGTTTTATATTTGTTTATGTTTACTAACCAATAACCAAAATACCAAAAATATTTTGCAACTTTCACTTGTTTCTTCTTCTCTGTGTGTTTAGGGTTTTGCAGGGAGATTGATGGCAAAGGTATGACTTGGAATCAAATGTAGCTATTTAATTGTGGTTGAGGTCAGATGGAAGTTTGACCTAATCTTGGTCAAACTATTAAGAGATTGCTTCAATATCAAACTGGTTGTGGCAGTGGGCTATTTCTCAGGCAACATGTATTCAAGGATAAGTTGTTTTGTGCTGGAATTCATCAAGCTTTCAAGCAATGTTCAATGAGAAGTTTGGTCCAGGTTATCATGATCATGATTTATCAGTCCAGGTTGTGTTCATCTGTGGATTTCCTTTCCAAGAGATTGATTCAGGACAAATTCAAAATGGTTCGGAATTTATTACATTTGATCAGAGATTCAGGAAATTATGGCAAAGGTCAAAATTGATGGTCATTGTTTCAGTTACAAGATATTCAGTGGTCCAAGTTTGTTTAGTCATTTTAATCAGACGCTTTGTGGAAAGGTTTTGGATTGGTTTTGAATTAAAGTCAAGATTATATATATCCATTTTGATTACCATTATTCTAGCTTTTTATCCATTTCATATCCATTAAAATCCTTTTTTTTTCCACCAATTACCCAAATTTCCAAATATCCACTTTTCATATCCATTATTTTCCAATTATCCACTTCATTCTTTTTATCCCATATCCATTTCACACCATAAACCATACACCTCATTGATTCTCATTTCTCACCAACAAAATTCGGTACCTTACCTTCACCAGCTATTACTTTACTCATGCATGTCATGGATACATACATTGCATAATTTTTATTGCATACATGTAACATTCGGATTATATATACACCATCTACTTTCGAAGAAGGAATTGACAAAGAGGTGCACGCATTTGATTTCTGATGCTCCTGAGGGTGATAAGTATAAGGTGGCAAAATGTTGGGGCCGCATTCATATTGTGACAATCAAATTGTTTGATCAATCTAGTGCTTGAATGGCATGTCCGAATGAAGAGCCTTTCCTTGTTCAGAATGGATCTTTATCTTCACGTAAGGTGACTAGGGACTTAACAGTGAAACATAGCCATGATAGGGATATTGGGAAAAGGAAATCTAGATCATCCTCAAGATGCAGCGATTCTGCTCTGAAAGTGGCAAAAATAAGAACAAATCAAGGGTGGAAATGTTGCAGCATTTTCGAAGTTATCATGTCAAACAAGGTGGTTGAAGTGATGAAGACTGTTGATAGAGCTTTGTTTGTATCTAGTGGCTCAGCAGCACCTTATAATGATAGCCCCATGGCTATAGGATACAATGCCACTATATTTGTACCTCGTATGCATGCTACATGCCTTCAGTTGATGGAGAAGAATTTGCAACATGGGATGCATGCTCTTAACATTGAATCTAGCCAAGATTTTGCACAGCTACCAATCAAGAGTCTATTCTACAAACTTCAATATACCGACACCAGCATTGCAGCAGAAGATGCTTGTAGAATCGCCGGTCTCGACATCCAGAAAATTATCAATGAACTCACTGCAGCCACATTTTCATATGGCATGAACAACAAGGAGTGGTTTAGTCTCTCCTGAAACTAATTTCTGAACACAAGCCCATGTCACGTACTCCAAGTTCAGGTTTTCATGAATACAAACTCCAACGCAGCCTGCTGCTGTTGCTCTCTGTCGTCTCACCTGCAAGTGAATGGTCCAACAACACCAATGAGTAAAACTGAAGAATCGATATTTTCGCTATTGATACTATCGAGAATGATGGTGCTTCAGACAATGGATAGGGATGCTGAAATAATCAATCATCTTACATTTTCGCTTTCAAAAATACTAGGATGTTTGAATCATTGGCAGCCGGAAACAACGAAGCAACCTTGAACCTTTTGAAGAAGTTTCGCATTCACCAATTCACTTGCATTATTAACATTGGAGGGTTGTAATAATCAAAGATGTCGCAGTACCGCCATTGCTTATGTTTCCCGGATTTCATGGATATATAATGTTATTGTTCAAGCAAATCGCGTCTATATCATCTCAGCCGTGCTTCAATTGATTCCAATCAAGCCTCACACGCAAGTTGTTAGCCATCACCAAGCTCAAACCATGTACTGCTAGTAACTTACCAATTCCACAAACCATGAAGCTGAATTTAACACTTTCGCCACACATCTGCATTATAGGTATCGACGATTCAACATCAGCTTATACCGTGAAGGTGGGCAATGAGCTCATGCAAAGATAGATCAGCTTGGTGAAATTGAAGAGTTTATACTGATGCCAAACATTGCCAATTTACCAATTGTTGGAGACCGCTTGAAGAGGCTGCAAAGATTATATTTGATGTTATCTCTAACTGGGCTAAGTTAGCAGTCACATTGGTTAAGCTTCAACAGTTTCAGAGTGCAATTGATACTGCCAGGAAAGAAAACAGTTCAAAAACTCAGAAGTAAGTTTGTTTTGCCTGCGTTGATGCTAGGAATTCCGCTTAGCTCAGATCTGGGGTCTCAATGTCGTCATTCAGGTGGATGATTTGGAAGAGGTACCTTAAACATTTGGGATATGAGGTGACACATGTGCGGAATTCCACTGAAGTTGATGACAAGATAGTTGGAAGCGAGCAAACGAGACTGGTGAGGACCCTTTGGCGTTAAGCAACCGCTTTTGAGATGAGTATGATGTTGATATGTCTGATCTTATGTGTGAGCAACTATCTAAAAAGCCTCACGCATCTGACCACATTGGTTATCAACAATGACTATGCATACACAGTTGAAGCTCAATGGTGCGTAATGCGCTGCATCGCCGCTTTGATACTTCGGGTCTTCCAACTGCATGCATCTCAAGTGTTTGCTGTCAAGAGTGTTATTTATAGGCCTATTAGTTTTATTCAAGGACCACCTGGTACGGGTAAGACCTTTATCATGAGAGGAACATCACTTGGGGCATGACAAAAGAGGTCCATTCAGGATATGGATAATTCCAAGTTGGTATTTTCATTGTAAACTTCGGAGAAAATTGAAGATTCTTGAGTTATAACCTTATTCAAGTGCAGAAACAGATATTGGAGTTGACATAGTTGATTCAGTTGAATTCTTAGAACAGACTCATCAACATGTTTTAATTCCGGTTGTATTTCGGCATCACAAACCGGAACAGTAGTAGTGGAAGGTCTGGGAGGAAAGGTGTTGCTATTAACTTTGCCAATGAGAAAGATGAAGGAATGTTACCAGTGGTAGTATACAAGCAAAAGCAACTTCACACGTCCAAGCTGAAAACAAGCCGTACAAGCCATATTTCAAAATGAAGCCATGATGCACGTCACATAATCCACGTCATGTAAATGAGCGTAAATGAACTGAAATCAAAAAGAAAAAAGGACACGTCATACACACAAGCTGAAGCAGAAAAAGAGTTGCAAAAGGACACCAAAAGTTTCAGCTTCGGATCACGCACGACACACCAATTCAAAACGCAGTGAAAATTACACAAACGGCAAACGAATTTCACTCCTCTCCATCTATAAATACAACACTCCTCCCATTCATTTCCTCAAGCTTTCACAGCCCCAAAAACTCTGCCAAATTCACTACTCGAAGCTTCAACCGATTCGTCATTTTTCAATCTCCACCTTCACACATCTACAAATTCAATAAACCTGCAAAAATCAACTCACAATCCACAACACAACGCCAACGACACAAGTTCAGAAGAGAGGAAGAAGAATTGAATCGTTTTTCACCTGATTTTGAAGGTAGTTACCAGTTTTGAAGAACTCTCGAATTCTAATTTCGCCTCTGTAGATGTGCTTTGTTTGAAATTGATAACATATCTGGAATCGTTGTTGAATTACGATCACAACCGTGCGTGATTCGGTTTCCGTCGCTCCGATTTGGTCGATTTGGCTTGGCATGAATAGTACCGCGTGGCTATTTGTTTTCACGAAGAAGATGATGAAGCTTTTGCTTCTTGATTCTCATATTCTTTGGTTTTTGTTTTAAAGAGTTTTTTTCTTTTTAAATTCTTTGGACCGGGCCTCAGATTTGCTATCATCACTTCCACCTTTTTCTTTTAAAACCTCCTCTGTTTTGTCTTCTTGTTTTTCTAAAATCCCTTTTAAATTTCTTTTTCTTAAATCAAATTTACTTTTAGTACTATTTTCTTTTTTTTTTTTTTACTTTGAAAATTTTCTTAAAAGAATCATAAATTTTTTTTAACATAGTTCTTGTTTTTTTATTATTTCTTATGGATTCTTATTGTTTTGGATCTTGAATTTTGATAAGATCTCATCAATATCAATGGACTTTGGGTGTCGATTTTATCCACCAAGAGAGGTGATTGATATTGATGATGATTTAATCGATTTAAGATTCAAATTGTTGATGTTTCTTTTCATCTTGACCTCTTTCTTTCTCTTTTTCTTTTTGATCAATGAAAGGTTAATGGATCTTGAGATTCTTTTGTTGAATTTTGATCAATAATAGATCGTTACCATCTATCTTTTCATGCGGTATTGCCTTCGGATGACGATTTACATATCGTTCATCTAGCATGCATTAACACAAAAATCTATTGACCGGCCTCATTTGTAGGGTAATTACTCCGTAAATTACTCGGCGATTGCTTAACATAGCGCAACATATGTCCCATATCGGAAAACTATCAAGAATGATTGATTATTTGTCTTTTGGTTCAAAACTTATGAAACTTATTGTTAGGAGGCTTTAGTCTTATCAATCCTCTAATGAGTTTTCATTAATCTTGACCTAAGTGCAATTATTCAATTATTATTGATCACTTACTCTAACAACTAATCACTAACTTACTAACAATATTATTATATTAATTTTGTGTATGTTTCCTTCTCGCTCCCTACCTCTTTTACTTCTATGCTTCATTATTATCATTTCATATCATGTTTATGTTTCCGCAATTTTTCCTTTGTCCGTTGGACACATGTTTATGCTTCTGCAATTTTTCCTTTGTCCGTTGGACACATGTTTATGCTTCCACCTTTTTCTCTTTGTCCACTTGGACCAAAAACATTAATAAAAGATTAAACCACTAAAAAACTCATGCTCTTAATGTTGGACTATGATCACTATCCCTTGCTTTGGAGGACCTTTTTGACTTGATTATGGACTTATGGACTTAGAATTAGGATTCTCTCCCTCATGCTTTGGACCATTATGGAGTTTGAAATTCTAGCCTTTATTTGGCTTGCTTATTGGCTCAAGAGGATGGAATTCTTTTCTTATAATGCTTTGAAGAGTGTCTCCATGTGGTTAGATCTTTCTTACCCTAGCTTTCATTTTATGCACTAGGATAGTCACTTCTTCTCCACCCCTTCTTCAATTTTCAAAACTTCCTCTCTTTTTCAAAATCTTCTTGTTTTCAAACTTAAAACCGCTTTCGTAATAAAACCTTGACTTCGGTCAAGTGATTTTTTAAACTTTGTTTTCTTTAATAAATGATAATCCATCTTAATCATATTTTGACCATTTCAAAAAGACATAAAAAATACAAAACTCATCCAAAAAAATTTTTGTGCTTTGTGCACCTTTTTCTTTTAAACCTTTCAAAAAGAATTAGACATGGGTCATTTTTTTGATGAGATGTAAAGCTCCTAACCAGGGTATTTTGTTGAAAGTATGGTCGTTTTCCACTTAGATGTTGAAGTGATTAGTCTTGTTGATGTTAATCCAAGCAAATCCTTCATCTTAATGTGATGCAAATGCCTATTTCCCATACCTTTGGGTAATTAGTTGAGTATTCTCTCTTGAGAATGATAGGTTGTCTTTTTCAAGATAAAATAAACCACAACCAATAATTTTCATTCTTTGTACCACGAACTATGAGGTTTTGTCCTACATTGCACATCGTGGGTACATAGGCATGAGGCGATAAGTCTCTCCAAACACAAAAATCTAAAAAATATTTCTCTTCTCATCCCTCTCAATATTTTTACAAGCAAACCTTTTTCAGACCAAAAGCATGAATACATCAAAGGGCTCCTATAGATTACTATGGATGTATTGGGTGCGTAAAACCTTCCCTTTACATAACCAACCCCCCTTATCCAGTCTCTTCACTTGTTCTTGTTGTAGAGCTTGTGTAGGTTTTGTTCGCTCTTTTTCCTTTCCTTTTTGGATAAAATAAAAGTGCAGTGGTGACTCTTGTTTATTTTTTAGTTAAATTAATCAATAGCTTACGCTCACAAATTTCCCCGCTACAGAAAAGTGGAGACTCTGCTGGGGAAAGATTGACCTCTTGCTGGTCCATCCCTTTGAAGGGTTTAGCCTACTTTGATTTATTTACTGCTTTTTGTCTGATTTGCTTGTTATTTGTTTGTTCTGTTTGGGAGTTTCTCTGTGTGGTGAGATAATCCCACTACCCAGGCTCGAGTGTACCTAGTTTTTTAGTGTGGGCTTTTGTTGGTACGCGTGGCGTGTGACACGTGTTGCCGGCCTAAGCTCACAAACCAGATGAGATCTTTCCGAGGATGCTTGGTCATTACATGCGTATGTGGTGGCTAGGTGGTCTGAAGAGGATTGTCGATACCTGGTGACCATTTCTCGAGGACTTAGTTGAGGCACTCCTCCCAAGAGGTAGTAATGGCAGACCAAAAATGGCAAACCCGTTATACTTCTTGATCCGAGGACCCGAAGCTGGGGACTTTAGAACCCTTAACCAATTTTAGCCTTTTAGGATCGTAGCGCGGAAGCTATGAAGATGAAAATCTGACTTAGCGGTCACGCGATGCTATACTCAGGTTAGATTCTCTTGAGGATAACTACCAACCTCCGAGCAAATCGGTGTTCTGGTGTGTCTGATAGTGGATTGTGGACCCTGTGCACTTTGTTAGAACCACTGTTTTCTGCAGGTACAATGAAGACAAAACCTTAGTACACACCTTTGTGGGATTGGTTCTTACCCTTGGCTTCATGCTCGTGACTTGAACCTTGACCCGTGTGCTTTGTGTGACCTTGTTTGTGGTTGTTGCATTCATGCACTCATTCATTCATGAGCATTCTCCTAGAAGGTTTCAAGGAACTTAAAGGTGTTATTGTAAACATTGCAGGAACTTTTATTATGGATTTTGGAAGGAGAAGTACAAAGAAGTACACTTTCAAGAGTCCTAAGTTAGGGGGTTTGAGAGAGCTAGGATCTTTGGTTGCTGATACCGAGAAGTTCAAGTCCAGATATGGAAGGCTTTTATCTCTCTTGAAGGTTGATATGGCTGAAGGATTGCTTGCTACTTTGGTTCAGCTCTATGACCCTTTGCTGCATTGTTTCACCTTTCCTGATTATCAGTTGGTACCTACGCTAGAGGAGTATTCTCTCCTGCTTGGTTTGCCTGTTCATGGTCAGATTTTCTCTGGTTTGGATCCCGCTCCCGAGCATCATGTTGTTGCGAAGGCTACTTACTTGAAGGTTTCTGAGATTAAGGCTCGCATGGATACCAAAGGAAAGATTCTAGGGTTACCCGCTAAGTTCTTGATGGACAGAGCTTATCACTTTGCTAGTGTGAAGAACACATTTGCTTTCAAGGCTATTCTTACCTTGCTTATTTATGGACTGTTCCTCTTCCCGAATGTTGAGAACTTTGTTGACATCAACGCTATTCAGATCTTCTTGATTGGGAATCCAATTCCCACTTTTCTTGCCGATGCTTACCATTCTATTCACCTCAGGAATTTCCATGGTGAAGGGATGATTATCTGTTGTGCGCCTTTGCTTTACAAGTGGTTTATTTCTCACTTGCCGAAGTATGTAGCTTTCTGGAATCTCAAGGATGGTTTGTATTGGTCGCGAAAGATCATGTCTCTCACTCATTCTGATATTGATTGGTGTAGCCGTGTTCCTTCTGGAGCGATGATTATTGATAGTTGTGGTGATTTTCCCAACATGCCTCTTCTTGGTACAAAGGGAGGAATCAGCTACAATCCGGTGTTGGCTCATCGTCAGTTGGGATATCCTTTGCGAGAGGTACCAAAGAACATTCATTTGGTTGGTCTCTTTTTCAAGGAAGAAGAATCTCAGGTTGCTCTCAAGAGAGAAATTGTGGAAGCTTGGTGCAGCATTCGTAGAAAAAGAAAGGAAAGTTTAGGGAATCCGAATTGTGTCTCTTTGGAACCTTACCTCCAGTGGGTTAAAAATAGAGCTATTACTTTGAAGATGCCTTATGCGCGTCAGGAGCCTTTATCTCTAACTGATAAGAAGCCTATTCTCTACTTTATGGAAGACACAGAGAAGCTTCAGATCGCTTTGGCCGAGATGCAGCAAGAGAGAGATGCTTGGAAGAACAAGTATCAGATTGTTGAGTTAGAGAATGTAAGACTTCAAGAGCACTTCAAGAAGAAGAATGAAGACGAAGTTTCCAACAAGAAGAGAAAGGCGCAAGAGGATTTATTTTCCTCTCGCATTCAGCCAGTTTCTGATATTCCGAAGAGTTCAGAATCTCCTTGGAAGTTGATCGTTAATCAGTTGCTGATTGAGAAGACTCAGATGCAGGCCCACATCAATAAGCTGGAAGATAGAGTTGGGACTTCTTCTCATAGGATTCTCTAGGGATCTAGTTTTCTTTATTCTCTATTGTTTTAGGATTCTTGAATATGTACTTCCAAGATGTAATCTTTTCCATCATTAATGAATGAGATTTTGGTATTTCAGATAACAATGTTTGCAATATGCCTTATGTTTCCTTGAAACTTTGCATTTGCATCTTGCACATCAAGCATCATCTCTTGCATTGTTTCTTGCCTTTTCCAGGTGTCTTATTGTTTCTTTTGGTCTTCATTCAGCCAAGCTATCGCACCAGTATAATACTCGACCTAATCTGAAGAAAAAGATGGATCAATTGCAACAAGAGAACCGTGAGCTTCGTGAAGAAGTATCAACTCTGAAGGATGGTTTGGAAAGACTCGCTGCTATGATGGAAGCCATGATGGCTGCTCAAAATCAGCCACCACCCCCCCTTCCTCCGCTTTCAACTCCTGTGCAAAGGACAATCATTTCTGAGATTGTCTCTACGCCCATCTCTGTGGCGCCTGCTAGTGTTCCTCAATACTCCATGCCTCCTGGCTTCCCCTGGGGCATGCCTCATAACTTTGTTCCTGAGGGTTATCAACCACCACCACCTCCTGAAATTCCAGTTGTTCCTACCGTTCAACCTGTGATGACTGTACCACCGCATGTGGTTCATGCCGTTCCTTTTGGTGAAGAGCAGATTTTCCACACTGCCCCAAGTGAAAATGCCAGTGCTTATGATAGAATAGAAGAAATTCAAGAACAGTTTGCTGAAATGCAGAAAGAGATCAAAGCTCTGAGAGGTAAAGAGCTGTTTGGAAAGAATGCTCATGAGTTATGCTTGGTTCCTAATGTGAAGATCCCGCATAAGTTCAAAGTCCCTGACTTTGAAAAGTATAAGGGTAACTCTTGTCCGATGAGTCATTTGACTATGTATTCTCGTAAGATGTCGGCTCAGAAGGATAATGATCAGCTTCTCATTCACTACTTTCAAGATAGTTTATCTGGTGCAGCTTTGAAATGGTATATGGGACTCGACAGTACTCGAATTCGCACTTTCGAAGATTTGGGTGAGGCGTTTGTGAAACAGTATAAGTATAATGTGGATATGGCTCCTGATCGTGACCAGCTTCGGGCAATGGCTCAGAAAGATACGGAGACATTCAAAGAATACGAGCAAAGGTGGCGCGAGATTGCTGCCCAGATCAACCCTCCTTTGGAAGGAAAGGAGATGACCAAAATTTTTCTGAAAACTCTGAGTCCTTTCTATTATGAGCGTATGATTGCTAGTCCCCCGAGTGATTTCACTGAGATGGTTAATATGGGGATGAGATTGGAAGAGGGTTTTTGTGAGGGACGTTTGTCGAAAGATGGCAATTCTACTAGAAGTTCCAAAAAATATAGTGGAGGATTTGCCAAAAAGAAAGAAGGAGAGACCAATGTTGTTTCTCGAAAAAGGTATAGAGGACCTCGCCATAGAAACAATCAGTGTCAGCAACATGTTGCATCTGTCACTCTTGTTATCAGTCCAGCTCCTGTTGTTCAGGCAGCTCCTGCTCAGCAACAACGTTCTAATCATCCAAACAATCAACGAGGCCATTTTCAGAAGGATTTTGATCCGATTCCGATGGTATATACAGAGTTGCTTCCTTGTTTAATTCAGAAGAATCTTGTTCAGACCCGTCCACTACCTGTTGTTCCAAAAGATTCACCATGGTGGTATAAGCCTGAAGCTCATTGTGCTTTCCATCAGGGAGGAGCTGGGTATGACACTGAGAACTGTTATCCATTGAAGATGGAAGTGCAAAGGTTGGCTAGAAGTGGTATTTTGTCTTTTGAAGATTCCAACCCTAATGTACAATCGAATCCGCTGCCTAAACATGGCAAGGCGTCTGTCAATATGGTTTATGGTTGTCCTGGTACATTCAAAATCTTTGATATCCGTTGGATCCGAAGATCTCTTATGCAAATGCATGCACTTTTGAGTGAATACCATGATATTGGTCATGACTATGCAACTTGTTGTATCTGTTCCGTGAATCTGCGTGGTTGTGTGATAGTGAAGAGGTATATTCAAAGGATGATGGACGAGAATTTAATTGAAGTCACTGCTAAAAGAGATGAATATCAGAATGAGGTGAATGTTATTAAACCACGCTTTAATATTCCTGAAAGAGTTGTTATCTCTTATGATAGTCGGAAGATCGTTGTTACGCCTTTGGTTATTCGGTTGCCCGGTCCAGTACCCTATGAATCTGACAAAGCTGTTTCGTATAAGTACAATGCTACCATGGTAAAAGATGGTAAGGAAGTGCCCATTCCTTCTTTGTCTTCTGTGGTAAGCATCACTGATGTGAGTAGAGTGACCCGAAGTGGTCGTGTCTTTGCTCCTGAGCCTCCAAAGATTGTGGAGAATGTTGTTGCTGGCAAACAACATCAAGAAGAGAGTAATGTCGATGTTTCTGGTCAGTACAGTGGTTCGAAGGCCTATGAGGATGAAGTTTTGAAATTGATCAAGAAGAGTGAGTACAGTGTTGTAGATCAACTCTTGCACACCCCGTCCAAGATTTTAGTGTTGTCATTATTGATGAATTCTGAAGCTCATAGGAAATTTTTGCAGAAGGTATTAGAACAAGCATATGTTGAGCATGATGTGACTATTAATCAGTTTGATGGAATTGTTGCCAACCTCACAGCGTGTAATAATTTGAGCTTTTGTGATGAAGAGTTACCCGAGGAGGGGAGAAATCACAATTTGGCTTTACATATCTCCATGAACTGTCAAGAAGATGCACTTTCCAATGTGTTGGTTGATACTGGTTCTTCTTTGAATGTGTTGCCAAAATCTACTTTATCAAGGCTTTCTTACCAAGGTCTTCCCATGAGGTATAGTGGAGTTGTTGTTAAAGCTTTTGATGGATCTCGAAAGACTGTGATTGGAGAAGTTGATCTTCCAATCAAAATAGGACCGTGCTTCTTCCAGATTACTTTTCAAGTAATGGATATCCGTCCTGCTTATAGTTGTCTGCTTGGCAGACCCTGGATTCATGAGGATGGGGCAGTGACTTCGACTCTTCATCAGAAGTTGAAATTTGTTAAGAATGATAAGCTGGTAATTGTTGGAGGTGATCAAGCGATGCTGGTGAGCCACCTTTCATCCTTTTCGTATGTTGATGCTGATGAAACTGTTGGAACTCCGTTCCAAGCTCTTTCTGTTGATGACAAAGCTGTTAAGAAGAATGAGTTACCCATGTCTTCTTTGAAAGATGCTCTGTATGTGTTAGAAACTGGTCGGTCTGACGGTTGGGGCCGAGTCATTGATGTGGTTGATAACCTAGGCAAAACTGGTTTAGGCTTTATGCCTGGTACAATCAGAAGGGATTTGAAGCATATTAATGAGACCTTTCACAGTGCCGGATTCATCAACAAAGATCACTCTACTGTTGCCATCATTGAAGAAGATGAAGAGGAAGAGCTTCCCAATTTTGTGACACATGGACAGATCTGCCAGAATTGGATAGCTGTTGATGTTCCCACTGTTGTTCATATTTCAAAGTAATTTGTTTTTGTTTCTTTCAAAAATCCTTTCACTCTGCCCAAGGTGAAAGTGAATTTGTGAGGGCTTTGTTTCAAATTTTATCATCATCAATAAAATTTTATTTTGTTTATCCATATTATGTTTTACCTTTTTGCTTTATTTCTGAAAAATGGTAACATAAAAAACCAACAAAAATAATAATAACGTGATAATCACTTTTATCTGCATGATACTTGCACTTCTTGTTCATATTCTAAAATCAAACATAAATCATTGTGCAGATTGATTATTAAACCCATTGAAAACAATGACCCTATGCCCCCTCCCAACTTTGAGTTCCCTGTGTTTGGAGCTGAAGAAGAGGATTTTGAGGAGATTCCAGATGAAATTTCGCGGTTGCTTGAGCACGAGGAAAAAGCCATTCAGCCTCATGAAGAGCCAGTGGAATTGGTTAATTTGGGTTCAAAGGATGATGTAAAAGAAGTCAAGATTGGGGCACTGCTTTAGTCAGATGTTAAGAAGAGGATTGTGGAGCTTCTTAGAGAATATGTTGACGTGTTTGCTTGGTCCTATCAAGACATGCCTGGTCTTGATACTGATATTGTGGAGCACTATTTGCCATTAAAGCCTGAATGTCCACCTGTGAAACAGAAATTGAGAAGGACTCATCCTGACATGGCTGTAAAGATCAAAGAGGAGGTTCAAAAGCAGATTGATGCTGGTTTTCTTGTGACTTCTGAGTATCCTCAATGGGTGGCCAATATTGTGCCTGTTCCAAAGAAAGACGGAAAAGTCCGAATATGTGTCGACTATAGAGATTTGAATAAAGCGAGTCCAAAAGATGATTTTACACTGCCACACATTGACATGTTGGTAGATAATACTACTAAATTCAATATCTTTTCTTTTATGGATGGATTTTTCGGTTACAATCAAATAAAGATGGCAACCGAGGATATGGAAAAAACAACATTCATTACACCCTAGGGAACATTCTGTTACAGAGTGATGCCCTTCGGTTTGAAAAATGTTGGTGCAACGTACCAAAGAGCTATGACCACTTTGTTCCATGATATGATGCATAAAGAAATTGAGGTTTATGTGGATGATATGATTTGTAAGTCAAAGACTAAAGAAGATCATATTGAGTACTTATTGAAGTTGTTTCAACGTTTGAGAAAGTTTAAGCTCCATTTGAATCTTAATAAATGCACTTTTGGTGTCCGTTCTGGAAAGTTGTTGGGTTTTATTGTCAGCCAAAAAGGCATTGAAGTTGATCCTGGTAAAGTTAAAGCCATTCAGGAAATGCATGCGCCCAAAACAGAGAAACAAGTAAGAGGATTCTTGGGACGCTTGAATTACATCTCCCGATTTATATCCAATATGACTGCCACATGTGCGCCGATCTTCAAGCTTCTTCGCAAAGATCAGGGTTGTGTTTAGACAAAGGATTTTCAGAAAGCTTTTGAAAGAATTAAAGAGTATCTGCTTGAACCTCCGGTTTTGTCTCCTCCTGTGGAAGGAATACCTTTGATCATGTATTTGACCGTGCTGGAAGAATCTATGGGCTGTGTTCTAGGTCAACAAGATGAATCTGGTCGAAAAGAGTTTGCCATTTATTATTTGAGCAAGAAGTTCACCGATTGTGAGTCTCGGTACTCAATGCTTGAAAAGACATGTTGTGCTTTAGCTTGGGCTACCAAGCGCCTCCGCCAGTATATGTTGAATCATACAACTTGGTTGATATCCAAAATGGATTCAATCAAGTATATCTTTGAAAAGCCTGCTTTAATTGGGAGGATCGTTCGTTGGAAAATGTTGTTGTCAGAATATGTTATCGAGTACCGAACTCAAAAAGCGATAAAAGGAAGTGTTTTGGCTGACCATTTGGCACACCAACCAATTGATGATTATCAACCAATCAGGTTTGATTTTCCTGATGAGGATGTGATGTATCTAAAGGCTAAAGATTATGAAGAACCATTACCTGATGAAGGGCCTGAGCCTGGATCCCGTTGGGGTTTGATTTTTGATGGAGCTGTTAATGAATATGGCAATGGTATTAGGGCAATAATTGTTACTCCTCATGGTTCTCATATTCCTTTCAGTGCAAGGTTGATGTTCACTTGCACAAATAATGCGGCTGAGTATGAAGCATGTATTATGGGCTTGGAAGAAGCCATTGATTTAAGAATCAAGTTTCTTGATGTATACGGAAATTCAGATCTGGTGATTAATCAGATTAAAGGAGAATGGGAGACACGTCAACCTGATTTGATTCCTTATCGAGATTATGCAAGAAGGTTGTTAACTTTCTTCAATAAGGTTGAGTTTCACCATGTACCCAGAGCAGCAAATCGAATGACGGATGCTTTAGCCACTATATCCTCCATGATTGTGGTGAATCGGTGGAATGATGTGCCCAAAATTGATGTTATGGGGCTTGCTAGGCCAGCTCATGTATTTGCGGTTGAAGAGGTTGTTGATGATAAACCGTGGTATTATGATATTAAATGCTTTCTTCAAAATCAAGAGTACCCACTTGGGGCATCCAAGAAAGATAAGGAGACTTTGAGAAGATTGGTTGGCAGTTTCTTCTTGAATGATGACGTGCTGTATAAAAGAAATTATAACACGGTCTTGCTCATATGCGTGGATAGACACGAAGCAGACATGTTGATGAAAGAAATTCATGAAGGATCTTTTGGTACCCATGCCAATGGGCATGCAATGGCTAAGAAAATGTTAAGAGCAGGTTACTATTGGCTGACAATGGAATCTGACTGTTGCAAATTTGTGAAGAAGTGCCATACGTGCCAGGTTTATGCTGACAAAATTCATGTACCACCAACTCCTCTCAATGTTATCTCTTCTCCATGGCCTTTCTCCATGTGGGGCACCGATATGATTGGAATGATTAAGCCCAAAGCGTCGAACGGACACCGTTTCATATTGGTGGCTATTGACTATTTTACCAAGTGGGTTGAAGCGGCATCATATGCCAATGTGACCAAGCAAGTAGTGGTCTGATTTATCAAGAACCAAATCATCTGTCGGTATAGTGTTCCGAGCAAGATTATCACTGATAATGGGTCGAATCTGAATAACAAGATGATGAAGGAATTATGCGATGAGTTCAAGATTGAGCATCATAATTCTTCTCCTTACAGACCTAAGATGAATGGGGTTGTTGAAGCTGCTAAAAAGAATATTCAGAAGATTATTCAGAAGATGGTTGGTACTTACTGTCATACCCCAAATTTTGACCACTAAGATGTCCCATCATTGTGTTAATCATCATCACAATATGGATGAACCATCATGCCTCATCAAATGCCTCAAGGGTTGTTGAGCATTCACTACAATCAGAAATAGGGTTTCAAGCCCTCTCTGAGTGCTTAGACAAAGGATCAATCAAGGAATGACATGATATTCAACTTGTCTAAGCATCCACAATGGATCAAAAGGACTCTCACTTCAAGAATTAAGCACAAGGTTGCTCCCTTCTAGGTGGATCAAGTCTCAAGATCGCCGGTATCACCAAATTAGGGTTTTGGTCGACCAGGGCCTCCAGATGAAAAATTTCATCTAGAAAAAAGCCAAAGATCCAAAACACAACCTAATGTACTCCATGGAACCTCATGGACCCATTCATCAAGTCAATTTTGCCTTAGGGGATGCATTTATCAAAAATCAGGAATTAGAGTTTCTTGACCTACTTCACCCCTAAGTTGACTTTTGGGATAAACCATGAGCTAAGACCTCAAGAGAGGGTTTGAGGGTCTCTAATGAACTATATTGATCCATTTGGAACAATGGATTAATCCAAGAAGTTTGAGCAACAAGTCTCAATTTCATCTGCACCACAATTAGGGTTTTAAGGAAAAAGTCAACTGTAACTTTGACTTTTGACCAGGACATGCTCCCAAGCCCTATGACATGCCTCAATACACCCTATGACATCCATGAAACATGTCCATCAAGTTTGATTTAGGTCAAGGACATGATTTCCTGAGGAATTGCACAGTTTGGAATTCATCTGATAAAAAGTCAACTGTGCACAAAAGTCAACTTTGACTTTTTGAGATTTTTCACCAAAATGGATTTTTAACCCTAAAATGATGTTAATGTATGATTTGAATCATCATTCATCAAGAAAAATCAAGAAAAGTTGGATAACTTGTAAAAGGGGTAACCATAAAAACTTAGAAAATTTTCTAAGTTAAAAATAAAGTGACAAATGTACCAACTTTGGAGGATCATAACTCCTAAACCACAAAGCCATTTTTCCTCATCCAAAGATGGATTTGTAGCCCTCATTATCCTCTACAAAAACTTCAACTAGACCTAAGTCCAATTCATTAAGGATTTTGAGTTATGGAGTGATCAAAGTGGCTGAAAAGTGAAAATATCACTTTTTCCAACACTTAGTGAAATTTTCACTAAGTCCAAATCTGTCTTCACTTTTTGCCAAATGTAGGGGGATTTTTCACTTGGATTCAAAAGAGATCAAAACCAAACATGTTCAAACAGTTGTTGTATCATGTAAGGGCTTTCCAAAATGGTCAAGAGCATTACCAAATTCAACTTACACCATGAGATATGACATTGGCAAGTTGCCTTGCTGAAATCTGTCAAGGCAAGGCAGAATTTGCAATTTTGCTCGATTTTCCAGAATCAGCCAAATTCAAATGCTCCTATTCACTTGGACACATCTGAGGATTGAATCTAAAGGGGACAATCACTGAGCCAAGCCTCCAAAGTCCATGGAACAAGAAATAGCATGTTGAACCTAGAATGGCCAAAATAGGGACAAGACTCCAAATTTGGATTGAAGCATTCAATGGAAGCATCAAGGTGGCATGGACAGAGCCATTCTCATCTAAAATCATTCAAGACTTATCCAAGACCAAGGGAACCAAAGCTCTGTGCCCTAACCTCTAGTCAATGGCTAGAGGAGACTTGCATTTCCATTGGCCAACATTAAACAAACACCTGCTGCAGTTGCCATTCACTGTGGATCCCAAAACAAACTTGCTCTACTATAAATAGAGCTCAATTGTGATCAGTTTGAGTACACCAAAGCCATCTAACAGATGCTTTCCTCAAAATCTCTTTCTCTTGGCAAAAATGCCTTTCTTAGCAAGGTAGCTATCGGGTTTTGAGTTTGAGAGCTTTTCCAATCAAACCAATCACTCACACACCTCACATACTTCATATAGAAGTGATCCAAACACTCACGTAACATCTGGAACACAGATTTCACAAAATCACCAACCAATTGCTCAAGTTCTTGACAATTTTGCAGTTGAGGTGCCATCTTCAACTCCAAACCATTTCAATCAATTCCAAGCACTCAGACACATCACTTGGCACCTAGGGAAGCTATCCACATTATTGGAACCTAGTTGTACCACCTCCAACACAAATCACGATCACCAGCTGCAAGTGGTAAGCATGGGCTATTCTAACTCTATGATCCACACAAATTTTGCTGCACAATAATTTGGCCATATGTTCATAATCATGCATGGAATGTTTTCCCTCAATTAATTGCATTGTTTGAATCGTATATCAAAAATCCTAGCCTTCATGCAGAAATTAGGGTTCTTAAGGATTTTTCATGATTTCTTGTTATATGTTTAATTTAAATGAAATTAATGGACATAGACATGATCGTGAGGTTGAGACGAGCATAATGATATGTGGATTCCATGTTATAATCAAGTATTCAGTGAGACTGGAGAGAAATTGCAAATCTGGCCAAGCCCAGAACACGCACGTGTTCTTGGCGCCATTTTTAGAAATTTGAATATTTGAATTTTGTGATTTTTATTTAATTGATTCAAAAATTAATTTCTCTCTGAGTTTTAATGATTTTGAGTTGATTCTTTTTTTTAATAATTCACAAAAATGTTAAAATATTTTATTTTATCAAAAAATCCCAAAAATATTATTTATTTCATATAATTGATATTTTTGCAAAGAATTAATATTTTAATTGTTTTTTACATTTTAAATATTTTTTCCACATTGATTTTGCAACTTTTAATGTTTTCTAATTATTTTGTAGGTCAATACTTGGTTTTTGAAGCATTAATCCAAGATCACAATTTGTTTTTCATATGTTAAACAATTTTGATCATTTTAATTGAATTTTTATTCAATTAAATACATTTTTGAAAACAAATTAGGGTTTTTGGATTAATTCAACCCTCATAAATCATTTTCAAAACACTTTGGGCCTCTAATAGAGTGTAAGACCCAATCCTTTTTTGACAAAATCACTTTGGGCCTCAGTGTATTGTATAAGCCCCGATACCGTAAAAAACAAACGGCGCGATCGTCGCCAGTTTAAAATTAACCAACTGGGCCTCTCCTTGAGCTATAAGACCCATTCAAAACTCATGGGCCTCTATTAGAGTGTAAGACCCAATCCTCTTTTAACCAAAATCATTTGGGCCTCAGATATTGTATAAGCCCCTCTGCGTTAAAAGAAAACCTCGGCGCGATCGCCATTTTTAACGGAAAAATCATCTGGGCCTACCCTTGTGTTATAAGCCCCACTCTTTTTCTTTAAAACTTTTTGGGCCTCTTGAGAGAGTGTAAGACCCATCCCTTTGTCCAGAAAACATTTTGGGCCACAGTCACTTGTATAAGTCCCTCTGTACAAATTAAAACAGTGCGCTCACTGATAAAACCCTGGGCCTCTCCTTGAGCTGTAAGCCCCAAACCTTTCTTTTTCAATGCACTTTCTCCTTTGATTTTGAATATACTGTTGTTTTCAATCTTTCTTTGTTGAACAACTAACCAAACAGCCTGGAAGCTCTACAACCGAGTAAGTGGTTATTGCTTTCATTTACTGCTTTCATATACATATAACTGTATTGTGGGGCTGTTTCACTGTAAGTCTTCTTTCATAAACTCATATCAACTGTGTAATAATAGTATAGATATTTCGAGTTTCCCCGGAAACTACGTCTAGAACTAGGTGACGCCGTTTCGTTTATTCGTAGAAATAGACAACTAGATCCCCCAATAGGATCACCAGACACAGTCTTCTCTCAGGCTGTCCTCATTAGGAATTATCAAGAAACTCTATTCCCAGAGATGAATGTATTCTCCGTGAATGGCATCTTTGAGTTTCTTCCAAATTCTCGAACTTTCCTGACTTTGATCTATTCTCGGTGAATAGCATTGCCTTGAATTTCTCGGGGTTTGGGGACCCACGGGCTTCTTAAAAGCATCGGCCTCCTCTTGGGCATCATACAAGGACCCACAGGCTTCCTAAAAGCAACCTCGCCTCCTCTTGGGCTTAGTACAAGGACCCTACGGCTTCTTAGAAGTATTCACAATCTCCTCTTAGGCTTCGTATAATGATTTCTTCCTCCGGGAATGATAGTCTTCTCTTGGGCTTAGTACAAGGACCGATCGGCTTCTTAAAAGTTTCCAGCCTCCTCTTGGGCTTCGTACAAATTGTCCCGACGACCTCCTAGAGGTATAGGAACAAAACTTAGTCATCTTCATAGAACAGTCCTTTCATAGAGTCTACTACTGTTTCTCAAAGCTTGGTACAAAAGATGAAACTCTAGACTTGGACAGTCTAATCTCCTTGAGTCTCAAAGACATTCTCAAGTGACCCCTTCGTTAAAAAGGAAGGAAACCCGCCGACTCGGACAGTCTCAATACCCTTTGGATTTCCCATTTCCTCAAAGAAACGGAAATAAACCGGATCCTCGAAACAAACCCTTGAGTACAGTGTTGCTCATATAAGAACTGATTTTCTCTTTCAAAATCGGTATACTGGACCTGTCACTTAACTGAAACAGTTACCCTAGCCTCCTCTTGGGCTTTGTACAATGATCCTCCCTAGCGGAGTCAAACAACGTTTAGCCTCTCTCTCGGGCTTTGTACGAGACACATAAGAGACTCCCTCGTTGAGTCGATCACCCTTTTCGCCTCCATCTCAGGCTTCGTACGAGATACAAAAAAGGCTCTTATTGAGACAAACATATTTTAGCCTCCATCTCGGGCTTCGTACGAGATACAAAAAACTCTCTTGTTGAGTCAAATCGCCTCCATCTCGGGCTTTATACGAGATACCAAAAGATTACCTCGTTGAGTCAAAACCTTTTAGCCTCTCTCTCGGGCTTTGTACGAGACACATAATAGTCTCCTCTTAGGCTTTGTATAAGAAAACCACTGGTTAATCCAATTAACCTTTTAGCATCAAAGTTGTGCCTCGTTCACAGTACACAAACATCAACAACTCCTTCCCCTTTCATCTAATCGCTGTAAGCGGCAAGCCTCTGGATCACCTACATCCATGCCAATGTCCCCCTTTTAGCATGAGAAATTCCTAAGGAAAGATGACATTACTCTACACTGAGTTAAAGTCTTCTCCTTCAGGTTGAAATCCCCTATAAAGGAAATTATGGCATTGTCGGATTCACAAATCCCGGTTAAAGTAATTCTCCTTTATAAAACAGTTGTGACATACAACCCCCTCTTTAGAGATGACAAATTCTCTCTAAAGTTGAGACCTTTTGGCTTCATATCTTGGGCTTTGAACAAGATACAAACAGACTTTCAGCTTCACATCTTGGGCTTTGAACAAGATACAAATCACCTTTCGCTTCACGTCTTGGGCTTTGAACAAGACACCAAAACAACCATTTCCTCCCATAGAGTAGGAGGAACTACGAACGCTCTGATTTCCCTGTTTCGGTAAACGGGAATACGTAGGCATAAGATTGAAAGAAAAATCTTAGCGAGCACACTAAACAAAAACCCAAAACCTCATACTCTCATGTATCTCTCAAAAGCATCAGTCCTAACATCCTAATCCTTGTTCCCCGCCAGAAACCTTATGTCAAAATAAAAAGAAAGAAAACCGTATTGGCGAAAATACAAATAACCAGTACAAAGCCCCCCCCACATTGATAGCATCCGTAACCTAACAGACTGCTGTTTAAACTCAGTATGCAAAGCAGGGTTAATTGGAGACATCTATTTCCCTTCCTTCATCAGCTTTAATAGGATAAAAAATGAATCGACCTGTAGTTTAAGCTCAAACCGCAGAGAGCGACCAGCGCTTAAGAACCGCTTCCAAAATTGCTCGCTACACTTACAAGGATTGGCATGAGATGCTCCCTTTTGCTTTGCATGGGTATCATACATCCGTCCGCACTTCAACAGGGGCAACCCCTTTTTCTCTTATTTATGGTATGGAAGAAGTGCTCCCAGTAGAAGTTAAAATCCCTTCTATGAGAGTTTTGATGGAAGCTGAATTGTCTGAGGCTGAATGGTGCCAAAACAGATATGACCAGTTGAATTTGATTGAAGAGAAAAGAATGACGGCCTTGTGTCATCGCCAATTGTATCAACAGAGAATGAAGAAAGCTTTTGACAAGAAGGTTCGACCTCGTGTGTTCAGAGAAGGCAACCTCGTGCTCAAAAGGATCTCGACTTCTACGAATGATTCTAGGGGAAAGTGGACTCCTAATTATGAAGGCCCATATATTGTTAAGAAAGCCTTCTCTGGCGGTGCATTACTTCTTACAACTATGGATGATGAAGAGTTCACTCGTCCTGTGAATGCCGATGCAGTCAAGAAATACTTCGCCTAAAATAATAAAAAGAACAGCTCGCTAAGTTGAAAACCCGAAAGGGCGGCTTAGGCAAAAATGAGAGTCTCGGTGGGCTGAAAACCCGAAAGGGCGGTCCAGCCAAAAATTAGAGACAAAAACAAAAATAATCATCCTGGTAGATTGAAAACCCAAAAGGGCAATCTAGGCAAAAGTTAGGGATTATAGCAATTAACTGCATCTGGTCAGTCTTGATCATTTGAAAGCAACATTGTCCATTAAGGATTCTGCTTCAATAATCCTCAACTGAAGTTTTGAGCACAGCGGAATTCAAAGTTGTTAGGGAGAGTAGTGGTCATTGTATTTCAATGTAACCCTTTCCATGTATTTACCATTTTTCAAACTTTGTAATGATCCATGGAGTTACGCCATTTGCGGACTTCCATTCTATTAATAAAATTTGGGCCTGTGTCCCTTTGTTTGCAATTCTTATTTTGTTTCTGTTTGCAAAATTTTATTTATTTTTTATGATGATTTTTGAAACAAAATGTGAATAATTGATTTAAAATTTTGAAAATTATAAAAACATTTTTCTTTGATTTATGAATATAAAAAAAAAAAGAATGTCAACGGTTATTCCAAGAATGGTTGGATCAATGTTTTCCTCAGCAGGGTTCGTTCTCGCTCCTTTGGCAGAATTTATTGACAGATCCCCAGTAGAGTTTGTTGATATTTCCTTAGCAGAACTTGTTCCTATGAATGTGATCAGTTGTTGACAAGGTGATAGGTTTGTTATGATGTGTTGAATTCATAAGGTCCAATGCTGTTTGGTTTTTTCCCCAGCTAGGTCTTGATCCTAATCTTCTCCAGCTGACTATGTTATGGTCAGGCAGTTGAGTAGTTTTGAGGTCCACTTCTCCTTAATGATAGTTCCCAAGTGTTGCACCCCAAAATTTGCTCTCCTTACTTTATTACTAACTGGCTTATGTTGCATTGCATTTTGCATTATCATGTGTGCATATCATTGGTTCTTAGCATGGGGTCAAGGTGCCTGAGGCATGTTCAAGAGGAGAAGATGTTCTTCAAAGGGTCAAGCAAGAGAGTTCAAGTGGATCACTCTCTCCTAACCAGTGCATAAATTAGGGTTTTGAAATTCTTGGGTTTATTGCTCCAATGGGCAAGCTCCTTGGGTTTTTATCATCACTAAATGACATATCTTATCTTTGTTGGAGAGGATACACATCATATTCAGAGGAATTTGGATTTGGAGACTGTGTTATTTCCTCCTAGACTGAGGGTACCAAAACTAGGGTTTGCTATAAAGTCAGTTTATTTCTGATTTTTTTGGGCAATATTTGATTCTATGGTATTCCTTGGGTCCCTAAGCATCTAGGAGTGGGAGGTTGTCCATTAGTTTGGTCCAGGAGGATTTCAATTGGCCAATGGATTGGGAATCAGGTGAATTGGGTAAAAGTCAACAGTGAGAGAAGAAGTCAACTGTGGAATTTTGAGGTTCTCTTCAAGGATTTCAAGGTCTCACATCCTCATATGGTCTTCAAGGGTCAATTTTCATACCATTTATCAAGAATCAGGAGTTGGTGCAAAAGTTACTAAATATGGAAATGGCCTATAATTTGAAAGTTTCCTTTTTGGGCAAGTTCCTGCACTGCATTCAACTTGACTTTTCATCATCAAAGAAGCTTCAAATGAATTTTTCTCCAACATTAAAGTTGAATATATTTTTCTCCTCTTTCCAACAAGTACTAGTGGGTCTCCATATCATTTGTGAAACTCAACTTATGATCAAAAGAAGGCAAAGTGGTTTTTAGGGTTTCATTTTCACAACTTTTGGATTTTGGGACATATGGACCTATAATTAATTCCATTGCTTCAAGACATGTTCCAACATCCAAGAACAATACCTAAGGAGCATTTTAGACCTTTAAATCAAGTGGTTTCATGGTGTATTTATCACTTATTCTCCATTATTCAAAATTGCCAAAATGTTGAAAACTCATTAACCAATACACCTCAAGACCCAATTCCAATTTGGGTGTGATTAGCAATTCAGATATAAGTGATCCATCATGAAATAGTTGGATATCCATGCATGGAAGGAGGTGTATCTAATATTATGTGATTTTCCAAATTTGTCCAAAACTCACTAAACAAGGAATTGCCCAAGCCCAAATCATTATCAGTGAAAAACCCTAGTCTATTTAAACTCATCCATGCACTGGTTAGGGGAGATTACACGTGAAGTTGAAGGAGTTTTCAAGTGAACCCTAAAAAATATTTCTCATTCGAAACTCACGGCCAAGAGGAGCTCTCCCAAAAATTCTTCCACAAACTTCATTCTTGTGATCCACAGAGCAGAAACCAACCGTATTTTGGAGCTAAGAGCAAGGATACGCAGTGCATAGCTTCAGGTTAGTGGTGTTTTGCATGATCATGGAATTCTATTTTTAAGTATGCATGTTGATGTGTGATGCCCACTGGTTACCATGATATAATTTGTTTTGATTTTGGACGAGTATTGTGTGCATACGTTGAGTTTAAAGTTTTGGACCCAATGTTTATTTCCTTCGATTCGCTTTGGGTGTTACTTGTTTGTGATTTTTGATGCCATATTCGAATTCCTCGTGATTTTCTGGGTCTAATAGTGTACCCCTTTGCGTTTTCTGGGCGAGTTTTGATTTGCAGGTGAAGAAATGGGCAGCCGGAGCTAGGGCTCCGACGACCTGGTGTGTTTCCGGCCAGCCTAGGGTTCCAAAGGAGGAAGACGTAATCCTCACCCTCCGTTCCTTGGATCCAACGGATATTACGCTGCCACATGTTTTTTTGTTTTATTTTTTTCTGAATTTTATTTAGTAATCATGTGTACATTACCCCACCGTTCTTACCATGTGCAGCCAATTATTTTCTTTTATTTCAATTACTTTTTCTAACTTTGACCAATTGTAACGCGTTGGATGATTTGTGTGGCTGAGATAACGCCAACACATTAAAATGCTCACGTGCCCAGCACGTGGGAGCGTAGGGGAGTCTGGCTAGCTTGGTATGCGCGCTCTCATGATAGTTACAATGGTCATGTGATCCTGGATGTCCATCATGATTACTTTACTGTTTGGTTGACTAATGGCACGCGTAGGATGCATCCAAAGGTGAGTGGTAGGTCAAGGGGTTGACTGGGGTATTGTGTATACTCCCCTTTTTTATTTTATTTTCTGATGGACTTTTTTGACCGGGCCTTGCTAGTTACGCCCCCACCCTTCCAGCCCATTCTCTTTTCAACGCATTTTGTTTACTCAATACACCCCCCACGTCATTTCTCCATTTTTATTTTTATTAATACATTACATTTTCATTTTTAATTTTTAAAAATACATAATTGCATTTAAAAATTCCCATAAAATTCATGCATCATATTTATCATTTTATAAAATTTTTAAAATTTTTATTTTTTTATTTTATTTTATTTTTTATCATCTAAATTAAATATTTGTTTATTTTCTTTTGGAATTACACATATCATGCACATCTAATTTTGTCTATTTTTTTCTCTGCATCCATAAAATATTTTCAATCCATTATTTTTGTATTCATTCACCAACACTCCAAAGTGCATTAAAATATTTTTCTATCATTTTAAAAATTATTTCATATTGCATTTTGGTCCTCTTTTTTTGCATATTAAGTCATACTCCTCACCGGAGCTTTGCCTGATTATTTGAATGACTAACATCTTGAATTTTTGCAGGAATTTTTGATGTGTTGTTTGTCTCTGGTTGGGTAACTTTGACATATAATTTGGGAATTTTAGGAGTTATTTCTCTAATTATTTGATTTGCTTTCACTTGAGATCCTCTTGTATGCATATTTCTGATCATGCCTAAGTTCTTGTTTGAGAGGCACTTGTGCCATTGTCTTGGGGTTGTTTATTTGACTTCTTTATGCATGTTTGGATTGTTATCACTCTTATATGCCTTTATTTGATTCCCATTGGCTTTGATATTATTTATGTTCGTTTGATACTAATCTTTTATGCAGGGACTAAGGTAAGTTCTTTAAGGGTATGGATGAGTATCCATGGTCACCCTTACTCTTTCCTTCTCTCATCTTTTCCCTTTAGGTTTAGGTTGTCGTCAAACCTCACTAACCGTAGGTCACCCATGCATGATAACATTAGGACTCATAGTTCCCTTAGAGTATCCCTTGTGTCTTCTCACTTCTCATCTCAAATCTTCTTGAAAATACTTAATAAGGATAAATTGTATTGCGCACGAGCCTTAAGCGTGGGGAATGAGAAATGAGGGGCTTCCTCTCATCTTTCTAGAGTGCCCAGCGAGCGTCCTGTCTTGGGACGATGCGTTAAGTATTCGCCCCTGTGCCCTAGACTTTGGTGCAATGTAATTTATAAACTAACTTAAGCCACTTCTGTCCTAAAAAATATAAACCAACTTCAAACCTTTTTGTCCTTCGAGATTGTCAAACTAAAGGCTATTTTCAAAAAGGGCACGTTACTTTCCGTCTGAGACGCAAACAGGCATCGACCCTAACTGCCAGACGCGAACTTAATGTCGCTCATAAAAAAACACAAAAAGAACTTGGTCCGAACTACGTTGACTCTGAATTCCCCATTGCACAAAGGGGGTACGTAGGCCTAGGACGTCAACGTCCTACCGAGTCTGTCTTAGTTTTTCCCTCCCCCGTCTTAGTGCAGCCATAGATTTTAGGATAACTCACCCTTAGAATAGACAACAAGCGTGGATCCCATCGAGTACGATGGACGCGTGGGGTGCTAGCACCTTCCCCTCGCGTAACCGACTCCCGAACCCAGGCTATGGTCGCGATGACCATTCCTTTCCCTCTTCCTAAGGTTTATGCGGTGTTCCCTTTCCCTCTCTTGGGATAAATTTACACGGCTGACGACTCTGTTTTTCCGCGCCACTCTCGCGTTTGAACCTGGATGAAAATCCTGGGAGCGACAGCTGGCGACTCTGCTGGGGACTCTGGTTGACCTATGTTGGTCAATCCCTAAGCGAGTCAGTCCTAGCGCTTGCTTGTCTTGGTTCTCTTTGGGTGTCTTTATGTTTGTTTTGTTTTATTTGTTGTATTTTATTTACTTTTTACAGCTTTTCTGCATTGCATTTCATTTTTATTACTGTCATACTGCTGTGTTGTGCTGGCTGTGTTTGTTTTGCAGGTTGGGTGGTTTTGAGAGATAAGCCCAATACCCAGGCTTGAGTATACCCTAGGACTAGAGTGGAAAATAGTGGGACCTACGTGCCCGCTTGGTACGTTTGTGTGTTCACGAAATTCACAACCAGACGAGGCTATCTTGGGACGCATTCTAACGTGTGTGTCTTGCGCATGTTGGGGTGTTGGTCTAGAGAGTTGTCGACTCTGGTGACCGATCATCGAGGACCTTAGTGGAAACACCCCTCTTTAGTGGTGACAGTGGCAGACCACAACCTGTGGCAAACCCATTCGCACCCGAGGGCCTGCTTTGGAACTCGCATAGGATGGCCCCTACTTTTTGAAGAGAATCAGTGGAGGCACTCCTCGATTGACGATAGTACTGTACCCTGAGGGATGAATGTACTATTGTTTCTCGACCTCAGTGCCAAAGCTGAGGACCTTCCAATTTGGAGAATCAGTTGAGGCCTCCTCGATTGATGATGATGCCAAACCAGAAATGGTGAACGTATCATCATTTCTCGACCTGAGAGCCCGGGATACTGAACATCCTAGTACCCACATGTGAGAGGGGAGGGGCATTTGCAGGTTTGCAGGTAACCGAGACCTTCAACCTACCTGGTTTCTGGATTTCTCATCAATGTTTGATTATTTGGGTTCCTGGTTATCTCAGTGGTTCAGAATTTTGGTCTTCTGGGTTGTGGTTCTCGTTCAGTTAACAGCACAGCACATCCAGCAGTGTTGCCTTGACCCCATGTTTGCATGAGCATATCATTTTCTTGCATTCTGGCATGTTTGACATTTTTCAGGGCTTGCATCTTACTCTTGATTCCGGTTTTCCGAGGTTACTTCAGCATGGATGTCCAGAGAAAGAAGACTGTTGCCTATTCATTCCCAGATCCGACTTTGACATTGATTCACAAATTGATTAATATGGCTGGTCCCAGAGTTCGTACAGAGTTCAGTGGAGGGTATGGGAGACTTTTGAAGTTTATTTATAATATTTCCAAGTATGAGAAGGATGTCATCCATACACTTCTTCAATTCTACGATCCGTCTTTGTGTTGCTTCACTTTCCCGGACTACATCTTGGCCCCAACGTTGGAGGAGTTCTCATTTATTTTGGGAATCCCCATCAGGCATGATATAGTTTTCTTTTCTGAAGAACACCCGGGGTAAAAGAAATGGTTGTTGCTCTTCATATTAGTGAATCCGTTCTGAACAGTAATATTGAAGAAAAACAAGGAGTTAAGGGTTTCCTATTGAAGTTCTTGTTTGATCAAGCTTGCATACATGTCAAAAAGAACAATTGGACTGCTTTCCAAGCTATTCTAGCTATGTGCATCTATGGGATCGTCCTGTTCCCGAATATTCCTGGTCTGGTGGATATGCATGCCGTCAGAATCTTTATTTCAAAGAATCCTATACCTACCTTACTAGGTGATGTGTACCATTCAGTTCACTACAAGAATGAGAATAGGCGTGGAAAAACTGTGAGTTGTTGTGCACCACTCTTAACTACTTGGTTTCTAAGTCGTCTCCCCGAATCTGGCGCTTTCGTTGATACGAAAGATTCTCTGAAATGGTCAAAGAGGGTTATGGGCTTGACTGCTGACAACATTGTTTGGATCAATCATGATTTACTAGGAATGGAGATTATTTACAAGTGCGTAGAATTCCCTAATGTACCCTTGATAGGGAGGAAAGGTGGAATTAAGTACAATCATTCCCTAGTTATCAGGCAGTTTGGTTATCCTTTGAAAAGTCCACCCGAAGAGCGAGATGTCAGAGAGTCCTTATTCTTCAATGGTATTGAGGATCAAGAGATGATAAGGAAGGTTGTGAATGCTTGGAAACAGGTAACCAAGAAGGGTAAAATATCATTCGGGAAATGTAATAATCGGGCTTTCCCGTCCTATAAAGAGTGGATTAAGAAGAGAGCAGAAGAGGAGCTTCTTCCCTTCCCGGTGAAACCACCTTTGTATCCTTTGATGATCGAGCCTCCTACCACAGTTGAGTTGGAGAAGTATAATAAATTATGGGCTGAAAAAGAAATGCTGCGGGAAGAAAATAGTGAGCTAAAAAGAGAGATTTATCAGTGGAAGCATGAGCGGGGTGAAGCTGTTCATACCGCCAAGTTGAAGACAGAGCTCCTTGCTAAAGCAGAAAAAGAGCTAGCGGACATGGTCACATCCAGACAAAAGATGAAGGAAGCTTTGGATGGTATCAGTAAGGTTATCGAATCTAAGAAAGAGGAATTAGACAAGGCTTTGCTGAAAATCCACAGGTTCAATGATCACCAAGAAACTGCCATGGCCGAGAATAAAAGAAAGGAAGATGACTACCTAGCTAAGATTGATCAGTTGAAGTCGACGCTCAAGAAGAAAGACGCTGAGATCTTGTCAGGGGTATTCAAGAGACAAGCGGTCGAGGTTCGACTTAATGAAGCCATAGCCTCCATAGAAGAACTGAAGGTCCAAGCTGAAGTAAAGAGATCTAGACATGAGGGACCTAGCATGGATGGTGGTTTTGGAGACGACGCTTGGGAGTTACATTGCCGATACTTGGATGGGATCATACACAGGAGAGACCTTCTCATTCAAGGACTAATTCAGAGACCAAAGCATCCCGACACCAGAAAGTTGTTCGAGGAAATTCAGGACTGGTGCAGGAAGCATAATGGATGGGGGGGATTGACACTTGTGAACTTTGATGATATGCCATAGTTTTCTGTTCTCTTTTATTGTATTTGGATCACCATCAGGCTTGTTGGTTGGGACCTATGTTTTGTGTTCAAACTTATTATCTCGGATTTGTGATTGTTGACATTTGGCTTTTCTCTGGTTTTCTTAATATATGAGCAGAAATTCCATTATATCTTGCAGTTAAACTGGAATCAAAGGGTGGATCACCCTGTGAATTTTCAAACATGTCCATTTGCATTTGCATATTCATAATCATTTTGCATAATCATTTTGTATGACAGGTGTTTATCTCCGGTGTTCTTATCTTGTTCCATTTCAGAATTGCAGACTTAACTCCTCAGGCCGTTCAGGAGTTGATCATGGAGCAAATTCAAGCTGAGTTGAGGGAAATGCGAAGCCAGATGGGGAAATTTGGGGAAGACATGCTCCAGGAGCATAGGATGCTGAGGGAGGAGATCAATCAGATGAAGACTCAGATGGGTTTAATCACGGAGATTCTGAAAACAGTGTTGAAGAAGGAAGACAGTCCTGTGCCCGCTTCCACAATAGAGGTCCTTGATCTTCCCATATCTTTGGGGTCTCCTCTAGACCATGGATTGCCTCGTGGATCTTTCCCACCGTCAGAGCTTTTTCATCAACAACCGTTTCTTGAGGGTCTTAATCCAGAAAAGCTTGAAAAGAAGTTTGATCAGATTCCGATGCCATATGCTCAGTTGCTTCAGCACTTGCTCAAGTTTCAGCTAATTGAATTGATTGCTGCGGGACCTCCACACACCAAATTTCGTATGGGTTCCAATGTCCATGATAGGTGTGAATTCCATTCAGGGGTACCTGGTCATAATGTTGAAGATTGTAAGATGCTCAAGTACAAAGTCCAAGAGCTCATTGATTCAGGGGCAATCAAGTTTACATCAGTTGGCACTGGTAAACAAAGTGATGTTACTCCCAGTGTTGCAAAGGGACTGAGGACTCCCTCTTTTGCCAAAGGATCCACCTCGCGTCAGGGATCTCTTTCACAACCCTTGTTTGTGCCTCAGCCGAGTGCAGAAAGGAAAGTGCAGGGCCAGACTGGGCGCCCAAATCAGCATCGACAGTAGAATTATCAGCAACAGGGGCAACCGAGACCAAGAAGGCCCAACAGGATATTTGATCCTATTCCTATCCCTTATAGTCAGTTATTTGCTCGTCTGCTCAAGAACTCTCTGATTCAAACGAGGAGTACACGTCGGTACCGTACCCTATTCCTCCAGAATATGACATGACTACTAGGTACGAGTTCCACTCGGGAACGTTTGGGCATACGATTGATGAGTGTAAGGCATTCCAGCACAAGGTGCAAGACCTGGTAGACTCCGAGATCATTGTATTAACTGAAGATGATATGTACATCAATGGAAGCCTTCTTTCTTAAATGAACGCCCAGTCTGCAAGTACGTCTAGGCAGAATTAAGCTTCCTCAGCAATGGCAATCTTCAGCTTCTTTACTGCATTTTCATTTGTAGTTTTTTTCATTTCTTGTTAAAGCATCGTATGTATGCAAGACTTGTTTGTTTTTTTATGATGATATTAATGCAATGAGTATGTTTTCCTTGAAGTAATCCATCCGTGTTCACTCTTAAATGTTTATATGCACTGCAATACCAATTTTCTTGTTTAGAACTCTTGAGGGAGGATGATGAAATAAGAACGCAGGTTTCTAATAGTACGCTTTTGGATAGAACCCTGTTGAGGATGTACAGGCATTGTTTCAAACCCCTAAACACTGGAGATATAAGGGAGATAGACCCTCGTTAACCCTTTCAAGCCTTGGAGTAGGAGTTTCTTTCGTACGAAAAAACCCTCATACTTAACCCAGGGGCAGAGTAGGCGTCAGTTAGTTTGACCGAGCGTTCAAATTTCAAGGAGAGTGTGCATCCGAGGAACCAATACCTTCTATCCAACCATCAAGAGGTCAAGAGATGTGAAACCATAACGGTTATCCTTCAACAATCCAGGAGTGAGGCAGTCGCAACCCTTTCAAGTAAGTAGGACAACCAGTGTCACAAGCTTTGTTCAAAAAGGGGAATAAAAAGGAAAGCCTGCTAAGTCGAAACTTGAGAACAAGTGACTTAGGCAAAAGTTAGGGCATCCCGCTGGACTTAAAAATCGAAAAAACTCAAAAGAGTCAGTCCAGGAAAAATTAGGGATCGAAAAAAAGACAAAAGAAAGAAGAAGCGAAAAGCATTACAAAAGAAAATCCTCTATAAGAACAAACTCGTGTGATTACAGACACAAAAGATAAAAAGGGGTGACTATCATTCCAAAACCTCCTTAGGTGCCAAACCATTAGTGGCATAGGTTCCTTGAAAATCATAAACCTTTTGAGAGATGAGCGCTTGGGTCAGATTAACTGAACATAGGACTGGAGAACATCACGGAGAGTGGGTGGGCACCGATAAATTTTGAGCCATAAATCCTTTTTTCTGAAACCGTGAACCAGACCGCGTTACAGCCCTTAAAAGTCCTAATTGAAACAAGGTTTATTCCGAAAGCGCACTTCAATAGGATAGCGTTCCTGACTCCTATAAGTTGTGCTAATAAGACTTGTTGGTATTGCATGTGCGCATTGTTTTACCATTCAAAAAATCAAAGTCGCATCCCAACTAGTGATTCGTTCACAGGGTTTTGCGACGTATTTTCAATAAACTTCAAGGTTAACATGAGCGTTGCATTAGAATTATCATTCTCATAAATAACTTGTTCTGTTTGCATACATGTGCCTAAACATCAATTGCAGCTTACACAGTGAGAGTCAGTCAAGAAGCTTGATCCTGCCAAGTTGGGTTGTTTGAAAATTCTGAAGGACAATCATATCAAGTGGCATGCTGTCAAGAGACTCAGTGCAGAGTGGGCTCTCCCCAATAAGTCGTGTTAAGATGTAGCCAATCTGGGGCAGTCACGTCGAGAAATCTCTCCGAAGTTCGGTTACTCTGGGGCACTCATTCAAAGATCAGGGGCAAAGCCATGTCAAAGCTCATATTGGGGCAGGCCACCTCTAGAGCGTGGGAGATTGTCCACTCCTGAAAATGGTTAATTGAAAACACCTCCTCAAGGTTCAAGACGCTAAAGCAGAGTATTGTTAAGTCGTTACAATCCCTTTCGAGGTGATGTACTTCATGGGTTATGAAGACTGGGGCAGTTATGTCGAGATATGATAAATCTCTCCAAGAGTTTGAAGACCCTGGGGCAGTGTGAACGCCCGATCTTCTGTAAAATCCTCTTGAGATGATTTTTTCCATTAGACCCGGTGGTCTGGGGCAAGTGAAAAGTTCAAAGAGCCGCTTATGACCTTAGAGAAGGACAACAGGATTGTACTTCCCCAGCATTGAGACTGCACCTTCCCTCAGCAGAGCAGACCTTCCCCAGCAGGAGACTTGGAAAATATTTTCTCCGGATCAAGACGTTATTTCCCCACAGAATCAGGGTGTTCACCTCCCCCATCCAGTCAAGAAGCGTGCTCTCACCGACGATGTCATATTCTAATCCCCAGCAAGGTGGGAGTAAAGTCATTCTCCCCAGCAGGCTAAGTTCAGCAGTATCCCCAAGTAGGATGGTATTATGGGCTGGCATCCGCCAGCAGGTCCTGAGCCCAATTGGTTATCAGCAATCCTCAGCAACGGACTTCCGGTTCCGTCATTGGCACTCATTCTCAACTCCCCCAGCAGAGGAGAAATCTCAGGTTTTGGATGTTACCTTCAGTAGAGGACGGGTGTGGCCTCCGGTAGTTCTCTCAGGGTTTCATCCCCAGCAAAAGTTGTCGATCTGAAGAGTCGATCAGTATGACTCTTCTCAATAGAGTTCCTAGATTTAGAGGACAATTTATTTTTGTCATCTCCAGATGAATTGGTTTTTTCTCTCCGGCATTTATTTTGCTGGAGAGACCCTTTTTGCATATCATAAGCATTTGCATTGCATCCTCAAATGCATAGCATTCCCACTTCATGTGGAGCATTACGGCAAAATCCAAACATTCGCATTTGAAGCATAAGCCAGGTTTGATACTTTCCTTGCCAGTCCTCTTTCTCAGCAGAGATGGCATAACTCAGGAGATTTTGGAGGGATGCGTTCCTCATACTTGTGCTCCCCGGCAGAGTCTTTTATTTAGACTTCTCCTTTCCCTAGCGGAGCCATCTTATATATGGATCATGGGCCTGTTAGAAGTTTGTTTGGCCTTTCTCTTTTGTGAAATCCCGTTCTTACTTGACATATTTTGTTTGCCAGAGGTGGTTTAAACCAGAAGTTTTGTTTCACGTTATCCCCAGTGAAGTCGCCGTTTGTTTTGTTAGTTCTCTTTATCGGCAGAGATAGCAATCCTTTAAAGATTTTCTTTTGTCAGTTTCCCTTTATCAGCAGGGATGGCATTTATGTTGCTAGTTTCTCTTTATCAGCAGAGATAGTAATCTTTTGAAGATTTTCTTTTGTCAGTTTCCCTTTATCAGCAGGGATGGCATTTATTTTGCTAGTTTCTCTTTATCAGCAGAGATAGGAATCTTTTGAAGATTTTCTTTTGTCAGTTTCCCTTTATCAGCAGGGATGGCATTTATGTTGCTAGTTTCTCTTTATCAGCAGAGATAGCAATCTTTTGAAGATTTTCTTTTGTCAGTTTCCCTTTATCAGCAGGGATGGCATTTATGTTGCTAGTTTCTCTTTATCAGCAGAGATAGCAATCTTTTGAAGATTTTCTTTTGTCAGTTTCCCTTTATCAGCAGGGATGGCATTTATGTTCCTAGTTTCTCTTTATCAGCAGAGATAGCAATCTTTTGAAGATTTTCTTTTGTCAGTTTCCCTTTATCAGCAGGGATGGCATTTATGTTGCTAGTTTCTCTTTATCAGCAGAGATAGCAATCTTTTGAAGATTTTCTTTTGTCAGTTTCCCTTTATCAGCAGGGATGGCATTTATGTTGCTAGTTTCTCTTTATCAGCAGAGATAGCAATCTTTTGAAGATTTTCTTTTGTCAGTTTCCCTTTATCAGCAGGGATGGCATTTATTTTGCTAGTTTCTCTTTATCAGCAGAGATATCAAGCTTTTGAAGATTTTATTTTGTCAGTTTCCCTTTATCAGCAGGGATGGCATTGGTATTGCTAGTTCTCTTTATCAGCAGAGATAGCAATCTTCAGGATATTTTCTTCGCCAGTTCCCTTTATCAGCAGGGATGGCCTTTGTTTTACTAGTTCCCTTTATCAGCAGGGATGGCCTTTGTTTTGCTAGTTCCCTTTATCAGCAGGGATGGCTTTTGTTTTGCTAGTTCCCTTTATCAGCAGGGATGGCATCCATTTTGCTAGTTCTCTTTATCAGCAGAGATAGCAGTCTTTTGAAGACTTTCTTTCGTCAGATCCCTTTATCAGCAGGGATGGCATGTTGCTAGTTCTCTTTATCAGCAGAGATAGTAATATTTTGAAGTTGTTCTTTCGTCAGTTCCCTTTATCAGCAGGGATGGCGTATTTTGAAACTCCTTTGTCTGTTTTCTTTATCAGCAGAGATGACATCACCTGGGAGAGTTTATTTCCTTACAGCATTTATGGCTAATTCTCCGGTGGAGGATTGTAAATTTCTGGGTTCTTTGGTATTCAATCTCCGTGCATCCTGATTGTCTGAAAGTCGTCGCTATCATACCCTCAGGACCAAGTTGATTGAATAGGGGCAGCTGCTGCACCCCAAAATTTGCTCTCCTTACTTTATTACTAACTGGCTTATGTTGCATTGCATTTTGCATTATCATGTGTGCATATCATTGGTTCTTAGCATGGGGTCAAGGTGCCTGAGGCATGTTCAAGAAGAGAAGATGTTCTTCAAAGGGTCAACCAAGAGAGTTCAAGTGGATCACTCTCTCCTAACCAGTGCATAAATTAGGGTTTTGAAATTCTTGGGTTTATTGCTCCAATGGCAAGCTCCTTGGGTTTTTATCATCACTAAATGACATATCTTATCTTTGTTGGAGAGGATACACATCATATTCAGAGGAATTTGGATTTGGAGACTGTGTTATTTCCTCCTAGACTGAGGGTACCAAAACTAGGGTTTGCTATAAAGTCAGTTTATTTCTGATTTTTTTGGGCAATATTTGATTCTATGGTATTCCTTGGGTCCCTAAGCATCTAGGAGTGGGAGGTTTTCCATCAGTTTGGTCCAGGAGGATTTCAATTGGCCAATGGATTGGGAATCAGGTGAATTGGGTAAAAGTCAACAGTGAGAGGAGAAGTCAACTGTGGAATTTTGAGGTTCTCTTCAAGGATTTCAAGGTCTCACATCCTCATATGGTCTTCAAGGGTCAATTTTCATACCATTTATCAAGAATCAGGAGTTGGTGCAAAAGTTACTAAATATGGAAATGATCTATAATTTGAAAGTTTCCTTTTTGGGCAAGTTCCTGCACTGCATTCAACTTGACTTTTCATCATCAAAGAAGCTTCAAATGAATTTTTCTCAAACATGAAAGTTGAAGATATTTTTCTCCTCTTTCCAACAAGTACTAGTGGGTCTCCATATCATTTGTGAAACTCAACTTATGATCAAAAGAAGGCAAAGTGGTTTTTAGGGTTTCATTTTCACAACTTTTGGATTTTGGGACATATGGACCTATAATTAATTCCATTGCTTCAAGACATGTCCCAACATCCAAGAACAATACCTAAGGAGCATTTTAGGCCTTTAAATCAAGTGGTTTCATGGTGTATTTATCACTTATTCTCCATTATTCAAAATTGCCAAAATGTTGAAAACTCATTAACCAATACACCTCAAGGCCCAATTCCAATTTGGGTGTGATTAGCAATTCAGATATAAGTGATCCATCATGAAATAGTTGGATATCCATGCATGGAAGGAGGTGTATCTACTATTATGTGATTTTCCAAATTTGTCCAAAACTAACTAAACAAGGAATTGCCCAAGCCCAAATCATTATCAGTGAAAAACCCTAGTCTATTTAAACTCATCCAAGCACTGGTTAGGGGAGGGTACACGTGAAGTTGGAGGAGTTTTCAAGTGAACCCTAAAAAATATTTCTCATTCGAAACTCATGGCCAAGAGGAGCTCTCCCAAAAATTCTTCCACAAACTTCATTCTTGTGATCCACAGAGCAGAAACCAACCATATTTTGGAGCTAAGAGCAAGGATACGCAGTGCATAGATTCAGGTTAGTGGTGTTTTGCATGATCATGGAATTCTATTTTTAAGTATGCATGTTGATGTGTGATGCCCACTGGTTACCATGATATAATTTGTTTTGATTTTGGACGAGTATTATGTGCATACGTTGAGTTTAAAGTTTTGGACCCAATGTTTATTTCCTTCGATTCGCTTTGGGTGTTACTTGTTTGTGATTTTTGATGCCATATTCGAATTCCTCGTGATTTTCTGGGTCGAATAGTGTACCCATTTGCGTTTTCTGGGCGAGTTTTGATTTGCAGGTGAAGAAAGGGGCGGCCGGAGCTAGGGCTCCGGCGACCTGGTGTGTTTCCGGCCAGCCTAGGGTTCCAAAGGAGGAAGAAGTAATCCTCACCCTCCGTTCCTTGGATCCAACGGATATTACGCTGCCACATGTTTTTTTTGTTTTATTTTTTTCTGAATTTTATTTAGTAATCATGTGTACATTACCCCACCGTTCTTACCATGTGCAGCCAATTATTTTCTTTTATTTCAATTACTTTTTCTAACTTTGACCAATTGTAACGCGTTGGATGATTTGTGTGGCTGAGATAACGCCAACACATTAAAATGTTCACGTGCCCAGCACGTGGGAGCGTAGGGGAGTCTGGCTAGCTTGGTATGCGCGCGCTCATGATAGTTACAATGGTCATGTGATCCTGGATGTCCATCATGATTACTTTACTGTTTGGTTGACTAATGGCACGCGTAGGATGCATCCAAAGGTGAGTGGTAGGTCAAGGGGTTGACTGGGGTATTGTGTATACTCCCCTTTTTTATTTTATTTTCTGATGAACTTTTTTGACCGGGCCTTGCTAGTTACGCCCCCACCCTTCCAGCCCATTCTCTTTTCAACGCATTTTGTTTACTCAATACACCCCCCACGTCATTTCTCCATTTTTATTTTTATTAATTCATTACATTTTCATTTTTAATTTTTAAAAATACATAATTGCATTTAAAAATTCCCATAAAATTCATGCATCATATTTATCATTTTATAAAATTTTTACAAATTTTATTTTTTTATTTTATTTTATTTTTTATCATCTAAATTAAATATTTGTTTATTTTCTTTTGGAATTACACATATCATGCACATCTAATTTTGTCTATTTTTTTCTCTGCATCCATAAAATATTTTCAATCCGTTCTTTTTGCATTCATTCACAAACATTCCAAAGTGCATTAAAATATCTTTCTATGATTTTTAAAATTATTTCATATTACATTTTGGTCCTCTTTTTTTGCATATTAAGTCATACTCCTCACCGGAGCTTTGCCTGATTATTTGAATGACTAACATCTTGAATTTTTGCAGGAATTTTTGATGTGTTGTTTGTCTCTGGTTGGGCAACTTTGACATATAATTTGGGAATTTTAGTAGTTATTTCTCTAATTATTTGATTTGCTTTCACTTGAGATCCTCTTGTATGCATATTTCTGATCATGCCTAAGTTCTTGTTTGAGAGGCACTTGTGCCATTGTCTTGGGGTTGTTTATTTGACTTCTTTATGCATGTTTGGATTGTTATCACTCTTATATGCCTTTGTTTGGTTCCCATTGGCTTTGATATTATTTATGTCCGTTTGATACTAATCTTTTATGCAGGGACTAAGGTAAGTTCTTTAAGGGTATGGATGAGTATCCATGGTCACCCTTACTCTTTCCTTCTCTCATCTTTTTCCTTTAGGGTTAGTTTGTCGTCAAACCTCACTAACCGTAGGTCACCCATGCATGATAACATTAGGACTCATAGTTCCCTTAGAGTATCCCTTGTGTCTTCTCTCTTCTCATCTCAAATCTTCTTGAAAATACTTAATAAGGATAAATTGTATTGCGCACGAGCCTTAAGCGTGGGGAATGAGAAATGAGGGGCTTCCTCTCATCTTTTTAGAGTGCCTAGCGAGCGTCCTGTCTTGGGAAGATGCGTTAAGTATTCGCCCCTGTGCCTTAGACTTTGGTGCAATGCAATTTATGAACTAACTTAAGCCACTTCTGTCCTAAAAAATACAAACCAACTTCAAACATTTTTGTCCTTCGGGATTGTCAAACTAAAGGCTATTTTCAAAAAGGGCACGTTACTTTCCGTCTGAGACGCAAACAGGCATCGACCCTAACTGTCGGACGCGGACTTAACGTCGCTCATAAAAAAATACAAAAAGAACTTGGTCCGAACTACGTTGACTCTGAATTCCCCATTGCACAAAGCGGGTACGTAGGCCTAAGACGTCGACGTCCTACCGAGTCTGTCTTAGTTTTTCCCTCCCCCGTCTTAGTGCAGCCATAGATTTTAGGATAACTTACCCTTAGATGTTTATATGTCTACAATCCCCAGCGGATTCATTATTTTTTTCGCAGCAGATCTCTTCATCCTTTTGAAATAGAAGTTTCTGTGAATTTTTTATTATCCCTAGGGAAAGTCAAAAAGATTTGGGTTGTTATGATTCCCCGACAGATTTCCTACCATCCTCAAAGTAGAGTTTATGTTGTTATCCTCTTTGTGGATCATCTATGTTAGAAGATTGATATTCGGGTTTCTCCCCAAGGAGTATATTCTTTTCTCCAGCAAGATTTGAGCCTTGTAGTAGGATTTATTTTCCTTTGATGGCTTTTGTTTATCTCTTGCAGGATTTCTTCAGCTAAATCCCAAGCAGAGTTGCTAATGATATCTCCATCTTGTTGAGATTAGCTGAGTATTCAATGGTGTTGTGATGTTTGTTCCACCCTCTGTTTATCCTTTATGTCTGTTTTGTCAGCATATCCATACTCATAAGCATCGCATGCACATTCATTTGTTGTGCATAGCATATTATTGTTGCATTTTGCATTTGTGTTGGTGCTTCTTTGCTCTCTGGTGGTGTTATCCCCATAGAGCGTGTGTGTATTCTCTCCATTTAGAGTGTTGACCCGTAAGCAGAAAATGCCTATCTTTGTTAATTCCCCACCGAGTTTATTTCTCGTGGAAGATTTTGATTCAGTTTCTTCTCCAGTGCATTATCTGGATGGAATTAATCCCTAGTTGAGATATATCCTCCTCGGGATGAGTCTTGTTTGACCGTTTCTCTCCAGCTTGTTCTTGGATTGAACTTTGGTCCCCTGCAATATTTGTTTGGATCTCTAGGCTGTGAAACCTAGATTGAGAGTGCATTTATTTTGCACCTTTGAGGATTCTGCACCCTTCAGCTGAAATCTGCGTATGATTCCCCTTTTGGAAGGTTCAATACTGTTTCGTGGCATTCCTTTATTTGAGAATCCTGAGGCGATGCAGTTAATACCTTTTGTGACTCCAATGAATGGTAAGTCTCTTCGGTTTGATGGGACAGTTCGTTGTTGAGATTTTGTGACTCCAATGAATGGTAAGTCTCTTCGGTGTTATGGGACAGTTCGTTGTTGAGATTTTGTGACTCCAATGAATGGTAAGTCTCTTCAGTTTGATGGGACAGTTTGTTGTTGAGGTTTTGTTACTCCGATGAATGGTAAGTCTCTTCGGTTTGATGGGACAGTTCGTTGTTGAGATTTTGTTACTCCGATGAATGTTAAGTCTCTTCGGTTTGACGGGATAGTTCGTTGTCGAGATTTTGTGACTCCGATGAATGGTAAGTCTCTTCGGTTAGACGAGACAGTTCATTGTTGAGATTTTGTGACTCCAATGAATGGTAAGTCTCTTCGGTTAGACGGGACAGTTCGTTGTTGAGATTTTTGTTACTCCGATGAATGGTAAGTCTCTTCGGTTAGATGAGACAGTTCGTTGTTGAGATTTTGTGACTCCAATGAATGGTAAGTCTTTTCGGTTTGATGGGACAGTACATTGTTGAGGTTTTCTACTCCGATGAATGGTTAGTCTCTTCGGTATGCTAGAGATAGTTCATTGTTGAGGTATTAATTTTTCCCCAGTGGAGCCTTGCTGTGCTAAGTCTTCCCTGTTGAGTTGTAACCTTGTTGTGTTGTGGTTTATTTCCACTTAGAGTTATCCCCAGTTTGAATCTTTTACCCAGCTGAGTCCCAGTAGTTGTGCGGTGTGTTCCCCGACTAGTTGGTGGTCTCCTATGATGTGTTTCCCCGGTGGAGTTTCATTTCTCCCGTTCTTCATTTTGTTGATCTTTTGTGGTGCTGTTTTCTCCCCACAGAGGTCTTGTGTCTGCATATCATCTGCATAATCATATCATTTTGTGGTCTCTTAGGGCCAAAAATTGGGTTTATTGTTATATTTAAGTCTTTTCTATCTCGTCGAGACAAAGATGTCAATCTTCTTATTTCTGGATTGAAGAAACTTAAATAGGGGCAGCTGTAATACCCTAATTTTTACCCCTAAGATCCCATATGTCATTTGCATCTGCATCATAAACAAGATCACCAGTATCCGTGTGTTTTTTTTACTTGTTTTATATTTGTTTATGTTTACTAACCTCTAATCAAAATACCAAAAATATTTTGCAACTTTTACTTGTTTCTTCTTCTCTGTGTGTTTAGGGTTTTGCAGGGAGATTGATGGCAAAGGTATGGCTTGGAATCAAGTGTAGCTATTCAATTGTGGTTGAGGTCAGATGGAAGTTTGACCTAATCTTGGTCAAACTATTAAGAGATTGCTTCAATATCAAACTGGTTGTGGCAGTGGGCTATTTCTCAGGCAACATGTATTCGAGGATAAGTTGTTTTGTGCTGGAATTCATCAAGCTTTCAAGCAATGTTCTATGAGAAATTTGGTCCAGGTTATCATGATCATAATTTATCAGTCCAGTTTGTGTTCATCTGTGGATTTACTTTCCAAGAGATTGATTCAGGACGAGTTCAAAGTGGTTCGGAATTTATTCCATTTGATCAGAGATTCAGGAAATTATGGAAAAGGTCAAAATTGATGGTCATTGTTTCAGTTACAAGATATTCAGTGGTTCAAGTTTGTTTAGTCATTTTAATCAGATGCTTTGTGGAAAGGTTTTGGATTGGTTTTGAATTAAAGTCAAGATTATATATATCCATTTTGATTACCATTTTTCTAGCTTTTTATCCATTTCATATCCATTAAAATCCTTTTTTTTCCAACAATTACCCAAATTTCCAAATATCCACTTTTCATATCCATTATTTTCCAATTATCCACTTCATTCTTTTTATCCCGTATCCATTTCACACCATAAACCATACACCTCATTGATTCTCATTTCTCACCAACAAAATTCGGTACCTTACCTTCACCAGCTATTACTTTACTCATGCATGTCATGGATACATACATTGCATAATTTTTCTTGCATACATGTAACATTTGGATTATATATACACCATCTACTTTTGAAGAAGGAATTGACAAAGAGGTGCACGCGTTTGATTTCTGATGCTCCTGAGGGTGATAAGTATAAGGTGGTAAAACGTTGGGGCCGCATTCATATTGTGACAATGAAATTGTTTGATCAATCTAGTGCTTGAATGGCATGTCCGAATGAAGAGCCTTTCCTTGTTCAGAATGGATCTTCACGTAAGGTGACTAGGGACTTAATAGTGAAACATAGCCATGATAGGGATATTAGGAAAAGGAAATCTAGATCATCCTCAAGATGCAGCGATTCTGCTCTGAAAGTGGCAAAAATAAGAACAAAGCAAGGGTGGAAATGTTGCAGCATTTTGGATGTTATCATGTCAAACAAGGTGGTTGAAGTGATGAAGACTGTTGATAGAGCTTTGTTTGTACCTAGTGGCTCAGCAGCACCTTATGATGATAGCCCCATGGCTATAGGATACAATGCCACTATATTTGTACCTCGTATGCATGCTACATGCCTTCAGTTGATGGAGAAGAATTTGCAACCTGGGATGCATGCTCTCAACATTGAATCTAGCCAAGATTTTGCACAGCTACCAATCAAGAGTCTATTCTACAAACTTCAATATACCGACACCAGCATTGCAGCAGAAGATGCTTGTAGAATCGCCGGTCTCGACATCCAGAGAATTATCAATGAACTCACTGCAGCCACATTTTCATATGGCATGAACAACAGGGAGTGGTTCAGTCTCTCCTGAAACTAACTTCTGAACACAAGCCCATGTCACGTACTCCCAATTCAGGTTTTCATGAATACAAACTCCAACGCAGCCTGCTGCTGTTGCTCTCTGTCATCTCACCTGCAAGTGAATGGTCCAACAGCACCAATGAGTAACACTGAAGAATCGATATTTTTGCTATTGATATTATCGAGAATGATGGTGCTTCAGACAATGGATAGGGATGCTGAAATAATCAATTATCTTACATTTTCGCTTTCAAAAATACTGGGGTGTTTGAATCATTGGCAGCCGGAAACAACGAAGCAGCCTTGAACCTTTTGAAGAAGTTTCGCATTCACCAATTCACTTGCATTATTAACATTGGAGGGCTGTCATGTCAAAGGTGCCGCAGTACCGCCATTTCTTATGTTTCCCGGATTTCATGGATATATAATGTTATTGTTCAAGCAAATTGCGTATATATCATCTCAGCCGTGCTTCAATTGATTCCAATCAAGCCTCACACGCAAGTTGTTAGCCATCACCAAGCTCAAACCATGTACTGCTAGTAACTTACCAATTCCACAAACCATGAAGCTGAATTCAACACTCTCGCCACACATCTGCATTACAGGTATCGACGATTCAACATCAGCTTATACCGTGAAGGTGGGCAGTGAGCTCATGCAAAGATAGATCAGCTTGGTGAAATTGAAGAGTTTATACTGCTGCCAAACATTGCCAATTTACCAATTGTTGGAGACTGCTTGAAGAGGCTGCAAAGATTAAATTTGATGTTATCTCTAACTGGGCTAAGTTAGCAGTCACATTGGTTAAGCTTCAACAGTTTCAGAGTGCAATTGATACTGCCAGGAAAGCAAACAGTTCAAAAACTCAGAAGGAAGTTTGTTTTGCCTGCATTGATGCTAGGAATTTCGCTTAGCTCAGATCTGTGGTCTCAATGTCGTCATTCAGGTGGATGATTTGGAAGAGGTACCTTAAACATTTGGGATATGAGGTGACACATGTGCGGAATTCCACTGAAGTTGATGACAAGATAGTTGGAAGCGAGCAAACGAGACTGGTGAGGACCCTTTGGCGTTAAGCAACCGCTTTTGAGATGAGTATGATGTTGATATGTCTGATCTTATGTGTGAGCAACTATCTAAAAAGCCTCGCGCATCTGACCACATTGGTTATCAACAATGACTATGCATACACAGTTGAAGCTCAGATGGTGCGTAATGCGCTGCCTCGCCGCTTTGATACTTCGGGTCTTCCAACTGCATGCATCTCAAGTGTTTGCTGTCAAGAGTGTTATTTATAGGCCTATTAGTTTTATTCAAGGACCACCTGGTACGGGTAAGACCTTTATCATGAGAGGAACATCACTCGGGGCATGACAAAAGAGGTCCATTCAGGATATGGATAATTCCAAGATCAAACACTAACCTCGCACGTCAGTCACGAATACTCGATACAAGCTCCAAGCTGAGTCATCGATGAGCAAGCTCAAAGTGACATCCAAGATCACCAATTCAGGCTTTATGAATTTTCCAACTATGCCAAACCTTAAAGTTGTCCTGGAAACAAGTCTTCGACAGCATGTTACTCTTTCTCAAGTTGGTATTTTCATTGTAAACTATGGAGAAAATGAATACAAATTGAAGATTCTTGAGTTAAAACCTTATTCAAGTGCAGAAACAGATGAAGGAATGTTGCTAGGGGTACTGGGGTAGTATACAAGCAAAAGCAACTTCACACGTCCAAGCTGAAAACAAGCCGTACAAGCCATATTTCAAAATGAAGCCATGATGCACGTCACATAATCCACGTCATGTAAATGAGCGTAAATGAACTGAAATCAAAAAGAAAAAAGGACACGTCATACACACAAGCTGAAGCAGAAAAAGAGTTGCAAAACGACACCAAAAGTTTCAGCTTCGGATCACGCACGACACACCAATTCAAAACACAGTGAAAATTACACAAACGGCAAACGAATTTCACTCCTCTCCATCTATAAATACAACACTCCTCCCATTCATTTCCTCAAGCTTTCACAGCCCCAAAAACTCTGCCAAATTCACTACTCGAAGCTTCAACCGATTCGTCATTTTTCAATCTCCACCTTCACACATCTACAAATTCAATAAACCTGCAAAAACTAACTCACAATCCACAACACAACACCAACGACACAAGTTCAGAAGAGAGGAAGAAGAATTGAATCGTTTTTCACCTGATTTTGAAGGTAGTTGCCGGTTTCGACGAACTCTCGAATTCTAATTTCGCCTTTGTAGATGAGCTTTGTTTGAAATTGATAACAAATCTGGAATCGTTGTTGAATTACGATCACAACCGTGCGTGAGTCGGTTTCCGTCGCTCCGATTTGGTCGATTTGGCTTGGCATGAACAGTACTGCGTGGCTATATGTTTTCACGAAGAAGATGATGAAGCTTTTGCTTCTTGATTCTCATAATCTTTGGTTTTTGTTTTAAAGAGTTTTTTTTCTTTTTTAATTCTTTGGACCGGACCTCAGATTTGCTATCATCACCTCCACATTTTTCTTTTAAAACCTCCTCTGTTCTTTCTTCTTTTTTTCTAAAATCCCTTTTAAATTTATTTTTCTTAAATCAAATTTATTATTAGTACTATTTTCTTTTATTTTTTTTTTACTTCTTTGAAAACTTTCTTAAAAGAATCATAAATTTTTTTTAACATAGTTCTTGTTTTTTATTATTTCTTATGGATTCTTATTGTTTTGGATCTTGAATTTTGATAAGATCTCATCAATATTAATGGACTTTGGGTGTCGATTTTATCCACCAAGAGAGGTGATTGATATTGATGATGATTTAATCGATTTAAGATTCAAATTGTTGATGTTTCTTTTCATCTTGACCTCTTTCTTTCTCTTTTTCTTTTTGATCGATGAAAGTCTAATGGATCTTGAGATTCTTTTGTTGAATTTTGATCAAGACTAGATCGTTACCATTTTTATTTTTGTGCGGTATTGCTTTCGGATGACGATTTACATATCGTTCATCTAGCATGCATTAGCACAAAAATCTATTGACCGGCCTCATTTGTAGGGTAATTACTCCGTAAATTACTCGGCGATTGCTTAACATAACGCAACATATGTCCCGTATCGGAAAATTATCAAGAATGCTTGATTATTTGTCTTTTGGTTCAAAACTTATGAAACTTATTGTTAGGAGGCTTTGGTTTTATCAATCCTCTAATGAGTTTTCATTAATCTTGACCTAAGTGCAATTATTCAATTATTATTGATCACTTACTCCAACAACTAATCACTAACTTACTAACAATATTATTATATTAATTTTGTTTATGTTTCCTTCTCGCTCCCTACCTCTTTTACTTCTATGCTTCATTATTATCATTTCATATCATGTTTATGTTTTCGCAATTTTTCCTTTGTCCGTTGGACACATGTTTATGCTTCCGCAATTTTTCCTTTGTCCGTTGGACACATGTTTATGCTTCCGCCTTTTTCTCTTTGTCCACTTGGACAAAAAACATTAATAAAAGATTAAACCACTAAAAAACTTATGCTCTTAATGTTGGACTATGGCCACTATCCCTTGCTTTGGAGGACCTTTTTGACTTGATTATGGACTTATAGACTTAGAATTAGGATTCTCTCCCTCATGCTTTGGACCATTAAGGAGTTTGAAATTCTAACCTTTATTTGGCTTGCTTATTGGCTCAAGAGGATGGAATTCTTTTCTTATAATGTTTTGAAGTGTGTCTCCATGTGGTTAGATCTTTCTTACCCTAGATTTTATTTTATGCACTAGGATAGTCACTTCTTCTCCACCCCTTCTTCAATTTTCAAAACTTCCTCTCTTTTTCAAAATCTTCTTGTTTTCAAACTTAAAATCACTTCCGTAATAAAACCTTGACTTCGGTCAAGTGATTTTCTAAACTTTGTTTTCTTTAATAAATGACAATTCATCTTAATCATATTTTTACCATTTCAAAAAGACATAAAAAATACAAAACTCATCCAAAAAAAAATTTGTGCTTTGTGCACCTTTTTCTTTTAAACCTTTCAAAAAGAATTAGACATGAGTCATTTTTTTGATGAGATGTAAAGCTCATAACCAGGGTATTTTGTTGAAAGTATGGTCATTTTCCATTTAGATGTTGAAGTGATTAGTCTTGTTGATGTTAATCCAAGCAAATCCTTCATCTTAATGTGATGCAAATGCCTTTTTCCCATACCTTTGGGTAATTAGTTGAGTATTCTCTCTTGAGAATGACAGGTTGTCTTTTTCAAGATAAAATAAACCATAACTAATAATTTTCATTCTTTGTACCACAAACTACGAGGTTTTGATCCTACCTTGCACATCGTGGGTACGTAGGCATGAGGTGATAAGTCTCTCCAAACACAAAAATCTAAAAAATATTTCTCTTCTCATCCCTCTCAATCTTTTTACAAGCAAACCATTTTCAGACCAAAAGCATGAATACATCAAAGGGCTCCTATAGAGTACTATGGATGTATTGGGTGTGTAAAACCTTCCCTTTACATAACCAACCCCCCTTATCCAGTCTCTTCACTTGTTCTTGTTGTAGAGCTTGTGTAGGATTTGTTCGCTCTTTTTCCTTTCCTTTTTGGATAAAATAAAAGTGCGGTGGCGACTCTTGTTTATTTTTTAGTTAAGTTAATCAATAGCTTACGCTCACAAATTTCCCCGCTACAGAGGACACTCTGATAAAAGACAACTTTGACTATGACTATTATGACCCAATGGATGACTTGCCTATCTAGCAGCTGTACCCAGAAGACTTGGGGCAAAAGAGTCATCCAAACGATGCATATCAGTTGAGCATCATTGAAAAGAATGCATGCGTCCCCATCAAATCATGGGATCATTACTCGGGGCATTCCAAAAATATCCAGCACAATGATGAATCTGCAAAGTTTGCAGGACAAGAGTTCATCAACTATGCTCTTCCTAAGGTCAACGTCATCGAGAAGGATGACTCCGTTTCTCCCGCAGAAGGATGGGACACCTTAGGACAGCCGAGTGGCAAGTACGACTTCTTGGTCAAGTACACTGCTCCTGAAAGCTCTCATATCAGGCTCGAAGACATCCATCCCACTGGATGGGGAGATCCGCCTAAGAATGAAAACACTGTGCAAGATACAACAGAAGAATTCGTTTACGACAACTCTGCCTGGGAGGAAGACTCCAACGATCCTGCTCCACCTGAAATCAACGTCATTTCTGAGGATAAACCAAGAAAGAAGGTACCAGACTTTGTGATTCACCGAGGAGTTCGCCGCCAATGGGTTGCTGTCGATGTCCCGAAAGTCTTCCATAAGTCTAAGTAATTGCCATATTTGTTTTAACCTTTCACCCTGCCCAGGTGAAATGGATGTTTTTATAGGGCTCACTTTCTGTAAATGTCCCTCTTCGCTTCGCCCAAAGCGACAGAGTTTTGTTTTATAGGGTTGTAGTTTCAAGAATCGACAAAATCATAAATAAATAAACGCCGTTCTGTAATTTTCGCATTTATTGCTGTTTTCACTTTTCGCTTTTTCAGAAAATGGTAATCCTAAAACAATAGCCCAAAAATAAAAACAAGCATTTTTCATAAAAATACACTGCACACACTCTTGCATTTCTCTCTATCTCTTCTAAAAACAAATCATCACGTCATGCAGATTGCTTGTTTTAAACTTCGTTGAAACATACGATCCAATGCCTTCTCCCAACTTTGAATTCCCGGTATTTGAAGCTGAATAAGAAGAAGACGAAGAAATTCCAGAAGAGATCTCCCGATTACTCAGACAAGAGGAAATGTCTATTGATCCTCACAGAGAGCTGTTGGAAACGGTCAACTTGGGTTCAGAAGAAGAGAGGAAAGAAGTCAAGATTGGGGCACTGCTCAGTCCGACTGTCAAAGAAGATTTGATAAAACTTCTCAAAGAGTTTCCAGATGTTTTTGCTTGGACCTATCAGGACATGCCAGGGTTGGACACCAGCATCGTGGAACATCATCTACCGTTAAGATTAGAATGTCCGCCGGTAAAACAAAGACTAAGACGGACTCATCCAGACATGGCCATCAAAATCAAAGAGGAAGTACAGAAACAGATTGATGCGGGTTTCCTCGCCACCTCAAAATATCCTCAATGGTTAGCCAACATAGTATCAGTTCCTAGAAAGGATGGAAAAGTCAGAATGTGTGTAGATTACAGGGGTCTGAACAAAGCCAGTCCAAAGGATGCCTTTCCCTTGCCACACATAGACATGCTGGTAGACAGTACAACAAAGTTCAAAGTCTTCTCCTTCATGGATGGATTCTCGGACTATAATCAAATTAAAATGGCGCCGAAAGACATGGATAAAACTTCGTTCATCACCCCATGGGGCACCTTTTGTTACAAGGTAATGTCGTTCGGTTTTAAGAATGTCGGGGCAACCTATCAAAGGGCCATGACTACTCTGTTTCACGACATGATGCACAAAGAAATCGAAGTGTATGTCGATGATATGATTGCCAAATCTAAAATAGAAGTGCAGCATGTGACCCACCTGTCAAAGTTATTCGAGCATCTGAGGAAGTACAAACTCCGCTTGAATCCTAACAAGTGCACGTTCGGTGTCCGCTCAGGAAAACTGCTAGGATTCATCGTCAGCCAAAAAGGAATTGAGGTTGATCCTGACAAAGTCAAGGCCATTCAAGAAATGCCTTCTCCAAAGACTGAAAAATAAGTCAGAGGATTCCTGGGACGTTTGAATTACATTTCCAAATTTATATTCCTCATGACCGCGACATGCGCGCCAATCTTCAAATTACTCAAAAAGAATCAGGACTGCGTATGGACAAAAGACTTCCAAACAGCCTTCGACAGTATCAAGGAATATCTGTTGATCATCTACCTAACAGTCTTGGAAGACTCAATGGGTTGTGTACTTGGCCAACAAGACGAAACAAAAAGAAAAGAGTCGGCCATCTACTATCTGAGCAAGAAGTTTACCGACTGTGAAACTTGGTATACTATGCTTGAGAAAACTTGCTGTGCTCTGGCTTGGGCAGCCAAACGTCTTCGCCAGTACATGATTTATCACACTACTTGGTTAATCTCCGAAATGGATCCAATCAAGTATGTCTTTGAAAAATATGCTCTCACGGGAAGGATTGCCCGTTGGTAGATGTTGTTATCAGAATACGACATCGAGTACCACGCTCAGAAAGCCGTCAAAGGAAGTATTTTAGCCGGTCATTTGGCTCATCAACCGATTGACGATCAGGAATCAGTCGGGTTTGACTTCCCAGACGAAGATGTCATGTACTTAAAAATGAAATATTGTGATGAACCGCTACCCAGTGAAGGGCCAGAACCAGGTTTCCAATGGGGACTAATCTTTGACGAAGCTGTCAACAATTATAGAAACGGAATTGGGGCAATCATTGTAACACCTCAGGGTACCCACATTCCTTTCACTGCCAAATTGACATTCAAATGTACAAACAACGAGGCCGAATGCGAAGCTTGTATCATGGGTCTCGAAGAAGCAATTGATTTAAGGATTAAAGACTTGGATGTGTATGGAGACTCAGCCCTAGTTATCAATCAGATCAAAGGAGGTTGGAACACATACCAATCAGAATTGATTCCTTACAAAGATTACGCAAGAAGGTTGTTACCATTCTTCAACAGAATCGAGTTTCAACATATTCCTCGTGAAGAGAATCACGTGACTGATGCACTAGCCACTCTCTCTTCCATGATTAGTGTAGGTCAATGGAACGACGTACCTAAGATCGACATAATGCGCCTTGAATGGGCCGCTTACATCTTCGCGATCGAAGCAGTCACAGATGACAAACCTTGGTATCACGATATTAAATGCTTCCTTCAGAAACAAGAGTACCCACCTGGGGCATCCAGAAAAGACAGGAAAACCATCAGGAGACTGGCTGGCAGCTTCTTTCTGAGTGGTGATACCCTCTATAAGAGAAACTTTGACATGGTCTTGCTCCGATGTGTAGACATACCAGAAGCAAACATGCTGATGAAATAAATTCACGAAGGATCCTTTAGCACTCATGCCAACGGACACTCAATGGCGAGAAAAATTCTGAGAGCAGGATATTATTGGCTGATAATGGAATCCGATTGGTACAAGTACATAAGAAGATGTCACAAGTGTCAGATATACTCAGACAAAATCCATGTACCGCCAACACATCTCAAAGTTCTCTCTTCTCCATGGCCTTTTTCTATATGGGGAATCGACATGATTGGCATGATCGAACCCAAGGCTTCAAACGGACATCGGTTCATCCTGGTAGTCATTGACTACTTCACCAAATGGGTCTAAGCAGTGTCATACACCAATGTAACCCGACAAGTGGTGGTCTGATTTATCAAGAACAATATCATCTACCGTTATGGTGTTCCCAGCCAGATCATTACTGATAATGGATCTAACTTGAACAACAAGATGATGAAAGAGTTATGCGCTGAGTTCAAGATCGAACACCATAATTCATCTCCCTACCGACCTAAGATGAACGAAGTGGTAGAAGCGGCAAACAAGAACATCAAGAAGATTGTTCAAAAGATGGTTGTAACCTACAAAGACTGGCACGAGATACTACCCTTTGCTCTTCACGGTTATCGCACATCTGTTTGCACTTCAACAGGGGAAACCCCTTTCTCTCTAGTATATGGCATGGAGGCCGTGCTTTCCCATAGAGGTAGAGATACCATCAATTAGGGTATTGATGGAAGCTAAGCTAACAGAAGCTGAGTGGTGTCAAAGTCGACACGACAAACTGAATCTGATTGAAGAAAAACGAATGACGGCTCTATGCCATGGTCAATTGTATCAACAAAGAATGAAGAAAGTGTTTGACAAAAAGGTTCGACCCCGTGTCTTCAGGAAAGGAGACCTTGTGCTCAAAAAGATACAATCATTCCTCACTGATTCTCGGGGAAAATGGACTCTGAATTATGACAGCCCCTATGGGGTCAAGAACGCTTTCACAGGCGGTGCCTTGAGACTCGTAACCATGGATGGAGAAGAGTTTGCCTACCCCACGAATGTTGATGTAGTCAAGAAATACTTCGCCTAAATAAAAAAAAACATCTCGGTGGACTGAAAACCCGAAAGGGCGGTCCATGCAAAAATTAGAGACACAAGCAAAAAATCATCCTGATGGATTGGAAATCTCAAAGTCTAATCTTGGCAAAAGTTAGGGATTTATGGCAAGTAACTACGTTCGGCAAGGTTAAATCCCCACCAGTAATGTCATCCATCAGGAAAACTCCAGTCAAGGTCATCTTCGACAGAAGCTCAGGATGTCCAGAATTCAAAGTTGGTAGAAGGATAACGGTTGTTATGTTTCAATATAGCCCTTTTCCCTTAAATTACCATTTTCTAACTTTGTAAATACTCTATAGGATCACGCGCTTAGCTGATTTCCATTCTATCAATAAAATTTGATCCCTAGTGCTTTTGTTTGCAATTCTTATTTGTTTTACCTTTACAGAATGACATTTTTAACATGATCAACGATTCTTGAAATAAAACAAAAATGAATTTACTTGTTAAAATTTTTCTGCTTTTAAAATAAAGATGGCAATGCTTTTGACTGTTGAACGTCACAAGAACATCGATCGCTTCTCCGAAGGTGGTTGAGCCTCAAAGTGCAGAATCAAAGTACTCCTTCTAAGCCAGTACTCCTGAATGAAGGATCAACTGTATCAGATGTGATTTTCCCATGTTATATTCCTGGCAGAATTCGTACCTCTTAAGACGGATTGAACAATTCTTTCTCCCCATAGGGACCGTCTTTCCTAAGCAAGGCAGGATTGCTATTTTAAACCAGTGATACTTTTCATCCCCCACCTTGGTCGAGTATCTAGTCGTGTTCATCTATTAATCTGTATGTCGCGTCAGTTTTGTCATCATAAACATACATACATCATGCATTATTGATTCACATTCATATTCATATTGCATCACTATCACTCTAGTTAGTCTAGTTCCCAAGTGATAAAAGTCCTCTCAATCGAGATGTCAATCCTTTCTTCCTTAGGAAATGCAGCGTCTGAGCAATTTCTCCCCGGTTTATTTCTGGATTGGAGCCGGTCCTCGACCACTTTGATAACTTGAACCTCTGAAAGGTAGGAAGACATTCGACAAACATCACTCTTCACCATTGAAGATGATATCTTCGCTTTCCCGGATTAAGGAAAATCCCCAGAGAAAGCCTCGCAAATAAAGACTCTCAGCAACACATTGATTTTTTTCTCTCCAGAAAGTCAATGTTAATGAAGTCATCAGCACCTTAAAAGTGGATTACATCACATGGCATTTCTCTGTGAAGATCTCGAAGAAAAGTATGATGTAATATCCCTAAGCAGAAAGCAGTATTTCAAGAGACTCGTTTTCCCCCAGTAGAGTCAACAAATGGCATCTCCAAACAGAGAAATTTGCACACCTCTACAACTCAGACAAATGGGTCCCCCCAGCAAGTCTGACATCAAAACTTTTTCCCATCAAATGGCATCTCCCCAGTAAAACTCGGCAAGAAGTTTGATGAAGACCTCTACACATAGTGTCCCTTGTCAAGGAAGAAACTTGGCAAGAAGAAACTGAGACCAATTCCGTGGCTGAAAACCAGGATCGAGGGGAGTTTATTGACAAAAAAAACTAAGACCAGTTCCGTGGCTGAAAACCAGGATCGAGGGAAGTTTATTGACAAAAGAAACTCAGACCAGTTCCTTGGCTGAAGACCAGGATCGAGGGGAGGTTTATTTCAAGAAGAAACTTAGACCAGTTCCTTGGCTAAAGACAAGGATCGATGGGAAGTTTATTTAAGAAACTTAGACCAGTTATGTGGCTGAAGACCAGGATCGAAGGGAAGTTTTACCCTTTTCTAAGCATCATTGCTTAGCCAAAGAAGATGGACGGGCAAACTGCCATTCATAACCACTGTCAAAATTTCGGGTATTCCGATATTTAATCCTCTTGCACCCTGAATACCTTCGCCATTCACACCTCCGGGTCCAAGAAAATTAAATATGGGCATATGTCATACCCCAAATTTTGACCACCAAGATTTCCCATCATTTTGCAAATCATCTTCACAATATGGATGTACTTTCATGCCTCATCAATTTCCTCAAAGATGGTTGAGCATTCACCACAATCAAGAATTAGGTTTTTAAGCCCTCTCGGAGCACTTAGACAAATGATCAATCAAGAAATTACATGATCTTCAACTTGTCTAACCTCTCAAACACCTATAAAGGATCAAGAGAACTCCCGCATCAAGAATCAAGCACAAGGTTGCAACATTCCAAGTGGATCAAGCCTCAAGATCACCAGTGTCACCAAATTAGGGTTTTGGTCGACCAGGGCCTCCAGATGGAAATTTTCCTTTGAGCATGAGTCAATTCTTCAAAGAATAACCCAAGATACTCCAAGGGACCTCATGAACCCGATCATCAAGTCAATTTAACCTCAGGGGATGCATTTACTAAAAATCAGGAATTAGGGTTTCTTGACCTAATTCACCCCTAAGTTGACTTTTGGGACAAAACCTGAGCCAAGACCTCAAGACATGATTTGAGGGCCTCCAATACACCACATTGATCCATTTGCAACAATGGATTTACCCAAGAAGCTTGGTTCACAAGTTTCAATTTCACCAGGACCACAATTAGGGTTTTGAGGAAAAAGTCAACTGTATCTTTGACTTTTGACCAAGACATGCTCCCAAACCTCGGGACATGATTCAATACACCCTATAACACCCATGGAATCCATCCATTAGGTTTGATTTAGGTCAAGGACTTGATTTCACAAAGGATCGCACAGTTTGGATTTCATCCGATAAAAAGTCAACTGTGCACAAAATCAAGTTTGACTTTTTGGAATTTTTCACAAATATGGTTCCCCTAAGTCAAAAATAATGTTAATGTATGGTATTGATCATCATTCATTAAGAAAAATCAAGAAAAGTGAGGTTTCTTGCAAAAGGGGCAACCATAAGAAACCAAAATTGTTATAAGTTATGGAACAAGACTCCAATTTTGTTTCAATGCATTCAATGGATGCATCAAGGTGGCATGAACTGAGGTAAGTTTAACTAAATGAGTCAAGCCTTATCTTTGAACCAAAAGACCATAGGCCTGTGCTCTAACCTCAAGTCAATGGCTAGAGGAGACTTGAGATTCCATTTAATCCACATTGGCCACAGACCTGCTGTAGTTGCCACACACTATTGCTGCCAAAACAAAATTGACACACTATAAATAGACCTCAATTGTGATCAGTTTGAGTACACCAAAGCACCCAAACTAATGCTTTACTAAAAAATCTCTTCTTCACTCCAATTTTGCCTTCTAACTCAAGTCACTATCGGGTTTTGAGATTGAGAGTGATTCCAACCAAACCAATCACACACACACACACACACACACACACACCTTATAAACATCATGTATGAGTGATCCATAACACAAAATCACATCTGGAACATCAAATTCACAAAATCACCAGCCAATTGCTCAAGTTTTTGACAGAGTTGCAGTTGAGGTACCACAACCAGTTCCAGCTCATTTCAATCCACTCCAAGCATTCAAACACACTCCTTGGCACCTAAGGAAGATGTCCAGATCATTGGAACCTAGCTGCAACACCTCCATCGCCAAACTCGATTACCAGCTGCAAGAGGTAAGCCTGACAGCTTCAAACTCTATGTTTCATGCATCATAAATGAATTTGTGAGTTACCATCTTGTTCCTACATGTATATAGAGTAATAACCCTCAATCAATTGCCATGAATCAATCGTGTATGGAATTTCATTGTGTTCATGCTGAAGTTAGAGTTCTTGAGGTTATCTTCTGATTTCTCACTTCATGCTTAATATAAATGCAATTAATCTATATGGTTGTGATCCTTGTTCAAAAACGAACAAGATTGGTGTTTGAATCGTGCAAAACCATTGAGTAATCAGAGAGAAAAGTGAGAAAATGCAAATCATCTATGGCGCGGTCACGAGGAAGAAGAAGGTGATCGTTGGCGCCATAATTCAAATTATTTGAATTATTTGAATTTTGGTTATTTTGTTTAATTGATTCAAAAATTAATTTCTCTCTGAATGTTTGTGTTTTTAAATTGATTCTTTTTCTCAAAATTCACAAAAATGTTAAAGTATTTTATTTTACAAAAAAATCCAATTTATATTATTTTTTTAATATAGTTAGAATTTTTGTAACTAATTTCATTTTATTTGTTTTTAAACATTTTTAAATGAAATTCCCACTTTGATCTTTCAAAACCAATTGAATTTCAAACTTTCATGTAATTAAACATGATTTTTCAAAATATTTTTCAAAGTGTACAACTTGTTTTTGAATATATTTGGTATTTTATATCACTTTTTTCATTTAATTTCCGTTGAAAAATGACATTTTAATTTAAAATTAGGGTTTCCTATCGATTTTAAATTTTCAAACACTTTTGGGCCTCTAATAGAGTGTAAGACCTATCTCCTGTCACATATAAACCATTTTGGGCCTCAGCCATTGTATAAGTCCCGATATAATTTTAAAATCTCGGCGTGGTCGTCGCCTTTTAAACAAAAACCATTTGGGCCTCCCCTTGTGTTGTAAGTCCCATATTTCTTTTTTAAAAAATACTTTTGGGTCTCTAATAGAGTGTAAGACCCATCCTCTTGTAAATAAAATTTGGGCCTTAGTCATTGTATAAGTCCCTGTTAGTTCTTGGATTGGCTGGAATTTTGGTAAAACAAAGTATGTTCAATGTTGATGTCAAGGTGTTGATGTTGCAACATTGAGTCTTAACACTTGGCTGTGTTAAGTAGTTAAATTGCTGAAGTTGGATGTCTGATGTCACATGGCTATGTTGTGACATTAGATCTGCAGAATTAATAACATCAGGTTGTGATGTTGTTAGGGTTTGCGTGTTAGGTGGATTGTGCAGAGCAAGTTGTCTCATTGGATGCGAATATCTTGGGATAGATATTTTCTGCTGCATAGGAGATCTGGTGCAGATTTGTAGGAGATTTAAAAGGTTGAAGATTTAAAAAGATTTTAGGAGAAAATCTGTTTTAAATATTCAGTTTTAAATAACAAATCTGGGAGATATTGTAGCAGGTCCAAGACCAATTCAAGGAGCTATATAAAGCGCACAAGACCAAAAGAAAAAGTGACAAAAAGACAGAGAGAAGATCAAGAGCATAGGCTGAGTGTCTTGAGTATTTTGTACGTGTTTTATATCCAGAATTCTAGGGTGAATTGCTGAGTCGTTTTCTGTCCTCTCTAGAAGCTGTGAAGCAATAGAGAGTAGTTACTTGATCAAAGCTGGGAAGTAAGATCAAGGTTGCTCAAGAGGGTGTTCTTTGAGTATTGTTTTAGGGATTGAGTAGTGTTCTCATATCTAAGTAGTTTCTTAGGTAGAAAGTCACTAGTAGGAATTAAGTTTAGGAGATTGTCAACTGGGTTGTTGAGTCTGTAAATTAATTCTACGAGTAGTGAATTTCATCCCTGGCTTGGTAGCCCCCAGACGTAGGTAGTTAGACCGATCTGGGTGAACAATTCCTTGTGTTTTTCTGCTGTCCATTGTGCAGAGTGTGTTGTTGTGACATCCCACCTTAACATCACACGTCTGATACCAGAATTTCAATTGGTATCAGAGCAGGCATCCTGTCTGTCTCTGGGTGAGATCTAGGGAAGTTACTTTCTGGTGTAAAGATGGACAAAGAAGTTGGAGGATTCGTCAACAGACCCCTTATTTTGGATGGATCCAATTATGACTATTGGAACCCAAGGATGACTACTTTCTTAAAATCCTTGGACAGCAGGGCTTGGAAGGCCATTATTAAAGAATGGAAAGCACCGGTCGTGTGTGAGAAAGATGATGCTAGCAAAGATAAAGAAGGCACCTCAAAGCCAAAGCCTGAAGAAGAATGGACCAAGGAAGAAGATGAGCTCGCCCTTGGAAATTCCAAAGCTCTAAATGCAATCTTCAATGGAGTGGATAAGAATATTTTCAGGTTAATCAATACCTGTGAGGTTGCTAAGGAAGCGTGGGATATTTTGAAGGCCACTCATGAAGGTACTTCTAGAGTTAAAATGTCAAGACTTCAGATTTTAACATCAAAATTTGAAAGCCTAAAGATGAAGGACGATGAGACTATTCATGACTTCCACATGAATGTTCTGGAGCTGGCTAATGCATCCAGTGCTCTTGGTGAGAAAATGTCAGATGAAAAGCTTGTAAGGAAGATCCTTAGGTCCTTTCCTAAGAAGTATAAGATGAAGGTTACTGCCATTGAAGAATCACAAGACATCAGCAAGATGAGAGTTGATGAGCTCATTGGATCTCTTCAAACTTTTGAGCTTGGGTTGAATGAGGAAGAACCAGAAAAGAAGCCAAAGAGCATAGCCTTGGTGTCAAATGATCAAGAAGAAAAAGGAAAGAGTTCTGAATCCCAGGAGGATCTGTCTCAGGCCATAGTTATGTTGGGAAGACAGTTCAACAAAGTGTTCAAGAGAATGAATAATAACTCCAGGCCTAATGTCAAGAACATATCTTCTGACACCAGCAAGTCAAAAGAGAAGGATGAAGAGAAAACTGCCCAAGATAAAGGAGTTCAGTGCTTTGAGTGTGAAGGGTATGGACATGTCAAGAAAGAGTGTCCCACCTTCTTGAAAAAGCAGAAGAAGGGCATGACAGTTTCCTGGTCTGACTCTGATAGTGAAAGTGAAGGTGAGTCAGCAAAGCATGTTAGAGCTTTAACAGAAACTGTTGTTTCTGATGATGATTCTAGTGATGGATAAATAACGTATGAGGAGTTGGCATCTACTTATCAAGAGCTGTGTTTAAAAAGTGTTGAGATTTGTCAAGAAAACAAGTGCCATAAGCAACAGATTGCTCAGCTTGAGAATGAAAAAGCTGATCTGGAAAATGAATTTGTGCTAGTTAAAGCTCACCTTGATCAAATGAACAAGTCTGTTAGGATGCTGAGTTGTGGTACAGACACACTTGAAAAGATCCTTCAGACAGAAAAGGTTGCTGGTGATAGGTCTAGAATAGGATATGTGGCAAACACTTCAGGAGCAAAGGAGGAGGTGTCTCAACCTATGTCTCAAACAAAGAGACAGGATTCTACCCCTAAGAAGGTTGTTCAGCCTCAGAATGTTGAGAAAAAGGATGGTACCCTTCAGAGGAAGATGCAGTCTCAAGGAGCCAGTCAGTATATGCCTCCCCAATATCACAAGAGCATGCAAGCTGCAAGGTTCAAACAGAACATGTCTCATCAGATGTCTCAACATCAAGAAAACTGGTATGGATATGGATTCAACAATGCTGTGCCTCATTACTATGGAAGAAGGAAGCCTCATCACCATAGGAGACAACCTAGAAGACAACATCCTCAGTACAGAAGAAGACATTCCAACTATGGAAGGAGGAGACAACACTATGGGTGGAAGCCACAACAATATCATAATGGTAGAAGATATAACCAATTCAGAGATGACAGAGTTAGATGCTTCTATTGTGGAAGGTTTGGACATATGCAGCACTCTTGTTTTAAATTGCTTGGTTATCCACAATCTGCTCCTCAAGGCAAACCAAAGGAAGTCGAACCTAAAGTTGCTAAACAATGGGTTCCTAAGGAGAAAGTGAAATGTCTTTTGGCACACACCCCAGATAGCCAGGTTGATAAGGATACATGGTACTTTGACAGTGGATATTCAAAGCATATGACTGGATTCAGAACTCTGATAGTTGAAGTCAGTCATTGTCCCTCTCATGAGGTTATGTTTGGCAATGGTGAAAAAGGTGTAGCTACAAGAGTTGGAAAAGTGAAAGGTGATGGTAGACCTGAACTGGACAATGTTCTATTTGTCAATGGTTTAAATGCAAATTTGATCAGCATAAGCCAACTGTGTGATGAAGGATACAAAGTTAACTACACTAAAGATGAGTGTGTGGTTTCTGATGAGCATAATCAGGCTGTTATGAAGGGTGCCAGAACCAAAGATAACTGCTATCAGTGGATTTCCCTTGAAGGTAATTCAACTAATGATGCTCTAGTTGATGTTATAACATCAGTCTATGACGTCAGGATGCTGAAAGGTCACTCAGAGTTAATGAGTTCTTATGTGAATTTTTTAAAATTTTTAAAGGGAAAGTCTTTATGGAGGGAGAAAATTAGTAATTGGTCTTTAAGAGGGACTCAAAATCAGGCGCCTTACCACATTGATTCTATATCAAGGTTCATCAAAGAGTTTTCGTCTCAACGGTTCATCTCCCTCAATAGAATAGAAAAATCTTCTCTAAACCTAGTCTGTTACAAAGGAACGATGTCTTCCCCATCCAAGAACTCTGATTCTCAAAGACCTGCGCATGTACGAACTAGGGTTTCTTCGGAAAAAGAACGTGGTGACAAAGAACACATTCCTGTGGCACTTCCAGACTCAGGTAACACTAAACGTTCAACCAAGCTGAATAAAACTGAAACTAGGTCATCATCCTCTCAAGCTATTGAGGAAAAGTATGATGTGGACATGCATTTGGAGCAGATTGCCACCAAAATTCTTGAGAAGGGAATACGGGTGAAAGGGATTTCTGTCCCATTAAGGCAAATGCCTGCTGAACAGGTAGACTCTCAAAGTGAGGACACAAATCTTCAATGACTGGCCTTGACGGTGATTCGAGACGCTGAAAGTGGTAATAAAGAAGAAGAACTTGAAGATACCAATGTCGTCTTTGATGTCAGAACATCATCTCCATGGAATGAAAGTCACAGGTGTAAAGGGAAGGATCAGGTTGAGGTTATAGATGTTGAGGACTCTTCTGATAGTGAGGATAGGAAAGGGAAAGGAGTGGAGTCCCTTACTAATGAAGATATGGTCAAGGATAAGAAAAGGACTTCAGTCGCAGACTCTCACAAGTCTTGGAGCAAAGTTACCAGGTCTGGCAAGAAGAGGAGAATCAGGGAAGAATCAAATTCAGAGTGTGATGTTCAAGACATCAACCCTGTGATGAAAGGAGCTGCTGATCAAGTACCTGATAACATCTCATTTCACTGTGCCAGAAGTGCATCCATGTGGAACTGTGTGAGCCAACGAAGGATAGCTCTGGAAAGAGAGCTAGTAGGTGATGACTTAGAGTCTACTGGAATTGTAGATCTAATTAAGTTTGCTGGTCTCATAAGGACTATGTCAGGATTGTCTAGTTGCTATGATAGTCTGGTCAGAGAATTTATAGTGAATATCCCTGAGTCTATTGATAACTGCAAAAGCCTAACCTTCAGAAGAGTTACCGTCAGGGGTAAGTGTATCTGGTTCTCTCCCAAGGTGATCAATGCCTACTTAGGAAGAAGTGAGGAAGATGATGGAGAATTAGAAGTTTCTAATAATGTTATCTGCAAAGAAATCACAGCTGGTCAGGTAGAAGTTTGGACTTCAGGAGGAAAGTTGTCAGCAAGCTTATTAAGTGTGAAATATGCTCTTCTTCATAGAATAGGTGCGGTTAACTGGGCTCCTACTAACCACAAGACCTCTGTTTCTGCTGGACTGGGAAAATTAGTTTACGCCATTGGAACAAAGAAACTAATTTATTATGGCTCTTACATCTATAATCAGACTATCAAGCATGCTGCAACAAGAGCTGTGAAATTGCCCATTGCATTTCCATCCCTCATTTATGGGATAATTCTGTCTCAGCACCCTGGGATTCTTAATCAGGATGATAGTGTGTGTAAAAGGAAGCCTGGATTGTCGCTGTTTAAAGGAAGACATGTTGCTGATAATGTCAAAGCATCCGCCTCAACATCTACTAATCATACTCATGTCAAGACTGATATGATTTCTGAACTGGAGGAAGCCTGTAAAGAACTAGATGAAGTCATCAGAGTAAATATTGAAAGGAAGGACAAGTTTAAAAAATCACTTATGTCCCTGAAGATGAAGGAAAAAGAAAGTGAGAAAGTAGTTGCTGATAAGAGAGATGAGTCTGACAATGACAGTCCAACAGAAGATGAAGAAAATGATGATCTCAGCTCAGATGATCAAAGCTTTTAATGTTCCTCTTAATTAGTAGTTTTAGTTTTTTTTTGTTTTTGTACTTAATGTGCTTGGCTATGTAATTTGAATATTGTGGTGTTATATGCACTGGTTATGTTGTTTCTTTTTATGATTTGTTTTGCCTGGTTGTAAACTGTGAGGCTAACAATGAGAGCTAGGGTGTACTAACTGTAGTTAATAGGTCTTCTGTTGAAGCTTGTCTAATTGTGGTTAAAAAAGGGGAGAAGTAGCCAAAGAAAGAAATTTCAAAATGTTGTTGTGCTGTCAAAAGTAGTGCAGAAGTGCAGGGGGAGTAATTGCTGAACAGCTGTTGTGCTGGTGGCTATGATGGGTGCTGCATTGAGGGGGAGTGCTCATTGCTGCTAACAATGAAATATGTGCAGCCGTAGTTGGAAATTGTAGCTGTTCTGTAGCATAATGATATATGCTGAAGTTCTAATGTGTGCAGCAGAGTTTTGTGAAAAAAATTGAAGTTGCTGCTAATGTTGAATTGTGTGCAGCTGGTTGAAGATTAAAGTTGTTTTAATGCTGCTGCTTGGAGATTCAAAATCATTGATTGAAGTGTTTCCGCTGCTGAAGTCTCTGAAGGTGCAGAGATTGTTTTAGCCAAAATTAGCCAATGGGGGAGATTGTTAGTTCTTGGATTGGCTGGAATTTTGGTAAAACAAAGTATGTTCAATGTTGATGTCAAGGTGCTGATGTTGCAACATTAAGTCTTAACACTGGGCTGTGTTAAGTAGTTAAATTGCTGAAGTTGGATGTCTGATGTCACATGCTATGTTGTGACATTAGATCTGCAGAATTAATAACATCAGGTTGTGATGTTGTTAGGGTTTGCGTGTTAGCTGGAATTGTGGAGAGCAAGCTGTCTCATTGGATGCGAATATCTTGGGATAGATATTTTCTGCTGCATAGGAGATCTGGTGCAGATTTGTAGGAGATTTAAAAGGTTGAAGATTTAAAAAGATTTTAGGAGAAAATCTGTTTTAAATATTCAGTTTTAAATAACAAATCTGGGAGATATTGTAGCAGGTCCAAGACCAATTCAAGGAGCTATATAAAGCGCACAAGACCAAAGGAAAAAGTGACAGAAAGACAGAGAGAAGATCAAGAACATAGGCTGAGTGTCTTGAGTATTTTGTACGTGTTTTATATCCAGAATTCTAGGGTGAATTGCTGAGTCATTTTCTGTTCTCTCTAGAAGCTGTGAAGCAATAGAGAGTAGTTACTTGATCAAAGCTGGGAAGTAAGATCAAGGTTGCTCAAGAGGGTTTTCTTTGAGTATTGTTTTAGGGATTGAGTAGTGTTCTCATATCTAAGTGGTTTCTTAGGTAGAAAGTCACTAGTAGGAATTAAGTTTAGGAGATTGTCAACTGGGTTGTTGAGTCTGTAAATTAATTCTACAAGTAGTGAATTTCATCCCTGGCTTAGTAGCCCCCAGACGTAGGTAGTTAGACCGAACTGGGTGAACAATTCCTTGTGTTTTTCTACTGTCCATTGTGCAGAGTGTGTTGTTGTGACATCGCACCTTAACATCACACGTCTGATACCAGAATTTCAGTCCCGATACAGTTCTCCGATCAATGGTACAATTATTGTTTCTTCTTCATTTGGGTCTCTCCTTGAGTATAAGCCCCAACAGTATTTTCAAAAACAACTTCCCTTTTGATTTAGGTTCAAATCCATAGTTGTTATCAAAACTTTCTTTAATTTCTTGAACAATTAACCATACAGCTGTTACAAGGGAAGCTTGCTCGCCTGTAAGTTTTATCATCTTTCTTTACATGCTTTCATATATATATATATATATATATATATATATATATATTTGTCTGTATTGCCGGAAGCTTGCTCACTTGTAAGTCATTCTTTCACATCCTTTTAAATACTTGTCATATATCAACTGTATATATACTTGTATACCTGCTTAGAGTTTTCCCCGGAAACTAGGTCTAGAACTAGGTAAAGCCAGTGGTCGCTCTTTCAACAGTCAAAACTAGTTCCCCATAGGAATTCTAGATAAAGTCTTGCCTTCTCTTGGGCTTAAACAATATGGAACAAAGAGAAAAGCATTATTCCTGGTGAAACTTTTCTCAGACTGTCACTATTAGAAATTGTCAAAGAAATTCATTTCCCCCAGAGAGGATTAATTCCCGGTGAAACCTCTCTTGAATTTCTTCAAACCCTAGAACTGTTCACTAAAGAAAAGATTATTCCCGGTGAAACTTTTCTTGAACTCTTCTTAAGTTTGGACCCACATGCTTTCTAAAAGTATCCCCGCCTCCTCTTGGGATTTGTACAAGGACCCTCCGGCTTCTTAGAAGTTCCCATGCCTTCTCTTGTGCTTAATACAAGGACCCTGAAGACCTCTTAAAGGTATAGGACAGAACTTAGTCATCCTTAGCTAGAGCAGTCTTTCCAGAGTCAAATCTCAGACCAATTTTAGGGTTGATTCTCATCCCTTAAAACACCTGCCTCCTCTTGGGCATCATACAAAGATAAACCCTTCTATACCAATAGACTTGGGCAGTCTAATCCCGTCTTTAATCTCAAAGACATTCTCAAGTTCCCTGCAAACCTAGGAAAAAGCTCTGGTCATTTAAACAATCTCCAGTAGAGTTAAAATCCTCTTAGGATCTAAAACTCAGTCTTTTATCCTAAAACTTCCCCAGCCAGGGTCAGCTTATCATCAGTATAACACTATCCCAAATCAGAACCTCAAGGCATCTGATACCTCAACTCTGTTGTAAATCCTCAGCAAGAGTTGATTCCCCGTTTTGGACTTGCCTCTGGATCTCAATAATCCTCAGCATAAGCCAGCCTCCTCTTAGGCTTTGTATAATGATTTTCCTCAGCAGAATCAGCCCTAACATCACCCTTTTGTTGAGTCCATCTTCTTTCTTAAAATACTCTCTTGTTGAGTTAACCCTTTTCAGCCTCAATCTTAGGCTTTGTACAAGACAAACAAAATACTCTCTTGTTGAGTTAATAACCTTTCCACACTCTCTTGTTGAGTCAATGGTACAAAATAAAAGCACTCTCTTGTTGAGTCATTCACCTTTTCAGCACTCTTTTGTTGAGTCAATCTCCTAAAAGGACTCTTTTGTTGAGTCAAATCTTTTTAGCCTCAATCTTGGGCTTTGTACAAGACAACATAAACACTCTCTTGTTGAGTCATCCCTTTTTAGCCTCAATCTTGGGCTTTGTAAAAGACATATACAAACTTTCTCCAACAAAGTCAAAATCTTCATAACTTCCTCTTAAGCTCTGGATAAATATCTTCCCCAGCGGAGTCAATTCCTCCCAGCCTTCTTTTAGGCTTTGAGAAATAATATCCCTAAGCAGAATCAATCTTCTTTTCAGCCTCCTCTTAAGCTTTGTATAATGATTTTCTCCAGTAAGGTCAGCCTCAATCTTGGGCTTTGTACAAGACACCTAAGAATCCTCAGCTGAGTCAGTCAACTACCTTTCAACCTCAATCTTGGGCTTTGTACAAGACACCAAATAAAACACTCTCTTGTTGAGTCAGTCCCATTTCAACCTCAATCTTGGGCTTTGTACAAGACACCGTATAAATCTCTCCAGCAGAGTTAATCTTCTTTTAGCCTCAATCTTGGACTTTGTACAAGATAGATAAAATCTCTCACCTATAGGGTCAGTTTCCCCCTTTAGCCTCAATCTTGGGCTTTGTACAAGACAGACAAAATATTTCCCCGAAAAAGTCAACCTTTAGCCTCTTCTTAGGCTTTGTATAATGATATCCCCAAAAGAGTCAGTCTCTTTTTAGCCTCAATCTTGGGCTTTGTACACGACAGATAAACACTCTCTTGTTGAGTCAACCTTTTCCAGCCTCCTCATAGGCTTTATATAAGGACTTCCCCAGTGGAGTCAATCAATCTCTTAGCTTCAACCTTGGGCTTTGATCAAGGAACACAAAAATCAACATCCCCTCATAGGAAATCAAAAGCTCTCTGTAGGAAGACATTTCTCTGTATATCATGCATCAAAACAGATAAATCAAAACAAACCCTAATCCCAGATAACTGCTGTAAGTGGCACACTTGTTAATTCAAATATCCAAGCTGTAGTCCATCTCTTATCCTGGTAAAACTTCCTCTTTCATCTAATTGTTGTAAGTGGCAAGCCTCGGGGTTATTTACATCCACGCCAATGTCCATCTCTTAGCATGAAAGACTCCTAAGGAGAAATGGCATTGCTCTACACTGAGTTAAAGTTTTCTCCTTCAGGACAAATCCCTCATAAAGGAGATTATGGCATTGCTGGATTCATATATCTCAGTTAAAGTAATCCTCCATTATAAACAGTCACCCAACAGTTGTGATAAATAGACGAGATGTCTCCCTTTAGAGATGACAAGTTCTCTCTCAGTCAAACCCTTTATCTTCAATCTTGGGCTTTGAACAAGACACCAAAACAAATTTCCTCCCATAGAATAGGAGAAACTACGAGTGCTCTGATTTCCCTGTTTCTTTAAAACAGGAATACGTAGGCATAAGATTGCAAAATCTTAGCGAGCATACCAATAAAAAACTCTAGGTCCAGTACCTTTACACACTAAATCAAAACTTAGGTCCAGTACCTTACCAAAAACATCAGAAAACCGAAACATCAACAAAAACTCTCTCTCTCTCTCTCTCTCTCTCTCTCTCTCTTTCTCTCTCAAAAACCTCCCAAAGGAGAAACTTTCCCAACCCACAACAAATAAACACCATCAAGTACAAAGCAGAACCTATTCCTAACAACCTGTGGATAACCACATATAGGATGGGTAACTGACAACTCCCTATTGTATAACCAGACCCCGAACTCCCTGAATCTCTCTTAAGCATTTGTTCAGTTAAACATTTGTGTGCAAGGTTAGTTTTAGATAGCTTCCCTTTCCCTTCCAGCTTCACGGGATAAATAAGAAATCAGAAAGTAGCACCCCACTCCTACCATTGCGGTGAGGAACCCAACGGTGATAAGGTGGTCGCGTCACCGACAAAAATCGCACGCTACACTGTGATCTCGAACCATTCGATCCTGTTGCATACATTTTGCATCCTGTTTGCATTGCATTGCATATCATTTGCATCTTTGCATGATTCATTGCATGCGTCTATTTGTCCAGTTACTCATCTCCAGTTGTCTCCATCTTCCAGTGTCACATGTGAGTCGTCAAGTTGATTCCTCGACACAAATATCGGACTAGAGCTAATTACAGACGCAAAATGTCAGAGCAAGAGGTACACAATTCCGAGGTCCGAATGGAGATCGACGACCTTAAGTCAAGCATAACTAAACTCACTGAGATGCTCCAAGTCTTGATTGCTAGAGGAGACCCTCCCTAAAGGACAGTAATCCAGGAAGTTTCAAGCGTCGATCCCCCATCGGTTCAGATGCCACCTTCAACTTGGCCCGAGTTTGGTTTGCCACACAACTACTCTCCACCATTTGCATCTACCGCTATGGTTGGTCAGACTACTATGCCTGTATTTCAAGCTCCTATTTTCGCCGAGCCCAGACCTGTGGTCCATGCTGTTAACCAGACTGTTCGAGCTCCCTTTGAGAACCCCCTCTATGAGTACAATGCTGCCAGTACTCAGGGTGAAGATCGTGAAGACTTTGTTGAAACTGAAGTTGTCCGAGAACAATTTCAGACCATAGACAAGAGATTTCGAGCCGTTGAGGGTACTGACTTCTTTAATATGGATGCAGACAACATGTGCCTAGTGTCTGACCTTGTTATGCTGCCCAAGTTCAAAGTTCCCAAGTTTGTGAAGTATAAGGGTCATTCTTGTCCAAGGGCTCATCTGGTCATGTATTTTCGCAACATGGCCGCGTATACCAACAATCAGAAACTGCTTATCCATTATTTTCAAGACAGCTTGAGTGGAGCCTCACTCAAATGGTATATGAGTCTCGAGGAAAATTCCATCCACTGCTTCCAAGATTTCGCAAATGCCTTCATAAAGCAGTATAAGTATAACCTCGACATGGCTCCTGATCGCCGCCAGCTTTAAAACATGACTCAACATGAGAAGGAATCTTTTAAGGAGTATGCTCAGCGCTGGAGAGAATTGGCTTCCCAAGTTGAACCTCCTTTGGCCGAGAAGGAATTAACTGGAATGCTCATGGATACCATGTCCCCATTCTATTAGGAGAAGATGATTGGGAGTGTTTCCTCCAACTTCACTGATTTGGTTACTATCGGCCAAAGGCTCGAAGAAGGACTCAAGAATGGAAAAGTGTCAAAGGCTGTTGAATCTTCCAATGGTGCGAAGAAATCCTACGGGAACTTTTAGAAGAAGAAGAAAGATCAGACTAATGCTATCATGGTTGAAGTGAGAAGGCCTCGTCCCAGACCTCAGTACGCCAATTCACATACCGTCACTGTTGTTGCTGTTGTTACTGCCCCACAACCAGCTCAAGCTCCTCAACGTCCAGCTGTTGGACAGAATCAGTACCGTAATAGGAATCAATTTGATCTTATTCCAATGAAGTACATTAAACTTTATCCTGGTCTGGTTCAGCAAGGTTTGATTACCACAAGGACTTTGCCTCCTCCACCAAATCCCCTTCCAGCTGGATTTAGATCTGATCTCCACTGTGCATTCCATGAACGTACCGCAGGCCACGACTTGGAAAATTGCTATGCTTTAAAATCTAGAGTGCGTGATTTGATTAAGACTGGAATTCTTAGCTTTCATGACAATCCCAATGTCCAGAGCAACCCTCTGCCAGGGCACGCCAAGCGAAGCTTCAGTCGACTTCAGCTCAGCTACTTCTTAAAGACAGGATAACTCATCCTTGTGTTTAACTAGTCACTAGGCCTTGTTTCTTGTTGTTTGCATTTTCCTTATTTTGTATTGGTTGTTTGCCTTCAAAATTATGTTTGTACTTTCGTGATTAATAAAATGAGCATTGCAACTTTTGATTCAATTCATTTTGTCTATTATTTACACTTTTCTGCTTTCCTTTATATATATATATATATATATATATATATATATATATATATATATATATATATATATATATATATAATCTCTTTTCCATTTTATTTTGATTATGCAAATATTGGAGGGAGGATGATGATACATTATACCCATAATTGTCCTGGTATGCTTTCAAATAAACTTTGCTGACGATGTAAGACATTGTTTCAATCCCTAAACACTGGAGAAATAAGGAAGTTAATCCCTCGTCAACCCATTCGAGCCTAGAAGTAAGAGTTTCTTTCTTTACAAAAACCCGCAATCTTAACCTAGGTGTGGGTAGTTCTCAGTTAGCCTGGTTGTGCGTCTATACAAGACACCTTTCACATAAAGGCTGCATTCACAAATTTTCCTTCGCACACAGCAAGTAAGTGTCGAAGAGGTCCCCTAAGTCAAATGCCAATGATGGTTCACCGTAATCATTAAGTTGGCTAGCCACTTTCCTTACTCAAAGAATGAGCCTAGTCCCTTTCAAGGCAAAATCTAAGAAAGATGGGAAGCTCATGACTTTACCTACACAAAAAGGTTTGTATGACAACTAAAAAGAGGAAATCTTTAAATCCTTTATCCCGAAAGTCCTCGATGGCAAACATTGGTAAGGAAGTAGTGACGACCATTTCAGAGTCCTTTGACTTCTGAACCATCATCATTACTATCATCAGTGTAATTCCTAACCTTTGGGAACTTAAGTGCATGGTATGAGTTAACTGAGCGTAGGATGGAAGTTCATCAAGAAGATTGGGTGGGTACAAACAAAATTTGAGCCTTTATCATCTGTTTCTTAAACCGTGAACCAGTCCACGTTACAACCCTTAAAAGACCTAACTGAAGCCAGGTTATTTTGAAAGCATACTATAGCAAGGTTGCGTAAACTGACTCCAAAAGATATTTGCAGATAATTTATTTTAGGCATCATACCTTTTGCTTTACTTCTCACTGTGAATGTCTTGAACCGCCGTGTTCAGACCAGTGACTCATTTTGTTTTGCATCTTCCAAAAATAATTTTGATTTCAAAAGTTGCATGACTTTGCTTTAAAATTACCATGTTTGTACAAATACTTTTGTTTCCAAACTGGATTTCCTCTCAAAGAATTTTCAAATAATTAAGAAACTTGGTCGGGGATCCTATCAGGGGCAAGTTCTTTCCAAATCCTGTTGAAGAATCAGTTCAAGACTTGTTGTTCAGGGGCAAGTCCTTCTCAGAATTGGTTTATACAGAAGATTTTTCAAGACTCAAACTGGGGCAAGCCTTCCAAGTGCACTGTAAAACAGTCATTTCTAGCATCAATCCAATTGAAGCATTGAATAGTTCATCTACAACAGTCAGCTAATCTGGGGAAATTTACTTGAAGTAACCCCAGGCAGCTTTTCATCCTTCCTACAAGGATCATCAACTTGGTACAGTTTACCAGTGTGGCAGAATTGTGCTCAACAGTTGCATCTTTAGTCCCCAAGCAGAATGACAATTATCACTGTGTTGAGGAATCAGTCTTCTAGTTTTGTCTTCTCCCCAAAAAGTCGATCCATGTCGTCGATCTCCGCATCTGCATTTGCATTTGATTGTATATCATGGCATAATTCATATACATATGCACTGCATGAGTGTTTCATCCTCATTTGCATTTTACCATAGGTCGTGTTGTTATCCACGTCTTACCTTGTGGTTAAAGTCCAACTCACTTGGCACCTACCAAACAAATATTGTCGTGTCTATCTGACGTTCTTCCAGACATGACCTTTCTTAGCCGATTGTTTTTTCGGATATGTTTGTTCCTCTTTTGTATCCAATTCCATTCTTGGATGTCGTTTATTTGTCTCTCTCTGATGTTTTTCCAGATTGAGTCTTTGTTCTGATGTTTTTCCAGAACCTATCTGATTTTTTTCAGATAGTCCTTTGTAATTCTGATGCTTTTCCAGAATTTCATTTCTTTTACCATCTGACACTTTTTCGGATGTGTCTCTCTTTCTGATGTTTTTCCAGATTGAGTCTTTTGTTCCGATGATCTTCCAGAACATGTCTGATGCTTTTCCAGATATTTCCATTGTATTCTAATGCCCTTTCAGAATTTGTTTCACTCCCTAATGAGTTTCCAGATATATACCTTTGTAATTCTGATGCTTTTACAGAATTTCTTCTCCTTTACCGTCTAATGTTTTTCTAGATGTATTTATAATTCCAATGCTTTTCAAGAATCTCATTTCTTTTGTCTATCTGATGTTCTTCCAGATGGTCTATGCTTATGACGTTTTTCCAGAACTCCTTTTGTGTCTATCTGATGCTCTTCCGGATATGACCTTGCTTATCCGATGTTCTTTCGAATATGTATCTTTGCTTCTGATGTTTTTCCAGAGCTATTTTTGTGTCTATCTGATGCTCTTCTGGATATGTCTTCAAAACCTTTTCCCGTGCATTTAATGTTGTTCTAAATGTTTCGGATGTATTTTCAGAATCTTTGTTTTCATCTAATGCTCTTCTAGATGTCTTCAATTTATTTCTGGCTTTGGTTAACAACTGCTGAATATTTTCAAGTCTGTTTCCGTTCTTCATCCAATGCTTTTCTGGATGTGTTCTGGAGTTTATTCGATGCTTTTCTGAATATCTTTGATATGTTTCCCAGAGTTCATTCAATGCTCTTCTGAATGTCTCTGTTGTCTATTTTTTTCTAGAGTTTATTCAATGTTATTTTGAATGCCTCTAACGTTTGCTCGAATGTCTCATGTATTTCCCAGATTTTCCTCCTCACCCCATTCAATGATCTTCTGAATATTGTGACTCTTTTCTATCCAATTTCATTCATGGATGGTGACTTTTCATTCCCCAGTGGAGACTGCCTTTCCGGTTCTACTTCCAGTGAGGATTTCGTGTTATCTTTTCTTTCTAAAGTGTCAGCCGGTCACGCTTGAACCAGATGCTCAGTCACCTTAGATTTTCCCCAATTTTATTTTTGTTCCCTAGTGTTGTTGTCATTCCCAGTGAGTGATTGCTCATTGTGTGGACTTTGTCCCTGTCTGCTTTCGTTTTTGTCTGCATTTTGCATTTATCATTCCATCATTTTCATCATGATAGAGTTCGTGGTTTGTCAGCATTATTAGATTGATTTTCTTTTGTGTATAGCATAGCATGTCATTGCATCTAAGGGCAAAATTTTCGGTTATCTATATTTAAATATCGTTCACCATGATTTCACGAGAATTATCATCACTCACGTCACCCGGTGAAGATATTTAAATAGGGGCAACTGTCATACCCCAAATTTTACCCTTAGATTCTTTGATCTTTTGCATATCATTCTAGGTCGATGATTGTAACGCCCCAGTTTTTGCCAGTTTTATTTTATTGAGTCTTTTTGGATTATTTTATTATTATTTTATTTTATTTTCGACTTTTATGTGAAAATATGTTATTTTTCGTCGTGAATATATTTTATCGCGTTTTGGGATCGTTTGCGAGAAATTTGAGTGTAGGGGTATTTTGGGCATTTGGGGTGTATTTTGATTAAGTTAGAATAAATAGAAAGAATAGAAAGAAAAAGAGAGGAAAGAAAAGTAGAGAAGAAGAAAAGAGAAGAGAAAGAAGAAAAGAGAGGAAAAACTTGTGAGGGAAGAAATCAATCTCCCGACTTTCTAGAACACGATTAAATCGGGTAAGGGTGCGAAACTCGATTATACTGTGATTGTGTATGATTATGTATGTTTTGTGTGGATGTTTTGGTTGGTTTTCCATATGTTTCCGTTTATGCCGTATTGGACGAAATCGATAGAAACCGATGTTTTTACGGTCGAAAAGTCGTATAAATACATGTGTTGGTTGATTATATGTATGAGAGCTGCTGTATATAGTTTCATGAAGTTTGGTTATGTTTTGGTTAGTTTTCGTTAGGTTCCCTTGTTTGGTCCGTTTAGGTCGAATTGTAGAAAACCGATGTTTTCACGGTTAGAATTCGAAATAAATTACGTAGTTGTATCGAGTAAGGTTAGGTCGTCGTATGTCGTGCTTTTTATTCGATTTGGTGATGTTTGAAAAATCTGGTTTTTGAAAGGTTGAAATTTAATCGAAAAATCGAACGTCGTAGAAATTTCGTTTATGTGTTCTAAATTGTTCTTATGTATTTGGTGGTTGGGCGTATATGTTTGTTTCAGTGAAAATGTTCGATTTAGTCGAGTTTCCGGACACTTTGGAAAAATGGCAGCAAAGGTGTATTTTGAGAAAATCTGGTTTTTGAGAAAAAAACAGAGTTATGAATCGATACATAACAGCTATGTATCGATACGAAATGGTTTATGTATCGATACATAACCCCTATGCATCGATACATACTGTGAAAATTGGGAAAAATAGCATTTTCACTACAGAATGTGTCGACACATGCGTGCTATGTATCGATACATGAGGTCTTTTTGTATCGATACATAAAGCCTATGTATCGATACATACTGTGCTGAACCATAAAATTATGGTTTGTCGGGAAACTTCGGAAATTCATATCTCTTGAACCGTAAGTCGGTTTTGGTCCCCGTTCGAAGCGTTGGGAAGCTAACGAGATGTTCTTTCTAGGAAAAATAGTTTTGAGGTCTGAACCTAGTCCAATCGGTACAGTTTTTTCGAACCGTTTCGTAGTGTCGGGCGTACGGTTTATGTTTTTACGTTATTTTGAAATATTCATATCTTCTTCGTTGTTTATCCGATTTAAGTGTTCTTTATATGGATGTGAAGCTAAAAATATGTTCTATGATTTGGTGAAGAAAAATATTATTTTTAGCCGACTTTTGGCCGACTTTACCGATTAATCGTGAATAGTTGTTTTTGACGAAATGTTGTGATGATGATTTGTGGCCGAAAGGCAAGAAAATGCTAAGTGTGATACTTGATGATATATGCATGATTGTTGATGTGTGTGAGCATGCAATGTGAAAGTCATGAGTCGTTGTATGCCAAACATCATATTGTGCATTGTTGAAACGTCCTGAGTGACGATTTGATTCTTGAGGGAATCCACTATACCATCGTGTGCCTCAAAAATACGAGGCGTTGCCTGAGGACTTAAAGCGATAAGTATAGACGATTGTGGTCTCCTTTGGAGACTTAAAGCAATCCTTAACGTCGTGTGCCTCGAAAATATGAGGCGTTGCCTGAGGACTTAAAGCGACGGGTGAACATCGTAGGCCCGACGGGGAGTTACTTGAGATTCTCAGTAACGAGCGATGGTTCCAATAGTTCCTGAGTGAACTAATGATGAGAAATGTGACATTGGGAGTCGGTACCGCATGGCACGTGCATAGAGTCGTTGTGTCGGTCTATGTGCATTGCATAAATCATGAATTAATTGTGTGTGAATTTGTGAATGTGATTGATGATTGTATGGTATATGTGTGGTGTGTAATGGTATTCGATGCTTGAGAATTGTGCGGTATTATCTTATACGTGGTTGTGGTGAGCATGTGTTACTTGTACATTTTTGTGTTTATATATATAATTTTATTCAATTATATTATGGTTGTTTTTCTCACCCTTCTGCTATTTTATAACGCTCTATGAGGCGTTGCAGATTAGAGCTGCTGGAGGTATTCCTTTTTGTGAAGCGTTGCGTCTTCATTATTTTGGTCGGTCGGCTCTGATATGTGACTCCGGGTAGTTAGGGTGGCCGCGTGCTATTATTTTGTATATTTGATGTTATATTTTGGTTGTACATATGCTACCTGATGTATGACAAACTGTTTATATGTGTATATGTATATATATGTTATTCAGACTTTAGATTTTCCGCTTTAATTCTAATTTCTGAAAAGTGGGTGTAAGGAACAAAGTTTCCTCTGTATGATTGCTACCCCAAAGTTGCATATCATTATGGGCAGGTGTTGAATTTTATGTGTATGTTTGGTTACTTTGATGTGATTCTCCCTTTCTATGCCATGATGTTTCAAATATACTTTGATCAATTTTTGAATTTTCTTTCTACCGCTTTAATTGCGTGTTAATTGGGGGTATAGATTGGGGGCGTCACATTAAGTGGTATCAGAGCCAGTCCGTGTCAGTTGTGTCGTTTGTGGCTGTTGAGTCTGGCATATTGGGCGAGTTGTGTTGAGCTAGTGGTTGTTTAACCATAGTTTCTGTATTTGGACGAACAGAATATGGCTGGTCGTAATGATGCTGCTTTGGCTGCTGCGATGGAAGCCATGGCACGAGCTGTTCAGGGTGTACCGAATGCGGCAGGAAATGATGAGTTTAGAAAGAATAAGCCGCCGGTCTTTAAAGGGAAACATGATTCGGATGGTGCGCAGTTGTGGTTGAAAGAGATTGAGAGGATTTTCAGAGTAATGGATTGTGACGATGATGATAAGGTGAGGCTGGGCACTCACATGTTGCATGAAGAGGCTGACGACTGGTGGATCAGTACTCGTCAGGTATTGGAAGCCGAGGAGGAGGAAGAGGAGATTACTTGGGAGGTGTTTAGTCGAGAGTTCCTAAGGAAGTATTTTCCAGAAGATGTCCGAGGAAAGAAGGAGATTGAGTTTTTGGAACTAAAACAAGGTAACTTATCTGTTGTTGAATATACTGCTAAGTTTGTGGAGCTTGTGCAGTTTTATCCTCACTATGTGGAAGCGACAACTGAATTTTCAAAGTGTGTGAAGTATGAAAGTGGCTTGCGTCCTGAGATAAAGCAGGCGATTGGTTATCAGAGGATTCGAAGGTTTGCTGATTTGGTTGAATGCTGTAGGATTTATGATGAGGACAGTAAGGCTCGTTCTGCTCACTATAAAAGCGTGAGTGACAGGAAAGGGAAGCAACAGTTCCGTGGTGGTCCGTATGTGTCACCGGCTGATAAAGGTAAACAAAGGGGTAATTTTGATCGTAGGTCAGGTGGAGGTGGTATGTCTAATCCTATTAGGTGTTTTAAATGTGGTGAATTGGGTCATCGCCAGCATGAATGTAGGAAGAAAGTGAATAAGTGTTCTAATTGTGGTGGTATTGGGCATGTCTTAGCTGATTGTAAAAGGAAGAATGTCGTGAAATGTTACAATTGTGGAGAACCTGGTCACATTAGTTCGAAGTGTCCTAATCCGAAGAAGGCTCAGACTAGTGGGAAAGTGTTTTCGTTGGCGGGAACTCAGACTTCAAAGGCAGATCGTCTGATAAGAGGTACCTGCTTTATTAATAATACGCCTTTAATTGCTATTATTGATACTGGAGCGACTCATTCGTTTATTTCGTCTGAGTGCGCGTAGAGTTTGAATCTTGTGTTGTCTGTGATGGATTTTGAGATGGTTATTGATACTCCAGCGATGGGGTCAGTAACTACTTCTTTGGTTTGTCCAAGTTGTCCTTTATCCATTTATGGTAAAGACTTTGTGATGGATTTAGTGTGTTTACCATTGGACGGTTTAGATGTGGTGTTGGGAATGAATTGGTTGCAATTTAATCGGGTGCACATTGATTGCTATCATAAGTTTGTAAGGTTTCCTTCTCTTGAGGAAGATGAAGACTCGAGTTTCTTATCTACCAAAGAGTTGAAGAGACTTTTGGCGGATGAAGCTCAGTTGTTTGGTTTGTTTGCATCTTTATCAGTGGATAGTCAAGTTTCACTTGATGTGTTTCCTGTTGTGTGCGAATTTCCTGAGGTGTTTCCTGAGGATATTTCAGATGTGCCGCCAGAGAGAGAGGTGGAATTTTTGATAGATCTAGTTCCTGGTACTAGACCTGTTTCTATGGCACCTTATAGAATGTCGGCATCTGAATTGGTGGAGTTGAAAAAGCAGTTGAATGAGTTGTTGGAAAAGAGGTTCGTGAGACCAAGTGTTTCTCCTTGGGGTGCTCCAGTTTTGTTAGTGAAAAAGAAAGATGGGAGTATGCGATTATGTATTGATTATCGCCAGTTGAATAAAGTGACGATTAAGAACAAATATCCGCTTCCAAGGATTGATGATCTGATGGACCAGTTGGTTGGTTCTTGTGTATTTAGTAAGATCGATTTGAGATTGGGGTACCATCAGATAAGAGTGAAAGAAGAGGATATTCAGAAGACGGCCTTTAGAACACGGTACGGTCATTATGAATATTCGGTGATGCCGTTCGGGGTTTCTAATGCGCCTGGTGTGTTTATGGAATACATGAATCGGATTTTCCACGAGCATTTTGATCGTTTTGTGGTGGTGTTTATTGATGATATTTTAATCTATTCTAAGTCTCGTGAGGAACATGCAGAGCATTTGCGTATTGTTTTACAGGTTTTGAAGGAAAGGAAGCTTTTTGCCAAATTGTCCAAGTGTGAATTCTGGTTGTCTGAGGTGAGTTTTATTGGGCACGTAATTTCAGGTAATGGTATTGCTGTAGATCCATCTAAAGTAGAAGCAGTTCTACAATGGGAGGCTCCTAGATCCGTTACTGAAATTCAAAGTTTTCTAGGTTTGGCTGGTTATTATCGGAGGTTCATTGAAGGTTTTTCTAAGCTAGCTCTTCCTTTGACGCAGTTGACTTGTAAGGGCAAAGCGTTCATTTGGGATATTCAATGTGAAGAGAGTTTTTGTGAGCTGAAGAAAAGATTGACGACATCTCCGATTCTTATTTTACCTAATCCTAATGAGCCATTTGTGGTATATTGTGATGCTTCTTTAATTGGTTTGGGTGGTGTTCTGATGCAGGAAGGTAAAGTTGTAGTTTATGCTTCAAGGCAGTTAAGAGTTCATGAGAAAAACTATCCTACTCATGATCTTGAATTAGCGGCTGTAGTTTTTGTGTTGAAGATTTGGAGGCATTACCTCTATGGTACGAGGTTCGAGGTCTTTAGTGATCATAAAAGCTTGAAATATTTATTTGATCAGAAAGAGTTGAACATGAGGCAACGGAGATGGTTGGAATTCTTGAAAGATTACGACTTTGGCTTGAATTACCATCCTGGTAAAGCTAATGTGGTAGCCGATGCATTGAGCCGGAAATCGTTGCATATGTCCACATTGATGGTGAAAGAGTTGGAACTTTTGGAATCGTTTAGAGATTTGAGTTTGCTTTGTGAAGTGACATCGGGTAGTGTAAGGCTTGGAATGTTGAAAGTTACTAATGAATTTTTGATGTCGGTTAGTGAGAAACAAAAGTTGGATTTGAAATTTGTTGATTTGCTGATGAATGAGAATGTGGATTTCAAGGTTGATAATTTTGGTGTTTTGAGATTCCGTGGTCGTATTTGTATACCTGATGATGCGGAGTTGAAAAGAATGATTTTGGAGGAAGGACACCGGAGTAACTTAAGTATTCATCCGGGAGCGAATAAGATGTACCAAGATTTGAGAAAGATTTTCTGGTGGTCTGGTTTATAAAGAGATGTGGCTCAGTTTGTGTATGCATGTTTGACTTGTCAGAAATCGAAAGTGGAACATTTGAGGCCTAGTGGTTTGTTGCAACCGTTGGATATTCCTGAGTGGAAATGGGATAGCATTTCGATGGATTTTGTGACGGGATTACCGAACACTCAGCGAGGGCATAATGCTATTTGGGTGATTGTGGACAGGCTGACTAAATCGGCGCATTTTATTCCGATTGACATCAGTTTTTCTTTGGAACGGTTAGCTGAGATCTATATCAGTGTGGTGGTAAAGTTGCATGGGGTTCCTTTGAGTATTGTTTCTGATCGAGATCCTAGGTTTACATCGAGATTTTGGGAAAGTTTACAGAAGGCTTTGGGTTCTAGATTGAGGTTGAGTTCGGCTTATCATCCGCAGACGGATGGTCAGACCGAAAGAACGATTCAGTCGTTAGAGGATTTGTTGAGGTCGTGTGTTTTGGAACAAGGTGGTGCGTGGGACAGTTATCTTGCTTTGATTGAGTTCACGTATAATAATAGTTTCCATTCTAGTATCGGAATGGCACCTTTTGAGGCTTTATATGGGCGAAGATGTAGAACGCCGTTGTGTTGGCACGAAACTGGTGAGAGTTCTGTGGTTGGACCGGAATTAGTGCAACAGACGACGGAAAAGGTAAAGTTTATTCGTGAGAAAATGAAGGCTTCTCAGAGTAGACAAAAGAGTTATCATGATCGGAGACGGAAGGATCTTGAGTTTCAAGAGGGTGATCACGTATTTCTGAGAGTTACGCCGGTAACGGGTGTTGGTCGTGCTTTGAAATCTAAGAAGCTTACTTCTCGATTTATTGGTCCTTACCAGATATCTGCGAGAGTTGGTGCTGTAGCGTATCGTGTGGCGTTACCGTCGAATCTGTCGAACTTGCATGATGTTTTTCATGTATCACAGCTTCGGAAGTATGTTCCGGACCCTTCACATGTGATTCCGATGGACGAGGTTGAGGTAAGGGATAACCTTACGGTCAAGGCATTACCAGTTAGGATTTTGGATCGCGAGGTGAAGCGGTTGAGGGGTAAAGAGATTGCACTTGTGAAAGTGGCGTGGGGAGGCGCTGCTGAGGGTAATTTGACGTGGGAATTGGAAAGTAGGATGCGAGAGTCGTATCCAGAGTTGTTTGTATCAGGTAAGATTTTCGAGGACGAAAATTTCTAAGTGGGGGAGAATTGTAACGCCCCAGTTTTTGCCAGTTTTATTTTATTGAGTCTTTTTGGATTATTTTATTATTATTTTATTTTATTTTCGACTTTTATGTGAAAATATGTTATTTTTCGTCGTGAATATATTTTATCGCGTTTTGGGATCGTTTGCGAGAAATTTGAGTATAGGGGTATTTTGGGCATTTGGGGTGTATTTTGATTAAGTTAGAATAAATAGAAAGAATAGAAAGAAAAAGAGAGGAAAGAAAAGTAGAGAAGAAGAAAAGAGAAGAGAAAGAAGAAAAGAGAGGAAAAACTTGTGAGGGAAGAAATCAATCTCCCGACTTTCTAGAACACGATTAAATCGGGTAAGGGTGCGAAACTCGATTATACTGTGATTGTGTATGATTATGTATGTTTTGTGTGGATGTTTTGGTTGGTTTTCCATATGTTTCCGTTTATGCCGTATTGGACGAAATCGATAGAAACCGATGTTTTTACGGTCGAAAAGTCGTATAAATACATGTGTTGGTTGATTATATGTATGAGAGCTGTTGTTTATAGTTTCATGAAGTTTGGTTATGTTTTGGTTAGTTTTCGTTAGGTTCCGTTGTTTTGTCCGTTTAGGTCGAATTGTAGAAAACCGATGTTTTCACGGTTAGAATTCGAAATAAATTACGTAGTTGTATCGAGTAAGGTTAGGTCGTCGTATGTCGTGCTTTTTATTCGATTTGGTGATGTTTGAAAAATCTGGTTTTTGAAAGGTTGAAATTTAATCGAAAAATCGAACGTCGTAGAAATTTCGTTTATGTGTTCTAAATTGTTCTTATGTATTTGGTGGTTGGGCGTATATGTTTGTTTCGGTGAAAATGTTCGATTTAGTCGAGTTTCCGGGCACTTTGGAAAAATGGCAGCAAAGGTGTATTTTGAGAAAATCTGGTTTTTGAGAAAAAAACAGAGTTATGAATCGATACATAACAGCTATGTATCGATACGAAATGGTTTATGTATCGATACATAACCCCTATGCATCGATACATACTGTGAAAATTGGGAAAAACAACATTTTCACTACAGCATGTGTCGACACATGCGTGCTATGTATCGATACATGAGGTCTTTTTGTATCGATACATAAAGCCTATGTATCGATACATACTGTGCTGAACCATAAAATTCTGGTTTGTCGGGAAACTTCGGAAATTCATATCTCTTGAACCGTAAGTCGGTTTTGGTCCCCGTTCGAAGCGTTGGGAAGCTAACGAGATGTTCTTTCTAGGAAAAATAGTTTTGAGGTCTGAACCTAGTCCAATCGGTACAGTTTTTTCGAACCGTTTCGTAGTGTCGGGCGTACGGTTTATGTTTTTACGTTATTTTGAAATATTCATATCTTCTTCGTTGTTTATCCAATTTAAGTGTTCTTTATATGGATGTGAAGCTAAAAATATGTTCTATGATTTGGTGAAGAAAAATATTATTTTTAGCTGACTTTTGGTCGACTTTACCGATTAATCGTGAATAGTTGTTTTTGACGAAATGTTGTGATGATGATTTGTGGCCGAAAGGCAAGAAAATGCTAAGTGTGATACTTGATGATATATGCATGATTGTTGATGTGTGTGAGCATGCAATGTGAAAGTCATGAGTCGTTGTATGCCAAACATCATATTGTGCATTGTTGAAACGTCCTGAGTGACGATTTGATTCTTGAGGGAATCCACTATACCATCGTGTGCCTCAAAAATACGAGGCGTTGCCTGAGGACTTAAAGCGATAAGTATAGACGATTGTGGGCTCCTTTGGAGACTTAAAGCAATCCTTAACGTCGTGTGCCTCGAAAATATGAGGCGTTGCCTGAGGACTTAAAGCGACGGGTGAACATCGTAGGCTCGACGGGGAGTTACTTGAGATTCTCAGTAACGAGCGATGGTTCCAATAGTTCCTGAGTGAACTAATGATGAGAAATGTGACATTGGGAGTCGGTACCCGCATGGCACGTGCATAGAGTCGTTGTGTCGGTCTATGTGCATTGCATAAATCATGAATTAATTGTGTGTGAATTTGTGAATGTGATTGATGATTGTATGGTATATGTGTGGTGTGTAATGGTATTCGATGCTTGAGAATTGTGCGGTATTATCTTATACGTGGTTGTGGTGAGCATGTGTTACTTGTACATTTTTGTGTTTATATATATATAATTTTATTCAATTATATTATGGTTGTTTTTCTCACCCTTCTGCTATTTTATAACGCTCTATGAGGCGTTGCAGATTAGAGCTGCTGGAGGTATTCCTTTTTGTGAAGCGTTGCGTCTTCATTATTTTGGTCGGTCGGCTCTGATATGTGACTCCGGGTAGTTAGGGTGGCCGCGTGCTATTATTTTGTATATCTGATGTTATATTTTGGTTGTACATATGCTACCTGATGTATGACAAACTGTTTATATGTGTATATGTATATATATGTTATTCAGACTTTAGATTTTCCGCTTTAATTCTAATTTCTGAAAAGTGGGTGTAAGGAACAAAGTTTCCTCTGTATGATTGCTACCCCAAAGTTGCATATCATTATGGGCAGGTGTTGCATTTTATGTGTATGTTTGGTTACTTTGATGTGATTCTCCCTTTCTATGCCATGATGTTTCAAATATACTCTGATCAATTTTTGAATTTTCTTTCTACCGCTTTAATTGCGTGTTAATTGGGGGTATAGATTGGGGGCGTCACAATGATCATGCATAATACCCAATTTATCAGTTGGAATGAACTTATTAAATTTACAGCCGAATCGGTCAAATTAAAAGTCGACTATGCGTAAAACCAGTGGACGGAAAATTTTAAAATCGAGCTTGCAAACGTCGTCATATTAATCTATGTTTTGCGCAGTTTAACCTGGCGTGCTCATTTTAATTTTTTTGATCACTTTTCGGTCGCATTTTGGACAGTTTAAGTCTTTTAACCGGGTAAAATTTATTTCAAAATTTGACCAAACACTGTATTTTTCCATTACGTATATTTTGCGCTGATCGTTTTAGTGTATTCATTTTATTTTTTTGAGCACTTCGATATCATTCTGTTTTTTTCATTTTAAACTGATTTTATTTTTACTTTTAATTAATTAAATAAATCATTTTTCATATTCTTTTTTAATTTAGATTTTATTTCATTATAATTATTTTATCTTTTAGGTTATTTATTTATTATTTATTTTTAATATTTAGAATTTTGTTTTTATTCATTTTTGATGGTAAGATTTCTTGATTAAGTTTTCAGTAGACCATTGTACATTGCCTCTTTGACTTTCTATAATTTTCTTTGAACTACAAATATCTCTCTTAATTAAAAATGAAAAAAGCAGAATAGCAGAGAATGTGAGTTATTATAGTACTTTCTTTTCATTTTTTACGGAATAGTAACATAACTTTTTCATATCATGATAACATGTATATAAGACAAAACCTCACCTTTTCTCTCCTCACTCATCACATTTCATGCTATATACGCCACCCACTATGCTACTCTCTCTAAATGAAAAAGGGTCTGCATCTATGTTGAAAAGAAGGAGATACACGGTAAGAAAACAATAAAAAACAAGCATGCACACAACACCTATGTGCTACCCTCCTATGCTACTCCCCCCTTTTAATTGAAAAGAAATAGTATAAAATAGACTCTTTATTTTATATACATACTACTACACTTCCACCACACAAAAAAAAAAAAAACTTGCAAGAATCTCTGCACACTCATTTTATCATATAGTAAAGGAGGACCCTCCTTTAAAGGAGGACCCTCCTTATTTTTTTAGAATTTCTATCAACATTGTCCAAAGGCTTGTTGCTACTGGTATATTCTTTCAACTCTGGAGTGAGGTATGAGTATTACATAAATCTATTTATAAAAGGTAGTTGATTATCATTTTGAATTCATTTTTTTTTTTTTGAAAAGAATAGAAATGTCTTAGTGGCTTATCATGTGTTTAGATTCTTTTATTTTCCTTCTAATATTTCTTCTCTCTATATATAGTATATCAAAATTATGTGATATCATTATTCTTCTGTATTGATTGAATAAAAATTTCATGTTAAAAAATATATATTCTAGAAAGTTTCTTAATGGTATTTATGTTATTGAGAAGGGTATTGTAGTTGTTAAAGAATATATCGTGATACTCTCATAAGCATGTAGTTTTTTTTAGCTTAGAATATAATAGTTACAATATAGTTCTAGTTCTGAATATTATAGTTCCAGTTTATAAGCATATAAGTTCTTAGTGTAGTTTTGTATGTGTATGAGCGAATGTGCATATTTATTTTGATTCTATTAAATGTTTTCTTTAGAATTTTCTTCCATGTTTCTTCTTTTGTTGTAGAGGTATTTTGTAGGATCAATTTTTCACGTGGCTACTTGTGTATTACTAGTATGTATATGTTTCCTGTTAACTCAGTTCCTTTGATTTGAATAATACTGGAAAATACTAAAATATTTTGTTTTTTTATATACTTTTGTTTAGTCATTTATAATATTTGGAAAAATATAAAAAATATTTTAATCGTTTGATTTTATTTCACCTTAGTCATTTATAATATTTGGAAAAATGTAAAAAAAAAAATGTTAATCTTTTGATTTTATTTCTATTTAGGTGTTCCGCCGTGGACACTTCTTTCCTCGTTTTACCTAGCCATAGGTTTAGAGTCGCCGCACTCTATGTAAGTGTCTTGCCACATACGCTTACCTTTCCCTTGGAACTTTGACCACAGTCAAGAGTTCCTCACCCCTATTGAAGGGAACTACGAATGCTCTGATTCCATTTTCGCCAGGATACGTAGGCACGAGATGCGATGTCTTGGCGAGCATATTGGCGAGCATACTTAGTGTACATAGCCTTGGGTCTTTACCTTAGCACATTTCCCTTAGCAAACAAACGATAGCTTAACACAAATACTAACAAGAGGTTTCTATAGAGTACTACATATACTTAGGATGCTAACACCTTTCCTAAGTATAACCAACCCCCGAACCTTAGATCTCTAGTTGTGTTCTTACATAGCGCACTTAGGGTTTTTTTGATCTTTACCCCTTCCTTTGGATAAATCAAAGCTCAGTGGTGAACTTCATGATTTGTGATTCAAGTTAATTAATAACTTGATATCTGATTCTCACTGCAACACAATGTAGATATCATTACATCAAATAATACTATCTTGTTGTCTTTGTGTCTTGTCTCTTGGTGTCTTGACTTTAAACACCTATAATTTCAAATAATAATAGTTGTTAGAAAATAACATCATTAGAAATCATAACATACAATAAATTATGAATGAAGAATATAAAATACTTACTTGTTAATTTTTCCATATACCTTCTTGATGATTGTAACACCCTTCTAAACCCCACAGAAATAATACGTCATAAATCTGAGTAAGATAACATGCGTCTCAAATAAGGGTGTCACATATAATTTAAATATCACACATATCATCTGTTATGATCGATAAAATAAAGTAGAGTACATAAAGTATCTCTCAAAACATGAATCGAAATATTCCCAGTGTTACATAATCAGAGCACGACTCGGCCCAAAATAAATAAGGACACTAACACGCTACTCCAACGGCTACCTCGTGCTAGAAGCAACTCTACTCCTCGGTACCTGAGTGATGTCGTACAAAACATCATTCCAACAGAAGGTTGAGAATTCACATAATTATCGAAATCATAAGATAATATATAATTTATGGCATACAAACATAACATAATTATTCTCACACTCCAAAAGCTTCATCAACATATTATCACTCAAGTGACCATACTATTCACAAGCACATACTCACAATTTCATAATTCGTCAATTCATCAATTTCACATATTTCGCATAATCTCATATTGCAAACATATGCATGATGTGACTCAATGCAAAACTCTAATGCAACTCATGCATGTGGTACCAATCACTTGTTATTATTTTTCGGTTTTTACATTAAACCGGGTCCGTTCCCTAGACCAATAACACACAAAAAGCCCATTCTCTAAGCTTTTAAACCATGTTCTAGGTTTGAGACAAGTCACTAGTTCCCACTGAACTAACAAGCATTGACTCTTGACAACAAATGATGCATGTGCAAGTTCAACAACCATATGCAATTAAGACCATTTTCTAATGTTAACATTCATGCATATCTTCAATAATTCACCACACTTGAATTACCACACAATTACACATACTGACACATTTTTATGAATCATCCACACATAATTCACTTTCAAATGGTATACAACACAATTTACAATACAATCACAATTGTATTATCATTACAACAAGCAATAACTATCATGCATTTAATCTTGTCTCACTCAAAATAGACTTATACAAGCACACACACAAGTATTCGATAAATTATCCATAAATAATTTCACAACCGGCAGCAAACAACACAACAATCCATTAATAGAACATGTACACAATTGGCTCCCTAAACATATTAGATTTAAAATATTGAGCAACAAATTCTCTTATCTATACTATGATATAGCTCTATTCATTAGCTTTCCGACGCTTCGAACGGGGACCAAAACAGACTTACAGATCAAAAGTTATGATCGAAACGATTTTGGGTTACAAAACCAGAGAGCTACTACGGCCGCTCGTAGCATGGGCTACGACCCGTAGCGCTCCTAAGCGAAAATTAGCAATTTTTGCATGCCCGTGATGCCCCAATCCAGGAGGCTGCTACGGGTGCCCGTAGTGGCTGCTACGGCCCGTAGCAGGGCCCAGAAAACCCTCTTTTTGTGCGATTTTTGCAGTTTGGAGGCCTTCCGGACCTCCGAATTCGATTCCGTAAAAAGGTCTAGTTCCAGAATTCGAAATACTACCATTATATGACAATTATAACAGCCCATAACACATATTTAAGGATCCTACCATCATACATCATATAATCATCAATTTTAAAACCATGGAAATTAGGGATTTTGATCCTAAATATGATACTACCCATCATACACTATCATACAATCCCATAACCATGTAAAGACCCACCCGTACCTTGATTTCTTGGATTCTAGAGCTCTTGTTCTTGAGGTTTTCTCCTCCTCTTATCCACTTCTCTCTTTGCCTCTTTTCCTCTTTTCTATCTTTTTCTCTTATTTTATTAAATCTCACAATTATCCTAACAATTCTAATATACTTACTTAACACACCCTCACACTTACTATTCACATTCTCAATTTAAGACCCAATTACTTATTTCTACCATTTCCACATATTATTCCACCAAATAAAATAAATAAAATAAATCAAATAATTCAATTAATTTAATTAAATCAAATAAATCAATAATGCACAAAATAACTCAATTAATTAATTAATATAATATAAATAAATAAATAATTACTAAAATTGAGGTGTTACAATGATCATTACGAATAACATGTACATCATCTCTATCAACTTCTTCATATGAAGTAGGCACTTGTGTTGCATAAGAAGGAGTGAAAAGAATATCAAAACTTTCATTGTCATTATGAAAATGTGTTTTCCTTTGAGAACAATTCACCATCTCCTCAATAAGTATGCAGGGTCTATCATATGAAAAACTAGTTTTCCTTGAGTAACCATAATGAATGCTTCGGTGTTATAAGTTCTCTTGCCAAGGTCAACCCGTGTGAATCCTAACTTATCAGTTTGTATACCAATGTTATTGAGAACCCATTTGTATATAAATAAAGGCACTTGGAAAATAACATAATCAATCTCCAAAATCTCCTCAATGACACCATAGAATGTGGGGGTTTCCAAAATTGGATTCTTATCTTTCAAACTAGAGAAACACATGGATTCGGCCTTAACCATAACCCCATTATTTTGCATTGTAATACAATCATCTTTTGCTTGTGTATAAAAGGAATAATTAGAAATGTCGTATGCCGTCCTAGTTATCACTGTAATTTTGGCATGCACGACAACCATTTAATTATCTCAAATGCACCACCATCATTAGAAATCCTCTTATTAAACCAACTTATGAATTCCTTGTTATGTCGTGTCAACAACCACTTGTCATTCATTCGGGGATATTTTTTTCTTTATAGTTGTTTTGTGAGTAGATGTGTAAGGTTCAACTACGCTAAGATTATTCAATATATATAAATATGCTTCAAGTACTATATCCTGATCCATTGACTTAACATTTAAACCTTGAGTACCTCTACCTTCAAATCTGTCAACATGACGAGACTTTGGAATTCCAGTAGACTCTGTTTTCGACAAATAGTTTGAACAAAACTCAAGAGCTTCTTCTGTGATGTACCTTTCAACGATCGAAGTTTTTGGTTAGTGATGATTCTTCATATGTCCTTTAAATATCTTCATGTATCGCTCTATAGGATATATCCACCTTAAATAAACTAGACCATAAAATTTAATTTATCTGACTAGATGAACAAGTAAGTGAACCATAATGTCAAAAATGATGGAGGAAAATACATATCCAATTGACATAATATTATTGCAGCCTCATCTTCTAATTCATCTAGTTTTTTGAAATCAAGAACTTTAATACATATAGCATTAAAGAATAAGTACAATCTAGTTATAGTTACTCTTACATTTTTTAGAAGGATGGCACAGATAGCCACTGGTAGAAGTTGTTGCATCAAGACATGACAACCATGAGATTTTAAGTTAATTAACTTAAGATCTTTCATTGATACAAGTTTCTTGATGTTAGAAGAATAACCTTAAGTAACTTTGATACCATGCAAACACTCGCAAAATTTTTCTTTTCCTTTTTATATAGAGCATAACATGCAAGGGGAAAATAAGATCTTTTTCCTTTACCTTCTAGAGCCAATTGTTGTCGTATACCCATCTCCACCATATCTAAACGGGAATTCTTATTATCTTTAGTCTTGCCTCACATGTTTAGAAGTGTTCTTATCAAACTATCACACACATTTTTCTCCACATGCATCACATCAAGACAATGTCTTACATCGAGTTTAGACCAATATGGAAGATCAAATAACACCGATCTCTTTTTCCAAATATTTATCTCAACAGGGTCGTCTTTATTATTTCCAAGGAAAACAGTAAGGTGTTCTTGTCATTGATAAACTTCATTTCCATTTAAAGGTTTAGGAGCGCTTTCAAGCTCTTACTCTCTATTAAAAGCCTTCCGCAATCTATGATAAGGATGATTAGGTTTTAGAAATTTATGATGCCTAAGGTAAACAGTCATTTTTCCAAACTCAAGCTGGTGTAAAAAAGTATTATATTCACATATAGGACACGCTTTATATCCTTTGACACTATATCCAACCAAATTATCATATGCAAAAAGTCGTTGATTGTGCAAAATAACATTGCACAATCTTAAACGTTTCACCAGAATATGCATCATCAACGTCAACATCTTTATCCCGCAAAAGTTTTAAATCCTCAATTAATGGACTTAGATAAACATCTATGTCGTTTCCAAGTTGTCTTGGTCCATAAATCATCATACTTAACATCATATACTTGCACTTCATGTACAATAATGAGATAGGTTGTAAATCGTGAGAAGAACGGGCCATGAAGAATGGTTAGTACTCAGATTACCAAAGGAGTTCATTCTATCTATGGAAAGCCCAAGCCAAAGGTTTCTTAGCTCAAGGCCAAAGTTCGGAAACAATTAATCAATTTTCTTCCATTGCAAAGAATCAGCTACATAGCTAATGTTTCCATCACATTTTCTTTCATCTGCATGCTATATAATATTCTTTGCATCATTTGCATTAGCAAAAAGTCTCTTTAACCTTGAAATTATTGGCAAGTACCATAACACTTTAGCAGAAGGACACTTCTTACTAGTATTCTCATTGTCATCACGGTTGTTGTTCTTCAACCTTTAGCACGACTCACCACATTCTGGACACTGATCAAAATTTCCATACTCTTTGCTGTATAATATGAAATCATTTGGGCATGCATGTATTTTGACATACTCCAAACACATTGGACACAATATCTTCTTGGTCTCATAACAACAATTCACCAAATTATTATCTTCTGATAGCATTTGTTTCAACAAATCAAGCAATTTTATGAAACTTTTATCCGACCACTGACCTTTTTCCTTTAGATTAAACAATTCTAACAACGCAGACAATCCTGTAAAACTGGTGCACCCCTTATATAAAGGCGCATCTTTGTCGCTACATAAAGTATCATAAATATGGTCTTTCATATAACACGATTCTCCAATATCACTGATCATATCTTCTAGTCGACTATTCATATCTTCATCCATTTATGATGTCACATTTCAATTATTATACACTTCTCCATGACACGTCCATGTTGTATAATTTTGACATATTCTATCACAGCATAAGTGATGTAATATTTCTTTCTTTGAGTGTTTTTTTATATTCCCCCAAGCAACACAAGGACAATAAAAGATACCATTATTTCCGGAAACATTTTTTCGGCGAATTCAAGAAATTCAAGAACTCTTTTCTCATACACCAGACTAAATATATCAGCTTTCATCCAACTACGATACATAACAAATTCTAAAATTTATATCAAAAGAATAATGTGAATGGTACATTAATGCTACACACACAACATCCTAATATGATTATATGCATATGCATATCCAACACCAAAACCTAAAGCATATTCACAAAATATGAATAAAACATGAATATGACAACATGAACAATACACATGACAATGTCAATACACACAACATCCTAATATCATTTATCTGTTAAAAAAATAAACCAATAACCCTAGAAAAGAACATAAACATTCAGAAGCGTCATAGAGAGAGAATGGTAAATAGCTCTAGCGAAGAACATAAACATTCATAAGTGAGAGAGAGAGAGAGAGAGAGAGAGAGAGAGAGAGAGAGAGAGAGAGAGAGAGAGAATGGTAACGTGCCATAATTCAAAGAGGATGACGATTTCATTTCCAGAAATGAATGAAGATGGTGAATATTTTGCTACCATTGTCGTCTTGTTCGCTAGGGCATCCTTATGTTTTATGAACAAAATGATGTACATATTATGTTTTAATATTGTGGGAAATAATTTCACAACGGTTGCAAGCTTCAACGTAGTGAAATATGGAACATATAACCACGATTGAACAAAACAACTGTAGTTGTTATACTTTCAATTTTTAAATAACAATAAATATAAAGGGACACACGGTTGCAATTTTGTGGGAAATAATTTCACAACAGTTGTAAACTTCAACTGTAGTGAAATATGGAATATATAACCACGATTCAATTTTTAAATAACAATAAATGTGAAGGGACACACGCTTATTTTTATTGAAAAAAATGGAAAAATATTGATATTGAGATTCGAATCTTGTCATCCAAATTCTATGACCTTGGTTATTTTTAGGAACAGTGATGAAAAGTTTCTTAATAAAAAAAACATGCGCGTAAAAAATGTGATATGACTACGGTGGAAAAATGGTCGTTGTAATATTGTGTCACCGGAAGTATATTTTCTAATGGTTTCTAATCCTTGCCTAAGCCTTTGTTCTATACAAAAATGATTGTAAAATTCTCAACTTCGTTCCACATAAACCTTTACACAATTCTACTGATGTCTTCAATGGAGTATAGAGAAACTTTTCTCTTGATGGATGTCAAACTTTGGATACCATAGACATAAAATGATTCTATATCTTGATACACACAATATAAATTCACAAAAAAATATTAGTTTCCCTAATATAACTTGCATCTACCACTTAAACTCGATCTTTAGAGTTGATCACAACAACAATGGTTTCTTGGTTCAAGGTTAAAGATGATGATGTTTATCTAAACAATCTCACATAACACAATTTGGATCTCATAAGAACAACATTCTAGGAAGTTTTTCAAAAGGTTGAAACAATGAGATGATGTGTTTGTGGAAGGAAAAACTCTCATGTGTTTTTCTCATGATTTGTGAAAATATGATTTGATGCCACTTGATCTCTCTTTAGAAAAACAAGCTAAGACTTATTTTTTAGAAAATTGGCAACAAAAAAATATTTATATAGGTGCTAGAGGTTAGGCACAAAAAATGAGGAAAAGAATGAAGTAATTCGAGTCAAATAATCAGTTTATAATTTGAATCAACCAAAAGAATGAATTGAATCAAGTTAGTAAAAGGAGAACGTTTTAATCTTGATTTGAATCATGGTTAACACTCATGATTCGAGTAAGACAAAAGTATGATTCAAATCATGATTGTTTAAAAAAATATCCTTGATTTGAATAAACTTTACAAGGATAAAATCCAAATTTCAAATTGACTTTTAATTCGAATCATCCATATGGTTGATTCGAATCAAGCTTCAAAATAATTTTGTTTTAAGTTTTCTAGCTAGTGATTCAAGACACACATAAGATGTTGACTTTGACCAAGTTGCTTAAGCTTAAAATAAACATTGACATGAATTCAAATCTAATTTATTGAATGAGGGGGCAACTCAAGGTACGATTCTAATAAAATAAACGGATTACATGAATTGCACACATATTGAAATAATTAACAAATAAAATTACAGATAATGAAAATTGAACATGACATCAAAATAAAGATGATACCAATTGAGAAATTTCACAGAGGAAAGTCACCTACTAGTCTGAAGAGGGCTCCACATCTTGGTGAGAAAACTTCAATCTACCTTCATCGATGAAGGACGGAGTCCCCACATCACCCACCCTAGGATATTTGAGAGCAACATCAGTTCGTTCAAGTTTGGTGATGGTGCCCTATTCCTCGTGTTTGTTTCACTATTCACAAACAAAAATCCTTACCATAAGTATTACATCTCAATCAATGCTCCAACCACCACTTCACCTCATCCTCGGTAACCTCACGCTTAAAGATACGTTCTAAATGCATAGCAAAAATTTGAGGCTTACAATTATCAAGGTTTCTTACAAGAATGGAGATTGCCATTGAGATTTCACAAAAGGTAAATCTAGCACTAACCTACCCTCATTTCTTTCCTAGTGGGGCAAGATCAATATAACCATGATTAACTACTCGTGTTTTAGTTATGGAATCAACATCACCTATTTCTATATTGCTAAGGTCTATAACGAGGATATCAAGATTTGGATTTCCTAGGTGTGCCAAACTCAAAGAAGATTGAAAGTAGGAGAAATTAACGAATGATGAAGAAGAAGAAAATACCTTAAGTAATGCAGGTGGATGGAAATTCGAGTGAAAAATGCCAGAGAAGATTCAATATGATGATCCAAAACGTAGAAATTGCCAAAAGAATCAAATGAGCCACAAGCAAGTTCTCTATGAAGGCATGCAAGAGATGAAGAAGTCAAAAAAATAGAAATGAAACTCAAGTTCCCCTTTTATGGGAAATAAGGGTGCCAAGTACAACCACAAAGACTCGACCGAAGTTCAAAAATCATATCCAATGGCTCAACTGAAATCTGGAACACATCAATGCAATCGAGTACATCTATGTGTGTCACCTCTTTGTCATACGTGTGTGGGTGCACATGGAAGAATCCATCATAGAAACTTTTCGTATGCACAAAGATCATTAAGTGTGCATGTTTCCAAAGCCAACTATCTCCACACAGCGCTACACTGAAATTCTCTCTTTTTAAAGGCATATTCTCGATAGACAAGCCACCTAAATGACACGTATTCTCATACCAGTCTCACTAATTTCTACATCAACACTCTTTACTTCAAAGTTGATAGCAAGGACTTAAGGGGGCTCCGTTCCATGTCAAAATCCCATTAAAACTAGACCAACTTTGAGACTCGATCCAACAAAGAATACTTTATTCACTGACGGACATGTTGACCTTCAATTATTGACATCGCATAGGAACAAGGTCTCCTCTATCATCTTGAATGTTGATCACATCAAACGTTTGTTCTCACTCTATGTCGAACAAATTGAGAATAGTTTCAACCTTATTTTTTAGATAAGTGTGACTTTGAATAACAAATATTCTTTTACACATACTTGCAAAGTTTCTCATTTGTTCACAAAAAAGTCATCACCCCATAATGGTCATCTCTTTAACTTTTAGTATATTTCTAATTCATACGTAACTGTAAAGTTTTTTATGTTGAAAATGTTAATAAGAAGTTGAAGCAGCATATGATAATTTAAGGTCAATTAGTTTTAGATTTTTTTAAAAAATAATTTTTATAGTGTTATATATTTTTTGCTTGAAAAAATTTATACATAAATTTTTCATAAAAGCTTCAGATAAAATTTTGGTTTGAATGGTTATTCTTAAAATGTTATTTTAGATATTTCATCTTTTTATCGAAACTTTTTTTGGAAGTCAAAATTTCAAAAAATCACATAATTTTGAATCTATTTCAAATAGTTTTTCATACAAAATATTTTTGAGATATAAATTTTTTTAAAAAATTGTGTCTTCGACTATATTTTTATTAGGGATGTCAACGAGGCAGAGATGTTCAGAGGATGCTTTCCCGCTCTCTACCCCACCTTCCAATTTAACCCATCCCCGTCCTCGATCTCTGCTACGGGAGAATATTTTCCCCATCGTCATCCCCACAGTTTCCCACGAAGATCCACGAAGATCAAATCTTAAGAAAATTTCTATACTTTTTTATCAAAATTATGACACTGATATTTCGTTATTTTTTCCTTTAAAAAAACACATATTTTACATCTTTCATTTTTTTTAAAAATAAAAATACATCTTGCATCAATAAAAAAATACAAAAGCATTTGTAGTTGCTGTTAACTTTTTTTTGTAAAAAAAAATAAATATTCAACAAAACATATTGCTACCATGCATAATCATACAAAAACTTATAACCAAAATATCTTATAATACATAGAAAAATAAAATAAACCACTAATTACTCTTCATTTTCTAATATCTTAATTAAATAAAAAATAAAAAGATCCCAATAAGTCTCCATTTCTAATATATTAAATATTTTTTTATAAAAAAATGTAAAATTATATAATTATATATTATATAATATATAAAATAAAAAGTTAAATGATATGGCCGAGGTCGAGGAATCCGCGGGGCGGTGGGTACTTTCCCGATCCTCGTCCGAAAGTGTCATAGAAGAAATTTTTTTCCTCTATCTCCCTCTTTACGTGGGAAAATTCTCTGACTTCGGAACTCTAAACAAATAATTTTCACGAAGATCCACATTAACAGATACAAATTGATATCATTTGTTTTGATCTTCAATAATGTATATTATATTATAAAATGTCAAAATTAATCTTCCAAATAAAAAAACAAATTTAAAAAAAAAACTTATATTTTAAAAAACTTTTTTATAAAGTCTATTTTTTTAAATACAAAGAAAAAAAAATTGTTTTCAAAATTAAAATAAACAAGTCCTTAGTAAATTGAGAGAACCATGATGAGTACTTCTATTGAGGTTATAAGATGAGTGAGGGGAATGAAATAGTGAAAGGAGGGGTTGAAGGGTGGTTTTGAAAAGCTTTTTGAATGTTGAGTTTTGAAGGTGTTTTAGTATGTTAGTTAAAATATTAAATTTATAAATTAATAAGCTAAATGATAATTTAGTGTATAAAATCAAACAATTTTTTATTATACAATTAGTGTATAAATCAAACACGTGGCAACATTACTTTTTATTGATTAACTAGATCAATTAATTCAAATAAATTTGTATATTAAAATATGTTAGTTGAACATTAAAAAAAAAATCAAATAAAAATGAGATCGTACTTTACATCATTTAGGGCCCGTTTGTTTTGTTTTTTTTTTTAAATAATTTTTATAGTGTAAAATAATTTTGTGGAAAAAAAATTTACAAAGAAATTTTTCATAAAAGCTTCAAATAAAAATTTAGTTTGAATTGTTATTCTTAAAATGTTATTTTAGGTATTTCATTATTTTATCGAATTTTTTTTTTGAATATCAAAATTTTAAAAAAATCACTTAATTTTGAAGCTATTTCAAATAGATTTTCATAAAAATCATTTTTGAAATACAACTTTTTGAAAAAATTATAATTTTAACTATGTTTTAATCTTCAATAATGTATATTAATGTTATAGAATGTCAAAATTAGTCTAATTTATAAAAAACGAATTTAAAAAAATTTGTAATATTTTAAAAAATACTTTTATAGAATCCATTTTAAAAAACATAAAGAAAAAATCTATTTTTTTAAAGCTAAAATAAAATGGCCCTTACCTCGTACTCATGACAAGTGTTGGCTTGGATTTCCATATATCAAACCATCGAAAAAGCAATTTTTAAAATGTGAAATAAGTGAAAAACTAAATTTAAGACTTAACTCCAACCAAAATTTTAAGTTTGATAAAATTTAACTAAGATCGGTTAGACTCCTCATTATCCTTCTTTCCTTTAGAAAAAAAAAAGAAACATCTATTATTATTTTTTTGGAGAAATAAGAATTTATTAAATCCAAAAGCAGTTAGTACAAAGTGACCAAAAGGTCCTGCTGACAAACAAAAAGGGAACATGTAAGTCAACTATGAGCTACTCCTAGGCCATCATCAATTTGGAAACTTGCTCTCGGAGTTTTGGCTTAATCCAAACTTTATTCACCACTATATCTATAATTTTCCTATATCTATCTATGCACGTAATGTGCACTTTATTCTCCGTGTCGCTATACACTGTATCGTTCATGTACATCCAACACTCGTAAACCGTCTCTGCAAAGGCAGATCTAATTATTTTAGATCGCCAACTTTTATTATTGCTAATCCGAATCATCCAATTAATCTCATTGTCCCAATTTTGGGGTTCATGTGTTACATTAATCCACTGCAGCACACCCCTCCAGATTTTCCGCATCTCCTCACATTCGAACATCAGATGGTTCTGAGTCTCTCTGTGTGCAAAGAACGCAGCCATCGTCATTAATCATACCAAAATTTTTTAGTGTACTTTTCGTTGCCAGCCTATTGTGACACGCCATCCACAATGTAAACTTCGAGCGTGGTCTCGCCTCATTATCAAAAAGTATTTTCCTCCAAGGCACCCTTTCATTTGAATCAAGTAACTCATAGTAGAACTCCTTTGTTTTGAACACCCCTTCCCTACTTAGTTCCCGCCATTTCCTCATGTTCCGCACTGTCTCACGCTGGCTCATGATGGCCTTGGTAATCCATGTCCAAGAAGCTCTAGCTGGAACATGCATGATATGTTCCTCTTTGATGTAGCACGCATGGATCCAACGCACCCATAGGCTGTCCGCTTTCCTGCATAAATTCCAAAGCAGTTTAATCAAACACACTTTATTCCAAACGTGTATATTTACCACATTCATACCGCCTTGGTTTTTAGGTTCACAGGTTTTCCGCCACGATATGGGGGTCTTTCTGCTGGTATCGTTTTTGCCCGTCCAAAGGAAGGTGCGACAAACACTCTCGATTATTTTCACAACACCCCACGGAATTGGAACACATTGGAGCCAGTAGTTTGTGATACCAAATATCACACTATTGATCAGCTGAATAAAATATCCTTCATCGTTGTAGAACATTTCCGGTAGGGCAACAAAATTCCATTCCCTTGTCATATAGTTCTTAACCGCGTGCATACTCAAATTGGCTCCAATGACATACATTATGAGAGATGTATCTCAGAATCTTACCTCTGCTTCGACGTCTTCTTCTGCAATTTCAATTTGAAATTGACCATCGACCATTTTGGGTGCCACATATTGGATTGTCATTCCATTTGCTGCGTTACGATTTCCCTTGATTATATCCACCCATAATGCAGTCTTGCCTTCGTTTTCCTTTCCCTCATCCTCATGCTTTTTGTTTTTAGGGGTTTCTCAATTTTCAATTTTCTCGCTTTGGTTTCCTTTCGCACTTGTTTCGCCGTTTGATTGTGCCTCGATCTCAGTTTCCTTCGTAATATCCCTCTCTTCATCTACCTTGTTTCCGCCATTGCTATTGGTGTTGATGATTTCCGGTGATGGAGACGCCTGTTTCTTCGGTCTTTCCCTCCCCCGTGACATCGCTCATTTTTAAGAAACATCCATTATTGAATCTAACATTGGATGTTCATTCTTATACATGAGTGGATATCTTGAAATTGAGTGAAGATTATCTTGAAAACGTTTTATAAATAGTTGACTTATCTTATAAATCGATTTTGCATTGTACCAAAAATTAAATCGATTTTGCATGTGATGATTATTCCACATGAAATGAAATATCACCTTAAACGTATTAAGAAGTGGTCAACCGTCCTATTTTGTAGGGACCCAAACTTATAACAAGACTATTTTATTGACCTAAAGCATATTAAATAGTATGATAAAGCCACAACAAACCAATATTTTATAAGACTAGAATGGAAAATAATTGAAGTTAGTTGGAGAAACTGATCGAGTGGATAGAGATTAATTAATGAACGTGATTCGGAAAGAATACCAAAAACATCAACCAACTCTTAAAACTGTATTATTCACCATAATTTATTTATAAAAAAAAAGTACTCTATAATAAGTACTGTTTTAGAGGTTGTAAGGTACCGTACATGACCCGAGATTTATCATAATTAAACTGTAGTTAAATAAAATCTCATAAAATATTACTATAAATCATAATTAAATATGACATCTATTTATTGTGACATAATTAAATTATAATTAATCTCCACGTGATTTCCATAATTTTGGAATATGCACTTTAGTATTGTCAAATTAAAATAACCAATGTGCATTATCAATCAACTTTTCACTTTTAACAAATAGAAGAAAGAATACAAATAATTAAAATAAGAAAAAAATATTCCTCACAAGTTTGATATACATCTTTAGAACTTTTTCACATATCATTCTAAAACCATTAACTAAATGCTAATATTTATCACTCATTGATGGTATGGGTGTACGTCCATCAGCATCGCTTATGCCTATCGTCTGTTTCAAATGTGTCATTTTCTTCAATGTGATTACGGTCAGTCAGTCATCAAGGGTGACGACCGTTATCGCTGATTAGTACGGGAATTTTTGTTTTTGCAGCTGAACTGGTCTCAAACCCCCCAATTTCTTCACACCAACAATCATAATAATTAGAATTCGACATATACACGATAATCAATGATTTATCACTTCAAAATAACATAAAATTCACATGCACAAACATAAATCATCACAAACTCATCATAATTTCAAGTATTACTCAAACAATATTAATAAGGGTTAAAGACTCCCCACTATCCCATTGCTAAATGTTAAAAATCAAACAATCCCCCTATCTCGATTATGCAGCAAAAACCTAAATTTTAGTGATGGAAAAGATTCCTTTTGCACTTCTAGTAACTAGAGTCGCCTCTTCTTTGCTTTCTCTCAAGAGCAAGAGCAACAGGGTTTCTTCTAACTCTCTTGTCTTTTTCTTAACCCTAACCCACTTTTATATATATATATATATATATATATATATATATATATATATACAAAATGAGATTTTTTTCTGTCTTCGGGAGGATTCGAACTCGTGACCTCCAATATAGTAGAAGTATTATATTTGACTTTTTGAGTAGTGAAAATGAGTTTTGCAATGTGCCACATAGGACTATGAAATGATATGGCACAAATAAATTAGAATTGAAAGCATGAGAATGTGCGCTTTTGTTTTAATAGATTATAATAGATAATAGATAATAGATTTATTTCCATTCACATCAAACACCAAAAAGGAACTCGAATAAAAATTGAGATTAAAAATTCAGGGTGTTACAAAATATGCCCTCTTTACTATCACGGGCTGGTATTCTCCGTAAAAATACAGTAGCGTGTAACATATTATTACGGTTGTAGAAATCAACAGTAGGAAAATGAGGATGTTAGGGGTTCGATACCCATCGCAAGCATTTTGAGAGATTTTTCAACATTTCACCACGGTGGAACATTCCAACCGCAGTGAAAGACTTAGCTTACAACTTTTCACCACGGTTTTAATCTCCAACTGTGGTGATGTGTTCACTTGAATTTATTATAAATTATGTGAAATACTAATTTCACCAACTTTTCAATAAATATATAAATTATGTGAAATACTAATTTCACCAACTGTGGAGCTTACTTCAAGCCATAGAAAGCCTTCCTCTATACACCTTTGACTCCTGCCCTTTGATTTTGAATCCTGGTGGTTGAGTGACATAGAATTCTTCTTTCAGAGGTCCATTCAGAAATGCTGATTTTACATCCAACTGATGCATCTTTCCCTTATATATGTTGATGCTGACACAACAATTCTGATTGCTTCCAGTCTAGCCACAAGTGCATACACTTTGTCGAAATCAATATCTGGTTTCTGCAGAAAACCTCTTGCCACTAGTCTGGCCTTATGCATGGCAATTTCGTCATTAAGCCTTTGTTTCAACTTGTAAACCCACTTCACATCAATTGGCTTCTTGATTGACTTTTCGACAAGCTCCTAGGTCTTGTTCTTCTCAATTGATCTGAGTTCTTCTTTCATGGCTGCTAACATATTCGAATTATTCACGACTTGATCCGAATTGATTGGTTCTCCTTCAGCTATCATCATTGAATCTTCTATCAAGTCACTATCTACATTGACTACTTGATATGGAAATCTCTCATATCCAGCTAGCCTTGTCGACTCATTTCTTTTTCTGGTTGATCTTTTAACATTTCGTTCAGGTGGTTCCTCATTTTAATTTATTGGGAATTCAGTTTGTTGGTCTTCTTCAAAAATAATTGTAATTGTATCTGACTCCTATTGAACATACCCATGACTCCAATCCCACCCTTTGCTTTCATCCACTAGAACATCTCGATTAATCACTATTTTATCATTATTTGGTGAATACAACTTGTATGCATCATTCTAATGATAACCTATGAGCACCATAGTGTGACTTTGATAATCTAGTTTCTTCCTCAATTGCTCAGGTACATGCTTAAAGCACATTGATCCAAAGACTCTAAGATGACTAACATCCGACTTCACACTTATCCAAGCCTCATAACGAGTCTTCTCGACCATCTTCTTAGTTGGACCTCTATTTAGTATGTATATTGCTGTCGAATCTGCTTTAGCCCAAAATCTCTTTGGCATACTCTCCCCAACTAAATTTTTGCTTGTCCTCAAGCAAAGTATGCCCCTCATTAAAACAAGAGGATTGGATCAAGCATAAGATTCAACCAAAATCAATCATGAAAATGCGCACAAGCAACGTTCACAACTCAATAGAATCGAACAGTGACAAAGAATTAAGTTCTTAAACAAATATCATGGAATGATTCAAAGAACAACTAAATTTTCATACTTGAATCACTCTAACACTCCTCTTCAAGATAAGAATGAAGAAATTGGTGTGTTTGCAACCGCGGGGAAATTTCACTCACAAGACAAACAATGCTAATAACAATCCAATTCATACAACATCTAACAATAAAAAATGAAAACATGGAAGCAAAAAGATCACTAAGGGCTTTAAAGGTTGTAGCTTGGTCGGGTTCACAACAAAGGGACATTTCTAAAGGCCATGGAATCGAAATTGCCGATGCAAAAAAAAACATTCACTATACATGGTATTTACACATCACAACTTCATTCACCATTTTCATTCCTTTACCACAAACCTTCTCAAACTTCCTTATTCACAATTATTTCATTCTCTATTTTTCTCATTCAAACAAGCATTCTTTTTCTTTTGTTTTTCACATTCATATTCACACTTTTTCTTTTCATGCTTGTTTGAACTTTTTCAAAAGCTTATAAGAAACCTACCATTCTTCTTTTTCATTCTCCCCAACTTGAATTCAACCAAACCTCAAGTGAATGCTCCTTGCTTTTAAAGGCAAGGAAATCAAATTAAAACAATGTTCAAAGGTTCAAGAAGAAATTTTTAGAACCTCACAAAATTCAATGATGAACCAAACTTTCAAATTATGTACATAAACCAAGTTCATCATTAAAATGAGATCTAAACTGTTTAGGCTCAAAGGAGTTAACGAATACTATCTACTCACGGGTAAGGTACTTTTGGATACGGTTGTGCTCAATATAGACAAATGTCTTGATCATTTCTAATGCTTCCACAAAATCACAATAATAAAAAGATAAAGCATTAATCAAATGAATTAAACAAAGTTTATCAGTCATCCAAGCATTTAGTAAACAATGGAGGTTTCTCACAATTTGTGGTTGTTGGACCTAAGTGAAACAAGCATTCAAACAAGTTGAAAAATGAAACAAAGATACACATTTGTACAAAGCACAAAATTCTTAAATCATTCTAAGATTCTATAAAGCAGTACAATTTACCTCGCATACATTCAAATCTCACCATCCAGACTTGGTCGAAGCTTCATTGAATACTTTTATACAATTAGCAACCAATCTAGAAGGAGTTCTCATCATTCCTGATCACACTAGAGAAAACATAAAAGAAAACAAATACATATAATATAAACAAATGTACAAAGCTTAAAAATATAGAAACTATCGCGATGCAACTCAATATCTAAACACCGATCCCCGGCAACGGCGCCATTTTGTTGAAACTGTAACACAGCAGCAAGCAAAAAAATTTAAGTAACCCAATTTTATCGTCTCCACGGGGATCAGTATGAGGGAAAGAATACCATTCGACGGTATCTACATTTCTAAGCTCATGGTTCAAAAGTTTTGGTTTAAAGCAGAACCAAAAGCAAATGCGGAAAATGTAAAGACTGAAAATATAAAATAAAAACTGAATTATAAACGAAGCCTTGTTGGATTGGATCTCATCAATTGATAACACATGCATTCTTCTAATCATATTATACATAAATCAATTATTCGCCTAATATCCTCACGTATCACCCACGACAGAGGTTAAGTCTAATGCAACGTCGAGAGATCGACCTATTGCCTCATTGGTGATGTCTCACGCAACAAAAACCAACACAGAGCATTAAGAGCTGATACTCACACACGTGTTAAGCCTAAATCTATTTCTAGAGTTTAGAACAAAACAAATAATCATCTTAGATCCAGATCTGAAGAGTATATGTCTATAGCGGTTCAAATCAAAGCTAAACAGGTAAACAAAGATGACACCCAAATAAGATAAATGACTGCTTCATATAAAATGCCAATGATCAGAATACATACATACGTTTAACCCTATTTACATGTATTTAACTAATTTTCCAAATGAATGTGAATATCGTTCTTCATCACTATTATCACGCATCCTCGCAATACCGCATCGATCTTACTCATGCTAGCCATGCTACTTAATCAACACAATACAACAAAAGATACAATGAATATCAACTCACAAAACCATGTCAAAAGTTTTACTCATTGATAGATGAAAATCTAAGATCAAGGATTTGTAAAGGTTTTGTCAAGACCACAAATAATCAATCAAAGACAACAAACAATAAAGAATCAAAACATATTCACACACATACATTAGATGAAATACATAAGGTATCAAAAGATTACATCCAAACCCAACAAGAGATTAAAGATCCTACCTTTTCCCTTTTGAAATGAAGAGATATCAAGTTCTGATCCTAAAACTACAAGTTCTGATGTTTCTCTTAAGTTTCTATATTGATTATTACCTAAAAAGTGTGAAATATCTATTTATACACATTCAGGAATTTCACAGTTCGCAAAGCGAATGATTCATTCACACAACGACTCTAAAAAATAGGCACCTGAGGTGCCTCTGATAAGCTTAAACCGCCACAGAATTTTCGTGAGTTCGCAATGCGAAGGAGTGTTTGCAAAGCGAACACTCGCTTTCAAGCTTGCAAAGCGAACTTTAGCTCATTTTTCCTCTGCCATAATTCTGGGACCATTTGCTGGGACCTCGCTAGATGTTCGCAAAGCGAACATTCGCTAGCTCATTCGCAAAGCGAATTTCTTGAAGTTTTCCTCTGTTCTTTGGCAGCTTGCACCACTTTCTTGTGTCTTACAACTTTGATCATTTATGCCTTTTACTGCACAATAACACACACATTACAAGCACCAAAGGTATATTCTCAAGGTTAGAAGAACAACAACAATCATTAGTAAAACTAATGAAAACATGAGAAAAGAGAAGAAAAAATGCAAAGAAAGATATGTCATTTTTAGGTAAAATCTGCACCTAACACATATCTTAAGTTTTCAACATGCTCCTAGTCATGTTCAGTATACTTTGTTTCTTCCTCTCAGTTATGCCATTATGCTGAGGTGCATAGGATGCAATGAACTCATGCTCTATACCTTCCTTATTGTAAAATCTAGCAAATTCTTGAGAGGTGTATTCATCCCCACCATCAGTTCTCGGTTTCTTCAACTTGCATCCACTTTTCCTTTTGACATGCAATTTGAACTTTTTGAACTATGTGAATACCTCACTCTTCCTTTCAATAAGATAAATCCACATATATCTAGTGAATTCATCTATAAAGGTTAGGAAGTAGTAGTTACCTCCATTTGACATCACTTCAAATGGTCTACACACATCAAAGTGAACTAACTCTAACTTTTCTTTTGATCTCATTGGCAACTCATGCTTGAATGCTTTCCTACCCTACTTTGCTTTGAAACATTCCTCACACACATGACTTGGTTCTTTCACATGAGGTAATCCATACACCATCTTCTTCTGGTTAAGGATACCTAAACTTCCAAAGTTTAGATGTCTATACCTATGATGCCACAGCCAATTCTTGTTTTCTTCTGCAGTCTAAGAAAGACACTTGTGATCAACTGGGTTGATATCTACTTTAAAGGTCCTGTTGTCTGCCAAGGGTGCCTTCAGAATCAGCCCGCCATCATGATGATACACCTTCATGTGATTCTTTTCTATATTCATGTTGTAACCTTTTGCAAGTAATTGACCCACACTTATCAAATTACTTGTCATCGATGGTACATACAACACATCAGTGATGCTGGCTTTTCGACCATCCTTCCTGACAATAGAAATTCTCCTTTTCCACCTGATGTGATGTGCATACCATCTGCAATATTTATCATTTTCTCTACTGATTCATCTAGATTGGTGAACCAGGTTTTATTGTCAGTCATGTGGATTACTCCATCCTGAATCCAGGTACCACATGTTGGTTTGGTCAATGTTCGAGTTAGTGTTGGTCATGAGTAGCACATCGTCACAATTTCTATCTTCAGCATGTGCATACTACACTTCATCACTATCTTTTGCTCGTGCTTCCTTCTTTCTTCGATAGTCTCAAGCATAGTGACCAAATCCTTAACAGTTGTAACACTGCACCACATTCATGTCAACTTTCTTCCCAGAATACTTGTTGCTCATGTCTTTCTTGATCGAATCAGAGTGATTCTTTGAGTTCTTGCTTGATTTCTCATCATTAGCAAGATTATTTCCTTTCTCTTTCCCAGATTTCTTGATGAATATTGCTTGTAATTCATGTTCAGCCACCTTCTCCCTTTCTGAGTTCCTTTGCTTCAACTTCATCTCATAAGCCTTTAATGAAGCTTGAAGTTCTTCTAACTTAATCTCAGCTAGGTTCTTGGACTCTTCAATTGACACTACAATGTAATCAAACTTTACAGTCACAGATCTCAACACTTTCTCAATCTTCTGCAAATTGTTGATTGATTCACCGCACGACTTCATCTGGTTTGTTAGCAACACCACACGTGAAAGATATTCTGAGAGTGATTCACCTGAGTCATCTCGAATTGCTTTATCAACGTTTGCAACTTCACCCTTTTTAATTTTTCATCTTCGTTGTACAAGCTTTTCAAGTTGTCCCACTTTCCTTTTGTTGTTTCTTCTTCAATAATCTTTTCAAACACATTATAATCCACACATTAGTGAATCAAGAAAAGACATTTTCCATCTTTCTTTATTCGTTCCTTGTGTGCGGCTTGCTGAACATCATCTGCATTTGCTTCCAATTCCGGTACTCCATCGTTCAGAATTTCAAACACATCTTGAAATCTGAAGATGACCTTCATCTACGCAACCCACCGTTCATAGTTCTCCCCTTTGAAAACCGATAGATACGCTGGAAATTGCGTTGATATTGTTGTTCCGTTTGCCATTATAAATTCTCTCTGAATCGCAACCAGGCTCCTTGATACCAATTTGTTGGGAAAAAAAAATTCAAAAAAATGAAAGACGAAGAAGAAAGAGAGAGAAAACTGTAAACTGAATTATGAAAATTAGGATTGAGTGTTGTTTTTGTTTACATCATACAAAGCTCTTTATATAGGCAACTAAAGCTCGGACTCAAACTATACAAACCGACTCAAGCCCAAATCGTATAAAATGTAAAATACAAAATTACACGTTACATTTCGATACTGCTATATACTGTATTTGATTTTGTCGAATACAGCTGACTCCTGACCCTCGACTAACTATTTCGACCCAATCGAATGCCAGCTTTTGACATAACACTGAATCACAACTTCTAACACAAAAGATAATTTTTAAAATGTGAGTAAGTGAAAAACTAAATTTAAAACTTAAGTTCAACCTAAGTATTAAGTAGATAAAATCTAACTAAAATCGGTTAGACTACTCGTTTTCTTTCTTTCCTTTTAATTAAAAAAACACCCATTATTGAATCTAGCCACAACAAACCCAGGGTCGGCCCAAAGCATTTCGAGGCCCAAGGCAAATTTTAAAATGTGTCTTCTAATATATATATATATATATATATATATATATATATATATATATATATATATATATATATATATATATATATATATATATATATATATATATATATATATATATAATGTGTCTTCTAATATATATATATATATATATATATATATATATATATATATATATATATATATATATACTTTGAAAATTAATTGTATATTTTTTATTTTAATTAATTTTATTTAACATTTTTAGTTGATAATAGAATCAACATATCAAATTTTAATTGAAAAAAGTTGATCTTAAATAAATCTTTACTTATTTTTAATTTAGCTGTTATTTATTCTTTTAATTTAGACTATTGCTGACTATTTATTCACACCTTAATAATATAAGATTAAATTTTCACAAATAATTATATTAATATAAGTCAATTATTGTTTCTCGGCAATTGTTATAATTATGTACTTTTAATCTTTTTCTAACAATTTTCCAAAAGTACAGATCACAGGTACATATTACACAGATTACAAAGCAATTAAAATGAATTTTAATTTGATGAAAACACAAACAACAAGCTTGAAAGAAAATTTTACCCCGTACCTCTATATTTATTCCCGTACCTCTACAAATTTTTAAAAATTCCAATTTTGTCATTTTATTTTTTATTTAATTATTTTTTTACTTTTTACCGTGTAGTCATACGAGTCCAAAAGTAATTTTTGTCACTACTTGACGAAAACCGGAGAACCCAGGGTAAGGATTTCCGGAATGACATTTTTACAAACCGGAAAACATCAAATAAAGAAATTCGGTTACCATTTTCCATGAACCGGATAACATAAGGCTTAGTTCTCCAATTTGTGTTTTTTGAGGCATCATTGTTAACCGAACAACTTATAGGCAAGATATCCGGTTTACAAATTTTCAACACCGGAATTCTTGTCTTCAAGTTTTCCGGTTTGTGGTTTTTATCAACTGGATAACGTATTCCATAGTTATCCGGTTCGTGTTTTTTTATTTTTTTTTATTATTTTATTATTTTTATTATTTTTATTATTTATTTTAATTTAATTTTGTTTAGGTGACATGGACATTCCTTTGATGATATGTGACAAAGACCAGACATGCGTAGATACAACCGAAATATTCTCGACCACACGTAGTGACAAGGTTATATTTGGTTGTGATAGAGGTGGAAAATACAAAGAAGGGGAAAGTGAAACACAAAGTGCTACCAAAAAATGTAATTGTCCTTTCAAAGTAAGATCAACACCTTCAAAAGATGATTTTAGTTGGAAAATTGATGTAAAATGTGGAGTTTACAACCATGGTTTACCTGATAGATTTGAAGGCCATGCGTTTGTAAGTCGACTCAATGATGATGACCAACAACATATAGCTGATTTGTCAAAACATCATGTTCCTCCAAGACACATATTGTTGTCGTTGAAAGAACGAGATCCGAAGAGTGTGACTCGAATCACCCAAATATATAAACATAAGAGTAAGATTCAAAAAAACATCAGGGGCCTAGAACAGAAATGCAACAGTTATTTAAATTGATAGAGGAATCTGATTATGTTTATTGGAGTAGGAAAAAAGATGAGTCAGAAGTTGTGAGAGATATCTTCTGGGCCCATCCAGACTCTGTGAAGTTGTTGAAACTGTTTCCTATTGTGTTGATTATGGATAGTACTTACAAAACCAATAAGTATAGGCAACCTTTATTTGAAATAGTTGGTGTGACATCAACTGAGTTAACATTTTCTGTTGCATTTGCCTATATGGAATCTGAGCAAACAGAGACTTTGTGTTGGGTACTAGATAAATTGAAATAGTTATTTACTAAACAAGGATTATGACCACAAGTAATTTTAACTGATAGAGATCTTGCTTTGATGAAATAAATTGAAACAGTATTTCCTACGATAGTTAATTTGCTGTGCCGATTTCACATAAACAAGAATGTGAAAGCGAAGTGCAAGGAGTATGTTGTGAATGACATGCGAAAATCGATAGAGGAGCTTTGGTATGAACTTGTAAAAGCTAGTGATGAGGTGGAATACCATCAAAAGTTGAAATTGCTTGAGCATGCCTATTTAGAATATGGACCTTTTCTGGATTATGTGGAAGACACATGGTTAACACCTCATAGGCATAGATTTGTTGAAGTTTGGATCAACAAAGTGTTGCATTCAGGCAACATCACTACTAATAGGTAATGTGTTTGTTTTATAGCCATAGTTTGTTTATGGTAATGTTACCGATACTTATACTGAACTTCTTTTATTTTTGTTAGAGTCGAATCTGCGCATTGGAAGCTGAAGCATATGTTGGAGAACATTTTAGGTGATATGGTCAAGTGCTGGGAGGCTATGAATGGCAACATCAAGATTCAAGTGGGCAATATTAGAGCTTCATTTCAGAAGAGTTTTTATGAGGTTGAGCATGAACACACCAGTCCATATTATTCGAATTTGCGTGGATCAGTATCTAGAGCTGCTTTGCGACACATTGCTGAAGAGTGGCATAGGGTTAACATGGTAGGTACAAACACCCAGATGTGCAGGTGTTTTCGTAGAACAGTATACGGGTTACCCTATGCTTGTGAGTTAGGGAGATACACATTGAGTGGTGAACCAATACCAATTGATGATATTCATATCCATTGGAGGAAACTGAGTATGGAAGGTGAACAAGAGGTAGATACAGAGGATGGAGCAGAAGTCGATATGACAAATGCGATTAAAGCACTGTGGAAGAGGTTTCATTCATTAGATCTTGCAGGAAAGAGAGCACTAAAAATCAGGGTGTGCAAAATTGCTTACCCCACTACAACAAAGATGGTACCACCACCTGAAAAAATAAAGACCAAAGGAGGAGAAAAGAGAAAAGGGAAGAAACCTGTTGGGTATGATGTTTATCGTGATCCTTCGTATCATGAGTATGTTGATCAAGAACACAACAATTCCCAAAAATCTTCAAAGAAGCCTTGTTCGCAGTTATCCCAGACCTCAAAGAACAAACCATCTCACAGGTACATTGTACAATTTCCAGAACATATAAGACCATTTATTGGTGAAATTGTTGATGTAAAGGATGATGGAAATTGTGGGTTTAGAGCTATTGCATCTATGCATGGATATGGTGAAGAAGGGTGGTCAATGGTTCGTCGTGATTTGGATAATGAAATGAGAGGTCCCAGAAAAAGTCTATATGAGAAGTTATTTGAAACTAATTATTCAAAAGTGAGAGAATCCTTGTTGATATCATCTTTAGGTTCTCATCCATTTGATAAATGGATGACACTACTAGAAATGGGTTATGTGATAGCAAATCGGTATAACATCATTCTTGTCTCACTAAGTGCTCTTAGTTTGAGTTTCTTCCTTATGAAGACTGAACATAAGCCTAATGTGTCGATTTACTGCATTGGTTTTGTAAACTCAAATCATTGGGTTCAGGTAAATATTATAGTTTTTTATATTACTTAATTCTATACGATTTATGTCTTACTTATTAACTTTCTTAACAGGTAAATATGAATGAGGGATTTCCCTTGCCACCAGTCACAACAGATTGGAGAACTCATCAGACATTGGATACAACATCATGGATAATTGGATTTTCTGGACGTTTACAACACTAGCAGCAACTTACACATGTGCTCCCAACACATGTTAATTTATGATTGACGTTTAACATCATGTTATTTTTTTCCATTATTTAGAGTGACGTTTAACTACATATTAGTTTTTACATTTTTATGATTTTCTCTCATAACTTCATATTATTTTTATATTTTTTTATACATCATCAATCATAATATAATTCTAAATACTATCACATAAATATAAATCATAAGTCTGAATAATACATAAGTCTAAATAATAATACATAAGTTTGAATAATACATCAAGCATAATCACTACCATAAGTAACCTATCTACCCTGAGGTAACGGTCCACCCTGAGCTAGATGTAGTGCTCGAAAGATCTCAACATAATCATCATCATCCTCCTCGGCATTGTGACGAGCGAGATAGCGACGCAGCTCATGTGAAATATGTCGTAACCTTGGATCTGTCGGTCCATCATCAAACTCTGGAACTGGAACCTCACTGGCCCCCCCTGAGGTGGTATCAAAAGAGGATGGGAAACTGTGTAGTACCAAGCCATGTATTCAGCCACCGTATCATACGGAGTATCTGCAAACTCGACCTGATGTAGCAACTGCGAGACGCTCCCATTGTAAGAAACCCACTCAAAATCTATATGAAGTGTGTCAATATCAGGTGTATGAGATGGGATGAACTGCCTGTATCCAAACTGGCGTAAACATCTGTCAGGTAAATAAAGAACAGATGTACCATACCACTTCAGGCCACCCCTGTACAAACAAATATCAGTAAATGGTATGGTCTGTCTGTGATCCTCGAACGAGCGCCAAATGACATCAGTAGGTGTTAATCCATCCAGCACTGCCCTGATCTCATCAACCTTCTGCGTCCCTTGCTTGTATTGCCACTTCATCGCTCTGGGAAGTGGACTACCTACACCAACTATCCTCGAAAATTCTCTCTTCACAACAGTTGGGAAATACTCGTGAATCCAACACTGTGACACATCATGAATATCATCAATTAAAGGTATTGAAAATAATATAATACAAATCTAAATGAAATTAAAATTAAGCAGTTGTACCTGTAGAAGAGAGGCATATTCACCAAGCTGTCTACAACTATAGAAAGAAGCATCTCCAAGATATCTATACAGTGTGACAAGAGCAGCAACACCCCAAGAGTATCTACCACATGTTTCCAAGTTCTCAAAGAGTGGTAAATACTTTGCCTCTACAAGAGTAAAGGTCTTATCTGTACAAATAGTGTAGCCTAGTAGCAACAACATATATGCCCTAGCCACACAATCAAATCTGTTATCAGCTCGCAGACGAACCAATAACTTCTTCAACCAATAAAGCTTATAGTAACTCCCCTCTAATAGGTATATGAAGGAGGCACGAAACATCGTCTAATGTAATCGTCATCTCTCCAAACGGCATATGGAATGACGATGTCTCGGGATGCCACCTCTCCGCAAATGCAGATAACAGGTTCTGATCTATCCTCGATAAACTGGTATTCTGCAGAGAGGATAAACCAGAATTAGTAATCCATCGCTCAATCGCACGTGGGAGATGTGATAGAGCCCATCCAATCAGTTTGCTGCCATGTGCAACAACCTTCAACTCCTTCTTCGGCTCTCTCTCCTGAAAAATAAATCGTAGAATATGTCATAATACATAAATAATTAAAATTACATTTTATTCAACATAGAAAGGTCATAGATTTACTTACTTGACCATCCCACAAATAACGAGTCACATGGTTCTGATACATCAACAAAAGTGATGTATCAGTCGGCCCTCCAGGAAATGGTGGATGCGGTGGAATATGAGTCGCTGCTGGTACAGGTGGAGGATCAACTATCCGATCTTCATCTCGAATATCAAGTGCTCGAACTACTGATCCATCCGCGTACCGTCGATAGATAAATCTGTCGCGTCCTCTAAAACGACGAGCCACTGTTTAAAAAAAATTAATTAAAAATCGAAACAAAACCGGAAAACTCATCATCAAGTTTTTCGATGAAGAACTTAATAAACCGGATAACTGAGCATCAAGTTATCCGGTGAAGAAACTTCACAAACCGGATAACCGAGCATCAAGTTATGCGGTGAAGGAACTACACAAACCGGATAACACGGTGCCAACTTATCCGGTGTGTATCCTCGAAAATTAAAGAACCGGAAGTAACTTACTTGAGTTATCCGGTTGTTAGTTTTTTGTTCTCCGGATGTAGCCCTTGTGAGTTCTCCGAAAGTCAATTTTTTGTGATCCGGAAGTGTATTTTTTGTGCTTCGGAAGTAGTCTCAGTGTGTTCTCCGGAAGCCAAATTCAGTGTGTTCTCCGGAAGTAGTCTCAGACAAAATGAGAAAAAAATGAAAATTTTGGAAGAAATACTATTTATATGGGGGTATTTTCGTCCAAAAAATTGATGAGTAGGGGTATGGGGTACAATTTTCAGCTGTGAACAATACAAACATTGAATAATAACTAAATTTGGAGGCCCAAGACGGTGGCCTCGGTCAACTACCCCTTGAGCCGGGCCTGAACAAACCAATATTTATAATAAAACATTGGAAAATAATTGAAGTTAGTTGGAGAAGCTTATTGAGTGGATAGAAAATAATTAATTAACTAGATTGGAAAGAATACCAAAAAACATCAACCAACTCTTAAAACTGTATTATTCACTCTAATTATTTTATAAAAAAATAAATATATATTTCTCTAGTCACTTTATTATTGTCAAACTAAAATAAACAATGTGCATAATCAATCAACTTTTCACTCTCAACAAATAGAAGAAAGAATACAAACAATGAAATAAGAAGAAAAAATCCTCACAAGTTTGATATACATCTTTAGAACTTCTTCACACATCATTCCAAAACCATAACTAAATACTAGTTACCTGTTTGCTTCTTATTGACTTAAAACAAAGTAAAAATTTCTTTGCTTCTCAATAGAACTCAATGAAAGTTAACATAAAAAAAAAAAAAAAAAAACAAGCCATGATATGTATGATATGATATCAAATCATATACTATATACATCAAATAAATAAAAATGAATGATATAACAAGTATATAATAAAATTTATGTACTTCTTGCTAGCCTCTCATGAAATTCAAGCAATGATTTCTCTTTTTGAAGCCTCATATCTTCACGAAATTTATAGATAAATTCTTCAGCTTTTTGATCCACCTGCATCATTGGAGACTTAGCAACCACAGCTTTCCATGCATCTTCTATAGTATCCATCTCATTGTTCTTGCTGTTGTTGTTATCATCACCATGCACCTTTTCGATCTCTCTACTTGTGTTTTCTTGTGCATGACGAATACTACTACTACTGCTCGGTTTGTTGTAGATAGGGATAGGTGCAAAGTTCTTGTGTTGAAAATGGTAATAAGAAGTTGAAGTGGAATATAATGATTTAGAAGAAGCGAGAGAGCGACGATGAGTGGTTTTCGAGGTTATGAGATGAGTGATGGAATGGAAGAGTGAAAGAAGGTGTTGAAGGGTGGTTTTGAAAGCTTTTTGAATGTTGAGTTTGTGGAGTTTTGATTGGAAATTGTTTGAGAGGTTTTTCCATGCTTTTTTGGCTGGTTTGAGTTTCTTTGATAGTTTCAACCGAGACATGGTTATTGGTACAAAACTATGAAAGTGTGTGTGATTGATCTTGGTTGAAAAGAGAGTTTATGAGGGAAAGAGTTTGATTGAGAAGGGTTTAAAGAATGTCCTAAGGAAGAGTTATTCCTATATTGGAAATGGAAATGGAAAAATGATTCTCAATCTCATGAAGGAAAGTATGATGCTTACTTTTTAGTTTTGTTATATTATTATCACTTTGTTTTGTTCTACAAGTTGCAACTATCTTTTTGTTGTCTCAACCAATTTGCACATGGTTTGATAATAGATTTACACAAGTGCCATTGTTAAACAATTTCTAATTTAGTGTCAATACTTTGATTGACCTCATGATCGCCTTGCTGCTGAGTCTACGAGGTATTGTCTGCTCTGACTTAAAGGATATGGATGTAGTATATAAACTATCTTTAGTTTCGATTCTTCAACAATATGAGACTATTTTGGTGTACCAGAACAATACTGATGGCATGAGTTGTAAAATAATGAAATCTTAATGATAAAAGTGTAATTTTTAAAGTCCAAGATGATATCACTTTTGATAGAATTGACAGCTTGGAAGCAGCCTTGGGGGCTAAGCATGGTGAGAATTAGGAAAGCTAAATTCTGTAAAGGCAACTAGTATAGGTTTTTCCCATGTGATGTGCCAATTATGCAACTTTTGAATGTGTCTTTTGTAGGGTCCAATTCTTAATGTATAGAGAAGTTGATGTTTCATCAATGAAAATTTGAAAAGCACCAACGCTCCTCATAACAGAAAGAGAAAAAAGAAATAACTTTTTATTAGTTCAATACTATTGACTTTAACTTCTAAGTGAAGTAATTAGTACTATAATCATCTATGGATTATGAAAAATTATCAAAACTGTTAAATTCAGGTTTTATATGACTTTTCTTTCTTCTTAAACTTGATAGCTTATCAGTTAATCACATACTTAAAAACTTGATTATCTGTTAATCATTTGGTTAATAATAGAATAACCAAATGTGTACATGTGCTTTCAATTTCAAAAGGAGATTATGAGAATTTGAATATAGAAATTTGAATTGACTAGACAAATGAAAAGAGACAAACATTAGCTGGCATTGAAAGTTTAGACTATTTTTTTTTTCCTAATCAGATTAAGCAGTATAGTTAGGTTCTGTTTGGCAGTCAAATAGACAGGAATGTGACTCCTCACATACCACCAGCCAGTTGCGTCCACACTTTGTTTAGAAAGTCATTGCCACAAGCTTTGTACTTTTCATAATTGTTATGAAAGTAATTAAAAGTTTAATGAATTTATATGCAATAATTAATCTATAGAGTATAAACAGCAACACAACCTAACCTTTCTATTAAAAGTCATTAAATATATCTGTTCTGGACTGGCCACAGGCCCAACGCCCCATAAGCCCAATTGTCGCCCATTGTTTATATATCAAGGCTTGATCAGCAGAAAGGTGTTGTTCTATTCATAACTCACTCTATCCTTTTATTCACGGACTGACTTTGGTATTGGAGTGCTAATCTTGCAAGTTTACCCCAGGCAATCGCACCGGAGTAGCTTGCACCAACTCATCAAGAACCTGCATCAACAGTTCTGGTTCCTGAACGGAACAATATCCTTTAGAAATAGTTGTCTACCCTACTGTAGAGCTTGCTAAATCACATTTGACAAAATTGTGTATCCGGTGTCTGACATCAATATATCTGATTACATTCAATCAATCACTGCTATATTTTTACGGGGTGAACGTTTCAGTGTGAGTGTCATGTCTGTTGTCTGTGTAACTATTTCATAATGTAGTGTTTGCACTAAATTTCGTAATTCTCTACACTTGGGTGATTGGTTCTGCTTCCATTATGGATCATTTAACTTGACCATTGTGGTGACAATGTAGACCAGAGAGATAAGTTTAAGAAGAAGGTGATGTCTCAATATTTCCTTCACCATGAGGCGGGGTGCTAGATGAACCGATAATTTCATTTGGTGGACTATATCTTTTAAACACCCTATCTTTGTTTTTGTTCCACCATTCTTCTGCTTGTTGCTCATTGAATCTTCGCTTACTGTTCCGAGAAATGGAGGGGGAAAAAAAGATAAATTGTGTTAAAGATAAAAAGAACTGAAATAAGAAAACCAATACACAAATTAATAGTTCGAATTGTTCTCATACCTGAATCTAACACGTTTGAAAATTTTGTTACCGTCGGATAGTACTATGACTGTGATATAAACACCGTGTTCAAATTGTTCAATGACCGATGTTTCTCCTTCTTGCACAGTCCTGTGGGACTCGACTGATCTGGAACTATTTTCCGAGCTTGGTGGTGACACTCCTGTACTAGATAAATATGAGCTGTTGCTTTCTTGCGGAACACTTCCCTCATCTATAGATCGAACAGCCTCAGAAACTTCACCATCTGCTTCGATTCTTTGCAGTTTTGAAGATTCGCTATCTGATTCTGATAAATCAGGCGCACTTTGTTGCTCAGACTCAAAGTTCGATTGGAAGGGAGATTCAAATTCTACGTTTTCTTTCAGAATGCATTGAGCTTGAGCATGGATCTGTTTCAAGGTTTCGGTTTCAGGAATTTCTGGTGGCAACTTTTCAGTCACTTCCCTCAACTAAACAAGAACAAATGAAGAAGCAAATTTAGCTATTTAGCATGAATAAGTGAATAACCTGAAATCCTTATCAACAAACTTTCAATTTCCCATCAGACTCAAGCATTAAGCTTATTTTATACAACAGAACCTTGGTTGATTAAACATCTTTATTGAGCGCTTATAATATAAGTGTTTATCATATAACTTATAAGTACTTATGTATAAACTAGCTCTATGACAAAAGATAAGATAAAGTCAAAATTCTTTCATATGAGCTATAAGCTGTTTTCATAAGTTATACTCAAATAGTTATTTTAGTAGATAAGCTCAAATAAGTTCAATCATGATGTTAAAATTTAGAACCGAAATACCTCATCTGCCATGGACATGATGAATTCCTGTGCCTCTCTATGCTTAGAAGATTCTTCTCCAGCCAATTGATTGGCTTCTTGAATATTTTTCTGAAGCTCATGAATCTTCATATCTTGCATGTCACCTTTTTGCTTTAAACTTCGAATCTTTACATAAGAAAAGAAGTATTCATACAAGTTATAAATGGATTTCTCAGAGAATAAAATAACTAATTATAAGGGTTTCAGTTTGATTAGTTATAATATGGTTTGTGAAACGTACATGGTTTTGCAACTTTGAGACTTCTTGATTCAAAAGCTCATTTTTCTTCTTTAAATTATCAATAAGGCTTCTTGAAAAGCCAGGGGAGATAGAACGTGTCGGGCTTGGCGGTCTTCGTGAATACGGAGAGGTTGATCTTGAATTAACCAATGAAGGTGGGGCTGGGGGATTACTTTGCGGCATAATAAGAGGTCTCGAAGCATTCTGCATCGGACTTGATGAGCCAGGAAATATGACATCTTTCAATTGTAAACGCAACGGAACTTGAGTGTCTCTGGCCATGGAAGACAAGTCATGTGCACTTCCAAACCCATTACTCCTTATGTCGAAGTATTTCGCTAGACCAGTGGCGGAAGACAAGAGAATACTTGAAGTCCTTACCTCTCCCTTGTCATATCTTTCCCTTCCATAAGTGGAACTAGCAGGACGAGTAATTTCTCGATTATAGTTGGAACTGTTACCACTATCAGAACCTTTAAGCTTAGTATAGCAAGTGTCACACACACGATGCGGTTTGCTAGGTGTTGGAGCCAATGCTGCTTTAAGGGCTTTTTTCGAACTACAAGGATGGCAATACACCAATCCGCAATGATAACAATTATGTCTTTTTCTAGTAAAACCGAATGGTTGTCTGCAACCGGAGCAAACCGATTGGTCATTCCCAGAAACCCATTTATGTATGCATATACAAGTCGTAAAATTTGCGCCACATGCAATATTCTTTACATGCCTTTCTTTCAAGGCTTCCACCAATGTTGGAGTTTTCTGATCTTCTATGTCTCCATGTCCTAATCTTCCATTGGCACCTCTCCCCCAAGTATATAGTTCACTTCTTGAAGTCAATACCGCAACATGATGAGCGCCGCACGATATTTCCTCAACAGATTCACCCTGTAACTTATCTCTCACTAGAATCGGCACTTTTCCATCAGAGTTTGGATTTCCTAGTTGACCATATGCCGCGCTTCCCATACTAAATACATGACCGGACGCGGTTAGTGCAACAGTCAAACTATGCCCACATGCAACCTGGTGAAAATTATATTCAGCAAGTGCAGTCACACAAGTCGGTTGAAGGTAAGTTTCCTTGTTAGCATGACCTAAACGATATTGATCGCCATCGCCCCACGTGAATATCCTCTTTGCCGAAGAAGGATTTGAACCTGATTGGTCAGTGACCTCTATAATGGCTGCCGTGTGCCACACTCCACATGCAACCTGAATAGCCTTATGTCCACTAGATAGCTGTACCTCTTTTGGATACGACACGCTCTCTCTATCTCCATGCCCCAATACACCAAGAATTCCATCGCCGAAAGTAAAAAGTTTCCCATTGGCAGTTATCAATGCTGTATGCCATGAGCCACATGCTATAGATACAACCTGATGTCCTTCTAAAATCCCAGTGACACGCTTCGGTATACAATGGCTAACCTCAGTTCCATGGCCTAAAATTCCAGCGTTATGTACACCGTCACCCCAGGTGTATAAATCCCCGGATGTAGATACCGCACATGTATGATATTCACCACATGCAACAAAACTCATATTAGTAACTGCTAGGGACTCGACAAGATTCGGTTTACTAAAATCTTTATCAAACCCATGTCCAAGTCTTCCACCAGAGTCCTCTCCCCAGGTAAAAATCTCTCCTTGCCGTGTAACTAGAGCAATGTGATTTACACCAGGTTCTATTATATTAACATCGAGAACAACATTAGACTCTAATGGCTTAGGAATCAGGACATCTGTCTTGGAAGCGACTTGACTCCCTAACCCGTCAGAGGAATTCCCGTTGGCCCAAACCTCTCCCCATATGAAAACGTCGCCTAGAGATTCTATGTCATCTGGCCCTGATCCTACACTACTTACATAGCTAACACCCGACACGCTAACACGGGAACCATCTCCAACACTCGTCCTTACTGGCATGCTTGCATGATCTGAGCCTGCATCTGATCTTCCTTTATACGACGATATGGATTCACCAGAAACTGATTCAAAAGAATACCTGCTCTTGGAAACAATTGAAGTAAACTCTAACGATACACCAGAAGGACGTCCATTCAGAGAAAATTCACCACTATCCTGCAAGTGAAATTTAAATTAAGAAAACAAATGTGTAAGCTAATACAAGTTTAAAATTGAATTATCATTTGAACAACTTCTATTCCAACTCACATCTGTTATATCACTTCTAGTGCGCCGTCTTCTAACCTGTCCATTAGAAATTAATGCCTTAAGGCCCGAAAGCCAAATCTCAACCTCAGCTGTATCCTTACAGATCTAGAAATTTGAAAAGGGAAAGCAGTAGATTCAAAATTCATATGAAATAGACAAAATATGCAAGTCCAACGTAAAGAGATTTCGTGTTTTCTCTAACCAGATCAAGTGACCGTTCGCCTTTTTTATAAATAAGAGAAAACGAGAGATAATCCTTTTCAGGGCGCAAATATCTTCTAAAGACAGCCTACAAAGTATAAGTTAGTTCTCATTTAACCGTAATTATAGCAGTCTCTGAAAGACCAAGCATCGTGTTTAACTTACTGTTCTCTGTCCTGAGATGATGCGCAAAACAGAAGACAAGTTCAGATTCTTTTCTTTTCCATGAGAAATCCAAATCAGTGATGTTCCATCCTGCTAATGCTACTTAATATGAAATCATCCATACATTGATATGAAATTCAATGCATATATAATACAAATACATGTGAAAAAACTAACCTGCGAAAGCCTGAAATTACAAAGTTTTGGCTTCCCTTTTCGACTATACTTAACTAACTGAGTTCCTCTTTTTAATGTAAGGAATGCCTTCACAAAAAACAAATTAAGTGAAACATCAACACACACACGATCATCAGTCACGACACTGGTATTGACACGTAGACCTGTATAATAATTTTAAATAAAATGGAAGTGATTGAATGTTATAAAATGTGTCAATGGTGTCGGCGATAGACACTGACATGTATCAGAGGTGTCACGCATCGGATTCGCCTTAAATCCGACATTGACACATACAATAAATCAAAAATACTAATTTTTTTCAGATACTAAACAGATAATTTCATTAGAGAAAAAGATTGAAATCTGAATATGAAACTAACTTGTTCAATATCACGTTCAGGATTCCCATAACTATCAGGATCTGCCATTCCATCTGAAAGAAATTGTAAGGAAACCAGTGAAGAAGACAAAGCTCAAGCGTCATGCTTTCTACTTGGGCCTCTCATCAAAGTCTCCAAAAACCTCAAGATGAAAAATTCCCCTCAAATCCAAATATGTATAGATTCAAAATCTGAGAACAACCCAGATGAAGAATTGTCATAGCAATCTAAAAAAGATTGAAAATTGATAAAAGGGTGTGTGAAATTGGCATTAACAAGTGTGTGATTAGTTTGAGAGAAAAATTGGATTGAGCAATTGAGAGAGAAAGTGAAGATGCGAAAGTTTCGTTGAAGGAAAGGGAGTGAGATATTGGCGCGCTTCTTAAACTGCTTCCACGTCAACAAACTAACTTAACACTCACACGAGGTATACATATACATATATATTTATAATACCTGTATTAATTTTGTATGTTATTTATTCTACTTTTGAGTAAAAAAAAATGTTGTCATGATAATAACTGAAATAAGCTGAAAATAATTTATGGCTTAAATATTGTTTTCGTCCCTGTAAGTTGGCGAGTTTTTGGTTTTCGTCTCTGAATTTTTTTTTTTCGGTTTTAGTCCCTATATCTTACTTTTTGTTGCTTCAGCCAAAATCCGCAGAAAAATCCGAAGGTTTCATGCGGATTTTCCTGAAAACTAAAATCCGCAGGAAAATCCGCAGAAAAATCCGCAGGAAACTTCTGTAGGGACTAAACACCAACAAAAAGTAAGATATAGGGACTAAAACCGAAAAAAAAAAATACAGGGACGAAAACCAAAAACTCGCCAACTTACAGGGACGAAAACATTATTTATGCCATAATTTATTATAAAAAATGACACTTATTTTAAAAACGGAGGAAGGGTATCGATACAAACACAACCTATGTATAGTTTGAATATGATTATTAAAGTTACTCAAATTTTGAATATGGCGAATAAACTCGACCAACAACATTCATTATACAACAAATCATTGACAAACTACAACAAACAATCACGACCATTTCAAGTCAAACAAGTTGAGACACAAAAACCAAAGATGAACAAGAAATTCGGTCTCCTAACAACTTGAAATAACAACATGAATCAATGAAAGATTCAGCGAGCACTATAATAACAAATTCATATTTGAAACACTTTGAAATGAAACCAAAATGGTAATTCAGATCCAATTCATAACCACGATCTTCTTCCATGCGTACCCAGAATCTAACACATGTGTTTGTTGTACAATGAAAGGACCATCGGCAACAATGAATGATACTGACTGTCGAACTGCCCACATTAATCGTCAGTTAAGAATCGGTCAAACCAACCATCATTGGAGCCCAATCACCAGCGAGACAAAACATAACACACAGAGAACCAACATTATTGGATTGTGCCTTGCCAAAGAGCCATGAAATCGCCTTAATAGAAAGTGGTTTACAGACCACCGGCACAACACCACCAACTTCCCAACACCAGCGACAATTAAGGGTGGAAAGTGATGACAGAAGCAGTACTTTATATATATTGAGTTGTTGTTCTCCAAGTGAAAATACAATCAAGTCTTTATATAGACTCAAGTTTCTACTATTCAAAGAAAACAATAAAAGCTAATAATAGCCCACTATCCTTTGGTTTTCCAGCTACATGAGACTCTTAGATTCTCCACTAACTTATTAATAAAGACCCACTAAGCAAAACATTAAAGTTTATTCAACAAAACTCCCCTGTAAACTTAAATGTTTCTCCTATCCATCAAGCCTATCATTTTCTTGCCTCTGTCGAAAAGTTCTTTCGACAATGTGTAGACATATATTTTCGACACCATGTCTTGGTAGGCAAAATGATGTTCTTCAGCTAGAGAAAATGGCTACAGATGAAGAAGAAAGGAAATGAAGGTATTCAAAAGAAGTTCTCGACACTTCGACAAGAACAACTTTTCGACAATTCGACAAAAGTGAAGGGGCGCAACGCTTCGACACAAAAGGAAAATTCAAATTCAAAGGATATGACGCTTGGCAGAAGACGCGTGGAAGCTTTAGAAGAAACGAAGACATGCACAAGGCCAAGTGTCAAAGATTTAGAGTTTTTCCGTTACTAAAACAGTTATTGTATTTTTCTATAAATAGGATAGTTGTTGTAGAATTTAGTGTGTGAAAACTTGTACAAAATTCCTGTAAATACTCAAAGTACCCGTGTGAGAGAAAAGAGTTTGTTATCTGGAAAATGTACGTGTGAACACCATCTTTTAAGTTTATAAGAAATTCAAAGTCTTTTATAATTGCCTTTACTTTTCCTAGTCATTTATCCTTTGTCATTTACTTTATGCAAGTTTTGATTTCATTTAATTTACCTTTTCGCCAGAAGTTGTGAGTTAGTTCTTTAACCAAACCATTCATACATAAAAGATACAACAAAATAAACCATTAAAACACCATTATTCTAAGAGTTATATAATTTTGCACATGTATCCCAGGATTTGTGTGGTTGGTCCTGCAAGTAACCCAGTTTCATAAGAGATTGGTAAACCAGAGGTTGTTCGCCAAAATCTACAGCGAACAAATTGGCACACCCGGTGGGACCATTGCGAAATTTTAAAATTTTTACAAATAACTCTTAGCCAAATAGTTTCTACTTCGTCGTATGCTTTTGAGAAGCGGTAAATTAGCCATAACCGACGTAGAAAGACCTAAAAGGACAAGAGTAAGAAGAATGGCAAATCAGCCAAATAATCCAAATCCAAATGAACCCATTCCAGTTTCCAACCCTATCCCTTCAACAAGGGGAAATATGGATTCAAACCCTGTTTTAGAAGAAGTTATGCCTTCGTCAACAGGATCTATACCAGCGGTTTCGCTCTCCCAAAATATGCCTAGTTCTTCCACAATGGGACATTCAATGCCCATGGGGACGCCTCCTCCTGGAGGACATAATTATAGGCCATTTCAGACAAATTTTTCCATGCCTATGTTTGGTAGAGAACAACCATATGGAATGCCAACTTCAGTGATGGCAAACTTACAAAATGCACCACCCTTGTATTCTGATGCCATGGTCCACGTATCTTCACCACTACAAGGGTCGGGATATGGTGGAAATACGAGTAGATTGAACCAACCCCTACCAAATTTCCAAATGCCAGCAATTACAAATAATTCTGCGCAAGTAATTCGACAACAAATGGACGAAAGTAATCATGATATGGTCCAAATGTTGACACAACAAATGGGAGCAGTGTTTAACCCTTTAATACAAAACACTACCCAAACCAACCAATTGTTGGCTGCGCAAATGACACGTATTGCTGACTTTTTTGGTGTTCCTCAAACGCGACAAAGAGAACAAGTAATTCAAAACCCAGTAGTGAATGTCGAAGAGGAACCCACAATAAATCAAAGGCCTTTAGAGAATCCTCAGGCAAACCCTAGAAACCAAGAGGCAGTCGTCGAACAGCCGCGTGTCGAAATCCCCGTTTAACAAGAACCTAGGAGGATAATAGTCCCGAGAGGCCAAGATGCTGATGATGTGTTGCAACAGCAAATACGATATAATAACCTGCCTGCCGAAAACAATTTAGCAGCCATGGTCGAAAGGATAATGGCGCAAAATGGGGTAAATATAGGATTACAAAGGCCTAGTTATGCTTCCCCATTGTCTGAATATGTTCTACGACAGGAATTACCCCCAAGGTGGAAAGTACCCAAATTTACCAAATTTTCAGGGGACACTAGCGAATCCACCATAGAACATATAGCGCGTTATTTGATCGAAGCAGGAGAGATAGCCCATAATGAAAATTTGAAAATGAAATACTTCCCAAGTTCTTTGACGAAAAATGCGTTTACCTGGTTTACATCCTTGCCTGCAAGCTCTATATTCACTTGGACCCAATTAGAAAGATTGTTCCATGAACAATTTTATATGGGTCAGACTAAAATAAGTTTGAAGGAACTAGCCAGTGTTAAGAGGAAATTTTCAGAGCCTATAGATGATTACCTAAATAGGTTTAGGTTGCTTAAGGCAAGATGTTTCACACAAGTGCCAGAGCAAGAGTTAGTCGAAATGGCTGCAGGGGGTCTAGATTATTCTATAAGAAAGAAACTAGACACTCAATATTTGAGAGATATGGCACAATTAGCAGATAGGGTAAGACAAATTGAAAGGCTAAAAGCTGAGAAATTTAGATCAAATAAAAATAAAAAGGAAAGAGTGGCCTATGTAGGAGTATGCCAGGATAATGATAGTGACGAAAATGAACTAATTTTGTTCGACGAACAAGAAATTGATCTGGCAGAACTAAAGTCAGGCCCACCATACGCCTGTAAAGTACTAGCTCCGTCGAACGGGAGAAATCCAGTCGAACCTGAAAAGAATGATAGGTTTCCTAAAAGAACTTATACGTTCGACGTCACCAAGTGTGACGAAATTTTTGACTTATTAGTCAAAGATGGTCAATTAATAAAACCAGCAGGCACTAAAGAGCCTCCTATGGACCAACAAAAAAAGAGAGGTTTTTGCAAATACCATAACTTTTTGGGTCATAAAACTTCTCAATGTTTCCTTTTCAGGGATCTTGTTCAGAATGCAATCCGTGATGGAAGACTGAAGTTTGGAGACAAGTCAAAACAACAGATGAGGATTGACTCAAACCCCATGCAGGTGGTCGAAGCCAATTATGCTGAACCTTCCACCGTGAACATGGTGGAAGTCGAAGTAGCCTCTGATTGTAGTTTTGAAATGGTAGAAGCTGCTGAAGGCTTCGACAATAATATTAACATGGTGGAGGTTGCTGATGACCTCCCAGACAAGCCTGAAGTGGAAGAAGTATCCAAGGACGGTGTATTCCAGCCAGTGTCAGTCAAGATTACTGAAAATCTTGATGTAGGAAATTTGAATGACCATATCAACAAAGTTGAGACTACTGAAAGTTTCAGCAAACAGAACGCAGTTGAGACTACTGAAGGTTTCGACAGAGAGAACAAAGTTGGAGATACTGAAGTCTTCGACAGTAAGAAGAAGGAGGAAACTACTGAAGGTTTCGACAGCAAGAATGCAGTTGGAATTACTGAAGGTTTCGACGAAAATAACAACAAAATTGCTGAAAATGGAGTAACTTGGGATACTTTAGGGGAGCCCGGTGGAAAATTCGACTATCTCGTGAAATACTCTGCACCCCCAAGTTCTCGTATTGACATCAACAAAATCCAGCCAACTGGATGGGGAGATTTCTTTGAAAATACTGATGAAGGAGCGAATGATAATGCCCCTATCATCAAAGAGGAGACTACTGAAGGCCTTAATCATGACAAAATAGAGACAATGAGAGTTGCTGACAAGATCAACACTATGGAACCAGTCAATAAGAACGTTACCAGAATAAAGACAGAGGCTGCTGAAGGCCTTGTGAAGCCTGCTCCTTATGGGATTTTGCGTAGAACAATGGAAGACCCTAAAGAAAACTCAGTCGAGCAATGTTGCAAACTCATCTCCAGGAACTTACCCTCGGGAGAAAGTTTCGACCAGGAGAAAGGGAATGCTGAAGAGGAGGCAAGACTTATTGAAAGAATGAATAAATTAAGTCTCACTGATGGCCAGAATATGGATGTCAACATGGTGGAAATTTCTCAAAAGAAACAAACAGAAGCTGACGAAGAACGCCGTCAAGAAGAGTATCAGAAATTGGCTTACCCTAAGGAGGAGGAGAGCTTAGTCGAATTCATCCAAAGGTGCCAGAGAAAGAAGGCTGAAGTCATGTTGTGCCCACGTTGTAGTGCGGTGTTCGACAAGAAAGCAGCAAGCAATCTCGAGGGGGTGGAGAAAGCCAAAAGAAGAGGAAACTGGGGGGAAATCCCAACAGCCAGAAATGGAAGGTTCGATCCAAGGAGGAGTGAGCATCACACCCAAAGGTTTGGCGAAGGACATCATAGGACTTACAAGCCATCTGTCAAAGCTGAGAATGACAAGTGGATCCAACCAATCAGAGGTGCTCAAGGGCAGAAAAGATGGAAAAACTTTGAAATGCAGAGAGGTTCCTCCATGGAAGAAAAAAGGGAAATCGAAAAACAGAAACCAAGACCATACCCATCAGAAAACTATAAAGGAAAGAATCCAATGTCAAGGTCTCAGTGGAGAAGGTTCCAAAGACAGAAAAGAGCAGAAAAGGAGGCTGCAGAAAAGAACAAAATCAAAGAAAATACTCTTGATGAAAATAAAGCCGAGTCAAGCAAAAACTTGCAAACAATGAACCAAGAGTCTGCTCCAAAAAATGAGCCCTCTCAAAAGGACAAACCAAGCAACATGGTAGGGATGTCGAAGCCTAGCAACAAGGTGCCAGAAGACGACGAAGTGACTGATGATTTTAGGTCAGACTCAGAAGCATCTTTCGATGTCACATGCAATGTGGTTTCAGTGCTGCCTAGAGACTATGATAGAGTGATGGAGGTCGAAGACGAAGAAGATGAGGTTGAAGATGACAGCATGGGGCTTAGGCCTGTATGTTATTATATAATGAACAATGGTTGTGTCGAAGAGCAAAACGCTTTCTTTGAAAGACCAGATGATGCAATGAAAGCGCACTTGAAGCCTTTGTTCATAAAAGGAAAAGTGGAGAATGTTGGTGTCAACAAGATCTTGGTAGATGGTGGAGCTGCTGTAAATTTAATGCCCCATTTCATGTTAAAAAGGATTGGAAAGGATGACTCAGACACAAAGCCCCACAACATGGTGTTGTCAAATTATGAAGGAAAAGTAGGAAATACCATGGGAGTGATCCAGGTGAACTTAACTGTTGGAACCATAACAAGGCCAACAATGTTTATAGTGATAGCTTCAAGGGAGAATTATAACTTGCTGCTTGGAAGAGAATGGATTCATGGGGTAGGAGCTGTACCATCATCCATGCACCAACGAATAGCCATCTGGAGGCCATATGGGATTGTCGAGAATATTGAAGCAGATCAAAGCTATTTTATGACTGAAGTAAACAATGTGAATAGTCAAAGTTTCGACAAAAAATTGGCTCACATACCACCCTGCAACCCAGCAGAATTCGACTTAAAGGCAACTGACAACGCCTATTGTTCCATGTACCTTCACCCAACACGTGGGTTTCAATGGGACAAAGAAGTAATTGGCGAACCAAGTCACGTATGGGGAACTTCGCCTATTAAGCCAACGGGTTAGGGAAGTGAATTTGATGATTATGATGAGTGAAGCCTCAGCGATCGAAAGAATTACGGCTTATATAGCCGAAAATAAACTCAAAGCGGCCCTAGAGGCCGAAGTGAAATACATGGCTGTCGAAGCCAACAACGAAGATTTTGAAGAACAATGTCCCCAAAGGGATATTGAAAAGGGTTATGACAACAATCAGACTGGCGAATGGCAGGATCAGAAGCTTGACGCCATCTATGATGACGAACCTTTGGGGTTCGAAAAGGATCCAGCATCGACTAACATGAAGATGGTGGCACAGGATCCATTAGAAGAAATCAATTTAGGACTGGGGGCAGAAAGAAGGCCAACTTACATCAGTGCCAAGATAGATCCTCAGTTCAAAGTCAAAATAATCCAATTGCTAAATGAGTACAAAGACTGTTTTGCATGGGATTACGACGAGATGCCAGGATTAGACAGGAGTTTGGTCGAATTGAAGCTGCCAATAATGGAGGGAAAGAAGCCAGTAAAGCAAACTCCCAGACGCTTCGCACCAGAAATCTTGTCGAAAATAAAAGAAGAGGTCGAAAGACTTCTAAGATACAGATTCATCCGCACCACCAGGTATGTCGAATGGATTGCGAACATAGTCCCTGTAATTAAGAAAAATGGCAAGCTGAGGGTATGCATTGATTTTAGAGATTTAAATTTAGCTACCCCTAAGGATGAATATCCTATGCCAGTAGCAGAAATGCTCATAGATTCTGTAGCAGGCCATGAGTATTTGAGTATGCTTGATGGATACTCTGGCTATAATCAAATTTTTATAGCTGAAGAAGATGTTCCTAAAACAGCTTTTCGTTGCCCTGGAGCAATAGGAACCTATGAATGGGTAGTAATGCCCTTTAGTTTAAAAAATGCTGGAGCAACTTATCAAAGAGCCATGAATTCGATTTTTCATGACTTTATCGACACTTTTATGCAAATATACATTGATGATATTGTGGTTAAGTCTGTTTCAGGAACAAGTCATATAGACCATCTTCGACAGTCCTTTGAAAGGATGAGAAAGTTTGGTTTAAAAATGAATCCCCTTAAATGTGCTTTTGGTGTGCAGGCGGGTGATTTCTTAGGTTTTGTGGTCCACAAGAAAGGGATCGAAATAAATGAAAACAAAGCCAAAGCCATAATGGAAGCGAAAGCGCCATCGACAAAGAAGGGATTGCAGTCTCTGCTAGGGAAAATCAACTTTCTCAGAAGGTTCATTTCCAACCTTAGTGGGAAGACACAAGCCTTCTCACCTCTACTTCGACTAAAAAAGGAAGATTTCACATGGGGGCAAGAACAACAAGATGCCTTCGACAAGATCAAAGAGTATCTGGCTAGTCCTCCAGTTTTGATGTCTCCATGTAGAAAAAGAAGTATGAGATTATACATTTCAGCGTCAGACAAGACTTTGGGAAGCATGCTGTGTTAAGAAGATGAGAATGGCGTCGAAAGGGCCATCTATTATCTCAGCAGAGTCCTAAATGATGCGGAAACTAGATATAGTGTGATAGAAAAATTATGTTTGTGTGTATATTTCTCTTGTACAAAGTTAAAGCACTATATAAAACCTGTTGATGTATTTGTTTCTTCTCATTTCGACGTAATAAAATATATGTTGTCTAAATCCATTTTACATAGTCGAATTGGGAAATGGGCTTTGGCATTAACAGAATATTCCTTAAAATATTTGCCTTTAAAGGCTGTTAAGGGACAAGTGGTCGCTGATTTCATAGCTGACCATTCCATAAATGAAAATGAAGTAAAATATGTCGAATTAGAGCCATGGAAGTTATATTTCGACGGTTCCAGTCATAAGAATGGAACTGGTGTTGGAATGCTAATTATTTCTCCTGACAAAATTCCAACAAAATTCAAGTACAAAGTCGAAGGCTTATGTTCAAATAATGAAGCAGAGTATGAAGCTTTGATTGCCGAACTTGAAATATTGTTGGAATTTGGGGCAACAAGAATCGAAATAATGGGTGACTCTGAGCTGGTGATAAAACAATTGACAAGAGAATATAAATGTGTCAAAGAGAATTTGATTATGTACTTCGTAATAGCTAACAGACTTCTCAAAAAATTCGACAATGTGGCCATTAGACACATTCCTAGATCGAAGAATCAAGAAGCGAATGATTTGGCTCAACTTGCGTCAGGCTACAAAGTGTCGAAAGAAAACTTGGAAAAAGCTATTGAAGTAAGAGGAAGAGACATATCCACCAAATTGGCTCCTTCAGATTTGGAGACAATAAGATTAGGTTATGGGGATGAGGAAAATTTTGAAATTTTCAATATAGATGATTCAGAAATTGAAGATTGGAGAAAACCTATCAAGGATTATCTACAAGACCCAAATCAGAAAGTCGAAAGAAAAGTAAAGTACAGAGCTTTGAGTTATGTACTTTTTGGAAATGAATTATTTAAAAAGACTGCAGAAGGAGTCTTGCTGAAATGTTTGGGCGAAGATGAAGCTTACATAGCTTTGTCGAACGTTCACAGTGGTGCATGTGGCGCACACCAAGCAGGCCACAAAATGAAATGGTTATTATTTCGACAAGGAATGTACTGGCCAACAATGCTGAAAGACTGTGTCGAATTTGCAAAAGGTTGTCAGGAATGCCAAGTGCATGCAGGTATACCACATGTTCCTGCAAATGAGTTGCATTCAATTATAAAACCTTGGCCATTCAGAGGTTGGGCTTTGGATTTAATTGGTGAAATTCGACCAGCCTCTTCAAAAGGGCAGAAGTACATTTTAGTTGGAATAGATTATTTCACTAAGTGGATTGAAGCTATACCACTAGTAAATGTGGATCAAGAGGCAGTTATAGAGTTTATCCAGAAACATATAATTTATAGATTTGGGATACCAGAAATAATAACTACTGATCAGGGATCTGTGTTTACTGGGAAAAACATGCAAATGTTTGCAAAAGACACAGGTTTTAAGCTCTTAACTTCGACACCTTATTACGCCCAGGCAAATGGACAAGTCGAAGCAGCAAATAAGGTGGTGATAAATTTGATCAAAAAGCACGTGGGTAGAAAACCTAAGAATTGGCATAAGACTTTGGATCAGATTTTATGGGCTTGTCGAACGTCTCCTAAAGAAGCAACAAATTCTACTCCATTCAAATTGACTTATGGACACGATGCAGTGCTACCAGTCGAAATTTATTTACAGTCAATACGAGTTCAAAGGCATCATAAAATTCCATCAGAAATGTATTGGAGCATGATGATGGATGAACTAGTTGATTTGGATGAAGAGAGATTGCGTGCGTTAGACCTAATAAAGAGACAAAAAGAGAGAGTCGAAAAGTTTTACAATAAGAAAGTGAAATTTAAGACCCTTTCAGTGGGGGATCTTGTTTGGAAAGTAATTCTTCCTATGGATCGAAAAGATAGGTTAATGGGAAAATGGTCTCCTAAGTGGGAAGGACCTTTCCAAATTTTAAAAGTTTTTTCAAATGGCGCATATGAGGTCGAAGAGATAGATAAAGATAAAAGAGTACTGAAGATAAATGGAAAGTATTTGAAAAAATATAAGCCAACATTGCAAGAAATTAAAATAGCAGTCGAATAATTATAAAAGTAAAGGCAATATGGCGGATTAAAAATCTTCTCGCCAAATAATACAGATCCATTGTCATTACAAAAAGGGCTTTAAAAGCCAAAACAAAAATTACAAATGTTCAAACGGGAAAGGATGCTTTCAGCTTCTCAAATTTCGACTTCTGAATCTGAAGGCGTCGCTCACAAAGTGCCTTGTTCTTAGAAATCTCCTCAATCTCCTCGCCAAGCTTACGGGCCCTGTCGACATGGTGCACACCAACTTCCAGCTCTTTGCGGATTTCTTCCTGGTCATTCTTCTGCAGCTCTGATTGACGTTTTTTCGCCTGTGAAATTTTGCCTTGGAGGACAGAAATTTGTTTCTCCCATTTTAGGATGTCTTCGCCACACAAAGCTGCTTCCCGCTGATTTTGCTCAGACACTTGCTCCATCTCAGTTACCTTGTTGGACGAATTCGACGCAGCTTCCCACTCAGCAAGTTGGCTCTCTGTTTTGTTTTCAAGCTTCTTGGAGCACTCTCGAAGTCGATTAAAGTCAGTTACCACAAGATCTATCAAAGTAGTAAGGTCCAGCACCACATCAGTGACTTCAGGAGAAGCCTCCAGGACATTGACTTGCTTTAGGATTTTCTTCAGGTCGAAGTGAGCAGAGGAGTCATTCTCCAGAAGTTGAAATAAGTCAATATCAAGGACCTTCTGTCGAATGTTTGCCAGTGATTCGTCCATTGATTTGGCATCAGAAGTGGTCCCTGAGGTAGTCGAGCTACTGATAGTAGTATCAGCGAAATTGTAGCGAGAACTGAGCATGGTCTTCAGGTATTCGAAAGGTCTTTGTACTTTCATACTTTCTAGCTCCTCATGAGAGAACTGGGTCGAAGTTGTCCCGGTCGAAGCAGCTTTAGTTGTTTTACCAAGACTTTCTTCGACGTTTTCTGTCTTTTCGCCAGTATCAGCAGCAGGAGTTGGTGGCCTTTCATGTTCTTCTTCTTCTTCTTCTTCGGCATCACTTGCAGCCTCCTTGTCTCTCTCTTCGTCAGCAAACTCTGAATGGAGGGGAGATTGATCTTCAGCTTCATTTCTAGTGGCAGCCATCATGGTATCCCCATCAGTTTCGACAAAGTCTTCAGTATCGGGACCAGTCTTTTCTTCCACTACTTTTGGATTTCGTGTAGAAAGAGCAATGGGTTGATCTACTTCAGTGGCTGATTCCTTCGCTGAACTCTTAGCGGAGGATTTGGAGGCGCTGGCTGGATTGTAAGTAGGGTCACTGCTGGTCTTGGGAAGAACTTGGATCATAGGTTGTCCGTGAATATCGACAGGTACCTGAAGGATAAGTAGGTTAAATGAGCAAATACAAGTAAAGCAGCTTGTTAGCATCAAGGGGAAAAGAAAAAATCATACCTTTAGAATTTTGGTCCTTAGACTAGAATTTTCACTTTCCGCCGGAGCAGGGGTGATTCCCTCACCTGGTTCCTTTGATAGTATTCTCTCTAAAACTTTGGGAGTAGGTGGTTTCTGGGGGAGAGGTTTGATTGCTTTCTTCCTCTTTTTGGTGGGTTTTGCCTGATCCGGTGACTCATCACCATCCTTTTCAGTATTTAATGCTGGACGAACAGGAGAATCATCAGAATGCTCTTCCAGGTCAGTGTCGAACTCATCAATGGTTTGCCTTTCATAGCTACCAGCATCAGGGTCAACTCCATCTTGGAGTCTTTCAGCTAAAGTCTTTTCAGAGTCAAGATCAATTGTGTCCTGCTCTTTTTCCTTTGTTGAGTTCTTTGTCGAAGCTTTGGAAGAGGTAGGCATTGAGCTGGCTGCTTTAAAGGAAGGACCACCTGTCAATGTTGGCATTTCTTTTGCTATGGGGTGTCCTTCGACATCAACTTGGATCTAAAGACAAGCAAAAGGTCAAGGAAAAGAAAATGCAAGTAAAAGTGAATATCATAAGTCGAAATGAAGGTTTACCTGAGGGATCTCAGTAGTAAAGCTAGAATTCCCACTTTCTGTATCTTTGATAAGAACTTTTGTAACTGGACTGGCGGGGGGAGTTTTCTTGGTCAAGCGGACAATGGACCTTTGGGAGGCAGCTATCTTGATCTTCAGGACCTTCTTTTTCCTGAGAGGTTGTTGGTCTGGAGATTCATCCCCAGATTCTTCATCGATCACCTTTACCTCCTCCTCTTGTTTTCTTTTCTTGGAGGGTGGTGGGTTTTTACTCACCTAAAAACACTGGAGAAAATTGTTTTAGTTCAAGTTAAACAGAATTTATTACATGGGAAAAAGATTGATATTTTCTGGTAAAACCTTTTCGACTGTATAGGTTGGTTGCTCGACCACCTTTCCAGAATTACTTCCGACAGAAGCCTTTTTAGGAGTAATCTTGATAGCTGAAAGAAAGAAAGAAAAATAAAGAAATGAATACAAAAGGAAAAACATAAGAAGGAAGTTAGAATAAAGTAAAGAAAAAAAAATTGTCTCTTTAAACACCTTCAAGAATGGGAGATTCCACGCGAACGTGTTCTATTCCAATATGAAGGTGTCCTGGGAAATTGTCCAAATGATACTTAGTCGGAACCATACGCTCAGCAGGTTTTTTACAAGATTCACGGAGCAGTTTTAGGTGAGATCCACAAATAAACCAATCTGGGAATGGAGGGCTTAATGCTACACCAAATTCAGCAGAAGGTAGAGGGGGAAACTTTGGTGGATAATAGCTGTATGCCAAATCATAACGTATTTCTGGACGAACATATGAAGGCAACACCAGCTTCTCCAATTTTGCTGTAAATTTGTGTTTCAAAGTCACTGCTGCTTCGCTTATGGTTCGACTAAGATCATTCGGCCGGTAAATAGTTTCAAAATAATGCTGAAACTTTTGGATTTCTTTAATATGTCTTTCAGTACCTTTCTTTGTTCGATCCTGCACAAAAGTGAAAGCATTCGTCAGATGAGTCGTAAAAGCCGTCACGTCGAAGAACCTAGTGAGGTAGTAGTCTTTCCACCAAACATCAAATTCTTGAGTGCAGAGGAAAGATGGTCGAAAGACCACCAGTTGAATCTCCAGAGTCTCATCATAGTATTTTTCTGATAACTCTATGCTTTTCTCCAGATTATGAAAAGAATTGTGAAAAATAATACAACCTTTCTTTGGATAAACGGGTTTTGTTTTCATTTGGATTAACCCAAATTGTCGAGCCACTAGGTTGGGTTGATAAACAATAAGGGAAATTTTTGTGTTATTCGTATTGTGATGGGAGAAGAGGTGTCTTGGTGTTAGGAACGATTCCAAGATAACCAAAAATGTGTCTTCTTCTTTCTGCATCTCAAAAGGAAGTTGTTTGGTAAACCATTTGGGACCAATAGTTCTGTTGGCAAAGGGGGCCATGGATGGAGTGAAGTTGTATCGTTTGGCAAACATCATTACATAACTAGTGAAGGCTTGTCGAAGGCTAATCCCTTCGTCAGATGGGGTTAGTTTTACCAACCTAGGCCATTCGACGTTTCTGTCCTTCACTTCTTCCTCATTTACTTTATTCTTGATTGGGAGAGATGCCTCAAAGGTGGCATTTAGCCATAACTGTAGAAGCCAGAAAGGTCCTGCCAAGCTTAGTTTTCCTTTCTCTTTGACAGTCTTCAAAAACTCCACACTCTCGCTAATGGATTCATAAAGGTTCGCCAAAACCATTTCGCTTAAACAAAGTTTTTTCCCAGCATGAAGTTGGTTGGCTATGGTAAGGTATTTTTTGGCAACCTGAAGAGAACGAGAGCAAAAGACAAATTTCGACAATCAGAGGGTCAAAAAGGCTATGTGCTCTACATCAGAGACTTCTGTAGTTGTTTTGTCATAGTAATGAGCAATAAACAAGGAATAGGAGGCATGTTTGGTGTTGAAACCTATAGTATCTTCATCTAAATCAGTAGGGTCGAAGTCTAATCCTATAGGGCTAAGGCCAACTATGGCAGCTATGTCGAAGAAGGTTGGAGTGACCATTCCACATGGGAGATGGAAGTTGTTGTAGGTGCTATCCCAAAAGTAAAGGGAAGCCAGAAGCATGTTTGGGCAATAACTAGGGCTCACTTTCGACAGTTGGATCAAGTCGAAAATTCCAGTTTGCTTCCAGAAATCCCCTTTAATTTTTTCGACCTTAGTCAGCCAGGCCAAATAGTCTGAAGGATCTTTTGTCAAAGGGCAACTTCTAAAGATCCTAGCTTGGTTCAAATATGCTAAATCTATTTCTTCAGAAGCTGAGGAGCCATCAGGATTTTTTGGGGACATTTCACTAGGTTTGGGTTTTATTCCAGCACCTATGGGTTTTAAATAAGAATACGTAGGGAAAAATTCCTTTAAACGATCAGCGTTAGCATTGGGGTCAGGGAGTGGACCCAACATTGCATGGCAAGTGCCAGAAATAAGAACCGGAATGAGTACCTGGGATTGATAAATGCTTGCTTTCTCTCTTTCATTTGGAGGCTCTAGAATGTACTGTTGATTGCTCACAATCACTGGTCCAGGCAACTCGTGCGCATAAGGGAGAATAGTAGTGTTCCTGGTCTTCTTGGTTTTCTTGTCAGTAGGAGCTTTGCGAGGAGCCATTGATGAGGGAAGCAGAGAAATTTCAGAAGAAAGTTTGAAGGTTTGAAATGGGTTTGTGGAGAAGAAGAAGTTCAGGAACGTAAAAGTATTAAAAGATTTGGAAATGAGTATTTATAGAGGGAAAGATGGGAAAACGTTCCAGTTTTAATATTGATCATGGGACACGTGGCAAGATTTCAACGGTGATGATCAAAGAATATGGAAAGTTGAGAAAAGCATGGCTAGCTAGTTTTTAGGGTTATGGAGATCATGTCTGAACGTGGGATTAGATGGGACGTTTTAAGAAAAGTGTAATGATGGATTTTCTTGGGACTTAACAAAATGTCACGTCTTGAAAACCAGCATCATTAATGAAGGTAACATGGCGTCGAAATATTTTCGACAGCAAATGATGGTTTCTCCAGAAATAAGTCGAAACATCTTTGCTGGGGGGCAATTTGTAGACATATATTTTCGACACCATGTCTTGGTAGGCAAAATGATGTTCTTCAGCTAGAGAAAATGGCTACAGATGAAGAAGAAAGGAAATGAAGGTATTCAAAAGAAGTTCTCGACACTTCGACAAGAACAACTTTTCGACAATTCGACAAAAGTGAAGGGGCGCAACGCTTCGACACAAAAGGAAAATTCAAATTCAAAGGATATGACGCTTGGCAGAAGACGCGTGGAAGCTTTAGAAGAAACGAAGACATGCAGAAGGCCAAGTGTCAAAGATTTATAGTTTTTCCGTTACTAAAACAGTTATTGTATTTTTCTATAAATAGGATAGTTGTTGTAGAATTTAGTGTGTGAAAACTTGTACAAAATTCTTGTAAATACTCAAAGTACCCGTGTGAGAGAAAAGAGTTTGTTATCTGGAAAATGTACGTGTGAACACCATCTTTTAAGTTTATAAGAAATTCAAAGTCTTTTATAATTGCCTTTACTTTTCCTAGTCATTTATCCTTTGTCATTTATTTTATGCAAGTTTTGATTTCATTTAATTTACCTTTTCGCCAGAAGTTGTGAGTTAGTTCTTTAACCAAACCATTCATACATAAAAGATACAACAAAACAAACCATTAAAACACCATTATTCTAAGAGTTAGATAATTTTGCACATGTATCCCAGGATTTGTGTGGTTGGTCCTGCAAGTAACCCAGTTTCATAAGAGATTGGTAAACCAGAGGTTGTTCGCTAAAATCTACAGCGAACACAATGATTTTGTAAAGATGTCTGTTGCTTGATCCTTGCTAGCTACATGCTTCAATTCGACACTTCCTTCCTTCACATGTTCTCGAATGAAATGAAAACGAACATCAATGTGTTTGTTTCTTTCATGATTTACTAGATTCTTTGCTAGCTCAATTGCTGATTTGTTGTCCACTTGTATTACTGTTGCACTTTCTTGTTTTTGCTCCATTTTACTCAACAATCTTCTCAGCCATATTGCATGACAAACGCACCAAGATGCTGCCACATATTCAGCTTCACATGTCGAAAGCGTTACTATTAGTTGCTTCTTGGAGAGCCAAGTAAAAGCAGTATTTCCCATGAAGAACACATATCCTGAAGTGCTTTTTCGATCGTCTATATTTCCGCACCAATCGCTGTCGGAATAACCAATCAACTTATAATTTTCTGTTCTTGAGTAAAACATTCCAAGTGACACAGTTCCTTGAATGTATCGAAGGATTCTTTTCAATGTCTTCCAATGTGAATATACTGGCTCCTCATGAATCGACTTACAATGCCGACACTTAACGAAATGTCCGGCCTTGTACATGTGAGATAGCGAAGACTTCCTACCAAGCTTCGAAATTTACTTACTTCGACATGATCTCCCCCATCAAATTTCGACAGCTTGGCACCTGGTTCCATTGGCGTCGAAATCGGATTACAACTTTCCATCTTATATTTCTTCAAGATTTCTTTTGCATATTTTTCCCGTGAAATAAAAATTCCTATTTCTTCTTGTCGAACCTCCAGACCAAGAAAAAATCTCATCAGACCTAAGTCTGTCATCTCAAATTCTCGTGTCATTGTGCCTTTGAATTCTTCTATCATCTGATCATTACTACCCATAAAGATGAGATCATCGACATAGAGAGCAACAAGCAACATGTTACCTTCATTCTTATTTACATAAAGGGCATGCTCATAGGAACATTGCTTGAACCCATTCTCCTTAAAATATGTGTCGATACGTGTATTCCAGGCTCGTGGTGCTTGCTTCAGCCCATAAAGCGCTTTCTTCAATTTCAGCACCTTCTTCTCTTCTCCAGCTTTTATATACCCAGGTGGCTGTTCAACATAGACTTCTTCTTCGAGCACACCATTCAGAAATGCTGATTTGACATCCATTTGAAATATTGGCCATTTGAATTGAGCAGCTTGTGAAATGAGTAATCGAATTGTCTCCATTCTTGCAACGGGAGCAAAAATTTCGTCATAGTCGATTCCTGCCTTCTGCTTATATCCCTTTGCTACAAGTCGTGCTTTATATCGTTCCACTTCGCCTTCAACATTAATTTTTTTCTTGAATACCCACTTCACATCAATTGGTTGACTTCCTTTTGGCATTTCGACTAGCTCCCAAGTGTTGTTGTGATTAATCGCCTTAATCTCTTCGTCCATGGCAGTTTTCCACTTCTTGTCTCGCAGCGCCTCTTCAAAACTAATGTTTTCCATATCTGCCAGAAGACATACAAGATGCACCTCACTTGTCGAATCATACACATCTTGCAAACTTTGCATTCTGGGTTGTAGAGGTTCATCTTCATTGTCAGAATCTTCAAAATCTGTCGAAATGCTTGTTGGTACAGCGACTGACGATTCTCCAACTTCGACGATAACTTCTGTCGAATTGTTCCAGTCCCACTTGCTCGCTTCGTTTATTCGAACGTCCCTACTCACTATCACCTTCTTGTTTATGGGATCTAATAACATGTACCCTTTTGTCTTCTCATCATACCCAATGAATATGTACTTCTGACTTTTGTCTTCAAGCTTCGTTCTTCGTTGATCTGGTACGAGTGCATAAGCCACACTACCAAATACTTTGAGATGAGAAACTGTTGGCTTCTGTCCGCTCCATGCTTCTTGTGGTGTTTGATCTCCTAACTTCGAATGTGGACATCGACTCTGAACATAAATGGTACATTGTACAGCTTCTGCCCAGAATTACTTCGACATGTTCTTGCTCTTAAGCATTGATCGAACCATGTCGAGAACTGTTCGATTCTTCCTTTCAGCGACACCGTTTTGTTGAGGTGAATATGATGCAGTCAGAAATCTCCTTATGCCCTACTCTTGACAATACTTCATAAAGGCTGTCGAAGTATACTCACAACCTCTGTCAGATCGAACTGCTTTGATGTGTCTGTCAGTTGCCTTCTCCACCATTACTTTGAACTTTTTGAACACCTCGAATGCTTCAGATTTTTCTCTCAAGAAATAAACTCAGGTCTTTCGTGAGAAATCGTCGATAAATGAGATGAAGTACCTTTTGCCACTGAAAGATTCTGGAGTGATTGACCCACAAATATCAGTATGAATCAATTCGAGAATATGTTTAGCTTGATATTCTGCCTTCTTTTGAAATGAGGTTCTTGTTTGTTTGCTAAGCACACAATCTTCACAAAACTTTTCTTCATAGTCCATGTCTGGTAACCCATGTACCATGTTCCTTTTCGCTAACCTTCTCAGACCAGCATGATGTAAATGACCAAAGCGTAGATGCCACAGCGACGCTTTGTCTTCGACATTGACTTGCAAATATTTTCCTTGAACACTCCTCAAGTTCAGCTTGTACATTCGATTTCTCCCCTTTTCGACTTGAGCAATCAGATGCCCTAACTTGTCCTTCAAGTGTAATATTCGATCTTTCATGAATATCGAATAACCTTTTTCTGTGAGTTGTCTCAGACTCAAAGGAAAATATTTGCAAGTGTAATAAACATCTTGGATTAACCCAGTCAAGTCATCCTTCTGCAAGTAACAAATCGTACCTTTGCCTTCGACCTTCACTTTCGATGCATCTCCGAAAGACACATGACCATCTTCAATCTTTTGCATTTCTTTAAACAGGTGTTTGTGACCACACATATGATTACTTGCTCAGAGTCTAGATACCACATAGTGTCATTTTTCGCGTCTTCTTCCTTTTGAGTCATCAACAGAAAACCATCATTCGCTTCGACTTCCAAAGCTAGATTGGTTGTTTCTTCTACTTTCTTTTTGACTCGACAATCTTTTGCAAGTGTCCCACTTTACCACAATTATAACATTTGAAGGAGTTGCAATCCTTCGCATAATGGTCATGCTTGTTACACTTGTAACATTCGATGTTGGAGTAGTTCGACCGACCACCTCTTTGACCACGTCCTCTGCCACACCAATTTTGCTGGCTCGACTGTCCTCTGTCGAAGTTGCTGCCTCGACCACCTCGACCACTGTCACGACCTCCACGACCACGTCCTCTTCCTCGAAAGTTTTGAGAGTAGAGTACCTTTTCGTCTTTGACTGACTCCTTGTCTTGATGTGCTTCCTCGACAGCTTCCTCCTTCTTTTTCATCTTACGTTGTTCGTGTGCTTCGAGAGAACCCGCGAGCTCTTCGACTGAGAGCGTCGAAAGGTCCTTCGACTCTTCTATTGCACACACAATATTCTCAAATTTATCTGTTAAAGATCTCAGAATCTTCTTAACAACTCGTGCATCAGTCACTGCTTCGCCATTTCTAGTGAGTTGGTTCACCACTGTTTGTACACGCGTGATGTAGTCAGATACAGTTTCTGACTCCTTCATCTGCATCCTCTCCAATTCTCCACGAAGGGTTTAGAGTCAAACTAGCTTCACTCGATCTGCTCCTCTGAACACCTTTTCTAACGTGTCCGATGCTTCTTTTGACGTAATCGAACCGACAATTTTTTCAAAACCAGATTCGTCAACTGCTCGGAACAGCATGTACATTGTCGTCTTATCCTTTGAACGTGTTTCTTTCAACACCTTTTGTTGAGCCGTCGTATATTTCGTAGTATCTGATGGTTCTGCGAACCCATCTTTGGTCACCTCCCATGCATCTAGAGATCCAAGAAGAGCTTTCATTTGGATACTCCAGTTCTCGTAATTCGCCTTTGTTAAACGCGGCAACGGCATTTGACTCATGTATTTGCCATTAGCTCTGATGCCAATTTGATGACAGAAGCAATACTTTGTATATATTGAGTTGTTGTTCTCCAAGTGAAAATACAATCAAGTCTTTATATAGACTCAAGTTTCGACTATTCAAAGAAAACAATAAAAGCTAATAATAGTCAACTATCCTTTGGCTTTCCAACTACATGAGACTCTTAGATTCTCCACTAACTTATTAATAAAGACCCACTAAGCAAAACATTAAAGTTTATTCAACAAAAAGGCCTGAGAGGCGCTGTGCTACTAAAGTCGAATGCTACATTAGGGACAGACAGTATGGATTTGGGGAGAAGAGAGTTGCAACGGTTAGACAGCAGGTGGGGAAAAAAATGTTTCCGAGAGAGAGGTTGAATGATAACAAAAATAGTTATAAGAATAATGCATCATGTGTAGTTTGAATATGATTATACAAATGCAGATAAAACACATCAACCCTTAAACACCTTACAAGTAATTATGGTGTATTAGCTGCAATTAAGAAAAATGAGACATTGATGTAGCTTTGATATATTTCATAATGTTTAATATGTACTCATTCATCCTCTAATTTTAATCATAACAAGAGAAAGAAAGGTGGGACTGAATAAATCAATTGAAGCGATTTAATACCCCAAAAAAATAAAAGTTATATAGTCTTCAAAAAATGGTAGGATCTTTGTATCTTTTGAAGATAGCTTCAATGTCTGTCATGACTTCTGCTGGTAAAGGCCGTTCTGTTGTTGTAAAAGCATCAATGTTTTCTTTTAGTTGGTTCACAGAAGTTGCACCGATGATTGAACTCGTCATGAATGGACGATCTCTTGCAAAACCAAGCGCAAGCTGAACAGGAGTTAGACCATGTTTCTCGGCCAACTCAAGATACTTAATAGTTGCTTCCTGAAATCCAAACATGAAAAATACTTAATTGGTTATCTTGTTAATCATGGTTTATAGTATAGTCTAAAGTAAACCAATGTTTTAAAAACCAAACTGCATGAACTGGCACGGACACTGTTTAGAATTCGGTTATTTGAGTGCGGTTCAATTGCAGTTTTGTCCTAATTCATGCAGTTTAAAACCATTGACCCAAGGCCTAGAAGTCTTGCCGGTTTGATTTTTAAAACATTGGTCAAAACACTAAATATAAGAGCTATAATTATTTAGTACCCGCGCAATTGATTTGTTATATCTTTCCATGTAGCCAGGGAAAAGATTTAATCTTCCACTTTTTGCAGCTTCAGAATTTCTATCTATATATTTTCCTGTGAGTGATCCACCTCCAAGTGGAGAATACGATAGCAAGCCAATGTTGTAATTCTTTGGATGGCAAACTTCCACAAGATCAGCTGCAAAAACATTAAATCGACTAAGAATTTGAAGAAGCCTAAAAGAAGGGGAAACTACGCTTTACACACTCTAACTTAGGGTCATGGGGGACAACACAGTCCTTAAACTTTAGAAAGTGTGTAATTCATGGTTATCAAATAGAGATTCGGATGGTGAATCGAAAGACCTTTGTTCTGAGTCATGAATTGAATCTTAGTATGAATCGTAAGATACTTTCTGAGTCATGAATTGAATCTTATTATGAATAGTAAGATACTTTGCCAACAAAAATATATTGTTTTTAAGAAATAAAACAAGTGACATAACAAATTATAAGTTGATATATCATATATGAGCCTCAAAATTATCGAAGAAAAGTGGTTGGTTATACAAAGTTGACAAAATGACTTCTTACAAGCAGTGAGTGATAAATGAATGAGATCTGATCGATGTCAGAATTGTACTTACTTTCAAAACGACTTCTTACAAGCAAGCTATAGCTGTTTTGGATACTAACAATCTTTGGAAGTCCCTCAACTTTAGCTGCATGGACAAACTCCATCACTCCATATGAAGTCTCGTTTGAAACGCCTATGTAACGCACCTGATGAATGAAAAATTTTCTATGAAATTGAATCCCATAAACATTGCAAATACATAGCACATACAAAGAAGTGCTCAGCTACTCAAAGTCAAATAAAAAAAGTTATTAAGACTACTCAACGAATATAGAAAAGATTAAGCATATTAGGAATTAGTCACCTTTCCTTCATTGATAAGCTCTTGAAAAGCTTGCAACTGTTCAACAAACGGCACACTAGGCCTCCATTTTGAAGGATCGTAGGAATATTCGCCAAACAATGCAACGTATCGATCTGGCCTACAACAAAGCAGAAAATCACATTTTCATAAATTCATAGTTCAAAAACTAGTTTAGCTTTCTGGTTCATTATCTTTAACATAAGATTCCTTATACAATAAAAATCCTAAGTTTTAACAATGCATGCTCTTTAAGTTTAAAAATTAATATTTACATATGCTCAATCGGATGCACATGCACTGCCAATAAAGTAAAAAGAAATAATAAGCATCACATCAATGCTTACATGCAGTAAACTCACCAGTGAATTTGCAACAAATCAATATAATCAGTCCCAAGACGGTTAAGGCTTTTCTCCACACTTTCTTTGATATTTGCAGAATCAACCCTCAAAATGTCTGCATTGTCGCGTAAGTAACTCGATCTCTCAGAATAACCACACACTTTTGTCGCTACAATAATCTATCCACAAAGATGGTACACAAGTAAATTTAAACTGTTAGCTCAACAAAGCATGCTGCCATTAAAAAATCTTCCGAAATGACTGAAAGCCAAATCTCAATCTTACATCAAGGTTGGCTTGTTATCTGTAGCAAAATGTGCCAAATTAAATCATTTTAATTTGTACTTCCACTCAATTTAAAAACAGCATATTGAATGTTCCATAGGCCTAGAGAAAGGATTTTAATTTTAACAGTCTATGTCTTAAAAGCACATGAAAAAAATAAGAATAGACTGAGTTGTAAACTGAAAACTAATACCTTGTCACGAGATTGAGATTTCAACCAGCTAGCAACATAGAGATCAGTTCTTCCTTGAGTTTCTTTCTTCATTGGAATTGGGTACTAAGTGCAAAACAGAAGTAATTTGATCAGAAACATAAACCTCACCAGTTATTCTTCATAAGGCATGTGAAGCACGCGGTAGCAGCACAAGATAAAAGTGAAGTAGATTGCAAGAGTTGCGTGCAGGGACAGTAATTTAGCAACAAAAAAAGCAATTGCAAGAACATAATTAGGTGAAGAGAATAAACCAGTACTACAACAACAACAGCAATAACAACAACAACAACAACCACCACCAAGCCTTATCTCACTAAGTGGGATCAGATACATGGATCAACCTTCGTCATAATGTTCTGTCCAAGACCATACTTCTATCCAAATCGTTAATTTTGAAATCTCTTAATAACTTCTCTTATAGTCATTCTAGGTCTTTTTCTACTTTTAGTTGTTTGAATTCTCTCCATCTAATCTACTCTCCATACCACCAGTGTTGTTGATGGAGATCATGGTGGAGAGCCAAAATCCCGCCATACCGGCCGTTTTGCAGTGCTGTTATAGTGGATTATAGCAGAAAAACCCGCAATATTGGCTGATACTTACTATTGCGGCGAGCCCAAAAACCACCATGTATAACCGCCATAGCGCCGCTATTTGACAACACTGCTTACCACAAAATCTACATGTCTTCTCTCTAACATGCTCAAACCACCTAAAACCACCTAAGTCTACTCTCTTTTCCACCATCTTTTCTATAGGAATTGTCATTTCTAATCTTATCCTATATAGTCTTACCAAACATCCAACGCAATATCATCATCTCTGCTGACTGCTACACTTACTTTAATCTATCAAATAGGTTTAAACTAAAAAACAATAGAGTATCTTTTTGTAGTTGCATTTTCAACATTATAATTGGGTTCTTATTCATCCGAAGAGTGAAACAGGCATAATATCAAACATCACATCTGCAACAAACCAATAAACTCGATAGACTTGAAAACAAAACATCCATTACTTCTAATCACAGAAAACAATATCAAATATCACATCCAAATACTTGAATTTCATCAAATGCAGATTAAGATATGAAGAACTTACAGCCTCAGCAGTATCCAAAGCATTAATCCCATGTTCAAAGGCATAACTGAGTATGTCATGAGCTTCTTTCTCTGAGTTTTGCTCCCCAAATGTCATCTGAAACATTGCACCAATCAATCAAAAACATCTCACAATACTGAAATCATGAAATAGATGAATGTGAGAAGTAAACTTACAGTACCAAGAGTAATTTCACTGATATTGAGGTCAGAGTCACCGAGTTTCCGGTATTGCAGAGGGTTGTTGGTAGCGGCACAAACGAGAGGCCTCACGGATGACCCAGTTCTTTTCTTCAGGAAAGTTCTTGTTTTGGTTGTTGTTAGTGTTTGAAGTGAGAGTGATGGTGTGAGAGAGTGAGAAAAGATAGCAATGTCGGAGGAAGTGGGAGAGAAGAAGGAACACGGAGCGGCCATGGCTGCTAAGCTTATCTTTAACACCGGGTTTAACTTCCAATACACCACGCTTATGCAGATTTTTCCACTAGTGTGTAAAGAAGCATTTCTCAAATAATAGGTTCTAATTGAGGCTCGTTTGTATTTTATTTTTGTTAGAAAAAGGTTTTTTTTAATAGATATTTTAGAGTTTTTTAATTGAAGATTTTAAAGTGTTAAATTGAGAGTGAGATAAAGGTAGATATTAATTATTTAAGTCAAATTGGGTTAAAAAAAATTATTTAAGTCAAATTTTTTATTCTTTAACTTTTTTTTTTCTGTTTTTATAATGAAAATTTGTTTTATTTAAACCAGAAAAATCTACAAAGCGATTATAGATATTATAGATATTATTATGATTAAGTGTAGTGTCATGGGCTATAGTTAGGGAGAGACCTTAATAGGTCTCTTAAGGTAAGTGACATGTTATATATATATATATATATATATATAACAACATTAATAAGGTGAAAATATCAAAATACAATAAAGAATGTCCCAAAGCACAAGGAGTGTTGAGACTACAACAAAACACAAAAAAAAATATTTTGCATACAATTATTATTATTTATATCAAGTTTTATTTAAGGTGATTTCTTAATGGGTTAAATAAGTTTTAAGTCCCTATAAATATAGCGATTTTTAATTTTGGTCCCTCTAAAATTTTTCATTAAGAATTGGTCCCTATAAAATTTTCCGTCTCAATTATGAGTCCCCGACGTCAAATGAGACTAACGGAAGCTGACGTGGCTGCGTTGGTGGATTAAATAATTAATTTATTTTGGATTACATTAACTGATGTGGCATGATTTGTGTAATTGAAAATAATTAAAAGAAAATTATGAGCTAAGGGCCCAAGTCCCTTAAACATTATCCAATCCAATTGAATACAACATGTGGGGTAGTTAACACATATATAAACACTAACATTGATGAGAGGAAAAACGATGTGGGACTTAATGGAACTGTGGAAACATTGTCTCTGCCACTTCTCAGTTCTCTCTTTGCATCTGCATTACCGTACATACAGACCATTTCACCCATCACGTTAATAGGGACCAAAATTTCATCCAACAAATTTAACAACTGAGGTAACTGCAGAACCCAACTCATTGAAAAGCGATCGAACTAAGCCGGTCAGAACAGCAATTGTGTGTACTTTTGAAATCTTCTACCACTGACCTTTAGTTTCCCAAACAAAACAAGGTCCATGTTGAATCAAAATTTTGACATTCAGCAGCAGGTGAGGGTAGTAGTATCCCTTAAGGCTGTTGAATCGGTCCGTCGACCACGCACAATGGCGACATTTCCACACTCCTTCATCCATAAAAATTAACCACATGTGTACCAAAAATCAGAGAAGAAAACTAACTCTCATAATTTTTATTCATAGCACCATTATGGATTTAGTAATGTCTTTAACTAAACAGACTCAAGCTCAAAAAATCAAGAACTTCAGAAATTATCACAAAGAATTAACACTAAACTTGAGACTTGAGTAATGAGAGTGATGCATCAACAAAACAAACACATAGAAAGTAAAAAGCAAAAATAGTATTATCTTTTGTTAATCCTCTAAATTAGCATGCTATAGTACATAATTAAAAAAACAAGAGAAAGTGGTTTTTTACCTTGTTCTTTGTCAAAGTAAACACTGTTACTATTCTGCACTATATTATCAACACTAAAAGTTTCATCAGTTATGGCTTCTCCATTTGTTGGTTCTTCTCCAACAAACTCAGCTACAGCTACACAATCTTCTTCTTTATCATCATCATTGTTATAATCACCAACATTTCCTTTCTCTTCAACTTCTTCCTCTTTCTACAAAGAAGATCCATCTCTGTCTTTCACAGCTGTAGAACCTCCATTGCTATGAGCACCAACACCATTGCTAACAGTAACAGAAGCATAAGAAGAGGAAGAAGAAGAAGATGATGAAGAAGAAGAAGAAGAGGATGTTACAACCATATCTTTAACAGTGTTTATTTTCAAAGGAGAATCATCTACTACTTGATCTTCGATTCTCTGATTTCGCCTTCTCCCTCTAAATGTGGTGAGTATGGTTGTTGTTGAATAATTGTGTCCTCCCTTAAGTCCCACATCGTTTTTCCTCTCATCAATGTTGGTGTTTATATATGTGTTAAATACCCCACATGTTGTATTCAATTGGATTGGGTAATGCTTAAGGGACTTAGGCCCTTAGTTTTTAGTTTAAATTTTCTGTTAATTAATTTCAATTACACAAATCATGCCATATCAGGTAATGTAATCCAAAATAAATTAATTATTTAATCCACCAATTCAGCACCGCCAGTTTCCGTTAGTCTCATTTGACGTCAAGGAATCATAATTGCCAAAATAAACTAATTATTTAATCCACCAACTCAGCCACGCCAGTTTCCGTTAGTCTCATTTGACGTCAGGGAATCATAATTGAGACGGAAAATTTTATAGGGACCAATTCTTAATGAAAAATTTTAAAATTTTAAAGGGACCAAAATTGAAAATCGCTATATTTATAGGGACTTAAAACTTATTTAACCCTTTCTTAATATACCAACTAAATTTCTTAGACACCACGTGAAATTTTATTTTTGCCCCTAGATTCTGGATTTGCACAATCGGATGCACCAAATTTTTAAAAAACGCTGATATGTTCCGGATGTGCACATCCGGAAGAATTCCTAATTTGCAAATCCGGAAAAAATCATTTTTTCAATATAATTTAGAATTCCATAAAATCATTTACTTCTAAATATAATTAAATCCAATATAATTAAAATTAATATCATTTTTTTAATATAATTAAATCTAATATAATTAAAATCTATATTAATTAAAATTAATATGATATTTAATATGATTAATTTTTTTCAATCTAATTAATATGATTAATATGGTATTTAATTCTAAATGATTTTTTTATATTGAAAAAATTAATTTAATTATATTGAATTTAAAATTATATGGTATTTACTTCTAAAATTGCATTTAATTATATTGGTATTTAAAATTATATGATATTTACTTCTAAATTATATGGTATTTACTTCTAAATTATAATTAAAATTATATGCTATTTAATTCTAAAATTAATTTAATTATATTGGATTTAATTATATTGAAAAAAATCATAATAATTTTAATCATAGTAATTTTAATTATATTGGATTTAATTATATTGAAAAAATCATATTAAGTTTAATTATGTTGGATTTTAATTATATTGGATTTAATTATATTTAGAAGTAAATGATTTTATGGAATTCTTTTGATTTTTTCCGGATTTGCAGATCAGGAATTCTTCCGGATGTGCACATCCGGAAAAAACTGAAAAATTTTAGAAAAATGGTACGTCTGGATGTGCACATCCAGAAATTAGGGACAAAAACGAAAATTCAGGTAGTGCCTAAAAAATATGAGTGGTGTGATAAAAAACTTTCTTATTTAAAGTAGTTGTAGAAACAGTATATTTGATACTTGTAGAAAGAATATCTAATTTGTCTTTATGATAATATGGATTGAAAGGTTTATTAAATAAACGAGATCACAATCTCGAGATGTATTTATGGTGTGTCCTAATGAAAATAATATACACATATTTTATAATATATTTTATAATATATTTGTAGGAGAAAATTGTTTTGTAACTAGTATTGAAGTATTTTTCTAGAGACAGTACATCTCTAAAGGACCTCGTGGAAGTGAAGTAGAATTTGAAGAAATTTAAGTACCATAAAATTACATATTACTACGAGAATGGAACATGAACCAATTCAACAATTAAATTATTTTTGGATTACTGGTTCATGTGGTCCGAGATCTAATGAATATATCGTAATTATTATTGATTCTAAGAAGTGATTAGCTTCCATAGAATCTTATAAAAAGTCCACACACAAATTATATATTGATGAGTTATGTCATCTAAATGGAAAATACACATAAGATGAAAGTGGATCTTATAGAAGATTGACGTGGATGATGTTTTAAATACCTTTAAGATAGGATTGATTGTAGAAAGTTTCATATAAAATCATAACGTAAATTATGATGAAACTTTCACTTCAATCATAATGTTATTCTTTGACTAAAAGTTCTATTAGAAGAAAAATGAGGTTTAATTGGAATGATCTCGTATACGCATGTGACACATATACATAATTTCCTAAACTCAGGATACTAGAACAATATATAAATTATCTAAATGCATTATGGATTAGTGAAAACTTCTTAGAGTTAAATTATTTTACTATTAAATTTTACGAAAAAATAGATTAATAATTGTCGTGTTTAAGTATTGTGTACACTAGGAGGTTAGAGTGAGTATTTGTAGTAATTTAGTACTTTATGTATGTGATAGTGTTAAGGAAATGGTTTTGATAAATTCTTAGTTGAGATTTCCTAAAATATTAGAAATCAGAATCTATAGAATTAAATTATACAACTTGACCTTAGGCTAGGTACATATACTGACAAAGTGTTAAACTCTCACTTTCAGACATTGCATGTATCACATGATATTTTGTTTAATGAATAATGTCTTACCTCATTAGATGAGAATAAGGACAAATGATAAACATCGATAAACTTTGGTGATTAGATCAATCATGTGCACCATGATATGTACTACATTAGATGCATCATATGTTTCTTCCATTTGCAGCAACAATACGTTTTACAATTATTATATCCACATAGACTAACAGTTGTAATGATAGAGTAATTGTGATTTATTATTCTAAGTATGAAAATGGTTTTGTGTTTGTTGTTATGCAGATATGTAAATAACAGAAAATAAATAATATGAAGTAAAGTTGGACATATCGCTGTTAACATTGAGAATGCTTGTTGGGGATAGTTTTTATCATTATGTATCTATCATGCACACCATAGGTCAACAATATACTCATCTACTCAGCATATAATACTATCATGTAGTTATGCAAGGTTCATGCCACTCATGTTTTTATTGAAGACAAAGATCAAGATCAGTGTAAATCTTTTATTCAAAGGAGGCAAAACATCTTATGGCTAGAGGATCTATTTCAAGTGAAGAATTCAAGAATAATCTATGTAATTCAAGGTACATATTGCAAATTCATTATTAGCACTTTCAATTGCTCATGAGAACTCTTCTTTTTCATCTTGAAACTCTAGCATATGCATTAAAACATATTTCAAATTGTTAAAGACTTAAAAAAAAATCAAAAAGTCATTTATTGCAAGTTTTTAAATATGTAGTCAAATACATACTAACTGTAGTCGAATACAGTTGCTTACAAAAGAAAATTTTGGGCAATCTGTAGTTGAATACAGTAATGTTGTAGTCGACTACAAATGTCAAACAGACACAAAATTAACACATTTGTAGTTGAATATGACCATCCGTATTCGAACACAAGCTGCAAAAATTTCAATTTTTTAACGTTGGAAAGCTTGTAGTCGAATACACATATGATGTAGTCGAATACAAACTCAAACCAATGCAATTGTTCATGTTGCAACTGTGTCAGATCAATGCATTTGTTCATGGAATATTTGTGAACGATTGCCACTAATTGAAAGGGTGTTCTAGGAAGTATAAATAGCCCTGAACTCCACTGATCATAGTTACCTCTTTGTCAAATTTAAACACCAATCCAACTTATTGTTTTTCTATTTTTCAAGTTCATGTTTGAAAGTTTCATATCATTTTAAAGAGTTCTCTATATATCTTTGAGCACTTGAAATCATCTTTAGTGGATTGTAATTTTGTACAAAGGGAAGAACACTCATTGTAATATATCTCTTGATTGTAGTCAAGAAAAGTTGTATATCTAAACTCACAAGTTGTTGAATTTGTAAGAAGAAAGTGGTTTGCTTTCTTCATTGTTGTATTCTAAGATAATGGGGGTGTTGTCTTAGTGTGTTTGTCATAAGATTGTGATAGAAGTCTTAGGGTGAGGCTTGTGCAAAGATCTAACAATATTGAAAATCTCTTACAGTGTGTAATGGGACTAGACTACTCTCGGATTGTGAGAGAAACTAGTATGATTCCTTGTGTCTTTTATTTTTCTACACTTTATCGCTTTATCGCTCATACTCTAAACCAGAAAAATAAACCAGTAGTGTCTCTAAAACCATAGTTTTTTAAATCATCTAATTCACTCCGCCTCTTAGGTGAAAATCTAATCTTGCAATTGACATCAGAGCAGGTAATAGGTAAATTGCTCATTAGATTCAGAAGATGGCTTCCGCAATTCAGATTTTTAAAGATGGTGGTAGTAACAATAAGTCTTACTTCTTATGCACCACTCTAGCGTCTCCCTTCATATCTTAAGGCATAAAGTTTGTTTTATTAGTTGAGTTCTAAAACTTTATTCCAAGATATTAATTCTATAAGCTTGAGAACAAAGTGTTTCTGCTTCTTTGCTAATGTCATTATAAGGATTAGTGTTGAATCTTTGTGTACACCACTCTATGTTTCAGTAACTTGGCGTAGTTGTTGGTTTATCTTAGTTGAGTTGTAAATTATGTTAGACGATAGGCTTCGATCTAGAGGGGGTGAATAGATCACAAGTTAAAAACTTTTGGCAAAAACTGAATTGAAAAGTTTTATGGCACAACATAAACAACCCAAATCGAATCGTCTAATCAAACCTCTATCGAAAAGCTCGGATATGCGTAAAGGTACACAAACATATGATAATTAACACAAATTGTTCAACAAATATTAATCAAAACCAATTGAATGCAAAGCTATACGTTAAGCTTATTCCCAATGATCAAAACACACAAAAACAATATTAAGGCAATTTATGGAACACCTTGCGTGCAATCGATATAGTTTGGAAATTTGATTTGTTTTATTGATCTTAAAAACCAATCAAAATCAACGGATTATGATTATATCAACAAACCTATTTCAAAATGTGATTAAAAATAATTTCCAAACGAATTGATCAAACGAACAATGAATTTAATAATTTGCAAACACAAAATAAAAGAGATTGAGAGAGAGAGAGTACACAAAGATTTGTTTAGGCAGTTCCCCAATCGGCCTCGCTATGGGTATGTTTGCTCTCAATTTGAATTCGAATTGAGATAATTGCAATTAACCTTACTTTGCAAAAGTATGAATACAAGAGATATAATAATCCAACCCTACAAACCCTAGGCTTGATATTGACTCTATCACCTCCAAAACCCTTGATCAAAGATTGATCAAGTAACCAATAATGTCACTTCAATTCACCTGTTCTTACAAGACACTCATTGTTGCATGGTTTTCACTCAGTCAAATTAATCCCAAGCGCACACTTGTTGAAACCCAAGATTTACCAATACAATTCACCATCTCACGCTACTCCCTGCAAGGCACCCCTTGTTCGAAGGATTTCACTCTATCAGATCCGAATTGCGCAATCTTGTCCAAAACCTTCAAATCCCTTAACGATATTGAAGAAAAACTCCAGCTCGATTTTCTTATTTTAAACCCTCAAAGAACTCAACCCAATTTACAATACAAACAACCTAAATTGGACGTTATCAACCCTAATCTAGATGGTCATCAAATCAAAAAAATGATTATGTGTAGTTTGATTGTGTGTATTCATAGAATAGAGGTTGGAGATAATGAGAATGCTTTGCAATCCTAGTTTCATGTAGTTTGTACTCTAGAACCTTGATAGAAATAATGCATGTATCAAATATTTATATGTATGCAAGTTTCGAAGCAAAAGGAAAGCAAAAGAATTGAGAAAATTGTGAATTTTGAAAAAATGCATCATTTAAGTCGACATATGAAGGTCTTGTGTCGACCTAAATGAGTCAGGACATGGACAGAGCCTATAGGCTTTAATAATGCAGCATGCATGTCGACCTAAAGAATGGATGTGTTGACACATAGGAAAGTTTTCCTTCTATGTGTCGATCTGAAGGCTCTATGTGTTGACCTATGCTGTAATGCTTTCATAAAATTTTGTTTTCAATATAATTTTTTTATGTATGATACTTTTCCAAAACATTTTAATGATTCCTATTACTAAGATGCATATATAGAATAATAGGATATCGTCCAATATACATTAATGCTAAAGTATCCGAGTTTTGACATCATGCAAAATACATCTAACGAAAAGTTGCACTCACATACTCCCCTTTTTTATGATGGAAAAACTTGAGACTATGTGTTTCGTGACATTTTGTGACGTTTCGTGTCTTCATGAAGACTCCCCCTAAATATATGCATCCAACTTCATCTTGTAGATGATTCTCCCCCTTTGACAACATTAAAAAGAAACAAAACAAGTCATAATAGGTATCTTATATCACATACATAGGCGTTTTGCAAAGATAATAAAATCAATATGATAACACTCACAAAGAATGATTTTCATATTGAAAAAGAATGCCTAAACATAAATACAAGCATATTAAGCAACAATTGAACATAATTGTCACAACTAATGCAAATAACATAACACAAACATGAAGAATGGAGAATACAGTGTAATAAAAAATTCTTGAGTTGCTACAAAAGCGACACGATTACGTGACATATGCCTTTGGTGCTCCCAAAATGTTGCACACGCATGAGCTCTAGCAAGGTGATATATGAACTTATCACCACTCAAACTAAAAACAGAGATGTTATCATAACAATGACACACAACAAGAATTTTTTCAAAATTATAACATGTTCAACCATATTCCATGCCGAAATAAATACCAAGCTAATGCACCAAGAACGTATTTATAGAATGAAAGAAAAATAGTATAAAGTCACTATAAGCATATAAATTGACATACATCAATGGAAATTTTTGGAAGTGAACATTCATGAACTACTTCATACGTCAAGAATATCAATCATTTGGAACACAAGCAACATGCAAAAATAAAGGCTTACTTACAAAAAGGAAAAGAAAATGGAACAATATTACCTCGCGTATGAGTTGATGAAGGATGCACTCTTATGTAATATAAATTCCAAGGAAAGTTAGAGCAAAAGTATATAAAGTGCATGCAACAAATCATATGTTAGACAAGATTTGCGATATCAAGTATCCCCAATTCCCTTCGAATGTTGAAAAATGGTTCGGTCGCAGGAGGTTTTGTAAAGATATCCACAAGTTGATTTTTACTATCAACATGCTCAAATACGACATCTCCTTTTTCATCATGGTCATGTAGAAAGTGGTGACAAATCTCAATATGCTTAGTGTGAGAATGTATCATCAGATTTTGGTTAGATTAATAACACTAGTGTTGTCGCACATAATAGGAATACATTGTAGTTTATATCAAAATAAAGTAGTTGTTGTTTAAGCCACAGAATTTGAGCACAACAACTACCGGCCACTACAAAATCTTCCTCGATGGTTGACAATGCAACAAAAACTTGTTTCTCGCTATTCTAACTTACTAAGGAATTTGAAAATATGTGGCAAGTTCCACTGGTACTTTTCCTATCCGATTTGTAACCGAAAAAATCAGAATCGATATAACCAACCAAATTATAATCACTTCCCTTAGAATACCAAAGCCCATATTTATAAGTACCATAAAGATACCTAAGAATGCGTTTTACAGCTTTTAAGTGAGATTCCTTAGGAGGTGATTGATAACAAGCACACATACACAGGCTAAACATAATATCTGGCGTAGATGTAGTAAGATATATAAGAGAATCGATCATACATGTATATTTCTTCACATCTACATCCTTACCATTTTCATTCTTATCGAAGTTTCCCTTTGTGTCCATATGGGTGTCAATAGATTTAGCATCATCCATGCCAAATATCTTTAGCAAGTCCTTGCAATATTTGGTTTGGCACACAAATGTCCCTTTATTGAGTTGTTTTATTTGAAGACCAAGGAAATAATTCAACTCCCCTATAAGGCTCATCTCAAACTCACCCTGCATAAGCTTATAAAACTCCTTTACAGTTGCATGTTAGTGGATCCAAAAATAGTATCATCGACATTCATCCTTAGTGAGGTGAACTACAAATGCTTTGATTCCATCCTTGTAAGGATATGTAGGCATAAGACCACAAAGTTTTGGCGAGCATACTTAGTGACTAAACCCTTAGGTTCCTATCTCTCACCACAAAACCCAAACACCAAACAATAGCACATAATAACACAAATACTAACAAGATGTTCCTATAGAGTACGATAGATGCTTAGGATTCTAAAACCTTCCCTAGTGTCGCGGTGAAAATTAGATACCATAGTTATTTGTTAACTAGGATCGCATTTTTAATGTCACCACCGGTCTTTGATTTTATCCAAGGGAAGGGAGAAAAAATCGAATACCCACAATGCAATGCAAATGCACTAAGATTCTAAGTTCGGGGGTTGGTTATACCTAGGAAAGGTGTTAGCATCCTAGATATCTGTAGTACTCTACATGAACCTCTTGATTTATTTTATGTTATTTGTTATCTGTTTGCTAAGGGTTTAAGGGTAGGTGATTTATTATTTATATTCCTAAGTATGCTCGACAAGATATCGCATCTTGTGCCTACATATCCTGTCAGGAGGGAATCAAAGCACTTGTAGTTCCTTATTAAGGATACTAAGTGTTTTAAAGGTTTAGAAGAGAAGATGAGTCATCATCTTAAGAAAACCACCACAGTTTTGAAAATGTTTATATTTTGTGGGGTATAGGATTGTATGTCCCTTCTTCGAGATGATTAACATCTAATTCTCTTGTGTGGAGAATTAGGTGGCCTAAAATTTGATTAAAGAAATCAAAGTTGAAGGGGGACTAACCTAGGTAATCTATTCTACGTTGTCTAATTGACTTATCTTAAGGTGTCGATTATGATGCAAATGATGTGCACCATGCACAATAACATGGTTATCATGCATGGGATTTTCCCTTGGATATTAATGCGATTAATTATTGTTATTTAGGCGAGGGTGCTAGCAAAGTAATGCTAGACTTGTGTCTTGTGATCGGTACGTCGAATGCGATGCCCTAAAGAGATCGACTTACATGGGTAGAAAAGTGGACTCGACGTTGGATCGAGATTTTTATAAGTTTGAAAAGGTTTGACAAAAAACATGCATATATCATATACAATAATAAACACACAAACACAAGTAAAGCATGATACTAATCGGAAGTCCTAATTTATCTCACACAAGCACACGATTAAGCGCAAGAGGGATTCTAATAGGGAATGATTTATTAAAAAGAGTTTGATAAATTTTAAGGGAAACTATTGAAATATTTATTTATTTTAGAATTATGTTTTAATTTGAAAGAGTTAAGGATTTCTTATTTATAAAAGGTTTTAATTATTATTTTAGTTTCAAAGTTATGTTAAAAAAAAAGGTTAATTAGAAAAGGTTATTAAAGAGTTTTCAAATTAATTTAGAAAAGGTTTTAATTTTAATATTTTTTATAAATAAAAGTTTTAGTATTACTTAATTTTAAAGTTATATTAAAAGTTATTATTAATTATTATTAAAAGGAAAATTATATCTAATAAAAGGTTCTATTATTATTATTATTTTTTTTTAGTGTTGTTACATTAAAATATTATTATTAGTTTTAAAAGAAAAAGAAAAAAAGGTTTTATCTTACTAACATGGTTAATTTTAATATTCTAATAAAAAAAGTTTTATTAGTTTAGAAATTATGCCTTATTATAAAAAAAGTGATGTTTTAAAAAAAAAAATACTAAAAAAAAAGTTTTAATTTTACTTAAAAAAGGCGTTTAGTTTTAATATTATAAAAAATGGTTTTCTATTTTTTTAAGGAAAAAACCAAGAACGGAGGGTTCAGGTGCGCAAGGGGAGAGAGGGTCCATCACGGACCCTCAGATCGCAGCCGTTAGATGTGTGTGTAGTGTGATCAGACGAATGAGAGGTGAGAGTGCATGAATGGTATGTGTGTGGTGTGCAGGGTGACAAATATCTCAAAGGAAAGGAAACGGAGAGAGTCTCACATAGACTGTCATTCATCCTTCTCTCTCACTTCTCTCAGAAATGGGGGTTTGTGGAACCCTAGCGGCGCCGCCGCTCTCATCTTCCCCGATCAACATACAATCCCTAACCCCACACAGCCCAATACCCCATTTTTAATATTTCTCCAAGTATTACAAGTACAATGATTGCTCGAAGAAAATGCGAAAACGTAAAAAGGAAAAAAAAAACAGGTCGTCGGTTGTTGATGGTGAGGAGAAGCGATCAAGACCTCGAGCGAAACCCTCGTCTTGTATGACTTTGCTTGTGCTGGTTGAATTTGAATGTTGACGTGGGTCTGAATTTCGCTGATCTGCTGTGTGTATGAATGCTATAATTTGTTGCTCTAACTCGATCTTTCTGCGTGCGTGAGTTGTTTTGTCTGTGAATGTTTGTGCGTGAAAGTTGTATGCTTCTGATCCTCCCTGCCAATTCGTGCGATGCGGTTTGAGTGGTTGATATCAAATTTCTGATGTATGTGGCGATGGATACTCTGGAGAAATTGATATTTTGGTCGTATGGTTATTCTGGTTGTTTTTGATATGATCAGTGGAGGTTTTGTGGTACCAGAATTTGATGATGGCTTCCCCTGTATGCGTTTTGTTTATGGTTTATTGTGGGTTTCTGGTATGGTTGGCATGATATGATAAATTGGTTTTTTGCTGACGTGAGAAATTGGCTTTTTAGTCTTGTAATGATTTTTTTTGTCTCCCCTCCCTCCCTGCTGCGTATGAAAGTGATTTATAGGCCAAGAAAGAACATTGAAATAAATGTCTTGAATGCTCTGTTTTCTTGTTCAAACATTTCTTCAAAAAAGGAAGGTACTTTAAAGTTGTATGATCTGATAGCTGTTGGTTTTTGGTTTTGGAAAGTTTTAATATGGTCTGAACACATTTGATTCGTTTTCCTCTATGCTGGTGAACCATTCTGGAAGGACTTTAAATGTCGTTTAAACATGTTTTGGATATGTTTTGGAATGAATTTGAATTAGTCTTGATGATTTGTGATTGAGTGTTTGTTTCCATTTTCACGTGACTAAGCAGTTGATTATACTGATTCTTGAAGTGACTTTTATTGAATTCATTCGTTCTGCCAACTTGACATAATTGCCTTATGATTCTCATGCTGTTTTAATCTGGAAAGTTATTGATTCTTTTGTTCTTTTCTATCTCCTGCGCATTTGATGATGGTGATGAGTTGTTAACTTGGAAACTGACGATTGTGCCATAACTCTCTGATCTCAATCATGATATTGTTGTGTTCTTTGAATTCTCTTTGCTAACACTGCTTCAGTTATCTATTTTTTTGTGCGATACCTTTTAGAGTAACTTTGAGTACAACAACAAAAATAGAGAGGAGCTAAACCAAATTCATTTTTCGGTAGAAAATCTTTTGTCTGGAAAGAGCCACCTGGTCGATGCTCTTTAAGGTTGAGATTTCAATATGAGCTGGTGGCAATATCGGTGTTTCTGGACTCGGAGATTTGAGCGTATTCGTGTGCCTTTGAATGTACATGTCAAGGAGGAGACATCAAATGTTTCACTCGGTCAACAAGTTGATATTTTCAAGAGTATTAGTGGTCATGAAGACTTCTTCCTATCGAGGTCTTGACCGTCATAAGCACCATGAGGTATAAGATTCCTTGGTCCGTTAACAAAATTGTGAAACTTCTCCACTATTCTCTTTGTCCATTGTTTCTACTTGTATGAAACTTTTGTCTTGAATTTAGTACTAGGATTTATATGCTAGAAACTCAATTCTTGCCATTTGAATATTTTCATTCTCTCAAAACCCGCAGTAGTTTTGTCCATTTGCACAGCAGCAAACCAGTCTCATCCTAATTGAAAAGTGTGTGACTCTTGCAGCTTCATCCTTTAATGTAATTTGTAGATAAATGTCAGTTTATGCTCACACCACAATTATCACTTGGCGGTTCGGATCAAACAAGTACAGTAAGACCAATGGGGAGCTTCAACAGCTTGGAGCGAGCAGTTTGACAGCAGGCAAGGCATGCGACACAACCGAATTATTACGAAGAGACGGAAGTCTAGAGGAAATTGGTCAGAACTCCTGAAATGAGAAAGTTGTGGACGACGCTTCACAAGAATGAAATCCAATTCCAATATTAGAATGAGAACTGAGTCAGACAAGTCACTCGTTCAGAATTAATCCTTCTTCTTTTCTTTATCATAAGTTGTATTATGTTATCCACTGGATTGTTGTATCTTTACTATTTATTGTCAAGATATTTGAGCGAAGGGGAAAGCCAACATGCATTGTATTTCAATTCTTTGTTTATTTTTTGTTGAGATTTTTAACTTGTAACCTGAGTTGAATAATGAATTCCACCGCTGCTATGTACAGCTATTACTAATGCGTGTCTGTGTTGGTTAACGCCAAGCTTTTGAAACGTAGTACAAATGTAAATGGTAGGTTAACCAAAGGAAAATCTTTTACCAGAAAGAATAACTAACAATTCCAAATTGGACGTTTTGCTTTAAGTCTCAATATTTGAATATTCTAGTTCCAAAATCATCATCACAAACGGTTGCGCTTTGCTATGTATTATTACCACCATTCTAATCTTGATGTTCCCATCCGGTACTGTAAGAAAGTCAAAGGATAAGAAGTAGTCGGACTTTTCCTACCAAGATCGATGTGGACTTGTCTTTTGGAGTCTTGAACTTGGATTTTTTATTCATCATGTAATCCTGACAAGTGATGAACCTGGTGCCTTGAGAGCATATCAACCATTATTCTTGAATAAAGAATCCAATAAACTTACCCTTAAAATGACAATGTTGGCTTCCGACAAGTGATCATGTATGATCAATCTTCCATACAATTTGCAATCGAATTCCAAAACTTCTAATTCCTTCCAAAAATTAACCTTCATTAATTAAGAACAACACCATTGAGTAAACACAATTCTCAAATGTTGAGGAGCTGACAGAGGGGAAGATGCCATCTTTTGATTACTAAGGACATAGTATTATGTGGAGGGAAAACCGAGGAGTCTGAAGGAAGACAGGCTTGGTAGTGGCTTAGGGATCAGAAAGGGTGGGGCACAATCTAACAGGAGTGCATACACACTTGCAAAGACCAGAGAATCACCATAAACACACACACAACACAACCTTCAAGACCTTGAGCCTTCTGCAGCAGCACCTGTACTCATAAATGAAACAAACAAGCAAAAATATAGATAAAGTGTTTAGTTAGGCACGAATGATTGACCTAATATGTTATGCAAAGAACAAAGCGGGGATCTTAGAGTCAAAAATTAGGGTGCGACAGATGCCCCTATTTAAGTTTCTCCTATTCGGAGATATGGAGATTAAAATCTTCGTCTCGACGAGATAGGAGAGACTTAAATACAAACATGCGCAAATTTTTGGCCCTAAGATGCCGGCAAATGCACATGATATGGTATGAAAAGGATATGATATGCAAGACAAAGATCCTGTGAGGAATAATGTCACAGGGGATAACTGATGTTGAAACACAAAGAAAGAAAGACCCGACGAGGGCGACTTAGCAAAATAAGACTCCACTGGAAAAGATCTAACTCCACTGGGGGAGAGAGGCTACCAACTGACAATCACAAGGTATCTTAAGCAGGGTGATGAACTTGCGATGAAATCTTTTAACAAAATCTACTTGAGGATCCTGCTTTAGTGGTCAACCGGAGGAATTTTCAAGAGATATCAACTGGAGGAGTCTATTGTTGAGACTTATAACCTCTTATGAGAATACCTTCTTCGAATGTTTTATTATAAAACGTGTCCACTGTCAAAGATACCAGTGAATCTGCTGAGAAAAGAAATGACTGTTTGTCAAAGTTTAGAATTAACTCGAGAATCTACTGCCGAGATCCTGGAGAGAAACGACTGTTTGTCGAAGTTTAAAGTAAACCTGGGAATCTACTGCCGAGATCCTGGAAAGAAACGACTGTTTGTCAAAATCTGCTGGAGATTTATTGCCGAGAATAACCAGAGAATTTACAAAAGAAATACCTTCTGCCAAGGTCTTCTGGAAATCTACTGCCGAGAATAACCAGGGAAATACCTACTGCCGAGGTCTTTTGGAAATCTACTGCCGAGAATAACCAGGGAAAATACCTTCTGATAATCAAGCAATTTGTTTAAAAGATAATAAACTTCCCCTCGTCTCGGGTCAGAAGCCACAGACTAGTCTCAGTTTCTTCTTTAATCAAGTATTTCACGTGAAAAGGGTAAAAATAAACTTCCCCTAGTCTCGGGTCATAAGCCATGGACTGGTCTCAGTTTCTTCTTTAATCAAGTATTTTACTCGAAAAGTGTAAAAATAAACTTCCCCTCGTCTCGGGTCATAAGCCACGAACTGGTCTCAGTTTCTTCTTTAATCAAGTATTTTACTCGAAAAGGGTAAAAATAAACTTCCCCTCGTCTCGGGTCATAAGCCACGGACTGGTCTCAGTTTCTTCTTTGGGGATATAATATCTACTACCGGTTTACTGGGTAGTCCTCAAAGAAAAATCAATCTGCTACCGATTTATTGGGTAGTAAAATGTTACCTGCTACCGATTTACTGGGTAGTCCATAAAGAAAATATCATCTGCTACCGATTTACTGGGTAGGAAAATATTATTCGCTACCGATTTACTGGGTAGGAAAATATTAATCGCTACCGATTTACTAGGTAGGAAAATATCATTTGCTACCGATTTACTGGGTAGGAAAATATTACTTGCTACCGATTTACTGGTTAGGAAAATATTACTTGCTACCGATTTACTGGGTAGTCAATAAATAAAAAACATCTGCTACCGATTTATTGGGTAGTCGAAAAGTAATTCTGCTACCGGTTTACTGGGTAGTCCACAGAGAAAATATTGTCTGCTACCGATTTACTGGGTAGTCAGCAAAAGGTAATTCTGCTGGGGATAGACAAACTCTCTTGAGGAGACTGTTGTTTGTCGTAGAAATCTCGATAACCAAACTGCTCAAATAAAGAGCTGCTACTTGTTGTCTGACATGTATTCCCAGGAAATGTAGTAATAACCATTGGAGAAATAATTTCTGTCTTCCATAGAGATCTTCAAATAAACTCTTCTTGGGGAGACAATGTGCAAAATAAATGCACGCTCGATCAAAAGTCCAGAAATATATGAAATTTGTGATTGTCAGGGACCAAAGTTCAATCCAGGAAATAACTAGGAAGAAACGGTCAAACAAGGACTCCATCCATTGAGGACTGAACTCAACGGGTTTATCTTTATCCGAAAATGGAAAAGAAAACTGAAACAACCATCTTCCACGAGGATCGAACTCAGTGGGGAGTTTAGAAAGGACATGTTCTTTCTGCCTAGGGCTGACGATTCTACTTGGAGGGAGCGGATAAAACCCGGTCACTTGGAGATAAGCGCAACTAAAGTGAAAGAACAAACAAACAAACACAAAGAAATGCAAGAAGCAAAAATGCGCACATGCCATGAATCTACATGAAAGAATGTTATGCTATGCTCATGCTTATGCTGACAAAACAATGACAAGAAGCAAACTGGAGATGAGAACAAACATCTCGATACGGATACTCAGCTAATCTTCGCAAGGTAGAAGCATCACTGGGGTTGAAAGGAGAGCCATATATGGAAACAAATCCCACTTAAAGGCTTCAATCTTCCTCTGGGGAAAAGAGAGTATTCCACTTGGGGATGAACATCATGACTTCACTTGGGTTGTCAAAATGAACCTTGTGATTCCGTTGGGGGATGAGAAAGATTCACTAGGAACGAATCAAACTCATGATCAAAAAGACTTCACGGGGGATAAAATAAATATCCACTGCGAACTGAAGTAGTCTGAATGAAAGTTGTATCTAGATAAAATAAATATCCACTTCATCGGGGAAACTTGAGATCAACATAGCAAATGAAGACGTCGGAGATAAACATCCATCTTCACTGGATTCAGCTGGAGTAAAGTTTTGAGGGGATGAAATAAACATTCGTCTTCATTGGAGAAGATTGAGGCACTGAGAGAATCCAATGAGGAGTGAAATAAACACTCGCTTCGATGGGGGAGGTTGAAACCAAAGAAAATCATCGAGGATTCCTGGGCTGCCGACTGGAGAAATCATGCGTCAAACAGTGCCATCACTTCTCAAAGTAGAGATTCACCAGAGAATGGTCGTGACTACCTGAAGTAGAAACTTACTGGGGAGTCGTCACATTACTTGAGACAGAAACTCTTTGAGGTATGAGTGAATAATGTCGTGAGACTGACGAAATTCTGCATTGATATTATATGGTAGTCGCCATTTTGAACAATTGTTGTTGTGAATGGATCAAAAGTCTTCGATCCTCAAATGCCCCAGGCCACATGGTTTATGAGAAGAAGTCATCCCAAGAGGGTTTTACAGAAAACTTGGCATCCAACTGTTCCAAAGTCTTCAAACTCTTGGAGAGATTTGCCAAATCTCGACGTAACTGGCCCAGCTTGACGGTGATATTACATAATAGAGTCTTCAAACTCGTTTTTCAGACTTGGAGAGATTTATCAAATCTCGATGTAACCGCCCCAGATTGACGATGTTCTGTAAAACCGAGTCTTCGAACTTGCCCCTTGGGTCAGACCGTGAAAGAACAACTGGGAAACAACTTGCCCCTGGATATGGTCATCCTTTTGAAATGATCCACCATTTACTCATCAGAGTCACAGGTCTCAAAGGATTAAGTTCATTGCTGATGCTCGTATGCTAGCTTCTATGATGTCAAGCAATGTTAACAAGCAGAGAAATGTTAATTCTGAAACCGCTAATGCAACCTATGCTTGTCTTGAAGTTTTATTTAAAATATTTTTGTGATTGAACTACCGATTTTATAATGCCAACGCAAATTTTTGAGCATATTTCATAGGAGTCAGGAAACGATATCTCAATGAGTATGCCTTTGAAATAAACCTTGCTTCAATTAGGACTTTTAAGGGTTGTATTGTGGCTTGGTTCACAGTTTAAGAAACAAAGGATATAAGGCTCAAAGTTTGTTTGTGCCCACCCAATGTTCGTGATATTTTTACTCCATTTTTTGAAAATTACCCTGCCCCAGGTTAAGAATGAGGGTTTTTTTTTATTTGGAAGAAGAAAACTCCTATTTCAAAGGTTCAAAGAGGTTAACGAGGGTTTATCTCCTTATATCTCCGGTGTTTAGGATTTGAAACAATGCCTTATATCACCAGCATGGTCTTATTCAAAAGCATACAACAAAAGATCTTGGGTTCGATTTCATCATCCTCCATTCAATTCTCTGCCGAGGTAAGATATTGGGCAGCATTGGCATTATAAAAGAGAAAGAACATTTTAAAAGAGTGAAACGAATGGATTTCTTCAAGACAAACATTATTCATTGCACCAATTATTCAAAATAACAAGTTCTTACACGCAAATAACAAATGCATTAACAAATAGAAAACATTACATGTGAAAAGCAGTAAATTAACTAAAGCTTTGAGGAAACTGTCTCAGTCTGAGCTTATGGCTTTCACATTAGGTCCAGAGTTTTCAAAAGACAAGACACCTTGTTGCATTAGTCTTTGTACTTCGTGTTTCAAAGGAAAACAGTCTTCGATGTCGTGTCCGGGCGCACCTTGATGGAAAGCACAATGAGCCTCGGGTTTATACCACCACGGGAGTTCCTTTGGTATGGCTGGTGGAGCTCGTGTTTGCACCATATTACTTTGTATCAAATATGGATACAATTTCGCATAGGTCATCGGAATCGGATCAAATTGTCTTCGAACACGGTTTTGATTATTGAATGAGAGACGAGCCTGTGGTTGATAAGCAGTAGTATTGGTGATGGGAGATATAGCAGCAATATATTGAGGTCGGTGGTACCTTCTTCTTTTTGGTCGTCCTTGATGCACAACACTTACTTCTTGCGCCTTCTTTTTTCCGAAATTACTTCCATATATCTTGGCATTACCGGGGGCACTTCCTTCTTTAACCAATCTTCCTTCGCGGTCACCTTCTTCCAAACGCATCCCCATGTTTAGAATCTCAGTAAAATCGCTAGGGGCGCTTGCTACCATTCTCTCATAGAAAAATGGGCTCAATGTTTTTAGAAAAACTCTAGTCATCTCTTTCTCCTCCAGAGGTGGAGTAACTTGAGCAGCTAGTTCACGCCAACGCTGGGCATACTCTTTAAAGTTCTCTCTTTCTTTCTGGGCCATGACTCTCAGCTGGTCTCTATCAGGTGCCATGTCGACATTGTATTTGTATTGCTTAATAAAAGACTCACAGAGGTCATTAAAGTTGCGGATCTTTGAACTATCTAGCCCCATGTACTACTTGAGGGCCGCACCAGTCAAAATATCCTAGAAACAATGTATCAACAGTTGGTCATTATCCTTCTGAGTAGACATTTTCCGCGCATACATAACTATATGACTATGTGGGCAAGAATTTCCCTTATACTTCTCAAACTCAGGGACTTTGAACTTTAGGGGAACCTTAACATTAGGAACCAAACACAACTCAGAAGCACTCTTTCCAACAACTCTTTCCCACGAAGGGCCTTGATTTCTTTATGCATTTCCAAAAACTGGTCCTAGAAATCATCCATTCGTTCTTCCATCCCAATACTTTCACTAGGAGTGACATGAAACACAGGTTCTTCTAGATGAAAAGGAGTAGCATTTACCACGAGTGGTGGCACAGTCATTACAACAGTTGTGGCAAGAACTTGAGAAACCGGTGGGCGGTATCCAACTGGAGTAAAGTTAGGAGGCATACCCCATGGATAAACAGGAGGCATGGAGTACTGAACTTCACTTGTAGTGGGCACCACTGGGATCGGTGCAAATATTATTTCAGAGATAACATTGTTGTGTGACAGTGTACTATGTGATGGCTGATTCTGAGCAGCCATCAAAGCTTCCATCATCCCATTGATCTTCTCTAGACTTTCTTTCAATGTTGAAACCTCTTCTCGAAGTGCTCTATTTTCCTGCTCGAGTTGATCCATTCTTTTCTTGTGACCGGCTCGAGTATCGTATCGATGATTTGGAGTCTGAGAAGAGAGACACGAATGAGAACCTGGAATGCAAAAGAAATGCAAATGCAAATGCAAATGATGCGTATGATGCAGCAAGATTCATGGAACTCAGCTATTTATAATCACCAGGGAATATCAAAAGACGCATATTTTTTTTTATTTTCATTAAAAACGGTTACAACCATTAGTATCGGAATAGTAAAAGATTTATTTATTAAAATTGATTACAAACACGTCTGTACGCCTTACAAAAGTCCTGACATAAAAAGCTAAATAAAAGTTATGATGGATCTAAGGAGACTCTTCCAACGGTCTTCTCTTGGGTCGCTTGATTTCTTTCTCCAATTGAGCTTCCAAGGTATTAACTGAGGACTAGAGTAGGGTAATTATTCCTCTAAATCCAAGTGAGCAGCCTTAGTAATTCCTTTCTCTTCGGGGTCCTTCTCGAAGAATGGATACATGTCCTGAACAGGTGACTCTATCAGCTGAGAATATCTTTCAAGAGTCGGCACCAATAGTGATAGGCTGGGTCATAAACTGCAATAGAATTGATAGAGGTTCCTTATCAAGCTTCCCATATCTGGTCTTGAACTCTTCTTTATCTGTTAACAAGGTCTCCAGTCTCCTTAGATCGTCCAGATCATGACTCTTGTAAGGGTACTTCAGCATTTATTTTATTTTTTTATTTTTTTATATTTTTTTCCAGAGTCCATGATATCCCTATGATGTTCACAAACAAGGCTAAGTTCCATGAAACTTTATGATATGATGCTCATGAATGCATGGATGCAAACACACAAAGCACAAAGCACAAAGCACACACAAGCAATCAAACAGACAAAGAGTCCTAGGTTTGAAGGGTCGAGCGTGGAGCCAAGGTCTAACCATCCCAAGAAGGTATGTACTATGGTTCATTTGTACCTGCCGAACGAGTTCTACAAAGTTCCCAGAGTCTACAATCCATCTTTCGGATATTATCGATTTCCCAATTACTTGGTAGTCAATAATATTCTCAAGAGAATCTCGTCTGAGTGTAGTATCGCGTATCAACCATTTTGGAATTACTCCCTCATAGTCATCACACTACATCCTAAAAGGCCAAGTTGGGTTAAAAGTAACTACGATTCTCAATATCCCGGGCTCCTAGGTCGAAAGTAGTAATGTATTCACGATAGCTCGTTCAACAAATACCACCTTCGAGAGGGCCTCAACTGAGTGTGGAATCAAATCGACTTCTTTGGAATTACTTCCTCGAAATCTCCTCGATTATATCCACGATCCTATCTTATATGTGCTCTCAAGTCCGGGTTAGGACTTATCTCACCACTCAAGTGTAACAACCCTGCCAAACAGAAAATCCAGGCAAACAGATAAACAAGTATACAGATATATACAAGTATAAACAAATAACATAAAAGAAACAAGTTAGGGGGAACCCTCTTATGAGACTCCCCAGTGAAGTCGCCATTTCTGTCGCGGTGAAAATTAGATACCATAGTTATTTGTTAACTAGGATCGCATTTTTAATGTCACCACCGGTCTTTGATTTTATCCAAGGGAAGGGAGAAAAAATCGAATACCCACAATGCAATGCAAATGCACTAAGATTCTAAGTTAGGGGGTTGGTTATACCTAGGGAAGGTGTTAGCATCCTAGATATCTGTAGTACTCTACAGAAACCTCTTGATTTATTTTATGTTATTTGTTATCTATTTGCTAAGGGTTTAAGGGTAGGTGATTTATTATTTATATTCCTAAGTGTGCTCGACAAGATATCGCATCTTGTGCCTACATATCCTGTCAGGAGGGAATCAGAGCACTTGTAGTTCCTTATTAAGGATACTAAAGTGTTTTAAAGGTTTAGGAGAGAAGATGAGTCATCATCTTAAGAAAACCACCACAGTTTTGAAAATATTTATATTTTGTGGGGTATGGGATTGTATGTCCCTTCTTCTAGATGATTAACATCTAATTCTCTTGTATGGAGAATTAGGTGGGCTAAAATTTGATTAAAGAAATCAAAGTTGAAGGGGGACTAACCTAGGTAATCTATCCTACGTTGTCTAATTGACTTATCTTAAGGTGTCGATTATGATGCAAATGATGTGCACCATGCACAATAACATGGTTATCATGCATGGGATTTTCCCTTGGATATTAATGCGATTAATTATTGTTATTTAGGCGAGGGTGCTAGCAAAGTGATGCAGACTTGTGTCTTGTGATTGGTAGGTCGAATGTGATGCCCTAAGGCGATCGACTTACATGGGTATAAAAGTGGACTCGACGTTGGATCGAGATTTTTATAAGTTTGAAAAGGTTTGACAAAAAACATGCATATATCATATACAATAATAAACACACAAACACAAGTAAAGCATGATATTAATCGGAAGTCCTAATTTATCTCACACAAGCACACAATTAAGCCTAATAGGGAATGATTTATTAAAAAGAGTTTGATAAATTTTAAGGGAAACTAATGAAAGATTTATTTATTTTAGAATTATGTTTTAATTTGAAAGAGTTAAGGATTTCTTATTTATAAAAGGTTTTAATTATTATTTTAGTTTCAAAGTTATGTTAAAAAAATGTTAATTAGAAAAGGTTATGAAAGAGTTTTCAAATTAATTTAGAAAAGGTTTTAATTTTAATATTTTTTATAAATAAAAGTTTTAGTATTACTTAATTTTAAAGTTATATTAAAAGTTATTATTAATTATTATTAAAAGGAAAATTATATCTAATAAAAGGTTCTATTATTATTATTATTATTATTATTTTTTTTTTTTTTAGTGTTGTTACATTAAAATATTATTATTAGTTTTAAAAGAAAAAGAAAAAAAGGTTTTATCTTACTAACATGGTTAATTTTAATATTCTAATAAAAAAAGTTTTATTAGTTTAGAAATTATGCGTTATTATAAAAAAAGTGATGTTTTTAAAAAAAAAAATACTAAAAAAAAAGTTTTAATTTTACTTAAAAAAGGCGTTTAGTTTTAATATTATAAAAAAAGGTTTTCTATTTTTTTTAAGGAAAAAACCAAGAACGGAGGGTTCAGGTGCGCAAGGGGAGAGAGGGTCCATCACAGACCCTCAGATCGCAGCCGTTAGATGTGTGTGTAGTGTGATCAGACGAATGAGAAGCGAGAGTGCATGAATGGTATGTGTGTGGTGTGCAGGGTGACAAATATTTCAAAGGAAAGGAAACGGAGAGAGTCTCACATAGACTCTCATTCATCCTTCTCTCTCACTTCTCTCAGAAATGGGGGTTTGTGGAACCCTAGCGGCGCCGCCGCTCTCATCTTCCCCGATCAACATACAATCCCTAACCCCACACAACCCAATACCCTATTTTTACTATTTCTCCAAGTATTACAAGTACCATGATTGCTCGAAGAAAATGCGAAAACGTAAAAAGGAAAAAAAATAGGTCGTCGATTGTTGATGGTGAGGAGAAGCGATCAAGACCTCGAGCGAAACCCTCGTCGGAGATAAGTCCTCTTCCTTGTATGACTTTGCTTGTGCTGGTTAAATTTGAATATTGATGTGGGTCTGAATTTCGCTGATCTGCTGTGTGTATGAATGCTATAATTTATTGCTCTAACTCGATCTTTCTGCGTGCGTGAGTTATTTTGTCTGTGAATGTTTGTGCGTGAAAGTTGTATGCTTCTGATCCTCTCTGCCAATTTGTGCGATGCGGTTTGAGTGGTTGATATCAAGTTTTTGATGTATGTGGCGATGGATACTCTGGAGAAATTGATATTTTGGTCGTATGGTTATTCTGGTTGTTTTTGATATGATCAGTGGAGGTTTTGTGGTACCAGAATTTGATGATGGCTTCCCCTGTATGCGTTTTGTTTATGGTTTATTGTGGGTTTCTGGTATGGTTGGCATGATATGATAAATATGTTTTTTGTTGACGTGAGAAATTGGCTTTTTAGTCTTGTAATGATTTTTTTTGTCTCCCCTTCATCCCTGCTGCATATGAAAGTGATTTATAGGCCAAGAAAGAACACTGAAATAAATGTCTTGAATGCTCTGTTTTCTTGTTCAAACGTTTCTTCAAAAAAAGGAAGGTACTTTAAAGTTGTCTGATCTGATAGCTGTTGGTTTTTGATTTTGGAAAGTTTTAATGTGGTCTGAACACATTTGATTCGTTTTCCTCTATGCTGGTGAACCATTCTGGAAGGACTTTAAATGTCGTTTAAACATGTTTTGGATCTGTTTTGGAATGAATTTGAATTAGTCTTGATGATTTATGATTGAGTGTTTGTTTCCATTTTCACGTGACTAAGCAGTTGATTATACTGATTCTTGAAGTGACTTTTATTGAATTCATTCGTTCTGCCAACTTGACATAATTGCCTTATGATTCTCATGCTGTTTTAATCTGGAAAGTTATTGATTCTTTTGTTCTTTTCTATCTCCTGCGCATTTGATGATGGTGATGAGTTGTTAACTTGGAAACTGACGATTGTGCCATAACTCTCTGATCTCAATCTTGATATTGTTGTGTTCTTTGACTTCTTTTTGCTAACACTGCTTCGGTTATCTATTTTTTATGCGATACCTTTTAGAGTAACTTTGAGTACAACAACAAAAATAGAGAGGTGCTAAACCAAATTCGTTTTTCGGCAGAAAATCTTTTGTCTGAAAAGAGCCACCTGGTCGATGCTCTTTAAGGTTGAGATTTCAATATGAGTTGGTGGCAATATCGGTGTTTCTGGACTCGGAGATTTGAGCGTATCCGTGTGCCTTTGAATGTACATGTCAAGGAGGAGACATCAAATGTTTCACTCTGTCAACAAGTTGATATTTTCAAGAGTATTAGCGGTCATGAAGACTTCTTCCTATCGAGGTCTTGCCCGTCATAAGCACCATGAGGTATGAGATTCCTTTGTCCGTTAACAAAATTGTGAAACTTCTCCACTATTCTCTTTGTCCATTGTTTCTACTTGTATGAAACTTTTGTCTTGAATTTAGTACTAGGATTTATATGCTAGAAACTCAATTCTTGCCATTTGAATATTTTCATTCTCTCAAAACCCGCAGTAGTTTTGTCCATTTGCACAACAGCGAACCAGTCTCATCCCAATTGAAAAGTGTGTGACTCTTGCAGCTTCATCCTTTAATGTAATTTGTAGTTAAATGTCAGTTTATGCTCACACCACAATTATCACTTGGCAGTTCGGATCAAACAAGTACAGTAAGACCAATGGGGAGCTTCAACAGCTTGGAGCGAGCAGTTTGACAGCAGGCAAGGCATGCGTCACAACCGAATTATTACGAAGAGACGAAAGTCTAGAGGAAATTGGTCAGAACTCCAGAAATGAGAAAGTTGTGGACAACGCCTCACAAGAATGAAATCCAATTCTAATATGAGAATGAGAACTGAGTCAGACAAGTCAGTCGTTCATAATTAATCCTTCTTCTTTTCTTTATCATAAGTTGTATTATGTTATCCACTAGATTGTTATATCTTTACTATTTATTGTCAAGATATTTGAGCGAAGGGGAAAGCCAACATGCATTCTATTTCAATTCTTTGTTTATTTTTTGTTGAGATTTTTAACTTGTACCCTGAGTTGAATAATGAATTCCACCGCTGCTATGTACAACTATTACTAATGCGTGCCTGTGTTGGTTAACGCCAAGCTTTTGAAACGTAGTACAAATGTAAATGGTAGGTTAACCAAAGGAAAATCTTTTACCGGAAAGAATAACTAACTATTCCAAATTGGACGTTTTTCTTCAAGTCTCAATATTTGAATATTCTAGTTCCAAAATCATCGTCACAAACGACTGCGCTCTGCTATGTATTATTACCACCATTCTAATCTTGATGTTCCCATCCGGTATTGTAAGAAAGTCAAAGGACAAGAAGTAGTCGGACTTTTCCTACCAAGATCGATGTGGACTTGTCTTTTGGAGTCTTGAACATGGATTTTTTATTCATCATGTAATCCTGACAAGTGATGAACTTTGTGCCTTGAGAGCATATCAACCATTATTCTTGAATAAAGAATCCAATAAACTTACCCTTAAAATGACAATGTTGGCTTCCGAAAAGTGATCATGTATGATCAATCTTCCATATAATTTGCAATCGAATTCCAAAACTTCTGATTCCTTCCAAAAATTAACCTTCATTAATTAAGAACAACACCATTGAGTAAACACAATTCTCAAATGTTGAGGAGCTGACAGAGAGGGGAAGATGCCATCTTGTGATAACTTGCTACACAATTAGCAGCCATCCTTTAGGGACCAATAAGAGGGAATAAGGACGTAGTATTCTGTGGAGGGAAAACTGAGGAGTCTGAAGGAAGACAGGCTTGGTAGTGGCTTAGGGATCAGAAAGGGTGGGGCACAATCTAACTGGAGTCCATACACACTTGCAAAGACCAGAGAATCACCACACACACACACACAACACAACCTTCAAGACCTTGAGCCTTCTGCAGCAGCAACTGTACTCATAAATGAAACAAACAAGCAAAAATCTAGATAAAGTGTTTAGTTATGCACGAATGATTGACCTAATATGCTATGCAAAGAACAAAGCGGGGATCTTAGGGTCAAAAATTAGGGTGCGACACCTAGGTATAACCAACCCCCGGACCCCAAAACCTCTTAGCATTGTTGTTACATTGCAAACTTAGGGTTTTTTTTTATGATCTTTACCCTTTCCCTTGGATAAATCTGAAGGTGTGAGAAAAACACATGAAAAGGGGGGTTTGAATTGAGTTTTCCACTCTGAAAGCTTTTTCATGAAACTCAAACAAATATCATAAATAAACTAACAATAAGAAAGACACACGATATATCCTGGTTCACTTGAAAACTATCAAGCTAATCCAGTCCACCCGCCAAGGTGATTTCGCCTTATACACAAGGACTTAATCCACTATAACCAAACTGATTACAATCGCACGAGCAAACTGCTGGTGACTAACAACCTCTAAGACACACTAGTCCTAGACTTCTTAAGAATTCTGACCCAACTGGCCTCTTAAGGAATACAACGCACAAGCCAACTGCAAGTGACTAACATCACTAAGACACACTGTCTTAGTCTCTCTAAAAATTCTGACCCAATTAGTCCTTTAGGGGATACAATGCACAAGCCAACTGCAAGTGACTAACAACACTAAGACACACTGTCTTAGTCTCCCTAAAAATTCTGACCCAACTGGTCCTTTAGGGAATGCAAACAACTGTCTGCTACAAGGTTTGTTTACAATAATAATACTTCTACATAAGTAGGGTAAACATACATTTTAAGCTCAATCTAACTTAGAGAGAATCTACAGTAATAACATTCTTCTTCTTTGTATTGTGGTGCTTTACTGTTCACTCATAAGTTTCTTCATTTCTTGAGTTGCTTTCGTCATATGCATCAGTGTTTTTGATATTTCTCTTTTTCACTGAGTATTACATTGTTTGTTACTCACTTCATTCAATTATGCTTGCATGCATGCATCTGCTCTCTTACGCTCATGTTCATCAACATCAGATTCGTTGAATGATCAAGTCTATATATAGCCAGAAAAAGATTCGTTGAAGAGCAGATCAGTAATATCGGAGAGAGTACTGGCGACTTGAAATAATGCCGTTATGCTGGGTTGAAAATTGTACACTGAAGTGGTCCTTTGTACCACCAAATCAAGGTAGTGGAAAAGAACATGCTTTATCTGTACTATGTACTATTTTCCCACACAAACATTTCATCTTCTTCTATTCATCAGAGGCTTCTGAGTAGATTTGATTGAAGCATGATCAGAAGAATGAATCATTGGGTCTTTGGAGTCTTGAGTCTGCAGAGTCTTCAGAACTTGTTCAGTCGAACCTTGTCTTCAAAGTCTTCAACACTTCTAGTTCAGAACCCTTGGTTATCAGAATACTTAAGTCTTCAGAGCCTTTAGAACCTCGTTCAACAGAACCTTGTCTTCAGAATCTTTAGCACTTACTCTTCAGAACCTTTAATCTTCAGAATCCTTAAGTCTTCAGAATCTTCAGAACTTCGTTCAACAGAACCCTGTCTTCAGAATCTCCAGTACTTAGTCTTCACAAGTTAACGACCTCAGAAGCTATGCAGGCTTCAGAAATAGAACATCAGAGTCACGATCAGAGATTAGATCCAAGAGACGTTACAACAGCAACATAATGTCTTCTCAGAATCTTTTTGACACACAGTAAATTAAAACCAATTCTTGATTCTTCACATAGAAGTGACCATAGAGAATATCAGAGTGATGTAGCACCTGGTATTTATCAGAGTTAGAACCTGTTTGTTAAAACCATTAGAATAACAAACGTTAGAGCACCATAATTGTTCTCACACAAATACTTCATTGTTATCATCAAAACACAGAGACAAGATGCAGAACCAAATCTTGTTCTTACAAAATTAAAGCTCGGTGGTGAATATTTAAAGATTTTTTATTCAAGTTTAATCAATAGCTTGATATCTAATTCTCACTGCAACAGAAATGGCAACTTCACTGGGGATACCCAAGAGGGTTACGCCTAACTTGCTTATTTGTGATACATTATTTGCTTGCTAGTTTGTTTGTTGTTCCATGGGGTTGTTACCTTATGTGGCAAGATGAGTCCCAACCTTGGACTTGAGAGCAAAATAAGATAGGAAGGTGGTACATTTAAGGAGGCTTATAGGGAGTTGATTCCCGACCAAGCTAACTTGAGAAATCTCCACTCAGTGGAGGCACTTTTAAGAATAAGTATTGTTGATCAAGAGATTGTGAAAACAATACTATTTCTTGATTGAGCCTATGAAACCGAGAACCTTTAGTCACCTTTAACCCCACTTGGCCTTGTTAGGAACGTAGTGCGATGACTATGAGGGTGTAGACCCAAAATAGTTGATATACGATACTACACTCAAAAGAGGTTCTCTTGAGAATATTATTAACTACCGAGTAATTGGGAAATTGATAATATCTGAAAGATGGGCGGATGACTTTGGGAACCTGTTAGAACCCGATGTGTTGGTACACGATAAACACTAGTACACACCAAATAGGAGGGGTAAACCTTTGACTTCATGCAAGCCTACACCATGTTTGAGTGTGATATTTGCTTTGTTTGTGCATACATGCATTCGTAAGCATCATTTTCATAAAAGTTTCATGGAACTTAAGCTCTTGTTTGCAAACATCATAGGATCACCATGGAATGTAAAAGAAGAAAAACTTTAAAGTACACTTTCAAGAGTCCTAACTTGGATGACCTAAGAAGATTAGGAGCTCTGGTTGAAGACCAAGAAGGTTTCAAGAGCAAGTATGGGAAGCTGTTATCACTGTTGAAGACAAATATGAAAGATGTACTTCTCTCTACACTCTTTCAGTTCTATGATCTAGTCTACCATTGTTTCACCTTCCCCGACTTCCAACTTGTGCCTACATTGGAAGAGTATTCCTATCTAGTTGGTTTGCCTGTCCTTGATGAGTCTCTCTTTCCTATCTTGGAGAAATATCCTAAAAAGCAAGACATTGCCAAAGCCACACATTTGGGATTGTTTGAAATTCAAGCTAACATGACCACCAAAGGAGGAGTCTTTGGGTTGAGCACATAGTTTTTGATTGGGAGAGCTCAGTATTATGCAGATCATTTAAGCATGGATGCATTTGAGGATACTCTTGTATTACTCATCTATGGTGTGTTCCTCTTCCCAAGCTTTGAAGACTTTGTTGATATGAACGTTATCAAGATGTTCCTAAAGAAGAATCAAATGCCTACCTTGTTAGCAGACACTTATCATTCCGTTCACCTAACGAACTTCCATAGAGGAGGGATGGTCACATGATGTGCGTGTAGCTCTGGTTTTGTGACGCGACCACTACCGCATTTAGTTCTACTTTCTGATTTCTAATATTTATCCTATTATGCTTAAAAGGAAGGGGAAGATATCTTAAACTAACCCTGCGCACAAGTGTTTTTCTTACAAATGCTAAGAGAACTGGAATCGGGGGTTGGTTATACTGAAGGAAGTTATTAACACCTTAAGTATCTATAGTAATCTATAGGAACCTTTATTTGTATATATTTCTACTGTTGAATCACTTGGTTGCTTAAGTTTGTTTACTGCTAAATTTGGAAAGTTTTTCCTTTGTGAAAGTTGAGGAAAATGTTTTTTGTTGTTTTATGGTTTTTCTATAGTTTTTGGGAAGGTACTTGACCTAAGGTTTATGTATTAGTGTGCTCGCTAAGATTTCGCAATCTTATGCCTACGTATTCCCATAAAGAGACTTGGCGAAATCAGAGCGTTCTTAGTTCCTCCTAATTTATGGGAGGAAAAAGTTTGTTTTGTATCTTGTTCAAATCCCAAGATGATGAAGCTAAAAGAGTATTTGAAAGATTTGACAAATTGTCATCTTTAAGGGAGATATCTCACATATCCACTACAATCATTTAAGAATGATGTCATAAGGGAAGAGTTTTAAACTTATTGTGTTAAGCAATGCCACTTTTTCCTATATGATTATTTACATACTAAAAGAGGGACCTTAACTTGGATATAGAATCGACAAGTGTGCCACTTACAGTAATTTAGATGAAAGAAAAGTTTTTGAACCATGATAAAGGAGGGACTCCAACTTGGATGTTGAACCAACAAGTGTGCCACTTACAACCATTATCTGGAAAACAATTTTTTTGATTGTTTGACTTGAATTGCAATGATTAGAGGATATATCTTCCTACAAATATCGCTCAATGTCTCATCTATGAGGAGATGGATTTATTTAGGTATCTTGATTGAAGCCTGAGATATGAAGCTAAAAAATATTGACTTAACTGGGGAGTTTTAATGTCTTGTTCAAAGCCCAAGATTGAGGCTAACTGACTGTGGAAGTTTATTTTGTATGAAAGCCTGAGAGAAGGTTAATGATTATTGAGGAAGTTTTGAAGAGACTAACTCAATACTGAGGATTTGATTGACTCTTTTGGTGATTTTATTTGTATCCTGTACAAAGCCCAGGATGAATAAGGCTAAAAGATTTTATTGTATCCTGTACAAAGCCCAGGATGGTGAGGCTAAAAGAGCTTATTTGTGCTTTTAAGAAGCCTGAGGGTCTTTGTATAAAGCCCAAGAGGAGGCTATGATGCTTGGATAAAGCCCAAGATAAGGCTGTGATGGATTGGGTGAGACTTCCCAAGTCTCCTTGTATGAAGCCCAAGAGGAGGTTATCTTGTTGGGGAGGTTCTTTGTATGATGCCCAAGAGGAGGCAATGATGCTTGTATAAGGCCAAAGAGGAGGCCAGGGAACTAGTTGTTTGCACTAAGTTGTGATTGAAGGGATCCTATTGTTTGACTTATGTCTAAACTAAGAATGATATAAATGTCAAGAGAAACTTAACAGAATATGAACAAACATGATTGAAGATTAACAAGTATAGATATTGATATGACATGTGTCGCTCCCGGGATTTTTATCCAAGTACAAACGCGAAAGTGGCGCGGAAACAGAGTCGCCACCAATGTGTATTTATCCCAAGAGAGGGAAAGGAAACACTGCGTAAACCTGAGGGGAAGGAAAAGAGCATGGTCTCGCGACCAAGAGAAACGGGTAAGGGAGTCGGTTACGCAAGGGGAAGGTATTAACACCCCCTCGCGTCCATCGTACTCAATGGGATCCACGCTTGTTGTTATCGATTAAAGGGTGTAGGGTTATCTGAAACTTGCTCGCTAAATTGGAAACTTGAACAGAAAGGCGAAAACGGAGAAACGCGGGAAAAAGAAAAGAAGTGACTCGATAGGACATCACATCCTAGGCCTACGTATTCCCTCGTGTAATGGGAAAGTCAGAGTCAACATAGTTCGGACTACGGTTTACGGGAAGGGATGAAAGGATTGTGCTTGGAGAGATCTCGCACGATCTCCTGCCTACATATCTCGCTCGCACGCGAGAATCAGAGCGACGTAGTTCCCCTCACTAGGGATGACTTTGCTTTGTTTGTGTTTTTTAATGGAAGATGCCAAGGTTCGTATTCCAGCAGTTAGGTGTCGTAGCTCATTGTACGGAGTCTTAGGCATTTACCTGTTTGCGGTAGAACGGAAGTGACACATCCTTTATGAGTGGAGTGAGGAAGATGAGAAGAGAATTGTTTGTTTTTGTCTTTTAAGAAGTGTTTTGATTATTTTGTGTTCATGACAAGTATTGCACTAAAGTCTATGACATAGGAACGAATGCCTCGCATGGTTGTCCTAACAGGACGTATGCTAAACATTCTAGAAAGGCGAAGGGAAACCCTTCTCCTTCCATTTCCCATGTACTTAAAGCTCATGGCGTACAATACATGTTGACCTTTATTAGGTGTTTTCGAAAGGTTAAGAGATGAGAAGAGAAGACTCAAGTTGAAAAAGAAAACACTAAGGGGAATTCTATCCTAATGTTATCATGCATGGATTGTTATCCTAATGTCTCTCCTACCTCTAACTTAATCAAAAATTAAGTGGAGCGAGGAATCATACGGGATCATGTCATCAGACAAGTAAACACAGGAAAAATCAATCGTAAAATGAACTAAAAGCAACGAAAGAGTAAACAGGGTCAGTCAACAATGATGTCAAATAATCAAAATAAGGAAAAGGGGGAGCTTTAGCCAAGGGGTCATATCAACCGAGGCAGACAAGCTAGCTGTGTGAAATAGGGGTGCTCATCCAATGGTATCGAGAACCATGGAGAGCAGAGTAAGGAAGGAAGATGTGAATCAGATCACATAAGCATCAACATTGGTCAATGCGAGCTAAAGACAAAGCGTGGGGGTTGGTTGCGAACCCTATCTTCCACTTGACCGACTCGATAACAGGAGCAGGTGATGTTCAAAGCTTCAATCATGTAATGAGAGCTAAGAACGACTCGACTAGAATAACGGGGGTCGATTGCGAACCCTACCTTCCGTCAATTGCCTTCTTGGAGGTCTTACAAGGGGATACGGGAATGGGGTGCCTCTTTGGAGGTCTTAGGCACAAATGTAAACAAACACAATCAGAGCCTCCTTTGAGGACTTTCCAGCATTGCCAACCAAGTGGCACGGACTCCTAATCCTACTTCTCATGGCATCAAAAGAAAAAATGAGGAAAGAGAGTAAATCGGTTCAAGAAATTATACCCAACGGATAGCAATCCGTAAATAGCAACGCAAGCAGAACAAGAAACCCGGAGAGCAAGCTATCATCAGGCAAACAAAAGCGAGTCAGAAATCCAGTACAAGCATAAGCGTCAAAACATTGTCGGTGTGAAAATAAATCACAACTGACACGTGGTGTGTGTATCGGACACGGCCACATAGGCAACCTGCATGAAAACAAAATCCAGACAACCACGCATGCAATACATAATGCATCTCATAGCATGATATAAAAGCCATCACATCAGAAGCGAAGTAGTATCCCACAAATAAAGTGGAATACCGAGCGAATAACCATCGTCGGAATCTTAGCGGAAACCTTGCACAATCTCAACAAACATGTTAGAAACCACAAGGAGATGCAACCGGAAGTTGCACCCATGCATCATAACTCAAAATCAAGCACAATGATAAGCATATGAGTAATGAGCATGCATCGGAATACAAAGTCTCAAAATGGGGCAGCACCGCCACAACATCATAAAATGCACACAAAGTCGATCCGGAAAAGAGCGAAACCAATCACAATGATAATGTATTAGCAAGTAAGCACAAGTGCACATCAAATACAAGTCAACATGCAAAATTCGAACGGAACGGAGCTTAAAAGCGTCAAATCGAAAAAAACGCGTCAAAAATCACCAACTCGGAATTGAACAAAAATCACATGGTTGACCGCAAACGTGCCAACGGACTAAAAAACAAACTCGATTTGAATTAATTTTGCTCAGATGTGGGACTTTTAGGCCGATTTCGTCGGCTGGCATTAGCGAAACAGTAGAAAAAAGTTGTCCGAAATCGACTAAAAAGTCCACCAACAGCTCCGGAATCATCAACAAAGTCAAGTTACATTATTCGCATTCGCAAAAACATGCCACGGTTAGGAAGTTATGACCAAAACACATTTTTACGGGAAAGCGACACGATAACGTTCCTACACAACCGAACTTTTACTTCTCAAGCAAACATGCACCAAGCTCAAGCCAACGATCATACACAATTAATGCACATCGATTATGCGACTTTCAAACATGTAGACTAAGCAAAATCACCCATTAAGCATGCGAATCAATAATTCTCGACACGTGAACCATTAACACACAACAATCAAACAATTCCACGGCTAATCCATTCTTGATGCAAATTGAATATCAACATTTGTGGAACCGGATTACTCTCGACACGCAGAACACAACAATTCAAATGAAATCATCCAATTACACGTTTGCTCATAATCAACTTACTTCAAGAATCAATTAATTCAACAACTATTGTTCAAGAACATTCAACAAATCTCTACAATATCAATCTCAAATCAATGACCAAACAATTAATTCACTCAACAATTAACACAATTCTTAAATTCAAGTGTTCACCTAAGCATTTTATCAAACACCTAAGCTACAACAATATCAATTTCACTTTAATTCAATCCAAACCTCAACAATTAACAAATAATGAAGCGAAAGATTCAAGAATTGTTACCGAAAAGTAGATCGGAGGAGCAATTGATGAAGAATCCGTGGAGAGGAGGGAGTTCGCCGGAGCACGGTGGCTGGCCGAAACTAGGGAGGTCGGCGCGGTGGTCCGGCGGGGGTGGGGGAGGCGATCGTGGTTGATCGGCGGTGGTCGGAGCTCGATTGGAGACTTTGCGTTCTTGAGTGTTCTTGAAGATTGATGAAGTTGTTGTTGTGTTCTTAAGAAAAAGTTGAGAGAACTTGATTTGATCTTTGAGAGAGTCAAATCAGAATTTTTGGTGTTTGTGAATTATGAATGAAGTTGGAGGGAAATGAGAGAGTTTTGAATATATAGTGTGGTGGAAAAATAAGGTAAAATGGTAAAATTCAAGCTTATCGGCAGCTTAAGTGGAAATAACACCTTGCTCGGTACAAAATTTTGACTCTGAACCTCTTACGAAATTGTTCGCGTCTGAGTCACGAACGCAATGCAAAAAGAACGGACATCATTCAATCCAAATTAAATGAGTTCGATACGTTTAAGCGGCGAGACGTCACTGTCAAAAGTCTTTTTTTCAGCTTATTTACCGTCTGCTACTCAGAAACGTGACAAGCTCATGTCTTTCAGAGCAGAATCTTGACTCGACTTTGTCAGTAAAGTTGTAGATCTATGAGTCAGTGACCTTGTGTCAAAAGATGAGCATGATCGGACAAAAAACTAGTGAGATATGAATTTTCCCGTGAAACAACTTTCAACCTTTTTCTTAAGTTCAGTATTTCCGATTTGCGAAATAAACCAAAACGATGATCTTCGGAGGACCGTTCAAACCCGAGCTTGTCTTTGAACTTTAAGCGGATAAAATTTCTAAACCGGAACTTCGAGAACAAACACAATCTGATAAAAATTGACCGAGTTATGATTTTTCCAAAATCTGATAGACGGTGAACCGCATCAATGAATTCCACTGGTAATTCGCACTTTCGGAGTCCTTCCGCTCGGAACTGTCTCCTACTGAACATTCGGCATGAAAATGGCATCGAAACAGAATTTTTGGCACCGGAATGGCATCAATCCGACGAACGAACTGAGAGTTATGAATTTTTTTAGTGTTTGAAATACACCGGTTCAGCACTATTTTTCACTGTTCTTCTGTTGTATCGACTCAGAGAATTCGCGTATTCGGAGATCTTCCTCAAAGAATTAGCCTTCGGCCAAAACACGAAAGTTGGAGAGGATATCAAGACGGAACTTTTGGCACAGGAATCGCTCAAAAAATGTTGATCCAATCAGAAGTTGTGAACTTTGAACACCACCGGCATAGTTAACCAGCAAAAACTGAAATTCCAGAAACAATTAATTTCTGCCACTTCCCTTGATGAATTGGCTTCCGAGCCGAACATAAAAGTTGTAGAAAATACCGAGACGGTTATAACTGTCGAATATCAAAGAACCTTGATCCCATAACCAAAGAACCCAATGATATGCATGAACTAGCTAAAATACAAATGAATGAAGCATAAGTCAGTTAGTGGTAAAAAAAGAAAAGGGCAAATTTTGGGGTGCTACAACATGTTTTAATTCATGGAAGATTTTACATCTTTAGGGTTTGATGTGTTGAATGTTTTATTTGTGTGTTTTATTATATATTCACAAAGGTGTTGGGTCTTACACTCTAAGTAGGGGCCCATGACTTATTAAAAAGAAAAGAAAAGGTGATGGGTCTTACACTCTTGATAGAGGCCCAAAGAATTATTTTATATACAAAGGTGTTGGGTCTTACACTCTAAGCAGATGCCCATGACTTATTGAAAAGAAAAGAAAAGGTGATGGGTCTTACAATCTTGACAGAGGCCCAAGATTTATTTTATATACAAAGGTGTTGGTTCTTGCACTCTAAGCAGAGGCCCAAAAAGTTATTTTATATACAAAGGTGTTGGGTCTTACACTCTAAGTGAGAAGGGAGGGACTTACACTCTAATAGAGGCCCAAGATTTCATTCTTATTTAAAAATAAGAGGTGATTTTGATAAATGATTTGAAGTATTGTGGATGATTTTGAAAGAAAGTGGAGGGAATGGGGCATACACTCTGGATAAAGGCCTAAAGATTTAAATCAATTGGTTTTGAAAATGTGATAGGTGATGGGTCTTACACTCTAAGAAGAGGCCCAAATATTTTGAAATCAAAAGATGATTTTGAAAGTTTATTTGAAAGATGATGTGTATTTTAAAGATATATTTTTATCATGGTGAAAGTTTGTGAAAAGAAAACTTGAACATTGAAGCAATGATATCAAGTAAACCTTTTAGGACAAGTTGATAACAATCAAGCATTCATGTTAGGTTTTAAACATAGGTTTGGATAAAGTGGAAACACTACAAAGTTCATACAAATGAACATGTTTAAAAACATTTTCAAAGTAAAGTTCAAATGTTTTAGGAGCATATAGACATGGTGTGATCAACACAAGGGCACATAAACATATTAGCATCATGTAATCGTGGAAGAAAATCAACATGTTAAGGCAAAGGTTTAAGTAAAAAATTCAATGACATGTTTGAAAATTCATCATCCATTCACATGTAAACATACTTAAAAAATGGATTAAAATCAAGTGAGGACAAAGATGTATAAATTCAAAACATAATTTAAGGTTTATACAAGATGTATATGGTTCAAACAAATTATTGTAAGCAAGGAAAGACAAGGAATTATTCAAAAGAATCAAGAAGTTCTTTAAGAAACCCTAAAAACATAACTTACTTTGAATACTCATAAATGTATTAAAAATATTTATTTTTGGTATTTTCTTCTTATAAACATAAATTAGACATTATTAAGATCAATTTGCAAAAAGAATGGGTTCAAAATGATTAAAAATGAGAAAGTTATGATAGTTTGAAAATGTGAAGAAAAGGGAGAATATAAGTGATTAAAAATATGGGAAATGGTCCTCATGGGTGTTGAACCCATGTGTCATACCCCAAATTTTGACCACCAAGATTTCCCATCATTGTGAAGATCATCACCACAATATGGATGTACTTTCATGCCTTATCAATTTCCTCAAGGATTGTTGAGCTTTCACTACAACCAAGAATTAGGGTTTTGAGCCCTCTCCGAGTACTTAGACAAAAGATCAATCAAGAAATGAAATGATATTCAACTTGTATAGCCTCTTAAACACCTACAAAGGATCAAGAGGTCTCCCATATCAAGAATCAAGCACAAAGTTGCAACATTCCAAGTGGATCAAGCCTCGAGATCGCCAGTGTCACCAAATTAGGGTTTTGGTCGACCAAAGCCTCCAGATGAAAATTTTCCTCTGGGCATGAGCCAATGCTTCAAAACACAACCCAAGATACTCCAAGGGACCTCATGAACCCAATCATCAAGTTAATTTAGCCTCAGGGGATGCATTCATAAAAAAACCAGGAATTAGGATTTCTTGACCTAATTGACCCCTAAGTTGACTTTTGGGGCAAAGCATGAGCAGAGACCTCAAGACATGATTTGAGGGCCTCAAATACACCACATTGATCCATTTTCAACAATGGATTGATCTAAGAAGCTTGATTCACAAGTTTCAATTTCATCTGGACCACAATTAGGGTTTTAAAGAAAAAGTCAACTGTACCTTTGACTTTTGACCAAGACATGCTCCCAAACCTTGGGACATGATTCAATACACCATATAACACCTATGAAATCCATCCATTAGGTTTAAATTAGGTCAATAACTTGATTTCACAAAGGATCGCACAGTTTGGATTTCATCAGATAAAAAGTCAACTATGCACAAAATCAAGTTTAACTTTTTGGAATTTTTCACAAATATGGTTCCCCTAAGTAAAAAATAATGTTAATCTATGGTATTGATCATCATTCATTAAGGAAAATCAAGAAAAGTGAGGTTTCTTACAAAAGGGGCAACCATGTGAAACCAAAAATTTTCTAAGTTATGGAACAAAAGTGATTTTGTACCAACTTTGCAAGGTCATAACTCCTAAACCACAAGGTATTTTTCTCCCATTTAAAGCTCAAATGAAATTCCATCTGACATACTTTAAAAGTGTCAACTACAAGAGATTCCAAATCCTCATGGATTTTGAGTTATGGACTGATCAAAATGACAAAAATGAAGAAAATGGCACTTTTCCAACACTCAGTGAAAATCTGCCTAAGTTACCAGCCTTGGACATCAATGTTCATGAGGATTTTTCAGTTGGATTCAAATAGTTTCAAAACAAACTATGATCACACATGTATTGTATCATATGAGGGCTTTCTAAAAAGCACAAGAGCCTCCCATAACTCAACCTGAGCAAGGAGATATAATCCCCTAAGAATCACCATTTCCAACTGTCTTGTACAAGGCATAATTTGGCATTTTGTTCGATTTGGAAAAATTGGACAACTCCAAGCCTTGTCATCCATTTGGACACATCAGAGGATAAAATCCAAGGGGAAAGATCTGATCCCCAAGCCTCCCAAGTCCAAGAATCTACATATAGCAATAACAAACCTAAAAAGTCTAACAAGTGCAAAAGACTCCAATTTTGTTTCCAAGCATTTAATGGATGCATCAAGGTGGCATGGTCTGAGATATTTCTAACTGAATGAGTCAAGATTCAGCTCTGAATCAAAGGACCATAGGCCTGTGCCCTAACCTCAAGTTAATGGCTAGAGGAGACTAAAGTTTCCCTTAGATCAACATTGGCCAAAGGCCTGTACCAGCTGCCATTCACTATTGCTTGCAAAACAAACTTGTTGCACTATAAATAGAGCTTATTTATGCTCAATTTGAGTACACCAAAGCACTATAACTGATGCTTTCCTCAAAATCTCTCTCTTTAGGCCAAAATGCCTTCTTTTGAAAGTCATCTCTGAGTTTTTGAGTTAGAGAGCAATTCCAGCATAACTCATGATCCAAACACATCCAATATGTCATATCTAAACTGTTCAAACACTCACTTGTGATCTGAAACACCAAAATCAGAAAGTCAACCTCCAAAACCTCAAAATTTGACTTTTTTACATTTTTCAAGCCATGTCTTGATTCAGTCACTTCCAAAACCAAACCAGGCCTCAAACACACTCCAAACATCATCCTCAAATAGTCCCAATTGGTTTCCCTCACTTGGAACACCATTTGAGAGAGTTACTATCTTGGTCACTTTTGCCCCTTTTTCAAGAAAAGGACTATACTTGTTCCTGAAGATTCCAGCTGGTATTGATCATTCTAAAAGCTTCTAAGGGATCAATCAAGAGTGTTCAAAGCATTGAATTACTTCTGGCACAAGGAACTTGGCAGATAGCACAAGAAGCTCCAAGAGGTAAGTGCATCATAACTTGAACTCTCTAAATCATGCATTGGTTTGAGGTCCATTAATCATGGACCTCTCATACATATCATATGTGTTGTGTTTAAACTAATTTATCATGCTATTATTGCCTGTACCATGAGATAGCATAGAACATGCAAAATTTGGCCTATTTTGAAATCACTATCGGATTTTAAAATGGAAACATTTTCTGAAAATTCCAAGGGCACCATTGGATTCCTCATGAAATTCTAGGCAGGATACACCCTAAATTTTGTCCCAATCCATGGAGAAATGAGGAATTAGAGCCTTCACGCAAGAGGCCTAAAATCAGGCCTTGCCTTGGGCAAGGGCCAGGCATGGCGCCTTGGACAGGCCTAAAACAAGGCATCCCTTATATATTAATGAGGTGGTTTTGATACACGGATGTATCACCACCCCAGTGGTAGCGCGCATGTGTGTTTGTTGTTGAGGTCGTGGGTTCAACACCCACCCAGACCATTTTATCATTTTGCCATATTTTTCTATTTTTCATTTTTTTATGGTTTTTGTTTAATTAATTCCAAAATTAATTTCTCTCTCAATTTAAATTATTTTTTATTGATTCTTTTTTTGAAAATTCCTAAAAATGTTAAAATATTTTTATTCCATAAAAATTTCACAAAAATATTATTTATTTCATATATTTAGTATTTTTGTAAAGAATTATGTTTATTTGTTTTTAAACATTTAAAAATATTTCTTTCTCTTGATTTTGCAAATTCAAATAATTTTCAAATCATTCTATGAATGAAACATGATTTTTCAAACATTAATCCAAGATCACAACTTGTTTTTTCACACATGTTTGATAATTTTGATCATTTTAATTGAATTTTTATTCAATTAAAATACATTTAAAAATCAAATTAGGGTTTTGATTATTTTCACCCTCACAAATCTTTTTCAAAAACACTTTTGGGCCTCTAATAGAGTGTAAGACCCATTCCTTGTACATGGAAAACCTTTTTGGGCCTCAGTCATTGTATAAGTCCCGACACGATTTTCAAAATAACAGTGCGATCGTTGTTTTTCATCTGAGCCTCTCCTTGAGTTGTAAGCCCCATCTCTTGTACAAAAATAAACTTTTGGGCCTCTAATAGAGTGTAAGACCCAACACTTATTACATACAAACCATATTTGGGCCTCAGTCATTGTATAAGTCCCACTATGTTTTGAAAATCTCGGTGTGATCGTCATTTTCAAAACATTTTCATCTGGGCCTACCCTTGTGTTGTAAGTCCCATTTCTTTTCTTTTTTCAAACCTTTGTGTCATACCCCGAATTTTGACCACCAAGACTTCCCATCATTGTGTAAGACATCATCACAATATGGATGTACTTTCATGCCTCATCAATCTCCTTAAAGATGGTTGAGCATTCACCGCAATCAAGAATTAAGGTTTTAAGCCCTCTCAGAACACTTAGACAAAGGATCAATCAAGAAATGACATGATCTTCAACTTGTCTAACCTCTCAAACACACATAAAGGATCAAGAGGACTTCCACATCAAGAATCAAGCACAAGATTGCAACATTCCAAGTGGATCAAGCCTCAAGATCGCCAGTGTCACCCAATTTGGGTTTTTGGTCGACTGAGGCCTTCCAGATGGAATCTTTCCTCTGGGCATGAGCCAATGCTTCAAAGAACAACCCAAGATACTCCAAGGGACCTCATGGACCTAAACATTAAGTCAATTTAGCCTCAGGGGATGCATACAAAAAAAACTAGGAATTAGGGTTTCTTGACCTAATTCACCCCTAAGTTGACTTTTGGGACAAAGCATGAGCCAAGACCTCAAGACATGATTTGAGGGCCTCAAATACATTACATTGATCCATTTGCAACAATGGATTGATCCAAGAAGCTTGATTCACAAGTTTAAATTTCATCTGGACCACAATTAGGGTTTTCGAGGAAAAAGTCAACTGTACCTTTGACTTTTGAGCAGGACATGCTCCCAAACCTTGGGAAATGATTCAATACACCCTATAACACCTATGGAACCCATCCATTAGGTTTAATCTAGGTCAAGGACTTGATTTCACAAAGGATCGCACAGTTTGGATTTCCTCCGATAAAAAGTCAACTGTGCACAAAATCAAGTTTGACTTTTTGGAATTTTTCACAAATATGGTTCCCCTAAGTCAAAAATAATGTTAATGTATGATATTGATCATCATTCATCAAGAAAAATCAAGAAAAGTGAGGTTTCTTACAAAAGGGGCAACCTTGAGAAAACAAAATTTTTCTAAGTTATGGAATAAAAGTGGTTTTGGTACCAACTTCCAAGGATCATAACTTGAGATCCAAGCAACCATTTTGGGTGATCCAAAGCTGGATTTGTAGGTCTTGCTACACTCTACAAAAGCTTCAACAACCTCCAACTCCAATTCTTTATGGATTTTAAGTTATGGAGTGACCAAAATGACCAAAACATGAAAATAACACCAAATTTGTTGCAATGCATTTAATGGATACACCAAGGTGGCATGGACTGACACATTCCTAACTGAATGAGTCAAGGATCAGTACTGAATCAAAGGACCATAGGCCTGTGCCCTAACCTCAAGTCAATGGCTAGAGGAGACTTGAGATTCCTTTTGCTCAACATTGGCCAAAGGCCTGCTGCAGCTGCCATTCACTATGGCTTGGAAAAAAAACTTGCTCTACTATAAATAGAGTTCAACTGTGCTCAGTTTGAGTACACCAAAGCACTACAACACTTGCTTTCCTCAAAATCCCTCTCTTTAGGCCAAAATGCCTTCTTTCACAAGGTATCTCTGAGTTTTTGAGTTAGAGAGCAATTCCATCACATCCCATGATCCAAACACCTCTAATATGTTGTATCTAAGCTGATCAAACACTCAATTGTGACCTAAAACACCAAAATCACAAAGTCCACTTCCAAAACCTCAAAATTGGACTTTTCTGCATTTTTCAAGCCATGCCTTGATTCAGTCACTTCCAAAACCAAACGAAACCTCAAACACACTTCAAATATCATCCTCAAACTGTCCCAAATGGTTCCCCTCATCTGGAACACCATTTGAGAGAGTTACCATATTGGATACTTTTGCCCCTTTTGCAAGAAAGTGCCAAAACTTGTTCCTGAGGATTCCAACTGGTTCTAATCATTCTGAAAGCTTCTAAGGGATCAACCAAGAGTGTTCAAAGTATTGGATCACTTCTGGCACAAGGAACTTGACAAATAGCACAAGGAACTTCAAGAGGTAAGTACATAACAACTTGAACTCTTTGAATTATGCATTGCTTTGAAGTCCACTGATCATAAACATCTCATACATGTTATATATGTTGTGTTTGAACCAATTTACCATGTAATTCTTGTCTGTACCATGTGTTAGCATAGAAAATGCAAATATACACTACGCCAAAATTGCTTTTTGGCAGCACTACATAGACATTGCTTTTGATCAAAAGCACCGCTATATGTTTTAAAAAAAACACGCTGAAAAAAAGCGCCGCCTAAAGGCTTACTTTAGATAGCGCTTCCTGAAAGCGCTGTTAAAAGCCATACAAATGTGACACCTTAGAAAGCGCTTTCAGGAAAGCGCTGCTAAAGACACACTTTAGAAAGCGCTTTTAAAAAGCGCTGATGAAGGCCTTACGTAGGTCACACATTAGAAAACGCTTTCTGAAAGCGTTGCTATAGGCAATTAAAAAAGAAAATGCTTTTAGAGAAAAAGCGCTGCTAAAGCTAATACATGAGAAAGCGCTTTCAAAAAGCGCTGTCTTATGTTATTATTTCATAAATATTAAAAAACTTTTCATTGTTTCAGAACGCCCTAATCATTTCTTTTCTTTCTCCCTTTCTCTCGCGACTTCTCCCTCCGTCGTGTCTCCCCCTCTCTCGCGACTTTTCCCTCCATATTGCTCGTCTTCTCCGATCGACGTTTCTCTGTCAGACTTCTCCGACCGGCACTGTTCATATGTTCGTATCTCCATCTTCTCCGACCGGCATTCCTCCGTGAGTGTCACTTGTTTGTTCTCCGACCGGCACTGTTCATCGTCTTTTCTTGAGGGTTTGTTCTTGAGCATCTTGTTTTGTTTTTGTTTTATTTTTAGTTTGAATGTGTTTGTTTAAATGTAGTTTGAATTAGTGTTGTTAGAAAAATGAGGGTTATAGAGAAAAATGAGTGTTGTTAGAGTATCAAAGTGTTGATGTATGATGTTCTGAATTTTCTTGTGTGAATCTGATGACGTTGTATAAATTGTGTGTATTGTTCTTGTCTTACCTCCTCCTTCTAGCGACAGTTGCTACTATTGTTGTGTTCTGAGTTCTTGAATTTTGGTCGATGTTAGTTGTTCTGGTATGTGTGTATGACAAACTTCTGGTGTATGTTGATGAGTTTTCTGGTCTTGATTTTGTGTTTAGTCATGTAATGATCTTGATGAAGTGGGGTATGACTTTGAGGAATTGGTTTGGAATTTCTGGTATATTTTTGACGAAATTGTTTGGTATGATTAAGGTTTTGAGGACCGGTTTGTGTAAGTATTTGATGAATCATGTAAGGACTTGGATGTTTGGTTATTAGAATCTGAATTAGTGTTGATGTGGATGTTGTTTGAATTTGATTTTGAAATTGTTGTTGTAGATTACTTTAACATGAGCACTTCCTCAAAAAACTCCACGGCCAAGAAGGTGACCGAGAAAATGAAGAAGGACGGTCCAAATGTTGCAATATCTACTGCATCATCAATCGGAGCAACCTTGTTCGGGAAGAAATCTGTGACAAAGATGAAATCCCTCACAAAAGACCGCGTTCCGAAACGTGATTTTGGTGCAGATGTTGATGAGGACTGGGATGAAGACTGGTTCAATTTTCTTCATTCAGGAGGCTGGAGAGAGAGCGATTAGCTTATAGAGGGGAAGCTGTATTTTGTTGTTGTTTTGATTGTCCCCTTATATGGGTGTTAGTGATTTTTCTGGCCTTGAGTCTCTCTTTTTAATTGTATTGTATAATGTTTTGCCTCATCTGAGGCATTTTATATAATATGTCGTTTTTCCTCCTGCAAGGAATTACCCTTTTATGTATATGCTAGCCCCTCGAGTACTTAAGTCGAGATGACTTAGAGTGGTCGATCATGAGGTGCCAAGCGTAATTTTTTTGCCAATAGAAAGCATAAAAGGCCAGAAAAAGCGCTGCTAAAGGTCTACTTTAGAAAGCGATTTTCCAGAAAAAGCGCTGCTAAAGGCCTACATAAGTCAACGCTTTTGCATAAAACAAAAGTGCTGTCTTTACCTATAGCAGCGCCACCTTAGGCAGCGCTTTTAAGCGTTGTTAAAAGCCAAAAAAAGCACTGTCTTTTCCCTTCCGTGGCATAGTGATAGGCCTATTTCAAAACCACTATCGGGTTTTAAAATAGGGACCTTATATGAAAAAACCAAGACCACCATTGGATTCCTTGTGAAATTCTAGGTCAGATGCACCTAAATTTTGTCCCAATCCATGGAGAAATGAGAAAGTTAGAGGCTTCACATAAATTGCCCAAAAGCTTGCCTTGCCCTGCCTTGCCCAGGCCTAGAAACAAGGCATGACTTATGATTTAATGGGGTGGTTTTGATACACGGATGCATCACCACCCCAGTGGTAGCGCACATGTGTGTTCGACTTGATGGTCGTGGGTTCAAACCCCACCAGACCATTTTGCCATTTCCCCTATTTTTGCTATTTTTTTTTTCATATTTCCATGTTTTTGTTAATTAATTGAAAAATTAATTTCTCTCTCAATTTTAATTATTTTTTATTGGTTCTTTTTTTAAAAATTCCCAAAAATGTTAAAATATTTTATTCCATGAGAATTTCACAAAAATATTATTTATTTCATATATTTGCTATTTTTGTAAAGAATTATATTTTTATTTGTATTTAAACATTAAAAATATTTATTTCTCTTGGTTTTGCAAAATTCAAATGATTTTTTAATCATCCCATGAATGAAACATGATTTTCCAAATATAAATCCAAGATTCCAACCTCTTTATCATATGTTTGATTATTTTAATTGAATATTTTTTTAAATTAAAATACATTAAAAAACCAAAAATTAGGGTTTTGATCATTATCACCCTAACAAACCTTTTCAAACAATTTTGGGCCTCTATTAGACTGTAAAACCCAATCCATTTTTAACCAAAACCTTTTTGGGCCTCAGTCCTTGTATAAGTCCCACTGCGATTTTAAAATCTCGGCACGATCGTCGCCTTTTAAACAAAAAAACCTTTGGGCCAACCTTTGTGTTGTAAGTCCCATTTCTTTTTTTTTCTAACCTATGGGCCTCTCCTTGAGTTGTAAGACCCATCCCTTTGTACAAAAAACCTCTTTGGGCCTCAGTCATTGTATAAGTCCCAGTACAGTTTACAGATCAACAATCCGATTACTGTTTTCCATCTGGGTCTCTCCTTAAGTATAAGCCCCAACAATCTTTTCAAAAACAACTTCCTTTTTTATTTAGGTTCAAATATACAGTTGTTATCAAAATTTTCTTTAATTTCTTGAACAACTAACAATACAGCTATGGAAGCTTGCTCGCCTGTAAGTTTTTATCAGCTTTCTTTTACGTACTTGCACATATACATGTATATATTTGTTTAAACAGCATGGAAGCTTGCTCACCTGTAAGTTTTTATCAGCTTTACTTTACATGCTTTTATATATATAACTGTATTGTGGGAAGCTTGCTCACCTGTAAGTCCTTCTTTCATATCCTTTTAAATACTTGTCATATATTAACTGTATATATACTAGTATATCTGCTTGGAGTTTTCCCCGACAACTAGGTAAAGCTAGTTGGTCACTCTTTAATACAGTCAAAACTAGATCCCCATAGGATTTCCAGATACAGTCTTGCCTTCTCTTGGGCTAAAACAATATGGAACAAAGAGAAAGGCATTATTCCCGGTGAAACTTTTCTCAGATTGTCACTATTAGAAATTGTCAAAGAAATTCATTTCCCCAGAGAGGATTAATTCTCGGTGAAACCTCTCTTGAATTTCTTCAAACCCTAGAACTGTTCACTAAAGAAAAGATTATTCCCGGTGAAACGTTTCTTGAACTCTTCTTAGGTTTGGACCCACAGACTTCCTAAAAACATCCCTGCCTCCTCTTGGGCTTTGTACAAGGACCCTCTGGCTTCTTAGAAGTTCTCATGCCTTTTCTTGGGCTTAATATAAGGACCCTGAAGACCTCTTAAAGGTATAGGATATGACTTAGACATCTTTTGCTAGAGCAATCTTTCCAGTGTTAGAACATCAAACCATGTTAGGGTTGATACTGATCCCTTAAAAGCACCTGCCTCCTCTTGGGCATCATACAAAGATAAACTCTTCCATACTAGTAGACTTGGACAGTCTAATCTCCTCTTGGATCTCAAAGACATTCTCAAGTTCCATACAAACACAGGAAAAACCCTGGTCATTTAACCAATCTCCAGTAGAGTTAGAACCGTTACAGGATCTAAAACTCAGTCTTTCATCCTAAAATTCCCCAGCCTGGGTCAGCCTACCATCAGTATAATACTATCCCAAATCAGATCCTCAAGGCATATGATATCTCAACTCTTTTTTAACCCTCAACAACAGTTGATTCCCCTTTTGGACCTACCTCGGGATCTCAATAATCCCCAGCAGAAGTCAGCCTCCTCTTGGGCTTTGTATAATGTTTCTCCCCAGTGGAGCTAACCTTTTCAGACTCTCTTGTTGAGTCAATCACCTTTTAATACCCTCTTGTTGAGTCAACCCTTTTTTTATCCTCATCTTGGGCTTTGTACAAGACAGATGAAAACACTCTCTTGTTGAGTCGATCTTTTTCAGCCTCCTCTTAGGCTTGGTATAATGATTTCCCCTAGTAGAAGTCAGTCTCCTCTTAGGTTTTGTATAATGATTTCTCCAGCTTGTTCAGCCACAATCTTGGGCTTTGTACAAGACAGATAAAAGCACTCTCCAATAGAGTCAGTTTCCCCCTTTTCAGCCTCAATCTTGGGCTTTGTACAAGACACCTAAAATATCCTCAGCCGAGTCAGTAAAGTCCTTTTCAGCCTTAATCTTGGGCTTTGTACAAGACAAACATAATATTTTCCCCAGAAAAGTCAAACTTTTAGCCTCCTCTTAGGCTTTGTATAATGATATCCCCAAAAGAGTCAATCTCTTTTTAGCCTCAATCTTGGGCTTTGTACAAGACAGATAAACACTCTCTTGTTGAGTCAGTCTTTTCTAGCCTCCTCTTAGGCTTTTAGGCTTTGTATAAGGACTTCCCCAGAGGAGTCAATCAATCTCTTAGCTTCAACCTTGGGCTTTGATCAAGGCACACAAAAATCAACATCCCCTCAGAGGAAATCAAATTCTCTTTGTAGGAAGACATTTCTCTGTGTTATCACACATCAAAACAGATAATTCAAATCAAACCCTAATCCCAGATAACTGTTGTAAGTGGCACACTTGTTGATTCAAATATCCAAGTTGTTGTCCATCTTTATCCTGGTAAATCCTCTCTTTCATCTAATTGCTATAAGCGGCAAGCCTTTGGATTATTTACATCCATGCCACTGTCCCTCTCTTAGCATGAGAAATTCCTAAGGAAAAATGACATTGCTCTACATTGAGTTAAAGTTTTCCCCTTCAGGATAACACCCCTATAAAGGAAATTATGGCATTGCTGGATTCTCATATCCCAGTTAAAGTAACCCCCTTTATAAACAGTCACCCAACGGTTATGATAAACAGACTAGAAGTCTCCCTTTAGAGATGACAATTTCTCTCTCAGTTAAACCTTTAGCTTCAATCTTGGGCTTTGAACAAGACACAAATACTCCTTTTAGCTTCAATCTTAGGCTTTGAACAAGACACCAAAACATCATCTTTTTCCTCCCATAGGATAGGAGGAACTACGATTGCTCTGATTTCCCTGTTTCTTTAAACGGGAATACGTAGGCATAAGATTGCGAAATCTTAGCGAGCATACTAATCAAAAACTCTAGGTCCACTACCTTCATACTAATAAAAAACACTACACCAGTACCTTCATACCAATCAAAACTGAGGTCCAATACCTCACCAAAATCATAAAAAACTCTCTCTCTCTCTCTCATATTTCCCAAGAAACTTTCCCAACCCATCAACGGATAAACACCATCAAGTACAAAGCGGAACCTAAAACTAAAAACCTGTGGATAACCACATATAGGATGGGAAATTGACAACTTCCCATTGTATAACCTGACCCCGGGCCCTCGAATCTCTTTAAGCGTTTGTTCAGTTAAACATTCGCGTGCAAGGTTAGCTTTAGATAGCTTCCATTTCCCTTCCAGCTTCACGGGATAAATAAGAAATAAAAAAGTAGCACCCCCTCCTCTTCATTGAGGAGAAAACCTAATTCTGCGATAAGGTGGTCACGTCACTGAAAAAAATCGCACGCTACACTTTGGGCCTCTCCTTGAGTTGTAAGACCCATCCCTTTGTACAGAAAACCTTTTTAGGCCTCAGTCGTTGTATAAGTCCCAGTACAGTTTTCAGATCAATGGTACGATTACAGTTTTTCATCTGGGCCTCTCCTTGAGTATACACCCCAATCTTCTTTTCAAAAATAACTTCCTTTTTTATTTAGGTTCAAATTCATAGTTGTTATCAAAACTTTCTTTAATTTCTTGAACAACTAACCATACAACTGTTACAATGGAAGCTTGCTCACCTGTAAGTTTTAAACAACTTTCTTTTACATACTTGCACACACACACACACACACACACACACATATATATATATATATATATTTTGTTTGTGCTTGAAGCTTGCTCACCTGTAAGTCCTCCAACCCTCTTTTTACATACAATATATATTTCATCTGTATATATATGCCTGTATATTATCTGCTTTGAGTTTTCCCCCAGCAATTAGGTCTAGGATTAGATAAAACCAGTGGTCACTCTTTCAACAGTCAAAATTAGTTCCCCATAGGAATTCCAGATACAGTCTTGCCTCCTCTTGGGCTTATACAATATGAAACAAAGAGAAAGACATTATTCCCGGTGAAACTTTTCTCAGACTGTCACTATTAGAAAATTGTCAAAGAAGTTCATTTTCCCCAGAGAGGATTAATTCTCGATGAAACCTCTCTTGAATTTCTTCAAACCCTAGAATTGTTCACTAAAGAAAAGATTATTCCTGGTGAAACTTTTCTTGAACTTTTCTAAATTTTGGACCCACAGACTTCCTAAAAGCATCCCCGCCTCCTCTTGGGCTTTGTACAAGGACCCTCCGGCTTCTTAGAAGTTCTCATGCCTTCTCTTGGGCTTAGTACAAGGACCCGAGACCTCTTAAAGGTATAGGACAGAACCTAGTCATCCTTTGTTAGAGCAGCCTTTCCAAAGAGTCAAAACCTCAGACCAATTTAAGGGTTGATTCTCATCCCTTAAAGCACCAGCCTCCTCTTGGGCATCATACAAAGATAAACTCTTCCATACCAGTAGACTTGGACAGTCTAATCTCCTCTAGGATATCAAAGACATTCTCAAGTTCCCTACAAGCACAGGAAAAAACCCTGGTCATTTAACCAATTTCCAGTAGAGTTAAAACCCTCATAGGATCTAAAACTCAGTCTTTTATCCTAAATTTCCCCAGCTAGGGTCAGCTTATCATCAGAACCTCAAGGCATCTGATACCACAACTCTTCTGTAACCCTCAGTAAGAGTTGATTCCCCATCTTGGACCTGGCTCTGGATCTCAATAATTCTCAGCAGAAACTAGCCTCCTCTTAGGCTTTGTATAAAGATTTTTCCCCACTCTCTTGTTGATTCAATCACCTAAAAACACTCTCTTGTTGAGTCACCTCTTTCAGCCTCAATCTTGGGCTTTGTACAAGACAGACAAAGTACTCTCTTGTTGAGTCCATCTTCTTTCTTAAAGCACTCTCTTGTTGAGTCAACCTTTTTTTAGCCTCCTCTTAGGCTTTGTATAATGATTTTCCTCAGCAGAGTCAGTCTCAAAAGCACTCTCTTGTTGAGTCAATATCTTTTAGCCTCAATCTTGGGCTTTGTACAAGACAGATAAAAACACTCTCAAGTTGAGTCAATCATTCACTTTCAGTCTCAATCTTGGGCTTTGTACAAGACACGCATAAATATCCTCCAGCCTCAATCTTGGGCTTTTTACAAGACACCCACATAAGCATTCTCTTGTTGAGTCAATCTTTCGGCCTCAATCTTGGGCTTTGTACAAGACACATATAAATCTCCCTAAGTAGAGTCAATCCTCTTTTCAGCCTCAATCTTGGGCTTTGTACAAGACAAAGCATACTCTCCAGCAGAGTCAATCTTCTTTTTCTAGCCTCAATCTTGGGCTTTGTACAAGACAGATAAAACCTCTCACTAGTAGAGTCAGTTTCCCCTTTTAGCCTCAATCTTGGGCTTTGTACAAGATAGACAAAATATTTCCCCAAAAAAAGTCAACTTTTAGCCTCCTCATAGGCTTTGTATAATGATATCCCCAAAAGAGTTAATTCTCTTTTAGCCTCAATCTTGGGCTTTGTACAAGACAAATAAAACACTCTCTTGTTGAGTCAGTCTTTTCCAGCCTTCTCTTAGGCTTTGTATAAGGACTTCCCCAGTGGAGTCAATCGATCTCTTAGCTTCAACCTTGGGCTTTGATCAAGGCACATACAAAAACCACCATCCCCTCAGAGGAAATCAAAATCTCTCTGTAGGAAGACATTTCTCTGTATATCACGCATCAAAATAGATAAATCAAAATAAACCCTAATTCTAGATAACTGCTGTAAGTGGCACACTTGTTGATTCAAATATCCAAGCTGTAGTCCATCTCTTATCCTGATAAACTCCCTCTCTCATCTAATTGCTGTAAGTGGCAAGCCTCTGGATTATTTACATCCACGCTGTCATACCCCAAATTTTGACCACTAATATTTCCCATCATTGTGCAAATCATTATCACAATATGGAGGAACAGTCATACCTCATTAGTCTCCCCAAAGATGGGTGAGCATTCACTACAATCAGAATTAGGGTTTTGAGCCCTCTCAAAACATCTAGACAAAGGATCAATCAAGAACTGACATGATCTTCAACTTGTCTAACCTCTCAAACATCCATAAATGATCAAGAGGACTCCCACATCAAGAATCAAGCACAAGGCTGCAACATTCTAGGTGTATCAAGCCTCAAGATCACCAGTGTCACCAAATTAGGGTTTTGGTCGACCAGGGCTTCCAGGTGGAAATTTTCATCTAGGAATGAGCCAATGCTTCAAAATATAACTTAAGATACTCTAAGGGACCTCATGGACCCAATCATCAAGTTAATTTAGCCTCAGGGGATGCCTTCACCAAAATCACGAATTAGGGTTTCTTGACCTAATTCACACGTAAGTTGACTTTTGGGAAAAAACATGAGCCAGGACCTCAAGACATGATTTAAGGGTCCCCAATGCACTACATTGATCAATTTTCAACAATGGATTGATTCAAGAAGCTTGATACACAAGTTTCAATTTCATCAGGACCACAGTTAGGGTTTTAGGGAAAAGTCAACTGAACCTTTGACTTTTGACCAAGACATGCTCCCAAACTTTGGGACATGATTCAATACACACTATAACACCCATGGAACATATCCATAAAGTTTGATTTAGGTCAAGGACTGGATTTCACAGGATTGTACAGTTTAGAATTCATCTGATAAAAAGTCAACTGTGCACAAAAGTCAAAGTTGAATTTTTGAGATTTTTCACAATTATGGTTCTTTAACCCTAAAATGATGTTAATGTGTGATTTCAATCATCATTCATCAAGAAAAATCAAAGAAAGTGGGATAACTTGTAAAAGGGGTAACCATAAAAAATTTAGAATTTTTCTAAGTTATGGAACAAAGTGGCTAGGGTACCAACTTCCAAGGATCATAACTCGAGATCCAAGAAACCATTTTGGCTGATCCAAAGATGGATTTGTAGCTCTCATGGCATACTTTAAAAGTGTCAACTACGCCTCATTCCAATTCCTCATGGATTTTAAGTTATGGAATGATCAAAATGGCTGAAAACATGAAATGTCACTTTTTCCAACACTTAGTGAAATTTTCACTAAGTCAGAATCTGTTTCACTTTTTCCAAAATGTAAGGCCATTTTTCACTTGGATCCAAAAAGTTTCAAAACAAACTATGATCACACATGTGTTGTATCATATGAGAGCTTTCCAAAATGGCCAAGAACTCCATCAAGTTCCATCTGAGCTAAGAGTTGTAACAATGGCAATATGCCTTGATGCAACTGTCATAACAAGGCAGATTTGAGCATTTTGCTCGATTTGATCAAATTTTGCAAATGGTAAACAAGTTTATCCATCTGAACACCTCAGGAGGAGACCAAGGAGGAACCAACACTGATCCATAAGCCTCCCAAGTCTTTGGAACTACAAGTAGCATGCCAAACCTAAAAAGCCTAAAAAGGGGACAAGACTCCAATTTTGTTTTGGGGCATTCAATGGATGCACCAAGGTGGGTTGAACTGAGCCATTTCCAACTGAATGAGTCAAGAATAAGCTCTGAACCAAAGAACCATAGGCCGGTGCTCTAACCTCTAGTCAATGGCTAGAGGAGACTTAAGATTCCAAAGTGAAGCAATTGGAAAATGAGCTGCTATAGTTACCATTCACTATTACTTGTAAAACAAACTTGCTCTACTATAAATAGAGCTCATTTGTGCTCAGTTTGAGTACACCAAAGCACTACAACACTTGCTTTCCTCAAAATCTCTTTCTCTAGGGCAAAATGCCTTCTTTTGCAAGGTAACTCTGAGTTATTAAGTTAGAGAGCATTTCCATCACAGCTCATGATTCAAACACATCCAATATGTCATATCTAAGCTGTCCAAACTCTCATAAGTGACCTGTAACACCAAAATCACAAAGTCCCCCCTCAAAACCTCAAAATTGGACTTTGTTTGCATTTTTCAAGCCATGTCTTGATTCAGTCACTTCCAAAACCAGATAAAACCTCAAACACACTCCAAATATCATCCTTGAACTGTCCCAAATGGTTCCACACATTTGGAGCACCATTTGAGAGAGTTGTTATATTGGCCACTTTTGCCCCTTTTGCAAGAAAGAGCTCAAACTTGTTCCTGAGGATTCCAAATGGTTCCAACCATTCTAAAAGCTCTAAGGGATCAATTGAGAGTGTCCAAAGCATTAAATTGTTTCTGGAATAAAGCACTTGACAGATAGCCCAAAAAGCTCCTAAAGAGGTAAGCATCACAACTTGAACTCTTTGAAATATGCATTGCTTTGAAGTCCACTGATCATGCACATCTCATACATGTTATATATGTTGTGTTTGAACCAATTCATCATGTAATTCATGCCTGTAACAAGAGGTAGCATAGAAAATGCAAATCATGGCCTATTTTAAAACCACTATTGGGTTTTTTTCAATAGGAGCCTCATCTGAAAAAAACCACCACCACCATTGGATTCCTTGTGAAATTCTAGGCAGGATAGACCTAAATTTTGTCCCAATCCATGGAGAAATGAGAAAGTTACAAGCTTCACGTTTTTGGCCAAAATCTTGCCTTGCCTTGCCTTGGCCAAGCCTAAAAACCATGTCACCCTCATATATCCATGGGGAGGTTTCGATACACGGATGTATCACCACCCCAGTGGTAGAGGGCGCGCCCTGCACACAATAGGTCTGGGGTTCGAATCCCCCTCGCCCCAGATCCTCTTTTTATAACTTTTTTCATATTGTTTTTATCATTTTTCATGTTATTTTTAAATGATTTGGAAAATTAATAACTCTCTCAATTTTAATTATTTTTGATTGGTTCTTTTTGCAAAAAATCACAAAAATGTTGAAATATTTATTTCTACAAAAAAAATCAGATTTATATTTATTATTTAATATAGTTGATATTTTTGTAAATAAATTCATTTTAATTGTTTTTAAACATTTTAAAAAGTGAATACTTATCTTGAAAATCAAAACCAAATGAGTTTTAATTCATCTTGTGATTAAAACATCAATTTTCAAACCTTAAACCACAAATCATAAGTTGTTTATTCAAACTTATTTGCTGTTTTTATCATTTTAATTAATTTTCTTTGAAAAATTACTTTTAAGAATGATGAAATTAGGGTTTTGTTGATTTTCACCCTAACAAACTTTTTCAAAACACTCATGGGCCTCTAATAGAGTGTAAGACCCAACCCCTTTTGAAAACCAAACCTTTTTGGGGCTCAGTCATTGTATAAGCCCCCCCCCCCCTCGCCCCAGATCCTCTTTTTATCACTTTTTTCATATTGTTTTTATCATTTTTCATGTTATTTTTAAATGATTTGGAAAATTAATAACTCTCTCAATTTTAATTATTTTTGATTGGTTCTTTTTGCAAAAAATCACAAAAATGTTGAAATATTTATTTCTACAAAAAAATCAGATTTATATTTATTATTTAATATAGTTGATATTTTTGTAAATAAATTCATTTTAATTGTTTTTAAACATTTTAAAAAGTGAATACTTATCTTGAAAATCAAAACCAAATGAGTTTTAATTCATCTTGTGATTAAAACATCATTTTTCAAACCTTAAACCACAAATCATAAGTTGTTTATTCAAACTTATTTGCTGTTTTTATCATTTTAATTAATTTTCTTTGAAAAATTACTTTTAAGAATGATGAAATTAGGGTTTTGTTGATTTTCACCCTAACAAACTTTTTCAAAACACTCATGGGCCTCTAATAGAGTGTAAGACCCAACCCCTTTTGAAAACCAAACCTTTTTGGGGCTCAGTCATTGTATAAGCCCCCCCCCCCCCCCCCCCCCCCCCCCCCCCGTGTTTTCAAAAACCTAGGTGCGATCGCCGTTTTCAAACAAATCAATTGGGCCTCTCCTTGAGTTGTAAGCCCCATATTTTTTGTATAAAAATAATCTTTGGGCCTCTTGAGAGAGTATAAGACCCATATCTTTGTATAGAAAACCTTTCCTGGGCCTCACATGTTGTATAAGTCCCTCTGTACAAATTCAAACAACGGTGCGCTCACTGTCAAACCTTGGGCCTCTCCTTGAGTTGTAAGCCCCAATCTCTATTCAAAACACTTTCTCCTTTGATTTTTAATTCAAACATATGATTGCTATCAAAACTTTATTTAATTTCTTTGAACAACTAACCACACAGCATGGAAGCTCTACAACGGGTAAGTGTTTATCCGCTTTTATTTACTGCTTCCATGTATAGAACTGTATTATGGGAAGCTGCACATGGTTAGTCTTCTTTCATACCTTTTAAAATACTTGTCATATATCAACTGTGTATATACTAGTATAGTTATTTAGAGTTTTCCCCGACAACTACGTCTAGAACTAGGTAAAGCCCGTTGGTCACTCTTAAATACAAACAAAACTAGATCCCCATAGGATTCCAGATACAGTCTTCCCTTCTCTTGGGGTTAAACAATATGGAACAAAGAGAAAGGCAGTATTCTCGGTGAACCTTTTCTCAGACTGTCACCATTAGAAATTGTCAAAGAAACTCTAATCCCCATAGATGATCTTTTCTCCGTGAATGGCATCTCTTGAGTTTCTTCCAAACCCTTGAACTTTCCTGGAATGATCTCTTCTCTGTGAATTGCATTTCTTGAACTTCTCTTGCATTTCTGTCAAGTAGCAATGCCGAAGTGGTGAATCAAAAAGAGGAATCTTACAGCAACAATTCCATCAATGCAATTGAACCAGTACCATCTAAAGAAAGAGTAGAAGAGGATGACAAAATGGCTGACGACTTCAGGTCTGAGTCGGACGCGTCTCTCAACATCGTATGCAACATGGTCTCTGTCCTTCCAAAAGAATACGACCAAGTCATGGAGGTCGAAGAAGAGGAGGATGTTATGGAGAGTGAAGTTATAGGGCACAGGCCAGTATGTTACTATATTATGAATAACGGTTGTGTCGAGGAACAAAATGCCTTTTTCAAAAGGCCAGATGACTCCATGCGTGGCCACCTCAAGCCTCTATTCATAAAGGGGAAAGTGGAGAACGTGGGAGTGAACAAAATCCTGGTTGATGGAGGGGCTGCAGTTAACTTAATGCCCCATTATATGTTGAAAATGATAGGGAAAGATGAGTCTGATGCAAAGCCCCACAGCATGGTATTGTCAAACTATGAAGGCAAAGCGGGAACCACTTTGGGTGTTATCCAAGTGGATTTAACTGTTGGGACTATAACTAGACCAACGATGTTCATGGTCATAGCCTCAAAGGCTAATTATAATTTACTTCTGGGTAGAGAATGGATCCATGGCGTGGGTGATGTGCCCTCGTCGATGCATCAGCGTATAGCTATTTGGTGAGCTTATGGAATTGTCGAAAAAATAGAGGCGGATCAAAGCTATTTCATGGCTGAAGTAAACCATATGGATTGATGCAGCTTCGATAAACACTTGGCCCATATAGCTCCATCCAGTCCAGCAACTTTCGACCTGAAGGCAACTGATAATGCTTTCTATTCGCTGTATCTCCACCCCATATATGGTTTCCAGTGGGATATGGAAATGGTCGACGAGGCAAACTATATCTTTGGGACTGCACATATAGAGCCAACGGGCTGGGGAAGTGAGTTTGGTGACGATGAGTGAGTCAGCAGCGCTCAAAAAGATTACGGCTTATATAGCCGAAAATAAACTCAAGGCGGCTCTTGAAGCCGAAGTAAAATACATGGCTGTCGAAGCCAATAGAAATGATTTCAACAAACAATGTCCTCAGAGGGACGTTGAAGAGGATCTGTTCAACGCAGAAGTTGGCGAATGGCAACATCAAAAGTTAGACGCCATTTATGATGACGAACCCTTGGGGTTTGAAAAAGGACCCAGCTTCAACAGACATGAAGATGGTGGCGCAGGATCCATTGGAAAAAGTCAATTTAGGACTGGGGGCAGAAAAAAGGCCAACCTACGTAAGTGCCAAGATGGGTACTCAGTTAAAAGTTGAAATAGTCCAACTGCTGAAAGAATTTAAAGATTGTTTCGCGTGGGACTACGACGAAATGCCTGGGCTCGACAGGAGTTTGGTCGAATTGAAGTTGCCCATAATAGCAGGAAAGAAGCCTGTAAATCAAACTCCCAGACGCTTCACACCAGAGATTTTGTCGATGATTAAAGAGGAGGTCGAAAGACTTCTGAAATGTAAGTTCATCCGCACAACGAGGTATGTCGAATGGATTGCAAATATTGTTCTTGTAATAAAGAAAAATGGAAAATAAAGGGTATGCATTAACTTTCGAGATTTGAATTCAAGCTACCCCTAAGGACGAATATCCTATGCCAGTGGCAGAAATGCTTATAGATTCTGCTGCAGGCCATGAGTATCTGAGTATGTTAGATGGATACTCTGGCTATAATTAAATTTTTATTGCTGAAGAAGATGTCCCTAAGACGACATTTCGTTGTCTCGGATCCATAGGCACCTACTAATGGGTGGTAATGCCCTTCGATTTAAAAAATGCTGGGGCAACTTATCAGCGAGCCATGAACTCAATTTTTCATGATTTTATTGAAACTTTCATGCAAATCTATATAGATGACATTGTAATCAAGTCTGTTTCAGGCGAAAATCATGTGGACCATCTTCGACAGTCCTTTGAAAGGATGAGGAAGTTTGGTTTAAAAATGAACCCTCTCAAATGTGCTTTTGGTGTGCAGGCGGGAGATTTCCTTAGCTTTGTGGTCCACAAGAAGGGGATCGAAATCAATGAAAAAAAGCCAAAGCAATATTGGAGGCGAAAGCGCCATCGACAAAGAAGGAGTTGCAGTCTCTGCTTGGGAAGATCAACTTTCTCAGAAGGTTCATCTCCAACCTTAGTGGAAAAATGCAAGCCTTCTCTCCTCTACTTCCACTGAAGAAGGAAGATTTTGCATGGAGGCAGGATCAACAAGCTGCGTTCGACAAAATCAAGGAATACTTGACCCATCCCCCAATCTTGATGTCTCCTTGCAGAAGTAAAAGTATGAGGTTGTATATAGCGGCATCAGATAGGACATTAGGAAGTATGTTATGTCAAGAGGATGAGAATGGCGTCGAAAGAGCCATCTACTACCTCAGTAGAGTCTTAAACGATGCCGAAACTAGGTATAGTGGTAGCGAGCGATTTTTGATGTGGTTGCAAAGCACTACCGCTCTTTGGTATCTACAGCTCGATTCATTTTTTATCCTATTAAAGGTGATGAAGGAACAGAAATAGATGTCTCAAATTAACCCTACTTGCAAACTGAGGTTAAACAGCGGTCTGTTAGGTTACAGATGCTACAAAGATTCGGGGTCTCTATTGGGTGTATTTTTTTAAAAGTGGTGTTCGGACGGATGCTTCTTGATAGATATGTGGGATTTTGTTTTTTTTTGTTTAGTGTGCTCGCTAAGATCTTTTCTTTCGATCTTATGCCTACGTATTCCCGTTTTCCGAAACAGGGAAATCAGAGCGATCGTAGTTCCTCCTATTCTATGGGAGGAAAATGGTGTTTTGGTGTCTTGTTCAAAGCCCAAGACATGAAGCGAAAGGTGGTTTGTATCTTGTTCAAAGCCCAATATGTGAAGCTAAAAAGTCTATTTGTATCTTGTTCAAAGCCCAAGATGTGAAGCTAAAAGGTGTGGTCTTTAGAGAGAATTTGTCATCTCTAAAGAGGTTTGTTTGTCACAACTGTTTATAAAGGAGAATTACTTTAACCGGGATGTGTGAATCCGGCAATTCCATAATTTCCTTTATAGGGGATTTCCAACCTGAAGGGGAAGACTTTAACTCAGTGTAGAGCAATGCTATCTTTCCCTAGGAATTTCTCATGCTAAAAGAGGGACAGTGGCATGGATGTAGATGATCCAGAGGCTTGTCGCTTACAGCAATTAGATGAAGGGAAAGGAGTTGTTGATGTTTGTGTACTGTGAACGAGGCACAACTTTGATGCTAAAAGGTTGATTGGATCAACCAGTGGTTTTCTTATACAAAGCCTAAGAGGAGGCTAATATGTGTCTCGTACAAAGCCTGAGAGAGAGGCTAAAAGGTTGATTGACTCAACGAGGGAGTCTCTTATGTGTCTCGTACAAAGCCCGAGATGGAGGTGGAAGGGTGATTGACTCAACGAGGGAGTCTCTTAGGTGTCTCGTACAAAGCCCGAGAGAGAGGCTAAACGTTGTTTGACTCTGCTGGGGAGAATTTTGTATCTCGTACGAAATCGAGATGGAGGCTAAAAGTGTTAGCTCCGCTGGGGAGAATCATTGTACAAAGCCCAAGAGAAGGCTATTGTAACTGTTCAGTTGAGTGACAGGTCCAGTATACTGATTTTAAAGAGAAAATTAGTTCTTATATGAGTAATGCTGTACTCAAGGATTTGATCCGAGGATTAGGGATATTTCCTTTTCTTTAAGGAAATGGGAAATCCAAAGGGTATTGAGACTGTCCAAGTCTACAGGTTTCCTTCGAAGGGGTCACTTGAGAATGTCTTTGAGACTCAAGGATATTAGACTGTCCGTGTCTAGAGTTTCATCTTTTGTACTATGCTTTGAGAAACAGTAGTAGACTCTTTGAAAGGATTGTTCTATGAAGATGACTAAGTTTTGTTCCTATACCTCTAGGAGGTCGTCGGGACAATTTGTACGAAGCCCAAGAGGAGACTGGATGCTTTTAAGAAGCTGAGAGGTCCTTGTACGAAGCCCAAGAGGAGGCTATCATTCCCGGAGGAAGAATCATTATATGAAGCCTAAGAGGAGGTTGTGAATACTTCTAAGAAGCCGACGGGTCCTTGTACAATGCCCAAGAGGAGGCGGGGTTACTTTTAGGAAGTCTGTGGGTCCTTGTACGATGCCCAAGAGGAGGCCGATGCTTTTAAGAAGCCCGTGGGTCCCCAAACCCCGAGAAGTTCAAGAAATTCCATTCACCGAGAATAGATCAAGCCAGGAAAGTTCGAGAATTTGGAAGAAACTTAAGAGATGCCATTCCCAGAGAAAAGATCATCTCTGGGGAATAGAGTTTCTTGACAAGTGCTTTTAAGAAGCCTGTGGGTCCCCAAACCCCGAGAAGTTCAAGACATGCCATTCACCGAGAATAGATCAAGCCAGGAAAGTTCGAGAATTTGGAAGAAACTCAAGAGATGCCATTCACGGAGAAAAGATCATCTTTGGGGAATAGAGTTTCTTTGACAACTTCTAAAGGTGACAATCTATGAAAGGGTTCACTGAGAATGTTGCCTTTCAGATCTCCATATTGTTTAACCCTAAGAGGAGGGAAGACTGTGTCTGGTAATCCTATGGGGATCTAGTTTTGACTATTTCTAAGAATAAACGAAATGACTTTTCCTAGTTCTAGACGTAGTTGCCGGAGAAACTCTAAATATCTATACTATTATTACACAGTTGATATGAGTTTATGAAAGAAGACTTACAGCAAAACAGCCCCACAATACAGTTATATGTATATGAAAGCGGTAAATGAAAGCGTATAAACACTTACTCGGTTGTAGAGCTTCCATGCTGTTTGGTTAGTTGTTCAACAAAGACAGATTAAAAACAACAACATATTTCAAAATCAAAGGAGAAAGTGCTTTGAAAAAGAAAAATTTGGGGCTTACAGCTCAAGGAGAGGCCCAAGGTTTTATCAGTGAGTGTATTGTTTGAATTTGTACAGAGGGACTTATACAAGTGACTGAGGCCCAAAAAGATTTTATGTACAAAGGGATGGGTCTTACACTCTAATAAAGGCCCAAAAGTTTTAAAGAAAAAGAGTGGGGCTTATAACACGAGGGTAGGCCCAGAAGACCTTTCATTAAAAATGGCGATCGCGCCGAGGTTTTCTTTTAACGCAGAGGGACTTATACAATAAGTGAGGCCTAAAGTTGTTTTGGTTAAAAGGGGGTTGGGTCTTACACTCTATTAGAGGCCCAAAAGTTTTTGAATGGGTCTTATAGCTCAAGGAGAGGCCCAGATGGTTTATTTTTAAACTGGCGACGATCATGCCGAATTTAAAAATGTACAGAGGGACTTATACAATGAGTGAGGCCCAAAATATTTATGTACAAGTGGGTTGGGTCTTACACTCTAATAGAGGCCCAAAAGTTTTTGAATGGGTCTTATAGCTCAAGGAGAGGCCCAAAAGTTATTTTTCAAAAGGGCGACGATCGCGCCGTTTGTTTTTTACGGTATCGGGACTTATACAATACATTGAGGCCCAAAAATGATTTGGTCAAAAAAAGGATCAAAATGATTTATGAGGGTTGAATTAATCCAAAAACCCTAATTTTTTTTCAAAATGTGTTTTAATTGAATAAAAATTCAATTAAAATGATCAAAATTGTTTAACATATAGAAAACAACTTGTGATCTTATATTAATGCTTCAAAAATTAAGTATTGACCTACAAAATAATTAGAAGGTATTAAAAGTTGTAAAATCAAGGTGGAAAAAATATTTTAAATGTTAAAAACAATTAAAACATTAATTCTTTGCAAAAATATCAATTATATAAAATAAATAATATTTTTGGGATTTTTTGGGAAAATAAAATATTTTAACATTTTTGTGAATTATTAAAAAAAGAATCAACTCAAAATCATTAAAACTCAGAGAGAAATTAATTAATTTTTGAATCAATTAAATAAAATCACAAAATTCAAATATTTGAATTTTCAAAAAATGGCGCCAAGAACACACCAAGAACACGCGCGTGTTCTGGGTTTGCCCAGATTTGCATTTTCTCTCCAATCTCACTGAATACTTGATTATATCATGCAATACACCTACCAATCAACTCGTTTCAACCTCACGATTATGTTTATGACAATTAATTTCATTTAAATTAAGCATAAAACAAGAAATCACGAAAAATCCTTAAGAACCCTAATTTCTGCATGAAGGCTTTGATTTTTGATACACGATTCAAACAATACAATTAATTGAGGGGAAACATTCCATGCCTGATTATGAACATATGGCCAAATTATTGTGCAACAAAAATTGCATGGATCATAGAGTTAGAAGAGCTCATGCTTACCACTTGCAGCTGGTGATCGTGATTTGTGTTGGAGGTGTTACAGCTAGGTTCCAATGATCTGAATAGCTTCCCTAGGTGCCATGGAGTGTGTCTGAATGCTTGGAATGGATTGAAATGATCTGGAACTTGAGATGGTATCCCAACTGCAAATCTGTCAAGAACTTGAGCAATTGGCTGGTGATTTTGTGAAATCTGTGTTCCAGATGTTATGTGAGTGTTTGGATCACTTCTATATGATGTATGTGAGGTGTGTGTGTGATTGGTTTGATTGGAAAAGCTCTCAAACTCAAAACCCGACAGTGACTTGCCTTAAAAGGCAAAATTGGAGTGAAAGAAGAGATTTTGAGGAAAGCATCTGTTTGATGGCTTTAGTGTACTCAAACTGATCACAATTGAGCTCTATTTATAGTAGAGCAAGTTTGTTTTGCAAGGAATAGTGAATGGCAACTGTTGAGTAGGTTTGGCCAATGTTGGCAAATGAAAATCCAAGTCTCCTCTAGCCATTGACTAGAGGTTAGGGCACAGGCTGCTGGTCCCCTTGGTCTTGGATAAGTCTTGACTAAATTCAGTTGCTAAGAGCTCAGTTCATGCCACCTTGATGCTTCCATTGATTGCTCCAATCCAAAATTGGAGTCTTGTCCCTATTTTGGCAATTCTAGGTTCAACATGCTATTTCTTGTTCCAAAGACTTTGGAGGCTTGGCTCAGTGATTGTCCCCTTTAGATTCAATCCTCAGAGGTGTCCAAGTGGATAGGAGCATTTGGATTTGGCTGATTTTGGCAAATCGACCAAAAGTGCAAAAATCTTCCTTGCCTTGGCAGATTTCAGCAAGGCAACTTGCCAATGCCATATCTCATGGCTCAAGTTGAATTTGGTGATGTTCTTGGTCATTTTGGAAAGCCCTTACATGATACAACAACTGTTTGAACATGTTTGGTTTTGATCTCTTTTGAATCCAAGTGAAAAATCCCCCTACATTTGGAAAAAAGTAAAGGCAGATTCTGACTTAGTGAAATTTTCACTAAGTGTTGGAACAAAGTGACTTTTCTTGATTTTGATCACTCCATAACTCAAAATCCATGAGGAATTTGGACATAGGTCAGTATGAAGCTTTTGTAGAGGGCAATGTGATCTACAAATCAAGCTTTGAATGGGGAACAATGGCCTTGTGGTTTAGGAGTTATGGTCCTCCAAAGTTGGCACATTAGTGTCACTTTTTCCATAACTTAGAAATTTTTCTAAGTTTTATGGTTACCCCCTTTTACAAGCTATCCCACTTTATTTGATTTTTCTTGATGAATGATGATTCAAATCATACATTAACATCATTTTAGGGTTAAAAATCCATTTTGGTGAAAAATCTCAAAAAGTCAAAGTTGACTTTTGTGCACAGTTGACTTTTTATCAGATGAATTCCAAACTGTGCAATTCTTCAGGAAATCATGTCCTTGACCTAAATCAAACTTGATGGGCATGTTCCATAGGTGTCATAGGGTATATTGAATCATGTCTTAGGGTTTGGGAGCATGTCCTGGTCAAAAGTCAAAGTTACAGTTGACTTTCTTTGCGAAACCCTAATTGTGGTGCAGATGAAATTAAGACTTGCTGCTCAAGCTTCCTGGATCAATCCATTGTTACAAATGGATCAACGTGGTATGTTGGAGACCCTCAAATCCTCTCTTGAGGTCTTGGCTCATGATTTGTCCCAAAAGTCAACTTAGGGGTGAATTAGGGCAAGAAACCCTAATTCCTGATTTTTAGTGAATACATCCCCTGAGGCAAAATTGACTTGATGATTGGGTTCATGATGTCCCATAGAGTATATTAGGTTATGTTTTGGATCATTGGCTTGTGCCCAGATGAAAAATTTCCATCTGGAGGCCCTGGTCGACCAAAACCCTAATTTGGTGACACTGGCGATCTTGAGACTTGATCCACCTAGAAGGGAGCAGCCTTGTGCTTAATCCTTGAAGTGGGAGTCCTTTTGATCCATTGTGGATATTTTAGAGGTTAGACAAGTTGAAGATCAAGTCATTCCTTGATTGATCCTTTGTCTAAAGCTCTAAGAGGGCTTAAAACCCTAATTTTGATTGTAGTGAATGCTCAACAACCCTTGAGGCATTTGATGAGGCATGATGGTTCATCCATATTGTGATGATGATTTGCACAATGATGGGAAATCTTAGTGGTCAAAATTTGGGGTATGACAGATGCCCCTATTTAATCTTATTGGACACGAAGGTGTGAATGACGAAGGTATTCGGGCATTCGGGGTGCAAGAGGATTAAATATCGGAATACCCGAAATTTTGATGGCTATGAATGACAGCTTGCGCATTCATCTTCTTTTGCTAAGCAATGATGCTTAGAAAAGGTAAACTTCCCCTCGATCCTGGTCTCCTACCAAGGAACTGGTCTTAGTTTCTGATTTAAACTTCCCCTCGATCCTGGTTTCCTACCATGGAACTGGTCTAAGTTGCTGTTGTAAACTTCCCCTCGATCCTGGTTTCCTACCAAGGAACTGGTCTCAGTTTCTTCCGTCAATAAACTTTATTGATAAGGGACGCTATTTGTAGCGGTTTTCCTCAAACTTCTCGCCGAATTTTCATTGGGAGATGCCATTCGATGGAAAAAGTTTTGATGCTAGACTTGCTGGGGAACCCAGTCGTCTGAGTTGTAGAGGTGCACAAACTTCTCTGTTGGAGATGCCATTTGTCGAATCTACTGGGGAAAACGAGTCTCTTGAGAGACTGCTTCCGTTTGGGGTCTTACATCATACTTTTCTCGGGATTTTCCCGGAGAAATGCCACATGATGGGCTCCAATTTTGAGGTGCCGATGACCCTTTCATCAGCAGTCTTTCGGAGAAAGACAGTTGTACTGCCAAATCTCTGCTTATGAGGCTTTTTGGGGATTTTCCTTTAATCCGGGAAAGCAAGGATATCATCTTCAATGGCGAAGAGTGACATTTGTAGAAAGCTTCTCTGACTTTTCAGAGGTTCAAGTTATCAAAGTGGTCGAGTGCCAACTCTAATCCAGAGATACACTGGAGGCGAGATTGTTCAAACGCAGCATTTCCTGACGAGGCAAGAACTGACAACTCGATTGAGAGGACTTTTATCACTAGGGGATAATACCGACTAGAGTGATAGTGATGCAATATGAATGCGAATGCAAATCAATATTGCATGATATATGTATGTATATGCTGACAAAACCGACGCGACATACAGACTGACGAGTGAACACGACTGGATACTCGGCCAATGCGGGGCGAAGAAGTACCGTTGTTTAAAAAAGTAGTAATTCTACCTTGCTTAGGAGAGATAGTCCCTGCGGGGAATACCGTTGATCAGGCTTAGGAGATAAGAACTCGGCCGAAGAGGTCAGATGGAACAGTCGCATCCGACACTGTTGATCCTTCATTCAGGCGCAGAAGGAGTACTTTGATTCTGCACTTTGAAGTTCAAACACCTTTTGAGACGCAATCGACGTTCTTTCGATGTTCAACAGTCAAAAGCAATTGCCATCTTTAATTTAAAAGCAGAAAAAGTTTTACAAGTAAATTCATTTTTTTTGTTTCATTTCAAGAATCGCTAATCATGTTAAAACGCCATTCTGTAAAGCTAAAACAAATAAGAATTACAAACAAAAGCACAAGGGCTCAAATTTTATTGATAAGATGAAGATCAGCCAAACGCGTGATTCCAAAGAGTATATACAAAGTTTGAAAATGGTAATTTACAGGGAAAAGGGCTACGTTGAAACATAACGACCACTATCCTTCTACCAACTTTGAATTCGGGACATCCTGAGCTTCTGTCGAAGATGACCTTGACTGGAGTTTTCCTCCGATGGATGATGTAACTGCTGCTGAGGGACTTGCCTCTGTTGAACATAGTTACTTGCCATTATCCCTAATTTTTTCCTAGATTGTACTTTGATGTTTCCAATCCACCGAGATGATTTTTTCTTTCATGTCTCTAACTTTTGCCTGGTACGCCCTTTCGGGTTTTCAATCCACCGAGACGTTTTTTTTTAGTTTAGGCGAAGTATTTCTTGATTACATCAACATTCGTGGGGTAGGCAAATTCCTCTCCGTCCATGGTTGCAAGTCTCAAGGCACCGCCTGAGAAAGCTTTCGTGACCACATAGGGGCCATCATAATTTGGGGTCCATTTGCCCCGAGAGTCAGTGAGAAACGATTGTATCTTCTTGAGCACGAGGTCTCCTTTTCTGAAGACACGAGGTCGGACCTTTTTGTCAAACACCTTCTTCATTCTCTGCTGATACAACTGACCATGGCATAATGCCGTGATTCGCTTCTCTTCGATCAGGTTTAATTCGTCGTGTCAACTTTGACACCATTCAGCTTCTGAAAGCTTAGCTTCCATCAATACCCGGATTGATGGGATCTCTACTTCTATGGGGAGAACTGCCTCCATGCCATATACTAGAGAGAAAGGGGTTGCCCCTGTTGAAGTGCGGACAGATGTTCGATAATCGTGAAGAGCAAAGGGTAACATGTCGTGCCAATCTTTATAGGTTACAACCATCTTTTGAACGATCCTCTTGATGTTCTTGTTAGCCGCTTCTACCGCTCCGTTTATCTTGGGTCGGTAGGGAGATGAGTTATGGTGTTCGATCTTGAACTCAACGCACAACTCTTTCATCATCTTGTTGTTCAAGTTAGATCCATTATCTGTAATGATTTGGCTCGAAACACCATAACGGCAGATGATATTGTTTTTGATAAATCGGGCCACCACTTGTCGGGTTACATTGGCGCACGACCCTGCTTCGACCCACTTGGTGAAATAGTCAATGGCTACTAGAATGAACCGATGTCCGTTTGAAGCCTTAGGTTCGATCAAGCCAATCATGTCGATCCCCCATATGGAAAAAGGCCACGGGGAAGAAAGAACTTTGAGATGTGATGGTGGTACATAAATTTTGTCAGAGTATATCTGACACTTGTGACACCTCCTCATGTACTGGTAGCAGTCGGATTCATGGTCAACCAATAGTACCCTGCTCTCATAATTTTTCTCGCCATTGTGTGTCCGTTGGCATGAGTGCCAAAGGATCCTTCATGAATTTCTTTCATAAGCATGTCTGCTTCTGGCTTGTCTACGCATCGGAGCAAGACCAATTCAAAATTCCTCTTATAAAGAGTGTCACCGCTCAGGAAGAAGCTTCCAGCTAATCTTCTGAGGGTTTTCCTGTCTTTTCTGAGTGCCCCAGATGGGTACTCTTGTTTCTGAAGGAAGCATTTGATATCGTGATACCAAGGTTTGTCGTCTATGACTGCTTCAACCGTGAAGATGTAAGAGGGCCTTTCAAGGCGCATTATGTCAATCTTAGGTAGGTCATTCCATTGAACTACACTAATCATGGAAGAGAGAGTGGCTAAAGCGTCATCCATGTGCTTCTCATTACGAGGGACGTGATGAAACTCGACTCTATCGAAGAAGGGTAACAACCTTCTTGCATAGTCTTTGTAAGGAATCAGTCCTGATTGGTATGTGTTCCAATCTCCTTTAATCTGATTGATAACCAAGGCTGAGTCGCCGTATACGTCCAAGTTTTTGATCCTTAAATCAATGGCTTCTTTGAGACCCATAATACAAGCTTCGTATTCTGCCTCGTTGTTCGTACATTTGAACGTAAGTCTGGCAGTGAAAGGAATGTGGGTACCCTGAGGGGTAACAATGATTGCCCCAATTCCGTTTCCATAATGATTAACTGCTCCGTCAAAGATAAGTCCCCATTAGGAACCTGGTTCTGGCCCTTCACTGGGTAGCGGTTCATCGCAATCTTTCATTTTTAGATACATGACATCTTCGTTTGGGAAGTCAAACCCGGTTGATTCTTGATCGTCAATCGGTTGATGAGCCAAATGATCGTCCAAAATACTTCCTCTAACGGCTTTTTGAGCGTGGTACTCTATGTCATATTCTGATAATAACATCTATCAACGGGCAATTCTTCCCGTGAGAGCAGGCTTTTCAAAGACATACTTGATTGGATCCATCTCGAAAACCAACCAAGTAGTATGACGAATCATGTATTGGCGAAGACGTTTGGCTGCCCAAGCAAAAGCGTAACAAGTTTTCTCAAGCATCGTGTACCGAGTCTCGCAGTCGGTGAATTTCTTGCTCAGATAGTAGATGGCAGACTCTTTCCGTTTGGTTTCGTCTTGTTGGCTAAGTACACATCCCATTGAGTCCTCTAGGACTGTGAGGTAAATGATCAGTGGTATTCCTTCCACTGGAGGTGATAGAATCGGCAGATTCAACAGGTATTCCTTAATACTGTCGAAGGCGGTTTGGCAATCTTCTGACCAAACACAATCCTGGTTCTTTTTGAGTAATTTGAAAATCGGCGCACACGTGGCGGCCATAAGGAATATGAATCTGGAGATGTAGTTCAAACGTCCCAAGAATCCTCTGACTTGTTTTTCAGTTTTTGGAGAAGGCATTTCTCGAATGGCCTTGACCTTGTCAGGATCGACCTCAATCCCTTTCTGGCTGACGATGAACCCTAAGAGTTTCCCTGAACGGACACCGAAGGTGCACTTATTGGGATTCAAGCGGAGTTTGTACTTCCTCAGACGCTCGAATAGTTTCGACAGTTGGGTCACATGCTCCTCTTCTGTCTTAGATTTTGCAATCATGTCATCGACATATACCTCTATCTCTTTGTGTATCATGTCATGAAACAGAGTAGTCATGGCCCTTTGATAGGTTGCCCCGGCGTTCTTCAAGCCGAACGACATCACCTTGTAATAAAAGGTACCCCATGGGGTAATGAACGAAGTTTTCTCCATGTCTTTCGGCGCCATTTTGATCTGGTTATAGCCCGAGAATCCATCCATGAAGGAGAAAATTTTGAACTTTGCTGTGCTGTCTACCAGTATGTCAATGTGTGGTAAAGGAAAGTCGTCCTTTGGACTTGCATTGTTCAGATCCCTGTAATCAACACACATTCTGACCTTTCCGTCCTTTTTCTGAACAGGTACGATGTTGGCTAACCATTGAGGATATTCAGATGTAGCGAGGAAACCTGCGTCGATCTGTTTCTGTACCTCCTCTTTGATCTTGATGGCCATGTCCGGGTGAGTCCGTCTCAACCTTTGCTTTACTGGCGGACATTCCGATCTTAACGGCAAGTGATGTTCCACGATGCTGGTATCCAACCCTGGCATATCCTGATAGGACCAAGCGAATACATCGGGAAATTCTCTGAGAAGCTTTATCAAACCCTCTATGGCAGTTGGACTGAGCAGTGCCCCAATCCTGATTTCTTTTCTCTCTTTTTTCGAACCCAAGTCTACCGTTTCCAACGGCTCTTTGTGAGGTTCAATGGACCTTTCCTCTTGTCTGAGTAGTTGGGAGATATCTTCTGGAATTTCGTTGTCATCTTCTTCCTCAGCCCCAAATATCGGGAACTGAAAGTCGGGAGAAGGCATCGGATCGTATGTTTCAACTGGGTTTAAAACAAGCAATCTACATGACGTGATAATTCGTGTTTAGAAGAGATAGAGAGAATGCAAGTGTGTGCAGTGTATTTATTTTACTGCTTGTTTTTATTTTTAATTGTTTTTTAGGATTACCATTTTCTGAAAAAAGCGAAAAGAAAACAGCAATTAATGCGGAAATTACAGAACGACATTATTTTATTAATGAACAAGTCGATCCTTGAAACTACAGCCCTATAAAACAAAACTCTGTCGCTTTGGGCGAAGCGAAGAGGGAAAATTTACAGAAAGCAATCCCTATCAAAACATCCGTTTCACCTGGGCAGGGTGAAAGGTTAAAGATGGCAATTACGTTGACTGATGAATGATATTCGGAGCATCAACAGCAACCCACTGGCGGCGAACTCCTCGGTGAATCACAAAGTCTGGCACCTTCCTTGATTTGTCTTCAGAAATGACGCTGATTTCTGGTAGAGCAGGATCATTGGAATCTGTCTCCCAGGCAGAATTGTCGTAGGAGAGTTCCTCTGTTGTATTTTTCATAGCATTTGTGCTCTCAGCGGTATCTTCCCATCCAGTTGGCTGGATATCTTTGAGCCTGATACGAGAGCTTTCGGGAGCGGTATACTTGAACATATAGTCGTATTTTCCACTTGGTTGTCCCAAGGTGTCCCATGCTTCTTTGGAACTGGAGGGGTCATCCCTCTCGATGACGTTGACCTCGGGAAAAGCATAGTTGATGAATTTAAGTCCTGCAAACATTGCAAATTCATCGTCATGTTGAGTAGTTTCTGAATGACCTGAGTGTTGATCCCATGACATGGTGGGGACACAGGTATTCTGTTCAATAACGGTCAGCTGATTTTCATTGTTTGGCTGACTCTCTTGCCCCAAGTCTCCTGGATAAGGTTGCCACATTGGCAGACCATCCATTGGGCCATAGTAGGTGTAGTCAAAATTGTCTTTCATCGGAGTGTCTTCCTCTAATGAATTTGGCGGAGCACGACATCCTTCCGGATCACAACCTCCATATATCATTTCGACATCTGACCGTGGTATAAATCTCGGACTCTCTGTAGGAAAGCAAAAAGGAGTTTGCGTTTCGTCCTGAGACATATAACCGTCCTTGTTAAGATAGGACTTCCACTCTTCCTCTGTGTCGGAGGGATCTTCCTCATTGATAGCATGGACTATTTGAGACGCTGGGTGAAGGAAACCTCCACTGTGGAAGAAATCCTGAATGGGATGAAGACTTTCATTATTAGCAGCTGCCCGGGTATAGGTTGCAGAAAAACCAAGACCCTTCTTTGTTGTATTGCTAGTAGGAATGACAAGCTATCCCCATCCGGTTGTATCGGTACTCTCGACCGCTTTAATAGCATCTTTGTATGAGGAAATCGAGGTTCCTCCTCCGGATTGATCGTACTTGTGTAACGAAAGCGCTTGGAACTGTGTCCCAATAACCTCCTCGAGTTCCACACAAGTAGATGATGATAAGTTACTCACGAGCAAGGCCTGTTCTCCACAGACTGTGACAAGTTGATCGTTCTGAACAAACTTTAGCTTTTGGTGGAGGGTTGAAGTGACCGCTCCAGCCTGATGTATCCAAGGTCTTCCTAATAAACAACTGTATGTTGCCCGGATGTCCATGACCTGGAAACTGACTTGGAAAGTGTGAGGACCGATAGTTAAGGGAAGATCAACTTCGCCGATAACTGTTTTTCTGGATCCGTCGAACGCTTTGACGACGACCTCGCTGATTCTCATCAGAGGGCCTTTGAATGATAATTGCATAAAAGTGGACTTCGGTATAACATTCAGGGCTGACCCTGTGTCTACCAGTACACTGGCTAAAGCATCGTCCTGGTAGTTAACTGTAATGTTGAGCGCCATATTATGACGGCGACCCTCTTTGGGTAATTCCTCATCACTAAATCCCAAATTATTGCAGGAAGTGATGTTAGAGAAAATGCTATCGAACTATCTGATTGTTACATCCTGTTCCACAAAGGCTTGCTCCAAGACTTTCTGTAGAGCCTCCCCGTGGGCTTCTGAACTGAGTAACAGTGATAATACCGAGATCTTTGAAGGAGTCTATAACAGCTGATCAACAATGTTATATTCACTCGTTTGGATGAGCTTCAACATCTCATCATTATTTTTTGAAAGGTCGGGATTAGTGGATTGACTGACTGATGGATCGGGAGCTTCTGTCTGACGTTCCTTTTCCTTGTTAGGTTCTCCAACTCCTCTGTTGAAGATTCAACCGTTCCGTGTTACACGACTGATGTCTGCAATATTCACGACGGAGGGTAATGGAATTTCCTTTCCATTTTCAACTGTCGTTGCACCGTATTTGTAAGGGATAACCTTAGTTGATTCATACGTTAGTTGTCCCGGTAGATAGATGACTATGGGAACCTTCTGATTTTTCTGACCATCATAAGTAATCTCGATCCGTTCCCGGTTGGGAGCTCTAGATTCGTCAAGTAGAGGGATGATGGCAAAAAATCCCTGGTCTGGTGATGACCAGAGATTGTGACAACATCCTCGACTTGATTGGCAAGGTAGCTCGGCGTCCAATTGATGGGTCCAGAACCCAGATATGGGCGAATCTCTCCACGATCCACCTGACCCTGAAGAGCTGCTCGCACAAGGTAACACCCTTGGTTACTTTCCGAACAGACTCTACAACGGTCATAGTTGTGTGGGGGCACCTGGCCACACCCACTTTGGATACAAGGTAACCTCACTAGGTTAGCTTCCACAGATCGGACATCCTGACTTTGACGCCGAGTGGGATTCCTGTTATTGATACTAATCTGCTGAGTATCTTCATCCATATAGATTGGCATCCACCAGTGATTTAACAAGTGCTGAAGTGCCTCCTGGACAAGGGTACAACCTCGATCGTTTTCGCAACCTGCTTTACAGCTTTGATAGTCGTGTGATATTAAGAACCCGAGTCAGACCTGCTCAGCATGTAACTCTACCAGGTTGGTATTCATCACGCGAATATCAAAGATTTGAACCATGTTGATCTGATAAGGGTTCCTATCATGGTAGTCTTGGATCCATCCAAGATCCATCTGACGCTGGAGGGCCTCTTGTATGAAAGAGCATCCCTGTTTGTTTACCGAGCAAGTCAGACAAGAACTGTAATCGTGTCGCGACAGATTATGATACTGGCTTTGCCTTGAGTGCATCGCCACCAATTTGACATTCATTGCACGTATGTCATGGTTTTGAATGACGTTGGAATTCGTGTAAACCATGTTAACTCCACGAACTCGGTGCTCTTGGATCCATCCGAGATCCATCTGTTCCTGTAGAGCTGATTGCACTACCGAACATCCTTGATTGCTTTTAGAGCAGATATCACATTGATGATAATTATGAGGTGGCACATGGCCGTACCCAATATGTCTACAATGCATCTTGACCAAATTGGTCCTCAATAAGAGTACATCGTGAATTTGATAGACGTTGTTAAATTCTTTCTCAATCAAGTTGACTGCAGCTTTCTCATGTTGAGGCAGCGGGTTCGTGAGAACATTGGGATTCGTATCTTTGAAAGATAAGAGCCCGCTCCTAACAAGCTTTTGCACGTCAAATTTGAAATTGAGACAGTTCTCTATGTTATGCCCTGATCCTCCTTGATGATAAGGGCATGTTTGATCCACCTTAAACCAAAAAGGCGGATTTTCTGGTACTATAAGAGGAGACTTAGTCTGGATGTGCCCCTTAGCCAGTAGTAATGGAAATAGTTCTACGTACAACATGGGTATAGGATCAAACCCTGATGGTCGTGTTGTACGGTTGTTGTTGTATTGAGGATGAGCCTGCTGAAGAGGCTGTTGTATCCATTGCTGATTAGGTTGGCTTTACGCAACCTGAGGTTGATACGTAGGAATAGGCGCAGGGCTGATAGCAGGAGTTACAGCTGCTACTGGTTGATAACGTCGCCTTTGCTTTCCGAGAGAGATATTCCCAATATCCTGCTCTTTTTTCTTAGGGAGAGCACTATCGTATTGTTTTGTACTACTTGATGATCCATCGTCTTTTATTAGACATCCTTCTCGGACGGCTTCCTCAAGACGAACTCCCATGCCCACCATCTCGGTGAAATCGCTGGGCGCACTGGCAACCATTTTGTCATAGTAAAATGAGCTTAATGTCTTTAAGAAGATCTTTGTCATCTCTTTCTCCTCAAGAGGTGGACAAATTTGAGCGGCAATTTCACGCCACCTCTGGACGTACTCCTTAAAGGGTTCCTTGTCCTTTTGTGACATTGATATGAGTTGATCTCTGTCCGGTGCCATGTCCAAATTGTATTTGTATTGTTGGACGAAGGCAGTACCAAGATCTATGAATGTACTAATCGTAGTACGGTTTAAACCCATGTACCATTTTAATGCGGCACCGGTTAAACTATCCTGAAAGTAGTGAATCAGTAGGTCCTGATTCTCAGTCTGAGCTGACATTCGCCGAGCGTGCATCAGCAAATGGCTTTGAGGGTAAGAGTTAACCTTGTAGTTTTCAAAGTCGGGCACTTGGAACTTGTGCGGGACTTTCACATTGGGGACCAAGCAAAGGTCTGCGGCGTCCTTTGCAAATAGATCCTGACCGCGAATGGCTTGCAGTTCCTTCTGCATTTCCAAGAACTGTTCCTGGAATTCATCCGTTCAGTCAAACATAGTTTCCTTTTTACCAGAAGGTATCTGCGGAATCTGTCCTTCCGGGACAGTGTGCACCACAGGGGATGGTACCGTGACTACGGCAGTGAGTCTTGGCGTTTCCCGAAGTTTGTAACCTTCAGGAGTCTTCAATATGCCTCTGGCATCTTCGCTTTCTCGAAGTTTCTAACCTTCAGGACCGGCGGCATCTGTCGCAATTCCCTGATCTTTAGTGATTGGCAGAACATATCCTTCCGGGATATAATTTGCAGGCATGCCCCAGGGACAATCATTCGGCATCTGATACCTAGGATCAAACTTCTCCACTATGGGCAATGAGGTGATCTCTGAGATCACAGTCCTTTGTAGCTGAGCTTCTGCCATGGCTTGCATGTCGTTACGAAGCTTTCTCATATCCTCTCTCAGAGCGTCGATCTCTTCTTTTAACTCTCTGTTCTCTTCCTCAAGATCATCCATCTTTTTCTGACGATTGGCCCGAGTATTATACGAATGAGACAGTTTGACTCTAGAACCGAGACACAAACGTGAGATTCGTAGGCAAGAAGAATACGCGATGTGAGAATGATGAATGCAATGATTATATTAATTGTTTTTTGGTTTAATCAAAATAAACTTCGACAATTAGATTGCAAATATCAAACAGTGGGGAAACCCCTTTTTTATTGAAATTCAAAGGATTACAGAAATGGAAATACAGTAGATTACAAGGTTCAGAAACAGAGACCTAAGCTAATGGGTCCCGAGTCCTCTCTGAAGAGAAATTGGGTGTTGATTCTGGTATTTTCCTTTTCTTTGACCGGGGCTCTTGAGCCGTTGTCAGGTTGTCATTCCTTTGCCAGGTGAAAGGAGCGAGCAAATTCCTTTGGTCATCCTGATTATCCACAACATGTTGCTCTAAAATCTCGATCAGAGCATCCTTACCTTTCAGCAGTTGCTGTATTTTGGTACACTCCACATTGAGAATGCGGTACTTGTTCTTCCAAGACCTCCTCTCCTGTTGAACTTTGTTGAGAGTAACCTGAAGCTTTTCAGTTTCCATCATGAAGTACATGACAGATTGTCTCGGCGGAATAATTCTGTAACGAGGATAAGGCATCTTTAGCTTGAGAGCTCTAGTTTGCACCCAGTGGAGATAAGGCTCCACCGAGACACAGTCTGGTTTTCCTAGAGACTCCCGTCCTTTCTTATGAACGTGTTTCCAAGCGTGCACTATTTCCGTCTTTAGTGCTCTGTCACTTTCTCCTTCCTTGAAGAAAAGACCTTCCAGATGAACACCCCGTGGAACATGCCTCATCGAGTATCCAAATTGATGAAGAACCAATACCGGATGGTAGTTGATTCCTCCCTTAGTTCCTATAAGGGGTACGTTGGGGAAGTTTTCTCAACGGTCAATGATCCTGATTCCATCATAAATCCTATTGCACCAATCTATATCAGAGTTGGTGAGGGACATGATTTTCTACGACCAACGTAAGGCACTCTTATGATCCCAGAAAGCAGCAGACTTAGGTAAATGGGAGATAAACCATTTGTAAAGCAAAGGTACACAACATGTGATCTCCCCTCCACTGTATAAATTCCCTAAGTGTACAGAATGATACGCATCTGCGAGCAAAGTCGGTACAGGGTTTCCAATGAGAAAAACCTTAATAGCGTTGATATCGACGAAGTTATTAATGTTGGGCAACAAAAATAATCCGTAGGTGAGTAAAACAAAGATGCTTTCAAAAGCAGTCTCGTTCCCTATACTAGCGAAGTACAGAGCTTTCTTTGTCAGAAACTGGGCTGGAAAACCTTGTATGCCACCCTTAGTGGTCATGTGAATCCTAACTTCTGACTCGTCCAAATGAATTTCTCTTGCAATGGTCTGATTCTTTGGAAGTTCTTCCAGTCCAAAAAATGGAGCTTGATCTGTAATGTGTAGATCAATCAGATGAGAATATTCCTCCAGCGTTGGTGTTAGCTGGTAATCCGGGAATGTAAAGCAATGATAAACCGGATCGTAGAATTGAACGAGCGCGTCCATGGTTCCCTCAATCACATGGACCCTTAACAGAGGTAGCAAACCTCTGTACTTGGCTCTGAAGGCCTCTTGGTTTGTGATCATTCTCGCCAAACCTCTTAAATCCTCTAGTTTTGGAATCCTGAAGGTGTACTTATGAGTTCTCCTTCTACCAAAATCCATTAGCGCAATCCTTTTCTCTGATATTTGCAATCACAGTCTTAGTTTAATTTGAAAAACAGAGAGACTAGAAGAGAAGTTTTTTGAATGTTTTAATGTTTTTTAAATGAATGCATGAACGCAGCACACAAAAACATAGAAAAAACATGGGGTCAAAGGGTCGTTGTCATGAAGTCAAGGCTCTACCCATCCCCAAAGGTTTATACCAGGGTGATTTTTGTACCTGTACTCATTATCATCAGCTCCTCCCAGGAAAGCAAAACAACAAGCGGATCGCCAGTGAGTTGTAGAGAAATCTTAGAGTAAGTACCATTCACCGAGAATAGATCACCAGCCTCAAATGAGGGTAGTATCGCGTGACAACTATTTCCGATAGCTTCCGCACTACAAAAGGGTTTGGCTCCTCAGCTTCTCAGACATCACAATCGGCCCATTGCCTAAGAGAGGGAATGGGTTGCATTGGTCAGCCTCCACTGAAGTTGATGGTCGACCTTGTTGCCATCACTTATCTTAAGTGTATACTCAATCTTTCCACATGCGGCATCACACGCATTCCCATTAGCAGAAAAATAAACACATATATCAATTAGGAAAAGCAGTATATATATTTGTCCTAATCATCCTAGACCTTTAAAGCTATGAATCCTATGTTCCTGACAGAAAATGGGTTCCCCGGCGGAAGCCCCAATCTGTGGTTTTCACACAAGAAAAGAGAAAAAAGTTTAGAAGAGCCCCACGGTGGGCGCCACTTTTAAAGTTTCCACCTAATAGATGGGAAGAGAACAAGACCTCGCTACAAAGGTGAGATAGATCCTAATGGCTCCCCAGTGAAGTCGCCATTTTTCTGTAGCGAGCGATTTTTGATGTGGTTGCGAAGCACTACCGCTCTTTGGTATCTACAGCTCGATTCATTTTTTATCCTATTAAAGGTGATGAAGGAAGGGAAATAGATGTCTCAAATTAACCCTGCTTGCAAACTGAGGTTAAACAGCGGTCTGTTAGGTTACAGATGCTACAAAGATTCGGGGTCTCTATTGGGTGTATTTTTTAAAAAGTGATGTTCGGATGGATGCTTCTTGATAGATATGTGGGATTTTGGTTTTTTTGTTTAGTGTGCTCGCTAAGATCTTTTCTTTCGATCTTATGCCTATGTATTCCCGTTTTCCAAAACAGGGGAATCAGAGCGATCGTAGTTCCTCCTATTCTATGGGAGGAAAATGGTGTTTTGGTGTCTTGTTCAAAGCCCAAGACGTGAAGCGAAAGGTGGTTTGTATCTTGTTCAAAGCCTAAGATGTGAAGCTGAAGAGTCTATTTGTATCTTGTTCAAAGCCCAAGATGTGAAGCTAAAAGGTGTGGTCTTTAGAGAGAATTTGTCATCTCTAAAGAGGTTTGTTTGTCACAACTGTTTATAAAGGATAATTACTTTAACCGGGATGTGTGAATTCGACAATGCCATAATTTCCTTTATAGGGGATTTCCAACCTGAAGGGGAAGACTTTAACTCAGTGTAGAGCAATGCTATCTTTCCTTAGGAATTTCTCATGCTAAAAGAGGGACAGTGGCATGGATGTAGATGATCCAGAGGCTTGCCGCTTACAGCAATTAGATGAAGGGAAATGAGTTGTTGATGTTTGTGTACTATGAACGAGGCACAAATTTGATGCTAAAAGGTTGATTGGATCAACCAGTGGTTTTCTTATACAAAGCCTAAGAGGAGGCTAATATGTGTCTCGTACAAAGCCCGAGAAAGAGGCTAAAAGGTTGATTGACTCAACGAGGGAGTCTCTTATGTGTCTCGTACAAAGCCCGAGATGGAGGTGGAAGGGTGATTGACTCAACGAGGGAGTCTCTTATGTGTCTCGTACAAAGCCCGACAGAGAGGCTAAACGTTGTTTGACTCTGCTGGGGAGAATTTTGTATCTCGTACGAAGCCCGAGATGGAGCCTAAAAGTGTTAGCTCCGCTGGGGAGAATCATTGTACAAAGCCCAAGAGGAGGCTATTGTAACTGTTTAGTTGAGTGACAGGTCCAGTATACTAATTTTAAAGATAAAATCAGTTCTTATATGAGTAATGCTGTACTCAAGGATTTGATCCGAGGATTAGGGATATTTCCTTTTCTTTAAGGAAATGGGAAATCCAAAGGGTATTGAGACTGTCCGAGTCTACGGGTTTCCTTCGAAGGGGTCACTTGAGAATGTCTTTGAGACTCAAAGATATTAGACTGTCTGTGTCTAGAGTTTCATCTTTTGTACTATGCTTTGAGAAACAGTAGTAGACTCTTTGAAAGGACTGTTCTATAAAGATGACTAAGTTTTGTTCCTATACCTCTAGGAGGTCGTCGGGACAATTTGTACGAAGTCCAAGAGGAGGCTGGAAGCTTTTAAGAAGCCGAGAGGTCCTTGTACGAAGCCCAAGAGGAGGCTATCATTCTCGGAGGAAGAATCATTATACGAAGCCTAAGAGGAGGCTGTGAATACTTTTAAGAAGCCGACGGGTCCTTGTACAACGCCCAAGAGGAGGCGGGGTTACTTTTAAGAAGTCTGTGGTTCCTTGTACGATGCCCAAGAGAAGGCCAATGCTTTTAAGAAGCCCGTGGGTCCCCAAACCCCGAGAAGTTCAAGACATGCCATTCACCGAGAATAGATCAAGCCAGGAAAGTTCGAGAATTTGGAAGAAACTCAAGAGATGCCATTCACGAAGAAAAGATCATCTCTGGGGAATAGAGTTTCTTGACAAGTGTTTTTAAGAAGCCTGTGGGTCCCCAAACCCCGAGAAGTTCAAGACATGCCATTCACCGAGAATAGATCAAGCCAGGAAAGTTCGAGAATTTGGAAGAAACTCAAGAGATGCCATTCACGGAGAAAAGATCATCTCTGGGGAATAGAGTTTCTTTGACAACTTCTAAAGGTGACAGTCTATGAAAGGGTTCACTGAGAATGCTGCCTTTCATATCTCCATATTGTTTAACCCCAAGAGGAGGGAAGACTGTGTCTGGTAATCCTATGGGGATCTAGTTTTGACGATTTCTAAGAATAAACGAAACGGTTTCACCTAGTTCTAGACGTAGTTGCCGGGGAAACTCTAAATATCTATACTATTATTACACAATTGATATGAGTTTATGAAAGAAGACTTACAGCGAAACAGCCCCACAATACAGTTATATGTATATGAAAGCGGTAAATGAAAGCGTATAAACAGTTACTCGGTTGTAGAGCTTCCATGCTGTTTGGTTAGTTGTTCAACAAAGACAAATTGAAAACAACAATATATTTCAAAATCAAAGGAGAAAGTTCTTTGAAAAAGAAATATTTGGGGCTTACAGCTCAAGGAGAGGCCCAAGGTTTTATCAATGAGCGCACTGTTTGAATTTGTACAGAGGGACTTATACAAGTGACTGAGGCCCAAAAAGGTTTTCTATACAAAGGGATGGGTCTTACACTCTAATAGAGGCCTAAAAGTTTTAAAGAAAAAGAGTGGGGCTTATAACACGAGGGTAGGCCCAGATGACTTTTCATTAAAAATGGCGATCGCGCAGAGGTTTTCTTTTAACGCAGAGGGACTTATACAATAAGTGAGGCCCAAAGTTGTTTTGGTTAAAAGGGGGTTGGGTCTTACACTCTATTAGAGGCCCAAAAGTTTTTGAATGGGTCTTATAGCTCAAGGAGAGGCCCAGATGGTTTATTTTTAAAGTGGCGATGATCGTGCCGAATTTAAAAATGTACAGAGGGACTTATACAATAAGTGAGGCCCAAAATATTTCTGTACAAGTGGGTTGGGTCTTACACTCTAATAGAGGCCCAAAAGTTTTTGAATGGGTCTTATAGCTCAAGGAGAGGCCCAAAAGTTATTTTTCAAAAGGGCGACGATCGCGCCGTTTATTTTTGACGGTATCGGGACTTATACAATACACTGAGGCCCAAAAATGATTTGGTCAAAAAAAGGATTGGGTCTTACACTCTATTAGAGGCCCTAAGTGTTTTGAAAAATGATTTATGAGGGTTGAATTAATCCAAAAACCCTAATTTGTTTTCAAAATGTGTTTTAATTGAATAAAAATTCAATTAAAATGATCAAAATTGTTTAACATATGGAAAATAACTTGTGATCTTGGATTAATGCTTCAAAAATTAAGTATTTACCTACAAAATAATTAGAAGGCATTAAAAGTTGCAAAATCAAGGTGGAAAAAATATTTTAAATGTTAAAAACAATTAAAACATTAATTCTTTGAAAAAATATCAATTATATAAAATAAATAATATTTTTGGGATTTTTTTGAAAATAAAATATTTTAACATTTTTGTGAATTATTAAAAAAAGAATCAACTCAAAATCATTAAAACTCAGAGAGAAATTAATTTTTGAATCAATTAAATAAAATAAAAAAATTCAAATATTTGAATTTTCAAAAAATGGCGCCAAGAACACACCAAGAACAAGCGCGTGTTCCGGGTTTGCCCAGATTTGCATTTTCTCTCCAATCTCACTGAATACTTGATTATATTATGCAATCCACCTACCAATCAACTCGTTTCAACCTCACGATCATGTTTATGACAATTAATTTCATTTAAATTAAGCATAAAACAAGAAATCACGAAAAATCCTTAAGAACCCTAATTTCTGCATGAAGGCTAGGATTTTTGATACACGATTCAAACAATGCAATTAATTGAGGGGAAACATTCCATGCCTGATTATGAACATATGGCCAAATTATTGTGCAGCAAAAATTGCATGGATCATAGAGTTAGAAGAGCTCATGCTTACCACTTGCAGCTGGTGATTGTGATTTGTGTTGGAGGTGTTACAGCTAGGTTCCAATGATCTGGATAGCTTCCCTAGGTGCCATGGAGTGTGTCTGAATGCTTGGAATGGATTGAAATGATCTGGAACTTGAGATGGTACCCCAACTGTAAATTTGTCAAGAACTTGAGTAATTGGCTGGTGATTTTGTGAAATCTGTGTTCCAGATGTTATGTGAGTGTTTGGATCACTTCTATATGATGTATGTGAGGTGTGTGTGTGATTGGTTTGATTGGAAAAGGTCTCAAACTCAAAACCCGATAGTGACTTGCCTTAAAAGGCAAAATTGGAGTGAAAGAAGAAATTTTGAGGAAAGCATCTGTTTGATGGCTTTGGTGTACTCAAACTAATCACAATTGAGCTCTATTTATAGTAGAGCAAGTTTGTTTTGCAAGGAATAGTGAATGGCAACTGCTGAGTAGGTTTGGCCAATGTTGGCAAATGAAAATCCAAGTCTCCTCTAGCCATTGACTAGAGGTTAGGGCACAGGCTGCTGGTCCCCTTGGTCTTGGATAAGTCTTGACTGAATTCAGTTGCCAAGAGCTCAGTTCATGCCACCTTGATGCTTCCATTGAATGCCCCAATCCAAAATTAGAGTCTTGTCCCTATTTTGGCAATTCTAGGTTCAACATGCTATTTCTTGTTCCAAAGACTTTGGAGGCTTGGCTCAGTGATTGTCCCCTTTAGATTCAATCCTCAGAGGTGTCCAAGTGGATAGGAGCATTTGGATTTGGCTAATTTTGGCAAATTGACCAAAAGTGCAAAAATCTGCCTTGCCTTGGCAGATTTCAGCAAGGCAACTTGCCAATGTCATATCTCATGGCTCAAGTTGAATTTGGTGATGTTCTTGGTCATTTTGGAAAGCCCTTACATGATACAACAACTGTTTGAACATGTTTTGTTTTGATCTCTTTTGAATCCAAGTGAAAAATCCCCCTACATTTGGAAAAAAGTAAAGGCAGATTCTGACTTAGTGAAATTTTCACTAAGTGTTGGAACAAAGTGACTTTTCTTGATTTTGATCACTCCATAACTCAAAATCCATGAGGAATTTGGACATAGGTCAGTATGAAGCTTTTGTAGAGGGCAATGTGATCTACAAATCAAGCTTTGAATGTGGAACAATGTCCTTGTGGTTTAGGAGTTATGGTCCTCCAAAGTTGGCACATTAGTGTCACTTTTTCCATAACTTAGAAATTTTTCTAAGTTTTATGGTTACCCCTTTTACAAGTTATCCCACTTTCTTTGATTTTTCTTGATGAATGATGATTCAAATCATACATTAACATCATTTTAGGGTTAAAAATCCATTTTGGTGAAAAATCTCAAAAAGTCAAAGTTGACTTTTGTGCACAGTTGACTTTTTATCAGATGAATTCTAAACTGTGCAATTCTTCAGGAAATCATGTCCTTGACCTAAATCAAACTTGATGGGCATGTTCCATAGGTGTCATAGGGTATATTGAATCATGTCTTAGGGTTTGGGAGCATGTCCTGGTCAAAAGTCAAAGTTACAGTTGACTTTCCTAAACCCTAATTGTGGTGCAGATGAAATTGAGACTTGCTGCTCAAGCTTCCTGGATCAATCCATTGTTACAAATGGATCAACGTGGTATGTTGGAGACCCTCAAATCCTCTCTTGAGGTCTTAGCTCATGATTTGTCCCAAAAGTCAACTTAGGGGTGAATTAGGTCAAGAAACCCTAATTCCTGATTTTTAGTGAATGCATCCCCTGAGGCAAAATTGACATGATGATTGGTTTCATGATGTCCCATGGAGTATATTAGGTTATGTTTTGGATCATTGGCTTGTGCCCAGATGAAAAATTTCCATCTGGAGGCCCTGGTCGACCAAAACCCTAATTTGGTGACACTGGCGATCTTGAGACTTGATCCACCTAGAAGGGAGCAGCCTTGTGCTTAATTCTTGAAGTGGGAGTCCTTTTGATCCACTGTGGATATTTTAGAGGTTAGACAAGTTGAAGATCAAGTCATTTCTTGATTGATCCTTTGTCTAAAGCTCTGAGAGGGCTTAAAACCCTAATTTTGATTGTAGTGAATGCTCATCAACCCTTGAGGCATTTGATGAGGCATGATGGTTCATCCATATTATGATGATGATTTGCACAATGATGGGAAATCTTAGTGGTCAAAATTTGGGGTATGACAATAGTGTAATAGAAAAGCTATATCTGTGTGTTTACTTTTCGTGTATGAAGTTAAAACACTATATAAAGCCAGCCGATGTATATATTTCCTCTCATTTTGACGTAATAAAGCATATGTTATCAAAATCAATTTTACAAAGTCGAATTGGGAAATGGGCTTTGGCATTGACTGAATATTCCTTAATGTACTTGCCTTTGAAGGCCGTTAAGGGGCAAGTGGTGGTTGACTTTATAGCTGACCACGCCATAAATGAAGATTATATTGAACATGTCGAAATAGAACCATGGAAACTATACTTCGACGGTTCCAGTCATAAGAATGGAACTGGTATTGGGATATTGATTATTTCTCCTAATAGAATTCCAACAAAATTCAAGTACAAAGTCGAAGGATTATGTTCGAACAATGAAGCAGAATATGAAGCTTTGATAACTGGACTTGAAATTTTATTGGAATTGGGGGCAACTAGAGTCGAAATAATGGGGACTCTGAGTTGGTAATAAAGCAAGTGACCAAGGAGTACAAGTGTGTTAAAGAAAATTTAATTATGTACTTCGTAATAGCTAACAGGCTCTTGAAGAAATTCGACAATGTAACCATCAGACATATTTCTCGAATGGAAAATCAAGTGGCGAATGATTTGGCACAACTCACATCGGGTTATAAAGTGTCGAAGGAAAAATTGGAAAAGGCCATTGAAGTAAGAGGAAGAGTTGTATCAACTAAGTTGTCCCCATCAGATTTGGAGACAATAAAGTTAGGGTATGGTGACGAAGAGAGTTTTGAGATATTTAATATAGACGATTCAAGGGTTGAAGATTGGAGAAAGCCCATTAAGGATTATTTACAAGACCCAAATCAGAAATTCAAAAGAAAAGTTAAGTATAGAGCATTAAGTTATGTGCTTTTTGGAAATGAGTTGTTTAAAAAAGAATTCAGAGGGAGTTTTGTTAAAATGTTTGGGCGAAGATGAAGCTTTTATATCTTTGTCGAATGCGCACAGTGGAGCATTTGGTGCGCATCAAGCAGGCCATAAAATGAAATGGTTATTATTTTGACAAGGAATGTATTGACCAACAATGTTGAAGGACTATGTCAAATTTGCAAAAGGTTGCCAGGAATGTCAGGTACATGCAGGAATACCACACGTTCCTGCAAGTGAGTTACATTCTATTGTGAAGCCTTGGCCATTTAGGGGTTGGGCTTTAGATTTAATTGGAGAAATTCGACCAGCATCTTCGAAAGGCCAAAGGTACATTTTGGTTGGAGTAGATTATTTCACAAAATGGATAGAAGTCATACCTTTGGTAAATGTTGATCAAGAAGCAGTCATAGAATTCATTCGAAAGCATATCATCTATAGATATGGGATACCCGAGACAATAACAACAGATCAAGGATCTGTGTTTACTGGGAAGAATATGCAAACATTTGCAAAGGAAACAGGATTTAAGCTTCTCACTTCGACACCTTATTACGCTCAAGCAAATGGACAAGTCAAAGCAGCAAATAAGGTTGTAATAAGTTTGATTAAAAAAGCACGTGGGGACAAAGCCTAAGAATTGGCATAAGACTTTGGATCAAATCTTGTGGGCTTATCGAACGTCCCCTAAAGAAGCAACATATACTACTCCATTTAGATTGACATATGGACATGATGCAGTTTTACCAGTTGAGGTTTATTTACAGTCGATTCGAATTCAGAGGCATCATGAAATTCCATCAGTACATATTGGAGTATGATGATGGACGAGTTAGTTGATTTGGACGAAGAAAGATTAAATGCGTTGGATTTATTGAAAAGACAAAAAGAAAGAGTCGAAAAGTTTTACAATAAGAAAGTGAAATATAAGACTTTCCTAATTGGTGAGTTAGTTTGGAAAGTAATTCTTCCCATGGATCGCAAAGACAGGTTAATGGGGAAAATGGTCCCCTAAGTGGGAAGGACCTTTTCAGATTCTAAGAGTTTTTTTCAAGTGGTGCTTATGAAATTGAGGAGTTAGAGAAAGATAAAAGAGTATTTAAAATAAATGGGAAGTATTTAAATAAATACAAGCCTATATTGCAGGAAATTAAAATAACAATGGAATAAGTTTGCATAAACAAGAAAGTGGTTGAAATTCACCAAACAAATGGCATATATGTCATTACAAATAAAACTGGCCTTAAAAGGCTAAATTACAACGTCAATTTAGGAAAAGATTTCTTCAGTTGGTCGAACTTGTTCTTTTGGATTTGAAGTCGACACTCACAGAGGGCTTTGTTTGTCGAAAGTTCTTCAATCTCTTGACTTAGTTTTTGGGCTCTGTCAGCATGATGCAAACCCACTGTCAACTCTTGATCAATTTTGTTTTGTCTGGGTTGCTGTAGTGCTTCTTTGCATTTCTTCTCTCGGGAGATTTTTCTTTTGAAGTGCAGCTATATTTTTCTCCCATTTTTGGATTTTATTGTCGCACGCAGCAATCTCCTTTTTGTGTTGTTCAGAAAGTTGTTCTAATTCAGAGACTTTGTTGGTAGATACAACAACAGCATCCCATTCGGCAAGTTGAGTCTCAGATTTATTTGTGATTTTCTGGGAATAATCTCTGAGGCGATGGAAGTCTGCTATTGTCAGAGTCAATCATGGTGGTCAGGTCCAACCCGAAGTTGCTTACTTCAGCAGGGGCTTCCAAAACATTAACTTGCTTCAGGATCTTTTTCAAGTCGAAGTGGGCGGCTGGATCATCTTCCAAAGTTTTGAACAAGTCCACATCCATAATTTTTTCCTTAATTTCAGCCATTATAGCATCTATGGACTTGACGCCAGAAATTGTCCCAGAGGTAGTCGAACTGCTGTAAGAGGAGTCATAGAAGGTGTGACGAGCGGTCAGCATGGCCCTTAGATATTCTAATGGTTTTTGCACTTTCATGTTCTCAAGTTCTTCACGAGAGAAGTTGGTTGAACCAGTCCCCAACGAACTAGTTTTTGTTTGGTCAAGATGTTGTTGGGTGCTCTGTTCTGGTTTTGGTTCAGCACTTTGCTTCTTCGTTTCGTCATATTCTTCTTCATTATCTTTTCCTTCTTCGTCTGTTTCTTTTTCGACCTCAGTTTCAGTTTCAGCATCTTCATCCTCGTTTTCTTCATTTGGTTTTGGATGAGGGGGAGAATTATCGTCAGAAGGGTTATCCATGGACGTGGTTTCAAATGCTGCTTCAGTTTGTCGTTCCATGGTATCATCCGTAGGACTTGTTTCTTCCTGAATTTTGTCTGGACGAAGATTTTCATGCAGGGGAATCTTCTGGGTTTGTTCAACCTCTGTTGCTGACTCTTTAGTCGAATCCTTTGGGGATGTGTTTGTTGCACTGGTGGGATTGTAGGTTGGACCACTGCTAGTTTTTGGGAGCACTTGTACCATGGGGTTTCCATGAATGTCGACTTGAGTCTGTAAAATGAATTAAAATTAGATGAAAAAGGAAATATACAGAAAAAATCCAGTAGTTGGAAATTAGAACATACCTGAGGGATAGCAGTGTTGAGGCCGGAGTTTCCACTTTCTACAGGTTTTGGTTGAAATTCCAAAATTGGGCTGCTGGGAGGAGTTTTCTTTGAGGTTCTGGCAGTGGAGGATCTTTGGGAAGGAGTTTTTGTAGTCTTTTTTCTTTTCAAAGGTTGATTGTGTTCTGGGGATTCGTCACCAGATTCTTCACTAGGGACTTTTGTTTCTTGTGTTTTTCTTTTTGGTGTTGGAGGAGGCTTTCGACTTACCTGAACATAACAATAGAACTTTATTAGTTTTTGGAAAAATGGAGGAAAGATTAATACAGAAGGAGGAGGTTGTACTTTTGCCACAAGTTTTTTGGTGGTTGTATTTTGAGGATCTTCTTCCATCCTTGCTGATGCACCTTCGACAGCTGCTTTCTTGGCAGGAATTCTCACAGCTAAGAAAAGGAGAGAAAAGTTAGATATAAATGTAAGGAAAGATACGTGGAAAGTAAATTTAGAATGTCGAAAAAAACGTTCCCATTTAACACCTTCAAGAATGGGAGTTTCCACGCGAACGTGTTCTATGTCAATATGAAGGTGACCTTTGAAATTGTCCAATGTGTACTTAGTCGGAACCACTCGCTCAACACGTTTTTTATAATGTTATCGAAGCAATTTCATTGAATCCCCACAAATGAACCAATTTGGAAATGGAGGGCTTAATGCCACACCAAATTCAGCAGAAGGTAGAGGGGAAACTTTGGTGGATAAAGATTGAAAACCAGTTCATACCGTTGTTCTGGTCGAACGTATGAAGGCAATTTTAAACTATCTAGTTTTTCTGTAAATTTTTGTTTTAAAGTGACGTCTGCTTCACTTATGGTTCGACTAAGTTCATCAGGTCTATAGATAGTTTCAAAGTATTTTTGAAATGCTTGCACTTCTTTGATGTGTCTTGAAATACCTTTTTTAGTCTTGTCCTGCACAAGGAAAAAAGCTTTGGTTAGCTGAATATTAAAGGAAGATACGTCGAAGAATTTGTTGGTGTAGTAATCTTTCCACCATTCGTCAAACTCTTGGGTACATAGAAAAGATGGTCGAAAGACCACTGGTTGGATTTCAACCAAGTTAGAGTACTTGGCTGACAATGTTGCACTTTTTTCTTCATTATGGAAGGTGTTGTAAAAAATGAGGGAGCCTTTTCGTGGAAAAAGTGGCTTTGATTTTAGTTGTATCAATCCAAATTGTCGAGAGACAAGATTTGGTGGGTAAACTACCAAAGTAATCTTCGACTTGCCAGGGTTAAGTTTGGAAGTTAAAAGCCCGGGTGTTAGGAAAGACTCCCAAACATTAAGGAAATCATCTTCATCTTTTTTCATTTCTACGGGTAACTGTCTGGTGAACCATTCTGGACCAATCGTCCTGTTGGCGAAAGGGGCCATGCTGGGACTGAAGTTGTGATGTTTGGCAAACATCATATCATAACTGGTAAAAGCTTGTCGAAGGCTGATTCCTTCGTTAGTGGGTGTCATTTGTACCAGCCTGGGCCATTCGACATCTCTGTCTTTCACTTTATCTTCATTTACAAGGTTCTTGATAGGGAGAAAAGCTTCGAAGGTGGCATTGAGCCACAATTGGAGGAGCCAAAATGGCCCAGAAAGAAGAAGATTGCCTTTGTTTTTCACGGTCTTAAGAAAAGTGACACTTTCGCTCAAAGATTCATAAAGATTCGCTAAAATCATTTCGCTTAGACATAATTTGCTTCCTGTATGAAGTTGGTTAGCTATGGTAATGTAACGCTTGGCTACCTGAAGAGATCTGGAGCAAAAGACATATCTTGATAACCATAGGGCTAAGAAGGCTATGTGCTCTTGGTCGGAGACATCTTCAGATTGCTTGTCATGATACTTAGCATTGTATGCAGTGAAGGTAGCTTTATTGGTGTCGAACCCTATGGAATCGTCACAAAGGATATTAGGATTGTAATCTATTCCTAAAGGACTGAGACCAGTAATAGTAGCTACGTCGAAAAGAGTGGGAGTGATCATTCCACAAGGAAGGTGGAAAGTGTTATAGGTGCTATCCCAAAAATAAAGAGAGGCTAAGAGCATGTTAGGGAAGTAACCTGGGCCAGATTTCGACAACTAGGTTAAGTCGAAAATTCCTAATTCTTTCCAGAATTGTGCTTTAACTTTTTCACCTTTGGCTAACCAAGCTAGATAATCAGAAGGGTCTTTCGACAAAGGGCAAGACCTAAAGATTCTAGCGTGATTTAAATAAGTTAGGTTAAGATCTTCATCAGCGGTCGAATCTTGATTTGTGTTATCAGGGGTTCCTTCTACAAGGTTTGTTTCAGCAGGTTTAGGCTTTGTACCAGCAGCTATGGGCTTGGAATGGTGGTAGGTAGGAAAAATTTCCTTCATTCTTACTAGATCTGCGTTTGGGTTTGGTAATGGACCTAGCATTGTGTGACATGAACCAGAAATAAGAATAGGGATGAGTACCTGGGAGATATAAATGCTTTCTTTCTCTTTCTCATTTGGGGGCTCAGGAACATATTGTTGGTTGCCTACAATTTTTGGTCCAGCTATTCTGTGTGCAGGTGGTAAAGATTTGGAACCTTTGGAGTTCTTACTTGTAGAAGGAGTTGTGGAAGTAGCCATTGTTGAAGAAAGAGTTGCAGGAAAATGAAGAAGCGGAAGAAAATTTTTGAAGAAGAAGGAATTCTAAAAGATTAAAAGAAAAGGGTTTTGATGTATTTATAGGTGTTAAAAACTGAAACGTTTAAGTTTTGGAGGATTTTTGATCGTGGCCCACGTGGCAGTTTCTCATGGAAGAAGTGAGGCGGTGGCAGTTGGATTACCTAAGACGTGCTAGGGTTTAGGCAATGATGTTGGTGGTTGTCAGAAACGTGGGCTGAGTTGATGTTTTGATAAAGTGTAATGATTGTTTTGGGGTCAGAATTGTCAAATCATGGAAAAAGTTGACTTGCTGAGTCATTAAAGGTGTCGAATAAATATTGGCAACAAATGTTTTTTCTCTTGGATTGATCGAAAAATCATTTATTGGGGGGCAATTTGTATATGGGTATTTTTCGACGCCATTAAATGATTTGAGATTTTTTAATATTTTCGACAAAATTTGCAGCTGGAAGTATAAATTGAAGAAGATATTTGAAATATAAGCCTTCGACATTTCGACATTGCTGGAAAGGTGTGTTGTTTCGACATGAAGTTTGAAATTTGAATGTAAAAGGGAGTTACCTTTGGAAGATTACGCGTGGAGCAAATCTGATGGAGAAAAGACATGCAAGAAGCCATGTGTCGTATTTTTAGGAAGTGACTGTTATTAGCAGTTATTTTATTTGTATATAAATAGGATAGTTGTGATAGGAATCAGTGTGTTCCAAACTTTGTACAAATTACCACAATTACTCAAAGTAACCGTGTGAGAGAAACGAGTGTTCTGGAAAATGTATGTATGGAAAACACCAGTTTACATTTATGCACTTTAATAAGATTCCAAGTTTTTTTTTCTCCATTTCTTTACATTCAAGTCATTTCCTTTACTTTAGCAATTTACTTTGTTTCCCGTTTAAACTTATCTTCAATTACCTTTTCGCCATAATCATACCTTTGTTCTATCAGTTGAAAAACCATTAAAAGAAACCTTAGCAAATACAAAACGAATACATTCCTTTTCAAATCAAAGACATTTTCAAAAGCACTTTGTCCTAGGATTTGTGTGGTTGGTCCTGTTAGTTAACTAATTTTCATAAAATAGGAAACCAGAGATTGTTCGCCAAATTTACCAGCGAACAGAAAGATGAAACTCTAGACTTGGATAGTCTAATTTCCTTGAGTCTCAGAGATATTCTCAAGCTCCCTTCAAAAATAGGAAGAAAACCCGTAGATTCAGACAGTCTCAATACCCTTCGAATTTCCCATTTCATTAAAGAACAGGAAATAACCCTGATCCTCGAATCAAATCCCTGAGTGCAAACATTACTCATATAAGAACTGATTTTCTCTTTAAATCAGCATATTAGACCTGTCACTCAACTGAAACAGCACAATAGCCTCCTCTTGGGCTTTGTACAATGATTCTCCCCAGCAGAGCTAACAATTTTAGCCTCCATCTCGGGCTTCATACGAGATACCAAAAAGACTCTCTTGTTGAGTCAAATAGCCTCCATCTCAGGCTTCGTACGAGATACAAAAAACTCTCTCTTGTTGAGTCAATCCCTTTTTAGTCTCCATCTCGGGCTTCGTACGAGATACAAAAGACTCCCTCGTTGAGTCAAAATATTTTAGCTTCTCTCTCGGGCTTTGTACGAGACACATAATAGCCTCCTCTTAGGCTTTATATAAGAAAAACATTAGTTGATCCAATCAACCTTTTAGCATCAAAGTTGTGCCTCGTTCACAGTACACAGACATCAACAACTCCTTCCCCTTCATCTAATTGCTGTAAGCGGCAAGCCTCTGGATCATCTACATCCACGCCACTGTCCCTCTTTTAGCATGAGAAATTCCTAAGGAAATATGGCATTGCTCTACGCTGAGTTAAAGTCTTCTCCTTCAGGTTAAAACCCCATATAAAGGAAATTATGGTATTGTTAGGATTCACATATCCCGGTTAAAGTAATTCTCCTTTATAAACAGTTGTGACAAACATACCCCTCTTTAGAGATGACAATTTCTCTCTAAAGTCAACACCCTTTTAGCTTCACATCTTGGGCTTTGAACAAGATACAAACGACCTTTTAGCTTCACGTCTTGGGCTTTGAACAAGACACGAAAACACCATTTCCTCCCATAGAATAAGAGGAACTACGATCGCTCTGATTTCCCTGTTTCGGTAAACGGGAATACGTAGGCATAAGATTGAAAGAAAAATCTTAGCGAGCACACCAAACAAAAACCCAAAATCCCATACTTTCATACATCCGTCCTAACATTTCAACCGATAGCCTAAAACACCCATTTTCGACAAAATAACCTAGGAGAGACCCCGAATCTTTGTAGCATCTGTAAACCAACAGTTTTGTCTGTTTAACCTTAGTATGCAAGCAGGGTTAGTTGGAGACATCTATTTCCCTTCCTTCATCTGCTTTAATAGGATAAAAAATGAATTTAACTGTAGTATTAGAGTGATCGTGCTTCCCAACCACATCCAAAAATCACTCTCTACAGAAGAATGGCGACTCTGCTGGGGACTGTCATGAGGATCTGTTTTACCTTAGTCATCATCGTCCCCATTTTCCAACAGAAGAATGGTGACTCTGCTGGGGAGTCTTTAGGGATCTCGTTCTCTTCTCGTCTCCTAGGTAGAAATCTTAAAAGGGGGGTACCACAAAAATGGCGCCTTTCAAGGCATTTTGTTCTTCTTATCTCTTGAAACCCTGACGTCACTAGGATCTTAGGTCAAAACGCCGTTAATTTGGAATGAAACCACTGGATGGTGACTCCGCCAGGGAACCATTTTCTGTCAGGAACTTAAGATTCTTAGATTTTAAAGGTCTAGGACATTAGGACAAATATATATACTGCTTTTCCTAATTGATATCTGTGTTTATTTTTCTGCTAATGGGAATGCGTGTGATGCCGCATGTGGAAAGATTGAGTATACACTTAAGATTAGTGATGGCGACGAGGTCGACCATCAACCTCAGTGGAGGCATCCCAATGCAACCCATTCCCTCTCATAGGCAATGGGCCGATTGTGACGTCTGAGAAGCTGAGGAGCTAACCCTTTTTTAGTGCGGAAGCTATCGGAAATAGTTGTCACGCGATACTACCCTCATTTGAGGCTGATGATCTATTCTCGATGAATAGCATTTACTCTAAGATTTCATACAGCTCGTTGGCGATCCGCTTGCTGTTTGTCATCCTGGGAGGAGCTGATGATTTTGAGTACAGGTACAAAAAACACCCTAGCATAAACCTTTGGGGATGGGTAGAGCCTTGACTTCATGACAACGACCCTTTTCAAAATAAACTAAGACTGTGATTGCAAATATCAGAGAAAAGGATTACGCTAATGGATTTCGGTAGAAGGAGAACTCATAAGTACACCTTCAGGATTCCAAAACTAGAGGATTTAAGAGGTTTGGCGAGGATGATCACAAACCAAGAGGCTTTCAGAGCCAAGTACAGAGGTTTGCTATCACTACTAAGAGTCCATATAATTGAGGGAATAATGGATGCGCTCATTTAGTTCTACGATCCGGTGTATCATTGTTTCACATTCTCGGATTACTAGCTAGCACCAACGCTGGAGGAGTATTCTCATATGATTGATATAAACATTACAGATCAAGCTCCATTTTCTATACTGGAAGAAATTCCAAAGAATCAGACCATTGCAAAAGCAATTCATTTGGACGAGTCTGAGGTCAGGACTCACATGACCACTAAGGGTGGCATACAAGGTTTGCTAGCCCAGCTCTTGACAAAGAAAGCCCTGTATTTCGCCAGTATCAGGAACGTGACTGCTTTTGAAAGCATCTTTGTGTTACTCACCTACGGGTTATTCTTGTTGCCCAACATTAATAACTTCGTCGATATCAACTCCATTAAGGGTTTTCTTATTGGAAACCCTGTGTCGACTTTGCTCGCAGATGCGTATCATTCTGTACACTTGGGAAATTTGTACAGTGGAGGGGAGATCACAAGCTGTGTACCTCTGCTATACAAATGGTTTATCTCCCATTTGCCCAAGTCTGCTGCTTTTTGGGATCACAAGAGTGCCTTACGTTGGTCACAAAAAATCATGTCTCTCACCAACTCTGATATAGATTGGTGTAATAGGATTTATGACGGAATCAGGATCATTGACCGTTGTGGAAACTTCCCCAACGTACCCCTTATAGGAACTAAGGGAGGAATCAATTACCATCCAGTTCTTGTTCGTCGTCAATTTGGATACCCGATGAGGCACATCCCACGGGGCATTTATCTGGAAGGTTTTTTCTTCAAGGAAGGAGAAAGTGACAGAGCACTAAAGACAGAAATAGTTCATGCTCGGAAACATGTTCATAAGAAAGGACGAGAGTCTCTAGGAAAACCCGACTGTGACTCGGTGGAGCCTTATCTCCACTGGGTACAAACTAGAGCTCTCAAGCTAAAGATGTTGTATCCTCGTCACGGAGTTCTTCCATCGAGGGAGTCTGTCATGTACTTCATGATTGAGACTGAAAAGCTTCAGGTTACTCTCAACAAAGTTCAACGGGAGAGGAGGTCTTGGAAGAACAAGTACCGCACCCTCAACGTGGAGTGCATCAAAATACAGCAACTACTGAAAGATAAGGATGCTCTGATTGAAATTCTGGAGCAACATGCTGTAGAGAATCAAGATGACCAAAGGAATTTGCTCGCTCCTTTCACCTGGCAAAGGAATGACAACCCGACAACGGCCCAAGAGCCCCTGTCAAAGAAAAGGAAAGTACCAGAGTCAGCACCCGATTTCTCTTCAGAGAGGACTCGGGACCCATTAGCTTAGGTTTCTGTTTCTGCACCTTGTAATCTACTTTATTTCCATTTCTGTAATCCTTTGAATTCAATAAAAAGGGGTTTCCCCACTGTTTGATATTTGCAATTTAATTGTCGAAGTTTATTTTGATTAAACCAAAAAACAATTAATATAATCATTGCATTCATCATTCTCACATCGAGTATTCTTCTTACCTACGAATCTCACGTTTGTGTCTCGGTTCTAGAGTCAAACTGTCTCATTCGTATAATACTCGGGCCAATCGTCAGAAAAAGATGGATGATCTTGAGGAAGAAAATAGAGAGTTGAAAGAAGAGATCGACGCTCTGAGAGAGGATATGAGAAAGCTTCGTAACGACATGCAAGCCATGGCAGAAGCTTAGCTACAAAGGACTATGATCTCAGAGATCACTTCAACGCCCATAGTGGAGAAGTATGATCCTAGGTATCAAATGCCGAAAGATCGTCCTTGGGGCATGCCTGTTAACTATATCCCGGAAGGATATGTTCCGCCGATCACTGAAGATCAGGGAATCATAACAGAAGCCACTGGGCCTGAAGGTTACAAACTTTGGGAAAGCGAAGATGCCAGGGGCATACTGAAGACTCCTGAAGGTTACAAACTTCTGGAAACACCAAGATTCACTGCCGTAGTCACGGTCCCACCCCCTGTGGTGCACACTGTCCCGGAAGGACAGATTCCGCCGATACCTTCTGGTAAGAAGGAAACTATGTTCGATAGAATGGATGAATTCCAGGAATAGTTCCTGGAAATGCAGAAGGAACTGCAAGCCATCCGCGGCCAGGATCTATTTGGAAAGGACGCCACAGACCTTTGTCTGGTCCCCAATGTGAAAGTTCCGCACAGATTTCAAGTGCCCGACTTTGAAAAATACAAGGGTAACTCTTGCCCTCAGAGCCATCTGGTGATGTACGCTCGGCGAATGTCAGCTCAGACGGAGAATCAGGACCTACTGATTCACTACTTTCAGGATAGTTTAACCAGTGCCGCACTCAAATGGTACATGGGTTTAAACCGTGCCATGATTAGCACATTCAGAGATCTTGGTACTGCCTTCGTCCAACAATATAAATACAATTTGGACATGGCACCGGATAGAGATCAACTCAGATCAATGTCACAAAAGGACAAGGAAACCTTTAACGAGTACGCTCAGAGATGGCACGAAATATCCGCTCAGATTTGTCCACCTCTTGAGGAAAAAGAGATGACAAAGATCTACTTAAAGACCTTAAGCTCATTTTACTACGACAGAATGGTTGCCAGTGCACCCAGTGATTTCACCGAGATGGTGGGCATGGGAGTTCGTCTTGAGGAAGCCGTCCGAGAAGGACGTTTGGTAAAAGACGCTGGATCATCGAGTAGTACAAAACAATACGGTAATGCTCTCCCTAAGAAAAAAGAGCAAGATATTAGGAATATCTCTCTCGAAAAGCAAAGACGACGTTATCAACCAGTTGCAGCTGTGACTCCTGCTATCAGCCTTGCGCCTATTCCTACGTATCAACCTCAGGTTGCGCAAAGCCAACCTAATCAGCAAAGGACACAACAGCCTCTTCAGCAGGCTCGTCCTCCATACAATAACAACCGTACAACCCGACCACCAGGGTTTGATCCTATACCGATGTTGTACGCAGAACTATTTCCGTTACTACTGGCTAAGGGGTACATTCAGACTAAGTCTCCTCTTACAGTACCGGAAAATCTGTCTTTGTGGTTTAAGGTGGATCAGACATGCCCTTATCATCAAGGAGGATCAGGGCATAACATAGAGAATTGTCTCAATTTCAAGTCCGACGTGCAAAAGCTTGTTAGGAGCGGGCTCTTATCTTTCAAAGATACGAATCCCAATGTTCTCACGAACCCGCTGCCTCAACATGAGAAAGCTGCAGTCAGCCTGATTGAGAAAGAATTTAACAATATCTATCAAATTCACGATGTACTCTTGTTGAGGGCCAATCTGGTCAAGATGCATTGTAGACAGAGTGGGTACGGCCATGTGCCACCTCATAATTATCACCAGTGTGATGTCTGCTCTAAAAACAATCAAGGATGTTCTGTGGTGCAAGCAGCTCTACAGGAACAGATGGATCTCAGATGGATCTAAGAGCACCGAGTTCGTGGAGTTGACATGATTTACATGAATTCCAACATCAGTCAGAACCATGACATCTATGCGATGAATGCCAACTTGGTGGCAATGCATTTAAGGCAAAGCCAGTATCATGATCTGCCACAGCACGATTACAGTTCCTGTCTGACTTGCTTGGTAAATAAACAGGGGTGCTCTTTCATACAGGAGGCCCTCCAGCGTCAGATGGATCTTGGATGGATTCAAGACTACCATGATAGGAATCCCTATCAGATCAATATGGTTCAAATCTTTGACATTCGCTTGATGAATACCAACTTGGTAGAGTTGCATGCTGAGCAGGCCCGACTCGGATTCTTGATATCACATAATTATCACAGTTGTAAAGCAGGTTGCGAAAACGATCAGGGATGTGCCCTTGTCCAGGAAGCACTTTAGCACTTGTTAAATCATTGGTGGATGCCAATCTACATGGATGAAGATACTCAGCAAATTAGTATCAATAACAGAAACCCCACTCGGCGTCAAAGTCAGCATGTCCGACTCATGGAAGCTACCCTAGTGAGGTTACATTGTATTCAAAGTGGGTGTGGCCAGGTGCCACCACACAATTATGAATGTTGTGGAGTTTGTTCGGAAAGTAACCAAGGGTGCTACCTTGTGCGAGTAGCTCTCCAGGGGAAGGTGGATCGTGGAGAGATCCGCCCATATCCTGGTTTCGGACCCATCAATTGGTCGCCGAACTACCTTGCCAATCAAATTGAGGACGTTGTTGTAATCTCTAATCATCAAAGGACTAGGGATGTTTTCGCCATTATCCCTCTGCTTGACGAATCAAGAGTTCCCAACTGGGAATGGATCGAGATTACCTGCGATGGTCAGAAAAACCAGAAGGTTCCCATAGTCATCTATCTGCCGGGACCACTACCGTATGAATCAGCTAAGGCAATCCCTTACAAATATGGTGCAACAATAATTGAAAATGGAAAGGAAATTCCATTACCCTCCGTCGTGAATATTGCAGACATCAGTCGTGTAACACGGAGTGGTAGAATCTTCAACAGAGGAATTTGAGAGTCCAACAAAGAAAAGGAACTTCAGACAGAAGCTCCCGATCCACCAGTCGGTCGATCCAATGTTCCCGACCCTTCAAAAAATGATGATGAGATGCTGAAGCTCATCCAAAGGAGTGAATACAACATTGTTGATTAGCTGTTACAAACTCCTTCAAAGATCTTGGTGTTATCACTGTTACTCAGTTCAGAAGCGCACAGAGAGGCTCTACAGAAAGTCTTGGAGCAAGCCTTCGTAGAACAGGATGTAACCATCAGACAGTTCGATAGTATTGTCTCTAACATCACTTCCTGCAATAATTTGGGGTTTAGTGATGAGGAATTGCCTGAAGAGGGTTGCCGTCATAACATGGCGCTCAATATTACAGTAAACTTCCAGGACGATGCTTTACCCAGCGTACTGGTAAACACAGGGTCAGCCCTGAATGTTATGCCAAAGTCCACTTTGACTCAATTATCTTTCAAAGGACCCCCGATGATAACCAGCGAGGTCGTCGTCAAAGCATTCGACGGATCCAGAAAAACGGTTATCGGCGAAGTTGACCTTCCCATAACTATTGGTCCTCACACTTTCCAAGTTACCTTCCAGGTTATGGACATCTGGGCAACATACAGTTGTTTATTAGGAAGACCTTGGATACATCAGGCTGGAGCGGTCACTTCAACCCTCCACCAAAAGTTAAAGTTCTTCCGGAACGGCCAACTCATCACAGTCTGTGGGGAACAGGCCTTGCTCGTCAGTAATTTATCATCATCCACTTATGTGGAACTAGAAGGGATAATCGGAACCCAGTTCCAAGCGCTTTAGCTACACAAGGACGAACAATCAGGAGGAGGAACTTCGATTTCCTTATACAAAGATGCTATTAAAGCAGTCGAGAGTACCGATACAACAGGATGGGGACAGCTTGTCATTCCTACTAGCAATACAACAAAGAAGGGTCTTGGTTTTTCTGCAACCTGTACCCGGACAGTTGCTAACGATGAAAGTCTTCATCCCATTCAGGATTTCTTCCACAGTGGAGGTTTCCTTCAACCAGATCAAAATGGCGCCGAAAGACATGGAGAAAACTTCGTTCATTACCCCATGGGGTACCTTTTGTTACAAGGTAATGCCGTTCGGTTTGAAGAACGCCGAGGCAACCTATCAAAGGGCCATGACTACTCTGTTTCATGACATGATACACAAAGAAATCGAAGTGTATGTCGATGATATGATTGCAAAATCTAAGACAGAGGAGGAGCATGTGACCCACTTGTCAAAACTTTTCGAGCGTCTGAGAAAATACAAACTCCGCTTGAATCCCAACTAGTGCACCTTTGGTGTCCGTTCAGGAAAACTCTTAGGGTTCATTGTCAGCCAGAAAGGAATTGAGTTTGATCCTGACAAGGTCAAAGCCATTCAAGAAATGCCTTCTTCGAAAACTAAAAAACAAGTCAGAGGATTCCTGGGACGTTTGAACTACATCTCCAGATTTATATTCCTCATGACTGCCACATGTGCGCCGATTTTTAAATTACTAAAAAAGAATTAGGACTGCGTTTGGACTGAAGACTGCCAAACTGCCTTCGACAGTATTAAGGAATATCTGTTGAATCCGCCGATTCTATCACCTCCAATGGAAGGAAGACCACTGATCATCTACCTCACAGTCTTGGAAGACTCAATGGGGTGTGTACTTGGCCAACAAGACGAAACCAAATGGAAAGAGTCTGCCATCTACTATCTGAGCAAGAAGTTCACCGACTGTGAGACTCGGTACACGATACTTGAGAAAACTTGCTGCGCTTTGGCTTGGGCTGCCAAACGTCTTTTCCAGTACATGATTCATCACACTACTTGGTTAATCTCCGAAATGGATCCGATCAAGTACGTCTTCGAAAAACCTGCTCTCACGGGAAGGATTGCCCGTTGGCAGATGTTGTTATCAGAATATGACATAGAGTACCACACTTAAAAAGCTGTCAAAGGAAGTATTTTAGCCGATCATTTGGCTCATCAACTGATTGACGATCAGGAATCGATCGGGTTTGACTTCCCCGACGAAGATGTCATGTACCTAAAAATGACAGACTGCGCCGAACCAAATCATTACTGATAATGGGTCTAACTTGAACAATAAAATGATGGAAGAGTTGTGCGTGGAGTTCAAGATCGAACACCATAACTCATCTCCCTACCGACCAAAGATGAACGGAGCGGTAGAAGCGGCTAATAAGAATATCAAAAAGATTGTTCAAAAGATGGTTGTAACCTACAAAGACTGGCACGAGATGCTACCCTTTGCTCTTTACGGTTATTGAACATCTGTCCGCACTTCAACAGGGGCAACCCCTTTCTCTCTAGTGTATGGCATGGAGGCAGTGCTCCCCGTAGAAGTAGAGATCCCATCGATTAGGGTATTGATGGAAGCTAAGTTTACAGAAGCTGAATGGTGTCAAAATCGACACGACGAACTGAACTTGATCGAAGAGAAACGAATCACGGCACTATGCCATGGTCAGTTGTATCAGTAGAGAATGAAGAGGGCGTTCGACAAAAAGGTCCGACCTCGCGTCTTCAGGAAAGAAGACCTTGTGCTCAAGAAGATACAAATATTTCTCACTGATTCGCGAGGCAAATGGACTCCGAATTATGGTGGTCCCTACGTGGTCGCGAAAGCTTTCTCAGGCGGCGCCTTGAGACTTGCAACCATGGACGGAGAAGAATTTTCCTACCCCACAAATGTTGATGTAGTCAAGAAATACTTCGCCTAAAAAAAATGTCTCGGTGGACTGAAAACCCGAAAGGGCGGTCCAGGCAAAAATTAGAGACATGATCAATAATCATCCCGGTGGATTGGAAATCTCAAAGTACAATCCAAGCAAAAATTAGGGATAATGGCAAGTAACTATGTTCAACAGAGGCAAGTCCCTCAGCAGCAGTTACACCATCCATTAGAGGAAAACTCCAGTCAAGGTCATCTTTGATAGAAGCTCAGGATGTCCTGAATTCAAAGTTGGTAGAAGGATGATGACCGTTATGTTTTAACGTAGCCCTTTTCCCTGTAAATTACCATTTTCTAAACTTTGTAAATACTCTTTGGAATCACGCGTTTGGCTGATCTCCATCTTATCAATAAAATTTGAGCCCTTGTGCTGTTGTTTGAAATTCCCATTTGTTTTAGCTTTATAGAATGACATTTTAACATGCTCGACGATTCTTGAAATAAAACAAAAATGAATTTACTTGTAAAACTTTTCTGCTTTAAAATAAAGATGGCAATTTCTTTTGACTGTTGAACATCAAAAGAACATTAATCGCTTCTCCAGAAGTAAGGGAACCTCAAAGTGCAGAATCAAAGTACTCCTTCTACGCCAGTGTGCCTGAATGAAGGATCAACAGTGTTAGATGCGACTATTCCATCTGACCTCCTCGGCAGAGTTCTTATCTCCTAAGCTCGATTAATGGTATTCCCCACATAGATTATCTCTTCTAAGCAAGGCATAATTGCTATCTTGAACCAAGTGATACCTTTCATCTCCAGCAGTGGCCGAGTATCCAGTTGTGTTCATCCGTCAGTCTGTGTGTTGTGTCAAGTCTTGTTAGCATATACATACATACATCATGCATTTTACTTACATTCGCATTCATATTGCATCACTATCACTCTAGTCGGTCTTATCCCCTAGTGATAAAAGTCCTCTTAATCGAGTTGTCGGTTCTTTCCTCGTCAAGAAGTGAATCATCTGACCAATCTCGCCTCCAGTTATTTCTGAATTGAAGATAGGTCCTGGACCACTTAGACAACTTAGACCTCTGAAAAACCAGAGAAACTTTCAACCGATGTCACTCTTCGCCATTGAAGATGATATCCTTGCTTTCCCGGATTAAGGAAAATCCCGAGAGAAAGCCTCATAATCAGAGATTCGGTGGTACAGCAGTTTCTCCTAAAAACCACTGATGAAAAGGTCATCGACACCTCAAAATTGGATCCCATCATATGGCATTTCTCCGGGAAGATCCTGAGAAAAGTATGATGTAAGACCCCAAACTTAGGCAGTCTTTCAGAAGACTCATCTTCCCCCAGTAGAAACAAATGGCGTCTCCATCAGAGAAGTTTGTGCACCTCTATAACTCAGTTGACTGGGTTCCCCAGCAAGTCTGGCGTTAACTTTTTTTGTCAAATGGCATCTCCCCAGGAAAATTCGGTGAGAAGTTTGAGGAAAATCGCTACGCATAGCGTCCCTTGTCAAGAAAGTTCATTGAAAAAAGAAACTAAGACCAGTTCCTTGGTAGGAAACCAGGATCGAGGGGAAGTTTATATCAGAAACTAAGACCAGTTCCTTGGTAGGAAACCAGGATCGAGGGGAAGTTTATATCAGAACTAAGACCAGTTCCTTGGTAGGAAACCAGGATCGAGGGGAAGTTTATATCAGAAACTAAGACCAGTTCCTTGGTAGGAAACCAGGATCAAGGGGAAGTTTAAATCAAAAACTGAGACCAGTTCCTTGGCAGGAAACCAGGATCGAGGGGAAGTTCATCTCAAAAGAAAACTGAGACCAGTTCCTAGGATGAAGACCAGGATCGAGGGGAAGTTTACCTTTTCTAAGCATCATTGCTTAGCAAAATAAGATGAATGCGATCTGCCATTCATAACCACCATCAAAATTTCAAGTATTTCGATATTTAATCCTCTTGCACCACGAATGCCCGAATACCTTCGTCATTCACACCTTCGTGTCCAAGAAGATTAAATAGGGGCATCTGTCATACCCCAAATTTTGACCATTAAGATTCCCATCATTGTGTAAATCATCATCACAATATGGATGTACCTTTATGCCTCATCAATCTCCTCAAGGAATTGTTGAGCATCCACTGAAATCAGAATTAGGGTTTCGGGCCCTCTCTGAGCCTTAGGCAAAGGATCAATCAAGGAATGACGTGATCTTCAACTTGTCTACACCCTCAAATATACAAAAAGGATAAAAAAGGACTCCCACTTCAAGGATTAAACACAAGGATGCTCCCTTCTAGGTGGATCAAGCCTCAAGATCGCCAGTATCACCAAATTAGGGTTTTGGTCGACCAGGGCCTCCAGGTGGAAAATTTCCTCTGGGCATGAGCCAAAGATCCAAAACATGACCTAATATGCTCCATGAAACCTCATAAACCCAATCATCAAGTCAATTTTGCCTCAGGGGTTACATTCATCAAAAATCAGGAATTAGGGTTTCTTGACCTAATTCACCCCTAAGTTGAGTTTTGGGACAAATCATGAACCAAGACCTCAAGACATGATTTGAGGGTCTCTAATATACCATATTGATCCATTTGGAACAATGGATTGATACAAGAAGCTTGAGCAACAAGTCTCAATTTCATCTGGACCATAATTAGGGTTTCGTGGGAAAAGTCAACTGTAACTTTGACTTTTGACCAGGACATGCTCCCAAGCCCTAAGACATGATTCAATACCCTCTATACCACCCATGGAACATGTCCATCAAGTTTGATTTAGGTCAAGGACATGATTTCCTGAAGAATTGCACAGTTTGGAATTCATCTGACAAAAAGTCAACTGTGCACAAAAGTCAACTTTGACTTTTTGAGATTGTTATTTCTTTGATTTTGTGGTTGGCATTTATTTTGCTAAAACTATTCTAGCAGCAAAATGTTGAAACAAGATGTTCTAATATTCTGCATTAAACATGTCGGATAAAGATGTCCCATCCTGGATCATAGGACATCGCGTCTGATTTTGGTTTAAAAGGAAGATTCTGTTGTTGGTATTTGTTACTAAATATTTAATTATCCTATGTGGCATCCAAAGTATTTTGGGTTGAGTTTTGTGTGTTGGTTTTTGGATTTTCAACATTTTCTAAATATGGAGACATATTAGGAAACTTTAGATTGAAGACCTATTTTCTTGGAGTTTATTTTGCAGAATTGTGTGTCGTCTCTTTGCTGCATTTTGAAGCCCAATCCAGTCCAGATTTAATGCTATATATTGACTGGTGTAAACCTAGTTTAGGGGTGGAACTTACGTGTGTTTTGTTAGGGTTTTTAAGTGTTATTTGTGAACCTAACTGGTATCATTCTGATAACAGTACAAGGACTGGTTTTGTGTTGTAAGTTCTGTCAGTTACTCATAAGCTTTTAAGCATTGAGTTTCTTGTGTGTCAATTCTCATAAGCTTTGAAGTATTGAGAATTGTGTGTTTTGAAAGTGTGGCTTTCGTTTTGTTACTTGTGTTGAAAGGAACCAGTCACGGTTTGTGATTGAAGAGGGATTTATGGAGGGCCTCATACCTAGGTGAGTCTTAGGTAGAAGTCATAGGAAGGGTAGTGATTAAGTGAGCGGATTGTAACTGGGTGTGGTTGCTGTATGATCTGTGAATTGATACTACCGTATATTGATTTCGTCCCTGGCTTGGTAGCCCCCAGAGTAGGATTGTTGATCCGAACTGGGTAAACATATCACTGTGTTCTTTACTTTCTGCACTGTTATTATTATTGTTAACTTGTTCATTGTGTTGGATATCAGTGTCTCAATATCTGTGTAGGACATCTGATATCTGTGCCAGAATTTCAATTGGCATCAAGAGCTTGCACCCTTGTTTGGTTCTGGGTGAGATTCAGGGAAGGTACTTTCTGGTGCAATGGACAAGGATGGAGGATTTTTGAACAAACCAGCTCTGCTTGATGGTTCCAACTATGACTACTGGAAACCAAGGATGGTAGCATTCATCAAATCCATGGATGATCAAGCATGGAAAGCTGTTATCAAAGGATGGGAACCCCCAAAGGTTAGAGATGGAGAAGGTAATCCTACTGATATGGTGAAGGAAGAGGAAGACTGGGATGATGCAGACTACAAAGGGTCCTTGGGAAATTTCAAAGCCATGAATGCACTGTTTAATGGTGTTAATACGAATATCTTCAGATTAATTGAACATTGCACCATTGCAAAAGAGGCATGGCAGGTCTTGAAGGTTGCTCATGAAGGGACTTCAAAGGTGAAGATGTCAAAACTTCAGCTTCTCACTACCAAGTTTGAGAATTTGAAGATGAAGGAAGATGAGAGCATTCATGATTTTCACATGAACATTATTGAGATAGCTAATGCTTCAAGTTCCCTAGGTGAAAAGATGTCTGATAGGAAACTGGTCAGAAAAATCCTCAGATCTCTACCTAAGAGATTTGACATGAAAGTGACTGCTATAGAGGAAGCTCAGGACATAGATAAGATGAAAGTGGATGAACTTATGGGATCACTTCAAACATTTGAATTGGGGATCAGTGAAAAGTCTGAAAAGAAGAAGAGTATAGCTTTTGTGTCAAATGCTGGTGATTCAGACGATGAAGGTAACCTGGTCAGAGATGATGGGGTGTCTAAAGATCTGGTATTGCTTGGAAAACAAATTAACAAAGTGTTGAAAAGGATGGATTGGAAGTCAAGAGAAAATGTTCAGAACAAGTCACTCGACATCAGTAAAAACCATGATAGAGGCAGAAGGTCCAGAACTAAAGAAGACTCCAATCAAGGGAAGAGAGTTCAGTGTTTTGAATATGAGGAATTTAGGCACATAAAAACTGAGTGTCCCACGATCTCAAAAGGCAGAAGAAGGGCTTATCTGTGTCTTGGTCAGAAGGAGAGTCTGAGAGTGATCTTGAAGAAGAATCAGCAAAATTAGTGACAGCCTTGACTGGAATCTGTAAATCTGATGGAGAAACAACTTGTGAGTCTGATTCTGACAAAGAATCTTATATTGGAGAACTCACTAAGCAGGAAGTTATCAATGGGTTCACAGAGTTGTGTATCAAGAATGAAGAGAGGTGTCAGATAATATTAGAACAGAAGGTTCTGATAGCTCAACTAGAAGCTGAGAAGGAAGAACATCTATCAATCATTGCTGATCTTAAAGAGGAGGTTGTGTGGCAAAAGTCAAAACTTGACAATATGACCAAATCTATAAGAATGCTGAACAATGGTTCCACGCAGCTGGATGAGATTCTTCAGACTTGGAAAAATGCTGAAAATGTACAAGGTCTTGGTTTTAACAATCAAGCAGAGAACTACAAGAAGTCTGTATTAAAGTTTGTTCCTCAGAAAATAAAGCAAGAGGAGGAGATGTCAAATCACATGTTTCAACATCAGATGAAACATCAGAAAATAGTATATAGTTCAAAGTATAAACCATGGAGATGTCATTACTGTGGAAAGATTGGTCACTTAAAGTCTTTTTGCTACAATTTGCATGGTTATCCCAAAACTGCTCATCAACAAAATAAAGGACAGAATTGGGCTAAAGTAAAGAAAAGATGGACTCCTAGAAATATAATGGCTGGTTTCATAGCACATACCTCTCTCAGAGCATCTGCAAGGGAAGATTGGTACTTTGACAGTGGTTGTTCAAGACACATGACTGGTGTGAAGAAATTTTTGTCAGATATCAAGCCCCACTCTACCAATTATGTCACTTTTGGGGATGGATCAAAAGGTGAAATAAAAGGTGTTAGAAAGTTGGACTACACAGGACAACCAAATCTAGATCGTGTTCTATTTGTTAAAGGGCTGACTGCAAATTTGATCAGTATAAGCCAACTGTGTGATCTAGGACTCAAAGTAAATTTCACAAAATCTGAATTCCTAGTAACCAATGAAGAAAATGAACTTGTTATGAAGGGAACCAGGTCTAAGGATAACTGCTATCTGTGGAATCCTCAAGAATCAGAAAGTTTGTCTACCTGTTTGATGTCAAAGGAAGATGAAACCAAACTGTGGCATCAAAAATTGGGTCACTTACAATTGAAAGGGATGAAGAAAGTTCTGTCACGTGAGGCTGTTAGAGGTATTCCCAAGCTGAAGATTGATGAGGATAGAATATGTGGTGAATGTCACACAAAAAGCTTCAACATCTTACCACAACTTCTAGAGTTCTGGAGCTGCTTCACATGGACTTAATGGGACCTATGCAGGTTGAAAGTCTTGGTGGGAAGAAGTATGCCTATGTTGTCATTGATGATTACTCCAGATTCTCCTGGATAAGCTTTATCAGAGAGAAGTCTGAAGTAATTGCAGCTTTCAAAGAATTGTGTCAAAGGATTCAACGAGAAAAGGATTGTGGTGTTGTACGAATCAGAAGTGACCATGGGAAAGAATTTGAAAATAGCAAGTTTGAAGAGTTTTGTTTATCTGAAGGAATCACTCATGAATTCTCATCACCAATCACTCCTCAGCAAAATGGTGTGGTGGAACGCAAGAATAAGACTATTCAAGAGTGTGCAAGGGTCATGATTCATGCCAAAAAGCTTCCATATCATTTTTGGGCTGAAGCCATGAATACAGCTTGCTATATACACAATAGGGTGACTATCAGATCAGGTACTTCTGTTACTCTTTATGAGCTATGGAAAGGTAGAAAGCCAAATGTGAAATATTTCCATGTTTTTGGGAGTAAGTGCTATATCTTGGCGGATCGTGAGCAGAGGCGAAAGATGTATCCTAAGAGTGAGGAAGGGATATTTTTGGGATACTCTACAAACAGTAAATCAATAGGGTATTTAATTCCAGAACTAAGGTGATGATGGAATCCATAAATGTGGTGGTTGATGACTCTGGCAAAGACGAAGATGTCCCAGATGATGTTGGAACATGCTTTCCCATGAACAATGAAATCTCACAAGACACTGAGTCCGTAGAAGATAATGCTCAAGAGACCGACACTAGACCTGAGAATGAAGAGGTAGAGGATGCTAACAGGGGACCTTCTATAAGGGTTCAGAAGGATCACCCTAAGGAGTTGATTATTGGAAATCTAAATGAAGGTGTAAGAACCAGATCGAGGGAGGTTGTGTCAAATGCCTGTTTTGTTTCAAAGCTTGAACCAAAGAATGTTAAAGAGGCATTGACAGATGAGTTCTGGATAAGTGCTATGCAGGATGAGCTTTGCCAATTCAAGAGGAATGAAGTCTGGGAACTGGTACCACGACCAGCAGGAACAAATGTGATTGGAACAAAGTGGGTTTATAAGAATAAGTCTGATGAACAAGGAGTTGTTACCAGAAACAAAGCCAGACTAGTTGTTCAAGTATACACACAGATTGAAGGAGTAGATTTTGATGAAACATTTGCTCCTGTGGCTCGATTGGAATCCATCAGATTGTTGCTAGGAGTGGCATGTTTTTTGAAATTCAAATTGTTTCAAATGGATGTCAAGAGTGCCTTTCTGAATGGCTATCTTAATGAGGAAGTTTATGTTGAGCAACCTAAAGGGTTTGTGGATCCAAATTTTCCTGATCATGTCTACAAGCTAAAGAAGGCTTTGTATGGTTTGAAATAAGCTCCAAGAGCTTGGTATGAAAGGCTGACTGAGTTCTTAGTCAAACATGGATACAGGAAATGTGGTATTGATAAAACACTCTTTGTCAAGGAGAAGGATGGGAAACTAATGATTGCTCAGATTTATGTAGATGATATTGTGTTTGGTGGGATGTCGGATGAAATGGTCCAACATTTTGTCAACCAAATGCAATCTGAATTTGAAATGAGCTTGGTGGGTGAATTGACTTACTTCCTTGGATTGTAAGTCAAGCAGATGGAAGATTCCATTTTTATTTGTCAGAGCAAATATGCGAGGAATATTGTGAAGAAGTTTGGATTGGATAATGCCAAGCACAAGAGAACTCTTGCTCCTACTCACTTGAAGTTATCCAAAGATGAAAAGGGAGTGAATGTTGAACAGAGTTTATACAGAAGCATGATTGGCAGTCTGCTGTATCTCACAGCAAGTAGGCCAGACATAACCTTTGCAGTTGGTGTATGTGCAAGATACCAGGCAGAACCCAAGGTCAGTCACATCAATCAAGTTAAGAGAATTCTTAAGTATGTGAGTGGTACATGTGATTATGGGTTGTTGTACTCCCATGACTCAAGTTCCATTTTAGTAGGATATTGTGATGCTGATTGGGCTGGAAGTGTTGATGATAGGAAAAGTACCTCTGGAGGTTGTTTCTTTTTGGGAAATAATCTTATTTCGTGGTTTAGTGAGAAGCAAAATTTTGTATCTCTTTCTACTACTGAAGCTGAGTACATAGCAGCTGGAAGTAGTTGTGCTCAACTGGTGTGGATGAAGCAAATGCTATCTGAGTATAATGTTACACAAGATGTCATGACATTATTTTGAGACAACCTGAGTGCTATTAATATTTCTAAAAATCCTATTCAACATAGCAGGACTAAGCACATTGATATCATGCATCACTTCATCAGAGAACTTGTGGAGGACAAAGTCATAACTCTTGAGCATGTTAGCACAGAAAATTAGCTTGCTGACATATTTACCAAGGCTCTGGATGCAGTTCAGTTTGAAAACTTGAGGAGTAGACTTGGGGTTTGTATTCATGAAGAACTATAGCAATTAATGTTCTTTCTGGCTTCCAGACTAAAAAGAATAAAGGTAATTCTGGTAGTGCAGCTTCTGCAGGTGTTTATGAAGGGAAAGATGCTGAAGTATGTGCATGACATTTGGTCATGTGATGTTGTGTGCATCTACTGTCTGATGCTGTTCTACTTTCTTTTGTCATATTTATGGCTAAAAAGGGGGAGTGGTGTGGTGTGCTTGTGCCGGTGCTGCAGTTGAGGGGCTTGTGCTGGTGCTGCAGTTGAGGGGGAGAATGTTGAATGTTGTTGTGTTGCTGCAGTTGAGGGGGAGTTTTTTTTTGGTGTGAATTTTTGCTGCTATACTGTGTTTTGTGTTGGTGTTATGGTGTGTTTTTCGCTGCTGTCTCTGATATTGATGTTTTGCTTGTGTTATCTTTGCAAGATTGTTTGGTGTGTAGTTTTAGCCAAAATAAGCCAAAAGGGGAGATTGTTATTTCTTTGATTTTGTGGTTGGCATTTATTTTGCTAAAACTATTCTAGCAGCAAGATGTTCTAATATTCTGCATTAAACATGTCGGATAAAGATGTCCCATCCTGGATCATAGGACATCGTGTCTGATTTTAGTTTAAAAGGAAGATTCTGTTGTTGGTATTTGTTACTGAATATTCTGTGAATATTTAGTTATCCTATGTGGCATCCAAAGTATTTCGGGTTGAGTTTTTGTGTGTTGGTTTTCGGATTTTCAACATTTTCTAAATATGGAGACATATTAGGAAACTTTAGATTGAAGACCTATTTTCTTGGAGTTTATTTTGCAGAATTGTGTGCAGTCTCTTTGCTGCGTTTTGAAGCCCAATCCAGTCCAGATTTAATGCTATATATTGACTGGTGTAAACCTAGTTTAGGGGTGGAACTTACGTGTGTTTTGTTAGGGTTTTTAAGTGTTATTTGTGAGCCTAACTGGTATCATTCTGATAACAGTACAAGGATTGGTTTTGTGTTGTAAGTTCTGTCAGTTACTCATAAGCTTTTAAGCATTGAGTTTCTTGTGTGTCAATTCTCATAAGCTTTGAAGTATTGAGAATTGTGTGTTTTGAAAGTGTGGCTTTCGTTTTGTTACTTGTGTTGAAAGGAACCAGTCACGGTTTGTGATTGAAGAGGGATTTGAGGAGGGCCTCATACCTAGGTGAGTCTTAGGTAGAAGTCATAGGAAAGGTAGTGATTAAGTGAGCGGATTGTAACTGGGTGTGGTTGCTGTATGATCGGTGAATTGATACTATCGTATATTGATTTCGTCCCTGGCTTGGTATCCCCCAGAGTAGGATTGTTGATCCGAATTGGGTAAATATATGACTGTGTTCTTTACTTTCTACACTGTTATTATTATTGTTAACTTGTTCATTGTGTTGGATATCAGTGTCTCAACATCTGTGTAGGACATCTGATATCTGTGCCAGAATTTCAGAGATTTTTCACTAAAATGGATTTTTAACCCTAAAATGATGTGAATGTATGATTTGAATCATCATTCATCAAGAAAAATCAAAGAAAATGGGATAACTTGTAAAAGGGGTAACCATAAAAACTTAGAAAATTTTCTAAGTTATGAAAAAAAGTGACAAAGGTACCAACTTTGGAGGATCATAACTCCTAAACCACAAAACCATTTTTTTCCATCCAAAGCTTGATTTGTAGATCTCATTGCCCTCTACAAAAGCTTCATACTGACCTATATCCAAATTCCTCATGGATTTTGAGTTATGGAGGGATCAAAATCAAGAAAAGTCACTTTGTTCCAACACTTAGTGAAAATTTCACTAAGTCAGATTTTGCCTTACTTTTTCCCAAATGTAGGGACATTTTTCACTTGGATTCAAAAAGTATCAAAACCAAATATGATCAAACAGTTGTTGTATCATATAAGGACTTTCCAAAATGGCCAAGAACATCACCAAATTCAACTTGAGCCATGAGATATGACATTGGCAAGTTACCTTGCTGAAATCTGCCAAGGCAAGGCAGATTTTTGCACTTTTGGTCGATTTGCCAAAATCAGCCAATTCCAAGCCTTGTCATCACTTTGGACACATATGAGGATTGAATCTAAAAGGGACAATCACTGAGCCAAGCCTCCAAAGTCCTTGGAACAAGAAATAGCATGCTAAGCCTAGAATTGCCCAAAATAGGGACAAGACTCCAATTTTGGATTGGAGCATTCAATGGAAGCATCAAGTTGGCATGGACTGAGCTATTAGCAACTGAATTCAGTCAAGACTTATCCAAGACCAAGGGGACCAGCAGCCTGTTGTAGCACCCCAAAATTTGCCCTCCTTACTTTAGTACTAACTGACTTATGTTTCATTTCATTTTGCATTATCATACATGCATATCATTTGGCTATGTGGTTATGGGATCAAGGTTCTTTGTTCAAGCATCGTCAGGTTGCAACAGACGTTTATTTCGTCACTCGACATAGGCGTAAAGTATTTCTCCAGATTACGTAATCAACAGGTCAGCAAAGCTCTTATCAAACATAATTTTTCATGTCAAGAATCTCAGAGGAAGTTGAAGTTTTCAGCCGATTCAGAACAGTTTGAGCAGAAAATCAGTTTGCTGTGCAAATTTGCAAAATTCATAGCTCTTGCTCTGGAACTCGTTTTGGCTGGATATTCAACAGTTAGAACCGTCTTGGTATTCTCTACAACCTTTATGTTCGGCTCGGAAGTCAATTCATCAAGGAAAGTGGTGGGAATTATTTGTTTCTGGAATTTCGGTTTCACTGGATAATTGGGTCAGTGGCATTCAAAAGGGCTTAGCTTCTGATTGGATCATCATTTTTGAGCGATTCTTATGCCAAAAATTCCGTCTGGATATCCTCTCCAACTTTCGTGTTTTTCCCAAAAGCTAATTCTTTGAGGAAGATCTCCGAATACGCGAATTCTCTGAGTCGATACAGCAGAAGAACAACTGAAAATAGTGCTGAACCGGTGTATTTCGGACACTAAAAAATTCATAACTCTCAGCTCGTTCGTCAGATTGATGCCGTTCTAGTGCCTAAAATTTCGTTTAGATGTTATCTTCGTGCCGTGATTTCAGTTTGGGTCAGGTCCGAGCGGAAGGACCCCGAAAATGTGAATTACCAGTGGGGTTCTTTGATGCAGTGCACTGTCTGTCAGATTTTGTAAAATTCATAACTCGGTCAATTTTCATCTGATTGCGTCCATTCTCGAAGCGTTGGTTCACAAATTTTATCATCTTCAAGTTCCAAGACAAGCTCGAGTTCGAACGATGCTCCGAAGATCATCGATTTGGTTTATTTCGCAAAACGGAAGTGCTGAACCGAAGAAAAAGGCTGAAAGTTGTTTCACGGGAAAATTCATATCTCACTCGTTTTTCGTCCGACCGTGCTCATCTTTTGACACAAGGTCACTGATTCATAGATCTACAACTTTGCTGACAAATTCGAGTCGAGATTATGCTCCGAAGAGGTTGGCCTCGTCACGTTTTCGAGTAGCGGACACCAAATAAGCTGAAAAAACAACTTATTCAGTGACGTCTTGCAGCTTAAACATATCGATCGCACTCGATTTTGATCGTATGACGTCCGTTCTTTTTGCGTTGCAACCTTGATTCAGAGGCGGACGATGTTGTGGAAGGCTCAGAGTCGAAATTTCTTGCCGAAGACGGTGTTATTTTCACTTAAGCCAAAATTCTACCTTTTGCCCTTCATTTTAGACTCCACTATATATTCAAAACTCTCTCTCATTTCCCATAACTTCACTCATTCTCACAAACACCAAAAACATTCTCACTCACTCTCTCAAAGATCAAATCAAATTCTTCAACAATCTTCATCAAAGCTCAAGAACACAACAACTCCGATCAAGCTTCCGATCACCGAACCACCGCGCACCAACATCGGACCAGCCGCACGCCACCGCGCCGACCGCCCTAGGACCGCCGGAGCAGCCGCACCGGACCTCCCTCCTCCGCCTTGAAAATGGCGCCGCCTCCCCCTTCTTTGCGCGATCGCGCGATTTGCTCCTTCCGGCTTCGCGACTTCGTTTCGATTCTTCACTCGGTAATTGCTCGAACCTAATTCTTTGAATTCTTGTGATAATTGTTTGATAATTGAATTTTAGCCTTGAATTAAATTGAATTGTTCATTGAGTTGTTGTTGAATAATGGTTGTTTCTTTGAATTGTTGACAATTGATATTGATTTGTGATAAGAATTCTTGAATTGCTATGATAATTGTGATGTAAATTCTTGATTTGAGATTCTTGAAGTGTAGGTGTTTGATAAAATTCCTAAGAGAACTAATTGTTGTGAATTGATATGGTTTGAAGTGTTTAACTCTTGAATTCACATTGTTATGATGCTTAAATCCGGAATTGGTTAGAATTGTAGAGAATTAATGTGTTGCTTGAATTTGACATGAGTTAATAATTGTTGTGGATCCTAAATTTCCGGATAATAATTGTGTTGAATTTTGGTGTTGTTACATAATCCGGATTGTTGAGAATTTGTGGAGTTGTTCCGATGTAGGTGAATGCACAAGTTGACGTAATTGTGGACTCGAACCGAATACTTGATTCAATATTTTTTTTCAATGCTAAAAAGCCGGTTCGGATCGACTTATGTCAACTTTTGAATCATGTTTGTTTGCTTGAGAAATAAAAGTTTGGTTGTGTAGGAGCGTTATCGTGTCGCTTTCTCGTAAAAATGTGTTTTGGTCATAACTTACTAACCGTAGCGTGTTTTTGCGAATGTGAATAATGTAACTTGACTTTGTTGATGATTCCGGAGCTGTTGGTGGACTTTTTAGTCGATTTCGGACAACTTTTTTTACCGTTTCGCTACTGCCAGCCGACGAAATTGGCCTAAAAGTCCCACTTCCGAGCAGAATTAATTCAAACCGAGTTCGTTTTTGAGTCCGTTGGCATGTTTGCGGTCAACCATGCGATTTTCGTTCAATTCCGAGTCGATGATTTTTGACGCATTTTTTCCGATTTGACGTTTTTAAGCTCCGTTTCGTGCGAACTTTGCATGTTGACTTGTATTTGATGTGCACTTGTGCTTACTTGCTCATACATTATTATTGTGATTGGTTTCGCTCTTTTCTGGATCGACTTTGCGTGCATTTTATGATGTTGTGGCAGTGCTGTCCCGTTTTGAGACTTTGTGTTCCGATACATGCTCATTACTCGTATGCTTATCATTGTGCTTGATTTTGAGTTATGATGCATGGGTGCAACTTCCGGTTGCATCTTCTTGTGGTTTCTAACATGTTTGTTGAGATTGTGCAAGGTTCCCGATAAGATTCCGGCGATGGTTATTCGTTCGGTATTCCACTTTATTTGTGGGATACTACTTTGCTTCCGATGTGATGGCTTTTATCTCATGCTATGAGATGCATTATGTAGTGCATGCATGGTTGTCTGGCTTGTGTTTTCATGCAGGTTTCCTATGTGGCCATGTCCGATACACACACCACGTGTCGATTGTGATTTATTTTCACACCGACAATGTTTTGACGCTTATGCTTGTACCGGATTTCTGACTCGCTTTTGTTTGCCTGATGATAGCTTACTCTCTGGGTTTCTTGTTCTGCTTGCGTTGCTATTTACGGATTGCTATCCGTTGGGTATAATTTCTTGAACCGATTTACTCTCTTTCCGCATTTTTTCTTTTGATGCCATGAGAAGTAGGATTGGGAGTCCGTGCCACTTGGCCGGCAATGCTGGAAAGTCCTCAAGTGAGGCCATGATTGTGCTTGTTTAATATTGTGCCTAAAGACCTCCAAAGAGGCATCCCACTCCCGTATCCCCTTGTAAGACCTCCAAGAAGGCAATTGACGGAAGGTAGGGTTCGCAATCAACCCCCGTATTCTAGTCGAGTCGTTCTTAGCTCTCATTACATGATTGAAGCTTTGAACGTAGCTTACTCTTGTTATCGAGTCCGTCAAGTGGAAGAAGGGTTTCGCAATCAAACCCCCACGCCTTGTCTATAGCTCGCATTGACCGATGCTGATGCTTAGGTGATCTTATTCACATCCCCCTTACTCTGCTCTCCATGGTTCTCGATACCATTGGGTGAGTACCCCCATTTCCCATAGCTAGCTTGTTTGCCTCGGTTGATATGACCCCTTGGCTAAAGCTCCCCCCTTTTTTTACTTTGATTGTGTGACATTGTTGTTGACTAACACTGTTTATTCTTTCGTTTGTTTTTAGTTCGTTTTGTGATTGATTTATCCTGTGTTTACTTGTCTGATGGCATGATCCCGTAGGATTCCTAGCTCCGCTTAATTTCTGATTAAGTCGGAGGTAGGAGAGACATTAGGCTTTCAAAACATGCATGATAACATTAGGGTTATTAGTTCCCTTTAGAGTTACCCTTGTGTCCTCTCTCTTCTCGTCTCAAATTTCTTTAAGACACTTAATAAGAATAAGGTGTATTGCACACGAGCCTTAAGTATGGGGAATGAGAAATGAGGGGCTTCCTCTCATCTTTCTAGAGTGCTTAGCGAGCGTCCTGTCTTGGGACGATGCGTTAAGTATTCGCCCCGGTGCCCTAGACTTTGGTGCAATGCAACTTAGGAACTAACTTAAGCCACTTCTGTCCTAAAAAACACAAACCAACTTCAAACCTTTTTGTCCTTCGGGATCTTCAAACTAAAGGCTATTTTCAAAAAGGGCACGTTACCTTCCGTCTGAGTCGCAAACAGGCATCGACCCTAACTGCCGGACACGAACTTAGCGTTGCTCATAAAAAACACAAAAAGAACTTGGTCTGAACTACGTTGACTCTGAATTCCCCATTGCACAAGGGGGGTACGTAGGCCTAGGACGTCGACGTCCTACCGAGTCTGTCCTTGTCTTTCCCCTCCCCGTTTTAGTACAGCCCTAGATGATAGTATAACTCACCCTTAGAATAGACAACAAGCGTGGATCCCATCGAGTACGATGGACGCGTGGGGTGCTAGCACCTTCCCCTCGTGTAACCGACTCCCGAACCCAGGCTATTCCTTTCCCTCTTCCTAAGGTTTATGCAGTGTTCCCTTTCCCTCTCTCGGGATAAATTTACACGGCTGGCGACTCTATTTTGCCGTGCCACTCTCGCGTTTGTACCTGGATGAAAATCCCGGGAGCGACACCTGTGCCCTAACCTCTAGTCAATGGCTAGAGGAGACTTGGATTTTCATTTGCCAACATTGGCCAAACCTACTCAGCAGTTGCCATTCACTATTCCTTGCAAAAGAAACTTTCTTTACTATAAATAGAGCTCAATTGTGATCAGTTTAAGTACACCAAAGGCCTACAACACTTGCCTTTCTCAAAATCCACTTCTCACTCTCAAAAATGCCTTTCTTAGCAAGTCACTATCGGGTTTTTCATTAGAGAGCAATTCCACTCAAACCAATCACACACACCTCATGTACATTATATGTGAGCTGATCAAACACTTAAACAACATCTGGAACACTGATTTCTCAGAATCACCAGTCAATTGCTCAAGGTTTTAACCAAGTTGCAGTTGAGATGCCATGAAGTGATCCAGCCAATTTCCATCAAGAACAAGCATTCAAACACACTCCATAGGGTGTAGGGAAGCTGTTCAGATCATCACAACTCATCTGTAACACCTCCAACTCAGAAATCATTTTGAACTTGCTGTCACGACCTAGAGGTAAGCCTAAACTTGGTCATCTCTCAATCTATGCATATTTCCTCGCACAATACTTTTGCCAAATGTTCATAATCATGCATGGAATGTTTCCCCTCAAGTAATTTCTTTGTTTGAATCGTGTATCAAAAATCCCAGCCTTCATGCAGAATTTAGGGTTCTTGAGGATTTTTCGTGATTTCTTGTTTTATGCTTAATTTAAATGAAATTAATTGTCATAGACATGATCGTGAGGTTGAAACGAGTTGATTGGTATGGTGATTGCATGATATAATCAAGTATTCAGTGAGATTGGATAGAAAATGCAAATCTGGGAAACTCAGAAAACACGCGTGTTCTTGGTCCATGTTCTTGGCGCCATTTTCACAAATTCAAATATTTGAATTTTGTGATTTTATTTAATTGATTCAAAAATTAATTTCTCTATGAGTTTTAATGATTTTGAGTTGATTCTTTTTTTAATAATTCACAAAAATGTTAAAATATTTTATTTTCCCAAAAAATCCCAAAAATATTATTTATTTCATATAATTGATATTTTTTCAAAGAATTAATATTTTAATTGTTTTTGACATTTTGAATATTTTTTCCACCTTGATTTTGCAACTTTTAATGTCTTCTAATTATTTTGTAGGTCAATACTTAATTTTTGAAGCATTAATCCAAGATCACAAGTTGTTTTCCATATGTTAAACAATTTTGATCATTTTAATTGAATTTTTATTCAATTAAAATACATCTTGAAAACAAATTAGGGTTTTTGGATTAATTCAACCCTCATAAATCATTTTCAAAACTTTTGGGCCTCTAATAGAGTGTAAGACCCAATCCCCTTTTAACCAAAACGACTTTGGGCCTCAGATATTGTATAAGCCCCTTCGCGTTAAAAGAAAATCTCAGCGCGATCGCCATTTCATACGAAAAATCATCTGGGCCTACCCTCGTGTTATAAGCCCCACTCTTTTTCTTTAAAAACCTTTTGGGCCTCTAATAGAGTGTAAGACCCAACCCCCTTGTGCATTAAACTCTTTGGGCCTCACTTATTGTATAAGTCCCTCTATACAAGTGAACGACGCGATCGTCGCCTTTTAAAACATCTGGGCCTCTACTCGAGCTATAAGACCCATTCAAAACTTTTGGCCCACTATTAGAGTGTAAGACCCAATCCCCTTGGTACAGAAAATGTTTTGGGCCACAGTCACTTGTATGAGTCCCTCTGTACAAATTTAAACAGTGCCCTCACTGATAAAACCTTGGGCCTCTCCTTGAGCTGTAAGCCCCAAATATTTCTTTTTCAAAGCACTTTCTCCTTTGACTTTGAATTATACTGTTGTTTTCAATCTTTCTGTGTTTAACAACTAACCAAACAGCATGGAAGCTCTACAACCGAGTAAGTGTTTATATGCTTTCATCTACCGCTTTCATATACATATAACTGTATTGTGGGGCTGTTTCGTTGTAAGTCTTCTTTCATAAACTCATATCAACTATGTAATAATAATATAGATATTTAGAGTTTCCCTGGCAATTACGTCTAGCACTAAGCCCGTTAATCACCCTTAAATAGTCAAAACTAGATCCCCATAGGATTACCAGACACAGTCTTCCCTCCTCTTGGGGTTAAACAATATGGAGACATGAAAGGCAGCATTCTCGGTGAACCCTTTCATAGACTGTCACTCGTAGAAGTTGTCAAGAAACTCTATTCCCCAGAGATGATCTTTTCTCTGTGAATGGCATCTCTTGAGTTTCTACCAAATTCTCGAACTTTCCTGGCTCGATTTATTCTTCGTGAATAGCCTGTCTTGAATTTCTCGGGGTTTGGGGACCCACGGGCTTCTTAAAAGCACTTGTCAAAGAAACTCTACTCCCCAGAGATGATCTTTTCTCCGTGAATGGAATCTCTTGAGTTTCTTCCAAATTCTCAAACTTTCCTGGCTTGATCTATTCCTCGTGAATAGCCTGTCTTGAACTTCTCGGGGTTTGGGGACCCACAGGCTTCCTAAAAGTATCCCCGCCTCCTCTTGGGCTTAGTACAAGGACCCGTCGGCTTCTTAGAAGTATTCACAGCCTCCTCTTAGACTTCGTATAATGATTCTTCCTCTGGGAATGACAGTCTCCTCTTGGGCTTCATACAAGGACCTATCGGCTTCTTAAAAGTTTCCAGCCTCATCTTGGGCTTCGTACAAATTGTCCCGACGACCTCCTAGAGGTATAGGAACAGAAATCAGACATCTTAATAGAACAGTCTTTCCAAGAGTCTACTACTGTTTCTCAAAGCATAGCACGAAAGATGAAACTCTAGACTTGGACAGTCTAATTTCCTTGAGTCTCAGAGACATTCTCAAGCTCCCTTCAAAAATAGGAAGAAAACCCATAGATTCGGACAGTCTCAATACCCTTCAGATTTCCCATTTCCTTAAAGAACAGGAAATACCCTGAGTGCAAACATTACTCATATAAGAACTGATTTTCTCTTTAAATAAGCATATTGGACCTGTCACTCAACTGAAACAGCACAATAGCCTCCTCTTGGGCTTTGTACATTGATTCTCCCCAGCAGAGCTAACAATTTTAGCCTCCATCTCGGGCTTCATACGAGATACCAAAAAGACTCTCTTGTTGAGTCAAATAGCCTCCATCTCGGGCTTCGTACGAGATACAAAAGACTCTCTCTTGTTGAGTCAATCCCTTTTTAGTCTCCATCTCGGGCTTCGTACGAGATACAAAAGATTCCCTCGTTGAGTCAAAACATTTTAGCTTCTCTCTCGGGCTTTGTACGAGACACATAATAGCCTCCTCTTAGGCTTTATATAAGAAAACCACTGGTTGATCCAATCAACCTTTTAGCCTCAAAGTTGTGCCTCGTTCACAGTACACAAACATCAACAACTCCTTCCCCTTCATCTAATTGCTGTAAGCGGCAAGCCTCTGGATCATCTACATCCACGCCATTGTCCCTCTTTTAGCATGAGAAATTCCTAAGGAAAGATGGCATTGCTCTACACTGAGTTAAAGTCTTCTCCTTCAGGTTAAAACCCCCTATAAAGGAAATTATGGCATTGCTAGGATTCGCATATACCGGTTAAAGTAATTCTCCTTTATAAACAGTTGTGACAAACATACCCCTCTTTAGAGATGACAATTTCTCTCTAAAGTCAACACCCTTTTAGCTTCACATCTTGGGCTTTGAACAAGATACAAACGACCTTTTAGCTTCACGTCTTGGGCTTTGAACAAGACACCAAAACACCATTTCCTCCCATAGAATAGGAGGAACTACGATCGCTCTGATTTCCCTATTTCGGTAAACAGGAATACGTAGGCATAAGATTGAAAGAAAAATCTTAGCGAGCACACCAAACTAAAACCCAAAATCCCATACTTTCATACATCTGTCCTAACATTTCAACCGATAGCCTAAAACACCTCTTTTCGACAAAATAACCTAGGAGAGACCCCGAATCTTTGTAGCATCTGTAAACCAACAGTTTTGACTGTTTAACCTCAGTATGCAAGTAGGGTTAGTTGGAGACATCTATTTCCCTTCCTTCATCAGCTTTAATAGGATAAAAAATGAATCGAACTGTAGTATTAGAGCGATCGTGCTTCGCAACCACATCCAAAAATCACTCGCTACAGTTGGCAAGGATGATCATCAACCCTGATGCTTTCAGAGCTAAGTACGGAGGCCTGCTGTCTCTGTTAAGGGTCCATGTAATTGAGGGAATACTGGCTACGCTCATTCAGTTCTATGATCTGGCCTATCACTGTTTCACATTCCCGGATTATCAACTAGCACCAACACTGGAGGAGTACTCTCACCTGAATGATTTACCCATTACTGATCAAGCTCCCTTTTTTGGACTTGAAGAAATTCTAAAGGATCAGACCATTGCAAGAGCAATTTATTTGGACGAGTCAGAAGTCTGGACTCACATGACCACTAAGGGTGGAATCCAAGGTCTGCCAGCCAAGTTTTTGATAAAGAAGGCTCTGTACTTTGCTAGTATAGGGAACACAACTGCTTAAGGGAGCATCTTTGTCTTACTCACCTACGAGTTGTTTCTGTTTCCCAATATTGATGACTTCGTTGATATCAATGCCATCAAGATTTTTTTGATTGGAAACCCTGTACCGACCTTCCTCGCAGATGCTAACCATTCAGTACACCTAAGGAATTTGTATAGCGGAGGAATGATCACATGCTGTGTACCCCTGCTATACAAATGGTTCATTTCCCACTTGCCCAAATCTGTTGCATTTTGGGATCCTAAGAATACTTTACGTTGGACGCAGAGAGTCATGTCTCCTACCAACTCTGACATTGATTGGTGCAATCGAATCTACGATGGGATCACGATCATTGACCATTGTGGAAACTTCCCTAATGTACCCCTCATAAGAATTAAAGGAGGAATCAATTATCATCCAGTTTTAGTTCGTCGTCAATTCGGATACCCGATGAGGCATGTCCCGCGTAATGCTCATCTGGAAGGTCTTTTCTTCAAGGAAGGAGAAAATGACAGGGCACTAAAAACTGAAATAGTGCATGCCTGGAAACACATTCACAGGAAAGGAAGAGAGTCTTTAGGAAAACCAGACTGTGTCTCTGTGGAACCTTATCTCCACTGGGAACAGACTAGAGAACTCAAATTGAGGATGCCTTACCCTCGTCAAGAAGTTCTTCCGTTAAGGGAATCTACCCTTTACTTTATGTCGGACACGGAAAAACTTCAGCTTACTCTCAACAGAGTTCAACAGGAGAAGAGGTCTTGGAAGAACAAGTACCGTATTCTCAATGTGGAATGTAAGAAACTACAGCAACTGTTAAAAGAAAAAGACGCTCTGATCGAGATTTTAGAGCAACATGCTATAGAGAATCAAGAAAACCAAAGGAATTTGCTCGCTCCTTTCACTTGGCAAAGGAATGACAACCCGACAACGACTCAAGAGCCCCGGTCAAAGAAAAGGAAAATACCAGAACCAGCACCTGAGCCCTCCTTATAGAAGACTCAGGATCTGTAAGTTTAGATTTCCTTTTACAGCACTTTATAAAATATTGTATTTCCATTTCCGCAATCATTGAATTCAATAAAACGGGGCTCCCCCCCCCACTGTATGATATTTGCAATCCAGTTGTCAAAGTTTCTTTTGAATAAAAAAAACATATAATTAATATAAATCATTGCATATCATTCATCATTCTCACATAACGCATTCTTCTTACTGACGAATCTCACGTTTGTGTCTCGATTCTAGAGTCAAACTGTCTCATTCGTACAATACTCGGGCCAGTCAACAAAAGAAAATGGATAATCTTGAGGAAGAGAACAGGGAGTTGAGAGAAGAACTCGACGCTCTGAAAGAAGATCTGAAAAAGCTTCACAATGACATGCAAACTCTGGCATCAACCCAGATGCAACAACAAAGAACTGTGATCTCAGAGATCACATCGACGTCCATAGTGGAAAAGTATGATCCTTGATATACCATGCCTAAAGATCGTCCCTGAGGCATGTCACTCAACTATATCTCGGAAAGATATATTCCACCAATCTCAGAAGATCCGAAAACTGCAGCAGGAACCGCTGGGCCTGAAGGTTACAAACTTCGGGAAAGCGAAGATGCCAGGGGCATGACAATAACTCCTGAAGGTTACAAACTTCGGGAAGCACCAAGAGTAATTGCCGTAATGACTGTACCACCACCCGTGGTACACACTGTCCCAGAAGGGCAGATTCCACAGATACCGTCTAGTGGAAATGAAAGTATGAACGATAGAATGAGGGAATTCCAGGAACATTTCCTGGAAATGAAAAAAGAACTGCAAGCCATTCATGGTCAGAATCTATTTGGAAAGGATGCCGCAGACCTTTGTCTGGTCCCCAATGTGAAAGTTTCGCACAAATTCAAGGTGCCCGAATTTGAAAAGTACAAGGGTAACACTTGCCCTTAAAGCCACTTGGTGATGTACCCTAGAAGGATGTCAACTCAGACAGAGAACCAACAGCTACTGATCCATTATTTTCAGGATAGTTTAACCGGTGCCGCACTCAAATGGTACATGGGTTTAAACCGCACTAAGATCGTCACTTTCAGAGATCTTGGCGCTGCCTTCGTTCAACAGTATAAGTATAATCTGGACATGGCGCCAGACAGAGGTCAACTCAGAGCCATGTCGCAGAAGGATAAGGAAACCTTCAAGGAGTATGCTCAGAGATGGAGTGAAATTTCCGCCCAGATTTGTCCACTTCTTAAGGAAAAAGAGATGACAAAGATCTTCTTGAAAACCTTGAGCTCATTTTGCTATGATAGAATAGTTGCCAGTGCGCCTAGCGACTTCACTGAAATGGTCGGCATGGTTGTTCGTCTTGAAGAAGCAGTTTGAGAAGGACGTTTAGTTAAAGATGTCGGATCATCAAGCAGTACCAAAAGATACGGTAGTGCTCTCCCTAAGAAAAAAGAGCAAGATATTGGTAATATCTCTCTCGGAAAGCAAAAGCGACGGTACCAACCAGTAGCAGCTGTAACTCCTGCTATCAACCCTGCGTCTGTTCCTATGTATCAACCTCAGGTTGCTCAAAGCCAACAAATTCAACAACAATATCAGCAAAGGACACAACAACCTCTTCAGCAGGCTCGTCCTCCATACAACAACAATCGTACAATGCGACCAGCAGGGTTCGACCCTATACCAATGTTGTACGCATAACTGTTTCCACTATTACTGGCCAAGGGGCATGTCAAAACCAGGTCTCCTCTTACCGTACCAGAGAATCTGCCTTTTTGGTTCAAAGCGGATCAGACTTGTCCTTACCATCAAGGAGGACCAGGGCATAACATAGAAAACTGACTCAGTTTCAAATCCGACGTACAGAAACTTGTTAGGAGCGGGGTCTTATCCTTCAAGGATACAAATCCTAATGTTCAGACTAACCCGTTGCCTCAACACGAGAAAGCTGCGGTAAATTTGATAGAGGGAGAGTCTAACCACAACTATCAAATTCATGATGTACTCTTATTGAGGGCCAACCTGGTCAAGATGCATCGCAGACAGAGCGGATATGGTCACATACCAGCTCACAATTATCACCAGTGTGATATCTGCCCTAAGAACAATCAGGGATGTTCTGTGGTGCAATCAGCTCTACAGGAACAGTTGGATCTTGGATGGATCCAAGAGCACCGAATTCGTGGGGTCAACGTTACTTATACGAATTCCAACGTTATTCAAAACCACGACATCCGTGCGATGAATGTCAACTTTGTGGCAATGCACTCAAGGCAAAGCCAGTATCATAATCTGTCACAGCACGGTTACAGTTCCTATCTGATCTGCTCGGTAAAAAATCAGGGATGCTCTTTTATACAAGAGGCCCTCCAGCATCAGATGGATCTTGGATGGATCCAGGACTACCATGATAGGAATCAGTATCAAGTCAACATGATTCAAATCTTCGATATTCGTTTGATGAATACCAGCTTGGTGAAGTTACATGCTACGCAAGTCTAGCTTGGCTTTCTGACTTCGCATAATTATCAGAACTATAAGAGGTGTCGTGAGAGCGACCAAGGATGCGTTCTCATTCAAAGAACTTTGCAACACTTGTTGAACCACTGGTGGCTTCTGATCTATATGGATGAAGACACACAACAAGTCAGTATGATTAACGGGAACCCTACTAGGCATCCAAGTTAGGATGTTCGATCAATGGAAACAGGTCTAGTAAGGTTACACTACATACAGAGCGGGCGTGGCCAGGTGCCACCACATAATTATGAATGCTGTAGAGTTTGCTCTGAAGATAATCAAGGATGTTACCTCGTGCGAGCAGCCCTTCAGAGCCAGTTAGACCACAAAGAGATTCGACCGTGTCCAAGTTCTGGGTCAGTCAACTTGATGCCAGACTATTTCGCTAATCAAATCAAGGAAGTTGTCGTAATCTCTGATCATAAGAGGACCAAGGATGTTTGTACCATCATCCCTTTACTTGACGAATAGAAAGTTCCTAACCAAGAACTAATTGAAATTACTTACAATGGTCAGAAAAATCAGAAGGCTCCCATAGTTATCTATCTACCGGGACCATTACCGTATGAATCAACTAAGGTTATCCCTTACAAATACGGTGCAACAATAATTGAGAATGGAAAAGAAATTCCATTACCCTCTGTCGTGAATATTGCAGACATCAGTCGAGTAACACAAAGTGGTCGAATCTTCAACCGCGGAGTTGGAGAACCCAGCAAAGAAAAGGAACCTCAGGCGGAAGTTCCTGATCAACCAGTTGGTCAATCTAGTGATCCCGACCTTTCAAAGAACATTGATGAGTTGCTGAAGCTCATTCAGAGGAGTGAATACAACATTGTTGATCAGCTGTTGAAAAATCCTTCAAAAATCTCTGTGCTATCACTTTTACTCAGTTCCGAAGCTCACAGGGAAGCTCTACGGAAAGTCTTAGAGCAAGCCTTGGTGGAACAAGATGTAACAATAAGACAATTCGACAGCATCATCTCCAACATCACTTCCTGAAAAAACTTTGGATTCAGTGATGAGGAACTACTGGAAGAGGGCCCAAATCATAACATGGCACTCAATATTACAGCCAACTGCTAGGACGATGCTTTAGCCAGCGTACTGGTAGACACTGGATCGGCTCTAAACGTGATGCCGAAGTCCACTCTAATGCGACTATCATTCAAAGGATCTCCGATGAGAGGCAGCGAGGTCCTCATCAAAGCCTGTGATGGATCCCGAAAAATAGTTATCGGCGAAGTCGACCTTCCCATAACTATCGGTCCTCACACTTTCCAAGTCACTTTTCAGGTCATGGACATCCGGGCAGCGTACAGTTGTTTGTTAGGAAAACCTTGGATACACGAGGCTGGGGAAGTCACTTCGACACTTCACCAAAAACTGAAGTTTGTCAAGAATGACCAACTCATCACAGTCTGCGAAGAGCAAGCCTTGATCGTGAGTAACCTATCGTCATCCACTTGTGTAGAACCAAAGGAGGTTGTTGGAACTCTGTTCCAGGCTATTTCGATGAGCAATGAGAATTAATCAGAAAAAGGAACATCGATTTCCTCGTACAAAGACGCTTTCGAGATGATCGAGAATAAAAGCGCAAAAGGATGGAGACAACTTGTCATTCCTACTGACAACAAGACAAAGAAAGGTCTTGGTTTTTCCTCAACCTGTACCCAGACTGCTACAAACAATGAAAGTCTTCATCCCATTCAGGACTTCTTCCATAGTGGAGGTTTCCTTCACCCAATGTCTCAAGAAGTACATACCATCAACGAGGGAGATTCCTTCGATACAGAGGAAGACTGGAAGTCCTATCTTAACGAGGACGGTTATATGTCTCAGGAAGAGGTGCCTACGCCATTTTACTATCCCGCACAGAGTTCGAGATATATACCAAGGTCAGATATCAAGATGATATATGGAGATTCCGATCCGGAAGGATGCCGTGCTCCACCAAACTCATTAGAGGAGGACACTCTGATGAAAGACAACTTTGACCACGAATATTATGGCCCAATGGATGGCCTGCCTATTTGGCAGCCGTACCCAAGAGACTTAGGGCCTGAGAGTCAGCCAAACGATGCATATCAGTTGAGCATCACTGAAAAGAATACATGCGTCCCCACCATGGCATGGGATCATTACTCAGGGTATTCAGAAAACATCCAGCACGACGATGAATTGGCAAAGCTTGCCAGACTAGAGTTTATCAACTACGCTTTTCCTAAGGTCAACGTCATCGAGAGAGATGACTCTCAAGTTCTAAAGAAGTGTGGGATATATTAGGACAACCGAGTGAAAGGTACGACTTCTTGGTCAAGTACACCGCTCCCGAAAGCTCTCGTATCAGGCTCGAAGACATCCAGCCAACTGGATGGGGAGATCTACCTGAGAGTGCAGACACTGCGCAAAATACAACAGAAGAGCTCTCCTACGAAAATTCTGCCTGGGAGACAGATTCCAACGATCATACTCCACCTGAAATCAGCGAGGAGTTTGTGATTCACCGAGGAGTTCACCGCCAATGGGTTGCAGTCAACGTTCCGAAAGTTGTTCATAAGTCTAAGTAATTGCCATCTTTATCTTAACCTTTCACCTTGCCCAGGTGAAACAGATGTTTTGATAGGGCTCACTTTCTGTAAATGTACCTCTTCGCTTCGCCCAAAGCGATAGAGTTTTGTTTTATAGGGTTGTAGTTTCAAGAATCGACAAGATCATAAATAAAATAACGTCGTTCTGTAATTTCTGCATTTATTGTTGTTTTCTCTTTTCGCTTTTTCAGAAAAAGGTAATCCTAAAAAAACATCTCAAATAATAAAAACAAGTAGTTTTCCGAAATACACAGCACACACTCTTGCATTCTCTCTATCTCTTCTAAAAACAAATCATCACATCATGCAGATTGCAGATTGCTTGTTTTAAACCCCATTGAAACATATGATCTAATGCCTTCTCCCAACTTTGAATTCCCGATATTTGGGGCTGAAGAAGAAGATGACGAAGAAATTCCAGAAGAGATCTCACGATTACTCAGACAAGAGGAAATGTCCATTGAACCTCACAAAAAGCCGTTGGAAACGGTCAACTTAGGTTCAGAAGAAGAGAGAAAAGAAGTCAAGATTGGGGCACTGCTCAGTCCAACTATCAAAGAAAGTTTGATAAAGCTTCTCAAAGAGTTTCCCGATGTATTCGCTTGGTCCTATCAGGACATGCTAGGGTTAGATACCAGCATCGTGGAACATCATCTACCGTTGAGATCAGAATGCCCGCCGGTGAAACAAAGACTAAGACGGACTCACCCGGACATTGCCATCAAAATCAAAGAGGAAGTACGGAAACAACTTGACGTGGGTTTCCTTGCCACATCAGAATATCCTCAATGGCTAGCCAACATAGTAACAGTTCCGAAAAAGGATGAAAAGGTCAGAATTTGTGTAGACTACAGGGATCTGAACAAAGCCAGTCCAAAGGATGACTTTCCCTTACCACACATTGATATGCTGGTAGACAGTACAACAAAGTTTAAAGTCTTCTCCTTCATGGATGGATTCTCGGGCTATAATCAGATAAAAATGGTGCCGAAAGATATGGAGAAAACTTCATTCATCACCCCATGGGGCACTTTTTGTTACAAGTTAATGCTGTTCGGTTTGAAGAACGCTGGGGCAACCTATCAAAGGGCCATGACTACTCTGTTTCATGACATGATACACAAAGAAATTGAGGTATTGTCGATGATATGATTGCCAAATCTAAAATAGAAGAGGAGCATGTGACCCACCTGATAAAACTATTTGAGCAGCTGAGAAAGTACAAACTCCGCTTGAATCCCAATAAGTGCACATTCGGTGTCCGTTAAGGGAAAATGCTAGGGTTCATCGTTAGCCAGAAAGGAATTGAGGTTGATCCTGACAAGGTCAAGGCCATTCAAGAAATGCCTTCTCCAAGGACTGAAATACATGTCAGGGGATTCTTGGGATGTTTGAATTACATTTCCAGATTCATATTCCTCATGACCGCGACATGTGCGCCGATCTTCAAATTACTCAAAAAGAATCAGGACTGCGTTTGGACAGAAGACTGCCAAACCGCCTTCAACAGTATCAAGTAATACCTGTTGAACCCACCTATTTTATCACCTCCAGTGGAAGGAAGACCACTGATCATCTACCTAACAGTCTTGGAGGATTCAATGGGTTGTGTGCTTGACCAACAAGACGAAACCAAAAGGAAAGAGTCTGCCATCTATTATTTAAGCAAGAAATTTACAGACTATGAAACTCGGTACACTATGCTTGAGAAAAATTGTTGTGCTCTGGCTTGGGCAGCCAAACGTCTTCACCAGTACATGATTCGTCACACTAATTGGTTAATTTCTGAAATGGATCTAATCAAGTATGTCTTTGAAAAGCCTGCTCTCACGGGAAGGATAGCCCGTTGGCAGATGTTGTTATCAGAATATGACATCGAGTACCATGCTCAGAAAGCTGTTAAAGGAAGTATTTTAGCCAATCATTTGGCTCATCAACTGATTGAAGATCAGGAATCAATCGGATTTGACTTCCCAGACGAAGATGTCATGTACTTGAAAATGAAAGATTGCGATGAACCTCTACCCAGTGAAGGGCCAGAGCCAGGTTCCCAATGGGGACTAATCATTGACGGAGCTGTCAATCACACTACTACGAAAAACCCATTTAACAATGGTTGGGAATGACATATAATGACACGGGTGAAGGCGTTGTTATGTAGATTGTCGTTGTAAGTTCGCTATTTCTACAACGGTCTAGAAACCGTCTATGAAAGGCAAGACGCGCGCCATATATCACAACGGTTATGATAATAAACGGTTGTGATACATACACTTAGGTAGTGGGTTCGAAACCCATCAGCAGCAAATTATGTAAAACATAAATTACCTATAATGACGGTTATTATAGATAACCGTTGTTGTAGAACAAGAACAACAGCAAGAACAACAAGAACATCAAGAACAACAATAAGAATAACAACAACAACAATAACAAGAACAACAAGAACAAGAACAAGAACAAGAACAACAACAACAACAACAACAACAACAACAACAACAACAACAACAACAATAATAACAACAACAATAACAAAAGAAGAAGAAGAAGAAGAAGAAGAAGAAGAAGAAGAAGAAGAAGAACAAGAAAAAGAACAACAACAACAACAACAACAACAATAATAATAACAATAATAACAACAAGAACAACATTAATAAAAAAGAACAACAAGAACAACATTAATAAAAAAGAACAACAAAGAGCAACAATAATTAAAAAAGAACACCAACAACTAACATTGCTAACTCTAGTTCTGAAATTTGTTCTGAAATTTGGTTTGGTGGAGAAATAGAGTATCGTAAATGAAAGATGATGTTTAGAGGTAAAAGATGTCTAAGTTTTAGGTTTGACGTGGATCACTAATAGTAGTGTCTTGGCCGTTGATAATCACTAAATGGACGACAAAGATTTGTTTAAGGATAGTGAATAAACTCATTATGCACGCCACCTATAATGTTGGTAATGAGACTTGAAAAAATAAGTAAAAAAACCAAAAATGCTGGTGCTGGGACTTGAACCCATGACAAGACGCTACCTATAATGACGGTTGGTTTAAATTACCCGTGGTGAAAGATCTGTAAGCGTTTTGAAAAAATAAATAAAAAACGCTACCTATAATGACGGTTGGTTTAAATACCCGTGGTTAAAGGTCTGTCAGCATTTTGAAAAAATAGGAAAGAAGTAACTTGATTAAAATAAATTTAGAAAAATCTAAAAACACAAAATTCAATCTAATTAGGTAAAATAAGAATTTTGAGATTTTTTTTTTGGAATTTTTTGAGACTATGAAAACAGTAAAAAAATCATTAAAAATTGAAATATGATGAATTTGGGGTTTTGAGGGTGAAGTCCCGTAACTCTTCTAGAGTACGGGACTAATGACCGCACGATTTTTCTGCTTCAGATGCACAAAACAGATCTAAAAAAGGAGATGATTTTCCCTAAAACCGATTTTTTGAAGTGCAAGACCTAAAACTAAACTATAGGCTATAATGACGGTTGAAAACATAACCATGGTGAAAGGTTGTTGGCATTTTGAAAAAATATTTAAAAACCATAAATGCTGGTGCTGGGAATTGAACCCATGACCAGGAGCTACCTATAATGACGGTTCTTTAAATACCCGTGGTGAAAGGCCTACATTTCACCACGGTTGGAATTTTAATTGTTATTAAAAAAACGCGCGAATCTATTACAACGGTGTATAGGCAAGCCGTTATAAGCCTGGTGTTGTTGTTTGCGCGTTTTGTAGTAGTGTCATTATGGAAACGGAATTGGGGAAATTATCATAACACCTCAGGGTACCCACATTCCTCAACGAGGCCGAATACGAAGCTTGTATCATGGGTCTTGAGAAAGCAATCGATTTAAGGATTAAAAACTTGGATGTATATGGCGACTCATCCCTGGTTATCAATCAGATAAAAGGAGATTGGAACACCTACCAATCAGGACTGATTCCTTACAAAGACTATGCGAGAAGGTTGTTACCATTCTTCAACAGAATCGAGTTTCACCATATCCCTCGTGAAGAGAATCACATGGCTGATACATTAGCCACTCTCTCTTCCATGGTTAGTGTAGGTCAACAGAATGACATACCTAAGATTGACATATTGCGCCTTGAGTGACCCGCTTATATCTTCGCGATCGAAGCAGTCATAGACGACAAACCTTGGTATCATGATATCAAATGCTTCCTTCAGAAACAAGAATACCCACCTGGGGCATCCAGAAAAGATAGAAAGACCCTCAGAAGGCTGGCTGGAAGCTTCTTCTTGAGCGGTGATACACTCTACAAGAGAAACTTTGAGATGGTCTTGCTCTGATGCGTAGACAGACCAGAAGCAAACATGTTGATAAAAGAAATTCACGAAGGATCCTTTGGCACTCATGCCAACAGACACACAATGGCGATAAGAATTCTAAGAGCAGTGTACTACTGGTTGACCATGGAATCCGATTGCTACAAGTACATGAGGAGGTGTCATAAGTGACAGATATACTCAGACAAAATCCATGTACCGCCAACGCGTCTCAAAGTTCTCTCTTCCCCATGGCCTTTTTCTATATGGGGAATCGACATGATTGGCATGATTGAACCTAAGGCTTAAAACGGACATCGATTCATTCTGGTCGCCATTGACTATTTCACCATGTGGGTCGAAGCAGCGTCATTCACTAATGTAACCCGACAAGTCGTGGTCCGCTTTGTCAAAAACAATCTCATCTGCCGTTATGGTGTTTTGAGCCAGATCATTACTGATAATGGATCTAACTTGAACAACAAGATGATGAAAGAGTTGTGCGCTGAATTCAAGATCGAACACCATAACTCATCTCCCTACTGGCCTAAGATGAACGGAGCGGTAGAAGCAGCTAACAAGAACATCAAGAAGATTGTTCAGAAGATGGTTGTAACCTACAAAGATTGGCACGAGATGTTACCCTTTGTCCTTCACGGTTATCGTACATCTGTCCGCACTTCAACAGGGGCAACCCCTTTCTCTCTAGTATATGGCACGGAGGCAGTGCTCCCCATAGAAGTAGAGATCCAATCAATCCGGGTATTGATGAAAGCTAAGCTAACAGAGGCTGAATGGTGTCAAATTCGGCACGACAAACTAAATCTGATCGAAGAAAAGCGAATAACGGATCTATGCCATGGTCAGTTGTATCAACAAAGGATGAAGAAGGCGTTTGACAAAAAGGTTCGACCTCGCGTCTTCAGGAAAGGAGACCTCGTGCTAAAAAAGATACAATCATTTCTCACTAATTCTCGGGGCAAATGGACACCAAATTATGACGGCCCCTATGTGGTCAAGAATGCTTTCTCAGGCGGTGCCTTGAGACTCGCAACCATGGACGGAGAGGGATTTGCCTACCCCACGAATGTTGATGTAGTCAAGAAATACTTCGCCTAAATGAAAAGAAAAACGTCTTGATGGATTGAAAACCCGAAAGGGCGGTCCAGGCAAAAATTAGAGACATAATCAAAATAATCCCGATGGATTGGAAATCTCAAAGTACAATCCAGGCAAAAGTTAGGGATTAATGGCAAGTAACTACGTCTGATCAGTTCAACTCCTCAGCAGTAATGCCATCCATGAAGAAAATGCTACACAAGGTGATCTTCGACAGAAGCTCAGGATGTCCGAAATTCAAATTTGGTAGAAGGATAGTGGTTGTTATGTTTTAATGTAGCCCTTTTCCCTTAAATTACCATTTTCTAAACTTTGTAAATACTCTATGGAATCACGCGCTTGGCTGATCTCCATCCTATCAATAAAATTTAAGCCCTAGTGCTTTTGTTTGCAATTCTCATTTGTTTTAGCTTTACAGAATGATGTTTTCAATATGATTAACGATTCTTGAAATAAAACAAAAATGAATTTACTTGTCAAATTTTTTCTGCTTTTAAAATAAAGATGGCAATTCTTTTGACTGTTGAACATCGAAAGAACACCGATCGCTTCTCCAGAAGTAATCGAACCTCAAAGTGCAGAATCAAAGTACTCTTTCTAAACCAGTACACCTGAGTGAAGGATCAGCTGTGTCAGAGACCACATTTCATCTGATACCCACGACAGAATTCTTACCTCCTAAGCCCGACCAACGGTTTTCCCCACAGGAATCATCTCTCCTAAGCAAGGCAGAATTGCCACATTTGGACCCGTGATACTTTCTTATCCTGCAGTGGCCGAGTATCCGGTCGTGTTCATCTATTAGTCTGTATGTTGTGTCAGTTTTGTCAGCATAAGCATGCATACATCATGCATTATTGATTTACATTCATATTCATATTGCATCACTATCACTCTAGTCATTCTTATTCCCGAGTGATAAATTCCTCTTGTCAATCGAGTTGTCCGTTCTTTCCTCGTCAGGAGGTAGATCATCTAAGCAATCTCTCTCCCAGTTTATCTCTGGATTAGAGATGGTCCCCGATCACTTTGATAACTTAAACCTCTGAAAGGCAAGAAGACCATCAAGAAATATCACTCTTCGCCATTGAAGATGACACATTTGCTTTCCCGGATTAAGGAAAATCCCTAGAGAAAGCCCCTTTAGCAAAAATTCAGCAATATAGCAATTTTCTCCGAAAAATTCGCTGACAAAAAGGTCATCAGCACCTCAAAATTAGATTACATCACATGGCATTTCTCCGAGAAGATCTCGATAAAAGTATGATTTAATATCCCCAAGCAGGAAACAATCTCTCAAGAGACTCGTTATCCCCAGTAGAGTCGACAAATGGCGTCTCCAACAGAGAAGTTTGTGCACTCCTATTACAACTCAGACGAATGGGTTTCCCCAGCAAGTCTGAGAAACAAAATTTTTCCGTCAAATGGCATCTCCCCAGGAAAATTCGGCGAGAAGTTTGAGGATAACCGCTAACAAATAGCGTCCCTTGTCAAGAAAGTATTGACAAAAGAAATTGAGACCAGCTCCTCGGTAGGAAACCAGGATCGAGGGGAAGTTTATATCAAAAACTTAGACCAGTTCCTCGGTAGGAAACCAGGATCGAGGGGAAGTTTATATCAAAAACTTAGACCAGTTCCTCGGTAGGAAACCAGGATCGAGGGGAAGTTTGTATCAAAAACTGAGACCAGCTCCTTGGCAGGGAACCAGGATCGAGGGGAAGTTTATTTCAGAAACTGAGACCAGTTCCTTGGCTGAAGACTAGGATCGAGGGTAAGTTTCACCCTTTTCTAAGCATCATTGCTTAGTAAAAAAGATGGATGCGCAAACTGCCATTCATAACCACCATCAAAATTTCGGGTATTCCGATATTTAATCATCTTGCACCCCGAATGCCCGAATACCTTCGCCATTCACACCTTCGGGTCCAAGAGGATTAAATAGGGGCATCTGTCATACCCCAAATTTTGACCACTAAGATTTCCCATCATTGTGCAAATCATTATCACAATATGGAGGAACAATCATACCTCATTAGTCTCCCCACAGATGGGTGAGCATTCACTACAATAAGAATTAGGGTTTTGAGCCCTCTCAGAACATTTAGACAAAGGATCAATCAAGAACTGACATGATCTTCAACTTGTCTAACCTCTCAAACATCCATAAATGATTAATAGGACTCCCACATCAAGAATTAAGCACAAGGCTGCAACATTCTAGGTGGATCAAGCCTCAAGATCACCAGTGTCACCAAATTAGGGTTTTGGTCGACCAGGGCTTCCAGGTGGAAAATTTCATCTGGACATGAGCCAATGCTTCAAAATATAAGTTAAGATACTCTAAGGGACCTCATAGACCCAATCATCAAGTCAATTTAGCCAAAGGGGATACCTTCACCAAAAATCAGGAATTAGGGTTTCTTGACCTAATTCACCCCTAAGTTAACTTTTGGGACAAAACATGAGCCAGGACCGCAAGACATGATTTGAGGGTCCCCAATGCACTACATTGATCCATTTGCAGATTGATTCAAGAAGCTTGATCCACAAGTTTCAATTTCATTAGAACCACAGATAGGGTTTCGGGGAAAAGTCAACTGAACCTTTGACTTTTGACCAAGACATGCTCCCAAACCTTGGGACATGATTCAATACACCCTATAACACCCATGGAACATATCCATCAAGTTTGATTTAGGTCAAGGACTGGATTTCACAAAGGATTGTACAGTTTGGAATTCATCTAATAAAAAGTCAACTGTGCACAAAAGTCAAAGTAGACTTTTTGAGATTTTTCACAATTATGGTTCTTTAACCTTAAAATGATGTTAATGTGTGATTTGAATCATAATTCACCAAGAAAAATCAAAGAAAGTGGGATAACTTGTAAAAGGGGTAACCATCAAAAACTTAGAATTTTTCTAAGTTATGGAACAAAGTGGCTAGGGTACCAACTTTCAAGGATCATGACTTGAGATCCAAGCAACCATTTTGGCTGATCCAAAGATGGATTTGTAGCTCTCATGACATACTTTAAAAGTGTAAACTACACCTAATTCCAATTCCTCATGGATTTTAAGTTATGGAATGATCAAAATGGCTGAAAACATGAAATGTCACTTTTTCCAACACTTCGTGAAATTTTCACTAAGTCAGAATCTGTTTCACTTTTTCCAAAATGTAAGGCCATTTTTCACTTGGATCCAAAAGTTTCAAAACAAACTATGATCACACATGTGTTGTATCATATGAGAGCTTTCCAAAATGTCTAAGAACTCCATCAAGTTCCATCTGAGCTAAGAGTTGTAACAATGGCAATATGCCTTGCTGCAACTGTCATAACAAGGCAGATTTGAGCATTTTACTCGATTTGATCAAATTTTGCAAATGGCAAACAATTTTATCCATCTGAACACCTCAGGAGGAGACCAAGGAGGAACTAACTCTTATCCATAAGCCTCCCAAGTCTTTGGAACTACAAGTAGCATGCCAAACCTAAAAGGCCTAAAAAGGGGACAAAACTCCAATTTTGTTTTGGGGCATTCAGTGGATGCACCAAGGTGGCATGAACTGAGCCATTTCCAACTGAATGAGTCAAGGATAAGCTCTGAACCAAAGAACCATAGGCCTGTTCTTTAACCTCTAGTAAATGGCTAGAGGAGACTTAAGATTCCAAAGTGATGCAATTGGATAATTAGCTGCTGCAGTTGCCATTCACTATTGCTTTCAAAACAAACTTGCTCTACTATAAATATAGCTCATTTGTGCTCAGTTTGAGTACACCAAAGCACTACAACACTTGCTTTCCTCAAAATCTCTTTCTATAGGCCAAAATGCCTTCTTTTGCAAGGTAACTCTGAGTTTTTGAGTTAGAGAGCATTTCCATCACAACTCATGATCCAAACACATCCAATATGTCATATCTAAGCTGTCCAAACTCTCATAAGTGACCTATAACACCAAAAACACAAAGTCCCTCCTCAAAACCTCAAAATTGGACTTTTTTTTCATTTTTCAAGCCATGTCTTGATTCAGTCACTTCCAAAACCAGATAAAACCTCAAACACACTCCAAATATCATCCTTGAACTGTCCCAAATGGTTCCACACATCTGGAGCACCATTTAAGAGAGTTGCTATATTGGCCACTTTTGCCCCTTTTGCAAGAAAGAACTCAAACTTGTTCCTGAGGATTCCAGCTGGTTCTAACCATTCTAAAAGCTTCTAAGGGATCAATTGAGAGTGTCCAAAGCATCAAATTGTTTCTAGAACAAAGCACTTGACAGATAGCCCAAAAAGCTCCTAAAAAGGTAAGCATCACAGCTTGAACTCTTTGTAATATGCATTGCTTTGAAGTCCACTGATCATGCACATCTCAGACATGTTATATAGGTTGTGTTTGAACCAATTCATCATGTAATTCATGCCTGTAACAAGAGGTAGCATAGAAAATGCAAATCATGGCCTATTTCAAAACCACTATCGGGTTTTTCAATAGGAGCCCCATCTGAAAAAACCACCACCACCATTGGATTCCTTATGAAATTCTAGGAAGGATAGACCTAAATTTTGTCCCAATCCATGGAGAAATGAGAAAGTTACAAGCTTCATGTTTTTGGCCAAAATCTTGCCTTGTCCAGACCTAAAAACCAAGTCACCCTCATATATCCATGGGGAGGTTTTAATACACGGATGTATCACCACCCCAGTGGTAGAGGGCGCGCACTGCACACAAGAGGTCTGGGGTAGAGACCTAAAAACCAAGTCACCCTCATATATCCATGGGGAGGTTTTAACATGAAAAATGATTTGGAAAATTAATAACTCTCTCAATTTTAATTATTTTTTATTAGTTCTTTTTGCAAAAAATACAAAAATGTTGAAATATTTATTTCTACAAAAAAATCAGATTTATATTAATTATTTAATATAGTTGATATTTTTGTAAATAAACTCATTTTAATAATTTTTAAACATTTTAAAAAGTGAATACTTATCTTGAAAATCAAAACCAAATGAGTTTTAATTCATCTTGTGATTAAAACATCATTTTTCAAACCTTAAACCACAAATCACAAGTTGTTTATTCAAACTTATTTTGTGTTTTTATCATTTTAATTAATTTTCTTTGAAAAATTACTTTAAAGAATGATGAAATTAGGGTTTTGTTGATTTTCACCCTAACAAACTTTTTCAAAACACTCATGGGCCTCTAATAGAGTGTAAGACCCAACCCTTTTTAAAAACCAAACCTTTTTGGGCCTCAGTCATCGTTTCAAACAAATCAATTGGGCCTCTCCTTGAGTTGTAAGCCCCATCTTTTTTGTATAAAAATAATCTTTGGGCCTCTTGAGAGAGTATAAGACCCATATCTTTGTAGAAAACCTTTCCTGGGCCTCACATGTAACACCCCATTTTCTACCCGATAATTATATTAAAATCAGAGTTATAAACTTTTCAACATAAAACGGGATATCACATTTTCAACTTTATTATCAATCACATAACAGTTAGTCATGAAAGATACATAGCAATTCAAGGGAACATAAACCAACAATAATCTTCAACTTATAATCAACTTCGTCAAATGCAACGCAGCGGATTCATAAACAAATTAGTAGCATCTTTATCCAACATAAAACAACTTCAAATTAAACAACAAGGTAATTTTCGGCAATTTCACTAAAAATTCAGCATGTAGACAACTAAACAAAAGACACGCGTCATCCCTCCGAGTGCTACGTATCAGAGCGACAAACACCGACATCGAACTAAGGTAACCGGCTACTCCTCTTGATTACCTGCACGTTGCCAACATAGGGACAACATCCAAACAGAAGGGGTGAGATATCGAATATTATAAACGGAGTATGATAAATAATACATAGGTAGGAATCATACAAATAATCACCACTTCACATCAACAACCAACAATAAAAATCAACAACAACTTAAGAAAATGCAACTTTAATGCGACTCGACTATGATATGCATGTGGTACCATCGGAGTAAAACTCCCAACTTAAAATTGCCAGTTATCGAGGCATCAAGGCATAAGCCTTCAACTTTCAACTTTCAACTTGTGCCAATCCAGGCCAACGTGGTGTGAGCAACGGCTCCGACATAAAATGCAATGTATGCGTTATGACATGCACAACTCAACAACGTAAACAACACAACAATGCTAACAACGTAAGCAACTTATACAACATAAGCAACTTAGTCAACTTTGGCTATTACGCCTTCAACTTAAAATTCGTCCGTATATCGGAACGAAACAACACAATCAGCTGTACCTGCAAATCAAATTTTCCGACAGAATTTCAACAAAACAATTCAACAAAAATTCACCTACTAATTCTCCCGACTTACCCCGACAATTTTCGTTAAATTCCGGACAACTAAATTTTCCGCCTAAACCTGCTAAACCGACTAAAACTGTACTGTTTTCAACCTCTGTTATTAATACGACTTATGGAAAAAAATTCTATTTTCTATTACAGCTACCAATTAAAATAAATTTCCAAGCTTCTGTCATGGATTCTAATCAGTTCAGTTCCTGTAAAAAAATTCTCTCTATTATAATAAAAACCTGTTATTCATACTTAGTTTCATTTTCTGTCAAAACTATTACTGCTACTTATTTTGATTTTCTGTCAAAAAAACTGTCGACTGATTCATGGATCTTGTGTTTCTGCTAATTATTGCTACTAATACATAATTTATTAACATATGGTTTTGGTTAATTCTTTAATCCTAACATTCATGGTTTATTTAGGTACAGTGGAATAAAGATTGGAATTGTTTTCATATAACACAGAGTGGCCCCCGCCACTCAGTAACCAAGTGGCCTGCGCCACAACCCTTAAACCCCAGGGTGGCTTGCGCCCCCATATATAAATGTGGCCTGCGCCACCATATGTAAATGTGGCCTGCGCCATGTGTATTTTATTTGTTCTGGGTGGCCTGCGCCACCCGTGCATTTGCACATCCCAACCAAATTTCTCAGAAAATCAAATCTTCACTACAACATTCATAAAAATTACCAGAAACAAATTTCACAAAAATCGATCAATTAACATCTTTACAGAATCAATCAATTTCACGAAGATGCTTACAAAATCCATCCAACGATAAATTTCAACAACTTCAACACAGAAACAACAACATCCCAACAAATCGACAACTTAACATTTTCACTGCAAGGTTCACAAAATCAATCATCACACAGCAGAGTCACAATTTAACAACATCAATATTAATTTCCTCACAGACAACAACACCTATCGAAAATCAATGGAAGAAAACTCATATAATCCCCAACCCTTATATCATTCATCATAACCCGGTTATAATAGTCGAACCCACCCTTACCTTGGATTGAAGGCAGCTCGACAATCGGTCGGATTCTGAGAATTTGGCACCGGTAGCGGTTTCTCTCGCAAATTTTCCTCTCACATTCTTCCTCTTCTTCTCTAACTGATACTCCAAAACCTTACTAATCTTTTCTATTTCTTTTATTTTATTAAAATAGTATTATTCTAACATAATATCTAATGGGCCTAAACATACACCCCCTTAATTTACTAATTCTGACACGAAACCAAGCCCACGAAACCAACACACTCCAACCACGATAATATTACTACTAATATTATTCTGCGACTATAATATTATTTCTAATATTATTTCTACGACTTACCAACTTAACATACCGACTCAACGACTTAATTCACCGCAACACCAAAATCAACCGAATGATTCACAAACAATTAATTAAATAATCAATTAAATAAATAATTAAATATTTGGGTGTTACATCACACGTTGTATAAGTCCCTCTGTACAAATTCAAACAACGATGCGCTCACTGTCAAACCTTGGGCCTCTCCTTGAGCTGTAAGCCCCGATCTCTGTTCAAAACACTATCTCCTTTAATTTTGAATTCAAACATATGATTGCTATCAAAACTTTCTTTAATTTCTCTAAACAACTAACGACACAACTTGGAAGCTCTACATCGGGTAAGTGTTTATCCGCTTTCATTTACTGCTTCCATGTATATAACTGTATTGTGGGAAGCTGCGCATGGTTAGTCTTCTTTCATACCTTTTAAAATACTTGTCATATATCAACTGTGTATATACTAGTATAGTTATTTAGAGTTTCCCCTGGCAACTACGTCTAGAACTAGGTAAAGCCTGTTGGTCACTCTTAAATACAAACAAAACTAGATCCCCATAGGATTCCAGATACAGTCTTCCCTTCTCTCGGGGTTAAACAATATGGAACAAAGAGAAAGCCAGTATTCTCGGTGAACCTTTTCTCAGACTGTCACCCTTAGAAATTGTCAAAGAAACTCTAATCCCCAGAGATGATCTTTTCTCCATGAATGGCATCTCTTGAGTTTCTTCCAAACCCTCGAACTTTCCTGGAATGATTTATTCTCTGTGAATTGCATTTCTTGTACTTCTCTTGGCTTGGGGACCCACAGGCTTCCTAAAAGCATCCCCGCCTCCTCTTGGGCATTGTACAAGGACCCGTCGGTTTCTTAGAAGTTCTCATGCCTTCTCCTGGGCTTAATACAAGGACCCTAAAGACCTCCTAGAGGTATAGGACATAACTTAGTCATCCTTCGCTAGAGCTGTCTTTCTAAAAATAGCCAAAGCTCTCAAACCAATTTTAGGGTTGATACTCATCCCTTAAAAGAGTCGGCTTCCTCTTGGGCATCATACAAAAGATAAAACTCTTCCAATAGAATTGGACAGTCTAAAACCCCTTGAGTCTCAAAGACATTCTCAAGTTCCCTACGAAGCATAGGAGAAACCCCAGATTCTGGATCTATCTCCAACAAAAACCCAGTCTCTCTCATGAGAATTCCCCAAACAGGGTCAACCTTATCTCAAATCAATACCTCAAGGTATCTGGTATCTCAACTCTTCTGTAACCCTCAACAAGAGTTGATTCCCCGCTTGGACCTGCCCCGGGATCTAAAGAATCCCCGGCAGAAGCTAGCCTTCTCTTAGGCTTTGTATAAGAACCTTTCCTCAGCGAAAAGTCATCCTCCTCTTGGGCTTTGTACAAATGATTCTCCCCAGCGGAGCTAAGCTTTTTGGACTCTCTTGTTGAGTCAATACCCTTTTTGTCTCAATCTCGGGCTTCGTACGAGACAACAAATCACTCTCTTGTTGAGTATAAAAGACTCTCTTGTTAAGTCAATCACCATTTCCAGACTCTCTTGTTGAGTCCATCACCTTCAGGACTCTCTTGTTGAGTCAGTCACCTTTTGAGCACTCTCTTGTTGAGTCAACCCCTTTTAGCCTCTATCTCAGGCTTCTACGAGACAAGTAGAAACACTCTCTTGTTGAGTCAAACCCTTTAGCCTCCATCTTGGGCTTGGTATAAGACATAAATCTCCCTCTCTTAAGCTTGGGGACATATATCTTCCCCAACATAGTCATTTCTTCTTAGCCTTCCTTTAGGCTTCGAAGAATGATTTTCCCCCAAAAGAGTCAAACTCATTTCAGCCTCCATCTTGGGCTTTGTACAAGACACATAAAATATCCTCACCAGAGTCAGATAAATTTCCCATTTCAGCCTCCGTCTTGGGCTTTGTACAAGACACATACAAATTCTCCCCAATGGAGTCAAAAAACTCTATACAAGCATTTCCCCCATGAAGTCCATTCTTTAGCTTTCTTTAAAGCTTTAAGAATTAAATTCCCTTGGAGCAGAGTCAAAACTTCGTGGCCTCCTCTTAGGCTTTGTATAATGATATCCCCAAAGAGTCAGCCTCTTTTTGCCTCCATCTTGGGCTTTGTACAAGACACCAATATTTACATGAGTTGGTCTTATCCCGCCTCCTATTAGGCTTTGTATAAAGAAATCCCTCAACTGAGTCAATCAACCTTTTAGCATCAAACTTGTGCTTTGATCAAAGCACACAAACATCAACCGTTCCTCTTTAGAGATGACAAATTCTCTCTCGGGCAAAACCCTTTAGCTTCATATCTTGGGCTTTGAACAAGATACAAATCACCTTTAGCTTCATGTCGTGGGCTTTGAACAAGACACCAAAACATCTTTTCCTCCCTTAGAATAGGAGGAACTACGATTGCTCTGATTTCCCTGTTTCTTTTAAACGGGAATACGTAGGTATAAGATTGCGAAATCTTAGCGAGCATACCAATCAAAAACCCTAGGTCCAGTACCTTTATATCAATCAAAACTTCAGGTTTCATACCTTAAACCATCATCATCATCATTTTTAACAAAACTCACTCTCCCTGTCATAATTCCCAAGAAACTTTCCCAACCCATTATCAGATAAACACCATCAATTACAAAGCGAAACCTAAAGCTAATATCCTGTGGATAACCACATATAGGATGCATAATTGACAACTATCCATTGTATAACCTGACCCCAGACTCCCCGAATCTCTTAAAGCGTTTGTTCAGTTAAACATTCGCGTGCAAGGTTAGTTTTAGATACCTTCCCTTTCCCTTCCAGCTTTATGGGATAAATAAGAAATCAGAAAGTAGCACCTTTTCTCCTTGAGGAGGAAAACCCAAACTTCAGCGATAAGGTGGTCGCGTCACCGACAAAAATCGCTCGCTACACACGCCACCGTCCCTCTCTTTGTATGAAAGACTCCTAAGGAAAAATGGCATTTCTCTACACTGAGTTAAAGTTTTCTCCTTCAGGACAACACCCCTTATAAAGGAAATTATGGCATTGCTGGATTCTCATATCCCAGTTAAAGTAATCCTCCTTTATAATCAGTCACCCAACAGTTGTGGTAAAAGACGAGATATCTCCCTTTAGAGATAACAAATTCTCTCTCAGTCAAACCATTTAGCTTCAATCTTGGGCTTTGAACAAGACACGAATACTCATTTAGCTTCAATCTTTGGCTTTGAACAAGACACCAAAACATCTTTCTTTTTCCTCCTATAGAATAGGAGGAACCACGATTGCTCTGATTTTCCTGTTTATATTTAACTGGAATACGTAGGCATAAGATTGTGAAATCTTAGCGAGCACACAAATCAAAAACTTTAGGTCCAATACCTTCACATACAAATAAAAAACTTTAGGTCCAGTACCTTCACTCATAAAAAAAACTCGGAAAACCAGAAATCAACAAAAAATCTCTCCCTTAAACATTACCAAAGAAGAAACTTTCCCAATCAACAGATAAACACCAGTAAGTAGAAAGCAGTAAGGAAAATTGCTAACAACCTATGGATATCCATATATAGGATGGGTAACTGACAACTCCCCATTGTATAACCTGACCCCGAATCTCTTTAAGAATTTGTTCAGTTAAACATTTGCGTGCAAGGTTAGTTTTAGATAGCTTCCCTTTCCTTTCCAGCTTCACAGGATAAATAAGAAATCAGAAAGTAGCACCCCACTCCTACCATCGCGGTGCGGAGAAACCCATGGCGATAAGGTGGTCGCGTCACCTACAAAAATCGCACGCTACAGTAAAATGGCGACTCTGCTGGGGAGTCATTTTATATGTCTAGGACTAGGATTAGAATTCCTAAGAGGTTCAGGTTATTTGCAATCATACTACATACTATATTATATATTGCTTTTCCTACTTGATATCCGTGTTTATTTTTCTATCAATAGGAATGCGAGTGATTTCGCATGTGGAAAGTTTGAGAGAACCCTAAGATAGGTGATGGCATAGACGGGTGGTCTTACAAGGAGTGATTCCCGAATAAGCAATCCTGGTAGACCATCAAATCAGGCGAGGGCTCGTGTGGATACTATGTTGAACGGCTAATGTTGTGAAAATAGACGTTATCCCAGTGCGGCACCCGTGACCCTGAGGATTTAGTAGACATTAACCATGTGGCCATTTGGTAGTACAGTGACTATCGGAAATAGTTGATACACGATACTACACCCAAATTGAGATTACCTTAGGATACTACAGCTCGCTCGGGTGAACCAGCTTGTTGTTGTTATCCCTAGGGGGTCAATGATTTATGTAACTCGCTTGAAATTTAAAAAAAATAAAAGAACTGGGGCGAGGGGGATTCGAACCCTAGTTCTTACACTCAAACATACAAAAACGCGTAGAGGTGATACATTCGTGTATCAAATCCCAACCATTAAATGATAAAGGTGGAAAAGACCCAGGCCTGGCCAGAACAAAGGCGCCATGACCTGGTTCTTGCCCAAGGAGGCCTAGTTTCTTACCAATATGAAAGAAGGGCATAACTTCTTCATTTTTCCATGAAAATGGTGAAATAAAGATGGATCTCACATAGAATTTCCTAAGGAATCTAGTGGTGGTCTTAGATTCTTCTAAAAGTGTCTACATTTTAAAACCCGATAGTGGTTTCAAATAGGCCATGATTTTGCAATTTCTATGCTACATGTTTACATAGCCAACAATAACACTTAATTATAGTTTAAACACAATAAATATGACATATATGACATGTTCATGATCAATGTACATCAAAGCAAAGCATATTTTGGCAAGTTCAAGTTTTGAGGAAACTTACCTCTTGAAGCAAACTTAGATCTTTCAATATAGTTGTTACCAAAATGCCTTGATGCTTTGGACACCTTCAATATACCTCAAATGATCCATTTGAATGCTTGGAACCAAAGAAAACTAGGTGGAACAGAATATGGTACCCTTCTTGCAAAAATGGCAAAAGTGACCAAAATGTAACTTCAACCAAATGGAGATAAAGTTGAGAAAATATGGTTGGAACAATTCATGGATGTTATTTATAGTGTGTTTGAAGTGTTGTTTGGTTTTGAAATGGACAGGATCAAGACATGGCTTGAAAAATGTATAAAATTCAAAATATGAGGTTTTGATGGTTGACTTTCGGATTTTGGTGGTTTGAGATGAAGATGAGGGTTTGGACACCTCCAATGGATGATTTGTGATGTGTTTAGATGGTTATTTGAGTGGTTTAGGCTCTGGTTTTGAAAATTCCAAGTTTGCTCTTTGAAACTTTGAAACTTGAAGTAAAGGAGGGAGAATGAGAAAACAAGCCTTTGGTATTGTTTTGGTGTAATTGAACTGATGCAAAATTACCTCTATTTATAAGTGAACTGATTTGTTTTGGATGAATAGTATTGGATGAGGGAGCATGCTATTATCCAATGGATATTATCTTGTAGCTCTTACTTAAAGGCTAAGGTACCAAAGTCTTCCATAGCATAACTAGAATCTTGACTCAATTGGCATTTTACAGGTTTGAACACTAATTGTTTTTAAATTGATCTGTACTGGTGTGGCTCATTTCATGCCAATTCAATGCTTCACTTAAATTCCAAATGACAAACTTGAATTCAAGGCTATGTAATGATGTTTTTTCACATGCCAATAGATGAGATCCTTGACTTATGGTCCAAAGTTGAAGATATTATGTGATTCAACAAAATTCCTTCTGACCTTGGAGGATGACAAGGCTTGCAAAGTCACAAAATTTGAAGATGAAAATCGTGTGATGCAAGTAATCATGAAAATTTTCTTGAAAAATCAATTTGATCATGGCATGTTGTGAGGATCATATCTTCTTGCTCAAATGGAATAAATGGATGTTCTTGTACTTTTTGGAAAGCTGAGATATCCTATTTTAACTTTGATGTTTGCATTTGGTCTTAAATCTTCTTGGATCATGGTGAAAAATGTCTTCAAAGTTGGCCAAAACATGAAACAAATTCTGCTTAAAAAAATTCTAAGTGTCAAAGTTTAAAATACCATGAAACCCTAACTTCATGGCCTTATATCTCAAAATCTATGCATTTTTTGGGGGATGGTTCAGCCCAACAATCTTGTTGTATGGAAGAAGATCTATCATTTGAGCTTTGGAGTGCAAAAAATGGTTGCTTAGATCACAAGTTATGGCCTTGTAAAGTTAGGTACTTAAACATGAATTTTCATAACTTAGTGAAACTTTCAATTCTTCCAATTTTGCTTCTTTTGCAAGTAACCTCGATTTATTGATCAATCCTTGATTAGATGCAACTATGGATCATATTTCCTTGAATAATAGCCTTTGATGATCAATTTTGCCCAAAAAGTCAAACTTTGACTTTGTGTATCAGATGAATTTTGTATAGAGGAACCCTAATTCTTGATTTTTAATGAGTGAATACCCTAAGGTGATTTTAAACTTATGAATGGACTTGAAGAGTATATTTGAGTGTCTTGAATCATAACCCAAGGTTTGAGATCATGTCTTGGCCAAAAGTCAAAGATATGGTTGACTTTTCATCAAAACCCTAGTTTGTGGGTCAGATGGAATTGAATTCTTGCCTTTTTTGTGAATCAAATTCTTTGAATCAATCCAATCATATGAATGGACTAATATTATGTATTTGAGGTCCTTGAAACATATCTTGAGGTCTTGGATCATGCCTTGCTCCACAAGTCATCCCAGGGATTGGATTAGGTTAAAACCCTAATTTTGGTGCACTGAGGGTCTTGAGGTTTTGATGAGCTTTTCATGATGCAATTTTGCACTTGATTATTAATGAGTGAAAGTTCTTGATCTTCATGGATAATATAGAGACTTGTGGTGTTGAATATGATACTTATCCCTTGATAATTCATCTACTTGAGCTTTAGGGGGATCACCTAACCTGTGAAGCAAGTAAGCACACATATCTTGTACTTGTGATGGGTTAGTGATGCATGAAAGTATGTTCATATAATATGAAAATGATGTGGAATCTTAGGGTCAAAATTTAGGGTAAGACAGTGTGCCATTATTATACAAGTGGTTTATTTCTCACTTGCCCAAGTCAAGCTCATTTTGGGATCTCAAGAATGGTTGGTGGTCTCAAAAACTTATGGCTCTTACTCACTCCGATATTGATTGATATAATCGTGTCTATGATGGGATTATGATCAATGATAGCTACGGAGACTTTTCTAATGTACCTCTTCTTGGTACCAAAAGAGGGATCAGTTACAATCCAGTTTTGGGTCTCCATCCGCTAGGATATGCTTTGAAAGACAAGCTTAATGATGTTCATGTCGAGAGTATCTTCTTCAAAGATGGTGAAGATAGCCAGGAGATAAAAGAGAAGATTTTGAGTACTTGGGGCCATTTTCATAGGAGAGGGTAGAAAGACTTGGGAAAGCCGAACTGTATTTCTTGGGAACCTGTCATACCCCAAACTTTAACCATAAGATTTCCCATCATTGTGCAAATCATTACCACTATATGGATGTACCTTCACGCCTCATTAGTCTCCACAAGGAACATTGAGCATTCACTACAACCAAGAATTAGGGTTTTGAGCCCTCTCAGAGCACTTAGACAAATTATCAATCAAGAATTGACATGATCTTCAACTGGTCTAATCTCTCAAACATCCATGAAGGATCAAGAGGTCTCCCATATCAAGAATCAAGCACAAGAGTGGAACATCTCAAGTGGATCGAGCCTCAAGGTCGCAAGTGTCACCAAATTAGGGTTTTGGTCGACTAAGGTCTCCAGATGGAAATTTTCATCTAGGCATGAGCCAATAATTCAAAACATGATCCAAGATGCTCAAAGGGACCTCATGAATCTAATCATCAAGTCAAAATATCCTCAGGGGAAGCATTCATCAAAAGTCAGGAATTAGGGTTTCTTGACCTAATTCACCCCTAAGTTGACTTTTGAGGCAAGACATGAACCAAGACCTCAAGAAATGATTTGAGGGCCTTAAATAGACCACATTGATCCATTTACAACAATGGATTGATCCAAGAAGCTTGATTCACAAGTTTCAATTTCATCTGGACCACAATTAGGGTTTTGAAAGAAAAGTCAATTGTACCTTTGACTTTGGACCAAGACATGCTCCCAAACCTTGGGACATGATTCAAGACACCCTAAAACACCTATGGAATCCATCCATTAGGTTTGAATTAGGTCAAGAACTTGATTGCATAGAGGATCACACAGTTTGAAATTCATCTGACAAAAAGTCAACTGTGCCCAAAATCAAGTTTGACTTTTTGGATTTTTTCACAAATGTGGCTCCCTAAGTAAAAAACAATGTTAATGTATGGTTTTGATCATCATCCATCAAGAAAAATCAAGAAAAGTGAGGTTTCTTGCAAAAGGGGCAACCATAGGAAACTTAAATTTTTCTAAGTTATGGAACAAAATGGATTTGGCACCAACTTTGAAAGGTCATAACTCTTAAACCCTAAGGCCTTTTTCTTCCATCCAAAGCTCAATTGAAAGTTCACATGACATACTTCAAAAGTGTCAACTACAAGAGATTCCAAATCCTCTTGGATTTTGGACCATTTTTCATTATGATCCAAGCTAAACTAGGTCCATTGGTGGACATCAAAGTTAAAGTATGTCATGAGAGCTTTCCAAAGAGTACACGAACTTCCGTTAATTCAGTTTAATCAAGGAGTTATGAACCTCACAACATGCCTTACTCAAACTGTTTTCCAAGACAAATTTTGTTCATTACTTGTGGAACACGATTCTTGAGTCCAATTTTAGTGACTATGCATGACTGATCCTCATCCAAATTCAACAAGAATCTCAGCCAATCATGAAAAACCTGCAAGCTTGGACCCTAAAGCAAGAATCCCCTCCTTTGGCATGTGATCATTCAAGTTTCAAATCCAAAACTCCAAGTTTATCATTTGGCATTGATGCATTGATGTGGAGCATAGAGCTGTCATGAACTAAGCCATATCAATCCAATTGAGTCAAGATTGAGTCAAGATTGACTCAAAACTCAGAAGACCCAGAGCTACAAAGATCAGCTCTAGTCAATGGCCAAGTGAAGACTTGGTAGCTTGGCATTTAAGAAAGTGAGACATGGGCATATCCATTGGATAATAGAGTGAACCAGCTGCCATTCAATATTCATTCAAAAACAAAACTTCTCTACTATAAATTGAGGTCATTTTTGATGTTTCAAACCACACCAAAACAATACCAAAGCCTTTTTTTCTCATTCTCCCTCTCTTACTTCAATTTCAAGTCACATTGGAGCAATTTGGGAATTCTTGAAAACAGAGCAAAAACCACACAAATAACCATCCAAACACATCATAAATCATCCATTGGAGGTGTTCAAACCTTCATCCTCATTGTACAACATCAAAATCAGAAAGTCAACCTCCAAAACCTTAAATTTTAACTTTTTTTGCATTTTTCAAGCCATGTCTTGATCTAATCAGTTTCAAGACCAGCTAACCCTTCAAATACTCTCCAAATATCATCCTCAAACTGTCCCAACAGGTTTCCCTCAACTGTAACACCATTTGAGTGATTACCATTTTGGTCATTTTTCCCACTTTTGCAAGAAAGAGCCAATTCTTGTTCCTGAGGTTTCCAACTGATTTTGATCATCCTAAAAGCTTCTAAGGGATCAATCAAGAGTGTCTAAAGCATTGGATTACTTATGGCACAAGTATCTTGACAGTTAGTGTAGCGAGCGATTTTTGTCGGTGACGCGACCACCTTATCGCTGAAGTTTGGGTTTTCCTCCTCAAGGAGAAAGGGTGCTACTTTCTGATTTCTTATTTATCCCATGAAGCTGAAAGGGAAAGGGAAGGTATCTAAAACTAACCTTGCACGCAAATGTTTAACTAAACACACGCTTAAAAGAGATTGGGGGTCCGGGGTCAAGTTATACAATGGGTAGTTGTCAATTACCCATCCTATATGTGGTTATCCACAGGATATTAGGTTTTAGGTTTCGATTTATAATTGATAGTATTTATCTGATAATGAGTTGGGGAAGTTTCTTGGGAAAGTTTGACAGGGAGAGTGAGTTTTGTTTTCTATGGAAAATGATGATGATGATGATGGCTTAAGGTATGTAACCTAAAGTTTTGATTGATATGAGGGTACTGGACCTAGGGAGGAAATCAGAGCAATCGTAGTTCCTCCTATTCTAAGGGAGTAAAAAGATGTTTTGGTGTCTTGTTCAAAGCCCAAGATTGAAGCTAAAAGGGTTTATTTGTGTCTTGTTCATAGCCCAAGATTGAAGCTAAAAGGTTTGACTGAGAGAGAATTTGTCATCTCTAAAGAGGGATTGTTGATTTTTGTGTGCCTTGATCAAAGCACAAGGTTGATGCTAAAAGATTAATTGACTCGGCGAGGGGATTTCCCTATACGAAGCCCAAGAGGAGGCTATATGAGACCGACTCAACAAGAGAGTGTATATGTCTTGTACAAGGCCCAAGATTAAGGCAAAAAGAGACTGAACCTTTGGGGATATCATTATATGAAACCTAAGAGGAGGCTAACAGTTTGACTTTTCTGGAGAAAATGTTCTTTCTGTCTTGTACAAAGCCCAAGATTGAGGCTAAAAGGGATTTTTGACTCCGTTGGGGAGGTTTATCTGTGTCTTGTACAAAGCCCAAGAGGGAGGCTGAAATGAGCTTGTCTCAACAAGAGAGTGATTTTATATGTCGTGTACCAAGCCCAAGACGGAGGCTAAAAGAGTGGACTCAGCAAGAGAGTCCTGCAAAGGTGATTGACCCAACAAGAGAGTCTGAGAGTTGATTGACTCAACAAGAGAGTCTTTTATACTCAACAAGAGAGTGATTTGCTGTCTCGTACAAAGCCCGAGATGGAGGCTAAAAGGAAATTAACCCAACAAGAGGGTCTTTTATACTCAACCAGAGAGTGTGGAAAGGTGATTAACTCAACAAGAGAGTCTGAAAAAATATTTGACTCAACAAGAGAGTCTGAAAAGTGATTGACTCAACAAGAGAGTCTGAAAAGGTTAGCTTCGCTGGGGGAGGATCATTGTACAAAGCCCAAGAGGAGGCTGACTGTGTTAAGGAAAGATCATTATACAAAGCATAAGAGGAGGCTATCTTACTGCTGAGGATTAGATCCATAGGCAGACCCAAGGGCGAGGAACACTCATGAGAGAGACCAGGTTTCTGCTAGAGATTTATCCAGAGTGATCGGTGTTTTTTCCTATGTTTGAAAGGAACTTGAGAATGTCTTTGAGACTCAAGGGGGGGTTTAGAATGCCCAAGTCTACCGGTGTCGAAGAGTTTTATCTTTTGTAGGATGCCCAAAAAAGAGCAAGTGCCTTAAGGGATGAGAATCAACCCTAAAATGGCCTGAGGGTTGACACTGGAAAAACTGCTCTAGCAAAGGATGACTAAGTTCTTTCTTATACTTTTAGGAGGTCGTTAGGGTCCTTGTATTAAGCCCAAGAGAAGGCATGAGAGCTTCTAAGAAGCCGAAGGGTCCTTGTACAACACCTAAGAGGGGGCGAGGGTGCTTTTAGGAAGCCTGTGGGTCCCCAAACCAATAGAAGTTCAAGAAATACAATTCACAGAGAAGAGATCATTCCAGGAAAGTTCGAGGGTTTGGAAGAAACTCAAGAGATGCCATTCACGGAGAAAAGATCATCTATGGGGAGTAAAGTTTCTTTGACGATTTCTGAGGGTGACAGTCTGAGAAAAGGTTCACCGAGAATACTGGCTTTCTCTTTGTTCCATATTGTTAAACCCCAAGAGAAGGGAAGACTGTATCTGGAATCCTATGGGGATCTAGTTTTGTTTGTAGTTAAGAGTGACCAACAGGCTTTACCTAGTTCTAGACGTAGTTGCCGGAGAAAAATCTAAATAACTATACTAGTATATATACAGTTGATATATGACGAGTATTTAAAAGGTGTGAAAGAAGACTTACAGTGAAGCAGCCCCACAATACAGTTATTTATATGAAAGCAGATAAAAGAAAGCGGATAAACACTTACTCGTTGTAGAGCTTCCATGCTGTTTTGTTAGTTGTTCACAGAAATTAAAGAATGTTTTGATACCAACTATACATTTGGATTTAAAATCAAAGGAGAAAGTATTTTGAACAGAGATCGGGGCTTACAGCTTAAGGAGAGGCCCAAATTTTAATAGTGATTGTACTGTTGTTTTGAATTTGTACAGGGACTTATACAAGTGACTGAGGCCCAAAAATATTTTCTGTACAAAGCGGTGGGTCTTACACTCTACCAAGAGGCCCAAGGTGATTTAAAGAAAAGAAATGGGACTTACAACTCGAGGGCAGGCCCAGTTGTTTGTTTGAAAATGGAGATCGCGCCGAGGTTTCTGACGGTATCGGGACTTACACAATACACTGAGGCCCAAAACTCTTTATTTACAAAGGGATGGGTCTTACACTCTACCAAGAGGCCCAAAGATTTATTTTTGTACAAGTGATGTGGCTTACAACTCAGGGAGAGGCCCAAGTGATTTGATTTTGAACTGGCGATCGCCCCGAGATTTTTTGAAAATACAGTGGGACTTATACAATGTCTGAGACCCAAAATGGTTTTGGTAAAAAAAGATTGGGTCTTACACTCTATTAGAGGCCCAAAAGTGTTTTGAAAAAGTTTTTTAGGGTGAAAATCAACAAAACCCTAATTTCATCATTTTTTAAAGTAATTATTCAAAGAAAATTAATTAAAATGATAAAGATACCAAAGATGTTTGAATAAACAACTTGTGATTTTTGGTTAAGGTTTAAAAAATGATATTTAACCACAAGATGAATTAAAACTCATTTGGTCTTGATTTTTTCAAGGAGAATATTCATTTTTTTAAAAGGTTTAAAAATAATAAAAATGAATTTATTTACAAAAATACCAATTATATTAAATAAATGATATAAATTTGATCTTTTTGTAGAATAAGATATTTTACTATTTTTTTTATTTTTCAGAAAAAGAATCAACCAAAAATGACTAAAATTGAGTGAGAAATTAATTTTTCAAATCATTAATAAAAATAACTTGAAAAATGTTAAAAATACGAAAAAGTGGTAAAAAAAGAGGTCTGGGGCGAGGGGGATTCGAACCCCAGACCTTCCACTCGCTAGTACACACAAACCAGTTGATCAACCACTGGGGCGCAATGCCAATTCATAATATACATGGCAAATGAAAAACATAAGGCAAACTTGGTTGGTTTCTGAAGCATGGCGCCATGGCCATCTTCAACCTCAAGCTCAGATGCGTGAAGCCCTCTAACTCACTCGTTTCTCAACCATTTGACATGATCCAAGCACCAATTCATGCGTTTTTTAACAAGAAACATGATGGCAATATTTGATTTCATTTATTTTTAGTGTGCAGCAAGTTATATCAACATGAGTGTATGAACCCTAATTTTGCAAAACTAATCGTGCAGACATGTTGGTGAGTGCTATGATAAAATTTTTTGAGGGGAAATACTCAACATATGATGACAAGCAATTGGCAAAAGTATCATGCGAGGAAATATGCATGGATAATGAAGATGTAGTTTTAGTCTTACCTTGATGCAAGCTGAAATGGGATCTCTGCACAAACTGTGTTCCAGAAGTGATTTGATAAACTCTACAGCTCCAATGGATGTTATGGAGTAGATTTTATCCTTTAGACCCCTTGGAAATTGCCTTGATCAAGATATGGTATCCAAGTTACAGAATGGATGCATAATGGGCTAGTTGAAGAGTGATTTTGGGTTAGAGGTGTTACAGAGATGGTTTAAGTGATTGAACATCTCATATACATCATATGTGATGTGCTTGAGAAGTTGGTTTGAGTTGCTTGAGGCTGCAACTCAAAACCCGATAGTGTTTGCTCAAAATGTGGAGTTTTTGGCACTTAATGAGAGAATGAGAGAAAACAATGTTATCAGCTGCTTTAGGGTGATTTGAATGATTAGTTAGGACCTCTATTTATAGTGGATCAACTCTTGTCTTGGAGGAATAGTGAATGGCTGCTGGATCAGATCACATTCAATGGCTTTGGCTTGGTGGCATTTCTTCTCATGCAAGGCAACCTAGCCTCTCCCAAGAGCAGGGCTATGTCTTGACCAAATCCACATTCTTCAGATGTTTTAATTGTTTTTTAAGTGAGCATCTTGACTGAGTAGAGTGGCTTTGTTGAAAGTGCCCTATTTCACATAAATGCCTTTGAATTCAAGGCATAATGTGCCAAAATGCATTAATCTCAAGTTGGAAGATCCTTTGGCTTTTTGACTTAGCTTTAAAGGTTGAATCAGTTGGATTAGAATCAGATTAGATGACTGTGGCATAGGGATCCTTGGTTTTGATTCAGAAATCATGTGTGGCAAGAAATCACACAAACTAAGTTTTCAAAAACAGCTGCGGCAACATGACTTTGGGCATGGATTTCTCTTGGTTCAAGTTGAATCAATTCATGCTAATAAGTTCTTTGAATTCTTAGCAACATTTTCAACAACATTGATGTTTACCTTTGGAATTGATTCCACTTCCAACTATGTGAAAAAACCTCATAAGTTTTGGTGTTTTCAACAAAATCTGTCTTGGACAGAATTTTGTCTAAGTGCTGAAAAATGATGCATTTTCATGTTTTTAGTGATTTTGATCCAATCATAAATTAGAATCCGTGAGGAATTGAAATGAGGTGTAGATGACACTTTTGAAGTATGCCATGAGGTCTACAAATCCATCTTTGGATCATCCAAAATGGTTGCATGGATCTCAAGTTATGGTCCTTGGAAGTTGGTACCCTAGCCACTTAATTTCATAACTTAGAAAAATTCTAAGTTTTTATGGTTACCCCTTTTACAAGTTATCCCACTTTCTTTGATTTTTCTTGACAAATGATGATTCCAATCACACATTAACATCATTTTAGGGTTAAGAAACCATAATTATGAAAAATATCAAAAAGTCAAACTTTGACTTTTATGGACAGTTGACTTTTACCAGATGAATTCCAAACCGTGTGATCCTCTATGAAATCAAGTCCTTGCCCCAAATAAAACTTGATGGATATGTTCCATAGGTGGTATAGGGTGCATTGAATCATGTCCCAAGGTTTGGGAGCATGTCTTGGTCAAAAGTCAAAGGTACAGTTGACTTTTTCTTCAAAACCCTAATTGTGGTCCAGATGAAATTAAAACTTGTAGATCAAGCTTCTTGGATCAATCCATTATTGCAAATGGATTAATTTGGTTTATTAGAGACCCTCAAATCATGTCTTGAGGCCTGGGCTCATGTTTTGTCCCAAAAGTCAACTTAGGGGTGAATTAGGTCAAGATACCCTAATTCCTGATTTTTTTTATGAATGCTTCCCCTGAGGTTAAATTGTCTTGATGATTGTGTAAATGAGGTCCCTTAGAGTATCTTAAGTTGTGTTTTTAAGTATTGGCTCATGCCCAGATGAAGATTTTCATCTGGAGGCCTTGGTCGACCAAAAACCTTAATTTGGTGACACTGGCGATCTTAAGGCTTAATCCACTTGGAATGCTGCAACCTTGTGCTTAATTCTTGATGTGGGAGTCCTCTTGATCATTTATGTGTTTGAGAGGTTTAGACAAGTTGAAGATCATGTCATTTCTTGATTGGTCCTTTGTCTAAGGCTCTAAGAGGGCTTGAAAACCCTAATCTCTGATTGTAGTGAATGCTCAACAATTCCTAAGGAGATTGATGAGGCATAAAGGTACATCCATATTGTGATGATTGTTTGCATAATGATGGGAATCTTGTGGTCAAAATTTGGGGTATGACAGTTAGCATAAGGAGCTTCAAGAGGTAAGTACATCACAACTTAAACTCTTTAAAATATGCATTGCTTTGATGTCCATTGATCATGAACATGTCATATATATCATATGTGTTGTGTTTAAACTAATTTACCATGCTATTGTTGCTTGTATGATGAGATAGCATAGAACTTACAAATCTTGGCCTATTTTGAAACCACTATTGGTTTTTAAAATAGAAGCATCTTTAGAAAATTCTAAAAGCACCATTGGATTCCTCATGAAATTCTAGGCAGGATCCATCTAAATTTCATCCAATTTCATGGAGAATTAAGGAAGTTATGGCCTTCATGCAAATCCACCAAAACTTGGTTTTTTTGCCTTGTTCAGACCTAGAATTCAGGTCACCCTTATGTATTCATGGGGTGGTTTTGATAGACGTATGTATCACCACCCCAGTGGTAGCAGCGCGTATGTGTTTGGTTGGAGGTCATGGGTTCAAGACCCACCCAGACCATTTTTGCTATTTCTATCATTTTGCTATTTTTCTCATTTTTCATGATTTTATTAATTAACCTCAAAATTAATTTATTTCTCAATTTTAATTATTGTTTATTGGTTCCTTTTTTGAAAATTCACAAAAATGTTGAAATATTTTATTCCAAAAAAATTGAATTTATATTATTTATTTAATATAGTTTGAATTTTTGTAATCAATTTCATTTTATTTATTTCCAAACATCAGACCAGTTTAGGGTCGATTCTCATCCCTTAAAACATTAGCCTCCTCTTGGGCATCATACAAAGATCATCCTCCAGTTAAGAGTCAATCTCTTCATACCAATAGACTTGAAAAGTCTCATCTCCTCTTGGATCTCAAAGAAACCCTCAAGTTTCCTAAAAGCACAGGAAAAACCCAAATCACTTCATCAATGTCCAGCAGAGTGTGAAACCTCCATAGGTTTTCATACTTAAGGCCTAAACCTTTACCCTCAATAAAATCCTAATTGGATCAGAGCCTCAGGGATTCTTACATTTCAACTCTTCTTCAAATCCTCAGCAAGAGTTGATTCCCCAACTTGGACCTGTCTCTAGATCTCAATAATCCTCAGCAGAAGCCAGCCTCCTCTTAGGCTTCATATAAGAAATTCCCCAACCAGCCTCCTCTTAGGCTTTGTATAATGATTTTTCCTCAGTAAAGTTAGCCTCAATATTAGGATTTAAAGATCATATTCTCCAGCTGAGTCAATAAACCTTTTAGACTCAATCTTGGGTTTTGTACAAGACAGATAAAACCTCTCCCCAGTGGAGTCAATTCTTTTAGCCTCAATCTTGGGCTTTGTACAAGACAGACAAAACTTTCCCCGTAAGAGTCAATTCCCTTCAGCCTCAATCTTGGACTTTGTACAAGATAGATATAAAACTCCCTAGTAGAGTCAACCTTTTAGCTTCAACCTTGGGCTTTGATCAAGGCACGCAAAAATCAACATCCCCTCAGAGGAAATCAAGAGTTCTCTCTGTAGAAAGGCATTTCTCTGTACATCACACATCAAAACAGACAATCAAAAAACCTAATTCTAAATAACTGCTGTAAGTGGCACACTTGTTGATTCAAAAATCCAAGATGTGGTACCTCTCTTATCCTGGTAAACTTCCTCTTTCATCTAACAGCTGTAAGTGGCAAGCCTCTGGATTATTTACATCCAAGCCAATGTCCCGCTCTTAGCATGAAAGATTCCTAAGGAAAAATTGCATTGCTCTACACTGAGTTAAAGTTAATTCCTTCAGGACATCTCCCTTATAAAGGAAATTATGGCATTGCTGGATTACATACATTCCAACTAAAGTAATTTCCCTTATAATCAATTACCCAACAAACTGTGATGAACATGTGTGATATCTCCCTTTAGAGATGACAAATTCTCTTTCAGTCAAACCTTTAGCTTTAATCTTGGCCTTTGAACAAGACACAAATACCCTTTAGCTTCAATATTGGGCTTTAAACAAGACACCAAACATCTTTCCTCCCATAGAATAGGAAGAACTACAATCGCTCTGATTTCCCTGTTACCTTAATGGTAATACGTAGGCATAAGATTGCGAAATCTTAGCGAGCACACAAATCAAAAACTTTAGGTCCAGTACCTTACCAAAAAAAATGGAAAACCCAAAAATAATAAAAACACTCTCTCAACATTCCCAACCTATAACAGTAAACACCAGAAAGTATTTAAACCTGCCAAAGAAGATCTATGGATAACCTTATATACACTGGGTAATTAACAACTCCCCTTTGTATAACCTGACCCCGGACCCCCAATCTCTTAGCATTTGTTAAAGAAAACATTTGCGTGCAAGGTTAGTTTTAGATAGCTTCCCTTTCCTTTCCAGCTTCATAGGATAAATAAGAAATAAAAAAAAAGCAACCAATTCCAACAATTGTGGTAAGGTGGTCGCGTCACCGACAAAAATCGCACGCTATAGAACCCTGTCTCCAATGTGTACAAGATAGGGACACAAGCTAAAGATGCCTTATCCCCGAAAATCACCCTTGACTCTGAAGAAAGAGCCTACTCTGATTTTCATGTTTGAAGCAGAGAAGTTGTAGATCGCTTTGAGCAAAGCGCAACAAGAAGGAGATGCTTGGAAGAACAAGTATCAAGTGGTCGTCGAAAAGAACATAGAACTCCAAAGACACTTACAGATAAAGACTGAAGAAATACTCTCTTATAAGAAGAGGAAATTGCAAGATGATTTATTTTCCTCTAGCCCTCAGTCAACTCCTTGGAAACTGATCGTGGATAAGCTCATTCTCAAGAAGACTCAGATGGAGGAGTAGATCAAGAAGCTCAACATGAGGCTTCTAGGAGAATATCCTTAGGGCTTTTGTTAGCTTTTATTTATATTTTGTTTAGGACTCTTGTACGAAGTACTAAATATTTTGTAATCCACTCTGTTGAATTAATGAAATGATTTTCTTTTGATATATCCTTGATGTTTGCAAATATTTAAATTCCGCGAAACTTTTTGCATCGCATCTAGCATTTTGTATCTGTTGTCACATTTGCATTGCATTTCTTCTTCCTAAAACTCATTTCGTCTTATCATTTCTAGTTTTCATGTTGAATCCTCCACATTAGTACAATACCCGTGCTCAAGCCAGAAGAAAAAGAATGGCAAATTAAGAGCATGAGATTGATCACATCAACAACGAGTTAGAACCTCTTGCAAACTTCTCTGTTGAGATGCCATTTGCTTGGGGAGATTTCATCACACTTCCCTTTGAGACTTCTTCGGAGAGATGCCATAAAATGAAAGACTATTTTGAGGTGCTGATGACTTTGTTGAGAGAGGGACAAACTTCTCGGAAAGAGATTGCCATTTGTCGACCCACTAGGGAATTTTTGGGACAAGAACAAGCTTCTTAAGAGATTACCACTTGTATTTTAAGGCGTAGATTCCAATGAGGAATAACCTTATCTTTGATGGTGATAGACAAACTGTTCTGAAACAGACTACCATTTTTCGATTGGTAGATACTTCTTGGGATATATGATGTCCTTGCTACCAAGAGACTTTGCTGAAAAGTTTTCACTGGGGATTTTTCTTTATCCGGGAAAGCAAACTGTGTCTTTACTGGGGAAGAGTAAGGTTCCATTGGATTTCCTTTTCCCTTAAAGGTTCAAGTTATCAAAATGGTCAAGGACCGATTTCAATCCAGGGAGACTATGCAAAAGAAGATACTTCCAGATGAAGAATGAACTCAAACTGAGAATTTAATCCTCTCCGAGTGTGGAAAGGAGAAATGAAGTGAAATTTCCACGAGAATCAAACTCAGTGGGGATTTAGAAATAATGCACATTTTCTGCTTAAAGTTGACAACTCTATTAGAGAGGGAATCATTTGGGGATAAACACAACCAAAGTGAATGATGAAACTTATGCATTATGAATATGAATATGAATTTATTATGCATGATGTATGAATGAATGTTATGTTTATGCTGACAAAACAGACACGACACACAAACTGGGAATGAACAAAACTGGATACTCGTATATTCAGGGGAATAGAGGCATCACTGGTGTTTTTTAATGCTAAATCCCTGTTGGGGAAAAAAGAAACAGATCTTGTCTATTTGAGGTAATGATCTGCCACTCGGGGATATTTGTGAGTTTGATTGCAAGAGCATTTGATTCTGCATTTTGAGGTTGTTAGTTTCTTGGATTGGCTGAAATTTTGGTAAAACAAAGGTTGTTCAATGTTTGATGTGATATGGGTGATGTCACAACATTGAGTCTTAACACTGGGTTGTGTTAAGTGTTTAAACTATGAAGTTTGGATGTTTGATGTCACATGCGATGTTGTGACATTAGATCTGCAGAATTAATAACATCAGGTTTGTGATGTTGTTAGGGTTTGCGTGTTAGCTAGAATTGTGGAGAGCATGTAGTCTCATTGGATGCGAATATCTTGGGATAGATATTCTCTGCTGCATAGGAGATCTGGTGCAGATTTGTAGGAGATTTAAAAGGTTGAAGATTTGAAAAGATTTTAGGAGAAAATCTGTTTCGAAGATTCAGTTTTAAATAACAAATCAAGTCAGATATTGTAGCAGGTCCAAGCCCAATTCAGATAGCTATATAAAGTGCATAGACCAAAGAAAGAAGTTACAGAAATACAGAGAGAAGATCAAGAGCATAGGCTGAGTGTCTTGAGTGTTTTGTATGAGTTTTGTATACACCATTCTAGGTTGAATTGGTGAGTTGTTTTCTGTCCTCTCTTAGAAGCTGTGAAGCGATAAAGAGTTGTGTAACTTGATCAAAGCTGTGAAGCAGGATCAAGGTTTCTCAAAGAGGGTGTTCTTTGAGAGGTTTTAGGGATTGAGTAGTGTTCTCATATCTAAGTGGTTTCTTAGGTAGAAAGTCACTAGTAGGAATTAAGATTAGGAGATTGTCAACTGGGTTGTTGAGTCTGTAATTTAATTATACAAGTAGTGAATTTCATCCCTGGCTTGGTAGCCCCCAAACGTAGGTAGTTAGACCGAACTGGGTGAACAATTTGGTGTGTTCTTCTGTTATTTATTTTGTTCATTGTGCAGAGTGTGTTGTTGTGACATCGTGTGTGACATCACACATCTGGTACCAGAATTTCAGAGGTCTTAATCGCTCTTGAAGAAACTGTTGTTATTCCTTATAAATCAAAGGAAATTGTCGTCTTTATTTTAAAAGCAAAAAGGTAAATTCATTTTCTTTTCTCCAAAAATGAAAATCAAATAAAATGTCATTTTGCAAGGCAGAATAAAAAGTGAGAATTGCAACCAAAAGGCACAGAGACTCAAATTTTCATTAATTTGATGGTAATCAGCCAAATGCGTGATTCCATGGAGCATTACAAAGTTAGAAAATGGTAATTTAAAGGGAAAGGGCTACATTGAAACATAATGACCATTATCCTTCTAACAACTTTGAACTCCAAGTATTCTCGAACATTCGTTGAAAGTGACTTGCTTGAAAAATTCTTTGATAGATGACGTTTTCCTGAAATGATCCAATCTTTTTGGATGCAGTTACTTGCCATAAATCCCTAACTTTTGCCTAGATTTCCTTTTCAGGTTTTCAATCTACCAGGATAATTATTCTTTGTTTATGTCTCTAATTTTTGCCTAGACTGCCCTGTCGGGTTTTCAATTTACCGAGATGCTCTTTTTTTTCCTAAGTCGTCCTTTCGGGTTTTCAACTGAGCGAGCTGTTTTTTTTGTTTTTGTTTTTAGGCGAAGTATTTATTCAATGCATCAACATTTGTAGGTCGAGTGAACTCCTCGCCATCCATATTTTTGAGTTTTAAGGCACCACCTGAGAAGGCTTTCTTAACAACATATATGGGCCATCATAATTTGGAGTCTATTTTCCCCTGGAGTCAGTGAGGAAAGATTAGATCTTCTTGAGCACGAGGTCGCCTTCTCTGAATAACCGAGGTCGGACCTTTTTGTTAAAAGCTTTCTTCATCCTTCGTTGATATAACTGACCATGGCATAAAGCCGTCATCCTTTTTTCTTCTATTAGATTCAGTTCATCATATCTGCTTTGACACCATTCAGCTTTTGTTCGCTTGGCTTCCATCAAAACTCTTATTGACGGGATCTCAACCTTTATGGGGAGCACTGCTTCCATGCCATATACTAGAGAGAAAGGGGTTACCCCTGTTGAAGTGCAGATGGATATGCGATAACCGTGAAGAGCAAATGGGAGCATTTCGTGCCAATCCTTGTAAGTCACGACCATCTTCTAAATGATTTTCTTAATGTTCTTATTAGTTGCTACAAGCTCTCCATTCATCTTTAGATGGTAGGGAGACGAGTTATGATGTGCAATCTTGAACTCAACACATAATTCCTTCATCATTTTGTAGTTCAGGTTCGATCCATTATTAGTAATGATCTAGTTGGGAACACCATAACGACAAATGAGTTATTTTTTATAAACCGAACCACCACTTGTCTGGTTACATTGGTGTATGATACTGCTTCGACCCACTTGGTGAAATAATCAAAAGCCACCAAGATGAAACGATTTCCATTTGAAGCTTTGAGTTCAATCATGTCGATCATGTCGATTCCCCATATGGAAAAAGGCCATGGAGAAGAGAGAATTTTGAGAAGAGTTGGAGATACATGAATTGTGTCGGCATAAATCTGACATTTGTGACACTTCCTCATGTACTTGTAGCAATTGGATTCCATTGTTAGCCAATAATATCCTGCTCTTAAAATTTTTCTTGACATTGTATGCCCATTGGCATGAGTGCCAAAGGATCCTTCGTGAATTTATTTCATTAGCGTGTTTGCTTCGTGTCTGTCCATGCATCTGAGCAAAACCATGTCGAAGTTTCTTTTGTAGAGTACATCTTGGTTTAGGAAGAAGTTACCAGCCAGTCTTCTGAAAGTCTTCCTATCTTTTCTTGATGCCCCGGCTGGGTATTCTTGTCTTTGAAGGAAGCATTTGATATCATGATACCATGGTTTGTCATCGATGAGTGCCTCAATTACAAATATGTAAGCGGGCCTGTCAAGGCGCATTATGTCAATCTTGGGTACGTCGTTCCAATGATTCACACTAATCATGGAGGATAGAGTAGCTAGTGCATCAGCCATGTTGTTCTCTTCACAAGGAATGTGATGAAAATCAATCTTGTTGAAGAAAGGTAACAACCTTCTTGCGTAGTCTTTGTAAGGAATTAATCCAGTCTGGCATGTGTCCCACTTTCCTTTCATCTGATTTATAACCAAAGTCGAGTCTCCATACACATCTAAGTTCTTTATCCTTAAGTCGATAGCTTCTTCGAGACCCATGATGCAAGCTTCATATTCGGCCTCATTGTTTGTACATTTGAATGCCAATCTGGAGGTGAAAGGAATATAGGTAACCTGAGGTGTAAGAATTATTTCCCCAATTCCACTTCCATAAGCATTGACAACTCTGTCGAATATTAATCCCCATCCGGATCCTGGCTCTAGCCCTTCATCTGGTAGTGACTCATCGCAATCTTTCATCTTTAGGTACATCACATCTTTGTATGTGAAGTTAAATCTGATTGATTCATTATCGTCAATTGGTTGGTGAGCCAGATGATCGGCTAGAATACTTCCTTTGAAGGCTTTTTGAGCATGATACTCGATGTCGTATTCTGATAGCAGCATCTGCCAATGGGCAATTCTTCCAGTTAACGCAGGCTTCTCGAAGACATACTTGATCGGATCCATTTCATAGATTAACCAAGTGGTATGACAAATGATATACTGATAATCTTTTGTCCATACACAACCTTGGAGTATCGATTTTCACAGTCCATGAATTTCTTGCTCAAGTAGTAAATGGTGTCTTTTCTTCCTATTTTGTCTTGTTGACCCATCACACAACTCATGGAATCTTCTAGGACTGTTAAGTAGATGATCAGGGGTCTTCTTTCTACCGGAGGAGACAAAATATGTGGATTTAGAAAATATTCTTTGATACTTTCAAAACCCTTTTGGCACTCTTTTGTCCGTACACAACCTTGGTCCTTTCGGAGGAGCTTGAAATTCGGTGCCCATGTCGGTGTCATGAGAAATATGAATCTTGAGATGTAATTTAAACGTCCCAAAAATCCTCTTACTTGCTTTTCTGTTCTGGGCGAAGGCATTTCTTGAATGGCCTTGACTTTGTTGGGATCGACTTCAATTCCTTTCTGGCTGACGATGAATCCCAAAAGTTTTCGCGAGCAAACACCAAATATACATTTATTGGGATTCAAACGGAGTTTGTATTTCCGCAGATGCTTGAATAGTTTTGACAATATATCCACATGTTCTTCTTCTATTTCAGACTTAGCAATCATGTCGTCCACATACACTTCAATTTCTTTGTGCATCATGTCATGAAATAGAGTTGTCATTTCCCTTTGATAAGTTGTGCCTGCATTCTTTAATCCAGTCGACATTACTTTATAGCAAAAGGTTCCCCATGGCACAATGAATGAGGTTTTTTCCATGTCTTTTAGTGCCATTTTGATTCGATTATAGCTTGAAAATCCGTCCATGAAGGAAAAAACTTTGAATTTTGTAGTGCTATCTACTAACATGTCAATGAGTGGTAGAGGGAAATCATCCTTTGGACATGCTTTGTTTAATTCCATGTAATCTACACACATTCTGAATTTTCCATCCTTCTTAGGAACTGGCACTATGTTGGTTAGCCACTGAGGATATTCCGACGTGGGAAGGAAGCCTGCATCGATCTGTTTTTGGACTTCCTCTTTTATTTTGATGGCCATATCCGGATGAGTCCTTCTTAATTTTTGTTTGACTGGTAGACATTCTGTCTTTAATGGCAAATGATGTTCCACAATGTTGGTATCCAACCCTAGCATGTCTTGGTAGGACCAAGCAAATACATCGGGAAATTCTTTGAGATGCTGTACCAAACTTATTCTGACAGTTGAACTGAGTAGAGCCCCAATCTTAACTTCTTTTCTTTCTTATTCTGAACCCAAATTAATTGTTTCCAATGGCTCTCCATGGGGTTGAAAGGATTTTTCTTCCTGTTTGAGTAGTCAGGAGATCTCATCTGGAATTTCTTCAACCTCTTCTTCTTTAGCTTCGAATACCGGGAACTCAAAGTTGGGAGGAGGCATTGGACCATATGTTTCAACAAGGTTTTTAACAATTAATCTGCATAACGTGATTGATGATTCTTTTTAGAAAAGATTGCAAAAAATGCAAATAGTGGTGTGTAGTGTATTTTGAAAGCGTTTGTTATTTTTGTCGGTTTTAGGATTACCATTTTCAGAAAAAGCAAAAAGCGAAAACAGAAATAAATGCGGGAATTCAGAATGACATATTTATGTATGATTTGTTGATTCCTGAAACACAAGCCCTATAAAACAAAACTCATCTGTCCTAGGCAAGGCAGAGAGGAAATATTTACAGGAAACGATGCCCTATGAAACATCCTTTCACCAGGGCTAGGTGAGAGGTCAAAATAAAGACGAGGCAATTACTTTGAGATATGAACACTTTTCGGGACATCAACAGTTATACAATTGCGACGAACTCCTCTATGGATTACAAAGTCTTGTATTTTCCTTTCGGGATTGTCTTTAGTAATGACACTGATTTCTGGCAGAGTCGGATCACTAGAGTCTTCTTCCCATGCAGATTTATTAGCAAAGAAATTTTCTATTGCCTTTTCACATGTTTGTTCTTGATCAGGAGGATCTCCCCATCCAGTTGGCTGAATGTCTTTAAACATGATGCGAGAGCTTTCGGGAGCAATATACTTGACCAAAAAGTTAAACTTTTCGTTTGGTTGTCCCAAGGTATCCCAAGTCTCTAAGGGGTTGTCTCCTTCGATGACATTGACTTCAGGTAGTGCAAAGTTGATAAATTCTTGTCCAGCAATTCTTGCGACTTCATTGAGACGGTGTTTGATATGTTCAGGATTTTCTGAGTAAGGCCTCCATGCTTATGAAGGAACAGATGAATCCTTTTCAGAGTTATCTAGAAAATATGCATTCTCGGACTGGCTTTGATATCCTGGATCTTTCATGTAAGGCTCCCAAATGGGTAAATCATCTATGGGATCATCTGAGCTATAGTCGAAGTTATCTTTCATTAGAGTATCGGTTTCTAATGAATTGGGAGGAGCACGACATCCTTCGGTATTGTAATCTCCATAGATCATTTTGATATCTGATTTTGGAGTACATCTGGAGTTTTGTTGTGGATAGAAAAATGGCATGTATATCTCTTCTTATGATATGTATACTTCATCTTTGAGGTATGACTTCCATTCTTCTTCTGGATCAGAAGAATTATCTTTGAAATTATCTCGCTCGATGGTGTGGACCTCTTGAGAAGTAGGATGGAGGAAACCTCCGTTGTGGAAGAAATCTTGAATAGAGCGAGTGGCCTCGTCCTTCTTTGTAGTCTTGGTAAATGCTGGTGTAAAACCGAGACCTTTTCTTGTTCTGTTATTGGTAGGAATCACAATTTGTCCCCATCCTTTAGTGATATTGTTTTCTACTATTCGAACATCGTCTTGATATGAGGAAATGGATGTTCCTTTTTCTTGATTGCCTTTGTTACTTACAGAAAGCGCCTGGAATTGAGTTCCAACAACCTCTTCTAGTTCTAAATAGGGGAATGATGACAGATTGCTTACTATTAAAGCTTGTTCTTCACATACCATAACCAACTTGTTGTTCTTTACAAACTTCAGCTTCGGGTGAAATGTTAAGGTGACTGCTCCTGCTTCATGCATCCAAGGTCATCCCAATAAACAACTGTATGCTGCTCGGATATCCATGACTTGGAAGGTGACTTGGAAAGTGAGAGGACCAATGGTTATGGGAAGGTCCACTTCGCCAATAACTGTTTTTCTGGATCCATCAAAAGCTTTGACTATGATCTCATTGCCTTTCATTGGGGTGCCTTGAAAAGATAGTGGCTCAAGAGTTGATTTTGGCATGGCATTTAGGGATGATCCAGTGTCTACCAGTATGCTTTCCAGGCCATCATTCCTGCAGCTGATTGTGATATTAAGTGCCATGTTATGATTTTTTCCTTCCTCCGGGAGCTCTTCATCACTGAAACCTAAGTTATTACAGGAAGTGATGTTAGAAGCGATGTTATCAAATTGATCCGCCGTTACGTCTTGTTCGATGGAGGCTTGTTCCAAAACCTTTTGTAAGCTTCCTTGTGAGCTTTCGAACTCAGCAGGAGTATGCAATAACTGATTCACAATGTTGTATTCACTCTTCTAGATTAGCTTTAAAATTTCATCAATGTTTTTCACCTGATCTGTACCACTTAACTGGCCATTCTGTTTATCAGGAGCTTCGACTTGAGGTTCTTTTTCTTTTGTGGGCTTTTCTATTCCTCTATAGAAGATTCGACAACTTCAGGTAACACGACTTATGTCAGCGATGTTGACAATGGATGGAAGCGAGACTTCCTTTCCCTCTTCTATCATGGTGGCACCATATTTGTAAGGAATGGCTTTCTTTGATTCATATGGCACCGGACCTGGTAAATAAATAATCAAAGGAGTTACGTGACTTTTTCGACTGTCATATGTAATCTCTATTGGTTTCAGCTTAGGGATATCATGAATTTTTCCACTGTCAAAAGGGATCTCCAAGCACTTCGGTTTACTGAGCAGAGGAATTATGGTGAAGACATCTCCATCAATCCTGTAATTAATGGATTCTGTTTCATTGAAGACTGTGATGGTCATTTGGTCTAACAGTCCTTGAATCTCATTTCGGATGCGAAGGTAAACATATCGGATTTTGCGGCATTTTCTGCAAGCTAAGGGATGATGGTGTTCTGGACCAAAGTAGTTAAGCCTACACAAGCTTTTGTGAAATTTGAACAATGATGTTTTAATATGTTTGACATCATGAACTGCGTACTGCCCTAGGCAATCTTGTACCATGTTGATTGATTGATAATCCCCCATTTTATTTGGTAGGATCTCTCCTCGGTCTACCTGATTCTGGAGAGCTTCTCGTACAAGGTAGCATCATTGGTCATTTTCTGAGCATATCCAGCAGCGCTCATAATTGTGGGGAGGTACTCGACCGTATCTACTCTATATGCAGCATATCTTTACTAAGTCTGTTTTTAATAAGAGAATGTCACAACTTGCGTGTCTGCTCGGGCCTTCATCAGCTATGTCAACTTGATGAGTTTCTGTGTTCTGGTATATCGGGAACCACCAGTGATCTAATACGTGTTGAAGAGTTCTTTATACGAGCGCGCAACCTTGATCATTCTTAGAGCAAACTTTACAATCCTGATAATTGTGTGATGCTAAAAGGCCAAGTCAAACCTGTTTGGCGTGTAATTCTACCAAACTTGTGTTCATCAGGTGAATGTCGAAGATTTGAACTCTATTTGGACGTTCATCAATCATGTTGATCTGATGATCGTTCCTTCCATGATAATCTTGAATCCAACCTAGATCCATTTGTCGTTGGAGAGCTCTTTGCACAAAAGCACATCCTTGATTATCTTTTGAACAAACTGGGCAAGCATTGCAGTCGTGTGATGGCAGATTGTAATTTTGACTTTGTATGGAGTGCATCGCCACCATATTTACATTCATTGCGCGAATGTCAAAATTCTGAATGATGCCGGTACATTTGTGAGCTAGGTTTACTCCATGGATTCCGTGTTCTTGGATCCAACCCAAATCCATTTGTTCTTGAAGGGATGCTTGTACAATGCTGCATGCTTGGTTGTCCTTGGAACAAATATTACACTGATGATAGTTGTGAGGTGGCACATGGCCATATCCACTTCGTCTAAAATGCATCTTTACCAGATTTGTTCCTAGTAAGTTTACATCATGAATTTGATAACTGCTGCCAAGACCTTTGTCAATTAAGTTGACAGAGGCTTTCTCATGTTGAGGTAACAGATTACTTTGAACATTTGGATTAGTGTCCTTGAAATACAAAACTCCGTTCTTGACAAGTTTTTGTACATCAGATTTAAAACTAAAACAATTCTCGATGTTATGCCCCGGTGCTCCTTGACGATAAGGACAAAATTGGTCAGCCTTGAACCAATAAGGGGGATTCTCAGGAATGGCAGGAGGAGTCCTGGTTTGAAAGTGTCCTTTTTCTAGTAAAACTGGGAATAACTTCACATATGGCATTGGGATATGATCAAAACCTGGTGACCTTGAGATACGATTGTTGTTGTTGTATTTTGGGCGAGCCTCCTGAAGAGGTTATTGCTGCCTTTGTTGATATTGTGGTTGTTGATTTTGTAGATTTTGAGAAATCTGTGGTTGATATGCCAGAACTGGCGTTGAGTAGATAGCAGGAGATATCGTTGCTACCTTTCGAGGTTGGTATCTTTGTCTTTGTTTACCCTGCGATATAGAGCTGATGTCTTGCTATTTCTTCTTTTGGAAAGCACATCCATACCTTTTGCTACTACTATATGGCTCTGCGTCCTTGACCAATCGACCTTCTCGGACTGCTTCCTTGAGGCGTACTCCCATGTTCACCATATCAGTGAAATCACTAGGCTCACTTGCAACCATTCGTTCATAAAAGAACGAGCTGAAGGTTTTCAAGAAGGTTTTTGTCAATTCTCTCTCCTCGAGAGGAGGAAAAATCTAGGCGGCGATTTCATGCCATTTCTGGGCATATTCTTTGAAGCTTTCCTTATCCTTTTGAGACATTGCTCTGAGTTGGTCTCTATCAGGTGCCATGTCCAAATTGTACTTGTACTGCTGAACAAAAGCTGCTCCAAGATCTCTGAAGGTACTTGTTAGTTCTTGTATTGGCTGGAATTTTGGTAAAACAATGTTGATGTCATATGTTTCATGTCTTAACATTTGTTCCTAACATTAGTTGTTGCAGGGTTGCAGTTTTGAGGTCTGATGTTAAACATGATGTCTTGACATCAGTTGACAGAACATCAGAAAACCATCTGTTGTGTTTTTTGTATTGCAGGATGTTGGGTGAGATGTCCTGACATGGTTAATCAGACATCAGTACAGATATGGAGTATTACTGTTATGACAGTATGTCATAACATCTTGGTTCGGGCATAGCAGTTGCTGCTGTTATGTGACAGATGTTGCAGGAGATGTCATGACATCTTAGTCTGGTATAGAAGGTGTTGCTGTTTTGCTGTCATGTGATGTCAAAGGAGATATCACGACATCAGGTGTCTGGGATAGCAAGTACTGTTGTCATGTGATGTCAAAGGAGATGTCATGACATCAGTTGTCTGGGACAGCAAGTACTGCTGTTACATATCTCTTGACGGATTTGATTTGATTTGATGAGATCTGTTTGGATATACCTCATCATTATATGCAGGTCAAGGAGATTTATTAGGAACAAAGTGCAGATTTAATTGGATTTCATAAAAAGGATCTTGGAGACATTTTAGGAAACTATTTGGAGATTTGCTCCTATTTTTATGGAGAAGATCTTGCAGCTGAATTAAAAAGTGAAGATTTAAAAGATACATAATATCCTGGAAATATTATAGAGATGATTTAAAGGTCTGGAAGATTCAAGTCAGAATCAAGAAGAATATTGAAGAGTAATGACTTTCTAATTATGGAGATAAATTAGGAAGGATTTGATTGAAGACCTAATTTGTAAGAGAATCTTTTGCAGATTTGTAGTAGCTGATTTGTTGTGATTTGAAGGCCCAAATCCAGTTTGGAAATAGGTTATAAATAGAAGCATTGTAACCTAGTTTTAGCAAGCCAGCCATCATGTAGATTATAAGGGTTGTGTTGGTTGATGAACCACCCGGTTTGTGGGATGGTCATCGTGTTTATCTCGAAGCCTGTAGGTAAGAGATGTATTGTTCTTGGAGGAAGCTGTTAAGCAACTCTAAGTATTGTTCTTAGTCAGGAGGGTCATGTCTAAGTATTGTTATAAGAGTGTGTCTCCTATGTGTTTGGAGAGTTTTTGGAAATCAAGTTGTTGATGCAGTGACTGAGATGTTGACTGCTAGACATCATTGTGATGATTGGGAGTGAGATGGAGTCTCTTATCTAGGGAGGACTTAGATAGAAGGGTCATTGGGTAGTGATTAAGTTAGTGGATTGTCAACTGGTTTGTTGAGTCTGTAATTTGATACTGCTAATAGTGGACTTCCTTCCTGGCTTGGTATGCCCCCAGATGTAGGTTGTTAGACCCAACTGGGTGAACAAATTCTGTGTGTACTTTACATTTCAGCAACTTCTTTAAATGTCTATAATTTCCTTGCTGTTTATATCAGACCAGATGTCTCGACATCATGTAGGACATCAGGGATCTGTTATACCAGAATTTCAATTGGTATCAGAGCAGGCATCCTGTCTGTTTCTAGATGAGATCTAGGGAAGATACTTTCTGGTTCATGAGCAAGGAAGATAGTTTTGTTGAGTTATGGACTTGGTCAGTTCATATAGTTGTTTGTATGATCCCTTGAAGTGAAGGATGGACTATTCATAACAGGGTATGTATTGGACCAGTCTGTTGTTATCAGGAGAACTGCTGTTGTGAGTTTGATTTGTTGGCACTTGGTTTATGGTAATGGTGTGCAAGGATTATTGAGTAGTGCTTGAAGGTTGTTGAGGAGTTGGTGTGTGTTCTGCTGTATGATATCTGATGCTACCCTGGTTGTTTCTTGTGGTGAGACTTTTGGCAGGTATTTTCTTGGAAAGACTTTAGAGTTTGGTCTCCTCAGCAGAAGAAGAATATATTTCAAATCAGGTATTGAAGACCAGTCTGTCCAGAACATTGATTCCTTCCTTCTCAATTTTCTTAATGATGAAACAAGAGGGTGGAGCCAAAGCAAAAGAGTATTACTGTCAAATTTTTCATGCGGGTGTGAAGATCTTAATAAGTTATCTCTTAAGCGTATTAGGAGATCGTCCTGGTTATGGTGTCCATTGTAGTTCTGGTATAGCTGAAGATGAATTCTCTTGTGAAGATACATGTTCCTGATTTTCAAAATCATGAACTGGAGGAAGTTTCATCAAGAAAGAAGCTGAGCTTGATATGTCAATCCTAATGTCTCGACATCGCGCTACACGTCAGCAGTTTATGGTAAATGTTGAGTCAAAGACCTATTAGATTGTAGCTGTTTTGAAGGATCAATGAAGCTGTAAAGTTGAACAATTTTTGAGATGATGTTCATAATGTCATAGCATTTCAGCTAGAGCTGGTTGAAGAAAAGGTAGTAATCTTGATAGCAGAAGAGAAGGAGATGATCCTTGTTTGAGCTAAACTGTCTGAGGACAATATTATAGGGAAAATGCATCCAAGAGTCTGTGTGCAATAGCATTGTAAATTAGCATGTGGTCAATTGGTGTCTGCATTAGTTGTATGGAATGAACTCTTCCAGTTTTGTGGCTTGAAGGATTGGAAGTAGCAGATTGTCTATGGTATGTTTATACTCTAGCTTTAGATGCAGAAGGATGGTAGTTATCACTCTTAAGTTAGACAAAAGGTCTGAACCTTGTGCTTATAAGAGAAGCTTCTAGAAGAGTGTGTTATGCAAGTTACTGCAGTTTGGTTAGTCTAATCTTGGAAGTTGATCAGATGTTGATATGTTCTCGTGTGTTCCCTACAAGAGATATGTGTGGATTAATATGATTGTAGTCTCCAAATCCATAGGAGATGTTTAATGTGATTTAGATTAATGTCGGAACTGATGTTGAAACATCATTTCAGTTCTTTGCTCAGGGTGGAGTAAAAGATCAAGACACTGACCTAACCTGGAAGACTTTTTTGGGATGAATGGTTGTCATAATGGTCTGTCATGAAGAAGATTCAGAAGATGCTAGAATCTGAAGAAGGGTTAAACCACAGGGATCAATTGCTATTTGTGAAATTCACAAGTATATAATTGATTATCCTTGAAAGACAAGGTTAAGGATGTTCTGTATATTGTTTTAACATCTTTTCATCAGTGGTTTGGAGAATCATAGGAGGGGTTCTACATTCGCTCACAAGTCGCCTAGGTGTTGACCTGGGATTTTTGCTTAGTATTTGTTCCTAAAAAGTATTGTGAATGACTTGTCCAGATGGTGGTGCTGTTGAAGATGAAGATGGAAGACTATGAAGACATCATAATCTTGATGGTTACAACTTGGATCAGTTTATTTATGATCTAAGTGGTTTGGAGCATGGTGTTTGCTCTGGTTGTGAAGGTCGAGGATAAGTGGCAGTTATCTCTGGCTTTCTACTGACGGCTCTACTAAGGGAAGTGACTTTCTTTAGTATTGCTATGGGGTAGTCTTGGACTACTTATTTTCTAAAGATTCAGATGTGGTAGGTTTGAAGTCTTTGGAGTTTCTAAGCAGGATGGAGGTTGTCTACTCAAACTTGATTGTTGAATCAAGTCTATGAGAGCATGGAAATCTGTTTCTGCAAAGGGAGGGGGTTCTTCTGAGTGGCAGAAGGTAGAGCTGAATTCAACAGTTGGATGACATAATGTTCTGACATCTAGCTTAACATCAGGAGTCTCAGCTGGTGATGTGGGACATCAGCTAATGATAGGGTGATCTACAAGAATGAACAATAGGATGCTTCAAAAAGATAGTTCTCATGGCAGTTTGCGGGAGCTGCAGGAAGGAGAAGATGTTACATGACCATGGCTTAGAGAGTCTAAGTGTGTTTGCTTTTGAGCAAGTGGAACATGTGACTTGAAGATCAAGTTTCCTTAGTGGATCAAGATATCTTTGTGAGAGTCCTGACATACGTGAAAATGGTCAAAATGTGGCATTTGGTTGTTTTCATATGAGGATTCATGAATGAGGTGATCAAACTGTGGCATTTGGTTGATCTCAGAAGTGGATTCGAAGAATCAAGATAATCAGAGTGTGGCAGCTGGTTATTATTGAGGATTGTCTTGGAACAAGTTAATCTTGGGCAGAAGGGTGATGAGTTGAAGACTCAAGGAGATTATTCTTCTTGAAGGTGGATGATAGGTTAATTCTCTAGTTCTTTGGATTACTATGCAATAGTAAGTCCAGTTGGTGGAGCATATCAAGAATCATGGTGATGATATCTTGGTGTGTGGCAAATGTTCTAACTTGTGTTGGGACATTATCTGGTTGAATATCCTTGGTGAAGGATGATTTTGTTCTGGTTCTGAAGCTTGGTGCATACATTATGCCTAAGGAGCGTCTACATAGTCATACGGGAGAATGATGAAGTAGAAGGTCTGCCTTGGATGGAGAATGTAGAGAAGATTGAAGTAGATCAGGTATTGATTGATTGGAAGTCTGAAGATGAAGAGTATGATAGGGAATGACTGCCTTTGGAGAAAGGGACAATGGTACCAAAATGCATGTGCTCAGCAAGTGTGCTCAAAATTTCAGCTTCATCTAGAGCATTATTTAACCACGACTGGGGGAGTACTTGTCTATGGATTTTGCTGCAAAGGTACATATATTGTGAAGATTGCATGCTGATCAAGATTGTGAAGATTAGTTGAATCTTATGAGGATATAATGTCAGATAACATGTTATGACATTAGGCTGTTGGATGACATGTTGGTGTGGACATGAATGGTTCTAGCCATGTGAAGCTAATTGTTTGAATCATATGCGCACATGCTTCTGAGGAGGAGTCTGAAGGACATATTTGTTTGTGTCTGGGAGAATTTACTTTTCTCTGCAGTTTCTGGAAGAACTCTGTAGGGATTTTTGTTGATGGTAGATGTCACACTTGTCCTGGTATGTGTTATTAATTCAAAGTAAGAGGACTTTACTTAAAGTGTAGTGGAAGGCAGTGTATTTGTGCCTCAGATCTTGTGGATGACTGTGTGGAACAAGAATGTCTACGGCTGTAAAATTTAAGGTGGATTTGTACAGGGTATGGATGGTTTCAGGATGAGAGGGATCAATGATGATTTTGGTCTCAATCCAAGAGGTTGTTGGAGGTGATCCTGGTACATTCTTACTATATGATCATAAAGGTGTCATGGGATATCATTGGTGATTTTGTGGTGTTTCTTGTTGAAGGAGCAACTTCTGTCAGTTAAATGTACTAGTGTTGTTTGAGGATCAAGCATTAAGTGAATGCGTTCAGCAGGTGTGTTGAACAGAGGGTGCGCTCTTGTAGACATGAAGATGAGTCTTATGTTTTCCATTCATTTAAAGTGTTCATCTTGCAATGGAGCACTGGTTATCTTAGATAGGGGGAGTTGAACTTTTGGTTATCTAGATTGTTTGTGGCTCTGGTGAAGGTGTTATGTCGTTCATGATGGACATGACAGTTTAGACCTGGTGTATCAATGGATTGGACCAGTAGTGTACATTTACCCCAATGTTTGTCAATTTTTGGCCAAAAAGGGGGAGAGAAGTAGGATTGTTTTGTTCTGAGAATGTTAGTTGTGTTTGTGTGGGTTGCTGCAGAGATCTCTGATATGGAGTTGTTTTAGCCAAAATTAGCCAAAGGGGGAGATTGTTAGTTCTTGTATTGGCTGGAATTTTGGTAAAACAAAGTTGAACAATGTTGATGTCATATGTTTGATGTCTTAACATTGGTTCCTAACATTAGTTGTTGCAGGGTTGCAGTTTTGAGGTCCGATGTTAAACATGATGTCTTGACATCAGTTGAAAGAACATCAGAAAACCATCTGTTGTGTTTTTTGTATTGCAGGATGTTGGGTGAGATGTCCTAACATGGTTAATCAGACATCAGTACAGATATGGAGTATTACTGTCATGACAGTATGTCATAACATCTTGGTTCTGGCACAACAATTGCTGCTGTTATGTGGCAGATGTTGCAGGAGATGTCATGACATCTTAGTTTGGTATAGAAGGTGTTGCTGTTTTGCTATCATGTGATGTCAAAGGAGATGTCACGACATCAGGTGTTTGGGACAGCAAGTACTGCTGTCATGTGATGTCAAAGGAGATGTCACGACATCAGTTATTTGGGACAACAAGTACTGCTGTTGTATATCTCTTGACGGATTTAATTTGATTTGATGAGATCTGTTTGGATATACCTCATCATTATACGCAGGTCAAGGAGATTTATTAGGAACAAAGTGCAGATTTAATTGGATTTCATAAAAAGGATCTTGGAGACTTTTTAGGAAACTATTTGGAGATTTGTTCCTATTTTTATGGAGAAGATCTTGCAGCTGAACTAAAAGATACATAATATCCTGGAAATATTATAGAGCTGATTTAAAGGTCTGGAAGATTCAAGTCAGAATCAAGAAGAAAATTGAAGAGTAATGACTTTCTAATTATGGAGATAAATTAGGAAGGATTTGACTGAAGACCTAATTTGTAAGAGAATCTTTTGCAGATTTGTAGCAGCTGATTTGTTGTGATTTGAAGGCCCAAATCCAGTTTGGAAATAGGTTATAAATAGAAGCATTGTAACCTAGTTTTAGCAAGCCACCATCATGTAGATTATAAGGGTTGTGTTGGTTGATGAACCACCCGGTTTGTGGGATGGTCATCGTGTTTATCTCAAAGCCTGTAGGTAAGAGATGTATTGTTCTTGGAGGAAGCTGTTAAGCAACTCTAAGTATTGTTCTTAGTCATGAGGGTCATGTCTAGGTATTGTTATAGGAGTTTGTCTCCTATGTGTTTGGAGAGTTTTGGAAATCAAGCTGTTGATGCAGTGACTGAGATGTTGACTACTAGACATCATTGCGATGATTGGGAGTGAGATGGAGTCTCTTATCTAGGGAGGACTTAGATAGAAGGGTCATTGGGTAGTGATTAAGTTAGTGGATTGTCAACTGGTTTGTTGAGTCTGTAATTTGATACTGCTAATAGTGGACTTCCTTCCTGGCTTGGTATGCCCCCAGATGTAGGTTGTTAGACCGAACTGGGTGAACAAATTCTGTGTGTTATTTACGTTTCAGCAACTTTTTTAAATGTCTATAATTGTCTTGATGTTTATGTCAGACCAGATGTCTCGACATCATGTAGGACATCAGGGATCTGTTATACCAGAATTTCAGTATTGATCTTTGTATAGTTTAACCCTATGTACCATTTGATCGTGGCACCAGTTAGACTGTCTTGAAAGTAGTGGATGAGTAGCTGTTGGTTTCCTGTCTGGGTAGACATCTTCCGAGCATACATTACAAAATGACTTTGAGGGCAAGAGTTTCCTTTGTACTTTTCAAATTCGGGTGTAATACCCTAATTTTTGCCCCTAAGTTTCTTTGCTTCTCTTTTGCATTTCATACCACAAACAAGATCACGCATTGGTTCCCTCTTCTATAGGATTGTGCCTTGCGGGGATCTTTGGGGTTTGTGTGTGTTTGTGAGTTGTTTCATTGCTTAATTTGTTTATGTTTACTAACCTTTAATTAAAATCCAAAAATATTTTGTTTTCTTTCACTAACATTTTCAGGGGAAGAACAGGTTAAAAATACCAAAAAATCAGTCCCTCAGCTCGAATGGATTTCATCTGAATAAATTCAAAGTTGATCCGCAATTAATTCAAAAATTATCTGATCAAGAGTTTCCAAGATTTAATTGATTATTATTCAAGAGACTCCAAGGTTCATGTGTTTATTTCCATGCCTTATTTGACGAGCAAAAGAATCGAGCCGAACCACATCAGTGTATTAAAAAGGCATTTTTTTCAAAATTTACACTAAGTAATCGGTTACCCTGTGGTGAGTTACCGGTTACCCTCTTGAAAATTTGGAAAATGGTGGCAAATTCAAATTTAGCAATTGGCACCAATCTCAGCCCTTGATCACATTTGGAATATTCTAGATTACCTCATTTTAATTCCCCTACATCACTTTGATCATTCCCCACCATGTACCATCACTAATCACCACTCTTTTGTGATTTCCCTCCAAATTTAAATTCCAATCCTAATTTTGATCATCCAAGCCTAATTCCAAACCACCAGATTTCCAAGCCTAAACTCTAGAAATAGAGCCTTCATTTCATTCATTCTTCAAGCTTTTGATAGCCAACAAACCTCTTGCAAATTCTCTTCCCAACCACAAATTTTCACCAAAGCTCACATTTCTTCCTTTGAAAGTTAACAAAAATTCACATTGAATCTTGTTCAACTTTAAGCTAAACCTTCATCCATTCTTGTTTTTGTTCATCAATTATAGTAGATCAAGGCTTTGGAGTATAGATCTTGAAGCAATTTGAAGGAATTTTCAGATTTGAAGTGGTAATTCATCTCTCACCATTGTTGAAGCTTCATCTTCATCTTCCATAATGTAGATCTTTGGAGATTCTTGTTACTTGATCCTTTGTATCTTGTAATTGTGTTTGATTGCTGGTTTTTGCTGTGATTTTACTTTAAATTTCGTGCAATTTCAGTTCCATGATCACAAAGTGTTTGTAAAAAGTTTTGAAAGTGGATAATGCTGAATTTTGTACAATTTTCGGCATTCTGGTGCAAAGTAACCGGTTAACGTCTGGTAAGTAACTGGTTACTCTGTGTTAATTTTGAAAAAAACTGCGCTATTTTGAACTAAGTAACTGGTTAACTTCTGGTGAGTAACCGGTTACTTCAAAACAGAATGTATTTTTTTGGTTTGTTTTTGGGACTGTTTAGGTTCCTTTTCCATTTTCTTCCCTTTCCTTTTATTCTTAGCCTTAGATCACATAATTGCGTGGTTTAATTTGGCTTTCTCTTCATCTATTTCTCTTTTCTTTTGATCGATGAAAGTCTTATGGATCTTAGAATTTCTTTGTTGAATTCTTGATCTAGACTAGATCGTTACCTATTTTCTTTTCGTGCGGTATTGCTTTCGGATGACGATCTACATATCGTTCATCTAGCATGCATTAGCACAAAGAGCTATTGACCGGCCTCATTGTAGGGTAATTACTCCGTAAATTACTCGACGTTTGCTTAACATAGCGCAACATTTGTCCCTCTTTATCCAATTCAGAATTTGAACTTTCGTGGTCCGGACCTTGATTGGTCGCGTCAACCCAATGGTGATTGATCTTTTGCATTAGGTCCATAATTTTTGAAACTTGGCGTTGTAGAGGCTTTGGTTTTACCAATCTTCTGTCAAGTTCATTAACCTTGGCCTAAGTGCATTGTTTAATCACTATAGTTCATAAAGTGAAATGAAATAATCGGTGAAGGCTTATGGCACTAGAGCCTTGTGCTACTAACCATTAACTTCTAACTTCTTTACTTTTCCTTCTCGCTCCCTATCTCTCTTTATTTTTTATGCTTTATGCCATTTATCATATCATGTTTATGTTTATGTTATTTTTCTTTTGTCCACTTGGATCATATTATCTTGTGCTTTGTTTTTTCTTTTGTCCGTTTTGGACTCAAAAACTTTAATAAAGGATTAAACCACTAAAAGACTTGTGCTCTTAATTGTTGGATTATGGCCACTATCCTTTGCTTTGGAGGACATATACTCTTGGTTATGGACTTTTGGACTTAGAGTTAGGATCTTAACCTATGCTTGGGAGTTTGTGATGGAAAACCTTGGATTTTGGATACTTGGAGTCCTCTTTTTGAAGACTTATTTTGAATCAAGACCAAATAAAAAAAAAGAAAAGGAAAAATGCTCATGCTATGGAGCTTGTCCATGTGGTTAGATCTTTCTTATTCTTAGCTTTTATTTTCATGCACTAGGATAGTAACTTCTTCTCCACCCCTTCTTCAATTTTCAAAATCTCCTCTCTTTTTCAAAACCTTCTTGTTTTCAAACTTAAAACCGCTTTCATAATAAAACCTTGACTTTGGTCAAGTGTTTTTTTAAGCTTTATTTTCTTTAATAAATGTCAATCAATATTAACCATATTTTGGCCATTTCATAAAAATATAAAAAAATACAAAAACTCATCAAATTTTTTTTGTGCTTTGTGCACTTTTTCTTTTAAACTTTTTCATAAGTTAAGACATGATTCATTTCTTTAAGCGGAATTATTCGCTTGGAAATGACGACTTGTCTTTACACTTAAAATCAATCCAAACAAACAAATTTTTGTTCTTTGTACCACGAACTACGGGGTTTTGATCCTACATTGCACATCGTGGGTACGTAGGCATGAGGCGATAAGTCTTTCCAAACAAAAAAATATTAAAATATAATTCTCCTCTCATCTCCCCAATCTCTTTTTCAAGCAAACCTTTTTCAGACCAAAAAGCATGAATACATCAAAGGGCTCCTATAGAGTACTATAGATGCATTGGGTGCGTAAAACCTTCCCTTTACATAACCAACCCCCCTTACACATTCTCTGTTTGTTCTTGTTTTTTTAGAACTCATTAGATTTTGTTCGCTCTTTTTTCCTTTTCCTTTGTGGAATAAATAAAAGTGCGGTGGCGACTCTTGCTTTATGAGTTAAGTTAATCAATAGCTTATACTCACGATTTCACCGCTACAGAAAAGTGGCGACTCTGCTGGGGATCGAACCCAGAATCTCTAGTTCCCTTGAGGGGTTTAGCCTACTTTGATTTATTTACTGCTTTTTGTATGATTTGCTTGTTATTTGTTTGTTCTGTTTGGGAGTTCCTCTGTGTGTGAGATAGGTCCTATACTCGGACCAGAGTGCACTTTGAGATAGGAGGATAGTATAGTCAAGGGAACTTTGAAGGAGTTGAATCCTGAAAAAGAAGAACTTGAAAATCTATCCACTCGGTGGTTGCCTCTTTGGAATTACTGATGCCGATCGAGCGATCGAGAAGGCATTACTTTTTCCATAGAAGCCTATAACACTGAGAACCGTAGTAACCCTTAACCCATCTTAGCCTTTTTAGGATCGTAGCACGGAAGCTATGAAGATGCAAATCTAACTTAGCTGTCACGCGATGCTACACTCAGGTTAGATTCTCTTGAGGATAACTACCAACCTCCGAGCAAATCGGTGTGCAGGTGTGTCTGATAGTGGATTGTGGACCCTGGGCACTATGTTAGAACCACTGTTTTCTGTAACACCCCAATTCCCATCGCGAATAAATAATACATAATTAAATCAGAGTAAATAAAAATTTATTTTTCCGACAGAAACAAGGATGCCACATTTAAAGAAAGAAAACACAATCCCTGCTCATAAATTTGATACATAACACAAAGTGGAATAAACCTAAAAGGGAAACTTTTTCCAACAAAAGGAAAGTTCAATTATGGAATAAAGCGGAAAGATCCATAACTGACTTGTTTTACAAAATAAATTATTTTATAACATCAGAATATTCATACAAAGGTAATTCAAAATATATCCAACAAATGTATACATATATAACAAAAGCGTTCCCCGACTCCCGTGTTACGTATCAGAGCAGACAGACCAACAAAAGGATGGAGAACTAATCTTCACAAAAGCCTCCAAGACACTAATCTGCAATTGCCTCATAGAGCAACAAACCACAGCAGAAGGGTGATAAATAACAACTAAACCAAGATTGCATAATAATATGCAAACACATATAAATTCACATGCATAGTTAATCTCACCACACGCATCACATACCATTACATATAGCAAGCCACAGATACATAACATATATCAATTATACCAACATAATCACATATTCACACATAAGGCGTACCAAAGTTATAACATATGGAAACACGCCACCACATCACATAGCATATGTCTATACATAAAACATATCATCCTTAACCAAGGCATTTATCACATATGCACATCAATTCACCAATCCAATCATAACTCAACACATAATCAATCAATTCACAATTTCCCACACATAATCAATCCATTCATGATTTATGAAAATGCAAAGAGACCGATACAACGACTCTATGCAAATGCGGTACCATCCATCCATTATTCTCATCATTAGTTCACTCAGGAACTATTGGAATCATCGCTTGTTACTTAGTGTAACTCCCCGTCGGGCAAACGATGTTCCCCGTTACTTTAGATCCTCTTTGTATAAAGCACACGATGTTTATGGATAGCTTTTGGTCCTCTTTGTATAAGGCACACGATCCGATCACTTTAAGTCCTCTTTGTATAACGCACACGATCGTCTATAATCATCGCTTTAGGTCCTCTTTGTATAAGGCACACGATGTTATAGTGGATTCCCTCTGGAACCGTTTCGTCGCTCACACCCACTAGGGCACATGACATCACAAGAATTCATATCATGATGCTTGGCATACAATGACTCATGACATTCAAATGCACACATATATGCAACCATAATCATGCATATACATCCAAACACAACACATTACATTTACTTGCCCTTAGGCCACAAACCATCATCACAAAAATTACAACAACTTACCACATGCTTCAACATCATATAAACCACATAAAAGCTCCACGTTATATAACAATAGCACAACACACGGTAAAACACCAACCGCACGCATTTAACGCGATAAAAACCCGACAACCCAACACTGTTACAAAACTACGACTTAAATAACTCATCTACAGCCCTCCAAAATATTTTTAATAGAAAGAATATTTCATTAGCTTTCCAACGCTTCGAACAGGGTTCAAAACGGACTTACGGTTCAAAAGTTATGACGAAAATACGAAAACCATGTTTTTGCTGTCCCAGACAAATTCGCCTGGCGAATCCCTGTCGAAGCAGACTCGCCACTAACTCGCCTGGCGAATCTGGATGAACCAGAATTCCCCCAAAACGTGTTTGGGACCTAAAAATGATCAAAACCTTCAACCCACATGATATTATTGCACCCAATGACCCAAAACAACATGTTATAACACATTTAGGCATGCATTTACCATTTCTCTCAAATGTTAAAACTTAACATTTTTAATCAAAATCAAACCAAACAAACAAATACATATACATATACAAGCATGACATAATCAAAACTTCTCACCCTTACCCGATTAATCGCGATTGAAACGGAGTTTTCTCGATTTTCGTCTTTCTCCTCTTCTCTCTTTCTTTCTTCTCCTTTTCCTTCTTTCTCTCTTTCTCTTCTTTTCTCTTTCTTTTCTCTCTTTTTCTCTCCACTTTCTATTTATAAAATATCTATTTTTTCTAAAATATCTAACTAATCAATTGACCATTTTACCCTTACGCTCAAATATCTCTCAAACGCTCTCAGAATGCGATAAAACATAAACATCGATGAAATATATTTCGGGAAATGAAAGTTGAAAAGAAATTATAATTTATTGCAAATATTTTACCTATCAGGGAAATTAACCAATTAACTCAATTAGCAGGTAAAGACAATAAACTCAAACATTTCACAAAATTCACATAAATGAAATAAATCAATACAATTAAACAAATCGGGGCATTGCAATTCTCCCCCACTTAGACATTTTCGTCCTCGAAAATATAACTGACACGAACAACTCCGGATACGACTCTCGCATCCGACTAACAAACTATCATGCCAACAAAAGTCACACCACAAATAACACAACTGACAAACCACCCTGCTAACAGCAGCTACAACAATGGCACGACAAAGACGACAACTACATCGACAAGGTGCAAAGCCCATACAATGCACTTGACGACTAACTCACGACTCAAAGAATACCCAAGTTACGAACACACAGGTTCACTCTTGAACTGAAACATAACAAGAACATAAAGTTCTACGACACAACATCGTTCAATAACCTCTACATAATCACAATACCAACATCCTTGTCACACAACAATATTACAACAATGCTACGATTCACCAATCGAACATACAACCAAAACATCCATCTACATAGTAGCCCATGAATAATATTTAAACCTTTCGCCTAACACTTCCATTCTGAAACATCCAATGGTCTCATTATTCCTACATGTTTACAATGTCCAACCTATGAACTCTTACAAGTCATACACGCATATACGAAATGTGCCACATCACGCTCCCGCTGCGCACTCTGATTACTCGTAACCATCAAAACTACTAATCTCACGTCCAAAGTCTAACTCTTTCTCATATTCACCAAAAATCACTGTTCACTTTTAATATACCCAACTTCACACTCTACTGTGTTATCTCACACACCAGACACAAGTCTCTAAACTGCTCAAATAATTCTAACTCCCTGACCAACAAAATAGCCATATGCATAAAGACTTTTGACTTAACTCTTCAGGCACAACCTTAGCTTTTCCCGAAGGATAATCCAAGCCAAATTCATAACTCGTCACGAATTCCAACCCTTCTCGTTGTCTCATAATCTATTCCTTCAGACCAAACAAGTACTCTAAACTCTTGTGATTACTAAACACTTCGAACCTAGAACCATAAAAATAATACCTCCAAATTTTCCAACACGATACAACCGCAACCAATTCCAAATCTTGAATAGTATAGATCCTCTTATGAATCCACAATTGTCGTAAAGCATAAGCCACGACTTTACCATCTTGCATTAACACGCTGACTAAGCTCATCAAGGACACATCACAATACCTCACCAACAGTTTATTAGGATCATACAGAATCAAAACTGAAGTCGTAGACAAATTCTACTTTAACCCTCTCAAACTTTCTTCACTATAAACATCCAAAGCAAACGACTTACCCTCTGCAAGTCAACTGAGATAACAGAAGTACTAACTTAGCAAAGTCTTCCATAACCTGCAGTAACAACCAACTAAGCCCAAAAGTTTCTAATCTCCTTAACTAACTTCGGAGCCTCTCAATGTAGAACTGCATTTATTTCCGATGGATCCATAACAATACTATCATCGGAAATAACATATCCAAGAAAACTAACCTTTTCAACCAAAATTCTCACTTAAATAATTTAGCATAAAACTTCGTCTCTTTTCAACACTTGTAATTCAAATCTCAACACTCTACCTGTTCTTCCTCTAAGTTGATAACAGATATGAATATCCTCAATCAGAGCCATTACGAACTTATCCAAATGAATATAGAAGATATGATTCATCTACTCCACAAACATTCCAGACGCATTACTAACACCAAATAACATCACTGTACGTTGTAATGGCCAACCAAACCAACCCTCATCCAAACTTGTCCAGACTCACATACAAGCTTAATCGAGTAAATAAAAACCTATTCCGATGATAATAAACCTAACCAGTCACATGAAATCGATCAAAGTCTCAACTCACAAAATTCACCACTCTTATCGAACGTTCCAACCAAATTCCAAAAGATATAAATTCTTAAAGTTTTTGCAAAATTCTTCACTGCGTAATTCTAACACCAACATCTAATATTCCATCCGGAAACACATCTGGAAATCACGCACAACTAGCAGCCCTTCACTGTGGCTTTCCTGTCAATTCCAGAACACTATTATCATAAATATAACAAACACCTTGGTTTCATCGCCTAAGAGTTTTTCTACTCACTTAGCAGATCCAAACCTCAGATCTTCACCTTCGTCAAATTTGAGTTCACACTCTACTCTCTGAGAACAACCATTAACGATACCCAATCGTTCTCTCTCAATGACTTCCCAACTGGACCAATATACCAAAACCTCTAATCCGTCTCATAAACAATAATTTCACTTTCCATAGCATATAACACTTTCATAGCTTCATATCGATATAAAGAACGCTTAAATCGGACCCCTGAGTCAAAAGATATGAATTTTTGAAGGAAAGTCAATTATTGGAAAACAGCCAGATCCGCCTGTCGAGTAAGGATTTCGCCTGGAGAATACGTCTTCGTCAGCCCTTCGCCTGGCGAACCAGCGGTGAAACTTGATTTTTCTGAAAACCCAAACTTCCAGTAGCTACACATGTTCTGTCTCTTGAATTTCGCCCGGCGAATTAGAATTCCGCCTGGTGAATCCCTCTTCGCCAGCACTTCGCTCGGCGATCCAATGGCGAGACCCCATTCGCTTGGCGATTCCTGATTTGCCTGGCGAATCGCACCAGAAGCAGAATTTTCTGCTGCGGGTTACATGGTTCCACACCTCAAAATCCAACTTTTCCAAACCAACACATTTTCAAATTCCAAACAATTCATTACACACACTATAAAAGCCGGAAAGACACGTCTATCCTATCCAACATAATTTCATCTACTATCAACAAGAGATTAAGGGTGATCAGTTCCTCAATTTGTCAATAGACAGCCGACAATCATGATCGGGCATAAACCGTCTTTACCAAACTATAATAGCATTTCTTGCATCTTGTGCACAAAACTACCTAAGGCACAATTCCTTAGTTGACATAAACCTTACCTCCGCACTCCCTCAGGAACCGGGAACAACATTGTCCAAACAACACTTACAATCTGGCAAACAGCAAAACACCAAGCCAACGCTCCACAACTGAAGCAACTTGGAGAAGCACCAACTTCTCCCCCACTTATCTCATTCTCACACCTGAAGACAAAGGATTAGGAAACCAGAAAGCACTGACAGTGTTTCACACATATATCATGTACTAAGGGACAAACAACATCGACAGTATTCAACTGTCACACCAACTGACTCAACAACTTAGCCGGACAGACCGACCTGCTTTGATACCACTTTTGTAACACCCCAATTCCGATCGCGAATAAATAATACATAATTAAATCAGAGTAAATAAAAATTTATTTTTCCAACAGAAACAAGGACACAATCCCTGCTCATAAATTTGATACATAACACAAAGTGGAATAAACCTAAAAGGGAAACTTTTTCCAACAAAAGGAAAGTTCAATTATGGAATAAAGCGGAAAGATCCATAACTGACTTGTTTTACAAAATAAATTGTTTTATAACATCAGAATATTCATACAACGGTAATACAAAATATATCCAACAAATGTATACATATATAACAAAAGCGTTCCCCGACTCCCGTGTTACGTATCAGAGCAGATAGACCGACAAAAGGATGGAGAACTAATCTTCACAAAAGCCTCCAAGACACTAATCTGCAATTGCCTCATAGAGCAACAAACCACAGCAGAAGGGTGAGAAATAACAACTAAACCAAGATTGCATAATAATATGCAAACACATATAAATTCACATGCATAGTTAATCTCACCACACGCATCACATACCATTACATATAGCAAGCCACAGATACATAACATATATCAATTATACCAACATAATCACATATTCACACATAAGGCGTACCAAAGTTATAACATATGGAAACACGCCACCACATCACATAACATATGTCTATACATAAAACATATCATCCTTAACCAAGGCATTTATCACATATGCACATCAATTCACCAATCCAATCACAACTCAACACATAATCAATCAATTCATAATTTCCCACACATAATCAATCCATTCATGATTTATGCAAATGCAAAGAGACCGACACAACGACTCTATGCAAATGCGGTACCATCCATCCATCATTCTCATCATTAGTTCACTCAGGAACTATTGGAATCATCGCTTGTTACTTAGTGTAACTCCCCGTCGGGCAAACGATGTTCCCCGTCGCTTTAGGTCCTCTTTGTATAAGGCACAGGATCCGATCGCTTTAGGTCCTCTTTGTATAAGGCACGCGATCGTCTATAATCATCGCTTTAGGTCCTCTTTGTATAAGGCACACGATGTTATAGCGGATTCCCTCTGGAACCGTTTCGTCACTCACACCCACTAGGGCACACGACATCACAAGAATACATATCATGATGCTTGGCATACAATGACTCAAGACATTCAAATGCACACATATATGCAACCATAATCATGCATATACAACCAAACACAACACATTGCATTTACTTGCCCTTAGGCCACAAACCATCATCCCAATAATTACAACAACTTACCACATGCTTCAACATCATATAAACCACATAAAAGCTCCACGTTATATAACAATAGCACAACACACGGTAAAACACCAACCGTACGCATTTAACGCGATAAAAATCCGACAACCCAAAATGTTTACAAAACCACGACTTAAATAATTCATCTACTGCCCTCCAAACTATTTTTAATAGAAAGAATATTGCATTATCTTTCCAACGCTTTGAACGAGGTTCAAAACGGACTTACGGTTCAAAAGTTATGACGAAAATACGAAAACCATGTTTTTGCTGTCCCAGACAAATTCGCCTGGCGAATCCCCGGCGAAGCAGACTCGTCACTAACGCGCCTGGCGAATCTGGACGATCCAGAATTCTCCCAAAACGTGTTTGGGACCTAAAAATGATCAAAACCTTCAACCCACATTATATTATTTCACCCAATGACCCAAAACAACATGTTATAACACATTTAGGCATGCATTTCATCAATTTCCACTCGATTTACCATTTCTCTCAAATGTTAAAACTTAACATTTTCAATCAAAATCAAACCAAATAAACACATACATATACATATACAAGCATGATATAATCGAAACTTCTCACCCTTGCCCGATTAATCGCGATTGAAACGGAGTTTTCTCAATTTTCCTCTTTCTCCTCTTCTCTCTTTCTTTCTTCTCCTTTTCATTCTTTCTCTCTTTCTCTTCTTTTCTCTTTCTTTTCTCTCTTTTTCTCTCCACTTTCTATTTATAAAATATCTAACTAATCAATTGACCATTTTACCCTTACGCTCAAATATCTCTCAAACGCTCTCCAAATGCGATAAAACATAAACATCGATGAAATATATTTCGGGAAATATAAGTTGAAAAGAAAATATAATTTATTGCAAATATTTTACCTATCAGGGAAATTAACCAATTAACTCAATTAGCAGGTAAATACAATAAACTCACACATTTCACAAAATTCACATAAATGAAATAAATAAATACAATTAAACAAATCGCGGCGTTACATTTTCTGTAGGTACAATGAAGGCAAAACCGTAGTACATACCTTTGTGGGATTGGTTCTTACCCTCGGCTTCATGCTCGTGACTTTAACCTTGACCCGTGTGCTTTGTGTGATCTTGTTTGTGGGTGTTGCATTCATGCAATCATACATTCATGAGCATTATTTTGGAAGGTTTCAAGGAACTTAAAGGTGTTATTGCAAACATTGCAGATACTTTTGTTATGGATTTTGGAAGCAGAAGTACCAAGAAGTACACTTTCAAGAGTCCTAAGTTAGGAGGTTTGAGAGAGCTAGGATCTTTTGTTACTGATACCAAGAAGTTCGAGTCCAGATATGGAAGGCTTTTATCTCTCTTAAAGGTTGATATGGCTGAAGGATTGCTTGCTACTTTGGTTCAGTTCTATGACCCTTTGCTTAATTGTTTCACCTTTCCTAATTATTAGTTGGTACCTACGCTAGAGGAGTATTCTCTCATGCTTGGTTTGCCTGTTTATGGTCGGATTTTCTCGGGTTTGGATCCCGTCCCCGAGCATCATGTTATTGTGAAGGCTACTCACTTGAAGGTTTCTGAGATTAAGGCTCGCATGGATACCAAAGGAAAGATTCTTGGGTTACCCGCTTAGTTCTTGATGGATAGAGCTCATCACTTTGCTAGTGTGAAAAACACAGTTGCTTTTGAGGCTATTCTTGCCTTGCTTATTTATGGACTGTTCCTTTTCCCGAATGTTGAGAACTTTGTCGACATCAACGCTATTCAGATCTTCTTGATTGGGAATCCAATTCCCACTTTGCTTGCTGATGCTTACCATTCTATTCACCTCAGGAATTTCCATGGTGAAGGGATGATTATCTGTTGTGCGCCTTTGCTTTACAAGTGGTTTATTTCTCACTTGCCGAAGTTTACAGCTTTCTGGAACCTCAAGGATGGTTTATATTGGTCACGGAAGATCACGTCTTTCACTCATTCTGATATTGATTGGTGTAGCTGTGTTCCTTCTGGAGCGATGATTATTGATAGTTGTGGTGATTTTCCCAACGTACCTCTTCTTGGTACAAAGGGAGGAATCAACTATAATCCCGTGTTGGCTCATAGTCAGTTGGGATATCCTTTGCGAGAGGTACCGAGGAACATTCATTTGGCCGGTCTCTTTTTCAAGGAAGAAGAATCTCAGGTTGCCCTCAAGAAAGAAATTGTGGAAGCTTGGTGTAACATTCATAGAAAAGGAAAGGAAAGTTTGGGAAATCCGAATTGTATCTCTTCGGAACCTTACCTCCAGTGGGTTAAGAATAGAGTTATTACTTTGAAGATGCCTTATGCGCGTCAGGAACCTTTATCTCTAATTGCTAAGAAGCATATCCTCTACTTTATGGAAGACACAAAGAAGCTTCAGATTGCTTTGGCTGAGATGCAACAAGAGAGAGATGCTTGGAAGAACAAGTATCAGATTGTTGAGTTAGAGAATGCAAGACTTCAAGAGCACTTCAAGAAGAAGAATGAAGATAAAGCTGCCAACAAGAAGAGAAAGGCGCAAGAGGATTTATTTTCCTCTCGCATTCAGCCAGTTTCCGATATTCTTAAGAGTTTAGAATCTCCTTGGAAGTTGATCGTTGATCAATTGCTGATTGAGAAGACTCAGATGCAGGCCCACATTAAGAAGCTGGAAAATAGAGTTGGGACTTCTTCTCATAGGATTCTCTAGGGATCTAGTTTTATTTATCCTTATTTTTTTTAGGATTCTTGAATTTGTACTTCCGAGATGTAATCTTGTCCATCATTAATGAATGAGATTTGGTATTTCAAATAACAATGTTTGCAATATGCCTTATAGTTCCTTGAAACTTTGCATTTGCATCTTGCATATCAAGCATCATTCTGCATTGTTTCTTGCCTTTTCAGGTGTCTTATTGTTTCCCTTTGGTCTTCATTCAGCCAAGCTGTCGCACCATTATAATAATCGGGCTAATCTGAAGAGAAAGATGGATCAGTTGCAACAATAGAACCGTGAGCTTCGTAAGGAAGTATCAACTCTGAAGGATGGTTTGGAGAGACTCACTACTATGATGGAAGTAATGGTTGCTACTCAGAATCCACCTCCTCCTCCTCCACTTTCAACTCCTGTACAAAGGACAGTCATTTCTGAGATTGTCTCTACGCCCATCTCTGTGGCACCTGCTAGTGTTCCTCAATACTCCATGCCTCCTAGTTTCCCCTGGGGCATGCCTCATAACTTTGTTCCTGAGGGTTATCAACCACCACCTCCAGAAGTTCCAGTTGTTCCTACTGTCCAGCCTGTGATGACTGTGCCACCGCCTGTGGTTCATGTTGTTCCTTTTGGTGAAGAGCAGATTTTCCATACTGCTCCAAGTGAAAATGCTAGTGCTTATGATAGAATGGAAGAGATTCAAGACCAGTTTGTTGAAAAGTAGAAAGAGATCAAAGCTTTGAGAGGTAAAGAGCTGTTTGGAAAGAATGCTCATGAGTTATGCTTGGTTCCTAATGTGAAGATCCTGCATAAGTTCAAAGTCCCTGACTTTGAAAAGTATAAGGGTAACTCTTGTCCGATGAGTCATTTGACTATGTATGCTCGTAAGATGTCGGCTCAGAAGTATAATGACCAGCTTCTCATTCACTACTTTTAAGACAGTTTGTCTGGTGTAGCTTTGAAATGGTATATGGGACTCGACAATACTCGAGTTCGCACTTTTGAAGACTTGGGTGAGGCGTTTGTGAAACAGTATCAGTATAATGTGGATATGGCTCCTGATCGTGACCAGCTTCTAGCAATGGCTCAGAAAGATAAGGAGACATTCAAAGAATACGCGTAGAGGTGGCGCGATATTGCTGCTCAGATTACTCCTCCTTTGGAAGAAAAAGAGATGACTAAGATTTTTATGAAAACTCCGAGTCCTTTCTATTATGATCGTATGATTGCTAGTGCCCCGAGTGATTTCACTGAGATGGTTAATATGGGGATGAGATTAGAAGAAGGTGTCTGTGATGGACGTTTGTCAAAAGATGGTAATTCTTCTGGTAATTCCAAGAAGTATGGTGGAGGATTTTCCAAGAAGAAAGAGGGTGAGACCCATGCTATTTCCCATGGAGGATACAAAAAGAGTTATAATAAGAATAATCAGTGTCAGCAACATGTTGCATCTGTTACTCCTGTTATCAGTTCAGCACCTTTTGTTCAGACAACTCCTGTACAACAACAACGTTCTAATCAACAGAACAATCAGCGGGGCCATTTTCAGAAGGATTTTGATCCGATTCCGATGACATATACAGATTTGCTTCCTTGTTTAATTCAGAAGAATCTTGTTCAAACTCGTGCACCACCTGCTGTTCCAAAATATTTGCGATGGTGGTATAAGCCTGAAGCTCATTGCGCTTTCCATCAGGGAGGAGCTGGGCATGACACTGAGAACTATTATCCATTGAAGATGGAAGTTCAAAGGTTATCTCGGAGTGGTATTTTGTCTTTTGAAGATTCCAATCCTAATGTCCAATCAAATCCGCTGCCTAATCATGGCAAGGCGTCTGTCAATATGGTTCATGGTTGCCCTGGTACATTCAAAATTTTTGATATCCGTTGGATCCGAAGATCTATTGTGGAAATGCATGCACTTTTGAGTGAGTACCATGATATTGATCATGACTATGCATCTTACTGTATTTGTTCTGTGAATCCTCGTGGTTGTGTGATAGTGAAGAGGGACATTCAAAGGATGATGGATGAGAATGTGATTGAAGTCACTGCTAAAAGAGATGAATATCAGAATGAGGTGAATGTTATTGTACCACGCTTTAATATTCCTGAACAAGTTGTTATCTCTTATGATAGTCAGAAAAACGCTGTTATGCCTTTGGTCATTCGGTTGCCCGGTCCGGTACCATATGAATCTGACAAGGATGTTCCGTATAAGTACAATGCTGCCATGGTAGAAGATCTTAAGAAAGTGCCCATTCCTTCTTTGTCTTTTGTGGTAAGCGTCGCTGATGTGAGTAGAGTGACCCGAAGTGGTCGTGTCTTTTCTCTTGAGCCTCCAAAGATTTTAGAGAATGTTGCTGCTGGCAAACGATCTCAAGATGAGAGTAATGTTGATGCTTCCGGTCAGTCCAGTGGTTCAAAGGTTTATGAGGATGAAGTTCTAAAATTGATCAAGAAGAGTGAGTACAGTGTTGTAGATCAAATCTTGCACACCCCGTCCAAGACTTCAGTGTTGTCCTTACTGATGAATTCTGAAGCTCATAGGAAATCTTTGCAGAAGGTATTGGAACAAGCATATGTTGAGCATGGTGTGATTGTTAATCAGTTTGATGGAATTGTTGCTAATCTCACAGCATGTAATAATTTGAGCTTTTGTGATGAAGAGTTACCCGAGGAGGGGAGAAATCACAATTTGGCCTTAAGGTACTGGCTCTTCAAAGTCCCTTAATCAAAGCTTTCTTACCAAGGTCCTCCCATGAGGTATAGTGGGGTTGTTGTTAAAGCTTTTGATGGATCTCAAAAGACTGTGATTGGAGAAGTTGATCTTCCGATCAAAATAGGATCGTGCTTCTTTCAGATTACTTTTCAAGTATGGATATCCGTCCTGCTTATAGCTGTCTGCTTGGCCGACCATGAATTCACGAAGCTGGGGAAGTGACTTCGACTCTCCATCAGAATTTAAAATTTGTTAAGAATGATAAGCTGGTAATTGTCGGAGGTGAGCAAGCGATGCTGGTGAGCCACCTTTCATCCTTTTCGTATATTGATGCTGATGAGACTGTTGGGACTCTGTTCCAAGCTCTTTCTGTTGATGACAAAGTTGTTAAGAAGAATGAGTTACCCATGTCTTCTTTAAAAGATGCTCTGCATGTGTTAAAGACTGGTCGATCTGATGGTTGGGGTCGAGTCATTGATGTGGTTGATAACCTAGGCAAAACTGGTTTAGGCTTTACACCTGGTACAATCAGAAGAGATTTAAAGCGTATTAATGAGGCATTTCACAGTGCCGGATTCATCAACAAAGATCATTCTACGACTACAATTCTTAAAGATGACTCTGTAGGCTACATCCCGTTTGGTTCTGAAAATGATGTCATTCCTGCTGAAGATTGGGAGCCTTATTTGGAAGACCCCGGGTATATGTCCCCGGAGGATGCATATGTGCCCTTTTATTCCCCTCGGAAGAAGTTTAAAGAACCTGAATATAAAGTCAGTGCCATCATTGAGGATGATGAAGAAGAATAACTTCCCAATTTCGTGACACATGGACAAGTCTGCCAGAATTGGATAGTTGTTGATGTTTCTACTATTGTTCATATTTCAAAGTAATTTGTTTTTGTTTCTTTCAAAAATCCTTTCACTGTGCCCAAGGTGAAAGTGAATTTGTGAGGGCTTTGTTTCAAATTTTATCATCATCAATAAAATATTATTTTGTTTATCTATATTATGTTTTCCCTTTTTGCTTTATTTCTAAAAAATGGTAACATAAAAAAAACAAAAAAAAAATAATAATGTGATAATCACTTTTATCTGCATGATACTTGCACTTTTGTTCATATTCTAAAATGAAACATAAATCATTGTGCAGATTGATTGATAAACCCATTGAAAACAATGACCCTATGCCCCCTCCCAACTTTGAGTTCCCTGTGTTTGGAGCTAAAGAAGAGGATATTGAGGAGATTCCCGATGAAATTTCTCGGTTGCTTGAGCACGAGGAAAAGGCCATTCAGCCTTATGAAGAGCCGTTGGAATTGGTTAATTTGGGTTCAGATGATGATGTAAAAGAAGTCAAGATTGGGGCACTGCTTCAGTCAGATGTTAAGAAGAGGATTGTGGAGCTTCTTAGAGAATATGTTGACGTGTTTGCTTAGTCCTATCAAGACATGCTTGGTCTTGATACTGATATTGTGGAGCATAGATTGCCATTGAAGCCTGAATGCCCACTGGTGAAACAGAAATTAAGAAGAACTCATCCTGACATGGTTGTGAAGATCAAATAGGGGGTTCAAAAGTAGGATGATGTTGGTTTTCTTGTGACTTGTGAGTATCCTCAATGGGTGGCCAATATTGTGCCTGTTCCAAAGAAAGACGGGAAAATCCGAATGTTCGTCGACTATAGAGATTTGAATAAAGCAAGTCCAAAAGATGATTTTCCACTTCCACACATTGACATGTTGGTAGATAATACTGCTAAATTCAGTATCTTTTCTTTTATGGATGGATTTTTCGGTTATAATCAAATAAAGATGGAACCCAAGGATATGGAAAAAACAACATTCATTATACCCTGGGGAACATTCTGTTACAGAGTGATGCCCTTCGGTTTGAAAAATGCTGGTGCAACGTACCAGAGAGCTATGACCACTTTGTTCCATGATATGATGCATAAATAAATTGAGGTCTATGTGGATGATATGATTTGTAAGTCGAAGACTAAAAAAGATCATATTGAGTACTTACTGAAGTTGTTTCAGTGTTTGAGAAAGTTTAAGCTCCATTTGAATCCAAATAAGTGTACTTTTGGTGTCCGTTCTGGAAAATTGTCGGGCTTTATTGTCAGTTAAAAAGGCATTGAAGTTGACCCTGGTAAAGTTAAAGCCATTCAGGAAATGCCTGCGCCCAAAACAGAGAAACAAGTAAGAGGATTCTTGGGACGTTTAAATTATATCTCCCGATTTATATCCAATATGACTGCCACTTGTGTGCCGATCTTCAAGCTTCTTCGCAAAGATCAGGGTTGTGTCTGGACAGAGGATTGTCAGAAAGCTTTTGAAAGAATTAAAGAGTATCTTCTTGAACCTCCGATTTTGTCTCCTCCCGTGGAAGGAAGACCTTTGATCATGTATTTGACTGTGCTGGAAGAGTCTATGGGCTGTGTTCTGGGTCAACAAGATGAATTCGGTCGGAAAGAATTTGCCATTTATTATTTGAGTAAGAAGTTCAATGATTGTGAGTCTCTGTACTCAATGCTTGAAAAGATATGTTGTGCTTTAGCTTGGGCTGCCAAGCGCCTCTGCCAGTATATGTTGAATCATACAACTTGGTTGACATCCAAAATGGATCCAATCAAGTGTATCTTTGAAAAGCATACTTTAACTGGGAGGATTACTCGTTGGCAAATGTTGTTGTCAGAATATGATATCGAGTACCGAACTCAAAAAGTGATAAAAGGAAGTGTTTTGGCTGACCATTTGGCACACCAGCCAATTGATGATTATCAACCTATCAAGTTTGATTTTCCTGATAAGGATGTGATGTATCTAAAGGTTAAAGATTGTGAAGAACCATTACTTGATGAAGGGCCTGAGCCTGGATCCCGTTGGGGTTTGATTTTTGATGGAGCTGTTAATGAATATGGCAATGGTATTGGGGCAATAATTGTTACTCCTCATGGTTCTCATATTCCTTTCACTACAAGGTTGATGTTCAATTGCACAAATAATGCGGCTGAGTATGAAGCATGTATTATGGGCTTGGAAGAAGCTATTGATTTAAGAATCAAGATTCTTGATGTATACGGAGATTCAGCCCTGGTAATTAATCAGATTAAAGGAGAATGGGAGACACGTTAACCTGATTTGATTCCTTATCGAGATTATGCAAGAAGGTTGTTAACTTTCTTCAATAAGGTTGAGTTTTACCATGTACCCAGAGTAGCAAATCGAATGGCGGATGCTTTAGCCACTATATCCTCCATGATTGTGGTGAATCGGTGGAATGATGTACCCAAAATCGATATTATGCGGCTTGATAGACCAGCTCATGTGTTTGTGGTTGAAGAGGTTGCTGATGATAAACCATGGTATTATGATATTAAATGCTTTCTTCAAAATCAAGAGTACCCTCTTGGGGCATCCAAGAAAGATAAGAAGACTTTGAGAAGATTGGCTGGTAGTTTCTTCTTGAATGATGATGTGCTGTATAAAAGAAATTATGACATGGTCTTGCTCAGATGCATGGATAGACACGAAGCAGACATGTTGATGAAAGAAATTCATGAAGAATCTTTTGGTACCCATGCCAATGGGCATGCAATGGCTAATAAGATGTTGAGGGCAGGTTACTATTGGCTGACAATGGAATCTGACTGTTGCAAATTTGTGAAAAAGTGCCATAAGTGCCAGGTATATGCTGACAAAATTCATGTGCCTCCAACTCCTCTCTACGTTATCTCTTCTCCATGGCCTTTCTCCATGTGGGGCATTGATATGATTGGAATGATTGAGCCTAAAGCGTCGAATAGACACCGTTTCATATTGGTGGCTATTGACTATTTTACCAAGTGGGTTGAAGCGGCATCATATGCCAATGTGACCAAGCAAGTAGTGGTCCGGTTTATCAAGAACCAAATCATCTGTCGGTATGGTGTTCCGAGCAAGATCATCACTGATAATGGGTCAAATTTGAATAACAGGATGATGAAGGAATTATGCGATGAGTTTAAGATTGAGCATCATAATTCTTCTCCTTACAGACCTAAGATGAATGAGGCTCCCGGTGGAAGTTGAAATCCCTTTTATGAGAGTTTTGATGAAGCTGAATTGTCTGAGGCTGAATGGTGTCAGAGTAGATATGATCAGTTGAATTTGATTGAAGAGAAAAGAATGACGGCCTTGTGTCATGGCCAATTATATCAACAGAGAATGAAGAAAGCTTTTGATAAGAAGGTTTGACCTCGTGTGTGTCGCTCTCGGGATTTTCATCCAAGTATAAACGCGAAAGTGGCACCGAAACAGAGTCGCCAGCAATGTGTATTTATCCCAAGCGAGGGAAAGGAAACACCGCATAAACCTGAAGGAAAGGAAAGAGCATGGTCTTGCGACCAAGAGAACTGGGTTCGGGAGTCGGTTACGCAAGAGGAAGGTATTAGCACCCCCACGCGTCCATCGTACCCAATGGGATCCACGCTTGCTTGTCTCGATCAAAGGGTGTCGTCATCTGGAGCTCCACTGCTACTGGAAAGGGAAAGGAACAGGAACGAAAGAGAACGGAAACAAATGTAGGGAAAATAAAAGAAGTGCTCGAATGGGCCCTACCCCACTGCCTACGTATCTCATCAGGAACATGAGAATCAGAGCGATGTAGTTCCCCTCAACGAGGGTTACTTTGTTTGTGTTTTTAGGGAACGGCTAACGTTCTAGCTCAGGTGTTGCAGGCTCGCTGGTCCGAGTGCTTTACCATCTTGCAGGAGAACGAGTAGGAGCACGTTCGTACGTTGAGAGTGAGTGAGATGAGAAAAGAATTCCCGAAGGAAAGACGTTATTCTTTGTTTTTGTCTTTTAAGCAAGAAGTGTTTTTTACAGTTATTTGTAACTTGCATTGAACCAAAGTCTTAAATACAGGAACGAATACTTCGCGCATCGTCCCCAACAGGACGTACACTAGGTATCCTAGAAGAATGAGAGGAAGCCCTCATTCCCCACTTCCCACATATAAGGCTCAAGGGCAATACACGTTAAATTTTATTACGTTTTTTCATGAAGTTTTGAGATGAGAAGAGAGAGGACACAAAGGAAACTCTAAAGGGAAACTAAGAGTCCTAATGTTATCATGCATGGATGTCCTATGGTTAGTGAGGCTTAGGAGAGACGACTACCTAAAACTTAATGCTAATCCTACCCCAAACTTAATCAAAAATTAAGTTGGACTAGGTAGCTCTAAAGGGGAAAGAATCCAAGACTTAAACAAGTCTTGAGATCCATGGGAGGAGAAAGAGTGAAAAAGATGAAAAAGAGTAATCATGAATTAATCGGAAATTAATCAAGAATATCCAAACTAAAATGAAGTGCTAATTAAAAGCAAGATTAAAAGTTAACAAAAATTATCCAAGTGAGGAATAAAATGCTAATTAAGCAAGATTAAATTCTAAGCAAAGAAAATTAATCTAAAATGAGAACTAAAATTAAAGTTAATTAAAGTTAATTTCTAATCAAAAGAAAATTAATTCTAAAGAAAAATTAAATCTAAAATTAATCTAACTAAAAAAACTCTAATCAAGTTCTAAAATTAGTTACTAAGAAAAGTTTTAAGTTCTAATTAATATTTAATTAACTAAAACAAAAACAAAAACAAAAACTAAATAAAATAACCAAAGGGGGGTGAACAGCATTCTGGGAGGCTGGAAAATGGATCTGGGCGGTTGGGTCTTTTGCCGTATCAGGCCCAAAAATCTTAATTGTGAGCAGGAGGGGTGCAGCCAGCGAGATTTGGTGGTGTAATATGAATTCTGGGCGAGTGGGCTAAGAAGTCCTAGGCCCAAGTTTTAGCCTCAGCCATGGGGGTGTGAGAGTAAGTGGGGCGGTGTGAGAATTAGCAAAAGGGATAAGGCCCACGAAATACTCAAGCCTGCAGGTGCATGGTGTGGATCTCAGTCAATTGGTTGACTAGGGGGTAAATCTGGACCGTCCAATCAAGATGATGATGATGAAGGTTTAAAACAAATGATGAAAACTGAAGGAGCATCGTATGGGACCTGGGGTTGCACGCACTAGATCCATCAAATGGTCCTACCGGACGGTGACAAGTGTCGCCGCCGGAGTGGACCGCACCGCCACCCTCTTATCCCTCCATATCTTCACAAGTAACGTGAATTAACACCAGATCTCTCTTTCTCAAAATCGTCTGTCTCTCTCTCAACCTTCACTGCTTCTCTCCCAACACAACCATTTCTTCTTCTTCCCAACCTCCACGCCGTCCACCTCTCATCTCCTATCATTCCTCAGCCTTAAAGACCGCCTTCATTCTCACAACGCCTTCGTGGCTCTCTTTTCTCCGCTCTTCAAACATCAACGGAGCCACTTAACCTCTTCTCCTTTTCCCTTCCAAAACCTCGCCGGAAATGAACGTCGCTCACCTCAAAGCTTCTCTCCTCGTACCATTCTTCAACCTTATTCAATCTCTCGAAAACCACCAGAGAAGATTCTCTTCGCCGTATCGTCCTCCTCATCACCTCCCATTCGTCCATGGCTTCGTTCAAATCACAACCGTCACGCGTAAGATTCACAGCACACTTATCACCAAGACGTGAGTGATTTAACACACAACTGGCTAAAGATCTACACCACACCGGATTTGGATTCCTACAAGAAATAACCAGCCACAAAATCTCATTCAGGTATCAAGCAATAACAAAGAGCAGAGTATGAGCAAGTTCGAAGAAAAAACTTACAAGGTCGGAGCTAGTCCGACTGTTACGACTTTGACGACGGTGAGTCTTCGGTCTTCTTTTCTCCTGCTTCTGTTCTGCTATTTCTTTCGATTTTGCTCCGTGCTTTGGAGTTTAGTTGATTTTTCTTCTTTTTCACTTTCTGTGCACAGCTTGGAATTCTTCTCGCTTTGATTCAGCTTGTGGTTGTTTGTAGATTCAACTTATGCGGGTTGTTGATGGATTTGTTGCAGGTCCTGAGAATTTACTGAGTTTTGTTGTGGTTTTTGGTTTCTGAAGGAGATTGAAAGTGGTGAAGAATGATGAAGAGAGGTCGAAGGATTAAAGCTCAAGAAATTGCAGATCCGTGTTTATGCTTCTTGATCGTGCAAGGCTCTGTTATGGTGGTGAGTGTGGAATTGCTGAGATGGTGAATTGCTAAAGCCGTTGGTTGAATTTCTGCAGCTTTCAAATGATGATGAGAGTACTAGTTTTCCATTTTTGTATTTTCTACTTCAGAGTGCAGAAATTGGGTTTGGAGGCTAAATGAGAATTGAAGAGTGCGTGAGTCGTGATGAACAAGAAGGAGCTACTTTGATAGGAGGAAAATTGGAGGGTAGATAGGATATTTCTGGTGGAAATTCTGTTAGGAATTTTGAATTTGATCACGTATTTGCCAAGTGGTTTGGATGGTTCACGCGTTTGCACTGCTATCCATTATTCTTCTTTTTCTCTTCCACCGTTAAGAATTGTTACAGCTTGGTTAAAGGGTGTAGAAAGTCACGCGTTTGTACGCGTTTCCTGTCATGGTTTATAACTGAACTTTGTAATTTCTGCTGAAAATTTGGTAACGTTTTCAATTATAGCTGGTCATCATCTTATGAAAAAAAAATGGTTTTGGCTTATGTATGATGTGAATCACTTATGCCTGCAGCATGACACGGCCTTTTCCTTGATGTTGGCTGAAAGTTGGTTTATGTGGATCGTGAGGGTAATATTACATGGGCCGCATGGATATTTTTAGAAGTTTTTCTCTTTTCTATTTTTTTGTAATATGAACATTGGGTTTATTTTTCTTGGTGATGGGCTTTGAGTTTAGAGTGATGTGAAAATGGACAATTAGCTTAGGTAATTGGTAAAAATGGATATGAGTATTAAAAATGGATACTGAAATAGATTAAAAATGGAATTGGATATTGGAAATGGGAATATTTGTGAATGGTTTAGAAAAAGAAAATGGTTTATGAAAGAAAAAAGATAAGTGAATTAAAACTTGGATAGAAAAATGAATGAGAGAATGGAGTCAAGTAAAAATGGACAAATGGATTGGATACGGTTTATGGATTTGGAAATTGAAATGGTTTATGAATAAAAGAAAAGGTAAGTGGATAAAAAATGAAAATGGTTGATGGATTAAAAACAATGAGTTTGGATATGGATTATGGATAGAAAATGGATAACCAACTGAATTCAAAACCAATCACCAACTTTCCACAAGCCTCTGACAAAATAGTCACAGCTACCACTGAGCAACCTGGCCACTCACATAATCCACAGAAGAATCTCAAATGATAACTATCCACCAGCTCAACTGTAAACAAGAACTCCAATTCTCCCTGGTATACTGATAAATCTCGAAGAAGATGATTTGAACTGAGAAGAAATTAAAATCCTGATTCACACCAATGAAACCCCTGAATAAGAGAAACCCTGGAGCTTGATAAACCTCTGAAAGAGAGAACCTTCATGATAATAAGAAAACCCTTCGATCCCATGTCTTAGAAAACCAATGCATTGATATGATTATGAGTTATGACCTAAATAAGATGCAAATGAACGTGAAGCAAAAGCCAAAAAAAGGTAGGGCAAATTTTGAGGTGCTACAGTGTGTTCAGAGAAGGCGACCTTGTGCTAAAAAAGATCTCGACTTCTACCAATGATTCTAGGGGCAAGTGGACTCCTAATTATGAAGGCCTATATGTTGTCAAGAGAACCTTCTCTGGCAGTGCATTACTTCTTACAACTATGGATGGTGAACAGTTCACTCGTCCTGTGAATGCTGATGCAGTCAAGAAATACTTCGCCTAAAAAAATAAAAGAACAACTTGCTAAGTTGAAAACCCGAAAGGGCGGCTTAGGCAAAAATGAGCGTCTCAGTGGGCTGAAAACCCGAAAGGGCGGTCCAGGCAAAAATTAGAGACAAAAACAGAAATAATCATCCTGATAAATTGAAAACCCGAGAAGGCAATCTAGGAAAAAGTTAGGGATTATGGCAAGTAACTGCATCTGGCCAGTCTTGATCATTTGAAAGCAACATTGTCTATCAAGGATTCTACCTCAATCACCCTCAGCTGAAGTTTTGAGCATATCGGAATTCAAAGTTGTTAGGGAGAATAGTGGTCATTGTATTTTAATGTAACCCTTTCCATGTATTTGCCATTTTTCAAACTTTGTAATGATCTATGGAGTTACGCCATTTGCGGACTTTCGTTCTATTAATAAAATTTGGGCCTTTGTCCCTTTGTTTGCAATTCTTATTTTGTTTCTGTTAACAAATTTTCATTTATTGCTGATGATGATTTTTGAAACAAAATGCAAATAATTGATTTAAATTTTTGAAAATTATAAAAACATTTTCCTTTGATTTATGAATGCAAAAAGGAACATCAACGGTTATTCCCAGGATGGTAGGATCAATGTTTTCCTCAGCAGGGTTTGTTCTCGCTCCTTTGGCAGAATTTATTGACAACTACCCAGTAGAGTTTGTCGATATTTTCCCAGTAAAGTTTGTTGATTTTTCCTAAGCAGGGTTTTGTTCATACAACCAGTTTTTGACAAGATGATAGGTTCCTTCAAATTTGTGCTATGATGTGTTGAATTCATAAGGGTCAATGCTGTTTGGTTTTTCCCCAGCTAGGTTTTGATCCAGATCTTCTCCAGCTGACTATGATATGGTCACGTAGTCAAGTAGTTTTGACAGTCCACCTCTCCTTGAGGGTAGTCCTCATACGGAGATTCATTTTTGCTGTCCCTTGGTGTGAATCACATGAGGAATTTCCATCAGAGTGTTATCTGCTAGGTGTATTGTTGTTACTTGGGATATTCCCAAGTGCAGAGCAGCGTTATCTTCCCCGGCAAATCCAGGACGTATTTCTCTCTAGATTGTTTGTTTTCAGAGAAGATTGTGCATCACTATTTTGGGTGTTCCCCAGTGAAATTGCGAATAATACCTCTATTCGAGGAATATTGACATACTAGTCACCTGTTGGGTTTTCTCTCATTCATGATGAGTATTGATCTAAAATCCCCCACAGTTTGACCTTGTTTCTGTTTTCCTCAACAAGTCCAGGTTGTTTAGCTCAGAAGTGGTTAATCCTCAGAGAGCTTTTCTCTTGCATCTCCAACAGATCTACCTTGTATTCCCGGTGGATTTTGTGTAGACGTTTATGTGTCTACTGCCCTCAGCGGATTCATTTTCTTCTCCGCATGCAAATCTCTTCATCCTTTTGAAATGGAAGTTCATGTGAATCTTTTTTATCCCCAGGAAGACTCAGAAAGTTTGGGTTTTTGTGATTCCCCAACAGCTTTCCTTCCATCCCCGAAGCAGAGTTTATGTTGTTACCCTCTTCATGGATCGTTAATGTTAGAAGATTGATATTTGGGTTTTTCCCCAAGGAGTATCTTCCTTTCTCCAGCAAGATTTGAGCCTTGTAGTAGGATTTATTTTCCTTTGATGGCTTTTGTTTATCTCTTGCAAGATTCCGTCAGATGAATCCCTAGCAGAGCTGCTGATGATATCTCCATCTTGTTGAGATTAGCCGAGTATTCAGCGGTGTTGTGATGTTTTTCCACCCTCTGTTTATCTTTATGTCTGTTTTGTCAGCATATTCATACTCATAAGCATTGCAGGCGCATTCTTTTGTTGTGCATAGCATATTGTTGGTGCATTGTGCATTTTTGCATTTGTGTTGGTGTTTCCTTGCTCTCTGGTGTTGTTATCCCCGCAGAGCGTGTGTGTCCTCTCTCCATTAGAGTGTCGACCCGTAAGCAGAAAATGCCTATCTTTGTTAATTCCCCACTGAGTTTATGCCTCGTGGAAGATATTCGTTTTAGCCTTCCTCCCTAGTTCATTTGTCTGGATGGAATTAATCCCTAGTTGAGATATTTCCTCCTCGGGATGATTCTTGTTTGACCGTTTCTCTCTGGTTTATTCCCGGATTGAATTTTGGTCCTTTGCTTTGGACTTATCACCTTTGTCATCCTACCCGTCTTACCCCAAAGATTAATCCGACGTTTCCCTAAATTCAATACTAGAAAAATAATTAATTTTACTAATTTTATTTTAACAAATTAAATTTCATAATGTTAGCTTTCCAACGCTTCGAATGGCGCATCAAACAGATACACGGTTTGAAAGTTATGAATTTTCCAAGTTTTCCAAAAACTGTATGTTTCAGTGGTAACCGGTTAGCACATATGCTGTAACCGGTTACACAGTTGAAAAATGCCCAAAAACCCCAAATTTTCACTATGTAACCGGTTACGTCCCACACGGTAACCGGTTACTTGACCTACAGAATCAATTCTCTGCTGTTTTCACGAATTTTTCACCAAAAACCTCCAATTTTCCCTACGGGTTCAATTCTATACAGCCCCAAAACCCCATCAATTCATCATGAAATCATATACAACCACAACACATCAATTTATGCAACACATACAACATTCTAAATAAAAAATATGCCTCAATTTCATCACTTTCTACCTAATTCATCAAAAACTCATCATAAATCCCTAAAACCTCTTAAACTCCAAACTATTCCACCTACATCCTAACTCTATAACAATTATAATGAAGGTTATACTCCCCATACCTTAGATGCAAAAATCTTGATTCTGCCCTTTGAGTTCTTCAAGAATTCCCTGAGCCCTAGCTTCTCCCTCTTCTGTTCCTCAGAGCACTTTTTCATAAAACACGATCGATCCGAATGATTCTCCCAAACTCGGTTATTTGTTTTTATCATTCTTACCCCTTAGACCTTATTATGCTATTCCATTCTTACCCTCACTTATTCCATCTAATTTTACCACTTTACCCTTTAAATCTCTAAAATGATTATTTATCTAATTATTTAGATTAATCCTCTAATAAATCTAAATAATCTTAAGTAAATAATAACTTAGAATTTATCCTCATATTTCATATCATCATGACTTATAACCATCCCAACGTCATATAAACTCACAATTTACGCTAAATCAATTAAATAACTAATTAAATAATTAATTTAGATTTTTGGGGTGTTACATTTGTCATTTGCACAAATTGCTCAAATCGAGCAAAATGCATAAATCTGCCTTGTTATGACAGTTGCAGCAAGGCATATTGCCACTGTCATAACTCTTAGCTCAGATGGGATTTGATGGGGTTCTTGGCCATTTTAGAAAGCTCTCATATGATACAACACATGTGTGATCATAGTTTGTTTTGAAACTTTTTGGATCCAAGTGAAAAATGCCCCTACATTTTGAAAAAGGTGAAACAGATTCTGACTTAGTGAAAATTTCACTAAGTGTTGGAAAAAGTGACATTTCATGTTTTCAGCCATTTTGATCCAACCATAACTCAAAATCCATGATGAATTGGAATGAGGTGTAGCTGACACTTTTAAAGTATGCCATGAGAGCTACAAATCCATCTTTGGATCAGCCCAAATGGTTGCTTGGATCTCAAGTTATGATCCTTGGAAGTTGGTACCCTAGCCACTTTGTTCCACAACTTAGAAAATTTCTAAGTTTTTTATGGTTGCCCCTTTTACAATTTATCCCACTTTTCTTGATGAATCATGATTCCAATCACACATTAACATCATTTTAGGGTTAGGGAACCATAATTGATAAAAAAAGTCAAACTTTGACTTTTGGGCACAGTTGACTTTTTATCAAATGAATTCCAAACTGTGCGATCCTCTATGAAATCAAGTCCTTGACCTAAATCAAACATGATGGATTGATTTCATAGGTGTTATAGGGTGTATTAAATCATGTCCCAAGGTTTGGGAGCATGTCCTGGTCAAAAGTCAAGGGCACAATTGACTTTTTCCGCGAAACCCTAACTGTGGTTCTGATGAACTTGAAACTTTCGAATGAAGCTTCTTGGATCAGTCCATTGTTGCAAATGGATCAATTTGGTTTGTTATAGACCCTCAAATCATGTCTTGAGGCTAAATTGACTTTATGATTGGGTTTATGATGTCCCTTAGAGTATTTTGGGTTATGTTTTGAAGCATTGGCTCATGCCCAGAGGAAAATTTCCACCTGGAGGCCCTGGTCGACCAAAAACCCTAATTTGGTGACACTGGCGATCTTGAGGCTTGATCCACTTGGAATTTTGCAGCCTTGTGCTTGATCCTCGATATGGGAGTCCTCTTGATCTATTGTGGATATTTGAGAGGTTTAGACAAGTTGAAAATCATGTCATTCCTTGATTGATCCTTTATCTAAAGCTCTGAGAGGGCTTGAAACCCTAAGTTTGATAGTAGTGGATGCTCACCCATCTTTTGGGAGACTAATGATGCATAAAGGTTCATCCATATTGTGATGATGATTTACACAATGATGGGAAATCTTAGTGGTCAAAATTTGGGGTATGACAGATGTCCCTATTTAATCTTCTTGGACCCGAAGGTGTGAATGGTGAAGGTATTCGGGCATTCGGGGTGCAAGATTATTAAATATAGGAATACCCAAAATTTTGACAGTGGTTATGAATGGTAGTTTACGCATTCATCTTCTTTTGCTAAGAGATGATGCTTAGAAAAGGTAAAACTTCCCCTCGATCCTGGTTTCCTACCAAGGAACTGGTCTCAGTTTCTGATGTAAACTTCCCCTCGATCCTAGTTTCCTACCAAGGAACTGGTCTCAGTTTCTAATATAAACTTCCCCTCGATCCTGGTTTCCTACCAAGGAACTGGTCTCAGTTTCTGATATAAACATCCCCTCAATCCTGGTTTCCTACCAAGGAACTGGTCTCAGTTTGTTTTGTCAATAAACTTTCTTGACAAGGGATGCTGTTCGTAGCGGTTTTCCTCAAACTTCTCGTCGAATTTTCCTGGGGAGATGCCATTAGATAGAAAAACTTTTGATGTCAGACTTGCTGGGGAATCCAGTCATCTGAGCTGCAGAGGTGTTCAAACTTCTCTGTTGGAGACGCCATTTGTTGACTCTACTAGGGAAAAACGAGTCTCTTGAGAGACTGCTTTCTGCTTAGGGATATTACATCATACTTTTCTTCGAGACCTTCTCGGAGAAATGCCATACAATGTACCCTAATTTTGAGGTGCCGATGACCTTTTTGTCAGTAAACTTTCTGAAGAAGGACTGCTGTATTGCCGAATCTTTGATTAAGAGGCTTTCTCTGGGGATATTCCTTAATCTGGGAAAGTGAAGATATCATCTTCGAGGGTGAAGAGTGACGTTTGTCAAAATATCTCTTGCTTTTCAGAGGTTCAAGTTATCAAAGTGGTCGAAGACCGTCTCTACTGGAGAGAGACTGCTTAGATGATTCACTTCCTGACGAGGAAAGAACTGATAACTCGATTGAAAAGACTTTTATCACTAGGGAACAAGACCGACTAGAGTGATAGTGATGAAATTTGAATATGAATGCAAAGTAATAATGCATGATGTATGTATGTTTATGCTGACAACACTGACACCACATACAGACTAATAGATGAACACGACTGGATACTCGGCCATTGTGGGGGACGAAGAGGTACCACTAGGTTCAAAACAACAATTCTACCTTATTTAGGAGAGATAGTCCCTGTGGGGAAAACCGTTGGTCGGGGTTAGGAGATAAGAACTCTGTCGGGGATGTCGGACGGAATTTTCGCATCTGACACAGCTGATCCTTCATTCAGGTGCACTGGTTAAGAATGAGTACTTTGATTCAGCACTTTGAAGCTCGATTACTTCTGGAGTAGCGATCGATGTTCTTTCACTATTCAACAGTCAAAAGAAATTTCCATCTTTATTTTAAAAGCAGAAAATTTTTACAAGTAAATTCATTTTTGTTTTATTTCAAGAATTGTTGATCACATTAAAACGTCATTCTGTAAAGCTAAAACAAATGAGAATTGCAAACAAAAGCACTAGGGCTCAAATTTTATTGATAGGATAGAAATCAGCCAACGCGTGATTCCACGGAGTATTTACAAAGCATAGAAAATGGTAACTTAAGGGAAAAGTGCTACATTGAAACATAACGACCACTATCCTTCTACCAACTTTGAATTCTAGACATCCTGAGTTTCTGTCGAAGATTACCTTGACTGGAGTTTTCCTACTGGATGACACAACCGCTGCTGAGGCATTTGCCCCTTTGTTGGATGTAGTTACCTGCCACGAGTCCCTAACTTTTGCCTGGATGGTACTTTGAGATTTCCAATCCATCAGGATGATTTTTTATCATGTCTCTAATTTTTGCCTGGACCGCCCTTTCGGGTTTTCAATCCACCGAGACATGTTTTTTTTTATTTAGGCGAAGTATTTCTTGACTACGTCAACATTTGTGGGGCAGGAAAATTCCTCTTCGTCTATGGTTGCGAGTCTCAAGGCGCCGCCTGAGAAGGCTTTCTTGACCACGTAGGGGCCGTCATAATTCGGGGTCCATTTGCCCCGGGAATAAGTGAGAAATGATTGTATCTTCTTGAGCACAAGGTCTCCTTTCCTGAAGACGCGAGGTCGGACCTTTTTGTCAAACGCCTTCTTCATTCTTTGTTGATACAACTGATTATGGCATAAAGCCGTTATTCACTTTTCTTCGATCCGATTCAGTTCATCGTGTCGACTTTGACACCATTAAGCTTCTGTTAGCTTAGCTTCCATCAATACCCGGATTGATGGGATCTCTACTTCTATGGGGAGCACTGCCTCTATGCCATATACTACAGAGAAAGGGGTTGCCCCTGTTGAAATGTGGACAGATGTGCGATAACCGTGAAGAGCAAAGGGCAGCATCTCGTGCCAATCTTTGTAGGTTACAACCATCTTTTGAACGATATTCTTGATGTTCTTGTTAACCGCTTCTACCGCTCCGTTCATATTAGGTCGGTAGGGAGATGAGTTATGGTGTTCGTTCTTGAACTTAGCACACAACTCTTTCATCATCTTATTGTTCAAGTTGGATCCATTATCCGTAATGATCTGGCCCGGAACACCATAACAGCATATGAGATTATTTTTGATAAAGTGGACCACGACTTGTCGGGTTACATTGGTGTATAACGCTGCTTCGACCCATTTGGTGAAGTAATCAATGGATACTAGGATGAACTGATGTCCATTTGAAGCTTTTAGTTCAATCATGCCAATCATGTCGATTCCCCATATGGAAAAAGGCCATGGGGAAGAAAGAACTTTGAGATGCGTTGGCGGTACATGGATCTTGTCTGAGTATATCTGACACTTATGACATCTCCTCATGTACTTGTAGCAGTCAGATTCCATGGTCAACCAGTAGTACTTGGCTCTTAGAATTTTTCTCGCCATTGTGTGTCCATTGGCATGAGTTCCAAAGGATCCTTCGTGAATTTATTTTATCAGCATGTTTGCTTCTAGTATGTCCACGCAGCGGAGCAAGACCATGTCGAAATTCCTCTTATAGAGTGTATCACCACTCAGGAAGAAGTTTCCTGCTAGCCTTCTGAGGGTCTTTTTGTCCTTTCTTAATGCCCCTGGTGGATACTCTTGTTTCTGAAGGAAGCGTTTGATATCGTGATACCAAGGTTTGTCGTCGATGACTGTTTTGATCGTGAAGATGTAAACGGGCCGTTCAAGGCGCATCATGTCAATCTTAGGTAATTCGTTCCATTGACCTACGCTAATCATGGAAGAGAGAGAGGCTAATGCATCAGCCATGTGATTCTCTTCACGAGGAATGTGATGAAACTCGATTCGGTTGAAGAAGGGTAACAACCTTCTCGCGTAATCTTTGAAAGGAATCAGTCCTGATTAGTATGTGTTCCAATCTCCTTTGATCTGATTGATAACTAGGGCTGAGACGTCATATACATCCAAGTTTTTAAATCTCAAGTCAATCGCTTCTTCGAGACCCATCATACAAGCTTCGTATTCGGCCTCGTTGTTTGTACACTTGAATGTCAGTCTGGCGGTGAAAGGAATGTGGGTACCCTGAGGTGTTATGATGATTGCTCCAATTCAGTTCCCATAATGAATGACAGCTCCGTCAAAGATAAGTCCCCATTGGGAACCTGGTTCTGGCCCTTCACTGGGTAGTGGTTCATCGCAGTCTTTCATTTTCAAGTACATGACATCTTCGTCTGGGAATTCAAATCCGATTGATTCTCGATCATCAATCAGTTGATGAGCCAAATGATCGGCTAAAATACTTCCTTTAACGGCTTTCTGAGCATGGTACTCGATGTCGAATTCTGATAGCAACATCTGCCAATGGGCAATCCTTCCCGTGAGAGCAGGCTTTTCAAAGACGTACTTGATTGGATCCATTTCTGAGATTAACCAAGTAGTGTGGCAAATCATGTACTGGCGGAGACGTTTGGCTGCCCAAGCCAGAGCACAACAATTTTTCTCAAGCATAGTGTACCAAGTCTCACAGTCGGTGAATTTCTTGCTCAAATAGTAAATGGCAGACTCTTTCCTTTTGGTTTCGTCTTGTTGGCCAAGTACACAACCCATGGAGTCTTCCAAGACTGTTAAGTAAATGATCAACGATCTTCCTTCCACTGGAGGTGATAGAATCGGTGGGTTTCTGTCCAAGTACTCTTTGATACTGTCGAAGGCAGTCTGGCAGTTTTCTGTCCAAACGCGGTCATGATTCTTTTTGAGTAATTTGAAAATCGGCACACAAGTTGCGGTCATGAGGAATATAAATCTGGAAATGTAATTCAAATGTCCCAAGAATCCCCTGACTTGTTTTTCAGTCTTTGGAGAAGGCATTTCTTGAATGGCCTTGACCTTGTCAGGATCAACCTCAATTCCTTTCTGGATGACGATGAACCCTAAAAGTTTTCCTGAGCGGACACCGAATGTGCATTTTTTAGGATTCAAATGGAGCTTTTACTTTCTCAACCACTCAAATAGTTTTGATAGGTGGGTCACATGCTCCTCCTCTATTTTAGATTTGGCAATCATGTCATCGACATATACCTCGATATCTTTGTGTATCATGTCATGAAACAGAGTAGTCATGGCCCTTTGATAGGTTTTCCCGATGTTCTTCAAACCGAACGACATTACCTTGTAACAAAAAGTGCCCCATGGGGTAATGAATGAAGTTTTCTCCATGACTTCCGAAGCCATTTTTATCTGATTATAGCTCGAGAATCCATCCATGAAGGAGAAAACTTTAAACTTTAATGTACTGTCTACCAGCATGTCTATGTGCGGTAAGGGAAAGTTATCTTTTGGACTCGCTTTATTCATATCCATGTAGTCCACACACATTCTGACCTTTCCGTCCTTTTTTGGAACTGGTACTATGTTGGCTAACCATTGAGGATATTATGATGTGGCGAGGAAACCCGCGTCAATCTATTTTTGTACCTCCTCTTTGATTTTGATGGCCATGTTTGGGCGAGTCCGTCTCAACCTCTGTTTTACTAGTAGACATTTTGATCTTAACGGTAGATGATGTTCCACGATGCTGGTATCCAACCCTGGCATGTCCTGATAGGACCAAGCGAATACATCGAGAAACTCTTTGAGAAGCTTGATTAAGTCTTCTTTGACTGTCGGACTGAGCAGTGCCCCAATCTTGACTTCTTTTCTCTCTTCTTCTGAACCCAAGTTTACCGTTTCCAATGACTCCTTGTGAGTTTCAATGGACCTTTCCTCTTGTCTGAGTAATCGGGAGATCTCTTCTGGAATTTCTTTGTCATCTTCTTCTTCAGCCTCAAATACTGAGAATTTAAAGTTGGGAGAAGGCATTGGATCGTATGTTTCAACGGGGTTTAAAACAAGCAATCTGCATGATGTGATGATTTGTTTTTAAAAGAGATAGAGAGAATGCAAGAGTGGGTGTAGTGTATTTTTTTTTACTGCTTGTTTTTATTATTTGAATTGTTTTTTAGGATTACCATTTTCTGAAAAAGTGAAAAGAGAAAACAACAATTAATGCGGGAATTACATAATGACGTTATTTTATTTATGAACTTGTCAATTCTTGAAACTACAGCCCTATAAAACAAAACTTTGTCGCTTTGGGAGAAGCGAAGAGGGATATCTATAGAAAGTGAGCCCTATCAAAACATCTGTTTCACCTGGGAAGGGTGAAAGGTTAAAACAAAGATGACCATTACTTTGACTTATGAACAATCTTTGGAACATCGACTGCAACCCATTGGCGGCGAACTCCTCGGTGAATCACAAAGTCTGGTACCTTCCTTGATTTGTCTTCATAAATAACACTGATTTCTGGCGGAGCAGGATCATTAAAATCTATCTCCCAGGCAGAGTTATCGTAGGAGGATTCCTCAATTGTATTTTGCATAGTATTTGTGCTCTCAGGTATATCTCCCCATCCAGTTGGCTGGATGTCTTTGAACCTGATACGAGAACTTTCAGGAGTGGTGTACTTGAACAAGAAGTCATATTTACCACTTGGTTGTCCCAGGGTGTCCCACACTTCTTTGGAATTGGAGGAGTCATCTCTCTCGATGACGTTGACCTCGGAAAAAGCATAATTAGTGAATTCTAGTCCTGCAAACTTTGCAAATTCATCGTCGCACTGGATATTTTATGAATGATCTGAGTGTTGATCCCATGACATGGTGGGGACGCAGGTATTTTTCTCAGTGATGCTCAGCTGATTTTCATTATTCGGCTGATTTTCTTGCCCCAAGTCTCCTGGGTACGGCTGCCAGATAGGCAGACCACCAATCGGGCCATAATAGTCGTGGTCAAAGTTGTCTTTCATCAGAGTGTCCTCCTCTAATGAGTTTGTGGAGTGTAGCGAGTGATTTTTGGACGTGGTTGCGAAGCACGATCACTTTAGTACTACAGTTCGATTCATTTTTTATCCTATTAAAGCTGATGAAGGAAGGGAAATAGATGTCTCCAATTAACCCTGCTTGCATACTGAGTTTAAATAGAGGTCTGTTAGGTTACAGATGCTACAAAGATTCGGGGTTTGTCCTAGGTTATTTTGTTTACGAGGGGTGCTTTAGGCTATTGGTTGAGATGTTAGGACGGATATATATGAAAGTATGGGATTTTGGGTTTTTGTTTAGTGTGCTCGCTAAGATTTTTCTTTCAATCTTATGCCTGTGTATTCCCGTTTACCGAAACAGGGAAATCAGTACGATCGTAGTTCTTCCTATTCTATGGGAGGAAATGGTTGTTTTGGTGTCTTGTTCAAAGCCCAAGACGTGAAGCAAAAGGTGGTTTGTATCTTGTTCAAAGCCCAAGATGTGAAGCTAAATGGTTTATTTGTATCTTGTTCGAAGCCCAAGATGTGAAGCTAAAAGTGTTGACCTTAGAGAGAATTTGTCATCTCTAAAGAGGGGTTTGTCTGTTACGACTGTTTATAAAGGAGAATTACTTTAACCGGGATGTGTGAATCCGGCAATGCCATAATTTCCTTTATAGGGGATTTCAACCTGAAGGAGAAGACTTTAACTCAGTGTAGAGCAATGTTATCTTTCCTTAGGAATTTCTCATGCTAAAAGAGGGACATTGGCATGGATGTAGATGATCTAGAGGCTTGCCGCTTACAGCAGTTAGATGGAGGGGAAGGAGTTGTTGATGTTTGTGTACTATGAACGAGGCACAGTTTTGATGCTAAAAGGTTAATTGGATCAACCAGTGGTTTTCTTATACAAAGCCTAAGAGAAGGCTATTATGTGTCTCGTACAAAGCCCGAGAGAGAGGCTAAAAGGTTTTGACTCAACGAGGGAATCTTTTGGTATCTCGTATAAAGGCCGAGATGGAGGCTATTTCACTCAACAAGAGAGTTTTTGTATCTCGTACGAAGCCCGAGATGGAGGCGAAAGGGTGATCGACTCAACGAGGGAGTCTCTTATGTGTCTCGTACAAAGCCCGAGAAAGAGGCTAAACGTTGTTAACTCCGCTGGGGAGAATCATTGTATAAAGCCCAAGAGAGAGGCTAACTTCACTGGAGAAGGATCATTATACAAAGCCTAAGAGGAGGCTGTGGCGACTGTTCAGTTAAGTGACAGGTCCAGTAGACTGATTGTTAAAGAGAAAATCAGTTCTTATATGAGCAACATTGTACTCAAGGATTTGATTCGAGGATTCGGGTTATTCGTGTTCTTTAAGGAAGTGGGAAATCCGAAGGGTATTGAGACTGTCCGAGTCTACGGGTTTTCTTCCTATTCTTGGCAGGGTCACTTGAGAATGTCTTTGAGACTCAAGGAGATTAGACTGTCCAAGTCCAGAGTGTCATCTTTTGTACTGTGCTTTGAGAAACAGTAGTAGACTCTATGAAAGGACTGTTCTATGCAGATGATTAAGTTCTGTTCCTATACCTCTAGGAGGTCTTCGGGACAATTTCTACGAAGCCCAAACGGAGGCTGGAAACATTTAAGAAGCCGACGGGTCCTTGTACGAAGCCCAAGAGGAGGCTATCATTCCCGGAGGAAGAGATCATTATATGAAGCCTAAGAGGAGGTTGTGAATACTTCTAAGAAGCTGAGAGGTCCTTGTACTAAGCCCAAGAGGAGGCACGGTTGCTTTTAGGAAGCCTGTGGGTCCTTGTACGATGCCCAAGAGGAGGCCGATGCTTTTAAGAAGCCCGTGGGTCCCCAAACCCCGAGAAATTCAAGGCAAGCTATTCACAAGGAATAGATCAAGTCAGGAAAGTTCGAGAATTTGGAAGAAACTCAAAGATACCATTCATGGAGACTACATTCATCTCTGGGGGTAGAGTCTCTTGACAATTCCTAATGAGGACAGCCGAAGAAAAGACTGTATCTGGTGATCCTATTGGGGATCTAGTTGTCTATTTCTACGAATAAACGAAACGGCGTCACCTAGTTCTAGACGTAGTGGCCGGGGAAACTCTAAATATCTATACTATTATTACACAGTTGATATGAGTTTATGATAGAAGACTTACAGTGAAACAGCCCCACAATACCGTTATATGTATATGAAAGCGGTAAATGAAAGCGTATAAACACTTACTCGGTTGTAGAGCTTCCATGCTGTTTGGTTAGTTGTTCAACAAAGAAAGATTGAAAACAATAGTATATTCAAAATCAAAGGAGAAATTGCTTTGAAAAAGAAAGATTTGGGGCTTACAGCTCAAGGAGAGGCCCAGGGTTTTATCAGTGAGTGCACTGTTGACTTTGTACAGAGGGACTTATACAAGTGACTGTGGCCCAAAAATTGTTTCCTGTACAAAGGGATGGGTCTTATTCTCTCTCAAGAGACCCAAAAGGTTTAAATAAAAAGAGTGGGGCTTATGACATGAGGGTAGGCCCAGTTGACTTTTCGTTTAAAAATGGCGATCGCGCCGAGATTTTCTTTTAACGCGAAGGGGCTTATACAATATCTGAGGCCTAAATGATTTTGGTTAAAAGGGGGTTGGGTCTTACACTCTATTAGAGGCCCAAAAGTTTTGAATGGGTCTTATAGCTCAAGGAGAGGCCCAAAAGGTTTTTTTTTTCAAAAGGCGACGATCGCGCCGTTTGTTTTTGACAGTATCGGGACTTATACAATACACTGAGGCCCAAGGATGATTTGAAAAAAAAATATTGGGTCTTACACTCTATTAGAGGCCCATGAGTGTTTGACAATGATTTGTTTGAGTGAAAATCAAAGAAACCCTAATTTTATTCTTTAAAAGTAAATATTTAAAGAAAATCAATGAAAAATACCAAATAGGTTTGAAAAAAACACTTGTGATTTTTGTTTAAGGTTTGAAAAATGAGGTATAAATCACAAGAGATATTAAAACTCATTTGGTCTTGATATTTCAAGATGAATATTCATTTTAAAATGTTTAAAAACAAATAAAAGTGAATTTATTCACAAAAATACTAATTATATTAAATAAATAATATAAATTCATTTTTTTTGTGGAATAAAATATTTCAACATTTTTGTGATTTTTTGCAAAAAGAACCAATAAAAAATAATTAAAATTGAAAGAGTTATTAATTTTCCAATTAATTAGTAAACCATGAAAATATTGGAAAAAATGGCAAAATGTGAAAAAACACAAAATGGCATGGGTGGGGTTTAAACCCAAGACCTCAAGGTTACAAGGCGCGCGCCTTACCACTGGGGTGGTGATACATCCATTGTTTGAAACAAAACAACAAATATACAAGGCATGACTTGGTTTTAGGCCTGGCCCAAGGCAAGTTTTGGCAAGTTTTGGCTCAGAAACGTGAAGGTCATAACTTTCTCAATTCTTAATGGTTTGAGACAAAATTTATATGCACCTGAACCAGAATTTCATAAGGAATCCAATGGTGGTGGTAGTTTTTTTAGATCACACTCCCTCCTCAAAACCTGATGGTGCTTTCGAAAATGACCTATAAATGCATTTTCTATGCTACAACTTGGTACAAGCGTGGATTACATGGTGAATTAGCTCAAACACAACATATACAACATGTATGAGATGTTTATGATCAATGGACTTCAAAGCATTGCATGTTTGAAAGATTCCAAGTTGTGAGGCTTACCTCTTTTTTGAGATTTTGAAGTTTTTGTGCAATCTATCAAACCTCTTGTTCCAGAAATGATTTGATGCTTTAAACACACTCAAATGATCCCATAGAAGCTTTTAGGACGATTGGAATTGACTGGTACCTGCAAAAACACAAACAGTCCCTTTCTTGCAAAAGGGGTTAAAAGTGACCAAAATAGCAACCCTCTCAAATGGTGTTCCAGATGAGGGGAACCATTTGGGACAGTTCAAGGATGATATTTGGAGTGTGTTTGAGGTTTTATCTGGTTTGGAAAGTGACTAAATCAAGACTTGGCCTAAAAAGTGCAAAAAAAGCCTATTTTGAGGTTTTGAGAAGTGACTTTGTGATTTTGTGATTACAGGTCACTTGTGATAGTTTGCACAGCTTACATATGATATATATGAGGTGTGTGTGTGATTGATAATGATGAAAAAGCTCTCAAGCTCAAAAACTCAAAGTGCCCTTGGTAAAGAAGGCATTTTTGCCAAGAGAAAGAGGTTTTGAGGAAAGCATTTGTTTGATGGCTTTGGTGTACTCAAACTGATCACAATTGAGCTCTATTTATAGTAGAGCAAGTTTGTTTTGGGATCCACAGTGAATGGCAACTGCAGCAGGTGTTTGTTCAATGTTGGCCAATGGAAATCCAAGTCTCCTCTAGCCATTGACTTGAGGTTAGGGCACAGGGCTGTGGTTCCCTTGGTCTTGGATAAGTCTTGACTGAATTCAGTTGCAAATGGCTTAGTCCATGCCACCTTGATGCTTCCATTGAATGCTCCAATCCAAAATTGGAGTCTTGTCCCTATTTTGGCCATTCTAGGTTCAACATGATATTTCTTGTTCCAAAGACTTTAGAGGCTTGGCTCAGTGATTGTCCCCATTAGATTCAATCCTCAGAGGTGTCCAAGTGGATAGGAGCATTTGGATTTGGCTGATTTTGGCAAATTGAGCAAAAATGCAAATTCTGCCTTGCCTTGGCAGATTTCAGCAAGGCAACTTTCCAATGCCATATCTCATGACTCAAATTGAATTTGGTAATGTTCTTGGTCATTTTGAAAAGCCCTTACATGATACAACAATTGTATGAACATATTTGGTTTTGATCTCTTTTGAATCCAAGTGAAAAATCCCCCTACATTTGGCAAAAAGTAGGGTAAAATCTGACTTAGTGAAATTTTCACTAAGTGTTGGAACAAAGTGACTTTTCTTGATTTTGATCACTCCATAACTCAAAATCCATGAGGAGTTGGAATTAGGTCTAGTTGAAGTTTTTGTAGAGGGCAATGAGATTTACAAATCAAGCCTTCGATGGGAGAAAATGGCTCTGTGGTTTAGGAGTTATGACCCTCCAAAGTTAGTACCCTAGCCACTTTATTTTTAACTTAGAAAATTTTCTAAGTCTTTTATGGTTACCCCTTTTACAAGTTATCCAACTTTTCTTGATTTTTCTTGATGAATGATGATTCAAATCATACATTAACATCATTTTACGGTTAAAAATCTATTTTGGTGAAAAATCTCAAAAAGTCAAAGTTGACTTTTGTGCACAGTTGACTTTTTATCATATGAATTCCAAACTGTGCAATTCTTCAGGAAATCATGTCCTTGACCTAAATCAAACTTAATGGACATGTTCCATGGGTGTCATAGGGTATATTGATGCATGTCATAGGGCTTGGGAGCATGTCCTGGTCAAAATTCAAAGTTACAGTTGACTTTTTCCTTAAAACCCTAACTGTGGTGCAGATGAAATTGAGACTTGTTGCTCAAGCTTCTTGGATTGATCCATTGTTGCAAATGGATCAATATAGTTCATTAGAGACCCTCAAACCCTCTCTTGAGGTCTTGGCTCATGATTTTCCCTAAAAGTCAACTTAGGGGTGAATTAGGTCAAGAAACCCTAATTCCTGATTTTTGATGAATGCATCCCCTGAGGCAAAATTGACTTGATGACTGGGTCCATGAGGTTCCATGGAGTATATTAGGTTAGGTTTTGAATCATTGGCTTGTGCCCAGATGAAAAATTTCCATCTGGAGGCCCTGGTCGACCAAAACCCTAATTTGGTGACACTGTCGATCTTGAGACTTTATCCACCTAGAAGGGAGCAGCCTTGTGCTTAATCCTTGAAGTGGGAGTCCTTTTGATCCATTGTGGATGTTTGAGAGGTTAGAAAAGTTGAATATCATGTCATTCCTTGATTGATCCTTTGTCTAAGCACTCAGAGAGGGCTTGAAACCCTAATTTTGATTGTAGTGAATGCTCACCCATCTTTGGGGAGAATGATGAAGTATGATGGCCCATCCATATTGTGATGATGATTTTCACAATGATGGGAAATCTTAGTGGTCAAAATTTGGGGTATGACAGATGCCCCTATTTAATCTTCTTGGACACGAAGGTGTGAGTGACGAAGGTATTCGGGCATTAGGGGTGCAAGAGGATTAAATATCGGAATACCCAAAATTTTGATGGTGGTTATGAATGGTAGCTTACGCATTCATCTTCTTTAGCTAAGCAATGATGCTTAGAAAAGGTAAACTTCCCCTCGATCCTGGTCTTCAGCCAAGGAACTGGTCTCAGTTTCTAAAATTAACTTCCCCTCGATCCTGGTTACCTACCAAGGAACTGGTCTCAGTTTCTAAAATTAACTTCCCCTCGATCCTGGTTACCTACCAAGGAACTGGTCTTAGTTTCTGATGTAAACTTCCCCTCGATCCTGGTTTCCTACCGAGGAACTGGTCTTAGTTTCTTTCGTCAATAAACTTTACTGACAAGGGACGTTATTCGTAGCGGCTTTCCTTCAAACTTCTCACCGAATTTTCCTGGGGAGATGCCATTTGAGTGGAAAAAGTTTCGATGTCAGACTTGCTGGGGAACCCAGTCGTCTGAGTTATAGAGGTGTACAAACTTCTCTGTTGGAGATGCCATTTGTTTACTCTACTTGGGGAATGCGAGTCCCTTGAGAGACTGCATTCGCTTGGGGTCTTTACATCATACTTTTCTCGGAGATCTTCTCGGAGAAATGCCATATGATGTGATCCAATTTTGAGGTGCCGATGACCTTTTCATCAGTGGGTTTTTCGGAGAAAAACTGCCGTACTACCTAATCTCCAATTTAGGAGGCTTTCTCTCGGGATTTTCTTTAATCCGGGAAAACAAGGATATCATCTTCAATGGCGAAGAGTGATGTTAATTGAGGGCTCTCTGGTATTTCAGAGGTTCAAGTTATCAAAGTGGTCGAGGACCCAACTTCAATCCAGAAATAAAACTGGAGGAGAGAGAATGTTCAGACGTAACACTTCCTGATGAGGAAAGGGTTGACAACTCGATTGAGAGGACTTTTATCACTAGGGGACAAGACCGACTAGAGTGATAGTGATGCAATATGAAATGTGAATGTAAATCAATAATGCATGATGCATGTATGTTTATGCTGACAAAACTGACGCGACATACAAACTGACAGGTGAACACGACTGGATACTCGGCCATCGCGGGGCGAAGAAGTACCATTGGTTCCTAATAGCAATTCCGCCTTGCTTAGGAGAGATAGTCCCTGTTGGGAACTAAGTTGGTCGGGCTTAGGAGATGAGAACTCGGCCGAGGCGTGTCAGACAAAACAAGGTCTCTGACACAGTTGATCCTTTCATTCAGGCGTACTAGGTTAGAAGGAGTACTTTGATTCTGCACTTTGAGGTTCGATTACTTCTGGAGAAGCGACCAATGTTCTTCCAATGTTCAACAGTCAAAAGAAATTGTCGTCTTTAAAAAGCAGAAAAAGTTTTAACAAGTAAATTCATTTTTGTTTTATTTCAAGAATCGTTAATCATATTAAAACGCTATTCTGTAAAGCTAAAACAAATAAGAATTACAAACAAAAGCACAAGGGCTCAAATTTTATAGATAAAATGGAGATCAGCCAAACACGTGATTTCAAAGAGTATTTACAAAGTTAGAAAATGGTAATTTACAGGGAAAAGGGCTACGTTGAAACATAACGACCACTATCCTTTACCAACTTTGAATTCGGGACATCCTGAGCTTCTGTCGAAGATGACCTTGACTGGAGTTTTCTGACGGATGATGTAACTGCTGCTGAGGGACTTGCCTCTATTGAACATAATTACTCGCCATTATCCCTAATTTTTTCCTGGATTGTACTATGATGCTTCCAATCCATTGGGATGATTTTTTTTTATGTCTCTAACTTTTACCTGGACCGCCCTTTCGGGTTTTCAATCCACCGAGACGTTTTTTTTTTAGTTTAGGCGAAGTATTTCTTGACTACATCAATATTCGTGGGGTAGGAAAATTCCTCTCCGTCCATGGTTGCAAGTCTCAAGGCGCCGCCTGAGAAAGCTTTCATGACCACATAGGGGCCATCATAATTCGGAGTCCATTTACCTCGCGAATCAGTGAGAAATGATTGTATCTTTTTGAGCACGAGGTCTCCTTTTCTGAAGACACGAGGTCAGACCTTTTTTTCAAACGCCCTCTTCATTATCTGTTGATACAACTGACCATGGCATAGTGTCGTTATTCTCTTTTCTTCAATCAGATTCAGTTCGTCGTGCCGACTTTGACACCATTCAGCTTCGGTGAGCTTAGCTTCCATCAATACTCGGATTGACGGGATCTCTACTTCTATGGGGAGCACTGCCTCCATGCCATACACTACAGAGAAAGGGGTTGCCCCTGTTGAAGTGCAGATAGATGTACGATAACCGTGAAGAGCAAAGGGTAGCATCTCGTGCCAGTCTTTGTAGGTTACTACCATCTTTTGAACGATCTTCTTGATGTTCTTATTGGCCACTTCTACCGCTCCGTTCATCTTTGGTCGGTAGGGAGATGAGTTATGATGTTCGATCTTGAACTCAACGTACAACTCCTTCATTATCTTGTTGTTCAAGTTAAATCCATTATCAGTAATGATATGGCTCGGAACATCATAACGGCAGATGATATTGTTTTTGATAAATCGGACCACCACTTGTCGGGTTACATTGGCGAATGACGCTGCTTCGACCCACTTGGTGAAATAGTCAATGGCTACCAGAATGAACCGATGTTCGTTTGAAGCCTTAGGTTCGATCAAGCCAATCATGGCGATTCCCCATATGGAAAAAGGCCACGGGGAAGAAAGAAATTTGAGATGTGATGGCGGTACATGAATTTTGTCGGAGTATATCTGACACTTGTGACACCTCCTCGTGTACTTGTAGCAGTCGGATTCCATGGTCAACCAATAGTACCCTACTCTTAGAATTTTTCTCGCCATTGTGTGTCCGTTGGCATGAGTGCCAAAGGATCCTTCATGAATTTCTTTCATAAGCATGTCTGCTTCTGGTCTGTCTACGCATCGGAGCAAGACCAAGTTAAAATTCCTCTTATAAAGAGTGTCACTACTCAGGAAGAAGTTTCCAGCTAATCTTCTGAGGGTTTTCCTATCTTTCCTGGATGCCCCAGGTAGGTACTCTTGTTTCTAAAGGAAGCATTTGATATCGTGATACCAAGGTTTGTCGTCTATGACTGCTTCAATCGTGAAGATGTAAGCGGGCCGTTCAAGGCGCATTATGTCGATCTTAGGTAGGACGTTCCATTGACCTACACTAATCATGGAAGAGATGGTGGCTAATTCATCAGCCATGTGATTCTCCTCACGAGGGATATGATGAAACTCAACTCTGTTAAAGAAGGGTAACAACCTTCTTGCATAGTCTTTGTAAGGAATCAATCCTGATTGGTATGTGTTCCAATCTCCTTTTATCTGATTGATAACCAAGGCTGAATCGCCGTATACGTCTAAGTTTTTGATCCTTAAATCAATTGCTTCTTCGAGACCCATGATACAAGCTTCGTATTCGGCCTCATTGTTCGTACATTTGAACGTAAGTCTAGCGGTGAAAGGAAAGTGGGTACCCTGAGGGGTAACAATTATTGCCCCAATTCCGTTTCCATAATTATTAACTGCTCCGTCAAAGATTAGTCCCCATTGGGAACCTGGTTCTGGCCCTTCACTGGGTAACGGTTCATCGCAATCTTTTATTTTTAGATACATGACATCTTCGTCTGGGAAGTAAAACCCGATTGATTCTTGATCGTCAATCGGTTGATGAGCCAAATGATTGGCTAAAATACTTCCCTTAACGGCTTTCTGAGCGTGGTACTCAATGTCATATTTTGATAACAACATCTGCCAACGGGCAATCCTTCCCGTGAGAGCAGGCTTTTCGAAGACGTACTTGATTGGATCCATTTCGGAGATTAACCAAGTAGTATAACGAATCATGTATTGACGAAGACGTTTGGCTGCCCAAGCCAAAGCGCAGCAAGTTTTCTCAAGCATCGTGTACCGAGTTTCGCAGTCGGTGAATTTCTTGCTCAAAAAGTAAATGGCAGACTCTTTCCTTTTGGTTTCATCTTGTTGGCCAAGTACACATCCCATTGAGTCCTCTAGAACTGTGAGGTAAATGATCAGTGGTCTTCCTTCCACTGGAGGTGATAGAATCAGAGGATTCAACAGATATTCCTTGATACTGTCGAAGGCGGTTTAACAATATTCTGACCAAACGCAATCCTAGTTCTTTTTGAGTAACTTGAAAATCGGCGCACACGTGGCGGTCATAAGGAATATAAATCTGGAGATGTAGTTCAAACGTCCCAAGAATCCTCTGACTTATTTTTCAGTTTTCGGAGAAGGCATTTCTTGAATGGCCTTGACCTTGTCAGGATCAACCTCAATTCCTTTCTGGCTGACGATGAACCATAGTAGTTTCCCTGAACGGACACCGAAGGTGCACTTGTTGGGATTCAAGCGGAGCTTGAATTTTCTTAAACGTTCGAACAATCTTGACAGATGTTTAACGTGCTCATTCTCTGTTTTTGATTTTGCAATCATATCATCGACATATACCTCGATTTCTTTGTGTATCATGTCATGAAACAGAGTAGTCATGGCCCTTTGATAGGTTGCCCCGGCGTTCTTCAAACCGAACGGCATTACCTTGTAACAAAAGGTACCCCATGGGGTAATGAACGAAGTTTTGTCCATGTCTTTCGGCGCCATTTTGATCTGGTTATAGCCCGAGAATCCATCCATGAAGGAGAAAATTTTGAACTTTGCTGTGTTGTCTACCAGCATGTCAATGTGTGGTAAAGGAAAGTCGTCCTTTGGACTAGCCTTGTTTAGATCCCTGTAGTCGACACACATTCTGACCTTTCCGTCCTTTTTGGGAACGGGTACGATGTTGGCTAACCATTGAGGATATTCAGATGTGGCGAGGAAACCTGCGTCAATCTGTTTCTGTACCTCCTCTTTTATTTTGATGGCCATGTCCGGGTAAGTGCATCTCAACCTTTGCTTTACTGGCGGACATTCCGATCTTAACGGTAAGTGATGTTCCATGATGCTGGTATCCAACCCTGGCATATCCTGATAGGACCAAGCGAATACATCGGGGAATTCTTTGAGAAGCTTTATCAAACTCTCTCTGGAAGTTGGACTGAGCAGTGCCCCAATCTTGATTTCATTTCTCTCTTGTTCTAAACCCAAGTTTACTGTTTCCAACGGCTCTTTGTGAGGTTCAATGGACCTTTCCTCTTGTCTGAGTAGTCGGGAGATCTCTTCTGGAATTTTGTTGTCAACTTCTTCTTCAGCCTCGAATACCGGAAACTCAAAGTTGGGAGAAGGTATCGGATCATATGTTTCAACGGGGTTTAAAACAAGCAATCTGCATAACGTGATGATTCGTGTTTAGAAGAGATAGAGAAAAAGAGATAGAGAAAATGCAAGTGTGTTCAGTATTTTTATTTTACTGCTTGTTTTTACTTGAATTATTTTTTTAGGATTACCATTTTCTGAAAAAAAGAAAAGAGAAACTACAGCCCTATCAAAACAAAACTCTGTCGCTTCAGGAAAAGCGAAGAGGGAAAATTTACAGAAAGTGAGCCCTATCAAAACATCCGTTTCACCTGGGTAGGGTGAAAGGTTAAAGATGGCAATTACTTTGATTGATGAACGATCTCTGGAACCTCGACGGCAACCCATTGGCAGCGAACTCCTTGGTGAATCACAAAGTCTGGCACCTTCCTTGATTTGTCTTCAGAAGTAATGCTGATTTCTGGTGGAGCAGGATCATTGGAATCTGTCTCCCAGGCAGAATTGTCGTAGGAGAATTCATCAGTTGTATTTTGCATAGTATTTGTGCTCTCAGCTGTATCTCCCCATCCAGTAGGCTGGATATCTTCGAGCCTGATACGAGAGCTTTCGAGAGCAGTGTACATGACCATATAGTCGTATCTTCCACTCGGTTGTCCCAAGGTGTCCCACACTTCTCTGGAACTGGAGGAGTCATCTCTCTCGATGATGTTGACCTCAGGAAAAGCATAGTTGATGAATTCAAGTCCTGCAAACGTTGCGAATTCATCTTCATGTTGAGTAGTTTCTGAATGACCTGAGTGTTGATCCCATGACATGGTGGGGACACAGGTATTCTGTTCAAAAATGGTCAGCTGATTTTCATTGTTCGGCTGACTCTCTTGCCCCAAGTTTCCTGGGTAAGGTTGCCACATTGGCAGACCATCCATTGGGCCATAGTAATTATGGTCAAAGCTGTCTTTCATCAGAGTGTCTTCCTCTAATGAATTTGGCGGAGCACGACATCCTTCCGAATCACAACCTCCATAGATCATTTCGACGTCTGACCTTGGTATAAATCTCGGACTCTGTGCGGGATAGAAAAATGGTATGGGCACCTCTTCCTGAGACATATAACCGTCCCCGTTAAGGTAGGACTTCCATTCTTCATCTGTGTCAGAGGGATCTTCCTCATTGATAACATATACTGCTTGAGACACTGGGTGAAGGAAACCTCCACTGTGGAAGAAGTTTTGAAGGGGATGAAGACTTTCATCGTTGGCAGCTGTCTGGGTACAGGTAGCAGAAAAACCAAGACCCTTCTTTGTTGTATTGCCAGTAGGAATGACAAGTTGTCCCCATCCTGTTGTATCGGTACTCTCGACTGCTTTAATAGCATCTTTGTATGAGGAAATCGAGGTTCCTCCTTTGAACTGATTGTTCTTGCTTACCGACAGTGCCTGGAACTGAGTTCCAATAACCTCCTCGGGTTCTATACCAGTAGATGGTGACAAGTTACTTACGAGCAAGGCCTGTTCTCCACAGACTGTGACAAGTTGATCGTTCTTGATGAACTTTAGCTTTTGGTGGAGGGTCGAAGTGACCGCTCCAGCCTGATGTATCCAAGGTCTTCCTAATAAATAACTGTATGTTGTCCAGATGTCCATGACCTGGAAAGTGACTTGGAAAGTGTGAGGACCGATAGTTTTGGGAAGATCAACTTCACCGATAACTGTTTTTCTGGATCCGTCGAACGCTTTGACGACGACCTCGCTGATTCTCATCGGAGGGCCTTTGAATGATAATTGCATCAAAGTGGACTTCGGCATAACATTCAGGGCTGACCCTATGTCTACCAGTACGCTGGCTAAAGCATCGTCCTGGCATTTAACTGTGATATTGAGTGCCATGTTATGACGGCGACCCTCTTCGGGTAATTCCTCATCACTAAATCCCAAATTATTGCAGGAAGTGATGTTAGAGACAATGCTATCAAACTGTCTGATTGTTACATCCTGTTCCACAAAGGCTTGCTCCAAGACTTTCTGTAGAGCCTCCCTGTGGGCTTCTGAACTGAGTAACAGCGATAATACCGAGATCTTTGAAGGAGTTTGTAACAGTTGATCGACAATGTTGTATTCACTCCTTTGGATGAGCTTCAGCATCTCATCATTATTTTTCAAAAGGTCGGGATTACTGGATTGACCGACTGATGGATCAGGAGTTTTCGTCTGAAGTTCCTTTTCCTTGTTAGGTTCTCCAACTCCTCGGTTGAAGATTCTACCGCTCCGTGTTACACGACTGATGTCTGCAATATTCACAACGGAGGGTAATGGAATTTCCTTTCCATTTTCAACTGTCATTGCACCGTATTTGTAAGGGATAGACTTAGTTGATTCGTACGGTGTTGGTCCCGGCAAATAGATGACTACGGGAACCCTCTGATTTTTCTGACCATCGTAAGTAATCTCGATCCGTTCCCGGTTGGGAACTTTAGATTTGTCAAGTAGAGGGATAATGGCAAAAACATCACTGGTCCTGTGATGACCAGAGATCGTGACAACATCCTCAACTTGCTCGGCAAGGTAGTTCGGCGTCCAGTTGATGGGTCCAGAACCCGGATATGGGTGAATCTCTCCACGATCTACCTGACCCTGAAGAGCTGCTCTCACAATGTAACACCCTTGGTTACTTTCTGAACAGACGCCGCAACGTTCATAGTTGTGTGGTGGCACCTGGCCACACCCACTTTGAATACAATGTAACCTCACTAGGTTAGCTTTTGCAGATCGGACATCCTGACTCTGACGCCGAGTGGGGTTTCTGTTATTGATACTAATCTGCTGAGTATCTTCATCCATATAAATTGGCATCCACCAGTGATTTAACAAGTGCTGAAGTGCCTCCTGGACAAGGGTACAACCTCGATCGTTTTCACAACCTGCCTTACAGCTTTGATAGTCATGTGATATTAAGAATTCGAGTCGGACCTACTCAGCATTTAACTCTACCAGGTTGGTATTCATCATGCGAATATCGAAGTTCTGAACCATGTTGATTTGATAGGAGTTCCTATCATGGTAGTCTTGGATCCATCCAAGATCCATCTGACGCTAGAGGGCCTCCTGTATGAAAAATAATCCCTGTTTGTTTACCGAGCAAATCAGACAGGAACTGTAATCGTGCCGCGGCAGATTATGATACTGGCTTTGCCTTGAGTGCATCGCCACCAAGTTGACATTCATTGCACGGATATTGTGGTTATGAATGACGTTAGAATTCTTGTAAACCATGTTAACTCAATGAACTCGATGCTCTTGGATCCATCTGAGATCCATCTGTTCCTGTAGAGCTGCTTGCACCATAGAACATACCTGATTGTCTTTAGAGCAGGTATCACACTAGTGATAATTATGAGGTGGCACATGGCCATATCCACTCTGTCTACAATGCATCTTGACCAGATTGGTTTTCAACAAGAGTACATCGTGAATTTGATAGACATCGTTAGTCTATCCTTCTATCAAATTGACTGCAGCCTTCTCGTGTTAAGGCAGCGGATTCGTGAGAACATTAGGATTCGTATCCTTGAAGGATAAGACCCTGCTCCTAACAAGTTTTTGTACGTCGGACTTGAAATTGAGACAAGTCTCTATGTTATGCCCTGATCCTCCTTCATGATAAGGGCAAGTTTGATCCACCTTAAACCAAAAAGGCGGATTTTCCGATACTGTAAGAGGAGATTTAGTCTGAATGCGCCCCTTAGCCAGTAGTAATGGAAACAGCTCTGCGTACGACACGGGTATAGGATCAAATCCTAGTGGCGGTGTTGTACGGTTATTATTATATGGAGGACGAGCCTGCTGAAGAAGCTGTTGTGTCCTTTGTTGATCAGGTTGGCTCTGCGTAACCTGAGGTTGATACATAGGAATAGACGCAGGGTTGATAGCAGGAGTCACAGCTGCTACCGGTTGATAACGTCGCCTTTGCTTTCCGAGAGAGATATTCCCAATATCTTGCTCTTTTTTCTTAGGGAGAGCACTACCGTATTTTTTAGTACCGCTCGTCGATCCAGTGTCTTTTACTAAACGTCCTTCTCGGACGGCTTCCTCAAGACGTACGCCCATGCCAACCATTTCGGTGAAATCACTGGGCGCACTGGCAACCATTCGGTCATAGTAAAATGAGCTTAAGGTCTTTAAGAAGATCTTTGTCATCTCTTTTTCCTCCAGAGGTGGACAAATTTGAGCGGCAATCTCACGCTGTAATACCCCAAAATTTGCTCTCCCCTTTTGTCATCATAGCATGGCATTATCATTTATCATATCATATCCACCTCATTAACATTGCATTGCATTTAACATAGAAAAATGAAGCATGGCATCCTCCTTACCATCAGGGCATGTGATCAGGTGGGAGGTGGACAATCAAGAGATCATTCAAAGCACAAAAAGGTCAGTCAAGTGCCCTCAAGGCAAGCCAAGAGGTCTTTCATGTCTCATACCATCTCAATTGATCATCCACAACCTCAAGGATAAGAGATACAATGGGAGATTGAAGCATTACATCTTTCACTATGCAAGAGGTTCAAAAACTGAAGGAAAACCCTCAAAAGAGATAGCTCATTGATTCAAAATCATCCTCAAGTGGCATTTCTCATCATCCTTTAAGAGGATACACAACATACTCTGAGGAATTTGAAATTGAAGACTGCACATTTTTCTCCTAGGAGGTGGGCACCAAAACTAGGGTTTCCCATTAAATCAGGGAATCTTTGATTTTTTGAACAAAACTTGATGTCATGGTATTCCATATGTCCTTAAGTGTATGTATGTGGAAAATTGCATCTCAATTGGTTTTAGAAGTGGTTCAATTGGAAGAAAGATCAAGAATCAGAGAAATTGGGGCAAAGTCAAATAATCAGAGGAAAAAGTCAACTCTTGACTTTTTGAGCCCAAAATCATGAAATTCATGTTACATATGTCCAATGTACAAAATTTGGTCAAGAAACTCCAAAGGAATCATGAAAAAATCAAGATGTGGAAAGTTGCCATTTTTGGGTGAAGTAGGGTTACTAAAAATAATAAGTTTTGGCCATTTTGCATCAGAGTTTGAACCAAGGCCATTTAAAATTGAAGCATCAAATGAAAATTCCACCAGGCCACAACAAAAGGTCTTGCTTTAAGCTTCAAATCCATGTGTAGAACATCTCAATTGGATAAATATTGAGGGAGATATGATGGATCAAAGTTGGAAGAAAGTAGGCCAAAACTAGGTCATGACCAAGAATTTTCAGGTCACGCGCACATCATTTCCTCAAACAGTTGGTGTGCCAAAAGCCAAGCCTAATTTCTCCAAGAAGAAAGCTCCAAATGAGAAAATTTTCAACATCAAAGTTGTTCTTTGTAGTGTCATCTTCAATATTGATGTTGGGAAAATTTTGAATTGATCAAGCTATGAGTGAGTTATAGTGGTCTCAATTTAGTGTGTTCAGACTGAAATTCCATGCACCAAGCAGCCTTGTCAACCGACCAACTGTCTTGCCTACAAACCAGTCCCAAACCTTGATGCTCCAAGTTGCTTTTCACCAATTTCCAAGCCTCAATTCAATTCAATTTTCACCCCAAACTTGTTCCATGATATCTCCTCTTCCATTTGGCATCAATACCTCTTTGTTTCATTCACAAACTAGAGATAAATTCTTGGCCAAACCATTAAACCTTGGGCTGCTAAAAACCAGAAAAAATGAATGTTGTTGTTGTTGTCTCAGCTTGCTCGTGCATTGCTCACCCTCCAACTCTTTCTTCATTTAACCAAACACTCATCACATGTCCATACACATGAGCACGTACCATGCACGAAAATAGAAAAAGCAACTTGCTGAACAAGTTTGGTGAGACAGCCGTGCAATGTCAGTTCATTTTCACTTCCACCATAACACCATGGACCTCCACCACTATAGCACAACCACAGCTGACTCGCCCTAACTAACTTGGCTCAGTTAGTTAGAGGCAGCTCAGTTAACTCAACTTGGACTCAGTTGACTCACTCACTTAACCACCTCTGGTTCATTTCTAACTCACACTATAAAGCCAAATTTCACTCACATTTCTGAAAACAACTTCAGTTTTCAACCACATTCTCTCAAAAACACTTCAGAATTCTCCTCTCACTCTCTCTGATTTTTCTCATCTTCCTCTCCACGATTTCATCTTCATTGTGATTTCATTCCTCATGGCTTAGTGTGATTGAATCAAGAACAACAAGAATAACTCCATTTATGCAAGCTTAGCCTCACTGCAATCTTGGTATGCTTTCATCAATACGTGAGTCAGAGGCATTTATTTTGCTAAAGGTGGAAATCTAGAAGCTGAAAGTATCAAGCTCTTCCCTGGTCTTCTCAACATCTCAAGGTTCTCCACATTTTCAGGTTTCATCATGCACTTTTCTTCATTCGATTCTCTTTAGTTTTGATTTATTTTTGCTGTTTTAAGCTTGATAGAAGCTTTACTCCAACCGGCTAGTTGATAGGCCTTCTAAAGGCTTAGTTGCAAAACCTAGGGCATAAATTGATCTCCTCTGTTCTTGCTATGTGTGTGTTTTTTGTGGATTTCATGAGCATATCCATGATGTACGTGAGCTCAGCATCATTTTGATATACGTTTTGTGCATTTTGGTGAGGTTCGAAAGTTGCAGGTGGTGGCTGTTGGCCGGAGAAGGTGACCGGAGGTCCCCTCCGGCCGGTGACTGTTATGACTAGGGTTTATGCACGTTTTAATCTTGTCCATTCATTTTCCATGATCGTGTGGTCCAAAAGTTGACAACACATTAAAATTCACGTGCAAATCATGTGCACCATTTCTGAATTTACTTAAACATTGTGTGGCATGGTACATGGTAGCGAGTGTGTGTCCTCATCCGCATGTGTTGGATCTGCGTACTTTGACTTTGGCTTGACCTTGACTTGATCTAATGGCTATTGATGAGTCAATTTTGTTGACTGGAGTGCATGGTTACTATGGTGTTTTGCGCGTAATTGGACCTATGACAGATTTTTATTTACACCCCACGCTTCTAAGGCCCAAACGAATTGAACTATGGATTTGCTATGTTTGCACCCCATTCACATTGCATTTCATATTTTATTTTCATTTTTGCTACACGTTTCATAATTGATTTTTAAAAATATCAAACATCAGCATAAAATTCCACAAAAATTCATGAGTATCACTAAAACATTTAGGAAATTTTCCATGATTTTATTTCTTGATTTTATGACCTTTTTACCCCTGGTCCATAATTTTCTTTGAATTTCCATTTAGATGCATTCTAAGCATGATACATGAATTTGTTTAATTTTGTTCTTGCTCATTACAAACTGTTTTGACATGATTCTTTTTGCATTGATTCACTAATACATTGAAGCATGTTAGATGATTTTTGTTTGATTTTTTAGGTCACTTTATTACATGTTTTGATGCCTATATTTGCACCACTTTGCATGATGTTTCAATTTGACCTAATTGCTTTGTTTGAAGTCATTTTGCTCTGAATTTTTACATGCTATCTTGATGTATGATGCATTTCTGACCTAGGCATTCCAATAATATGCTGGCATAATTTTCATGAATCCATTTGGTTTTTGTTTGATGCATTACATTGGAAGTATAATACATGTCCTGTCATTTTAACTTTAGTGCATGTTTACATGAATTCTTTTGTGCATATTTGTATGAGCATTTGCATAGTTGTGTGAGTCATTCATATGATATTATAGGTCTTTGATACACATTATAGGTCATCTTTACATGTTCATTTCAATTTGAACTTTGTGCATCATTAACATGTATTGTTTGCACTTTCTTTTTGAACTTTCATTTCAATTCTTCTTATATTACTTCTTGAATGTCTTGAAGTTGATTCATAAATACTTTGGAGATGTTTATAAACCATTTTCCATTTCATTTCAATTCTGATCCATGGATTACATGTTCCATTTGTACATATTTCTTCTTTTCTCTTTCATCTTTCATTCTTCCTTTTCTTATGATATCATGTTCTAATGTCATGGAGGATGTTTGTTGTCTATCCACTTGAGTTTGATTGGTAATGACCATTTGTTCTCATATGATGTACATTCTGGTTGTGGCCCTAAGATTTGTTTTCTCATTTAATTCTTTTGAGTTTTATGATGCATTACATGTTCTTTTACTTCTTATACTTCTTATACATGTTTACTAACCATGTAGGGGCTTTGGTAAGTTTCAATTGAGTGTGGATAAGGAATCCACATTCAACTTCTATCTTTTCTCTTTTACAATTCCATTCTATGTTTTGTTAAGCACTTATGTGTTTTCTTTTAATAACTCATTACTTTCCCTTTTTGAATTACAATTCATCTTCTACTTTAGAAGTGAATTGTTTAATTCATTCTTTCTTTAGACTTTAGGTTGAAACCTCACAAACCTTAGGATCACTCCCTTAACTAATCAATTAGGATTGAGTCTTAGTCCATATAGATTTTTACCTTTATCCTCCCTTGAGTCTCTTTTCTAATCTCAAAGAAAATTCAAAGTATCTAATAAAGGTAGGCACTTATTGCATTTAGGCCTTTCATATAAAGAAAAGATTATAAGGGGTCTTCTCTTATAATCTTAAAATGTGTAGCATATGGCCCATCTTAGGTCAATGTGTTACATATTTGATCTTGTATGAGGGACTTAAATGCCATACTTGTTGAAGGTGCAAATAATAAAAAACACTTCTTCACTTCATAATCAACAAAACACTTAATAAACACAAGTATGCTAGTGTGTTTGAACCTTGACAATTGGAACTAAGTGTGGGGGTCTTCTTCACTCTTAGTGTGCATTCTTACCCATTCCATCTTGGAATGTGAGAATGTACACATTCCAATGGCTAAGATCCAGATACACTGTCATATGCAAACAAATGAAAAGACTCTTAAAAGACAAAAACCAACAATAACGTCTTTCCTTCGGGAATTCTTTTCTCACCTCACTCAGTCTCAGCGTACGAACGTGCTTCTACTCGTTCTCTTGCAAGATGGTAACGCACTCGGACCAGCGAGCCTGCAAACACCTGAGCTAGAACGTTAGCCGTTCCTAAAAAACACAAACAATCCATCCCTAGTGAGGGGAACTACGTCGCTCTGATTCTCATGCTCCCGATGAGATACGTAGGCAATGGGGTAGGGCCCATGCGAGCACTTCTTTTATTTTCCCTACATTTGTTTCTCGTTCCTCTTCCATTCTTTCTCCTTTCTTTCTTTCAGTTCCTTTTCCAGTATCCTTTTCTTTACACCCTTTGATCGAGCAAGCAAGCGTGGATCCCATCGGGTACGATGGACGTGAGGGGGTGCTAATACCTTCCTCTCGCGTAACCGACTCCCGAACCCAGTTCTCTTGGTCGTAAGACCATGCTCTATCCTTTCTCTCAGGTTTACGCGGTGTTTCCTTTCCCCCCGTGGGATAAATACACATTGCTGGCGACTCTGTTTCGGTGCCACTTTCGCGTTTGTACTAGGATGAAAATCCCGGGAGCGACAGCTGGCGACTCCGCTGGGGATCGAACCCAGAATCTCTGGTTTCCTTAGCGAGTCAATCCTAGCGCTTGTCTGCTTTTCTTTCATTGGGTGTTTACTGTTGTGCTATATGTTGCTGTTTATTTATTTTACTGTATTTACCGCATTTTAGCATTGCATATCATATATTATATTGTGTTGCACTGTTTTGTCTGTTTGGCGAGATGGGTGTTCTGAGAGATAAGCTCACTACCAAGGCTTGAGTACATACATAGGTATTAGAGTGGATAGTCATGACGCTTGCGTGGTGGTGACCACGTATTGTTGTTCATGAGACCCACAACCAGACGAGGTTCTATCAGGAGCTTTCTGCTACTGCATGTTATGCAGGCCAGTGGTTATTCTCTTGAGGAACTGTCGACTCTGGTGACCATTCCCGAGGACTCAGTTGCGGTACTCCTCCCGAGATGTGACAGTGGCAGACCACATTCCGTGGCAAACCCATTGCACATTCTCGATCCGAGGACCCAATGCTGGGAACTTGCTATAGGACATCCCTTTTTGAAAGAGAATCAGCGGAGGCACTCCTCGATTGGCGATAGTACTGTACCCTGAGGGATGAATGTACTATTGCTTCTCGACCTCAGTGCCAGAAGCTGAGGACCTTTTTGTTTTGGAGAATCAGTTGAGGCCTCCTCGATTGATGATGATGCCAAACCAGAAATGGTGAACGTATCATCATTTCTCGACCTGAGAGCCCGGGATACTGAACATCCTAGTACCCACATGTGAGAAGGGCGGGTTGTTTACAGGTTTGCAGGTAACCATGACCTCCTACATACCCGTTTTTTCTATCATCAGTGCACAAAAAGGAAGTTTCATCCTATTGTATTCAGATGGTTCTTATCTATGGTTCTATGTTAGTCTCAGAGCTACACTGACACCGTTCACAGTTCAGCACAGACACCTGATTACCTGATCACATTGCCCTTTGCATTGCATTATCATATTTTAACATACATGTTTATTCATTTCCAGGTGCATATATTACCCTTGATTCCAGTCATCAGGTCCCTGCAAAGATGAACACTAAAGAAAGGAAGAATATCATCAGCTATAAGTTCCTTACGCCTACTTTAGGCCCTATTGTTATGCTGAAGGGAATGGCGAGCCCTGCAGTACGAGAAGCTTTTGAAGAGAAATATGGGTGGATTTTATCTATGGTCCGTAATGTCAGTGATTATGAAGCCAGAGGTCTCCATACGTTGATGCAGTTCTATGATCCGCCTCTGAGATGTTTTGTATTTCCAGACTATGTGTTGGTTCCTACCTTGGAGGAGTATTCCAACATGTTGGGGATTGCTATCAAGGAGGAGCCCCCTTTCTTTGGATCAGTGGGGGATCTTGACTTTGGAAAGGTGGCTAGTGCTCTTTATTTGAGCAAATCAGAGTTAGACGCCAATGTCTCCAACAAAGGAAAGATTCGTGGTTACAAGCTGGAATATCTGATTAAGAAGGCCCAGGAAGCAGCTAAAGGCGAGAATTGGCTTGTTTTTAATGCTTTGCTAGCCCTTTGTATATACAGCATAGTGTTGTTTCCCAACGAGCTGGATTTTATTGATACAGACGCTATACGAATATTCATGATGAAGAACCCGGTGCCAACGCTACTGGGAGATCTTCACTACTCGTTGTACAACCGAAACGAAAAGAAAAGAGGAGGGATAATTCGCTGTTGTGCACCTTTGTTCTATAAGTGGTTCGCAGGCCGTTTACCACAATCAGGGGCTTTTGTGGATTCCAAAGATTCTCTAGAGTGGAAACAGCGTTTAATGGGATTGGTGGCCAAGGACATCGTATGGGTAGATCATGGGCTGATTGGCAAGAATATTATCCACAGCTGTGGTAAGTTCCCTAACGTTCCACTGATAGGAAGACTGGGTGGGATTAACTACAATCCTTCTTTGGCCATTCGACAATTTGGGTATGCCCTGACAGGTCCGCCTATTAAGAGAGATGTGGAGGAGTCCCTCTATTTTCATACATCAGATGGATGGGAAGCAGCACAGAAAGCTTCTGAAAGCTGGGGTAGCGTACTGAAAAAGGGGAAAGTTACTCTAGGAAAGCCTAACAACCGGGTTTATCCAGCATATGAAGAGTGGGTGAAGAAAAGAGTTGAAGATTTTCTCTTGCCTTTTGGTAAGGCACCCCTTTTGTATCCGGAGAATGAGAAAGCAAGAAGCACTGCTACGGTGGAAGAAGTTGACAAGTTGCAAGCCTTGGTGAAAAAGCTCCAAGGAGAGAATTCCGAGTTGAGTAGCCGTCTTCAGAATGCTCTACATGCCAACAAAGAGCTGGAGCGGAAAGCCCAAGATGCTGAACAAATCCTAACTGCAAAAGAAAAAGACTTTGCTGGAAGAGCCCAACATTTCCGGAAGATTAGTAAAGGTGCTGATGATGCTACTCAAGCCCACAAGCAAACCAAACAGGCGTTAGCACAGACCAAAGAAAAGTTAACAAAGTTTCAGCACGCTTGGGACGAAGTTAGGATAGAGAATACTGAATTACAGGAACAATTGCAGATTAAGGACGAAGAGCTTGAAAAGGCGCATGAGCAGAGGAGAAAGTATCGGGAAAGCCTCGGTAAGAGTCAAGAACAGCTAGAAGAAGCTAGAGGTGAGCTGAGGAACACCAAGAAAGAGCTTGAAGAAGTCATGATAGAAAGGGAGATACTCAAGACGCAAGCTGGCATAAAGAGACACAAAGGAGTGTGTGATGACGAGGCTCTGATGCTGCATATGGGTTCTTTAACTGAAGCTCTTGAGAAAAGGGATGTCTTGATCAAAGAAATGGTTGAAAAGCCGAATCACCAGCGTACCCGTATACTTTTTGAGGAGATCAGATACTCAAGTGATAAGCTGAAGGGTGTGGAATTGTCAGACTGATGTTCTTTTCCTTATATTTTGTTATTAATGGTTACCATCAGGCTTGTTGATGGATCCATTTTTCCTTGTATTGCATTTGCGGTTGAATCTTTCTTAAATGTACTTGAATACTTCGTTGAATGAGTATGAGCAGTTTTATTCAGAATTATTCCTTATCAGATAGCTGCACACAAGCACATGACCACGACACGTCTCTTTATATCACAATTTCTGGTCTTCAGATTTCTGTGGTTGGATTGGAATCAGGGTATAAAGCACCTCGGAAATGACAAACATGGCATTGCATGGCATTGCATATCATTTTGCATTTTTTGTTACTTGCTTTTCAGGTACTCGTTGCGGGGTCTCTAACCTTTATTTGGTTTCAGGCAGTATAGCGGAGAGTCATATTCACCGATATTCGACGCGAAGGAATCAAGTAAGAATCATGGATCAAGTGCAAAGTGATTTGGCTGAAATGAGGGCGCGTATGGACCAGTTCATGACCCTTATGACTGGCATGGCGCAAAATCAGGAGAGATTGAGGCTTCTGGTAGAGCGTCCAGACAATGGGCCCGAAGGTGATCAGCATGACAATTCACAGGGACATGGCATTCCTCCTCCCGGTGGCAACCCTCCTCCTGGTGGTAACAATCGGGGTAATGGAAATGGTAGGCATGCTGGTGTTACTCTTGAAGATACTCTGGAAGACCAATTTACTCTGCTGGATGCTGATGTGGGTAATCAAGGGGATCGAAGGTATGATGAGTTAGCAGAGAAGATCAGGGCCATAGAATGCAAGAACTCTATGGGTATTGATGTTACCAGCTTGGGGCTGGTCTCAGGAGTCAGAATTCCCCCTAAATTCAAGCCTCCCACTTTTGATAAGTATCACGGCAATGCGTGTCCCCAAACGCATCTTCAAGCTTACTTTGGGAAGATTTCAGCCCACACGGATGACGAGAAGCTATGGATGCACTATTTTCAGGACAGTCTGGCTGGGGCGTCCTTGACCTGGTACATGAAGTTGAATAGAGCTGCTGTGAAGAATTGGAAAGATCTGGCAGAAGCGTTCCTGAAGCAATACCAGTATAATATCGACATGGCGCCCAACCGCACCCAATTGCAGGGATTGTCCCAGAATGCCAAGGAGAGTTTCAAAGAATATGCACAGAGGTGGAGGGAAATGGCTGCCCAGGTCCAACCTCCCTTGTCAGACAGAGAAATGGCAGATATGTTCATGGGCACCTTGCAAGGGGCCTATCTTGACAGATTAGCTGCTTGTCCGTCGACTGGATTTGCTGATATTGTGATTGCGGGAGAAAGAATAGAAAGTCTGTTAAAGCTTGGAAAGATCCAGGATGTGAGTGGGGCTGGCTCTTCGGGGACGAAGAAACCGTTTGCTAGTAACCAGAAAAGAAGAGAAGGTGATACGAATGCTGTGTTTAGAGGACGAGGCAGAGGGCGTTCTCAAGCTTATTATCAGGTAGATGCTGTAACAATCCCCACACCGTCTGTTCAGAAACAACAATCCCAACAACAAGTTCAACAGCAACAACCTTTTTTCCAGCAAAGGTCTAGACAGAGGGATCGTAAGATGGATCCTCTCCCTATGACTTATGCCGCGCTGTTGCCCCGACTACTCGAGTTAAAGTTGGTAGAACTCCGTACTATGAAAGCTCCGGTTGCTGGAAACCTGCCACCTAACTTCGATGCTAATGCTCGTTGTGAGTTCCACTCAGGTGCTCAGGGACACTCCATTGAAAAATGCTGGGCTTTCCATCATAAAGTACAAGATTTGATTGATGCTAAAGCCATCAATTTCTCTCCCGCTCCTAATATTACTCAGCATCCCATGCCTGATCATAGTGCAGCTAATGTATATGCTATTGAAGATGGGAGGAAATTGAATTTGGTGTTAGACGTTCATCAAGTGAAAACTTCTTTGTTGGTTGTAAAAGATCGTTTATTGAAGGGACAGGTGTTCCCGGGCTGTAATCAAGATTGCTCTGAGTGTATGAATCAGGAGAACGGCTGTGATAAGTTGAAGATGGGTTTACAGAATCTGATCGATGAAGGATGTCTACAGTTCGACAGAGTCGTGAAAGACACTGATGAGATATCAACCGTGACCATCTATTACACTCCCGCTGAGATTCAAATGCCGGTCAATGCAGTTCCCGTGGCGAGTGTTGCGCCAGAAGGGCCCAGTCCTGTCACTATCACGGTGCCAGGACCAATTCCGTTCACATCTACGAAAGCTATCCCATGGCACTATGGGGCAGATGTATATTACGAAGGTAAAAAGCAGGAAGTTGAATCATCAATCAGCCCAAATATTGATAACGTAGGGGGTGTAGGGGGCTTTACAAGGAGTGGAAGGTTGTTCGCTCCCCAAACCTTGAGAAGTGATAAAGAGGCAGAAGCTGCAGCAAAGGCTAAGAGTAAACAGGTGGTTGAAAGTGCGCCTACACCTGAAGCAGAGACAAAGATTACTTTTGATAAGGAAATGGAAGAATTTATGAAGATAATCAAGAAAAGCGATTATAAGATTGTGGACCAACTGAATCAGACCCCTTCAAAGATTTCAATCTTGTCACTATTGATGTGCTCTGATGCGCACCGGCAGGCGTTGTTGAAAGTGTTGAAGAGTGCGTACGTGCCACAAGAAATTACTGTTAATCAGCTCGAGGGCGTAATCTCCAATGTTAATGTTAGCCATGGCTTGGGCTTTACAAGTAGAGATTTGACGGTTGAAGGAAGAAACCATAATAAGGCTTTGCATATCACGATGGAGTGTAAGGGCGCAGTGTTATCTCATGTACTGGTAGACACTGGTTCATCACTTAATGTCTTGCCCAAGAAGGCATTGATGAAGCTGGAAGTTGATGGTTTGATCTTAAGGCCTAGTGAATTGGTGGTCAGAGCATTCGATGGAACTAGACGATCTGTGTTTGGTGAGGTGGAATTGCCCGTACAAATTGGACCACAGGTATTCAAATCCACGTTCCATGTAATGGACATACAACCTGCATATAGCTGCCTATTGGGGCGCCCTTGGATTCACGGAGTCGGGGCTGTGACTTCTACTCTACATCAAAAGCTGAAGTACGAGTTTGAAGGGCAGGTTGTGACAGTGTGTGGGGAAGAAGACATCTTTGTGAGTCACTTGTCCACGTTCAAGTACATTGAAATGGATGGGGAAATTCATGAGATGCTGTGCCAATCCTTTGAGGCAGTCAACATTGACGATGCACCTGAGTCTTCTTCTGTACCAGTTGGGGCTGGTACCTCCATTTCATCTTACAAACAAGCTGTCGAAGTCGTCAGGGCAGGCAACGCCCAAGGTTGGGGCAGGTTGATAGAGACCCCAATGAAGGAAGACAAATTTGGTATTGGTTATCATCCCTCTACAACTTCAGATGCGGGGAGCAGGGGACCCATTACTTTCAATAGTGGGGGAATTATCTACATGGACCAGTCTTGTGCAGCCACAGAGGATAGTGTTGACAGTAATTGTGACCTGGACAACTGGGTACGCCCTCATGCTTCGGGACAACAAGTGCAGAACTGGTTCGTTGAAGAAGTCATCCGGGTTACTCTTCAGACAGAGTAATTTTTCTTTGTTTTTTTTCTAACCATAATGCATGTCAAAATCTTGCGCTTTGCCCAAGGCGTATAGATTCATTTGTAGGGCCACCATGGTTGCATTTGCAATGTTTAATCATTAATAAAGGACGTTTTGCAATCAAATTTTGTTCTCTGTCTTTCAGTTTTTATTTTTGCACAATAATAAAATGGCAATGTTTCATTTTCTTTTGTTTTGCTTAAAAATAAATTCTAAAATAAGGCATGAACCCGTTCATGCAGACTTGATCCTCCGGATACCACTGATAACGATTTTGATATGGCCATGTATGACTTTGACAATCCGATTTATCAAGCCGAAGAAGGGGATGAGAAAGATTGTGAACTTTCTGAAGAACTGGCCAGATTGTTGAAACAAGAGGAAAGGGTCATCCAGCCTCATCAGGAGACTGTAGAAATCATCAATATTGGTACCAAGGACGCCAAGAAAGAGATCAGGATTGGTGCCAGCTTGCAAGCAGATGTGAAGCAAACTTTGACGGAAATGTTGCGCGAGTATGTTAACATCTTCGCCTGGTCGTATCAAGACATGCCGGGGTTGGATACGGATATTGTCGTGCACAGACTGCCAGTAAGAGAAGAATGTCCGCCAGTCAAGCAGAAACTTCGTCGGACTCACCCCGACATGGCTTTAAAGATTAAGGAGGAAGTCCAGAAGCAGTGGGATGCTGGGTTTCTTGCTGTGACAAAGTATCCTCCATGGGTAGCCAACATCGTGCCAGTACCGAAGAAAGATGGAAAAGTGAGAATGTGTGTGGATTATCGAGATCTTAATAAAGCTAGCCCGAAAGATGATTTTCCACTACCTCATATTGATGTGCTGGTCGATAATACAGCTCAGTTTTCAGTGTTCTCATTTATGGACGGTTTCTCCGGGTACAACCAGATCAAGATGGCACCTGAAGATATGGAGAAGACCACGTTCATTACTCCGTGGGGTACATATTGTTATAAAGTAATGCCTTTTGGGTTGAAAAACGCAGGGGCAACGTACCAGCGGGCGATGGTGACATTGTTTCATGACTTGATTCATAAGGAGATCGAATGTTATGTAGATGATATGATTGCCAAGTCGAGAACAGAAGAGGAACATCTGATTAACCTGAAAAAGCTGTTTGAAAGGTTGAGAAAGTTCCGTCTGAGATTAAATCCAAACAAGTGCACGTTTGGGGTGCGTTCTGGAAGGTTACTGGGTTTCATTGTGAGTGAAAGAGGAATCGAGGTTGATCCTGCCAAGGTGAAAGCAATACAAGAAATGCCTGAACCGAGAACAGAAAAAGAGGTTCGTGGTTTCTTGGGTAGATTGAACTACATTGCAAGGTTCATATCTCACCTAACAGCCACGTGTGAACCAATATTTAAATTGTTAAGGAAAGATCAAACGGTCAGGTGGAATGACGATTGCCAATTGGCATTCGATAAGATAAAAGAATACTTGCAGAAACCTCCGATTCTAATGCCTCCAGTTGAAGGGAGACCGCTGATAATGTATCTGACAGTGCTTGAAGGATCCATGGGTTGTGTTCTCGGTCAACATGACGAGACAGGTAGGAAGGAGCATGCTATTTACTACCTGAGCAAAAAGTTCAATGATTGTGAATCCCGATACTCAATGCTTGAAAAGACATGCTGTGCGCTTGCATGGGCCGCTAAGCGATTGAGGCAATATATGGTTAGGCACACGACCTTGTTGATTTCAAAAATGGATCCTATCAAGTACATTTTCGAGAAACCAGCATTGACAGGCAGAGTTGCACGGTGGCAAATGGTCTTGACAGAGTATGACATTCAGTACACTTCACAAAAGGCCATCAAAGGAAGTATCTTGTCCGATTATCTTGCGCAACAGCCGATGGATGATTACCAACCCATGAAGTTTGACTTCCCTGATGAGGACATCATGTTTCTCAAAGCTAAAGATTGCGAGGAACCCCTTCCGGAGGAGGGGCCAGACCCTGAATCCAAATGGAGTCTGATGTTTGATGGGGCTGTCAATATGAATGGGTGCGGAGTTGGAGCAGTTCTTATCACGCCGGAAGGTGTTCATATGCCTTTCACTGCACGAATAACTTTCGGATGCACCAACAATGAAGCAGAGTACGAAGCTTGTATAATGGGGATCGAGGAGGCGATTAATCTACGGATTAAAACCCTTGATATATTTGGTGATTCAGCTTTGGTAATCAATCAAGTGAAGGGGAGTTGGTACACGCACCAAACAAATCTAGTGCCGTATAGAGATTATACAAGGAGATTGCTGACGTTTTTCACAACAGTGAAACTGTACCACATTCCTCGAGATGAGAATAGGTTCGCTGATGCCTTGGCCACTTTGTCTTCCATGATCAAAGTGCAAGGATGGAACCATGTACCTAAGATTGAGGTATCCCGCCTTGACAGACCAGCATTTGTGTTTGCGGTCGATGCAACGTCTGATGACAAGCCATGGTTTCATGACATTAAGTGTTTCTTGAAAAGTCAAGAGTACCCGTCCGGGGCATCGTCCAAAGACAGGAAGACGTTGAGAAGGTTAGCTGGTAGTTTCTTCTTGAATAAAGATGGCGTGCTGTATAAAAGAAATTTTGACACGGTCCTGCTTAGATGTGTGGATAGACATGAAGCAGACTTGTTGATGATTGAAGTGCACGAAGGCTCTTTCGGTACCCATGCCAGAGGACATGCAATGGCTAAAAAGTTGTTAAGATCGGGATATCATTGGTTGACTATGGAGTCAGATTGTTGCAAATATGCCCGCAAATGCCATAAATGCCAGATCTATGCAGACAAGGTGCATGTGCCTCCAAATCCGTTGAGTATCATGTCGTCGCCTTGGCCGTTTGCCATGTGGGGCATTGATATGATCGGAAAGATTGAGCCTACAGCTTCCAATGGTCATCGTTTCATCTTGGTGGCAATTGATTACTTCACCAAGTGGGTTGAAGCCGCATCCTATGCCAATGTTACAAAACAAGTGGTCGCTCGTTTCTTAAAACGAGATATCATTTGCCGATATGGAGTTCCCGAAAGAATCATTACTGATAATGGTTCTAATTTGAACAATAAGATGATGGCTGAGTTATGCCGGGACTTCAAAATCGAACATCACAATTCTTCTCCGTACCGCCCAAAGATGAATGGCGCGGTCGAAGCGGCCAACAAAAATATCAAGAAGATTGTACAGAAGATGGTTGTCACGTACAAAGATTGGCATGAGATGTTACCATTTGCTTTGCATGGGTATCGAACGTCGGTACGCACGTCCACTAGGGCAACCCCATTCTCACTTGTATATGGTATGGAGGCAGTGCTACCGGTTGAAGTAGAGATTCCGTCCCTCAGAGTTATGATGGATGTTAAGCTAGATGAAGCTGAATGGGTACGAGCCAGATTTGATCAGTTGAGCCTTATTGAGGAAAAGCGATTGGCGGCTGTATGCCATGGGCAACTATATCAGCGTAGAATGAAACAGGCATTTGACCAGAAGGTGCGTCCTCGGGTTTATAAAGTCGGAGATGTGGTACTCAAAAGGATCCTTCCTCCCAATACAGATCACAGGGGCAAATGGACTCCTAATTATGAAGGTCCATTCGTGGTTAAAAAGGTCTTTTCGGGCGGAGCTTTATTGCTTACAACCATGGATGGCGAAGACTTTTCATCCCCTGTCAACTCGGACGTAGTCAAAAAATACTTCGCATGAATAGACCCGCTGGATAATAAAAATAAAAAAAATCCAGGCAAAAAAGGGCATCCCGGCGAACCAAAAACAGAATAAGGTTCGGGCAAAAATTAGGGATATAATTGAAAAAAATTTGTACACCCGGTAAGTTGAAAACCCGAAAGGGCAACTTAGGCAAAAAAGGGTATCCTGGTGGATCGAAAACCTGAAAGGGTGGTCCACACAAAAGAGGGATTTAAGCGAATGACTATGGTCTGAGTTATCTATCCCCCATTACCGTTTGAACAACTGACGTTCTAAAGGATAGGGATTGGTCTGATCATTCCTCAGAAGGCAAGGTCGGGGAGTTTTGAAGACATACTGGTCATAACAGAATGGAAACTCAGTGGAATTCCGTTTTCACATTGCCATTAGGATAGTTTCTTTTCTCAATTTTCAGCGATCACCTCTTTCCAGGGATTGCTTCCAGATGTAATTGCCTATTCTGGGCTCTCAGTCAATAAATTGAATTTCAATAAAAAGCTTTCTATTTTTGTTTTATTGCTTTGTTTGCAAAAACGTCCTATTTTTTGATAAAACATTGCATTTGAAAACATGGCAGCCTTGCAATAACATGTGCAGAAAAAACATTTGAAATTACTTCGAATGTTGAATACTCCCGGATGGTGGATTCTAGCCACGCAATATTCGGGGCATGTGGGCATATTCTTTTGTTGCAGGTAGCAGGTGCAGATGATTTTAAGCACAAGACCAGCAATAAATCACCCCACGCAAAAGACTGGGGCAATTATGGGTAAGGAGATCGGCGTTCATCGGGTCGATCTCAGTGAATTAAGTTCAACTGGGTACCGTTGTATCTTATTAAGTCGATTCTCTCATTCAGTACTTCCAACAACTACAAGCTTTTCTGTGTCGATAACGGTCACAGGTTCCCCAAAAGAGTGGTCTCGTCGACACCGAAACGGATGGTCATTATCCCCGTTGAAATCACTAGGAGTTTGAAGAGGCTAAATCTTCTGTAAAATTCTCTTATGACATCCTCTTCGGGGACAAATTGTTGGTTTTCTTAAGCATGGGGCATGTTGTTTCCCCAGCATGAAGTGTTGATCACCCCCCAGTAGAGTTTGATGGTCATTATCCCCAGCGAAGTCGCAGGAGTTTGAAGAAGCTAAATCTTCTGTAAAATCCTCTTATGACATCCTCTTCGGGGACAAATTGTTTGGTTCCCCAGCATGAAGTGTTGATCATCCCCAGTAGAGTTTGAGGACAGTTGGTCTTCTGTAAAATCCTCTCAAAAGGCATTCCCCAACACGAGACGCTTTAAAGCAGTTTTCTCCAGCAGAGTTTGTTATAAACTCGTCATCCACAACGGAATTGTCTAAAGGAAAGCTCGCCTAACATGGGGCATTGTAGTACTTATCCTAAGCTCGACAGTCATATTCTTCAACAGACTACTGTGGATTTGCTTTGGGTTTCCCCAACAGATCTCTAAGGACTCTTTCTAGCAAGTTGCAGTGGAATGTTCTAACCAGGATTTGCATATCCCTGGCAGAGTAGCCATGATCCCCAACAAGATTGTGTCTCTGGTAATGATCCCCCACAGAGGTCAGCATCGAATCTTGTCAGCAATACTCCCCAGCCGAGTTATAAGGTTGATAATCCCTATAAAGGATCTTGGGTTGAATAAATCCCCAAGCAGAGTTTTAATGGCTCATTTCCCCAGCAGGACGTCATTTAAAAATTCTCATCCCCAGCGGAGTTGCTGTGACCAGAATCCAGCCCCAAACAGATGGAATAATTCCTGGCAGAGTCATCATTCCCTCGTATCTTAAAGTCCAATTTATTGTTGGCAAGCTTGACAATTCGAAGCAGACGGATTGTTCATCCATTCGCCAGCAGAGATATTATCCTTTTAGGAGTCTCCGAGATTAAATCATTGATTGTGGTTCCTCAGCAGAGTCGGCAGAGATGTCTGGCGCAGAGGCAGAGAGTAATTCAATTTTGAAATTCCAAAAGTCCAACAGTGGATTGGCAAAAGTCCGTCTTCGGGTGGCAAAAGTCCAACAGTGGATTGGCAAAAGTCCGTCTTCGGGTGGCAAAAGTCCAACAGTGGATTGGCAAAAGTCCGTCTTCGGGTGGCAAAAGTCCAACAGTGGATTGGCGAAAGGTCCATCTAAGGGTGGCATATTCTAAAAGTCCAATAGTGGATTGGCAAAAGTCCGTCTTCGGGTGGCAAAAATCCAACAGTGGATTGGCAAAAGTCCATCTTCGGGTGGCACGAAGCTGCAAAGTCCACCAGTAGCGTGGCAGGCCAGTAGTCGTCTGGAATTGCATAAAAGACATTATTAAAGTCCACCAGTAGTGTGGCAAGCCAGTAGTCGTCTGGCGTCGTTCAAAAAGACATTTCCAAAGTCCACCAGTAGTGTGGCAGGCCAGTAGTCGTCTGGAGTTGCATAAAAGACGTTATTAAAGTCCACCAGTAGTGTGGCAAGCCAGTAGTCGTCTGGCGTCGTTCAAAAGACGTTATCAAAGTCCACCAGTAGCGTGGCAGGCCAGTAGTCTTCTGGAGTTGCATAAAAGACATTATTAAAGTCCACCAGCAGCGTGGCAAGCCAGTAGTCGTCTGGCGTCGTTCAAAAGACGTTATCAAAGTCCACCAGTAGTGTGGCAGGCCAGTAGTCGTCTGGAATGGCATAAAAGACATTATTAAAGTCCACCAGTAGCGTGGCAAGCCAGTAGTCGTCTGGCGTCGTTCAAAAGACGTTATCAAAGTCCACCAGTAGCGTGGCATGCCAGTAGTCGTCTGGAATTGCATAAAAGACATTATTAAAGTCCACCAGCAGCGTGGCAAGCCAGTAGTCGTCTGGCGTCGTTCAAAAGACAGATCTCTCCGACGTTTCATCGAAGATTCAATCCAGCAGTCTCGTTGGGTTTATATCCCTTTTCTTCTTCATCATCCAGAGCAAATTTTTGGTTATATTTGGTATTCAATCACTATATACCTTGAAAGTCCGAAAGCAATTGCTTTCAGGCATTCAGGTCTACAGCGCTTGAATAGGGGCAGCTGTAATACCCCAAAATTTGCTTTCCCCTTTTGTCATCATAGCATGGCATTATCATTTATCATATCATATCCACCTCATTAACATTGCATTGCATTTAACATAGAAAAATGAAGCATGGCATCCTCCTTACCATCAGGGCATGTGATCAGGTGGGAGGTGGACAATCAAGAGATCATTCAAAGCACAAAAAGGTCAGTCAAGTGCCCTCAAGGCAAGCCAAGAGGTCTTTCATGTCTCATACCATCTCAATTGATCATCCACAACCTCAAGGATAAGAGATACAATGGGAGATTGAAGCATTACATCTTTCACTATGCAAGAGGTTCAAAAACTGAAGGAAAACCCTCAAAAGAGATAGCTCATTGATTCAAAATCATCCTCAAGTGGCATTTCTCATCATCCTTTAAGAGGATACACAACATACTCTGAGGAATTTGAAATTGAAGACTGCACATTTTTCTCCTAGGAGGTGGGCACCAAAACTAGGGTTTCCCATTAAATCAGGGAATCTTTGATTTTTTGAACAAAACTTGATGTCATGGTATTCCATATGTCCTTAAGTGTATGTATGTGGAAAATTGCATCTCAATTGGTTTTAGAAGTGGTTCAATTGGAAGAAAGATCAAGAATCAGAGAAATTGGGGCAAAGTCAAATAATCAGAGGAAAAAGTCAACTCTTGACTTTTTGAGCCCAAAATCATGAAATTCATGTTACATATGTCCAATGTACAAAATTTGGTCAAGAAACTCCAAAGGAATCATGAAAAAATCAAGATGTGGAAAGTTGCCATTTTTGGGTGAAGTAGGGTTACTAAAAATAGTAAGTTTTGGCCATTTTGCATCAGAGTTTGAACCAAGGCCATTTAAAATTGAAGCATCAAATGAAAATTCCACCAGGTCACAACAAAAGGTCTTGCTTTAAGCTTCAAATCCATGTGTAGAACATCTCAATTGGATAAATATTGAGGGAGATATGATGGATCAAAGTTGGAAGAAAGTAGGCCAAAACTAGGTCATGACCAAGAATTTTCAGGTCACGCGCACATCATTTCCTCAAACAGTTGGTGTGCCAAAAGTCAAGCCTAATTTCTCCAAGAAGAAAGCTCCAAATGAGAAAATTTTCAACATCAAAGTTGTTCTTTGTAGTGTCATCTTCAATATTGATGTTGGGAAAATTTTGAATTGATCAAGCTATGAGTGAGTTATAGTGGTCTCAATTTAGTGTGTTCAGACTGAAATTCCATGCACCAAGCAGCCTTGTCAACCGACCAACTGTCTTGCCTACAAACCAGTCCCAAACCTTGATGCTCCAAGTTGCTTTTCACCAATTTCCAAGCCTCAATTCAATTCAATTTTCACCCCAAACTTGTTCCATGATATCTCCTCTTCCATTTGGCATCAATACCTCTTTGTTTCATTCACAAACTAGAGATAAATTCTTGGCCAAACCATTAAACCTTGGGCTGCTAAAAACCAGAAAAAATGAATGTTGTTGTTGTTGTCTCAGCTTGCTCGTGCATTGCTCACCCTCCAACTCTTTCTTCATTTAACCAAACACTCATCACATGTCCATACACATGAGCACGTACCATGCACGAAAATAGAAAAAGCAACTTGCTGAACAAGTTTGGTGAGACAGCCGTGCAATGTCAGTTCATTTTCACTTCCACCATAACACCATGGACCTCCACCACTATAGCACAACCACAGCTGACTCGCCCTAACTAACTTGGCTCAGTTAGTTAGAGGCAGCTCAGTTAACTCAACTTGGACTCAGTTGACTCACTCACTTAACCACCTCTGGTTCATTTCTAACTCACACTATAAAGCCAAATTTCACTCACATTTCTGAAAACAACTTCAGTTTTCAACCACATTCTCTCAAAAACACTTCAGAATTCTCCTCTCACTCTCTCTGATTTTTCTCATCTTCCTCTCCACGATTTCATCTTCATTGTGATTTCATTCCTCATGGCTTAGTGTGATTGAATCAAGAACAACAAGAATAACTCCATTTATGCAAGCTTAGCCTCACTGCAATCTTGGTATGCTTTCATCAATACGTGAGTCAGAGGCATTTATTTTGCTAAAGGTGGAAATCTAGAAGCTGAAAGTATCAAGCTCTTCCCTGGTCTTCTCAACATCTCAAGGTTCTCCACATTTTCAGGTTTCATCATGCACTTTTCTTCATTCGATTCTCTTTAGTTTTGATTTATTTTTGCTGTTTTAAGCTTGATAGAAGCTTTACTCCAACCGGCTAGTTGATAGGCCTTCTAAAGGCTTAGTTGCAAAACCTAGGGCATAAATTGATCTCCTCTGTTCTTGCTATGTGTGTGTTTTTTGTGGATTTCATGAGCATATCCATGATGTACGTGAGCTCAGCATCATTTTGATATACGTTTTGTGCATTTTGGTGAGGTTCGAAAGTTGCAGGTGGTGGCTGTTGGCCGGAGAAGGTGACCGGAGGTCCCCTCCGGCCGGTGACTGTTATGACTAGGGTTTATGCACGTTTTAATCTTGTCCATTCATTTTCCATGATCGTGTGGTCCAAAAGTTGACAGCACATTAAAATTCACGTGCAAATCATGTGCACCATTTCTGAATTTACTTAAACATTGTGTGGCATGGTACATGGTAGCGAGTGTGTGTCCTCATCCGCATGTGTTGGATCTGCGTACTTTGACTTTGGCTTGACCTTGACTTGATCTAATGGCTATTGATGAGTCAATTTTGTTGACTGGAGTGCATGGTTACTATGGTGTTTTGCGCGTAATTGGACCTATGACAGATTGTTATTTACACCCCACGCTTCTAAGGCCCAAACGAATTGAACTATGGATTTGCTATGTTTGCACCCCATTCACATTGCATTTCATATTTTATTTTCATTTTTGCTACACGTTTCATAATTGATTTTTAAAAATATCAAACATCAGCATAAAATTCCACAAAAATTCATGAGTATCACTAAAACGTTTAGGAAATTTTCCATGATTTTATTTCTTGATTTTATGACCTTTTTACCCCTGGTCCATAATTTTCTTTGAATTTCCATTTAGATGCATTCTAAGCATGATACATGAATTTGTTTAATTTTGTTCTTGCTCATTACAAACTGTTTTGACATGATTCTTTTTGCATTGATTCACTAATACATTGAAGCATGTTAGATGATTTTTGTTTGATTTTTTAGGTCACTTTATTACATGTTTTGATGCCTATATTTGCACCACTTTGCATGATGTTTCAATTTGACCTAATTGCTTTGTTTGAAGTCATTTTGCTCTGAATTTTTACATGCTATCTTGATGTATGATGCATTTCTGACCTAGGCATTCCAATAATATGCTGGCATAATTTTCATGAATCCATTTGGTTTTTGTTTGATGCATTACATTGGAAGTATAATACATGTCCTGTCATTTTAACTTTAGTGCATGTTTACATGAATTCTTTTGTGCATATTTGTATGAGCATTTGCATAGTTGTGTGAGTCATTCATATGATATTATAGGTCTTTGATACACATTATAGGTCATCTTTACATGTTCATTTCAATTTGAACTTTGTGCATCATTAACATGTATTGTTTGCACTTTCTTTTTGAACTTTCATTTCAATTCTTCTTATATTACTTCTTGAATGTCTTGAAGTTGATTCATAAATACTTTGGAGATGTTTATAAACCATTTTCCATTTCATTTCAATTCTGATCCATGGATTACATGTTCCATTTGTACATATTTCTTCTTTTCTCTTTCATCTTTCATTCTTCCTTTTCTTATGATATCATGTTCTAATGTCATGGAGGATGTTTGTTGTCTATCCACTTGAGTTTGATTGGTAATGGCCATTTGTTCTCATATGATGTACATTCTGGTTGTGGCCCTAAGATTTGTTTTCTCATTTAATTCTTTTGAGTTTTATGATGCATTACATGTTCTTTTACTTCTTATACTTCTTATACATGTTTACTAACCATGTAGGGGCTTTGGTAAGTTTCAATTGAGTGTGGATAAGGAATCCACATTCAACTTCTATCTTTTCTCTTTTACAATTCCATTCTATGTTTTGTTAAGCACTTATGTGTTTTCTTTTAATAACTCATTACTTTCCCTTTTTGAATTACAATTCATCTTCTACTTTAGAAGTGAATTGTTTAATTCATTCTTTCTTTAGACTTTAGGTTGAAACCTCACAAACCTTAGGATCACTCCCTTAACTAATCAATTAGGATTGAGTCTTAGTCCATATAGATTTTTACCTTTATCCTCCCTTGAGTCTCTTTTCTAATCTCAAAGAAAATTCAAAGTATCTAATAAAGGTAGGCACTTATTGCATTTAGGCCTTTCATATAAAGAAAAGATTATAAGGGGTCTTCTCTTATAATCTTAAAATGTGTAGCATATGGCCCATCTTAGGTCAATGTGTTACATATTTGATCTTGTATGAGGGACTTAAATGCAATACTTGTTGAAGGTGCAAATAATAAAAAACACTTCTTCACTTCATAATCAACAAAACACTTAATAAACACAAGTATGCTAGTGTGTTTGAACCTTGACAATTGGAACTAAGTGTGGGGGTCTTCTTCACTCTTAGTGTGCATTCTTACCCATTCCATCTTGGAATGTGAGAATGTACACATTCCAATGGCTAAGATCCAGATACACTGTCATATGCAAACAAATGAAAAGACTCTTAAAAGACAAAAACCAACAATAACGTCTTTCCTTCGGGAATTCTTTTCTCACCTCACTCAGTCTCAGCGTACGAACGTGCTTCTACTCGTTCTCTTGCAAGATGGTAACGCACTCGGACCAGCGAGCCTGCAAACACCTGAGCTAGAACGTTAGTCGTTCCTAAAAAACACAAACAATCCATCCCTAGTGAGGGGAACTACGTCGCTCTGATTCTCATGCTCCCGATGAGATACGTAGGCAATGGGGTAGGGCCCATGCGAGCACTTCTTTTATTTTCCCTACATTTGTTTCTCGTTCCTCTTCCATTCTTTCTCCTTTCTTTCTTTCAGTTCCTTTTCCAGTATCCTTTTCTTTACACCCTTTGATCGAGCAAGCAAGCGTGGATCCCATCGGGTACGATGGACGTGAGGGGGTGCTAATACCTTCCTCTCGCGTAACCGACTCCCGAACCCAGTTCTCTTGGTCGTAAGACCATGCTCTATCCTTTCTCTCAGGTTTACGCGGTGTTTCCTTTCCCCCCGTGGGATAAATACACATTGCTGGCGACTCTGTTTCGGTGCCACTTTTGCGTTTGTACTAGGATGAAAATCCCGGGAGCGACACACGCCACCTTTGAGCGTACTCCTTAAAGGTTTCCTTGTTCTTTTGCGACATCGATCTGAGTTGATCTCTGTCGGGTGCCATGTCCAAATTGTATTTGTATTGTTGAACGAAGGCAGTGCCAAGATCTCTGAATGTGCTGATCGTGGCACGGTTTAAACCCATGTACCATTTGAGTGCGGCACCGATTAAACTATCCTGAAAGTAGTGAATCAGTAGGTCCTGATTCTCCGTCTGAGCTGACATCCGCCGAGCGTACATCACCAGATGGCTTTGAGGGCAAGAGTTACCCTTGTACTTTTCAAAGTCGGGCACTTGAAATTTGTGCGGAACTTTCACATTGGGGACCAAGCAGGGGTCTGCGGCGTCCTTTCCAAATAAATCCTGACCGCGAATGGCTTGCAGCTCCTTCTGCATTTCCAGGAACTGCTCCTGGAATTCCTCTATTCGGTCAAACATAGTTTACTTCTTACCAGAAGGTATCTGTGGAATCTGTCCTTCCGGGACAGTGTTCACCATAGGGGGTGGGACCGTGACTACGGTAGTGAGTCTTGGCGTCTCCCGAAGTTTGTAACCTTCTGGAGTCTTCAGTATGCCCCTGGCATCTTCGCTTTCCCGAAGTTTGTAACCTTCAGGCCCAGCGGCTTCTATTGTGATTCCCTGATCTTTAGTGATCGGCGGAATATATCCTTCCGGGATATAGTTAACAGGCATGCCCCAAGGACGATCTTTCGGCATTTGATACCTAGGATCATACTTCTCTACTATGGGCGTCTAGGTGATCTCTGAGATCACAGTCCTTTGTAGCTGAGCTTCTGCCATGGCTTGCATGTCGTTATGAAGCTTTCTCATATCCTCTCTCAGAGCATCGATCTCTTCTTTCAACTCTCTGTTTTCTTCCTCAAGATCATCCATCTTTTTTTTGACGATTGGCCCGAGTATTTTATGAATGAGACAGTTTGACTCTAGAACCGAGACACAAACGTGAGATTCGTATGTAAGAAGAATACGCGATGTGAGAATGATGAATGCAATGATTATATTAATTGTTTAAGGTTTAATCAAAATAAACTTCGACAATTAGATTGTAAATATCAAACGGTGGGGAAACCCCTTTTAATTGAATTCAAAGGATTACAGAAATGGAAATACAGTAGATTACAAGGTGCAGAAACAGAAACCTAAACTAATGGGTCCTGAGTCCTCTCTGAAGAGAAATCGGGTGCTGATTCTGGTATCTTCCTTTTCTTTGACCGGGGCTCTTGGGCCGTTGTCGGGTTGTCATTCCTTTGCCAGGTGTAAGAAGCGAGCAAATTCCTTTGGTCATCTTGATTCTCTACAGCATGTTGCTCCAAAATTTCAATCAGAGCATCCTTATCTTTCAGTAGTTGCTGTATTTTGATGCACTCTACGTTGAGGGTGTGGTACTTGTTCTTCCAAGACCTTCTCTCCTTTTGAACTTTATTGAGAGTAACCTGAAGCTTTTCAGTTTCCGTCATGAAGTACATGACAGATTCCCTCGGCGGAAGAATTCTGTAACGAGGATAAGGCATCTTTAGCTTGAGAGCTCTAGTTTGTACCCAGTGGAGATAAGGCTCCACCGAGACACAGCCCAGTTTTCCTAGTGACTCTCGTCCTTTCTTATGAACATGCTTCCAGGCGTGCACTATTTTCGTCTTTAGTGCTCTGTCATTTTCTCCTTCCTTGAAGAAAAGACCTTCCAGATGAACACCCCGTGGGACGTGTCTCATCGGGTATCCAAATTGACGATGAACGAGAATTGGATGGTAATTGATTCCTCCCTTAGTTCCTATAAGGGGTACGTTGGGGAAATTTCCACAACAGTCAATGATCCTGATTCCATCATAGATCCTATTACACCAATCTATATCAGAGTTGGTATAAGGGACATGATCTTTTGCGACCAACGTAAGGCACTCTTACAATCCCAAAAAGCAGCAGACTTGGGCAAGTGAGAGATAAACCATTTGTAAACCAGAGGTACACAGCATGTGATCTCCCCTCCGCTGTACAAATTTCCCAAGTGTACAGAATGATACGTATCTGCGAGCAAAGTCAGCACAGGGTTTCCAATGAGAAAAACCTTAATGGAGTTGATATCGACGAAATTATTAATGTTGGGAAACAAAAATAACCCGTAGGTGAGCAAGACAAATATGCTTTCAAAAGCAGTCACGTTTCCTATACTGGCAAAATACAGGGCTTTCTTAGTCAAGAACTGGGCTGGCAAACCTTGGATGCCACCCTTGGTAGTTAAGTGAGTTCTGACCTTAGACTCGTCCAAATGAATTGCTCTTGCAATGGTCTGATTCTTTGGAATTTCTTCCAGTCCAGAAAATGGAGCTCGATCTGTAATATGTAAATCGATCAGATGAGAATACTCCTCCAGCGTTGGTGCGAGCTGGTAATCCGGGAATGTGAAACAGTGATAAACCGGATCATAAAATTGAATGAGCGCATCCATGATTCCCTCAATCACATGGACTCTTAACAGTGGTATCAAACCTCCGTGCTTGGCTCTGAAAGCCTCAGGGTTAGTGATCACCCTCGCTAACCTTCTCAAATCCTCTAGCTTTGGAACCTTGAAGGTATACCTATAGGTTCTCCTTCTACCGAAATCCATTAGCACAGTCCTTTTCTATGATATTTGCAATCACAGTCTTAGTTTAATTTGAAAAACAGAACGACTAGAAGAGAAATTTTTTGAATGTTTTTAATGTTTTTTAAATGAATGCATGAATGCAGCACACAAAAACATAGAAAAAACATGCGGTCAAAGGGTCGTTGTCATGAAGTCAAGGCTCTACCCATCCCCAAAGGTTTATACTAGGGTGATTTTTGTACCTGTACTCATTATCATCAGCTCCTCCCAGGAAAGCAAAACAACAAGCGGATCGCCAGCGAGTTGTAGAGCAATCTTAGAGTAAGTGCCATTCACCGAGAATAGATCACCAGCCTCAAATGAGGGTAGTATCGCGTAACAACTATTCCCGATGTTTCCGCACTACAAAAGGGTTTGGCTCCTCAGCTTCTCAGACATCACAATCGGCCCATTGTCTAGGTGAGAGAATGGGTTGCATTGGTCAGCCTCCACTGAGGTTGATAGTCGACCTCGTCGCCATCACTTATCTTAAGTGTATACTCGATCTTTCCACATGCGACATCACACGCATTCCCATTAGTAGAAAAATAAACACGTATAGCAATTAGGAAAAGCAGTATATATATTTGTCCTAATCATCCTAGACTTTTAAAAGCTAAGAATCTTAAGTTCCTGACAGAAAATGGTTTCCCGGCGGAGTCACCAATCTGTGGTTTCATTCCAAATTAACGGCGTTTTGACCTAAGATCCTAGTGACGTCAAGGTTTCCACCTAGGGGAAAAAAAAGAACAAGATCCCTAAAGAGACCTGCGCAATCCCCAGCAGAGTTGCCATTTTTCTGTAGCGATTGATTTTTGGATGTGGTTGCAAAGCACGATCGCTCTAGTACTACAGTTTGATTCATTTTTTATCCTATTAAAGCTGATGAAGGAAGGGAAATAGATGTCTCCAATTAACTCTGCTTGCATACTGAGTTTAAACAGCGGTCTGTTAGGTTACAGATGCTATAAAGATTTGGGGTTTGTCCTAGGTTATTTTGTTTACGAGAGGTGCTTTAGGCTATTGGTTGAGATGTTAGGACGGATATGTAGCGAGCGATTTTGGACGCGGTTCTTAAGCGCTGGTCGCTCTCTGCGGTTTGAGCTTAAAACTACAGGTCGATTCATTTTTATCCTATTGTGAGCTGATGAAGGAAGGGAAATAGATGTCTCCAATTAACCCTGCTTTGCATACTGGGTTTAAACAGCGGTCTGTTAGGTTACGGATGCTATCAATGTGGGGGGCCTTTGTACTGGTTATTTGTATTTTCGCCAATACTGGTTTTTATCTAGGCAGAAGGTTTCTGGCGGGGAACAAGGATTAGGATGTTAGGACTGATGCTTTTTTGATAGATACATGAGATTATGGGATTTTGGGTTTTTGTTTAGTGTGCTCGCTAAGATCTTTCTTTCAATCTTATGCCTATGTATTCCCATTTACCGAAATAGGGAAATCAGAGCGTTCGTAGTTCCTCCTATTCTATGGGAGGAAATGGGTGTTTTTGGTGTCTTGTTCAAAGCCCAAGACGTGAAGCGAAAGGTGATTTGTATCTTGTTCAAAGCCCAAGATGTGAAGTTGAAGGTCCCAACTTTAGAGAGAATTTGTCACCTCTAAAGAGGGGGTTGTATGTCACAACTGTTTATAAAGGAGAATTACTTTAACCGGGATATGTAAATCCGACGATGCCATAATTTCCTTTATAGGGGTTTTTAACCTGAAGGAGAAGACTTTAACTCAGTGTAGAGTAATGCCATCTTTCCTTAGGAATTTCTCATTCTAAAAGAGGGACAGTGGCATGGATGTAGATGATCCAGAGGCTTGCCGCTTACAGCGATTAGATGAAAGGGAAGGAGTTGTTGATGTTTGTGTACTGTGAACGAGGCACAGCTTTGATGCTAAAAGGTTAATTGGATTAACCAGTGGTTTTCTTATACAAAGCCTAAGAGGAGGCTAATATGTGTCTCGTACAAATCCCGAGAGAGAGCCTAAAAGGTTTTGACTCGACGATGGAATCTTTTGGTATCTCGTATAAAGCCCGAGATGAAGGCTATTTGACTCAACAAGAGAGTTTTTTTTGTATCTCGTACGAAGCCCGAGATGGAGGCTGAAATTTTCTTGGCTCACTAAGAACCTTTTTGTATCTCGTATAAAGCCCGAGATGGAGGCGAAAGGGGTAATTGACTCAACGAGGGAGTCTCTTATGTGTCTCGTACAAAGCCCGAGAGAGAGGCTAAACGTTTGCTTCGCTGGGAAGAATCATTGTACAAAGCCCAAGAGGCGGTTATAGTGACTGTTTCAGTTGAGTGACAGATCCAATATACTGATTTTAAAGAGAAAATTAGTTCTTATATGAGCAATACTGTACTCAGGGATTCGGGTTATTCCTGTTCTTTAAGGAAGCGGGAAATCCGAAGGGTATTGAGACTGTCTGAGTTTGCGGGTTTCCTTCCTATTTTTGAAGGGGTCACTTGAGAATGTCTTTGAGACTCAAGGAGATTAGACTGTCCAAGTCTAGGGTTTTATCTTTTATACTATGCTTTGAGAAACAATAGTAGACTCTATGAAAGGACTGGTCTATGAAGATGACTAAGTCCTGTTCCTATACCTCTAGGAGGTCGTCAGGACAATTTGTACGAAGCCCAAGAGGAGGCTGGAAACTTTTAAGAAGCCGCCGGGTCCTTGTATTAATCCCAAGAGGAGGCTATCATTCCCGGAGGAAGAGATCATTATACAAAGCCTAAGAGGAGGCTGTGAATACTTCTAAGAAGCTGAGAGGGTCCTTGTACTAAGCCTAAGAGAAGGCGGGGTTGCTTTTAGGAAGCCTGTGGGTCCTTGTACGATGCCCAAGAGGAGGCCGATGCTTTTAAGAAGCCCATGGGTCCCCAAACCCCGAGAAATTCAAGGCAATGCTATTCACCGAGAATAGATCAAACTCAGGAAAGTTCGAGAATTTGGAAGAAACTCAAGAGATGCAATTCACGGAGAAGAGATCATCTCTGGGGAATAGAGTTTCTTTGACAACTTCTACAAGTGACAGTCTATGAAAGGGTTCACAGGGAATGCTGCCTTTCATGTCTCCATATTGTTTAACCCCAAGAGGAGGGAAGACTGTGTCTGGTAATCCTATGGGGATCTAGTTTAGACTATTTCTAAGAGTGATCAACGGCTTTACCTACTGCTAGACGTAGTTGCCGAGGAAACTCTAAATATCTATACTATTATTACACAGTTGATATGAGTTTATGAAAGAAGACTTACAGCGAAACAGCCCCACAATACAGTTATATGTATATGAAAGCAGTAAATGAAAGCAATAACCACTTACTCGGTTGTAGAGCTTCCATGCTGTTTGGTTAGTTGTTCAACAAAGAAAGATTGAAAACAACAGTATATTCAAAATCAACGGAGAAAGTGCTTTGAAAAAGAAAGATTTGGGGCTTACAGCTCAAGGAGAGGCCCAGGGTTTTATCGGTGAGCGCACTGTTTGAATTTGTTCAGAGGGACTTATACAAGTGTCTGAGGCCCAAAATGTTTTCTGTACAAAGGGATGGGTCTTACACTCTCTCAAGAGGCCCAAAAGGTTTAAAGAAAAAGAGTGGGGCTTATAACACGAGGGTAGGCCCAATTGATTTTTCCGTTTAAAAATGGCGATCGCGCTGAGGTTTTCTTTTAACGCAGAGGGACTTATACAATAAGTGTGGCCCAAATGATTTTTGGTTTAAAGGGGGTTGGGTCTTACACTCTATTAGAGGCCCAAAATGTTTTTAATGGGTCTTATAGCTCAAGGAGAGGCCCAAGGTTATTTTTCAAAAGGCGACGATCGCGTCGTTTGTTTTTTACGGTATCGGGACTTATACAATACACTGAGGCCCAAAAATGATTTGGTCAAGAAAGGATTGGGTCTTACACTCTATTAGAGGCCCAAAGTGTTTTGAAAATGATTTATGAGGGTTGAATGAATCCAAAAACCCTAATTTATTTTCAAAAATGTATTTAATTGAATAAAAATTCAATTAAAATGATCAAAATTTGTTTAACATGTGAAAAACAAATTGTGATTTTGGATTAATGCTTCAAAAATTAAGTATTGACCTACAAAATAATTAGAAAGCATTAAAAGTTGCAAAATCAATGTAGAAAAAATATTTAGTATGTCAAAAACAATTAAAATATTAATTCTTTGCAAAAATATCAATTATATGAAATAAATAATATTTTTGGGATTTTTTGGGAAAATAAAATATTTTAACATTTTTGTAAATTATTAAAAAAAGAATCAACTCAAAATCATTAAAACTCAGAGAGAAATTAATTTTTGAATCAATTAAATAAAATCACAAAATTCAAATATTTGAATTATTCAAAAAATGGCGCCAAGAACACACCAAGAACACGCGCGTGTTCTGGGTTTGGCTGATTTGCATTTTCTCCTCAATCTCACTGAATACTTGATTATAACATGCAATCCACATATCATTATGCTCGTCTCAACCTCACGATCATGTCTATAACACTTAATTTCATTTAAATTAAACATAAAACATGAAATCACGAAGAAACCTCAAGAACCCTAATTTCTGCATGAAGGCTAGGATTTTTGATACACGATTCAAACAATGCAATTAATTGAGGGAAAACATTCCATGCATGATTATGAACATATGGCCAAATTATTGTGCGAGGAAATATTCATAGATTGAGAGATGACCAAGTATGTGCTTACCTCTAAGCCGTGACAGCAAGTGCAATGTGATTTTTGATTTGAAGGTGTTACAGATGAGTGGTGATGATCTGAACAGCTTCCCTACACCCTATGGAGTGTGTTTGGATGGTTGAACTTGATTGAAATTGGCTGGATCACTTTGTGGTACCTCAGCTGCACTTTGGTTAAAACCTTGAGCAACCAGCTGGTATTTTGTGAAATTGGTGTTTCAGAAGTGATCTAAGTGTTTGATCAGCTCATATGTGATGTATGTGAGGTGTGTGAGTGATTGGTTTGATTAGAAAAGCTCTCAAACTCAAAACCCGATAGTGACTTGCCTTAGAAGGCAAAATTGGAGTGAAAGAAGAGATTTTGAGGAAAGCATCTGTTTGATGGCTTTGGTGTACTCAAACTGATCACAATTGAGCTATATTTATAGTAGAGCAATTTTGTTTTGCAAGGAATAGTGAATGGCAGCTGGTAAGTAGGTTTGGCCAATGTTGGCAAATGAAAATCCAAGTCTCCTCTAGCCATTGACTAGAGGTTAGGGAACAGAGCTTTGGTTCCCTTGGTCTTGGATAAGTCTTGACTGATTTCAGATGAGAATGGCTCATTCCATGCCACCTTGATGCTTCCATTGAATGCTTCAATCCAAATTTGGAGTCTTGTCCCTATTTTGGTCATTCTAGGTTCAACATGCTATTTCTTGTTCCATGGACTTTGGAGGCTTGGCTCAGTGATTGTCCCCTTTAGATTCAATCCTCAGATGTGTCCAAGTGGATAGGAGCATTTGAATTTGACTGATTTTAGCAAATCGAGCCAAAATGCAAAATCTGCCTTGCCTTTGACAGATTTCAGCAAGGCAACTTGCCAATGTCATATCTCATGGTGTAAGTTGAATTTGGTAATGCTCTTGGCCATTTTGGAAAGCCCTTACATGATACAAAAACTGTTTGAACAAGTTTGGTTTTGATCTCTTTTGATTCCAAGTGAAAAATCCCTCTACATTTGGCAAAAAGTGAAGCAAAATCTGACTTAGTGAAATTTTCACTAAGTGTTGGAACAAAGTGTGATTTCTTGATTTTGATCACTCCATAACTCAAAATCCTTAATGAATTGGACTTAGGTCTAGTTGAAGTTTTTGTAGAGGGTAATGAGGGCTACAAATCCATCTTTGGATGAGAAAAAATGGCCATGGGGTTTAGGAGTTATGGTCCTCCAAAGTTGGTGTATTAGTGGTACTTTTTCCATAACTTAGAAAAATTTCTAAGTTTTATGGTTACCCCTTTTACAAGTTATCCCACTTTTCTTGATTTTTCTTGATGAATGATGATTCAAATCATACATTAACATCATTTTAGGGTTAAAAATCCATAATTGTGAAAAATCTCAAAAAGTCAAAGTTGACTTTTGTGCACAGTTGACTTTTTATCAGATGAATTCCAAATTGTGCAATTCTTCAGGAAATCATGTCCTTGACCTAAATCAAACTTGATGGACATGTTCCAAGGGTGTCATAGGGTATATTAGGGCATGTCCTAGGGTTTGGGAGCATGTTCTGGTCAAAAGTCAAAGTTACAGTTGACTTTCCTCGCGAAACCCTAATTGTGGTGCAGATGAAATTGAGACTTGTTGCTCAAGCTTCTTGGATTAATCCATTGTTCCAAATGGATCAATATAGTTCATTAGAGACCCTCAAACCCTCTCTTGAGGTCTTGGTTCATAATTTGTCCCAAAAGTCAACTTAGGGGTGAATTAGGTCAAGAAACCCTAATTCCTGATTTTTGATGTATGCATCCCCTGAGGTCAAATTGACTTGATGCTTGGGTCCATGAGGTTCCATGGAGTATATTAGGATATGTTTTAGATCTTTGGCTTATGCCCAGATGAAAATTTCCATCTGGAGTCCCTGGTCGACCAAAACCCTAATTTGGTGACACTGGCGATCTTGAGACTTGATCCACCTAGAAGGGAGCAGCCTTGTACTTAATCCTTGAAGTGGGAGTCCTTTTGATCCATTATGGATGTTTGAGAGGTTAGACAAGTTGAAGATCATGTCATTCCTTGATTGATCCTTTGTCTAAGAACTCTTAGATGGCTTGAAACCCTAATTTTGATTGTAGTGAATGCTCAACAACCCTTGAGGCATTTGGTGAGGCATGATGGTTCATCCATATTGTGATGATGATTTGCACAATGATGGGAAACTTTAGTGGTCAAAATTTGGGGTATTACAGGATATATATGAAAGTATGGGATTTTGGGTTTTTGTTTAGTGTGCTCGCTAAGATTTTTCTTTCAATCTTATGCCTACGTATTCCCGTTTAGCGAAACAGGGAAATCAGAGCGATCATAGTTCCTCCTATTCTATAGGAGGAAATGGTTGTTTTGGTGTCTTGTTCAAAGCCCAAGACGTGAAGCAAAAGGTGGTTTGTATCTTGTTCAAAGCCCAAGATGTGAAGCTAAAGGGTTCATTTGTATCTTGTTCGAAGCCCAAGATGTGAAGCTAAAAGTGTTGACCTTAGAGAGAATTTGTCATCTCTAAAGAGGGGTTTGTCTATTACGACTGTTTATAAAGGAGAATTACTTTAACCGGGATATGTGAATCCGGCAATGCCATAATTTCCTTTATAGGGGATTTCAACCTGAAGGAGAAGACTTTAACTCAGTGTAGAGCAATGTTATCTTTCCTTAGGAATTTCTCATGCTAAAAGAGGGACATTGGCATGGATGTAGATGATCCAGAGGCTTGCCGCTTACAGCAGTTCGATGGAGGGGAAGGAGTTGTTGATGTTTGTGTACTGTGAACGAGGCACAGTTTTGATGCTAAAAGGTTAATTGGATCAACCAGTGGTTTTCTTATACAAAGCCTAAGAGAAGGCTATTATGTGTCTCGTACAAAGCCCGAGAGAGAGGCTAAAAGGTTTTGACTCAATGAGGGAATCTTTTGGTATCTCGTATAAAGCCCGAGATGGAGGCTATTTGACTTAACAAGAGAGTTTTTGTATCTCGTACGAAGCCCGAGATGGAGGCGAAAGGGTGATCGACTCAACGAGGGAGTCTCTTATGTGTCTCGTACAAAGCCCGAGAAAGAGGCTAAACGTTGTTAACTCCGCTGGGGAGAATCATTGTATAAAGCCCAAGAGAGAGGCTAACTTCACTGGAGAAGGATCATTATACAAAGCCTAAGAGGAGGCTGTGGCGACTGTTCAGTTAAGTGACAGGTCCAGTAGACTGATTGTTAAAGAGAAAATCAGTTCTTATATGAGCAACATTGTACTCAAGGATTTTATTCGAGGATCCGGGTTATTCCTGTTCTTTAAGGAAGTGGGAAATCCGAAGGGTATTGAGACTGTCAGAGTCTACGGGTTTTCTTCCTATTCTTGGCGGGGTCACTTGAGAATGTCTTTGAGACTCAAGGAGATTAGACTGTCCAAGTCCAGAGTGTCATCTTTTGTACTGTTCTTTGAGAAACAGTAGTAGACTCTATGAAAGGACTGTTCTATGCAGATGATTAAGTTCTGTTCCTATACCTCTAGGAGGTCGTCGGGACAATTTCTACGAAGCCCAAGAGGAGGCTGGAAACTTTTAAGAAGCCGACGGGTCCTTGTACGAAGCCCAAGAGGAGGCTATCATTCCCGGAGGAAGAGATCATTATACGAAGCCTAAGAGGAGGCTGTGAATAATTCTAAGAAGCCGAGAGGTCCTTGTACTAAGCCCAAGAGGAGGCACGGTTGCTTTTAGGAAGCCTGTGGGTCCTTGTACGATGCCCAAGAGGAGGCCGGTGCTTTTAAGAAGCCTGTGGGTCCCCAAACCCCGAGAAATTCAAGGCAAACTATTCACAAGGAATAGATCAAGTCAGGAAAGTTCGAGAATTTGGAAGAAACTCAAAGATGCCATTCAGGGAGAATACATTCATCTCTGGCGGTAGAGTCTCTTGACAATTCCTAATGAGGATAGCTGAAGAGAAGACTGTATCTGGTGATCCTATTGGGGATCTAGTTGTCTATTTCTACGAATAAACGAAACGGCGTCACCTAGTTCTAGACGTAGTGGCCGGGGATACTCTAAATATCTATACTATTATTACATAGTTGATATGAGTTTATGAAAGAAGACTTACAGTGAAACAGCCCCACAATACCGTTATATGTATATGAAAGCGGTAAATGAAAGCGTATAAACACTTACTCGGTTGTAGAGCTTCCATGCTGTTTGGTTAGTTGTTCAACAAAGAAAGATTGAAAACAATAGTATATTCAAAATCAAAGGAGAAAGTGCTTTGAAAAAGAAAGATTTGGGCCTTACAGCTCAAGGAGAGGCCCAAGGAGAGTGCACTGTTGACTTTGTACAGAGGGACTTATACAAGTGACTGTGGCCCAAAAATTGTTTCCTGTACAAAGGGATGGGTCTTACACTCTCTCAAGAGGCCCAAAAGGTTTAAATAAAAAGAGTGGGGCTTATGACACGAGGGTAGGCCCAGTTGACTTTTCGTTTAAAAATGGCGATCGCGCCGAGATTTTCTTTTAACGCGAAGGGGCTTATACAATATCTGAGGCCCAAATGATTTTGGTTAAAAGGGGGTTGGGTCTTACACTCTATTAGAGGCCCAAAAGTTTTGAATGGGTCTTATAGCTCAAGGAGAGGCCCAAAAGGTTTTTTTTTTCAAAAGGCGACGATCGCGCCGTTTGTTTTTGACGGTATCGGGACTTATACAATACACTGACGCCCAAGGATGATTTGAAAAAAAAGGATTGGGTCTTACACTCTATTAGAGGCCCGTGAGTGTTTGACAATGATTTGTTTGAGTGAAAATCAAAGAAACCCTAATTTTATTCTTTAAAAGTAAATATTTAAAGAAAATCAATGAAAAATACCAAATAGGTTTGAAAAAACCACTTGTGATTTTTGTTTAAGGTTTGAAAAATGAGGTATAAATCACAAGAGATATTAAAACTCACTTGGTCTTGATTTTTCAAGATGAATATTCATTTTAAAATGTTTAAAAACAAATAAAACTGAATTTATTCACAAAAATACTAATTATATTAAATAAATAATATAAATTCAATTTTTTTGTGGAATAAAATATTTCAACATTTTTGTGATTTTTTGCAAAAACAACCAATCAAAAATAATTAAAATTGAAAGAGTTATTAATTTTCCAATTAATTAATAAACCATGAAAATATTGGAAAAAATGGCAAAATGTGAAAAAACACAAAATGGCATGGGTGGGGTTTGAACCCAAGACCTCAAGGTTACAAGGCGCGCGCCTTACCACTGGGGTGGTGATACATCCATTGTTTGAAACAAAACAACAAATATACAAGGCATGACTTGGTTTTAGGCCTGGCCCAAGGCAAGTTTTGGCAAGTTTTGGCTCAGAAACGTGAAGGTCATAACTTTCTCAATTCTTAATGGTTTGAGACAAAATTTATATGCATCTGGACCAGAATTTCCTAAGGAATCCAATGGTGGTGGTAGTTTTTTCAGATCACACTCCCTCCTCAAAACCCGATGGTGCTTTGGAAAATGACCTATAAATGCATTTTCTATGCTACAACTTGGTACAAGCATGGATTACATGGTGAATTAGCTCAAACACAACATATACAACATTTATGAGATGTTTATGATCAATGGAATTCAAAGCATTGCATGTTTAAAAGATTCCAAGTTGTGAGGCTTACCTCTTTTTTGAGATTTTGGAGTTTTTGTGCAATCTGTCAAACCTCTCATTCCAAAAATGATTTGATGCTTTAGACACACTCAAATGATCCCTTAGAAGCTTTTAGGATGATTGGAATTGACTGGTACCTGCAAAAACACAAACAGTCCCTTTCTTGCAAAAGGGGTTAAAAGTGACCAAAATAGCAACTCTCTCAAATGGTGTTCCAGATGAGGGGAACCATTTGGGACAGTTCAAGGATGATATTTGGAGTGTGTTTGAGGTTTTATCTGGTTTAGAAAGTGACTGAATCAAGACATGGCTTGAAAATTGCAAAAAAAGCCTATTTTGAGGTTTTGAGAAGTGACTTTGTGATTTTATGATTACAGGTCACTTGTGATAGTTTGTACAGCTTACATATGATATATATGAGGTGTATGTGTGTGATTGATTGTGATGAAAAAGCTAACAAGCTCAAAAACTCAAAGTTGCCTTGCTAAAGAAGGCATTTTTGCCAAGAGAAAGAGGTTTTGAGGAAAGCATCTGTTTGATGGCTTTGGTGTACTCAAACTGATAACAATTGAGCTCTATTTATAGTAGAGCAAGTTTATTTTCGGATCCACAGTGAATGGCAACTGCAGCAGGTGTTTGTTCAATGTTGGCCAATGGAAATCCAAGTCTCCTCTAGCCATTGACTAGAGGTTAGGGCATAAGGTTGTGGTTCCCTTGGTCTTGGATAAGTCTTGACTGAATTCAGTTGCAAATGGCTCAGTCCATGCCACCTTGATGTTTCCATTGAATGCACCAATCCAAATTGGAGTCTTGTCCCTATTTTGGCCATTCTAGGTTCAACATGCTATTTCTTGTTCCAAAGACTTTGGAGGCTTGGCTCAGTGATTGTCCCCTTTAGATTCAATCCTCAGAGGTGTCCAAGTGGATAGGAGCATTTGGATTTGGATGATTTTGGCAAATCGAGCAAAAATGCAAATTCTGCCTTGCCTTGGCAGATTTCAACAAGGCAACTTTCCAATGTCATATCTCATGACTCAAATTGAATTTGGTAATGTTCTTGGTAATTTTGGAAAGCCCTTACATGATACAACAACTGTTTGAACATATTTGGTTTTGATCTCTTTTGAATCCAAGTGAAAAATCCCCCTACATTTGGCAAAAAGTAAGGTAAAATCTGACTTAGTGAAAATTTCACTAAGTGTTGGAACAAAGTGACTTTTCTTGATTTTGATCACTCCACAACTCAAAATCCATGAGGAGTTAGAATTAGGTCTAGTTGAAGTTTTTGTAGAGGGCAATGAGATCTACAAATCAAGCCTTGGATGGGAGAAAATGGCTTTGTGGTTTAGGAGTTATGACCCTCCAAAGTTAGTACCCTAACCACTTTATTTTTAACTTAGAAAATTTTCTAAGTTTTTTATGGTTACCCCTTTTACAAGTTATCCAACTTTTCTTGATTTTTCTTGATGAATGATGATTCAAATCATACATTAACATCATTTTAGGGTTAAAAATCCATTTTGGTGAAAAATCTCAAAAATTCAAAGTTGACTTTTGTGCACAGTTGACTTTTTATCAGATGAATTCCAAACTGTGCAATTCTTCAGGAAATCATGTCCTTGACCTAAATCAAACTTGATGGACATGTTCCATGGGTGTCATAGGGTATATTGATGCATGTCATAGGGCTTGGGAGCATGTCCTGGTCAAAAGTCAAAGTTATAGTTGACTTTTTCCTTAAAACCCTAACTGTGGTGCAGATGAAATTGAGACTTGTTGCTCAAGCTTCTTGGATTGATCCATTGTTGAAAATGGATCAATATAGTTCATTAGAGACCCTCAAACCCTCTCTTGAGGTCTTGGCCCATGATTTTCCCTAAAAGTCAACTTAGGGGTGATTTAGGTCAAGAAACCCTAATTCCTGATTTTTTATGAATGCATCCCCTGAGGTAAAATTGACTTGATGACTGGATCCATGAGGTTCCATGGAGTATATTAGGTTAGTTTTAGGATCATGACCTCACTGCCTCTCATCGGAGACCCTTTGAATGATAGTTGCATTAGAGTGGACTTTGGCATAACGTTGAGAGCTGATCCGATATCTACCAGTACGCTGGCTAAGGCATCATCCTGGCAGTTGACTGTGATATTGAGCGCCATGTTGTGACTTTTGCCTTCTTCTGGCAATTCCTCATCACTAAACCCGAGGTTGTTGCAGGAAGTGATGTTAGAGACGATACTGTCGAATTTCCTTATCGACACATCCTGTTCCACAAAGGCCTGCTCTAAGACTTTCTGTAGAGCCTCTTTGTGGGATTCGTAACTGAGTAAAAGAGATGACACAGAGATCTTTGAAGGAGTTTGTAACAGCTGATCAACAATGTTGTATTCACTCATTTGGATGAGCTTCAGCATCTCATCATCGTTCCTCAAAAGTTCGGGATCACTGGATTGACCGACTGGTGGATTGGGAGCTTCTGTCTGAAGTTCCTTTTCTCTGTTAGGTTCTCAAACTCCTCTGTTGAAGATTCGACCGCTCCGTGTCACTCGACTGATGTCTGCAATATTCATGACGGAGGGTAATGGAATTTCCTTTCCAGTCTCAATTGTTTTTGCACCGTATTTGTAAGGGAGCGCCTTAGCTAATTCATACGGTAACGGTCCCGGTAGATAGATAACTATAGGAGCTTCCAATTTTTCTGACTGTCATAAGTAACTTCAATCAATTCCTGGTTAAGAAACTTTGATTCGTGAAGTAGAGGGATGATGGTACAAACATCTTTGGTCCTTTCGCGATCAGAGATCACTACAACATCCTTAATCTGATCAGCGAAATAGTCTGGCGTCCAGTTGAGTGATCCAAAACTTGGACACGGTTGAATCTCCTTGGGAGCCAACTAACCTTTAAGGGCTGCTCGTACGACGTAACATCCTTGATTATTTTCCGAGCAGACTCTACAGTGCTCGTAATTGTGTGGTGGCACCTGGCCACGTCCACTTTGAATGCAGTGCAACCTTACTAGGTCTATTTCCATAGATTGGACATCCTGACTTTGATGCCTAGTAGGGTTCCCATTTGTCACACTGATTTTTTGCGTGTCTTCGTCTAGATAGATCGGAAGCCACCAGTGGTTTAACAAGTGTTGCAAAGTTCTTTGAACAAGAGGGCACCTTTGGTTACTCTCACAACATACTTTACAACTCAGATAATCATGTGAAGTGAGAAAACTGAGTTGGACTTGCTTAGCGTGTAATTCTACCAAGCTGGAATTCATCAAGCGAATATCAAAGATTTGAATCATGTTAACTTGATAAGGATTTCTATCATGGTAGTCCTGGATCCATCCAAGATCCATCTGACACTGGAGGGCCTCTTGTACAAAAGAGCATCCCTGTTTGTTTACCGAGCAAGTCAGACAGGAATTGTAATCGTGCCGCGGCAGATTATGATACTGGCTTTGCCTTGAGTGCATTACCACCAAGTTGACATTCATCGTACGGATGTCGTGGTTCTGAATGATGTTGGAATTTTCATACGTCATATTCACCCCACGAACTCGGTGCTCTTGGATCCATCTGAGATCCAATTGTTCCTGTAGATATGATTGCACCACAGAACATCCTTGATTATTTTTAGAGCAGATATCACACTGGTGATAATTATGAGGTGGCACATGGCCGTATCCACTCTGTTACAATGCATCTTGACCCAGTTGGCCCTTAATAAGAGTACATCATAAATTTGATAGCTATTGTTAGACTCTTCTTCTATCAAATTTACCGCAGCTTTCTCGTGTTGAGGCAGCGGGTTTGTGAGAACATTAGGATTTGTATCCTTGAAGGATAAAACCTCGCTCCTAACAAGCTTTTGCACATCAGATTTGAAACTGAGACAGTTTTCTATGTTATGCCCTGGTCCTCCTTGATGGTAAGGGCAAGTCTAATCCGCTTTGAACCAAAAAGGCGGATTTTTAGGTACTGTAAGAGGAGACCTAGTTTGGACATGCCCCTTGACCAGTAATAATGGAAACAGTTCTGCGTACAACATTGGTATAGGGTCAAACCCTGGTGGTCGCGTCGTACGGCTGTTGTTATATGGAGGACGAGCCTACTGAAGAGGCCGTTATGTCATTTGCCGATATTGTTGTCGATTCGGTTGGCTCTGAGCAACCTGAGGTTGATACATAGGAACAAGCGTAGGGTTGATAGTAGGAGTTACCGCTGCTACTAGTTGATATCGTCGCCTTTGCTTTCCAAGAGAGATATTACCAATATCTTGCTCTTTTTTCTTAGGGAGAGCTATCGTATCGTTTTGTACTACTTGACGATCCAGCGTCTTTAATTAAACGTCCTTCTCGGACTGCTTCCTCGAGACGAACTCCCATGCCTACCATTTCAGTAAAGTCACTAGGTGCACTGGAGACCATTCGGCATAGTAAAATGAGCTCAAGGTTTTCAAGAAGATCTTTGTCATCTCTTTTTCCTCAAGAGGTGGACAAATCTGGGCGAAAATTTCACGCCATCTCTGAGCGTACTCCTTAAAGGTTTCCTTATCCTTTTGTGACATGGCTCTGAGTTGATCTCTGTCCAGTGCCATATCCAGGTTATACTTATATTGTTGAATGAAAGAAGCGCCAAGATCTCTGAAAGTGCCGATCTTAGTGTGGTTTAAACCCATGTACCATTTGAGTGCGGCACCGGTTAAACTATCCTGAAAATAGTGAATCAGTAGCTCTTAATTCTTTGTCTGAGTTGACATTCGCCGAGCGTACATCACTAAATGGCTTTGAGGGCCAGAGTTACCCTTGTACTTTTCAAATTCTGGCACTTTGAATTTGTGCAAAACTTTCACATTGGGGACCAAACAAAGGTCTGCGGCATCCTTTCCAAATAGATCCTGACCGCGAAGGGCTTGCAGTTCTTTCTGCATCTCCAGGAACTGTTCCTGGAACTCATTCATTCTGTCAAACATACTTTCATTTCCAATAGAAGGTATCTGTGGAATTTGTCCTTCCGGGACAGTGTGTACCACGGGTGGCGGTATAGTCATCATGGCAGTGACTCTAGGTCCTTCCCTCTCCCGAAGTTTGTAACCTTCAGGAGTTGCTGTCATGCCCCGGGCACCTTCGCTTTCCCGAAGTTTGTAACCTTCAGGCCCAGCAGCTCCTGCTGTGGTTCCCTGATCTTCAGTGATTGGCAAAACATATCCTCCCAGGATATAGTTAATAGGCATGCCCCAGGGATGATCTTTCGGCATGTTATACCTAGGATCATACTTTTCCACTATGGGCGTTGATGTGATCTCTGAGATCACAGTCCTTTGTTGTTGCATCTGAGCTTCTTCCAGAGCTTGCATGTTGTTATGAAGCTTTCTCAGATCCTCTTTCAAAGTGTCAATCCCTTCCCTCAACTCTCTGTTCTCTTCCTCGAGATCATCCATCTTTTTCTGTCGATTGGCCCGAGTATTGTATGAATGAGACAGTTTGACTCTAGAATCGAGATGCAAATGTGAGTTTCGTAGGTCAAAAGAATGCATTACGTGAGAATGATGAGTGATATCCAATGATTATATTAATTATGTTTTTTGTTTAATCAAAATAAACTTCGACAATTGGATTGCAAATATCAAACAGTGGGAAAACCCCGTTTTATTGAGTTCAAAGATTGCGGAATGGGAATACAGTAATTTACATAGTGCTGTAAAAGGAAATCTAAACTTATGAGTCCCGAGTCCTCTCTGAGGAGAGCTCAGGTGCTGGTTCTGGTACTTTCCTTTTCTTTGACCGGGGCTCTTGAGCAGTTGTCGGGTTGTCATTCCTTTGTCAAGTGAAAGGAGTGAGCAAATACCTCTGGTCCTCTTGATTTTCTACAGCATGTTGCTCTAAAATCTCAATCAGAGAATCCTTTTCTTTTAACAATTGATGTATTTTCTTGCACTCCACATTAAGAATACGGTACTTGTTCTTCCAAGACCTCTTCTCCTGTTGAACTCTGTTGAGAGCAACCTGAAGTTTTTATGTATCAGACATAAAATAAAGGACAGGGTCCCTTAATGGAAGAACTTCCTGACGAGGGTAAGGCTTCCTCAGCTTGAGAGCTCTAGTTTGTACCCAGTGGAGATAAGGTTCCACCGAGACACAGTCTGGTTTTCCTAGAGACTCTCTTCCTTTCCTATGAACATGTTTCCAGGCTTGCACTATTTCTATCTTTAGTGCCCTGTCATTTTCTCCTTCCTTGAAGAAAAGACCTTCCAGATGAGCATTACGCGGGACATGCCTCATCGGGTATCCAAATTGACGACGAACCAAAACTGGATGATAGTTGATTCCTCCTTTAATTCCTATGAGGGGTACATTTGGGAAATTTCCACAACGATCAATGATTCTGATCCCCTCATAGATTCGATTATACTAATCGATGTCAGAGTTGGTAAGAGACATGGTTCTCTGCGACCAACATAAAGTACTTTTTTGATCCCAAAATGCAGCAGACTTTGGCAAATGGGAAATGAACCATTTGTATAGCAGGGGTACGCAGCAGGTGATCATTCCTCCGCTGTACAAATTCCTTAGGTGTACATAATGATAAGCATCTACAAGCAAGGTCGGTACAAGGTTTCCAATCAGAAAAATCTTAATGGCGTTGGTATCTACAAAGTTATCGATGTTGGGAAACAAAAATAACCCGTAGGTGAGCAAAACAAAGATGCTTTCGAAAGCGGCCACGTTCCCTATACTAGCAAAGTATAGAGCTTTCTTTATCAAGAACTAGGCTAGCAAACCCTGGATACCACCCTTAATGATCATGTGAGTCCTGACTTCTGACTAATCTAAATAGATTGCTCTTGCAATGGTTTGATCCTTTGGAATTTCTTCCAATCCAGAAAAGGGAGCTTGATCAGTAATATGTAAATCAGTCAGGTGAGAGTATTCCTCCAGTGTTAGTGCTAGCTGATAATCCGGGAATGTTAAACAGTGATAGACCGGATCGTAGAACTGGATTAGTGTGGACAAGATTCCTTCAATTACATGGACCATTAACATAAGACAACAGTCCTCCATACTTAGCTCTGAAAGCCTTAGGGTTTGTTATCATCCTTGCCAACCCTCTTAAATCCTCTAGTTTTGGAACCTTGAAGGTGTACTTGTGAGTCTTCCTTCTACCGAAATCCATTAGCAATCTCTTTATCTGACATTTGCAATCATTGTCTTAGTTTAATTTGAAAAAGAGAAACTATAAGAGAAGATTTTTCTTTGTTTAAAGTTTTTTATGAAATGAATCCATGAATGCAGCACACAAAATCATAGAAAAAACACGGGGTCAAAGGGTTGGTGTCATGAAGTCAAGGCTCTACCCATTCCCAAAGGTTTATACTGGTGATATTTTATACCTGTCCTCAAAATCACTGACCCCTCTTGGGATAACGACAGCAAGCTATAGTATCTTAGAGTAATCTCAAATGAGGGTAGTGACAACTATTTCCGATAGCTTCTGCACTACAAAATGGTTTCAGTCTACTAAAATCCTCTGCTTCTCAGATAACCCAATGGAACAATCTGCTTTCAATAACCGAAGTCGTATAGGCATTGAATCTGCAAAGGGCATCTCCACTGATTTGATGGTCAATAGGTACCTCTTATCTGGGATTCACTCCCTGTAAGATTACCCGTATAATGCCATCACTTATCTTAGGTGTATAATCAATCTTTCCACATGCGGCATCACTCGCAGTCCAATTAGCAGAAAAATAAACATAGATATAATTAGGAAAAGCAGTATATATATTTTTCCCAACATCCTAGACCTCTAGTCTTATGATCCTATACAGACAATGACTCCCCAGCAGAGTCGCCATTTCTGTGACACGTTGTGAATTTAAAGTTTTCTACCTACGCCTGTAAGAAAGAAAGGTCTTCCTCTACCGTAAGACTGCAAGAGATAAATATCTCCCACTGTGGTTTCCATTTTTTTGTAGCGCGGTTTTTGTGGTTTCAAATCACTATCCCTTTGGTACTACAGTTAGATTCATTTTTTATCCTGTGAAGCTGATTAAGGAAGGGAAATAGATGTCTCCAATTAATCCTGCTGGCATACTGAGGTTAAACAATCAAAATTATTGGTTTATAGATGCTATCAAAAGGGGGTCTGGACTATATAGGAGGATTTTGGTAAGGTAATAGGTCTGATGTTTTTTTATTGATGTATGGAGGTACTGGATTTTGAGTTTTTGATTAGTATGCTCGCTAACATTTCGCAATCTTATGCCTACGTATTCCCGTTCAACGAAACAGGGAAATCAGAGCGATCGTAGTTCCTCCTATTCTATGGGAGGAAAGAGATTGTTTTGGTGTCTTGTTCAAAGCCTAAGACATGAAGTTAAAGGTGGTTTGTATATTGTTCAAAGGCCAAGATGTGAAGCTAAAGGGTTTTGGCTGAGAGAGAATTTGTCATCTCTAAAGAGGAATTGTTGATGTTTGTATGCTATGAGCAAAGCACAAATTTGATGGTAAAAGGTTGAATGACTCAACTGGGGATTTCTTTATACAAAGCCTAAGAAGAGGCTAGAAGTTTGACTTTTCCGGGGAAAATGTTCTTTCTGTCTTGTACAAAGCCCAAGATTGAGGCTAAAAGGGACTTTGACTCTATTGGGGAGAATGTATCTTGTATAAAGCCCAAGATGGAGGCTGAAAGGGTTTGACTCAATAAGAGAATACTTTTATCTGTCCTGTATAAAGCCCAAGACGAAGGCTAAAAGATTTGACTCAATAAGAGAGTCTTGAACGGGTGATTGACTCAACAAGAGAGTCTAAAGGTTGTATGACTCAACAAGAGAGTGATTTGTTGTCTCGTACGAAGCCCGATATTGAGGCTAAAAGGAGATTAACTTAACAAGAGAGTCTTTTATACTCAACAAGAGAGTGTTTTTATATGTCTTGTACAAAGCCCAAGACGGAGGCTAAAAGTGGTTAACTCAATAAGAGAGCCTGAAAAGGTTAGCTCCGCTGAGGAGAATCATTTGTACGAAGCCTAAGAGGAGGCTGACTTACTACTGAGGATTCTTTAGATCCTGAAGCGGGTCAAAGTATGGGGAACTCTCATGAGGGAGACCGAGTTTCTGCTGGAGATTGATCCAAAGTGATCGGTGTTTTTTCCTATGTTTGAAAGGAACTTGAGAATTTCTTTGAGACTCAAGAGTTCTAGATTGTCCAAGTCTAGAGTTTTATCATTTGTACAATGCCAAGAGGAGGCACGGGCATTAAGGGATGAGTATCAACCCTAAAACGGCCGGAGTTTTGATGCAGGAAAGACCGCTCTAGCAAAGGATGACTAAGTTCTGTCTTATACCTTTAAGAGGTCGTTAGGGTCCTTGTATTAAGCCCAAGAGAAGGCATGAGAACTTCTATGAAGCCGAAGGGTCCTTGTACAACGCCCAAGAGGAGGCGGGGATGCTTTTAGGAAGTCGGTGGGTCCCCAAACCAAGAGAAGTTCAAGAAATGCAATTCACAGAGAAGAGATCATTCCAGGAAAGTTCGAGAATTTGGAAGAAACTCAAGAGATGCCATTCACGGAGAAAAGATCATCTCTGGGGAGTTAGAGTTTCTTTGAAAATTTTTAAGGGTGACAGACTGAGAAAAGGTTCACCGAGAATACTGTCTTTCTATTTGTTCCATATTGTTTAACCCCAAGAGAAGGGAAGAATGTATCTGGAATCCTACGGGGGATCTAGTTTTGTTTGTATTTAAAGAGTGACCAACAGGGCTTTACCTAGTTCTAGACGTAGTTGCCGGGGAAAACTCTAAATAACTATACTAGTATTACACAGTGGATATGTGACAAGTATATAAAAGGATGTGGAAGAAGACTTACAGTGAAACAGCCCCACAATACAGTTATATACATATGAAAGCTGTAAATAAAAGCGGATAAACACTTACCTGTTGTAGAGCTTCCATGATGTTTTGTTAGTTGTTCAACAAAGAAATTAAAGAAAGTTTTGATAACAACATATATTTGAATTTAAAATCAAAGGAGAAAGTGCTTTGAAAAGATTGTTGGGGCTTACAGCTCAAGGAGAGGCCAAAGTTTTAACGATGATCACACTGTTGTCTTGAAAACTGTACCCAGGGACTTATACAATATGTGAGGCCCAAAATTATTTTTATGTATAAGGGGATGGGTCTTACACTCTGTTAGAGGCCCAAAGATTTTGAAAAGAAAAGAGATGGGGCTTACAACACGAGGGTAGGCCCAGATGATTTGATTTTTGAACTGGCGATCGCACCGAGATGTCTCTTTTAACGCAGAGGGACTTATACAATATCGGAGGCCCAAAATTGTTTTGGTTAAAAGGGGATTGGGTCTTACACTCTATTAGAGGCCCATGAGTGATTTTAAGAAAAATAATGGGACTTACAACTCAAGGAGAGGCCCAAATGATTTTATTTTAAACTGGCGATCGCGCCGAGATTTTTGAAAACACCGTGGGTCTTATACAATGACTGAGGCCCAAACTATTTTGGTTTCAAATAAGGATTGGGTCTTACACTCTATTAGAGGCCCATGTGTGTTTGAAAATGATTGATGAGGGTGGAATCAATCAAAACCCTAATTTCATCATTTTTAAAAGTGAATTCTTAAAGAAAATCAATAAAAAATGATAAAACACCAAATAAGCTTGAATAAACAACTTGTGATTTTTGGTTAAGGTTTGAAAAATGAGGTTTTAATCACAAGATGAATTAAAACTCATTTGGTTTTGATTTTTCAAGATGAATATTCACTTTTAAAATGTTTAAAAATAATAAAAAATGAATTTATTCATAAAAATACCAACTATATTAATTAAATAATATAAATTTGATTTTTTTGTGGAATAAAATATTTCAACATTTTTGTGATTTTTTGCAAAAATAACCAATAAAAAATAATTAAAATTGAGGGAGTTATTAATTTTTCAAATCATTAAAAATAATAAGAAAAATAATAGAAAATGGAAAAAACATTAAAAAGGGGTATGGGGCGAGGGGGATTTGAACCCCAGAACTCTTGTGTGCAGTGCACGCCTCCTACCAATGGGGTGGTGATACATCTATGTATAAAAACCACCCTAGAAGTACATAAGGCATGGTGTGTTTTTGGCCTGGCCAAGGCAAGGCAAGGCAAGGTTTTGGCCAAAAATGTGAAGCTTGTAACTTTCTCATTTCTCCATGGATTGGGACAAAATTTAGGTTTATCCTGCCTAGAATTTCACAAGGAATCCAATGGTGGTGGTGGTTTTTTCAGAAAATAAATCTTCCTCAAAATCCGATAGAGGTTTTGAAATAGGCCATAATTTGCATTTTCTGTGCTACCTCTTGTTGTAGGCATGAATTGCATGATGAATTGGTCCAAACACAACATATATAACATGTATGAGACGTGTATGAGCAGTGGACTTCAAAGCAATGCATATTTCAAAGAGTTCAAGTTGTGATGCTTACCTCTTTAAGAGCTTTTTGGGTAATCTGTCAAGTGCTTTGTTCCAAAAAAAAATTGATGCTTTGGACACCCTCAACTGATCCCTTAGAAGCTTTTAGGATGATTAGCAACAGCTGGAAACCTCAGGAATAGGAACTAGCCATTTCTTGCGAAAGGGGCAAAAATGACCAAAATAGCAACTGTCTCAAATGGTGTTCCAGATGTGGGGAACCATTTGGGACAGTTCAAGGATGATATTTGGAGTGTGCTTGAGGCTTTATTTGGTTTTGAAAGTGACTGAATCAAAATATGGCTTGAAAAATGCAAAAATGTCCTATTTTGAGGTTTTGAGAAGGGACTTTGAGATTTTGGTGTTACAGGTCACTTGTGAGAGTTTGGACAGCTTAGATATGACATATTATATGTGTTTGGATCATGAGCTATGATGGAATTGCTCTCTAACTCAAAAACTTAGAGTTACCTTGCTAAAGAAGGGATTTTTGCTTAGAGAAAGAGATTTTTAGGAAAGCAATTGTTGTAGTGCTTTGGTGTACTCAAACTGAGCACAAATGAGCTCTATTTATAGTAGAGCAAGTTTGTTTTGCAAGCAATAGTGAATGGAGGCTGCTGCAGACCTTTGGCCAATTAGAGCATTTTGGAATCTCAAGTCTCCTCTAGCCATTGACTAGAGATTAGAGCACAGACCTTTGGCTCCCTAGTTCATAGATCATCCTTGACTCATTTAGTTGGAAATAACTCAGTTCATGCCACCTTGGTGCATCCATTGAATGCTCTAAAACAAAATTGCAGTCCTGTCCCCTCTTTAGGGTTTTTAGGTTTGGCATGCTATTTTTAGTTCCAAAGACTTATGAGGCTTATGGATCAGTGTTTGTCCCTCCTTGGTCTCTCCCAGAGGTGTTCAGATGGATAAACTTGTTTGTCATTTGCACAAATTGCTCAAATCAAGCAAAATGCACAAATTTGCCTTGTTATGACAGTTGCAGCAAGGCATATTGCCACTGTCATAACTCTTAGCTCAGATGGGATTTGATGGGGTTCTTGGCCATTTTTGAAAGCTCTCATATGATACAACACATGTGTGATCATAGTTTGTTTTGAGACTTTTTGGATCCAAGTGAAAAATGCCCCTACATTTTGAAAAAAGCTAAACAGATTCTAACTTAGTGAAAATTTCACTAAGTGTTGGAAAAAGTGACATTTCATGTTTTCAGCCATTTTGATCCAACCATAACTCAAAATCCATGATAAATTGGAAAGAGGTGTAGTTGACACTTTTAAAGTATGCCATGAGAGCTACAAATCCATCTTTGGATCAGCCTAAATGGTTGCTTGGATCTCAAGTTATGATCCTTGGAAGTTGGTACCCTAGCCACTTTGTTCCATAACTTAGAAAATTTCTAAGTTTTTTAAGGTTACCCCTTTTACAAGTTATCCCACTTTTCTTGAATTTTCTTGATGAATGATGATTCCAATCACACATTAACATCATTTTAGGGTTAGGGAACCATAATTGATCAAAAAGTCAAACTTTGACTTTTGGGCACAGTTGACTTTTTATCAGATGAATTCCAAGTTGTACGATCCTCTATAAAAGCAAGTCCTTGACCTAAATCAAACTTGATGGATTGATTTCATAGGTGTTATAGCGTGTATTGAATCATGTCCCAAGGTTTGGGAGCATGTCCTGGTCAAAAGTCAAGGGCACAGTTGATTTTTTCCGCAAAACCCTAAATGTGGTTCTGATGAACTTGAAACTTGTGAATCAAGCTTATTGGATCAATCCATTATTGTAAATGGATCAATGTGGTTTGTTAGATACCCTCAAATCATGTCTTGAGGTTTTGGCTCATGCTTTGTCCCAAAAGTCAACTTAGGGGTGAATTAGGTCAAGAAACCCTAATTCCTGATTTTTTATGAATGCATCCCCTGAGGCTAAATTGACTTGATGATTGGGTTTTTGATGTCCCTTCGAGTATTTTGGGTTATGTTTTGAAGCATTGGCTCATGCCCAGAGGAAAATTTCCACCTGGAGGCCATGGTCGACCAAACACCTTAATTTGGTGACACTGGCGATCTTGAGGCTTGATCCACTTGGAATGTTGCAGCCTTGTGCTTGATCCTCGATGTGGGAGTCCTCTTGATCTATTGTGGATGTTTGAGAGGTTTAGACAAGTTGAAAATCATGTCATTCCTTGATTGATCCTTTGTCTAAGGCTCTGAGAGGGCTTGAAACCCTAAGTTTGATTGTAGTGGATGCTCACCTATCTTTGGGGAGACTAATGAGGCATAAAGGTTAATCCATATTGTGATGAAGATTTGCACAATGATGGGAAATCTTAGTGGTCAAAATTTGGGGTATGACACTCATTTGCCCAAGTCAAGCTCATTTTGGGATCTCAAGAATGGTTGGTGGTCTAAGAAAATTATGGCTCTTACTCACTCTGATATTGATTAGTATAATCGTGTCTATGATGGGATTATGATCATTGATAGTTGCAGAGACTTTGCTAATGTACCTCTTCTTGGTACCAAAGGAGGGATCAGTTACAATCCAATTTTGGCTCTCCGTCAGCTAGGATATGCTTTGAAAGACAAACCTAAAAGAGAAGATTTTGAGTGCTTGGAGCCATTTTCATAGGAGAGGGAAGAAAGACTTAGGAAAGCCAAACTGTGTTTCTTGGGAACCCTGTCTCCAATGGGTATGAGATAGGGCCACAAGCTAAAGATGCCTTATCCCTGACAAGCGCCCTTGACTCTGAAGAAAGAGCCTACTCTGATTTTCATGCTTGAAGCAGAGAAGTTGAAGATTGCTTTGAGAAAAGCGCAACAAGAAGGATATGATTGGAAGAACAAGTATCAATGGTCGTCGAAGAGAACTCAGAACTCCAAGGACAACTACAGATGAAGACTGAAGAAGTACTCTATTGTAAGAAGAGGAAAGTGCAAGATGATTGATTTTCCTCTAGCCCTCCGTCAACTCCTTGGAAACTGATCACAGATAAGCTCATTCTCGAGAAGACTCGGATGGAGAAGCAGATCAAGAAGCTCAACATGAGGCTTTTAGGAGAATCTCCTTAGGGCATTTGTTAGCTTTTATTTAGCTTTTGTTTAGGACTCTTGTACGAAGTACTAAATATTTTGTAATCCACTCTTTTGGATTAATGAAATGAGTTTCTTTTGATATATCCTTGAGGTTTGCAAATATTTAAGTTCTGCCAAACTTTTTGCATCGCATTTAGCATTTTGCATCTGTTATCACATTTGTATTGCATTTCTTCTTCATAAAACTCATTCCGTCTTATCATCTCCAGTTTTCACGTTGAATCCTCCACATTAGTACAATACCCGTGCTCAAGCCAGGAAAAGAAGAATGGAAGATCAAGAGCATGAGATTGATAACATCAACAACGAGTTAGAAGACCTCTGTGGTAATGTTGGACAGATCATGGAGATGCTGCAAGTTATCTGTGCCAAGATGGACACCCAGCCGACTGTTGTTTTCGAGGTCGCAAATCCTGTGGTAGACACTCTTCCAGTTACCACTCCTATTACTTTACCTCCATTTGGACTCCCACCAGGTTTTGTTCCTCAACCACAAGTTCATGTTTCTACTCAACAGACAGTTCCGTTAAATGCTGATGTTCCCAACCTAATTCCAACCTTTGCACCCGCTACCATACACACTCGTGTAAATCAGCCGTAATACGACAACCTCCATCAAGTTTATGATATACCTGATGGGTCTGAATACTAAGATGAGAAACGTGACAAGTTGAGGGAGAATATGGATTTAATTTAGAAAAGGCTTATGACTATGGAAGGGGATCATATATTTGGAGTCGCTGCTCGTGAAATGTGCTTGGTGTATGGATTGGTGATTCCAGCCAAGTTCAAAACACCCATATTTGACAAATATGAAGGGTCTTCCTGTCCTAGAAATCATTTGATCATGTATTATCATAAAATGGTTGCCCATGTGGACAATGAAAAATTGATGATCCACTGCTTTCAAGACAGTTTGAAGGGAGCGTCCTCTAAATGGTATCTGTGTTTAGAGCAGTCACGAATCCGTTGCTTCGAAGATCTCTCTGATGCTTTCATAAAGCATTACAAATACAACATGGATATTGCGCCAGATAGAAGGCATTTGCTCAGCATGTCATAGAAAAGCTTTGAATCCTTTAAAGAATGCGCACAAAGATGGAGGGAGACTGCCTCTCAAGTCGAGCCTCCCATGTCAGAAAAAGAGCTCGCAGACTGGTTCGTCGACATTGTGTTGCCAAAATTTTATGAGAGAATGGTGGGTGGTGTCACTGCCAACTTTTCTGATTTAGTAGCTGTGGGGATCAAGATAGAATTCAGTCTAAAGAATGGGAAGATGAGTGGTACAGCGAGTAGTTCTAAGAATGCAGCTAAAAGGCCTTCTAGCAGTTTCAAAAAGAAGAAAGAAGGAGAGACTAATACTATAATGACTGCCCGTAGAAGAAATCCTTCTTGGAAGAATCAACATCAGCAACAACAACAGTTCATTCAACAGCCAGCGTATCAGTATGCCCCTCAACCATAAGTGGCAGCTGTTACTCCTGGTTTCAATCAATAACAACCTATTTTTCAACAAGTTCCTCTAGTTCCTTAATATCAACAAGCATCCAATGCTCCTCAACAAAATCCTATTCAACGTCAGAGTAATCAGAATCAGGATAGAAGACAGGGAGGGAGGCCACCTATAGCCCTTATCCATATGACATGTACAAAGTTGTATCCGTTCCTTATCGAGTAAGGCTTGGCAACTCCAAGGCCATTAGGTCCTCCACCAGAGAAATTGCCACCATATTATAATCCTAACGTCCATTGTCCTTTCCATGAAGGGGCACCTGGTCATGATCTTGAGGGTTGTTACGCCTTGAAACATATTGTAAGAGAGTTGGTTGAGAAGAAGATTTTATCTTTCAATGATACAAATCCGAATGTAAAGAGTAATCCTCTGCCCGCCCATGGGGCAACTGTCAATGCTATAGAAGAAGAAACAGATGACGTTTTAATCTGTGATGTAAAAGACATCAAAACTCCACTGCCAGAGTTCCATTCTAAGTTTTTTGACGTTGGTTTAGCCAAAGAATGCCACAAGAATTGTCCCGAGTGTCCTGTTCAGTCAAAGGGTTATGAAGGAGTCTAAAGGGACGTCCAATCTTTAATTGATCAAGGTGTGCTTCAGATAAGCAAGTGTGTGAAAAGGAATGAGGTGGTTGTGATTGAGCCAATGTTCAATCTACCAACTCCTGTGTTTAAGAAAGTTGAATCTACTCACAAAGAGGTTGGACCTGTCTTCAATCTTCCTAAGCCTGTCTCTAAAGTTCCAGATCCAGTTATGACTTCTGTTCAAGGAAAGAGGATGATTTATGTGCCAAAATCATCTATTGAATGAAGACTCGATCTGTTTGCTTTTAAAAGTACAAAAGTTATGCCTTGGAATTATGGAGCGACTGATGGTAATCAGAGGACTGTGAATTCTGAAAAGGGACCGAAGGTTGTGAATGATGAGGTGATGAGTATAGCAGGTCCAAGTAAAATGACTCGCAGTGGTCAAATTTATAACCCGCTAGGTCGAAAACCAGAAATGGCGACTTAGGCAATAATAGGTATACTGGTGGATCTAAACCTATGAAGGAGATCCAGGAAAAAGTTAGGGATGAAAATAAAAAATGAGAGCTCACTAAGTTGAATACGCGAAAGGGCGGCCTAGGCAAAAATGAGCGTCCCGGTGGATTGAAAACCTGGAAGGGCGGTCCAGGAAAAAGTTAGGGACAAAGGCATTTGATTGTATCAGATGGTGTTTACTAACACTGAAGAATTAGATGAAGATCAATCTAATCGCTCTCGTCAGAAGCAAGGATCTGGGGCATCTTAGTCATTAGGGATTGTAGTGGTAGTTAGATCCAACGCAAACCTTTCCCTATTGCCATTTTTGCAATTGTATTAATCTATAGAGCTTTTTCCATTTGCAAGATACTATTATTTAATGAAATACAAACTTTTCCAATCATTTTATTGTTGTTTATATTTCTTCTTTTACCTTTTCCTATTATGCAAAAATGCCATTGATTTGTTAATAATGAGCTTTGAAAATAAAAGGTTTTGAAAAGAAAATGTTTTGAAAACATATTGATAAAACATAAAATCTCTTTGACATTGGGAGGATAAAAAGATAAATCCTAAATATCCCCAAGAAGCTTCAAGGTTGCAAAGGCATTGGCATACCATTTGTAGAATCCCCACTGAAGTTGAAACTGACAGCACTTTTGGATTAATATGTTGGTTGTAATCATCAAGTTTGAAGAAGTTTCCCCAATACTCATCATGTTGATACTTGATTGAGTTGCTGATCTGGAGGATTTATTTCCCATGTGAAAGTCTCCACACAAAAATCTTGTCTCTCCAGAGTCAGCATTTACATGCCATGATCATTTGCGTCATGTTTAACATGTGCATTATTGCATTGGATTCTTATCTTAGGTTTGGGTTATCACCAGTTTGCTTTCCCCATGAATTCATGTCATCACGTCGCTCCGTGATCGCTAAAACTTTTCCCCAGAATCATCACGATATTGGTCTATTCCCCAGTCGACGCCGGTGTTCACCGGTCTGTTTATTCTTGGTGTCTTGAAGTATTTTTTGTTACCAATATTTCTTTCCCCAGGATGGTCAACTTGAAATCCAATCGTCATTAGTATGCTGTTTTGGTCGTCACCAATATCCCCTTGAAGTCTAGTTATTACTAGCACCAATATGTCGAAAGCTGGTTGTCACCTTTGCTCGCGGTCTAAGTCCAATTGATTTGGCACGTACGGAAGAGTTGTTATCCTATACCTTTCCTGATGGTTCTTGAAGATCCTATTTGAACTCTTCACTTTAAGGAATTTCCAGAAGATTGGATGTCTAAAGACTCCAATAACCTGTGTTGTTGGTCCTATTGTTATAAGGACCCCCTTTTGGCTCAGCGATCCTGTCGTTATGAGGATTCCCTCTTTCTGCCATCCCTATTGTTATAAGGATATTGTCAACACATTCCTATTGTTATGAGGATTTTATCTCATTGTTATGAGAAACTTTGCTTTAACTCCTATTGTTATGAGGAATTTTTGAACCAATCCTGTTGTTATAAGGATCCAATTTCATTGATTCTATTGATATAAAAATTTTCTTACTTCCTATTGTTATAAGGAACCTATTCGTTGATTCTATTGTTATAAGAGTCTTTTGTCTCCTATTGTTATGAGGAACCTATTTTTGTTCAGTCCTGTTGTTATGAGGATCTTTGTTTGCTTATCATATCGTTATGAGGATCTTATCTCACTTTGCATCCTATTATTATGAGGATTTTTGATTGCCAAGTCCTATTGTTATAAGGGTTTTGTTTTTCTCAAAGCCTATTGCTATGAGGATTGTGTCTTACCTTGCATAATCCTATTGTTATAAGGATTCTTATTTTATCTTTTGTTCTGGAGTGTCAGTCGGTCATGCCTAAACCTGCTGATCAACTACTCTGGATATTCCCCAGTAGAAGCCATCTTGTTTTATATCCTGTTGTTATGAGGATTCCCTTTTGTATTTGATCTCTTGTAAAAAGGTCTTACCATTTCCAGTCATCCCCAGTGGTGTCTTCTTTAGATATTCCCAGTGTGGGTCTTCTTTTTTCCCCAGTGTTGTCTTTCTTTAATCCCCAGAGAGTCTCTAATCACCGCCTTTGTCCGCAGTTTGCATTTATCATCCCATCATAGAGCATCATACTAGAGTTCATTGCATGTCTGCATTGTCCCTAGCATTGAAAGCCCGTTTTGTCTGTAGCATAACATGCCATTGCATCTAGGGGCAAAATTTTCGGTAATTTCTGTATTTAAATACCTTTTACTTTGATTCCATGAGGGTTGTCATCACCCATGCCATACAGTAAAGTTATTTAAATAGGGGCAATTGTTTTACCCCAAAATTTGACCCTAGATTCCATCATCATTCTAGGAGCATCAAGCATTGCATTGTAACCCTAATATTATTCAAGTTTGTTCTTGTTTGATTCCATCTGAATTAGAGTTTTGGCTCAAGAAAATCAAGAGGATCTTCATTTAATCAGTCAATGTTTTGGATTGATCATCAACCAATCAAGTGTGCATACACTCAAGATGCCTCTCTTTATCAAGAATCAAATGTACATTGGTCCTATTACAAGTTCTTTGAAGTTCAATTTAATCTGGTCCCAAATTAGGGTTTTGTTTGGAAAAGTCAACTGTGCCTTTGATTTTTGATCAAAGCATGATCCCAAGCCTTGGGACATGGTTCAAGATGCTCAAATACATCCTTGTAGTCCATCCATGATGTTTGAAAGATTTAAGAATGCAATATCCGTGAAGATCGCACATTTGAATTCATCTGATACATAAGTTTTATCTGACAAAGTCAACCCTTTGACTTTTGGATTCTTTGGTCAAAATTGAGGTCATCAAGTCAAATTTCATCAAGACATGTTTGATCAATGAGTTTGAGCATGAAAAATCAAGATTTGAAAGGTTTCTTGCAAAATGGGCAAAGTTAAGAAACTTGGATTTTTTCTAAGTATAGGAAAAAACCCTAGTTTTTGTGCCAACTTTGGAGAGCCATAAATTTCAATCCACACATCCAATTTTTGTGTTCCAAAGATCAAATTAAAGCCCTCACAACATACTACAACTTTGTCAATTTGAGTCAATCTCTAAAAAGTGCTTAGATTTTGAGTTATGGAGCCATCAAGTTTGAAAAAATCTTCCAACACTTAGAAATTTTTCCAAGACAGTTTTTGTTCATTGAAAGTACCAATCTTTGGAGCCAGTTTTCACCATGATACCTTGGGATTCAAGAAATTCATCAAACATGAAAGTTTTAGACCATGTTTGGGGATTTTTAAAAAGTACAAGAAATCCTTCATAACATTTGTGAGCTAGGAGTTTCGAAGAGGATATGTTAGCCTCAAAACCTGATTTTTCAAGTCATGTTCTTGGCAAGAATCAAATGCAAATCCATGCCAAACCAACTCAATCTGATCTTGCAGGTTATTTTTCTTCTAAACATCCATTTAATTGAGTGTTTACACAAATCCTTGGTGCATTACACAAGTAATTGAGTCATTATCCATGTGATCATGCTACTTATGGAATGTTTTGCTATAAAGATCACACTTCCATTTCCATAAAGGGGCTTTAATCACATAGTCCACTCTTCTTGAGCTTTGTGACTCTTCCTTCTGCACAAACCTTTTGGAAAAGGTCAGAAGCAATCTCTCAACAACCCTAAAGCATAGTACAATGGTCTTGGAACTTCCAAACTTCATGAAACTACCATTGTATTTCAACTAAACCAAGTGAACCAAACCACTTTCATTCTCAGTAGAACTAGAGCCTCACTCTTTCCCTATAAATATAGGCTCCTTCTAAGCCTCAAACACACAACAAAACCTCAGCAAGTACCCCTCAAAAGCTCTCAAAAACCAGAAACTTCCCTAAGCTCCCTTTTGTGCCAAGTAACCTTCCACTTGCACAAACTTGTAATCTGCCAACCACAAACCATAAACCACTAATCCAACCATCCAAAAACATAAAAAATCATCCCTTGAAGGGGTTCAAACCTTCATCTTTACCCCAAAACACCATAATAAAAAATTCAACTCTTGAAACCTTATATTTTAACTTTTTTGCATTTTACAAGCCACATGTCTTGATTATGTCCATTTCAAACCCTTCCAACACCTCAAACACACTCTAATATATATATATATATATATATATATATATATATATATATATATATATATATCCCTAAGGTGTTCCAAGCATACTTTTCCAACTATAAGTCCATTTGGTGAAGTTTCCATTTTGGCCACTTTTGACCATTTTGCAAGAAGATGTAATTTTTTGTTCCAGAGGTTTTCTTTTGATTCCAATCATCCTAAAAGCTTCATAAAGATGTATTAGACGTGTCTAAAGCATTAAATTATTTCTGTAGCAGTTATCTTGGAAGTTGGCAAGTGAACTTCAAGAGGTAAGTTTCCAAAGAACTTGGACCTTGAGAAATATGCTTTATTTTGATGTGCATTGAGTTGGAACAGTTTCAACATGTCATTTATGTTGTGTTTGAACCATATTTGTGTGCTATTATTGATTGTGTTTGAGTTTGACATAGAACTTGCAAAGTTTGGTCTTCCTTGATGTAGCTATCATGTTTTAAATAGTGACATCTTTAGGAAAAACCAAGACCACCATTGGATTCCTCTTGAAATTCTAGACAGTTTCCTTTTTTATTTCACTTGATTTCATTAAGAAATGACAAAGTTATACCCCTTTTGCAAAATGTTGAAATCTTGTGTGTCTTGCCCAACCAAACCAGCCATGGCGCCTTTGGTTCTGGCAAAGCCTAGGTCATGTTTAGAGTTATTAATTACTGGGGTGAGGTGATACAACAGACGCAAAGTGATAACAAAAATTACTTATCTTGGAGCGTGTTGTCACACCTTTGGTGATGTCTCCAAGTATGTTGTCGATAGGATGGTCTTTGGATATTATCCAAGTCAAAGGTAGATTTTCCACTGCAGCTGGACTTTCTACCTTCTCCTCTTCACGATCGTTATCTTCTACCTTCTCATGTTCCACCACTTTAGGTTGATTAATTCCTTGTTTAGGTCCATTGAGACTTTCTTGTGAAGATACACCTACATCATGAAAAGAAACACCTTTCCCGATATTTTTTGAATAAGAATCATCAAAAGTAATATGTACCGACTCTTCAATAATAAGTAATATTTTGTTATAAACCCTATTAGCTTTACTAGATTGGGAGTATCCGAGGAAGATACCCTCATCGGCTTTCGCATCAAAATTACCAAGATTGTCCTTTCCATTGTTCAAAATATAACATTTACATCTGAAAATGTGTATATGAAAAACATTAGAGTTTTTATCCCTAAGTAGTTTATAGGGATTTTTTTCTAAAATAGGACATTTTAGAATCTGATTCAAGGTATAACAAGTCGTGTTAATGGCATAGGCCCATAAATACTTTGGTAGATTACCTTGATTAAGCATAGTACTAGCCAACTCCTCTAAAACAAGATTTTTGCGCTCCACAACACCACTTTGTTGTGGAGTTTTAGGAGCATAGAAGTTATGCTCAATACCATTTTTATCACAATACTTCTCAAATATGAGGTTTTGAAATTCTCCTCCATCATCACTTCGGATGGAAATAATTTTCAAATTCATCTTATTTCGAAACAATCTTGCAAATTGTTTAAAAGCCGGATAAGTCTAATAATTACTAGACAAAAACACGACCCAACAAAATCTTGAGTAATAGTTACCACCTATGCTTTTGGTCCTTGAGGGACAAAAGAGGTCCATATTAAGAAGCTCAAGAGGTCTCAAAGTTGAAATAATGTTTTTTAGATTTAAATGATATTCTCGTTTGCTTCCCTATTTGTAAACTTCTTTTGTGGTAAACCGATTACTAAATCTTTTGAGGTCACTTTTTTTATTAAGTCAAAGTTGATATGAGCTAGGCGTCTATACCATAGCAAAGAGTTTTCACTCATGGTAGCTAGACACTTAGTTCCAACCAAGGGTACATCATCTAAGTTAAGCATATACGTGTTATTAACCCTCAAGCATTTAAAATTACACTCCTTATTCTCATTATGTACAAATAAGCAACAAGTATTTGTAGAAGTAACTTTAAAACCCTTGTTGCAAAGTTGACTAATGCTAAGGAGGTTATGTTTAAGACCATCAACTAACATAACATCGGAGATAGTAGTAGATGAGTGATTACCTACACTACCTTTTCCAAATATTTCTCCCTTGTTGTTGTCTTCATAAGTGATGAACCCCTTTTTCTTTGTCTCTCAAATTTGTACCTTTCAATAATATGACCTTTCTTGCAACAATAATGACAAGATAAGCTGTGATAAGATGTACTCTTTCTATTTAAGTCCTTATGCACATATTTATGCTTTTTATTTAAATGATTCAAATATTTTTCGCACTTTGAAGGATCAATAGAAAATTCAATCTTAGGTTGTAAGGCTTTGTCCGATTTGACTTGAAGAGTATTTAACTCTTCTTTCCAATTGTGACAATGTTCACAACTAAACCTTGAAGGTTTTTCATCCTCATTCTTGTCACTTTGAATATCTATCATAAATATCTTAATAGCCTCTAATTTCCTTTCGGATTCTAACACTTTAGCTTCTAAGTGTAAATAGAATTTTTCATGTGAAGCTAATTTATTAAAGGATTTTAAGGCCTCTATATGAAGATCTTAAAAGGCTTTTTGTAATTGAATATAAGATAAGTCATTAATAGTTTCAAGCTTAGAAAGACTAAAAAATTTCTTCTTTTTTCTATCTTCCATGAGACAAATCTGGGCCGATTCAACACTTGAACTTGTGCTTTCATCATTTGAGGAATCACTTGCATACTCCCAAGTGGCATAAGCGTCATACCCCAAATTTTGACCACTAAGATTCCTATCATTGTGCAAATCATCATTACAATATGGGTGTATCATTATGCCTCATTAGTCTCCCCAAAGATGGGTGAACACTTACTACAGTCAAAATTAGGGTTTCAAGCCCTCTCTGAGTTCTTAGACAAAGGATCAATAAAGGAATGACATGATCTTCAACTTCTCTAAACCTATCAAACATCCATAATGGATCAAAAGGACTCCCACTTCAAGGATTAAGCACAAAGTTGCTCCCTTCTAGGTGGATCAAGCCTCGAGATCGCCAGTGTCACCAAATTAGGGTTTTGGTCGACCAGGGCCTCCAGATGGAAATTTTCCTCTGGGAATGAGGCAATACTTAAAAACATAACCTAATATGCTTCATGGAACCTCATGACCCTAATCATCAAGTCAATTTTTCCTCAGGGGATGCAGTCATAAAAAAATCAGGAATTAGGGTTTCTTGACCTAATTCACCCCTAAGTTGACTTTTGGGACAAGTTATGAGCCAAGACCTTAAGAGAGGATTTGAGGGTCTCTAGTACACAACATTGATCCATTTGTAACAATGGATTAATCCAGGAAGCTTGAGCAACAAGTCTCAAATTCATCAGTACCACAGTTAGGGTTTCGCGGGAAAAGTCAACTGTAACTTTGACTTTTAACCAGGACATGCTCCCAAGCCCTAAGACATGATTCAATATACCCTATAACACCCATGGAACATGTCCATCAAGTTTGATTTAGGTCAAGGACATGATTTCCTAAAAGATTGCACAGTTTGGAATTCATTTGATAAAAAGTCAACTATGCACAAAAGTCAACTTTGACTTTTTGAGATTTTTCACAATTATGGATTTTTAACCCTAAAATGATGTTAATGTATGATTTCAATCATCATTCATCAAGAAAAATCAAAGAAAGTGGGATAACTTGTAAAAGGGGTAACCATAAAAACTTAGAAAATTTTTCTAAGTTATGAACAAAGTGGCAAGGGTACCAACTTTGGAGGATCATAACTCCTAAACCACAAAGCCATTTTTCCCCATCCAAAGCTTGATTTGTAGATCTCATGGCCCTCTACAAAAACTTCAACTAGACCTCATTCCAATTCTTCATGGATTTTGAGTTATGGATTGATTAAAATCACAAAAAGTGAAAATGTCATTTTTTTCCAACACTTAGTGAAATTTTCACTAAGTCAGAATCTGCCTTCACTTTTTTCCAAATGTAGGGACATTTTTCACTTGGATCCAAAAAGTATCAAAACCAAATATGATCAAACAGTTGTTGTATCATATAAGGGATTTCCAAAATGGCCAAGAACATCACCAAATTCAATTTGAGCTAAGAGTTGTGGTAGTGACAAAATGCCTTGCTGAAAACCGCCATGGCAAGGCAGAATTTTTCATTTTTGGTCGATTTGCCAAAATCATCCAATTTCAAGCCTTGTCATCATCTTGGACACATCTGAGGATCAATTCTAAAGGGGACAATCACTGAGCCTAGCCTCCAAAGTCATTGGAACAAGAAGTAGCATTGCCAAACCTAGAATTGCCTAAAAGAGGGACAAGACTCCAATTTTGGATTGGAGAATTTAATAGATACTTAGAGGTGGCATGGACTGACACATTTACAACTGAATTCATTCAAGATTCCTCCATCAAGTAGGGAACCAAAGCTCTGTGCTCTAACCTCTAGTCAATGGCTAGAGGAGACTTGGATTTTCATTGGCCAACATTGAACAAACCTCTGCTGCAGTTGCCATTCACTATTGATCCCAAAACAAACTTGCTCTACTATAAATAGAGCTCATTTATGCTCAGTTTGAGTACACCAAAGCCATCAAACAGATGCTTTCCTCAAAATCCCTTTTTCTTGGCAAATATTGCCTTCTTTAGCAAGGTAACTCTGAGTTTTTGAGTTTGAGAGCTTTTTCAATCAAACCAATCACACACGCACACCTCATAAACATCATATGTAGGTGATCCAAACTCTCACAAGTGACCTGTAATCATAAAATCACAAAGTCACCTCTCAAAACCTCAAAATAGGCTCTTTGTGCATTTTTCAAGCCATGTCTTGATTCAGTCACTTTTCAAACCAGATAAAACTGCAAACACACTCCAAATATCATCCTTGAACTGTCCCAAATGGTTCCCCCCATCTGGAACACCATTTGAGAGAGTTGCTATTTTGGTCACTTTTAACCCCTTTTGCAAGAAATGGCCACTTTGTGTTTTTGCTGGTACCATCTAATTCCAATCATCCTAAAAGCTTCTAAGGGGTCATTTGAGTGTGTCTAAAGCATCAAATCATTTCTGGAACAAGAGGCCTGACAGATTGCACAAAAACTCCAAAAAAGCTCAAAAAGAGGTAAGCCTCATGACTTGAACTTTCCAAAATATGCAATGCTTTGAAGTCCACTGATAATGCACACCTCATACATGTTAAATATGTTGTGTTTGAACCAATTGATCATGTAATTCATGCCTGTATCAAAGTGTAGCATAGAAAATGCAATTATAGGCCTTTTTCAAAACCACTAACGGGTTTTGAGGAGGGAGTGTGATCTGAAAAAACTACCACCACCATTGGATTCCTTGTGAAATTCTGGTCCAGATGCATATAAATTTTGTCTCAAACCATTAAGAATTGAGAAAGTTATGACCTTCACGTTTCTGAGCCAAAACTTGCCTTGCCTTGCCTTGGGCCAGGCCTAAAACCAAGGCATGACTTGTATATTTGTGATTTCACTTCAAACAATAGATGTATCACCACCCCAGTGGTAAGGCACGCGCCTTGTGACCTTGAGGTTGTGGGTTGAAACCCCACCCATGCCATTTTGTGTTTTTTCATATTTTGCCATTTTTTCCAATATGTTATGTTTTATTAATTAATTGGAAAATTAATAACTCTTTCAATTTTAATTATTTTTTATTGGTTCTTTTTGCAAAAAAATCACAAAAATGTTGAAATATTTTATTCCACAAAAAAATTAAGTTTATATTGTTTATTTAATATAATTAGTATTTTTGTGAATAACTTCATTTTTTAATTGTTTTAAACATTTTAAAATGAACATTCATTTTGAAAAATCAAGACCAAATGAGTTTTAATATCTCTTGTGATTAAAACTTCATTTTTAAAACCTTAAACAAAATTCACAAGCGGTATATTCAAATTCATTTGGTATTTTTCCTTGATTTTCTTTAAATATTTACTTTAAAAAGAATAACAAATTAGGGTTTCTTTGATTTTCACCCTCACCAATCATTTTCAAACACTCATGGCCCTCTATTAGAGTGTAAGACCCAACCCTTTGTAAATACAAACAATTTTTTGGCCTCACTTATTGTATAAGTCCCGTTGAATTTCAAAAATTCGGCGCGATCACCGCCCGTTTAAAACAATCATCTGGGCCTCTCCTCGAGCTATAAGACCCATTAAAAACTTTTGGGCCTCTGATAGAGTGTAAGACCCAATCCCCTTTTAACCAAAACAATTTTGGGCCTCAGATATTGTATAAGTCCCTCTGCGTTAAAAGAAAAGTTCGGCGTGATCGTCGCCCGTTTAAAAATAAATCCTGGGCCTCTCCTCGAGCTATAAGACCCATTCAAAACTTTTGGGCCTCTATAAGAGTGTAAGACCCAATCCCTTTTGAAAACCAAATTATCTTGCGCCTCAGTCATTGTATAAGACCCACTGCATTTTCAAAATCTCGGCGCGATCGCCATTTAAAAAAGAAAAATCTTCTAGGCCTACCCTCGTGTTATAAGCCCAACTCTTTTTCTTTAAAACCTTTTGGGCCTCTTGAGAGAGTGTAAGACCCACCCCTTTGTACATAAAACCTTTTTTGGCCTCAGTCACTTGTATAAGCCCCTCTGTATAAAACGATAGTGCGATCATTGGTAAAAACTCTGGGCCTCTCCTTGAGCTGTAAGCCCCAATTTTTCTTTCAAAGCACTTTCTCCTTTGATTTTGAATATACTATTGTTTTCAATGTTTCTTTGTTGAACAACTAACAAAACAGCATGGAAGCTCTACAACCGAGTAAGTGTTTACCCGCTTTCATTTACCGCTTTCATATGTATATAACTGTATTGTGGGGTTGTTTCACTGTAAGTCTCCTTTCATAAACTCATATCAACTGTGTAATAATAGTATAGCTATTTAGAGTTTCCCCGGCAACTACGTCTAGCACTAAGCCCTGTTGATCACTCTCAAATAGATAAAACTAGATCCCCATAGGATTACCAGACACAGTCTTCCCTCCTCTTGGGGTTAAACAATATGGAGACGTGAAAGGCAGCATTCTCGGTGAACCCTTTCACAGACTGTCACCCTTAGAAATCGTCAAAGAAACTCTACTCCCCAGAGATGATCTTTTCTCCGTGAATGGCATCTCTTGAGTTTGTTCCAAATTCTCGAACTTTCCTAGCTTGATCTATTCTCTGTGAATAGCCTGTCTTGAATTTCTCGGGGTTTGGGGACCCACAGGCTTCGTAAAAGCATCCCCGCCTCCTCTTGGGCGTTGTACATGGACCCGTCGGTTTCTTAGAAGTTTTCACAGCCTCCTCTTAGGCTTCGTATAAATGATTTGATTTCTTCCTCCGGGAATGATAGCCTCCTCTTGGGCTTCGTACAAATTATCCCTCGGCTTCTTAAAAGATTCTAGCCTCCTCTTGGGCTTCGTACAAATTGTCCCGACGACCTCCTAGAGGTATAGGAACAGAAATTAGTCATCTTAATAGAACATTTTTTTTCAAAGAGCCTAGATCCTGCTACTGCTGTTTCTTAAACGTAGTAAAAAAGATGAAACTCTAGACTTGGACAGTCTAATTTCCTTGAGTCTCAAAGACATTCTCAATTTCCTTTCAAAACTATGAGATGAAACCCGTAGACTCAGACAGTCCCAATCCCCTTTGGATTTCCCATTTCCTTAAAGAACAGGAAATATCCCTGATCCTCGAATCAAAATCCCTGAGTGCAAACATTACTCATATAAGAACTGATTTTCTCTTTTAACCAACCTACTGGACCTGTCACTCAATTGAAACAGCACTCCTTTTAGCCTCTCTCTCGGGCTTCGTACGAGACACATAAAAGACTCTCTTGTTGAGTCAAACACCTTTTAGCCTCCCTCTCGGGCTTCGTACGAGATACAAAAACACTCTCTTGTTGAGTATAAAAGACTCTCTTGTTGAGTCAAACCCTTTTAGCCTCTCTCTTGGGCTTCATACGAGACACATAAAAACACCCTCTTGTTGGGTCAATAGCCTCCTCTTAGGCTTCGTATAAGGAAACCCCGGTTGAGTCAATCAACCTTTTAGCATCAAAACTGTGCCTCGTTCACAGGATACAAACATCAACAACTCCCTTCATCTAATTGCTGTAAGCGGCAAGCCTCTGGATTATTTACATCCACGCCACTGTCCTTCTTTTAGCATGAGAAATTCCTAAGGAAAGATAGCATTGCTCTACACTGAGTTAAAGTCTTCTCCTTCAGGTTAAAACTCCCTATAAATGAAATTATGGCATTTCTAGGATTCGCATATCCCGGTTAAAGTAATCCTCCTTTATAGTCAATCACTCAATGTCATGACAAACAGACCCCCTTTAGAGATGACAAATTCTCTCTAAAGTCAACACCCCTTTAGCTTCAATCTTGGGCTTCGAACAAGATACAAATAGACCCTTCAGATTCACATCTTGGGCTTTGAACAAGATATAAAACTACCTTTTCAGCTTCACGTCTTGGGCTTTGAACAAGACACCAAAACACCATTTCCTCCCATAGAATAGAAGGAACTATGATCGCTCCGATTTCCCTGTTTTGGAAAATGGGAATACGTAGGCATAAGATTGAAAGAAAAATCTTAGCAACCACACTAAACAAAAACTAAAAATCCCATACCCTCAGTCCTGAACATCCTACCCCGGAACCATCCAATGTTTTCACTCTTGAAAAAAAAAAGAAAAAGAAGAAAAAGGCCCCATTACCATATAGTATCCGTAACCTAACAGACCGCTGTTTAAACTCAGTATGCAAGCAGGGTTAATTGGAGACATCTATTTCCCTTCCTTCATCAGCTTCAATAGGATAAAAAATGAATCGACCTGTAGTAACCCCCAAAGAGCGACAGTGCTTAAGAAGCACGTCCAGTTTCGCTCGCTACAATAAGCTCTTCCAGACTTACTATATTTCTTGTGATAGCTTTTACCTTTGTCTTTCTTCATCATAGAACATTCCGGTCGGTAGCGACCGACTTCACCACAGTTGTAGCAATAACTTCTAAGTTTACCTTTCCTATATTCATCTTCCTTTCAGGAGTTTGTTAGCCTTCTAAATTTCGTTAGGTTCTTGTCAGAGTGCCCAACTCCATTTTTCCTTATATATACCTTTGGTATCTTTTAACAAACAACCCCATATCCCCATCATCAGAATTCTTGTCGTCTCTACTTTCACAATGAATTTTCTCATTGTGTGAGGACTTTGAGCTTAAAGTTTTTAGAGCAATAGACTTCTTCTCTACTTCCTTGTCTTTACCTTTTACTTCTTTACCTTCTTTTCATACTCCTTTTCATTTTTTCCAATCAAGTGAGTTCTTGCTCGTGTTCTTCCAATTTTCCAAACAAAGTAGTGAGCTCAATTACTTTAAGATCATTCGCCACTTTAATAGCAGTGACCATGGATTGTTATTCCCTATTAAGACAACTCACAACCTTATTAGTAGCAATCTCATTGGAAATAGGATTACCTGGTGCATTCAATCGATTGATAAGATGTGTTAACCGCTTTCGTATGCCTGCAATGGTTTCACCATGCTCCATGTGAAATAGCTCAAACTCTTGATTTAAGGTATTGATCATAGCTTGTTTGACCTCATTAGTTGTCGCATGGGGAATTTCTAATACGTCTCTGTTGTACCCCAAAATTTGCCCGCCCTATTTCTAACATTTAAATTATTTTTAACTTTGATTTTATAAGTTTTTTTGGTTCAATTTCACTAATATTTTAATAGTAATTTTTATTCAAAAATAGGTAACAGTTTACTTTAAATTGTTTAAATAACAAATAGTTGTTTGACCTTCATATGCTTTCAAGTGCATTTTTATTTCGAATAAACAAGATAGCACAATTGGTAAAGAGTAAAAGCTTGCAAGCATAAGGTCATAGGTTCGAATCCCATTATCTGACTTTTTTGTTACTAACTTTATTTCCATTTTAAAACACCAAAATTGTATTTTTTTTTATTATTTATTTTTAATTTTCGTTTTTTATTTTAAGGCATTTTTGAAAATATTTATTTATTTGATTTTATACACTTTTTACCAAAAAGGATAAAAAAATTATAATAAATACAAAAAAGATTTCCTTTCTTGAGTACTTGTTTCCTATTGGTCAATCTGTGTCAGTTTGTGTCATACTCAACTTCTGATTGGTCAGCTTGCTAACCAAGGAAGATCTTTTGTCAATTTTATTCCCTTTTTTGCCCTTTAACATGATTTTCCCATCCTATAAATAGCCATCTATTTTCACAGTTTTAGGGGGAACCAAATCCATAGTCTCACAATTTCACTCACACATACAACAACACTTTTCTCTTTCAATTATTCATCAAAACTCATATATCTTTCATCAATATTCATCACAACTCTCCAACAAAAAAGTAAAAAATCACAAAACCTCTCAAGATCAACTATATCCTTCCAATCTGCCGCTCACCGGACTACCTCCGGTCGCCACTCCTCTGCTGTCCGTACAGTCCGTACAATCCATACAGTCTGTACAGTCTGTACAACCGTACGAGATCTGCCGCTCCTTCTTCGTCCGTACACAACCGCACGAGATCCGCCTCCTCTCTCCGTTTTTTAACTAATAAGGGTTTGTATCAAGTTTTTCTGACATTTTTTTTCTTTTCACTTATTTATTTATTTGCTATTTAAATTCCTAGAAAAATTGTATAGGTCGCACAGTTTTTTCTTTTTGTAATAGCCGTAGTTTTATTTCCCGCAAGGTTTGTTATACTTATGTGTCTCTCCCAAAGCCTTGTAATAGCGTAGGGATATTACTTTCTGCACTTTACTTTCCGCTATTTTATTTTACAACTGTGTAGTAATTAGGGTTTGTATGACAAAACTAAAAAAAAACAATCTAGAAAACCCTAATTTAAGATAAATAATTGAAACTAATCCACTCAATCACACTTGCACCTCTAGGGTAGCCTCTCTCAGTTGCCTTACAAACATTGGTCATGTCCCTCGAAAGTAAGGGTACTTTAGCAAAAGACGCTTACGAATAATATCATCATAGTCCCTTCGATTAAAGATCATAATCCCTAGATGACCCTTCGAGTTGCCTACGAAAAAAATGATCTTGTCCCTCGATGACCCTACGGAAAAATGATGGTAGTCCCTTCGAATTGCTAAGGTATCCTTACATGTTGCCATCTATGACCATTCGATGACCCTTCGTCGTCCCTTCACATCCAATAGATAGGACTACCTACCCACTAATGGTATGGATAATACTATCTCTCAAGGAAAAGGATAAGTACAAGAAAGAACTTATAAATTAAAGGTAAGTAACTTTTAAATTCTTGCTCACAACTAAAAAAAAAACAAATACTTTTCACACCTCACACTTTCAAAAATATTTTCAAAAACAAACACTTTGTATACATTCTTACACGAATTATTACAAAGTCAACTTTTACAAAATATTTTCTGAACACACACCATATTTCAAAAAAAGCAAGTTAAAGTGAGCAAGCAATTAAGAGCCCGTAGATAACTACGGATGAAAAGGGGTGCTAACACCTTCCCCTTTCATAACTTACCCCCCGAACTCAAAATCTTTTCAAAAAGGTCTTTCCTGTTCTTTTCACCTTTCCTAAATAAATTGGATAAAGGAAAAGTCGGTGGCGACTCTTGCTAACCGCACCATGTTTTGCGAAAACAAAATTAAAAAGTCAGTTCTCCACCGTATCACAGAACTGGCGACTCTGCTGGGGATTTTTCCAAAGAGGGGTTACCTTAGAGTTAGATTACTTTACCACTTGCTTAAAATTGTTTGACTTATGTGCTTTATTTTAATGGGCTTTGTTTTGGGGTTACTTGTGTGAAAGGTCCTACACCCGTACCTAGTGATTCCTTAGGTAAGTGACAATAGATCATGGAGACTGTACGGCATGTACCGATATGGTTGATATGATGGTCACAGTCTTTAGAACCCTAGTTAACTCATCTTTGGCCATTAGAAGGTAGTGAGATGGTCGGCTTTGGATTTAGACCGAAGTTGGTTGATACTCGAGGCTACGCTCATTGAGATCAGACTTTCGGGATGTCTTGGTCGGCCACTCGAGTGCCGCACTAAAATAAAGCCATTGAGAAAGATCTGTGATATGAGTCCTTTAGAACCCGGTTACTATTCTAGGACAGGTTGAGCCAACTAAACCTCGGTGGGGAAGGGTACTTGCCAATGGACTTCATACAAGCCTTTAAACCTAAGGCTCTTGTATGACTTGTTTGTGTGTACTACTTATTTACTATTAACATGTACATGAAATAATAACATCATAACATATCATTTTCACTAACCATTTCAAGGACTAAGGAATTTATCTTTATTCTTCGTTGCAGGCCATGGCTTCCGTTCCTAGAAATTTCATCCGAGTCAACTTTGTAAGGGTTCCTTCCCAGCTTAAAGAATTGGTCTCAAAGGTTCCTGATGGCTCTCGATTCACCAAAAGACATGGTTTTCTACTCAACTTGGTTACCTCAGGTTTTGAAGAAGACATGATGAGAGTCCTATTCCAGTTCTTTGATCCTAAGCACCACTATTTCACCTTCCCGGATTACCAATTGGTGCCCACGATGGAGGAGTTCTCTAAGCTACTTGGAATACCTATTCTCGATCAGATACCTTTTACTAGTCTAGAAGACGTTCCAAAGTCTGAAGTCATCGCAGCTGCTTTACATCTGAAGAGGTCAGACATTGTGTCTAATTGGGAAACAAGGAGTGGAGTCAAGGGGTTTCTTGCTAAGTTCCTGATTGAGAAGGCTCAATTGTTCCTAAGCGCTATGAGTTACCATGCTTTTGAGGAGGTATTAGCTTTGTTGATCTATGGGTTGGGGTTGTTCCCTAATCCAGACCAACTCATAAACGTGCACGCTATCAAAATATTTCTGACTCATAACCCGGGTACCTACCTTGCTCGAGGATATTCTGCACTCGCTTCACACTTGTACTATCAAGGAGCGAGGGACTCTCATGTGTTGCGTACCCTTACTATCCAGGTGGTTTATTTTGCACCTTCCCCGGTCAGTGTTGAAGAATGAACAAAGGTTGCAGTGGTCTCGAAGGATAATGTCACTCTCTTATTCAGATATGTATTGGTGTGCCCGATCTCTTGAAGACTTCGCTCTTATTGATCATTGTGGGGAATTCCCTAATGTACCACTCCTTGGCATTAGGGGAGGCATCACCTGTAATCCTTCGCTAGCCTTGCGCCAGTTTGGTTATGCTCGAATGGATGGTCCTCATGATATGCTTATTCAGGGTATTGTGTTCGATTATGAAGATGATCCTCAAGGTTACCGTCAAAGGTTTATACGCGCGTGGAATAAGGTGTATAAGATTGAAAGCAGGACCTTGGGACAGAAGAACTCCATTCCTTTGGAGCCTTACCTCAGATGGGTGCGCACTCGTGCTCGAGATCTTATTATGCCATATCCAGCTGTCATACCAGTGATTGTTGAACCTGAGTTTGAGGGAGATGTTCCTCAAGTCATTCTCCATCCAGATATGCCTACCGATCTTGAAGAGCTGCAGAAGTCCTGGGTTCAGATGAAAGAAGAAAGGGGCACCTTTGAGACTCAGATCTATGCTAGTGAGAAGAAGGTGTTGGAGTTGACAAAATTACTTCATGAGGAGCAGAGCATCAATGCTTACATCGGCACAAAGAGGAAGCGCCCTGGGAGACTTGAATCTTGAGTCCTAGGTCTTACGCGTTTTTGAATTTGCTTTTTGAAATTTCCTTTCATTGTAGCCCAAGAGGCATAAAAAAAATGAATTTTGAGTTTACTAATAAAAGTTTTCCATTTGTTTCTGTTTGTTTGCAAAGATAAACTCTAAAGTCCTTGAAATCATTGCATATGCATCTACATCTCATAATCATTGCATAGCAGGCTTCTAAGACAGGTCTCTCATCTTCTCGCTGTTTATTTCAGAAGAAATGGCTCTCGAGCAAACTGTCAAAGATCTCCAGGCCCAGAACGCCCAGTTCCAAGAGCTGATCCTGAACTTGTCCAAGGGGCAAGAAGAACTGAAAGCACTTCTGACCATGAAGAAGAAGAAAGCAAGAAAATCAACTGGCATCATCAACATGGGGAGGAGATTCAAAGGTCCGGCTAAATAGGTCAAGGAAATTGGGATCCCAGTAGACCAAGATGGTGAACTGGATGACAACTATGAAAGTGACAAACATGAGGAAAATAGTAACCACGGCACCGGTGGACACTCTGAAGAGGAAGATGATTATCTGGATGATCAGTATCCCCTAGGTGATGAGAAATACAAATTACTTGAAGAACGTCTGATGGCCATGGAGGTTCAGAAAGTACCTGGTTTGGATTTTGAGGATTTGGGCTTGGTTTCAGGAGTTGTCATTCCTCCTAGGTTCAAAATTCCCACGTTTGCTCAATATGACGGTGTGTCTTGCCCGAAGTTGCATTTGAGATCTTATGTCCGAAAGATTCAGCCACGTACTACTGACAAAAAGTTGTTGATACATTTTTTCCAAGAGAGTTTGTCTGAAGCTTAATTGGAGTGGTACTATCAACTTGAGAGCACCAATATTCGTACCTGGAATGATTTGGCTGAAGCTTTCTACCAGCAATACCAATATAACTCTGATTTGGCGCCAACTCGAATGCAACTCCAAAGCATGTCCATGGGTCCTAATGAAAGTTTCGAAGAGTACGCCCAGAAATGGAGAGATCTTGCAGGCAGGGTTCAGCCTCCTTTAGCTGACAGAGAGTTGGTTGACATTTTCATGAGCACACTAACCGGTCCTTTCTATAGTCATCTACTTGGAAGCTCGTAATCCGGTTTCACCGAGCTGATATTGACAGGAGAACATGTTGAAAATGGAATTTGAAGTGGTAAAATACAAGTGGCTACAACTTCAAACACTACAAAGAAGCCACATAATGGGAAGAAGGAATCTAATGTTGTATACGGCCAGAAAGGTCGCAACCAATCTGTTGGGGCAGTTCTGATCTCTGCACCGGTGCCACAACAACAACAACAACAAGGTAGTCAGCGTAAGTAGGATACACCCAGGAGACAGTTTACAAAGATCAATATGTCATTGGCTCAGGCGTTGCAGCTTATGTTGAAGGCAGAGTTGGTTACTTTGAAGGATCCTCCTAGGAATCCTAATACTTTCGCTCCTAGTTATAATCCCGATGCAAGGTGTGCATACCATTCTAATAGTCCTGGACATGATACGAACAGCTGTTGGGCACTGAAAAACAAGATTCAAGACATGATTGACGCCAAGGAGATTGAGTTTGATCCCCCTGAGACTCCTAATGTGATTACCGCTCCCATGCCGAATCATGACAAGATCGTTAGTGCTATTGATGATGGTTCTTATGTTGCTACTGTGGTTGACTTGACTACTCCTCTATCAATTGTTAAGAAGAAGCTGTTGCAAGCGGGTTTATTTCCAGGCTGCATTGAAAACTGTCATTATTGTGCATCTCAATCCAATGGTTGTGTGAAGTTGAAAGAGGGCATTCAGCGTTTGATGGACGACCGTACTATACTGTTTGAGAAGATTCCTTCTATGGAGAGCTTATGTGAAAGTTTGTCCTGAGGTCTAAAGTTTGAGGACGTATCTTTGGTTACTAATTCCAAAACTCCTGTAAGGATCACCTCTAAAGTTCCTGTGAAGATTACTGCCGAGCCTAGAGTGGCTCCCCTGATTATCACTACGCCCGGTCCGATTTCATATTCCTCTAGCAAGGCTATCCCTTGGAATTATGGTGTTGATGTTTACATTCATGGTGTCAAGTAAGAGCCTTTGACTGATGAAACTGCTGAAGTTACTAATCCCGATGTCGACAATATCGTCGGGACTAGTAAGTTTACCCGAAGTGGAAGAATTTTCTCCCCAGAAATCTCTCCGAAGACTGTTACTACTCCAGTTCGTATCTCTACCTCCGAATCAATTACTGAGACTCGAGACAAAGAACTGGTGGTTGAGCCTGCCCAAATGAAGACCCCAGGTGAAACTACTATCGAAGATCCCTCCAAAGAAATGGAGGAAGTGCTGAAAATTATCCGCAAGAGTGATTACAATGTTGTTGAACAGTTGGGGCACACCCCCTCCAAGATCTCTATGTTATCTCTGTTGTTGTGCTCCAAGGCCCATGCTAAGGCTTTGGTGAAGTTTTTGAAATCTGCGCATGTGCCGCAGGAAATCTCTGTTGACCAGTTTGAAAATTGTGTCGCTAGCCTGACAACTGATAATGGTCTAGGATTTTCTGACGCTGATCTGACTCCCGCCGAAAGGAACCACAATAAGGCCCTGCATGTCTCCATTGAGTGTAGGGGCACTACTCTATCTCATGTACTGGTGGACACGGGTTCCTCATTGAATGTATTGCCGAAGATTGCTCTAGACAAGCTTGACTGTGAAGGGGTTGTGCTAAGACCCAATGATGTTGTGGTGAGAGCTTTTGATGGTTCAAAGAGATTAGTGCACGGAGAGGTTGATCTTCCAATCAGAGTGGGTTCTCAAGTCTTTGTTTCTACTTTCTATGTAATGGACATTCGTCCTGCCTATTCCTGTCTGCTTGGGTGCCCTTGGATACATGGGGCAGGCGTTGTGACTTCTACCTTACATCAGAAGCTGAAGTATCCCGTGAAAGGCAAGATTGTCACTGTCTATGGTGAAGAAGAGTACATGATTAGTCATTTGAATACTTTCAAGTATGTTGAGATGGATGGCGAATTCCTCGAGACTCCTTGTCAAACATTTGAATTGGTTCCTCAGACTGTTCCTATTGCTAAACCAGTTCCTACTATCCCCAAAGTCACTAGAGTATCTCCTGCAATGGCTTCCCTAAAGGATGCTAGAGCTGTGGTTGAAGAAGGTGGTGGCACCATTTGGGGTCAGCTTCCTGACATCCCTTACAAGTCTGACAAATTTGGTTTGGGCTTCACTTCAGAGGCTCAGAGAGTTGTACGTCGTGCTCGTGCTATTCGTATCACCAACAAAGTAGTTCATAAAGATCAGGTCAACACTGTGGAAGATGCTGATAGTGACTGCGATCTAGACAGTTGGATTTTTCCTGCCATTGGAAGTGGGCTCAACAATTGGAAGACTGAAGATATTATTCCTATCTCCTTTAGTCAGAAGTAAATGCGATTTTCTTTTTTTCTTATTTTCGAAGTTTGGTTTTGTAATTTGAACAATAAAATTTTTAAGCCTTATGCCTAGCCCGGGGCACAATGGCCCATTTGTTAGGGTTGTCATTTCATCGCATATTTTCATTCAATAAATCAATGGACGTTTTGCATTCAAATTTTGCGCTCTTTGTCTTCTCTTTTACTTTATATTCATCAAAATAGATATGTGTTCTTACACACACCCACGCGATAAATTGCAGATCCACATCCACTATGGATCCCATTGATAACGGTTCTACTATTGTCAATTATGACTTCAAAAATCCGATCTACCAAGCCGAGGATGAAGGTGAGGAAGATTTTGAAGTGCCTAGAGAGCTTGCTAGACTATTAGAGCAAGAAGAAAAGATCATACAATCGCACGAAGAGCCAGTCGAGGCTGTAAATCTAGGTACTGAGGAGGATAAGAAAGAAATCAAGATAGGTGTTGGATTAGAAGACCGTGTCAAGAAAAGACAATGGTACTAATCTGAACAACACTATGATCACTGAACTCTGCACGCAGTTCAAGATTAAGCATCACAATTCTTCTCCATATCGACCAAAGATGAATGGCGCAGTGGAAGCTGCCAACAAGAATATTAAGAAGATCTTGCAAAAGATGACAGTGACGTACAAAGATTGGCATGAAATGTTACCATTTGCTTTTCATGGTTATCGCACCTCAGTACGTACCTCAACAGGGGCAATCCCTTTTTCTCTAGTCTATGGTATGGAGGCAGTTTTACCTGTTGAAATTCAGATTCCTTCCCTAAGGATTATGAAAGATGCAGGTTTAGATGAAGATGAATGGATTCAGACTCGACTTGACCAAATAAATTTGATTGATGAAAAAAGGCTCGCGGCTGTTTGACATGGCCAAATGTATCAGAAGCGTATGATCAAGGCCTTTAACAAAAAAGTCAAGCACCAAGTGTACCAGGCCGGTGATTTGGTAATAAAATGTATCATACTACCACAGGGTGATCCCAGGGTCAAATGGACTCCCACATATGAAGGTCCATTTGTAATCAAGAAAATATTTTCTGGTGGTGCTATGATGCTTACTACTATGGACGGTGAAGATTTCCCACACCCTGTGAACGCGGACATAGTCAAAAGATACTACGCATAAAAAGAGACCGGCTAGGTTGACTGGCCTAGGTAAAAATAAGGGCATCCCGGCGAACCAAAAGGGTTCGGGCAAAAATTAGGGATATATATACAAAAGAACTGTACACCCGGCAAGTCGAAAACCTGAAAAGGCGGCTTGGGCAAAAAGGGTATCCCGGTGGACTGAAAACCTGAAAAGGCGGTCCATGCAAAAGTTAGGGATTAAAGCGTACGACTATGTCCCGTTGGATCACTTATCTGCTTTCGGCTTAGTTTTATCAAGTTCGAATGGCGCAAATCAATCCAGTCATCTTCCTTCCGACATCAAGGGATGAGATGCTTGAAGATATAGTGGCAATAGCAGAGTTGAAACTCAATGGGATCATTTCCACATAACTTTTTTTCTTTGTTTATCACTTTGCACCTTTTTAATTTTCACGACAATTTCCTCTTACTAGGATTTATGTCTCCTTGTACAAAAATGCCTATTTATAGGCCAATTTCAAAATCAATACAAGTCTATTTTCAATTTCAAAATTGTTTTTACTTGCCTTGTTTTGTTTGCGTAAACGTCCAATGGTTACTTTGAATGAACATATGCACTTGAATATGATTGAAGTTTACCAAAAATATACGTGAAAATAGGAATAGCATTTACTAAGGACTCTAAGAGTTGGGATAATGTTCAAGATGTCCACGAACCCCCATAGAGCCAGTTGCATGGAAATACCCCCACAGAGCAGTCTCCATGGAACTATCTCTATAGAGCTATCTTCACAAGCTCATCCCCAACAGAGATATATTCCCCGACAGAATTAGTATGCCCTCAGACATAAATTGAGGCATCTTCCAGTGGTTCACTTCCATATATTTGATGGACAGCTTGGCATGATCGTCTCCCCCAATAGGTCCCCTAGCAGATAAAGAAGTTGATCATTTCCCCAGCATACAACAGAAATTTCCTCAATGCAGCCTATGAAATTCTAATCCCCATCGGAGGTTATTCCCTCTATGTAGTATATAGAATTTAATTCCCCAGCTGAGTTTATTTCTCTAACGCTATAGAATTCTCTCCCCCAGCAAAATTTATTCAAGGATGCTATCCCCAGTAGAGTCATTCCAAACAGGATCTGAAGATTTATTTTCTCCATCCCCAGCAATAGTCAGGGATTTATTTTCCCCAATCAGACATTACTATTCAAAGCCACCACTAATTTCAACGACATCTCATGCCCATACATCATTTACAATACATCATAGCATATGCATACAAAGCGCATATAACATTCTCATTTATTTTAAGAGCATCATTACGCAATGCATTACATATATCATGACATTGCATAAAACTAACTTGGTTTTTTTCATATTAGTTCTCAAATGGACAAATATTGTCAACAGTTATCATCCTTCAGATACAATCAGTCGAAGATTCATTCGGACACTCCTTTGGATACAGTCAGGAGTAGACTCATTCCAGTACATCTTTTAGATACAGTCGGTCGAAGACTCACTCTAATACTAATTTTTCAGATACTGTCAGGCAAAGACTCATTCTGATCTTCTTATAGATACAGTCAAGACATAGACTCATTCTAGAACATCATACAGAGACAATCAAGGCGTAAGAATTATTCTGGCATTCCCCAGCACGTCTGCTAGATACCGTTGGACACAGACTCATTCTAGTATATTTCTCAGATACAGTCAACCTTGACTCATTCTGATACTCCTATCAGCAGTTACTTTGGATGGCGTCTATAAGACCATCTCCATCCTGTCATCTTTCCGAGTGGCATCTTTAAGCCCATTCAAGCAATACAATCAACCAACAAGCGTTACTTCGTGCACCTGTGAGTGAAAATTTCTGGGCACTTAAGTGTTCAATCCTCTTCTACCTTCAGATCACGAATGGCAGACATGCCAATCTAACTCCTCAGGTTTAAGAAGATTGAACAGGGGCAGCTGTTGTACCCCAAAATTTGCCCGCCCTATTTCTAACATTTTAATTATTTTTAACTTTGATTTTATAAGTTTTTTTGGTTCAATTTCACTAATATTTTAACAGTAATTTTTATTCAAAAATAGGTAACAGTTTACTTTAAATTGTTTAAATAACAAATAGTTGTTTGACCTTCATATGCTTTCAAGTGCATTTTTATTTCGAATAAACAAGATAGCACAATTGGTAAAGAGTAAAAGCTTGCAAGCATAAGGTCACAGGTTCAAATCCCATTATCTGACTTTTTTGTTATTTTTTTGGTACTAAATTTATTTCCATTTTAAAACACCAAAATTGTATTTTTTTTATTATTTATTTTTAATTTTCGTTTTTTATTTTAAGGCATTTTTAAAAATACTTATTTATTTGATTTTATGCACTTTTTACCAAAAAGGATAAAAAAAATCATAATAAATACAAAAAATATTTCCTTTCTTGAGTACTTGTTTCCTATTGGTCAATCTGTGTCAGTTTGTGTCATACTCAGCTTCTGATTGGTCAGCTTGCTAACCAAGGAATATCTTTTGTAAATTTTATTCCCCTTTTTGCCCTTTAACCTGATTTTCCCATGCTATAAATAGCCCTCTATTTTCACAGTTTTGGGGGAACCAAATCCACAGTCTCACAATTTCACTCACACATACAACAACACTTTTCTCTTTTAATTGTTCATCAAAACTCATATATCTTTCATCAATATTCATCACAACTCTCCAACAAAAAAGTAAAAAATCACAAAACCTCTCAAGATCAACTCTATCCTTCCGATCCACCGCTCACCGGACTACCTCCGGTCGCCGCTCCTCCGTTGTCCGTACAGTCCCTACAACCGTACAGTCCGTACAACTGTACGAGATCCGCCGCTCCTTCGTCGTCCGTACACAACCGCACGAGATCCTCCTCCTCTCTCCGTTTTTTAACTAATAAGGGTTCGTATCAAGTTTTTCTGACATTTTTTTTTCTTTTCACTTATTTATTTATTTGCTATTTAAATTCCTAGAAAAATTGTATAGGTCGCACAGTTTTTCTTTTTGTAATAGCCGTAGTTTTATTTCCCATAAGGTTTGTTATACTTATGTATCTCTCCCAAAGCCTTGTAATAGCGTAGGGATTTTACTTTCCGTACTTTACTTTCCGCACTTTACTTTCCGCTATTTTATTTTACAACTGTGTAGTAATTAGGGTTTGTATGGCAAAACTAAAAAAAACAATCTAGAAAACCCTAATTTAAGATAAATAATTGAAACTAATCCACTCAATCACACTTGCACCTCTAGGGTAGCCTCTCTCAGTTGCCTTACGAACATTGGTTATGTCCCTCGAAAGTAAGGGTACTTTAGCAAAAGACGCTTACGAATAATATCATCATAGTCCCTTCGATTAAAGATCATAGTCCCTAGAAGACCCTTCGAGTTGCCTACGAAAAAAATGATCTTGTCCCTCGATGACTCTACAGAAAAATGATGGTAGTCCCTTCGAATTGCTAAGGTATCCTTACATGTTGCCATCTATGACCATTTGATGACCCTTCGTCGTCCCTTCACATCCAATGGATAGGACTACCTACCCACTAATGGTATGGATAATACTATCTCTCAAGGAATAGGATAACTACAAGAAAGACCTTATAAATTAAAGGTAAGTAACTTTTAAATGCTTGCTCACAACTAAAAAAAAAATACTTTTCACACCTCACACTTTCAAAAATATTTTAAAAAACAAACACTTTGTATACATTCTTACACGAATTATTACAAAGTCAACTTTTACAAAATATTTTCTGAACACACACCACATTTCAAAAAAAGCAAGTTAAAGTGAGCAAGCAATTAAGAGCCCGTAGATAACTACGGACGAAAAGGGGTGTTAACACCTTCCCCTTTCATAACTTACCCCCCGAACTCAAAATCTTTTCAAAAAGGTCTTTCCTGTTCTTTTCACCTTTCCTAAATAAATTGGATAAAGGAAAAGTCGATGGCGACTCTTGCTAACCGCAACATGTTTTGCAAAAACAAAATTAAAAAGTCAGTTCTCCACCATATCACAGTCCCACATAGCTTTGGTGGTCTTTAAATGAAAGATTCATCAACACCTAGTGCATATGTGAGAATATTTTGTGCCTTCTGTAAGAACAACATTTGGTTCTACATCTGGCCTTTAGTTTTGATGATAAAAATACAATGTTTGTTAGAGAAAAATTTTGTACCCTAATGATTTTATCTAGTGTGTATCTTTTGCTAACAGGTTCTAACTCTAAAGAATTGGCGTGTGACATCATCAGATTCTGGACTTAACACACTTTGACTCTGAAGAGATACAATTGTGCGCTTCAAGATTACGTAAGTTTTGAAACACTCTTAGACAACGGTTCTGATGAATGTGTATTCTAAAGATTCTGACTATGACTATGATAGAAGAGCTTCTGAAGATTCGTCACGCTCTCAAGATTTTGAAGAACAAGTTCTGAAGACTCTTAAGACCAAGTTCTGAGGAACTGTGTCAAGACTCTGAAGACAGGGTTTTGAAGCTTCTTTTAACCAGCCTCTTGATCCTTCTAAGCATGCTTCAGCAACAATCACTCAGAAGCCTCTGAAGATTAGAAGATAAGATCAAAAGGTTTTACATGAGAAAAATAGTACGTATTACAAGATCAAATATTCCTTCCACTACGCTGATTTCATGGAGTAAGAGCTATATTATTCGTACCATTTTTTCTCCCACCATTGCAGACCGTTATGCAAGGCGACAACTTATTTTTGAAGATGTCCATTCTACACTCCAACAGATCTTTTCATGCTTATATAAAGGAGACTTGGAAGAATGAATGAAGCTGCTCGTTTTGTGCTAATATTCATGCTACAACGCTTTTGCTGCAAATATTATTCTTGTGAATATTGTATAGAAAACACAAATAGAGCTTTTGTTTGTTATTGTGTGTATATTTGTTTGTACTTAAACTTTGTGTAATCTACTTTTTGAAGCGACCTTGCAAACTCAAACTCTTGTATTTCTTTCTTTGAGATTATCTCTTTGAGTGACTAGGTTTAGTTTGAATACTCGAGAAGACAAAGGCGAGTAGTCTTTGTGTGTCCATAATTTGGTGATTATAGTGCGTTAACTCCTTATTGAGAAGGAAAAATCACCTTGGCGGGTGGAATGGATTAGCTTCATTAACAGTGAACCAATATACAAATATTTGTGTTCATTTATTTCTGTACTTGGTTCTATTTTGGGTGTTTGAGCTGAAAAAGTTTTAATCTTGGAAAGCCAATTCAAACCCTACTTTCTTGTGTTTCTTATCACCTTCAATTGGCATCAGAGCTCCGGTTATGGTATTAATTTCATATAAAACCCTTGACCGTGTCAAATAAAGATCTAGTGTGGAACACAATGGCGGGTATTCCACCACCTCTACCTATTGTTAATGATAAAGATCATTATAGCGCCAAAGCTCTTATATTTGATGGTGAACGTTTTGATTATTGGAAAGAAAGGATAGAAAGTTTCTTTCTTAGTCACGATGTAGATCTATGGGATATGGTAGTCGATGGCTATATACGCCTAGTAGATACTAGTGGGAACAAGATAGAAAGAAGAGTGATGACGGACCAACAAAAGAAAGATTATAAAAATCATCACAAGGCTAAAACCATCTTACTAAATGCTATCTCTTATACTCAGTATGAGAAGATAACAAATAAAGACTTTGCTAAGTTGATATTTGATTCTTTAAGGATGACTCGCGAAGGGAATACACAAGTCAAAGAAACCAAAGCTCTTGCTTTGATTCAAAAATATGAAGCATTTAAGATGGAAAAGAATGTAACAGTTGAGAATATGTTCTCAAGTTTTCAAACTCTTGTTGCAGGACTGAAGGTCCTGGACTAAGGGCTTAAAATTTATCATCAGAAGTCTACCTAAAAGATGAAGACTGATGGTAAATGCCTAAAAGTTATCAAAGGAATTAAACAATACTTCTCTTAAAGAACTGGTTAGTTCTTTAAGAATCCACGAAATCGAGCTAGAAGAATATGAGCCCCAGAGAAAGAGTAAGTCAGTTGCTCTGAAGTCTTTTGGAAATTCTAAAAAAAGACTAGATCTCTTCAAGCAAAAGAAGAAGAAGAATCTTCAGAAGAGTCTGAAGAAGAAGATAAGTTGTCTCTTCTGTCCAGACGAGTGAATCAACTCTAGAAGAAAATGCAAGGCATATCAAAAGGATAAAGAAGGACAGGTGGTCGTTGTGAGTCCACTTCTAGATCCAAGAAAGATGGATCCAGCAAAGAAGTCATCTGCTTTGAATACAAGGAGCCAGTCATGGTACCTGGACTCTGGATGCTAGCAGTACATGACAGGAAGAAGGAATATGTTCCAAATCCTGGAACTTAAGCATGGAGGCATCGTCGGTTTCGAAGGTGATCAGAATGGAAAGATCCTTGGCTCTGGAATATTTGGTAATGGTTCTCTCCCCTCTATTACCAATGTTCTTTTAGTTGACAATGGTTATGACATAATCTTCAATCAAAAGTCCTGCAAAGCTGCCAGTCAAAGGATGGCACAGTTCTTTTCAATGGAAAGACGAAAAACAAAACTTACAAGATTAGGTTTTCTGATATGAAAAATCAGAATGTTAAATGTCTTATGTCTATAAATGAAGAGCAATGGACTTGGCATAGACGATTGAGCCATGTTAGTATGATGAGGATTTCTCAACTAAATAAGCTTGATTTAGTCAGAGGCCTTCCTAAGCTGAAGTTAGCTTCAGATGCTCTTTGTGAAGCATGTCAGAAAGGAAATTTTTCTAAGACTTCTTTTAAAACTAAAACTGTTGTTTCCACCTCCAGACCATTGGAAATTCTACACATTGACCTTTTTGGACTAGTAAAATCTGCTGATATCAATGATAAGACATATGGACTAGTCAATGTTGATGACTACAGCTGATGGACATGGGTAAAGTTCTTAAGATACAAGGATGAGTCACATTTTGTGTTTTCTACCTTCTGTTCTCAAGTGCAAAACGAGAAGGACTTTAGAATTATTAAAGTCAGAAGTGATCATGGCGGTGAATTCGAAAACAAAAATTTTGAGAAACTCTTTGATGAGAATGACATTTCCCATAATTTCTCCTGCCCTAGAACTCCACAATAGAATGGAGTTATAGGGAGGAAGAATATGACTTTGCAAGAAATTGCAAGGACCATGATCAACGAGACAAATGTGGCTAAGCACTTTTGCGCAGAGACAGTCAACACAACATGCTACATTCAAAACAAGATCTCTACAAAACATATTCATGGTAAGATTCCCTATGAATCGTGGAAGAACAGAAAACTCAACATTTCATATTTTCATCCTTTTGGATGTATCTGTTTTATGCTGAACACCAAAGAGAATCTTAATAAGTTTGATTCTAAAGCACAAATGTGTCTCATGTTAGGATACTCTGAACTCTCTAAGGGCTATAGAGTATACAATACAAAAACATGGATTGTTGAAGAATCAATCCATGTTCGATTCAATGATAAGCTTGACTATGAAAATTCAAAGCAAGTTGACAAGTTTGAAGATTTGGAGATCACCTACTCAGGCTTTGAAGGTAAGACTCCAGAAGCAAAAAATGAAAAGGCAAAAGACTCTAAAGCTACTCAATCAGAAGCTATTGAAGTTCAGACTCCTCTAACGAAGCACGGACAAAGATCCTCATACTCTGAAGAATTGCTTCTGGGTAACACGACTGAACATCTCACAACCAGATCCTCATTCAAACCTTCTGAAGTAACTCTTCAAGGTTTGGTGTCCATGATAGAGCCGACATTTGTTGATGAAGCCCTTCTGGACACTTAGTAGATTCTGGCTATGCAAGAAGTGTTAAACCAATTCTCCAGAAATGATATGTGGACTTTAGTGCCTAAACCCAAAGGAATTCACATCATTGGAACTAAGTGGGTCTTCATAAATAAGCTGAACAAACAAGGCAAGGTAGTAAGAACCAAGGCTCGACTGATTTCACAAGGTTATAATCACTAAGAAGGGATTGACTATATAGAAACATTTACACTAGTTGCAAGGATAAAGTATATCCGTCTCCTAATTTCCTTTGCTGTAAATCATGACATCATCTTATATCAGATGGATGTTAAGAGAACCTTTCTGAATGGTTACATAACTGAAGAGGTGTATGTAAACCAACCTCATGGTTTTGAAAACCATAAAAATCCAGATTTTGTTTTCAAGCTTAAGAAATCATTGTACGGTCTGAAACAAGCTCCCAGAGCATGGTATGAAAGACTAAGCAATTTTCTTCTTGAAAATGATTTCATCAGAGGGAAGGTTGATACAAATATATTCTATAAGACATTCAAAAATGACATTCTTGTTGTTCAAATTTATTTTGATGATATTATATTTGGTTCTGCTAATGCTACTTTGTGTTAGGAATTTGCTATTGTAGGAAGCGATTTCTATCTTTGACGCGACCGCCTTATTGATGGGTTTTCCTCACCGTAATGGTAGGAGGGGGTGCTACTTTCTGATTTCTTATTTATCCCATGAAGCTGGAAGGGAAAGGGAAGTTATATAAAAGTAACCTTGCATGTGAATGTTTAACTGAACAAACGCTTAAAAGAGATTGGGGGTCCGGGGTCAGGTTATACAATGGGGAGTTGTCAATTACCCATCCTATATGTGGTTATCCACAGGATATTAGCTTTAGGTCTTGCTTTGTAATTGATGGTGTTTATCTGTTAATGGGTTTGGAAAGTTTCTTGGGAAGTATGAGTGAGTGAGTTGATGTTGATGTTCGGGTGTTTTTGGTAAGGTACTATACCTAAGTTTTGATTGATATGAAGGTACTGGACCTAGGGTTTTTCATTAGTATGCTCACTATGATTTCGCAATCTTATGCCTACGTATTCCCGTTTAAACGAATCAGTGAAATCAGAGCAATCGTAGTTCCTCCTATTCTAAGGGAGGAAAAAGATATTTGGTGTCTTGTTCAAAGCCCAAGATTGAAGCTAAAAGGTTTATTTGTGTCTTGTTTAAAGCCCAAGATTGAAGCTAAGAGGTAGATTGACTCCACTGGGGAAATCCTTATGTATCTTGTACAAAGCCCAAGATTGAGGCAAAAAAGAGACTGACTCTGTAGGATATCATTATACAAAGCCTAAGAGGAGGCTAGAAGTTTGACTTTTCTGGCGGAAAATGTTTTATCTGTCTTGTACAAAGCCCAAGATTGAGGCTAAAAGGATTTTGACTCCGTCGGGGAGGTTTGTATGTGTCTTGTACAAAGCCCAAGATTGAGGCTGAAATGAGTTTGACTCTTCTTGGGGAAGATCATTCCTCAAATCCTAGAGGAAGGCTGGGAGAAAATGACTCTGCTGGGAAGATATCTCTCCCCAAGCTCAAGAGAGGGAGATTTATGTCATGTATGAAGCCCAAGATTGAGGCTGAAAGGATCTGACTCAACAAAAGAGTGTTTTTATCTGTCTTCTACAAAGCCCAAGATTGAGGCTAAAAAAGGTTGACTCAACAAGAGAGTCTGAAAAGGTGACTGACTCAACAAGAGAGTTTGAAAGTTGATTGACTCAACAAGAGAGTCTGGAAAAAGTGATGGACTCAACAAGAGAGTCTAAAAAGTTGATTGACTAAACAAGAGAGTCTGGAAAAGTGATGGACTCAACAAGAGAGTCTAAAAAGGTTAGCTTCGCTAGGGAGAATCTTTGTACAAAGCCCAAGAGAAGGCTGACTGCACTGAGGAAAGGTCCTTATACAAAGCCTAAGAGGAGGCTAACTTTTGCCGGGGATTGTTAAGTTCCCGAGGCAGGTCCAAATGGGGAATTAACTCTTACTGAGGATTACAAAAGAGTTGAGATATCAGAGACCTTGAAGTTCTGATTTGGGATAAGCTGACCCTGGTTGGGGAACTCTCAAGAGTGGTTGGGTTTCTGTTGGAGATTGATCCAGAGAGCCCGGGGTTTCTTCCTATATTTGTAAGGAACTTGAGAATGTCTTTGAGACTCAAGGGGTTTAGACTGTCCAAGTCTACTATCGTGGAAGAGTTTTATCTTTTGTATGATGTCCAAGAGAAGGCACGGGTATTAAGGGATGAGGATCAACCCTAAAATCCGATATTTGACACTAGAAAGATTGCTATAGCAAAGGATGACTAAGTTCTGTCTTATACCTTTAAGAGGTCGCCAGGGTCCTTGTATTAAGCCCAAGAGAAGGCATGAGAACTTCTAAGAAGCCGGAGGGTCCTTGTACAAAGCCCAAGAGGAGGCGGGGATGCTTTTAGGAAGCCCGTGGGTCTCAAACCAAGAAAACTTCAAAAAATTCTACTCACCGAGAATAGATCATTTAGTGAAAGTTCTAAGGTTTGAAGAAACTCAAGAGATGCTATTCACCAAGAATAGCTCAACTCTGGGGAGTAGAATTTCTTTGACAATTTCTAGGGGTGACAGTCTGAGAAAAGGTTCACGAAGAATACTTCATTTCTCTTTGTTCCATACTGTTTAAGCCCAAGAGAAGGCAAGACTGTATCCGGTAATCCTATGGGGATCTAGTTTTATTTGTATTGAAGAGTGACCAACATGGCTTTACCTAGTTCTAGACCTAGTTGCCAGGGAAAAATCTAAATAACTATACTAGTATATATACAGTTGATATATGACAAGTATTTAAAAGGGTATGAAAGAAGAGTAACCATGCGCAGCTTCCCACAATACAGTTATATATATATATATATATATATATATATATATATATATATATATGAAAGCTAGTAAATGAAAGTTGTTTAAAACTTACAGGCGAGCAAGCTTTCATGCTGTATTGTTAGTTGTTCAAAGAAGTTAAAGAAAGTTTTGATAAAAATATATATATTTGAATTTAAATCACAAGGAAAGTTGTTTGAAAAGATTATTGGGGCTTATACTCAAAGAGAGGCCCAAGGTTTTAACAGTGATCGCACTGTCATTTTGAATATCGTCTCGGGACTTATACAATGACTGAGGCCCAAAAAGGTTTATTTACAAAAGGGTTGGGTCTTACAACTAAAGGAGAGGCCCAAAAGGTGTTTTAAATGAAAAGAAATGGGACTTACAACCCGAGGGTAGGCCCAGATGATTTGATTTTGAACTGGTGATCGCGCCGAGATTTTTTTGAAAATGTGTTGGGACTTATACAACGTTTGAGGCCTGAAAAGGTTTTGGTTAAAAGGGGATTGGGTCTTACACTCTATTAGAGGCCCAAATAGTTTGAAAATGAATAAAGATGAGTCTTATATCTCAAGGAGAAGCCCAGGTGATTTTGATAAAAAGACAACGATCGCGCCGAACTTTTGAAAATATACAGAGAGACTTATACAATGTGTTAGGCCCAAAATTGTTTATTTACAAAGGGATTGGGTCTTACAATCTATTAGAGGCCCGTGAGTGTTTGAAAAAGATTGATGAGGGTGGAATTAATCAAAACCCTAATTTTGTTTAAAAATGGAATTAATTTTGTTTAAAAATTAATAAAAATTATTGAAAACATGTAAAAAATGAGTGGTGATCTTGGATCAATGTTTCAAAAATCATGTTTTTATCCACAAAATGATTAAAAACCGTTCAAGTTTGGAAAATCAAGAAGGAACAAATATTTTAAATGTTAAAAAACAAATAAAAATTAATTCTTTGCAAAAATATCAAGTATATGAATTTTTGTAAAATAAAATATTTTAACATTTTTGTGAATTATTAAAAAAAAAAAAATCAACTCAAAATCATTAAAATTCAGAGAGAAATTAATTTTTGAATCAATTAAATAAAATCACAAAAATTCAAATTTTTGAAAGTTTGAAAAAGGGCGCCAAGAACATCTTGGTTTTGCCCGCGTGCTCTGTTTTTTCCAGATTTGCATTTTCTCATCAATCTCATTGAATACTTGATGAAATCACACAATTCACATATCAATCTACTCTTTTTCACCTCACGATCATGTCTATGGTCTTTAATTTCATTTATTTTAAGCATGGGATAAGAAATCAAAGAGAAACCTTAAGAACCCTAATTTCTGCATGAAGGCTGAGAAATTTGATACACGACTCATACATAGCAATTAATGGAGGGGAAACACTCTATACATGATTATGAACATATGGAAAAATTATTGTGCAAGGAAATTTGCATGAATCATGAGATGACCAAGTTGAGGCTTACCTCTTGCAGCTGGTGATCGAGTTCTAGGTTGGAGGTGTTACAGCTTGGCTCCAATGATGTGGACAGCTTCCCCAGGTGCTATGGAGTGTGTCTGAATGCTTGGAGTGGATTGAATTGAGCTGGAACTTAATTTGGCATCTCAGTTGCAAATCTGTCAAAAGCTTGTGCAGATGGCTGGTGATTTTGTGAAATTGGTGTTCCAGTTGTCGGTTTAGTGTTTGATCAGCTCACATATGATGTTTATGAGGCGTGTGTATGATTGGTTTGGTTGGAAACACTTTCTAATTCAAAACCCGATAGTAGCTTGCATTAGAAGGAATTTTTGGAAGTGAGAGTGTGATTTTGAGAAGGGCAAGTGTTATAGGCCTTTGGTGTACTCAAACTGATTAGAAATGAGGTCTATTTATAGTGTGTCAAGTTTGTTTTGCAAGGAATAGGGAATGGCAACTGCAGCAGACCTTTGGCCAATGTGGATCAAATAGAATCTCAAGTCTCCTCTAGCCATTGACTTGAGATTAGAGCACAGGCCTATGGTTCTCTGATTCAAGGATAAGGCTTGACTAAAATGTTCATCTTTGCTCTGATACATGCCACCTCTAAGTATCCATTGAATGCCTCAAAACAAAATTGGAGTCTTGAGGCATCTTTAGCTTTTAGGGGTGCCAAACCTATATGTAGTTCCAAAGACTTGGGAGGCTTATGGATCAGTGCTTGTCCCTTGGTTGTCCCCCCTTGAGGTGTGTAGATGGATAACCATGCTTGAAGTTTCACAATTTGGGCAATTCGAGAATTAATGCACAAATCTGCCTTGCCAAGACAGTTTGCAGCAAGGCATGTTGCAGCTGTCATAAATCCTAGCTCAGATGGAGTTTGAGGGAGTTCTTGGTCACTTTGGAAAGCTGACATATCCTATTTCAACATGATTCCAAATTTGATTTTGAACCAAATTGAATTACAATGAAAAATGGCTCTACATTTGGGAAAAAATAAGGCAGATTCTGACTTAGTGAAAATTTCACTAAGTTTTGGAAAAATGTCACTTTTGTGTTTTCAGCCATTTTGATCACTCCATAACTAAAAATCCATGAGGGATTGGAATGAGTTGTAATTGACACTTTTAAAGTATTCCATGAGATCTACAAATCCAGCTTTGGACCATCCAAAATGGTTGCTTGGATCTAAAGTTATGGTCCTTGGAAGTTGGTACCCTAGCCACTTTGTTCCATAACTTAGAAAAATTCTAAGTTTTTTATGGTTACCCCTTTTACAAGTTAACTCACTTTCTTTGATTTTTCTTGATTAATGATGATTCCAAATACATATTAACATTGTTTTAGGGTCAAAGAACCATAATTGTGAAAAATCTCAAAAAGTCAAACTTGGTTTTGTGCACAGTTGACTTTTTATCGGATGAAATCCAAACTGTGCGATCCTTTATGAAATCAAGTCCTTGACCTAAATAAAACCTAATGGACATATTTCATAGGTGTTATAGGGTATATTGAATCATGTCCCAAGGTTTGGGATCATGTCTTGGTCAAAAGTCAAAGGTACAGTTGACTTTTTCCTCAAAACCCTAATTGTGGTCCAGATGAAAATGAAACTTGTGCATCAAGCTTCTTGGATCAATCCATTGTTGTAAATGGATCAATGTAGTGTATTAGAGACCCTCAAATAATGCCTTGAGGTCTTGGCTCATGTTTTGTCCCAAAAGTCAACTTAGGGGTGAATTAGGTCAAGAAACCCTAATTCCTTATTTTTGATGACTGCCTCCCCTGAGGTTAAATTGACTTGATGATTGGGTTCATGAGGTCCCTTGGAGTATATTAAGTTATGCTTTGAAGTAATGGCTCATGCCCAGAGGAAAAATTCCATCTGGAGCCTTGGTCGACCAAAACCCTAATTTGGTGAGACTGGCGATCTCGAGGCTTGATCCACTTGGAATGTTGCAACTTTGTGCTTGATTCTTGATGTGGGAGTCCTCTTGATCCCTTATGGGTGTTTGAGAGGTTAGACAAGTTGAAAATCATGTCATTTCTTGATTGATCATTTGTCTAAGTGTTCTAAGAGGGCTCAAAACCCTAATCTTTTGATTGTGGTGAATGCTCAAACATCTCTGAGGATATTTATGAGGCATGTAAATACATCCATATTGTGATAACGATTTGCACAATGATGGGAAATCTTGGAGGTCAAAATTTGGGGTATGACGAAGGTATTCGGGCATTCAGGGTGCAAGAGGATTAAATATTGGAATACCCGAAATTTTGATAGTGGTTATGAATGGAAGCTTGCTCATCCATATTCTTTTGCTAAGCAATGAATCTTTAGAAAAGGGTAAAGACTTCCCCTCGATCCTGGTCTTTAGCCAAGGAACTAGTCTCAGTTTTTTTGAAATAAACTTCCCCTCGATCCTGGTTTCCTACCAAGGAACTGGCCTCAGTTTCTGATATAAACTTCCCCTCGATCCTAGTTTCCTACCAAGGAACTAGTCTTAGTTTCTGATATAAACTTCCCCTCGATCCTGGTTTCCTACCATGGAACTGGTCTCAGTTTCTGATATAAACTTCCCCTCGATCCTGGTTTCCTACCAAGGAACTGGTCTCAGTTTCTGAAATAAACTTCCCCTCGATCCTGGTCTACAGCCAAGGAGATGTTCTCAGTTTCTTTTGAAATAAACTTCCCCTCGATCCTGGTTTCCTACCAAGGAACTGATCTCAGTTTCTTTTGTCAATAAACTTTCTTGACAAGGGAAGCTATTTGTAGCGGTTTTCCTCAAACTTCTCGCCGAATTTTCCTGGGGAGATGCCATTTGATGGGAAAAAGTTTTGATGTCAGACTTGCTGGGGGAACCCATCCGTCTGAGCGGTAGAGGTGTTCAAACTTCTCTGTTTCGGAGATGCCATTTGTCGACTCTACTGGGGAAAACGAGTCTCTTGAGAGACTGCTTTATGCTTGAAGATATTACATCATACTTTTTCTCGAGATCTTCTCGGAGAAATTCCATGTGATGTAATCCAATTTTGAGGTGCTGATGACCTGTTCGTCAGTAAATTTTTCGGAGAAAAATTGATGTACTACCGAATCTTTGATTAAGAGGCTTTCTCTGGGGATTTTCCTTAATCCGGGAATGCGAAGATATCATCTTCAATGGCGAAGAGTGACGTTCGTCAAAATTTTTCTTGCTTTTCAGAGGTTCAAGTTATCAAAGTGGTCGAGGATTGTCTCCATTCCAGAAATAAACCGGGGAAGAGATTGTTTAGATGCGACATTTCCAAATGAGGAAAGAACTGATAACTTGACTGAGAGGACTTTTATCACTTGGGAATAAGACCGACTAGAGTGATAGTGATAGTGATATGAATATGAGTATGAATCAATAATGCATGATGTGTGTATGTATATGCTGACAAAACTGACGCGATATACAGACTAGTGGATGAACCCGACTGGATACTCGGCCACTACAGGGGATGAAAAGTACCCTTTGTTCCAGATAGCAATTATGCCTTGCTTTAGGAGAGATAGTCCTTGCGAGGAAAACCGTTGGTCGGGCTTAAAAGATAAGAACTCTGCCGGGGATATCAGATGGGAAAATCACATCTGATACAGTTGATCCTTCGTTCAAGTGTACTGATTTAGAAGGAGTACTTTGATTCTGCATTTTAAAGCTCGATTACTTCTGGAGAAGCGATCGATGTTCTTTCGATGTTCAACAGTCAAAAGAAATTTCCATCTTTATTTTAAAAGCAGAAAAAAGTTTGACAAGTAAATTCATTTTTGTTTTATTTCAAGAATCGTTGATCATATTAAAATATCGTACTGTAAAGCTAAAACAAATAAGAATTGCAAACAAAAGTACTAGGGCTTAAATTTCATTGATAGCATGGAAATCAGCCAAACGCGTGATTCCATGGAGTATTTACAAAGTTTAGAAAATGGTAATTTAAGGGAAAAGGGCTACATTGAAACATAACAACCGTTATCTTTCTACCAACTTTGAATTCTAGGCATCCTGAGCTTCTGTCGAAGATGATCTTGATTGTAGTTTTCCTGATGAATGGCATGACTACTGCTGGCATATTTTCCCCTTTGCTGGACGTAGTTACTTGCCATGAATCCCTAACTTTTGCCTGGATTGTACTTTGAGATTTTCAATCCATCGGGATGATTTTTTATCATGTCTCTAATTTTTGCCTAGACCGCCCTTTCAGGTTTTCAATCCACCGAGACGTTTTTATTTATTTAGGCGAAGTATTTCTTGACTACATCAACATTTGTGGGGTAGGCAAATTCCTCTCCATCCATAGTTGCAAGCCTTAAGGCACCGCCCGAGAAGGCTTTATTGACCACATAGGGGCCGTCATAATTCGAAGTCCATTTGCCCCGGGATCAGTGAGAAATGATTGTATCTTCTTGAGCACGAGGTCTCCTTTCCTAAAGACATGAGGTCGGACCTTTTTGTCAAACGTTTTGTTCATTCTTTACTGATACAACTGACCATGGCATAGTGCCGTTATTTGCTTCTCTTCGATCAGATTTAGTTCGTCGTGCCGACTTTGGCACCATTCAGCTTCTGTTAACTTAACTTCCATCAATACCCTGATTGATGGGATCTCTACTTCTATGGGGAGCACTACTTCCATGCCATATACTAGAGAGAAAGGGGTTGCCCCTGTTGAAGTGCGGACAGACGTGTGATAACCGTAAAGGGCAAAGGGTAGTATCTCGTGCCAGTCCTTGTAGGTTACAACCATCTTTTGAACGATCTTCTTGATGTTCTTGTTTGCCGCTTCTACCGCTCCATTCATCTTAGGTCGGTAGGGAGATGAGTGTAGCGGTTAAATCGTGAGTGTAAGCTATTGATTAACTTAACTCAAAAGTAAGCAAGAGTCGACACCGCACTTTTATTTTATCCACGAAGGGAAAGGAAAAAGAGCCAAAAAAACCTAAAGAGTTCTAAAACAACAAGAACAAACAGAGAATGGGTAAGGGGGTTAGTTACGCAATGGGAAAGTGTTAGCACCCAAAACGTTTATAGTACTCTATAGGAGCCCTTTGAAACATCTATCGCTTTTTGGTCTGAAAATGGTTTGCTTGTAAAGAGATTGAGGAGATGAGAGGAGAATTATTTTTTAAGATTATTGTGTTTGGAGAGACTTATCGCCTTATGCCTACGTACCCACGATGTGCAATGTAGGATCAAAACCCCGTAGTTCGTTGTACAAAGAACAAAATTTGTTTGTTTTGGTTGATTTTAAGTGTAAAGACAAATTGTCATTTCTAAATGAATAATTCCGCTTAAAGAAATGAATCATGTCTAAACTTAAGAAAATGTTAAAGGAAAAAAAAGTGCATGAGGGCACAAAAAGAGAGTTTGGTGAGTTTGATGTTTTTTAAAGTCATTTAAAAAAAGTGTCAATATGCTTATGTGGTTTAGCATTTCTTAAGAAATGAAAAAAAAAAGAGTAAAATCACTTGACAAAGTCAAGGTTTGATTATGAAAAAGGTGATACTTTGAAATTAAGAAAGTTTTGAAAAAGAGAGAGATGCTGTCGAATTGAGTGCCATATTATGATTTGGGCCCTCTTCTGTCAGTTCCTCATCACTGAATCCCAAGTTATTGCAGGAAGTGATGTTGGAGAAGATGTTGTCGAATTGTCTTATTGTTACATCCTGTTCCACAAAGGCTTGCTCTAAGACTTTCTGTAGAGCCTCCCTGTGAGCTTCGAAACTGAGTAAAAGTGATAACACATAGATTTTTTATTGCAACAGTTGATCAACAATGTTGTATTCACTCTTCTGGATGAGCTTCAGCATCTCATCAATGTTCTTTGAAAGGTCGGGATCACAGGATTGACCTACTGGTTGATCAGGAACTTCTGCCTGAGGTTCCTTTTCTCTGATGGGTTCTTCAACTCCTCGGTTGAAGATTCGACTACTCCGTGTTACTCGACTGATGTCTGCAATATTCACGACGGAGGGTAATGGAGTTTCCTTTCCATTCTCAATTGTTGTTGCACCGTATTTGTAAAGGATAACCTTAGTTAATTCATACGGTAGCGGTCCCGACAGATAGATAACTACAGGAGCCTTCTGGTTTTTTTGACCATTGTAAGTAATTTTAATCCGCTCTTGGTTGGGAACTTTTCTACTGTCCAAAGGAATTCTTGATTCGTCAAGTAGAGGGATTATGGTACAAATATCTTTGGCCCTCTTATGATCAGAGATTATGACAACATCCTTGATCTGATCAGCGAAATAGTCGGGCATCAACTTGATTGACCCAGAACTTGGATACGATCGAATCTCTTTGTGGTCCAACTGGCTTTGAAGGGTTGCTTGCACGAGGTAACATCCTTGATTATCTTCAGAGCAAGCTCATAGTTGTGTGGTGGCACATGGCCACGTCAACTTTATATGCAGTGTAACCTCACTAGGTCTGTTTCTATTGATCGAACATCCTGACTTTGATGCCTAGTAGAGTTCCCGTTAGTCATGCTGACTTGTTGTGTGTCTTCATCCATATAGATCAGAAGCCACCAGTGGTTTAACAAGTGTTGCAGCATTCTTTGAACGAGAGCACATCCTTGGTCGCTCTCACAGCATACTGTACAATTCTGATAATTATGCGAAGTCAGAAAACCGAGCTGGACTTAAGTAGTGTGTTACTCCACCAAGCTGGTATTCATCAAACGAATATCAAAGATTTGAATCATATTCACTTGATAATGACTTCTATCGCAGTAATCCTGAATCCATCCAAGATCCATCTGACGCTGGAGGGCCTCTTATACAAAAGAGCATCCCTGATTGTTTACCGACCAGACCAGACAGGAATCGTAATCGTGCAGTGGCAGATTATGATGTTGGCTTTGCCTTGAGTGCATTGCCACAAAGTTGACATTCATTGCCAGAATGTTGTGGTTCTGAATGATGTTGGAATTTGTATAAGTCATGTTGGCTTCACGAATTCGGTAATCTTGGATCCATCTGATATCCATCTATTCCTGTAGAGCTGATTGCACCACAGAACATCCTTGATTATTTTTAGAGCAGATATCACACTGGTGATAATTGTGAGACGGTACATGCCCGTACCCGCTCTGTCTGCAATACATCTTGACCAGGTTGGTCCCCAATAAGAGTACATCGTGAATTTAATAGCTTTGCTTAGCCTCTTCTTCTATCATATTTACCACAGCTTTCTCATGTTGAGGCAGCAGGTTTGTTTGAACATTAGGATTTGTATCCTTGAAGGATAGGACACCGCTCCTAACAAGCTTCTGTACGTCGGATTTGAAACTGAGACAATTTTCTATGTTATGCCTTGGTCCTCCTTGATGGTAAGGGCAAGTCTGATCCGCTTTGAACCAAAAAGGCAGATTCTCTAGTACTGTAAGAGGAGACCTGGTTTGGACGTGCCCCTTGACTAGTAGTAGTGGGAATAATTCTGCGTACAACATTGGTATAGTGTCGAACCCTGGTGGTCGTGTTGTACGGTTGTTATTGTATGGAGGACGAGCCTGCTAAAGAGGCTGTTGTGTCATTTTCTGATATTTTTGTTGAATCGGTTGGCCCTGAGCAACCGGGGGTTGATACATTTGAACAGGCGCATGGTTAATAGCAGGAGTTACAGCTGCTACTGGTTGGTACCGTTGCTTTCCGAGAGAGACATTATCAATATCTTGCTCTTTTTTCTTAGGGAGAGCACTACCGTATCTTTTGGTACTGCTTGATGGTCTGACATATTTTACTAAACGTCCTTCTCGGACTGCTTCTTCCAGACGAACTCCCATGCCTACCATCTCGGTAAAGTCACTAGGCGCACTGGCGACCATTCTGTCGTAGTAAAATGAGCTCAAGGTTTTTAAGAAGGTCTTTGTCATCTCTTTTTCCTCAAGAGGCGGACAAATCTGAGCGGCAATTTTACGCCATCTCTGAGCATATTCCTTGAAGGTTTCCTTGTCCTTCTGCGACATGGCTCTGAGTTGATCTCTGTCTGGTGTCATGTGTAGGTTATACTTATACTGCTGAACAAAGGCAGCACCAAGATCTCTGAAAGTTACGATCTTAGTGCGGTGTACCATTTCAGCGCGACAGTGGTTAAACTATCCTGGAAATAGTGGATCAGTAGCTGTTGGTTCTCTGTCTGAGTTGACATCCTCTGAGCGTACATCACCAAATGACTTTGAGGGCAAGAGTTACCCTTATACTTTTCAAATTCGGGCACCTTGAATTTGTGCGGAACTTTCACATTGGGGACCAAACAAAGTTCTACGACGTCCTTTCCAAATAGATCTTGACCGTGAATGGCTTGCAGTTCTTTCTGCATCTCCAGGAACTGTTCCTGGAATTCCCTCATTTTATTGTCCATACTTTCGTTTCCACCAGAAGGTATCTGTGGAATCTGCCCTTCCGGGACAGTGTGTACCACGGGTGGTGGTACAGTCATTAAGGCAGTAACTCTTGGTGCTTCCCAAAGTTTATAACCTTCAGGAGTTGTTGTCATGCCCCTGGCATCTTTGCTTTCCCGAAGTTTGTAACCTTCAGGCCCAGTGGTTCCTGCTGCAGTTTTTGGATCTTCAGTGATCGGCGGAATATATCCTTCCGGGATATAGTTAATAGGCATGCCCCAGGGACGATCTTTAGACATGTTATACCGAGGATCATACTTCTCCACTATGGGCGTCGATGTGATCTCTGAGATCATAGTCCTTTGTTGTTACATCTGGGATGCTGCCAGAGCTTGCATGTCTTTGTGAAGTTTCCTCATATCTTCTTTTAGAGCATCGAATTCTTTTCTCAACTCTCTATTCTCTTCCTCGAGATTATCCATTTTCTTTTGTTGACTGGCCCGAGTATTGTACGAATGAGACAGCTTGACTCTAGAATCGAGACACAAACGTGAGATTCGTAGGTAAGAAGAATGCGTTATGTGAGAATGATGAATGATATGTAATGGTTATAATTAGTTATCTTTTTTTTGTTTAATCAAAAGAAACTTCAACAATTGGATTCCAAGTATCATACAATGGAAACCCCGTTTTATTGAATTCAAAGATTGCGGAAATGGAAATACAGTAATTTACATAGTGCTATAAAAGGAAATGTCTAAGCTAATGGATCCCGAGTCTCTCTGAGGAGGGCTCAGGTGTTGGTTCTGGTACTTTCCTTTTCTTTGACCGGGGCTCTTAAGCCGTTGTCGGGTTGTCATTCCTTTGCCAAGTGAAAGGAGCGAGCAAATTCCTTTGGTCTTCTTAATTTTCTACAGCATGTTGCTCTAAAATCTCGATCTAAGCATATTTTTCTTTTAACAGTTGTTGTATTTTCTTACACTCCACACTGAGAATACGGTACTTGTTCTTCCAAGACTTCTTCTCCTGTTGAACTTTGTTAAGTGTAACCTGAAGTTTTTCCGTATTAGACATAAAATAAAGGACAAACTCCTTTAACGGAAGAACTTCCTGACGAGGGTAAGGCATCCTTAGCTTGAGATCTCTAGTTTGTACCCAGTGGAGATAAGGTTCCACCGAGACACAGTCTGGTTTTCCTAGAGACTCTCTTCCTTTCCTGTGAACATGTTTCCAGGCATGCACTATTTCTGTCTTTAGTGCCCTGTCATTTTCTCCTTCCTTGAAGAAAATACTTTCCAGATGAGCATTACGCGGGACATGCCTCATCGGGTATCCAAATTGACGACGAACTAAAACTGGATGATAATTGATTCCTCCTTTAGTTCCTATGAGGGGTACATTAGGGAAATTTCCACAACGGTCAATGATCCTTATCCCGTCATAGATCTGATTGTACCAATCGATGTCAGAGTTGGTAAGAGACACGATTCTCTGCGACCAACGTAAAGTACTCTTATGATCCCAAAATGCAGCAGAATTGGTTAAATGGGAAGTGAACCATTTGTATAGCCGGGGTACACAGCATGTGATCATTCCTCCACTGTACAAATTCCTTAAGTGTACAAAATGATAAGCATCTGCGAGTAAGGTCGGTGTGGGGTTTCCAATTAGAAAAATCTTAATGGCATTGATATCAACAAAGTTATCAATGTTGGGAAACAGAAATAACCCGTAGGTTAGTAAAACAAAGGTGCTCTCGAAAGCAGTCACGTTCCCTATACTAGCAAAGTACAGAGCCTTCTTTATCAAAAACTTGGCTGGCAAACCTTGGATTCCACCCTTAGTGGTCATGTGAGTCCGGACTTCTGACTCATCCAAATAGATTGCTCTTGCAATGGTTTGATCCTTTGGAATTTCTTCCAGTCCAGAAAAGGGAGCTTGGTCAGTGATGGGTAAATTAGTCAGGTGAGAGTACTCCTCTAGTGTTGGTGCAAGTTAAGAATCCGGGAATGTGAAACAGTGATAGACCAGGTCGTAAAACTGAATGAGCGTAGCCAGGATTCCTTCAATTACATGGACCCTTAACAGAGACAACAGTCCTCCGTACTTAGCTCTAAAAGCATCAGGGATGGTGATCATCTTTGCCAACCCTCTAAAATCCTCTAATTTTGGAGCCTTGAAGGTGTACTTGTGAGTCTTCCTTCTACCAAAATCCATAACACAATCTTTTTCCTCTGACATTTGCAATCATTGTCTTAGTATAATTTGAAAAAGAGAGACTAGAAGAGAAAATTGTCTTTGTTTAAATGTTTTTTAATTAAATGAATGCATGAATGCAGCACATAAAAACATAGAAAAAACATGGGGTCAAAGGTTCGGTGTCACGAAGTCATGGCTCTACCCATCCCCAAAGGTTGTACTGGTGATTCTTTGTACTGGTGTCCCCAAGGCTGCAATATCTTAGAGTAATCTCAAATGAGGGTAGTATCGCGTGACAACTATTTCCAATAGCTTCCGCACTAAAAAATAGTAACATGGTCTCAGCCTACTAAATCCTCAGTTTCATAGAATACCACAATCGAACAATCTGCTTTCAACAACCGAAGTAGTATAGGCATTGAATCCGTAAAGGGTCTCTCCACTGATTTGATCGTCGACCAAGGTCTCTTATTTGGGAGTCACTACCTGTAAGATTACCCGTATAGTGCCATCACTGTAGCGCGATTTTTGTGGTCCTGAGTCACGATCGCTTGGGCACTACAGTTCGATTCATTTTTTATCCTGTTGAGCTGATTAAGGAAGGGAAATAGATGTCTCCAATTAACCCTGCTTGCATACTGAGTTTGAACAACGGTCTATTAGGTTATAAATGCTATGTGGATGTGGGGCCCAATCTTCGGTTATTTTGTTAAGAACACAGTGTCTGGATTATTTGTGAGGTTTTTGGTGATATGTTTAAATTTACTGCTTTTGGGTTGATTTGGTGGAGATACTGGATTTTGGGTTTTTGATTAGTATGCTTGCTAAGATTTTTTTTCAATCTTATGCCTACGTATTCCCTTTTGATGAAACAGGGAAATCAGAGCGATCGTAGTTCCTCTTATTCTATGGGAGGAAAAGAGGTTGTTTGGTATCTTGTTCAAAGCCCAAGACATGAAGCCAAAGTTGATTTGTATCTTGTTCAAAGCCCAAGATGTGAAGCAAAAAGGTTTATGGATGAGAGAGAATTTGTCGTCTCTAAAGGGGGATATTTGTTCTGTTTATCACAACTGTCGGGTGACTGATTATAAAGGAGAATTACTTTAACTAGGATATGTGAATCCAGCAAAGCCATAATTTCCTTTATAGGGGATTTTTTTAACCTGAAGGAGAAGACTTTAACTCAGTTTAGAGCAATGCCATCTTTCCTAGGAACTTCTCATGCTAAAAGAGGGACAGTGGCGTGGATGTAAATAATCCAGAGGCTTGCTGCTTACAGCGATTTGATGGGGGGGGCAAGGAGTTATTAATGTTTGTATGCTGTGAGCAAGGCACAGATTTGGATGCTAAAAGGTTGATTGACTCGACTGGGGTTTTCTTTATACAAAGCCTAAGAGGAGGCTAGTGACCCAACAAGAGGGTGCAAACAAGTGACTGACTCAAAAAGGGGGTGCTTTTATGTGTCTTGTATGAAGCCCAAGACGGAGGCTAAAAGGGCAGTAACTCAACAAGAGAGTTTATTTGACAGGTGATTGACTCAGCAAGAGAGTCTTTTATATGTCTTGTACGAAGCCCAAGACGGAGGCTAAAAGTGGTTGACTCAACAAGAGAGTTTTTTATACTCAACAAGAGAGTGTTTTTTATCTCGTACGAAGCCCGAGATGGAGGCTAAAAGGAGATTGACTCAACAAGAGAATCTTTTATACTCAACAAGAGAGTGACTTCTATCTCGTACGAAGCCCGATATGGAGGCTAAAAGTGGTTGACTCAACAAGAGAGTCTTTTATACTCAACAAGAGAGTGTTTTCTATCTAGTACGAAGCCCGAGATGGAGGTTAAAAGTGGTTAACTCAACAAGAGAGTCTTTTATACTCAACAAGAGAGTGTTAAAAGGTTATCTCTGCTGGGGAGAATCATTTGTACAAACCCAAGAGGAGGCTACTTATGCCGGTGACTGTTTCAGTTTAGTGATAGGTTCGGTATGTTGGATAAAAGAGAAAATCAGTTCTTATAAAAGGAAAGATTAAAGGTATGGTTGTGCCTTGGCACTGATCAGAAGATCAGGGTTATTTCATGTTCTTTAAGGAAATGGGAAATCCAAAGGGTATTGAGACTGTCCAAGTCTACTGATGTGCTGAGAAATCGATTCTCAGATAGTGAATGATCTTTGTATGACACCCAAGAGAAGGCTGGTATGTTAAGGGATGAAGGTCAACCCATTAACTGGTCTGAAACTTGACTCAGAAATACAGCTCTAGCAAATTGATGACTAGGTTCTGTTCCAATACCTGTAGAGGTCTCTGGGTCCTTGTACTAAGCCCAAGAGAAGGCATGAGAGCTTTTAAGAAGCCGAAGGATCCTTGTACAACACCCAAGAGAAGGCGGGGATGCTTTTAAGAAGCCCGTGGGTCCCCAAACCCCGAGAAGTTCAAGACATGCCATTCACCGAGAATAGATCAAGCCAGGAAAGTCCGAGAATTTGGAAGAAACTCAAGAGATGCCATTCACTGATAAAACATCATCTCTGGGGAGTTAGAGTTTCTTTGACAATGTCTAAGGGTGACAGTCTGAGAAAGGGTTCACCGAGAATGCTGCCTTTCACGTCTCCATATTATTTAACCCCAAGAGGAGGGAAGACTGTGTCTGGTAATCCTATGGGGATCTAGTTTTGTTTGTATTTAAGAATGACCAACAGGGCTTTACCTAGTGCTAGACGTAGTTGCCCGGGAAAACTCTAAATAACTATACTAGTATTATATAGTTAATATTTGACAAGTATATAAAAGTTTGTGAAAGAAGACTTACAGTGAGCAGCCCCACAATACAGTTATATATATATATATATATATGAAAGCGGATAAAGAAAGCGAGTAAACACTTACTCGGTTGTAGAGCTTCCATGCTGTTTTGTTAGTTGTTCAACAAAGAAAGCTTTGATAACAGTATTATATTCTAAATCAAAGGAGAAAGTGCTTTGAAAAGATTGTTGGGGCTTACAGCTCAAGGAGAGGCCCATGGTTTTATCAGTGATTGCACTGTTGTTTTGAAATTGTACAGGGACTTATACAAGTGACTGAGGCCCAAAAAGGTTTTCTGTACAAAGGGATGGGTCTTACACTCTCTCAAGAGGCCCACAGGTGTTTTAAAGAAAATGAATGGGGCTTATAACACGAGGGTAGGCCCAAATGATTTGATTTTTGAATTGGCAATCGCGCCGAGATTTTTCTTTAACGTACTAGGTCTTATACAATGCATTGAGGCCCAAAAAGGTTTTGGTTAAAAAAAGGGTTTGGGTCTTACACTCTATTAGAGGCCCAAAGGTGATTTTAAAAGAAAAGATGGGGCTTACAACTCAAAGAGAGGCCTAGATAATTTTGTTTGAAAAATGCCGATCGCGCCCAGATTTCTTTAACGTACTGGGTCTTATACAATGCATTGAGGCCCAAAAATGTTTTATTTACAAGGGATGGGTCTTACACTCTATTAGAGGCCCAAAGGTTTATTTTTGTACAAGTGGTGGGGCTTACAGCTCAAGGAGAGGCCCAAAGGTTTTTGTTAAAAAGGCGACAATTACGCCGAACTTTTTGATGGTGTCGGGACTTATACAATACACTGAGGCCCAAAAAGGTTTGTATTTACAAAGGATTGGGTCTTACACTCTACCAAGAGGCCCAAAGAGTTTTGAAAATGATTAATGCGGTTTGAAATCAAAGAAACCCTAATTTTCTTTCCCTTTAAATGTAAATATTTAAAGAAAATCAATAAAAATGATAAAAATACTAAATGAGTTTGAATAAACCACTTGTGATTTTTGTTTAAGGTTTGAAAAATGAGGTTTTAATCACAAGATGAATTAAAACTAATTTGGTTTTGATTTTCATGGTAAATATTCACTTTTAAAATGTTTAAAAACAGTTAAAAAGGAATTTATTCACAAAAATACTAATTATATTAAATAAATAATATAAACTTGATTTTTTTGTGGAATAAAATATTTCAACATTTTCGTGTTTTTTCCAAAAAGAACCAATAAAAAATAATTAAAATTGAGAGAGTTATTAATTTTCCAAACTATTAAAAATAATATGAAACATAGTAGAAAAGTGGAAAAAATAGCAAAAAGAGGGTCTGGGGCAGGGGGATTCAAACCCCAGACCTCTTGTGTATAAGGCACGCGCCTTACCACTGGGGTGGTGATACATCCGTTGATTGAAACACAACCACAAATATACAAGGCTTGCCTTGTTTTTGACCTGGCCCAAGGCAAGGCAAGGCAAGATTTTGGTTAGAAACGTGAATGCCATAACTTTCTCATTTCTCCATGGATTGGGACAAAATTTAGGTCTATCCTGCCTAGAATTTCACAAGGAATCCAATGGTGGTGGTGTTTTTTTCAGATCATGCTCCTATTGAAAAACCCGATAGTGGTTTTAAAATAGGCCATGATTTGCATTTTCTGTGCTATCTCTTGGTACAGACATGAATTACATGATGAATTGGTTCAAACACAACACATATAACATGTACAAGATGTGCATGATCAGTGGACCTCAAAGCAATGCATATTTCAAAGAGTTCAAGTTGAGATGCTTACCTCTTTTTGGAGCTTTTGTGCAATCTGCCAAGTGCTTTGTTCCAGAAATGATTTGATGCTTTGGACACCCTCAAATGATCTCTTAGAAGCTTTTAGGATGGTTGGAATCAACTGGAAACCTCAGGAACAAGTTTGAGCTCTTTCTTGCAAAAGGGGCAAAAGCGGCCAAAATAGTAACTCTCTCAAATGGTGTTCCAGATGGGGGGAACCATTTGGGACAGTTCAAGGATGATATTTGGAGTGTGTTTGAGGTTTTATCTAGTTTGGAAAGTGACTGAATCAAGACACGGCTTGAAAAATGCACAAAAGTCCAATTTTGAGGTTTTGAGAGGTGACTTTGTGATTTTGGTGTTACAGGTCACTTATGAGTGTTTGAATCACCTCAATATGATATTTATGAGGTGTGTGTGTGATTGGTTTGGTTGGAATTACTCTCAAACTCAAAAACTCAGAGTTACCTTGCTAAAGAAGGTATTTTTGCCTAGAGAAAGAGAGTTTGAGGAAAGCATCAGTTTGATGGCTTTGGTGTACTCAAACTGATCACAAATAAGCTCTATTTAGAGTAGAGTAAGTTTGTTTTGGGAGCAATAGTGATTGGCAACTGCAGGAGAGGTTTGGCCAATGTTGATCAATGAGAAACCAAGTCTCCTCTAGCCATTGACTAGAGGTTAGGGCACAGGCTGCTGGTTCTCTTGGTCTTGGATATGTCTTGATTGAATTCAGTTGGAAATGGCCCAGTCCATGCCACCTTGGTGCATCCATTGAATGCTCCAAAACAAAGTTGGAGTCTTGTCCCTCTTTTAGGGATTTCTAGGTTTGGCATGCTACTTTTGGTTCCAAAGACTTGGGAGGATTATGGATCAGTGTTTGTCCCTCCTTAGTCTCCCCCTGAGGTGTTCAGATGGATAAATGTGTTTGTCATTTGCAAAAATTTGGCAAATCGAGCAAAATGTACAAATCTGCCTTGCTTTGACAGTTTTTAGCAAGGCATGTTGCCATTGTCATATCTCATGGCTCAAGTGGACTTTGATGGAGTTCTTGGCCATTTTGGAAAGCCCTCATATGATACAACAACTGTTTGATCATAGTTGGTTTTGATACCTTTTGGATCCAAGTGAAAAATGCCCCTACATTTGGAAAAAAGTGAAGGCAGATTCTGACTTAGTGAAAATTTTACTAAGTGTTGGAAAAAAGTGACATTTTCACTTTTTGTGATTTTGATCATTCCATAACTTAAAATCCATGAGGAATTGGAATGAGTTGTGTTTGAAGCTTTTGTAGACGGCCATGAGAGCTAAAAATCCAGCTTTGGATGGGGAAAAAATGGCCTTGTGGTTTAGGAGATATGATCCTCCAAAGTTGGTACCCTAGCCACTTTGTTCCATAACTTAGAAAAATTTCTAAGTTTTTATGGTTACCCCCTTTTACAAGTTATCCCACTTTTCTTGATTTTTCTTGATGAATAATGATTCCAAACACACATTAACATCATTTTAGGGTTAAAGAACCATAATTGTGAAAAATCTCAAAAAGTCAAAGTTAACTTTTGTGCACAGTTGACTTTTTATCAGATGAATTCCAAACTGTGCGGTCCTCTATGAAATCAAGTCCTTGACCTAAATCAAACTTAATGGATTGATTTCATAGGTGTTATAGGGCGTATTGAATCATGTCCCAAGGTTTGGGAGCATGCCTGGGTCAAAAGTCAAAGGCACAGTTGACTTTTCCCGCGAAACCTTAATTGTGGTTTTGATGAAATTGAAACTTGTTGCTCAAGCTTCTTAGACCAATCCATTGTTGCAAATGGATCAATGTGGTATATTAGAGACCCCCAAATCCTACTTTGAGGTCTTGGCTCATGTTTTGTCCCAAAAGTCAACTTAGGGGTGAATTAGGTCAAGAAACCCTAATTCCTGATTTTTTTATGAATACATCCCCTGAGGCAAAATTGACTTGATTAATGGGTTCATGATGTCCCTTAGAGCATCATAGGTTATGCTTTGAAGCATTGGCTCATGCCCAGAGGAAAATTTCCATCTGGAGGCCCTGGTCGACCAAAACCCTAATTTGGTGACACTGTTGATTTTTAGGCTTAATCCACTCAGAATGCTGCAACCTTGTGCTTGATTCTTGTTGTGGGAGTCCTCTTGATCTATTGGGGATGTTTGAGAGGCTAGACAAGTTGAAGATCATGTCATTCCTTGATTGATCCTTTGTCTAAGAACACTAAGAAGGCTTGAAACCCTAAGTTTGATTGTAGTGAAGGCTCACCCATCTTTGGGGAGACTAATGAGGCATGATGGTTCATCCATATTGTGATGATGGTTTGAACAATGATGGGGAATATTAGTGGTCAAAATTGGGGGTATGACAGACGCCCCTATTTAATCTTCTTGGACCCAAATGTGTGAATGGCGAAGGTATTCGTGCATTCGGGGTGCAAGAGGATTAAATATCGGAATACCCAAAATTTTGATGGTGGTTAAGAATGGCAGTTCACACATCCTTCTTCTTTTTCTAAGCAATGATGCTTAGAAAAGGTAAACTTTCCCTCGATCCTGGTCTTTGTAACAAGGAACTGGTCTAAGTTTCTGAAATAAACTTCCCCTCGATCCTGGTTTCCTACTAAGGAACTGGTCTAAGTTTCTGAAATAAACTTCCCCTCGATCCTGGTTTCCTACCAAGGAACTGGTCTTAGTTTCTTTTGTAAACTTCCCCTCGATCCTGGTTTCCTGCCAAGGAACTGGTCTCAGTTTCTTTTGTCAATAAACTTCTTGACAAGGGACGCTGTTTGTAGCGGTTTTTCCTTAAACTTCTCGCCGAATTTTCCTGGAGAAATGCCATTTGATGGAAAAAGTTTTGAGGTCAGACTTGCTGGGGGAACCATCTGTCTGAATTGTAGAGGTGTACAAACTTCTCTGTTGGAGATGCCATTTGTCGCCCCTACTGGGGAGAACGGGTCTCTTGAGAGACTGCTTCCAGCTTGGGGATATTACATCATACTTTTCTCGGAGATCTTCTCGGAGAAATGCCATATGATGTGATCCAATTTTGAGGTGTTGATGACCTTTTCGTCAGCGGATTTTTCAGAGAAAAACTGCTGTATTGCCAAATCTTTGATTAAGAGGGCTTTCTCTGGAGATTTTCCTTAATCCGGGAAAGCGAGGATATCATCTTCAATGGCGAAGAGTAATGTTTGTCGAAAGTTCTCTGGTTTTTCAGATGTTCAAGTTATCAAAGTGGTCCAAAAATAAACTGGAGGCAAGGTTGCTCAGACGCGACATTTCTTGACGAGGAAAGAACTGGCAACTCGATTGAAAGGACTTTTATCACTAGGGGATAAGACCGGCTAAAGTGATAGTGATGCAATATGAATATGAATATAAATCAATAATGCATGATGTATGTATGTTTATGCTGACAAAACTGACGCGACATACAGACTAATGGATGAACACGATTGGATACTCAACCACTACGGTAGACGAAAAGTATCACTGGTCCAAAAGTAGAAATTCTTCCTTACTTAGGAGAGATAGTCCCCGTGGGGAACACCGTTGGTCGGGCTTAGGAGGTAAGAACTCTGCCAGGGATGTCAGATGGAATACTCGCATCTGACACAGCTGATCCTTCATTCAGGTGCACTGGTTTAGAAGGAGCACTTTGATTCTGCACTTTGAAGTTCAAATATTTCTGGAGAAGTGATCGATATTCTTTCGATGTTCAACAGTAAAAAGAAATTGCCATCTTTATTTAAAAGCAGAAAAAATTTATCAAGTAAATTCATTTTTGTTTTATTTCAAGAATCGTTGATCATGTTAAAATGTCGTTCTGTAAAGCTAAAACAAATAAGAATTGCAAACAAAAGCACAGGGGCTCAAATTTTATTGATAGGATGGAAGTCAGCCAAACGCGTGATTCCATAGAGTATTTACAAAGTTTTTAAAATTGCAATTTAACGGAAAAGGGTTACATTGAAACACGACGACCGCTATCCTTCTACCAACTTTGAATTCTGGGCATCCTGAGCTTCTGTCGAAGATGACCTGGACTGGAGTTTTTCTCGGATGGTGTAACTGCTGCAGTGCTGAACTGATCAGACGTAGTTACTTGCCATTAATCCCTAATTTTTGCCTGGATTGTACTTTGAGATTTCCAATCCACCGGGATGATTTTTTATTGTGTCTCTAATTTTTGCCTGGACCGCCCTTTCGGGTTTTCAATCCACGGAGACGTTTTTTTTATTTAGGAAAAATATTTCTTGACTACGTCAACATTCGTGGGATAGGCAAATTCCTCTCCGTCCATGGTTGCGAGTCTCAAGGCGCCGCTTGAGAAGGCTTTCTTGACCACATAGGGGCCGTCATAATTCGGAGTCTATTTGCCCCGGGAATTAGTGAGAAATGATTGTATCTTTTTTAGCACGGGGTCTTCTCTCCTGAAGACGCGAAGTTGAACCTTTTTGTCAAATGCCTTCTTCATTCTCTGTTGATACAACTGACCATGGCATAGTGTCGTAATTCGCTTTTCTTCGATCAGATTTAGTTCTTCATGTCAACTTTGACACCATTCAGCTTCTGTAAGCTTAGCTTCCATCAATACCCAGATTGATGGGATCTCTACTTCTATGGGGAGCGCTGCTTCCATGCCATACACTAGAGAGAAAGGGGTTGCCCCTGTTGAAGTGCGGACAAATGTGCGATAACTGTAAAGTGCAAAGGGTAGCATCTCGTGCCAGTCATTGTAGGTTACAACCATCTTTTGAACGATCTTCTTGATGTTCTTATTAGCCACTTCTACCGCTCCGTTCATCTTAGGTCGGTAGGGAGATGAGTTATGGTGTTCGATCTTGAAATCAGTGCACAACTCCTTCATTATCTTATTGTTCAAGTTAGATCCATTATGAGTAATGATCTGGCTTGGGACACCATAATGGCATATGAGATTGTTTTTGATAAATCGGACCACCACCTGTTGGGTTACATTGGCATATGACACTGCTTCGACCCACTTGGTGAAGTAATCAATGGCTACCAGGATGAACCGATGTTCGTTCGAAGCCTTGGGCTCAATCATGCCAATCATGTTGATTCCCCATATAGAGAAAGGCCACGGGGAAGAGATAACTTTGAGATGTGTTGGCGGTACAAGGATTTTGTCTGAGTATATCAGACACTTGTGACATCTCCTCATGTACTTGTAGCAGTCGGATTCCATGGTCAACCAGTAGTACCCTGCTCTCAGAATTTTTCTTGCCATTGTGTGTCCGTTGGCATGAGTGCCAAAGGATCCTTCATGAATTTATTTTATCAGCAGGTCTGCTTCTGGTCTATCTACGCATCGGAGCAAGACCATGTGGAAATTTCTCTTATAGAGGGTATCACCGCTCAAGAAAAAACTTCCAGCCAGCCATCTGAGAATCTTTCTATCCTTTCTTAGTGCCCCAGGTGGGTACTCTTGTTTCTGATGAAAGCATTTGATATCGTGATACCAAGGTTTGTCGTCTATGACTGCTTCAACCGTGAAGATGTAAGCGAGCCGTTCAAGGCGCATTATGTTGATCTTAGGTAGGTCGTTCCATTGACCTACACTAATCATGGAAGAGAGGGTGGCTAATGCATCAGCCATGTGATTCTCATCACGAGGGATCTAATGAAAATCGATTCTGTTGAAGAATGGTAACAACCTTCTCACGTAATCTTTGTAAGGAATCAATTCGGATTAGTATGTGTTCCAATCTCCTTTGATCTGATTGATGACCAGAGCTGAGTCGCCATATACATCCAAGTTCTTGATCCTCAAATCAATTGCTTCCTCGAGACCCATAATACAAGCTTCGTATTCGACCTCGTGGTTTGTACATTTGAATGTAAGTCTGGCGGTGAAAGGAATGTGGGTACCCTAAGGTGTTATGATGATTACCCCAATTCCATTTCCATAATGATTGACGGCTCTATCAAAAATTAGTCCCCATTGGGAACCTGGTTTTGGCCCTTCACTGGGTAGTGGTTCATCGCAATCTTTCATTTTTAGATACATGACATCTTCGTCTGGAAGTCAAATCCGACTGATTCTTGATCGTCAATCGGCTGATGAGCCAAATGATCGGCTAAAACACTCCCTTTAACGGATTTTTGAGCATGGTATTCTATGTCATATTCTAATTACAACATCTGCCAACGAACAATCCTTCCCGTGAGAGCAGGCTTTTCAAAGACGTACTTGATTGGATCCATTTCGGAGATTAACCAAGTAGTGTGACGAATCATGTACTGGCGAAGATGTTTGGCTGCCCAATCTAAAGCACAACAAGTTTTCTCGAGCATAGTGTACTGAGTTTCACAGTCGGTGAATTTCTTGCTCAAATAGTAAATGGCAGACTCTTTCCTTTTGGTTTCGTCTTGTTGGCCAAGTACACATCCTATCGAGTCTTCCAAGACTGTGAGGTAGATGATCAGTGGTCTTCCTTCCACTGGAGGTGATAGAATCGGTGGGTTCAACAGGTATTCCTTAATACTGTCGAAGGCGATTTAACAGTCTTCCTTCCAAACACAATCCTGATTCTTTTTGAGTAATTTGAAAATCGACGCGCATGTCGCGGTCATAAGGAATATGAATCTGGAAATGTAGTTCAAACGTCCCAGGAATCCTCTGACTTGTTTTTAAGTTTTCGGAGAAGGCATTTCTTGAATGGCCTTGACCTTGTCAGGATCAACTTCAGTTCCTTTCTGGCTGACGATGAACCCTAAGAGTTTCCCTGAACAGACACCGAATGTGCACTTATTGGGATTCAAGCGGAGTTTGTACTTTCTCAACCGCTCGAATAGTTTTGATAGGTGGGTCACATGCTCCTCTTCTGTCTTAGATTTGGCAATCATATCATCGACATATACCTCGATTTCCTTGTGTATCATGTCATGAAAAAGAGTAGTCATGGCCCTTTGATAGGTTGCCCCGACGTTCTTTAAACCGAACGGAATTACCTTGTAACAAAAGGTACCCCATGGGGTAATGAACGAAGTTTTCTCCATGTCCTTCGGCGCCGTTTTAATCTGATTATAGCCCGAGAATCCATCCATGAAGGAGAACACTTTGAATTTTGCTGTACTGTCTACCAGCATGTCAATGTGTGGTAAAGGAAAGTCATCCTTTGGACTAGCCTTATTTAGATCTCTGTAATCGACATACATTCTGACCTTTCCGTCCTTTTTTGGAATGGGTACGATATTGGCTAACCATTGAGGATATTCTGATGTGGCGAGGAAACCCGCGTCAATCTGTTTATGTATCTCCTCTTTGATTTTGATGGCCATGTCGGGATGAGTTCGTCTCAACCTTTGTTTTACCGACGGATATTCTAATCTTAACGGTAGATGATGTTCCACGATGCTGGTATCCAACCCTGGCATGTCCTGATAGGACCAAGCAAATACATCGGGGAATTCTTTGAGAAGCTTTGTCAAACTCTCTTTGGCAGTTGGACTGAGCAGTGCCCCAATCCTGACTTCTTTTCTCTCTTTTTCCGAACCCAAGTTTACTGTTTCCGACGGCTCTTCGTGAGGTTCAATGGACCTTTCCTCCTGTTTGAGTAGTCGGGAGATCTCTTCTGGAATTTCGTCATCAACTTCTTCTTCAGCCCCAAATACCGGAAATTCAGAGTTGGGAAAAGGCATCAGATCGTAAGTTTCAACGAGGTTTAAAACAAGCAGTCTGCATGATGTGATGATTTGTGTTTAAAAGAGATAGAGAGAATGCAAGAGTGTGTGCATTGTATTTTATGATAACTGCTTGTTTTTATTATTGAGTTGTTTTTTAGGATTACCATTTTCTGAAAAGCGAAAAGAGAAAACAACAATTAATGCGGAAATTAAATAACGACGTTATTTTATTTATGAACAAGTCGATTCTTGAAACTACAACCCTATAAAACAAAACTCAGTCGCTTTGGGCGAACCGAAGTGGGATATTTACAGAAAGTGAGCTCTATCAAAACATCCGTTTCACCTGGGCAGGGTGAAAGGTTAAGATAAAGACGGCAATTACTTTGACTTATGAACGATCTTCAAAACATCGACTGCAACCCATTGGCGGAGAACTCCTCGGTGAATCACAAAGTCTGGTACCTTCTTTCTTGGCTTGTCCTCAGAAATGACGCTGATTTCTGGCGGAGCTAGATCATTGGAATCTGTCTCCAAGGCAGAGTTGTCGTAGGAGGATTCCTCTGTTGTATTTTGCATAGGATTTGTGCTCTCAGGTAAATCTCCCCACCCAGTTGGCTGGATGTCTTCGAGCCTAATGCGAGAGCTCTCAGGAGCAGTGTAATTGACCATATAGTCGTATTTTCCACTTGGTTGTCCCAAGGTGTCCCACACTTCTTTGGAACTGGAGGAGTCATCCTTCTCGATGACGTTGACCTCGGGAAAAGCATAGTTGATGAATTCTAGTCTTGCAAGCTTTGTGAATTCATCGTAGTACTGGATATTTTCTGAATGACCTGAGTGTTGATCCCATGACATGGTGGGGACGCAGGTATTCCTTTCAACGATGCTCAGCTGATTTTCATTGTTCGGCTGATTTTCTTTCCCTAAGTCTCCTGGGTACGGCTGCCAGATAGGCAGGCCATCCATCGGGTCATAATAGTCGTGGTCAAAGTTGTCTTTCATCAGAGTGTCCTCCTCTAATGAGTTTGGTGGAGCACGTCATCCTTCAGGATCATAATCTCCGTATATTATTCTGACATTTAACCTGGGTATAAATCTCGAACTCTGTGCAGGATAGCAAAATGGCATAGGCACCTCTTCCTGAGACATATAACCATGCTCGTTAAGATAGGACTTCCATTTCTCATCTGTATTAGAGGAATCTCCCTTGTTGATGGTATGGACTACTTAAGGCACTGGGTGAAGGAAACCTCCACTGTGGAAGAAGTCCTGAATGGGATGAAGACTTTCATCATTAGCAGCTGTCTGGGTGCAGGTCAAAGAAAAACCAAGACCCTTCTTTGCTTTGTTATCGGTAGGAATGACAAGCTGTCCCCATCCTTTTGTATTGCAATTTTTGATCACTTCGAGAGCATCTCTGTATGAGGAAATCGGGGTTCCTTTCTCTGATTGATTCTTATTGCTCACCGAAAGTGCTTGGAACTGAGTCCTAACAACCTCCTCGGGTTCTATACAAGTAGATAATGACAGGTTACTCACGATCAAGGCTTGTTATCCACAGATCGTGACGAGTTGATCGTTCTTGACGAACTTCAGTTTCTGGTGCAGTGTAGAAGTGACTGTCCCAGCCTGGTGTATCTAAGATCTTCCTAATAAACAACTGTACACTGCTCGGAGGTCCATGACCTGGAAAGTGATTAGGAAAGTGTGAGTACCAATAGTTATGGGAAGGTCGACTTCACCGATAACTGTTTCCGAGATCCCTCAAAGGCTTTGACGATAACCTCACTGCCCCTCATCGGGGATCCTTTGAATGATAGCTGCATTAAAGTGGACTTCAGCATAACGTTGATAGCCGATCATGTGTCTACCAGTACGCTGGCTAAAGCATCATCCTGGCAGTTGACTGTGATATTGAGTACCATGTTGTGACTTTTGCCCCCCTCTGGCAAATCCTCATCACTGAATCCTAAGTTATTGTAGGAATTGATGTTAGAGATGATTCTATCAAACTATCGTATTGACACATCCTATTCCACAAAGGCATGCTCTAAGACTTTCTGTAGAGCCTCTCTGTGGGCTTCGAAACTGAGTAAAAGTGATAGCACTGAGATCTTTGAAGGAGTTTGTAACAGTTGATCAACAATGTTGTATTCACTCCTTTGGATGAGCTTCAGCATCTCATCATTGTTCTTTGAAAGGTCGGGATTACTGGATTGACCGACTGGTGTATCAGGAGCTTCTGTCTGAAGTTCCTTTTCTTTTTTAGGTTCTCCAACCCCTCGGTTGAATATTTGACCGCTCTGTGTTACTCGACTGATGTCTGCAATATTCACGGCGGAGGGTAATGGAAGTTCCTTTCTATTCTCAATTACTGTTGCACCGTATTTGTAAGGGATCGCCTTAGCTGATTCATACGGTAATGGTCCTGGTAGATAGATAACTATCGGAGCCTTCTGATTTTTCTGACTATCGTAAGTAACTTCAATCAGTTCCCGGCTAGGAACTTTTGATTCGTCAAGTAGGGGGATGACAGTACAAACATCCTTGTTCCCTTTGTGATCAGAGATTATGACAACGTCCTCATCCTGATCAGCAAAATATTCTGGCGTCCAGTTGATTGGCTCGGAACTCGGACACGGGTGTATTTCTTTACAATCCAACTGACCTTGAAGGGCTGCTCGCACGAGGTAACATCCTTGATTATTTTTCGAGCAGACTCTACAGCATTCGTAATTGTGTGGTGGCACCTGGCCACGTCCGCTTTGAATGCAGTGCAACCTCACTGGGTCTATTTCCATAGATCGGACATCCTGACTTTGATGCCGAGTAGGGTTCCCGTCAACCACACTGATTTGTTGTGTGTCTTCATCCATATAGATTGGAAGCCACCAGTGGTTTAACAAGTGTTGTAAAGTTCTTTGAACGAGACCGCACCCTTGGTTACTCTCACAACATCCTTTACAGCTCAGATACTCGTGAAAAGTGAGAAAATCGAGTTGGACTTGCCTGGCGTGTAACTCCACCAAGCTGGTATTCATCAAACGAATATCGAAGATTTGAATCATGTTGATCTGATAGGGATTTCTATCATGGTAGTCCTGGATCCATCCAAGATCCATCTGACGCTGGAGGGCCTCCTGTATGAAAGAGCACCCATGTATGTTTACCGAGCAAGTCAGACAGGAATTGTAATCGTGCCGCAGCAGATTATGATACTGGCTTTGCCTTGAGTGCATTGTCACCAAGTTGGCATTCATTGCACAGATGTCGTGGTTCTGAATGACGTTGGAATTTGTATAAGTCATGTTGACCCCACGAACTCGATGCTCTTAGATCCATCCCAGATCCAATTGTTCCTGTAGAGCTGTTTGCACCACAGAACATCCCTGATTTTGTTTAGAGCAGATATCACACTGGTGATAGTTATGAGGTGGCACATGGGCGTATCCGCTCTGTCTACAATGCATCTTGACCAAATTGGCCCTTAATAAGAGTACATCATGAATTTGATAGTTGTTGTTAGACTCTCCCTCTATCAAATTAACCGCAGCTTTCTCGTGTTGAGGCAGCGGGTTCCTGAGAACATTCGGATTCGTATCTTTGAAATATAAGACCCCGCTCCTAACAAGCTTTTGCACATCGGATTTGAAACTGAGACAGTTTTCTATGTTATGCCCTGGTCCTCCTTGATGGTAAGGACAAGTCTGATCCGTTTTGAACCAAAAAGGTGGCTTTTCCGGTACTGTCAGAGGAGACTTAGTTTGGACGTGCCCCTTGACCAGTAATAATGGAAACAGTTCTGCGTACAACATGGGTATAGGGTCAAACCCTGGCGATTGCGTTGTACGATTGTTGTTGTACGGAGGACGAGCCTACCGAAGAGGCTGTTGTGTCCTTTGTTGGTATTGCTGTTGAATCGGTTGGATCTGTGTAACCTGAGGTTGATACGTAGGAACAGGCGCGGGATTGATAGCAGGAGTTACAGTTGCTACTGGTTGATATCGTCGCCTTTGCTTTCCGAGAGAGATATTCCCAATATCTTGCTCTTTTTTCTTAGGGAGAGCACTACCGTATCGTTTTGTACTACTTGATGATCCAGCATCTTTAACTAAACGTCCTTCTCGGACTGCTTCCTCAAGACGAACTCCCAAGCCCACCATCTCGGTGAAGTCACTGGGCGCACTGGCAACCATTCTATCATAGTAAAATGAGCTCAAGGTGTTTAAGAAGATCTTTATCATATCTTTTTCCCCTAGAGGTAGACAAATCTGGGTGGAAATTTCACGTCATCTCTGAGTGTACTCCTTAAAGGTTTCCTTGTCCTTTTGTGACATTGATCTGAGTTGATCTCTGTCCGGTGCCATGTCCAAATTGTATTAATATTGTTTAACGAAAGCAGTGCCAAGATCTCTGAATGTGCGGATCGTAGCGCGGTTTAAACCCATGTACCATTTTAATGCGGCACCGTTAAACTATCCTGAAAGTAGTGAATTAGTAGCTCCTGGTTCTTTGTCTGAGCTAACATTCGCCGAACGTACATCACCAAATGGCTTTGAGGGCAAGAGTTACCCTTGTACTTTTCAAAGTCGGGTACCTGGAGCTTGTGCGGAACTTTCGCATTGGGGACTAAACAAAGGTCTGTGGCGTCCTTTCCAAATAAATCCTGGCCACGAAGAGCTTGCAGTTCTTTCTGTATTTCCAGGAATTGCTCCTGGAATTCATTCATTCTGTCAAACATGTTGTCGTTTCCACCAGAAGGTATCTGTGGAATCTGTCCTTCCGGGACAGTGTGTACCACGGGTGGTGGTATAGTCATCATGGCCGAGACTCTCGGTGCCTCCTGAAGTTGGTAACCTTCAGGAGTTGCTGTCATGCCCCTGGCATCTTCGCTTTCCCGAAGTTTGTAACCTTCAGGCCCAGTGGCTCCTGCTGCGGTTCCTTGATCCTCATTGATCGGCGGAACATATCCTTTCGGGATATAGTTGATAGGAAGGCCCTAGGGACGATCTTTCGGCATTTTATACCTAGGATCATACTTCTCCACTATGGGCGTAGATGTGATCTCTGAGATCACAGTCCTTTGTTGTTGCATTTGAGCTTCTGCTAGAGCTTGCATGTCGTTATGAAGGTTTCTCATATCATCTTTCAGAGTGTCGATCTATTCCCTCAACTCCCTGTTCTCTTCCTCGAGATCATCCATCTTTTTCTGACGATTGGCCCGAGTATTGTACGAATGAGACAGTTTGACTCTAGAATCGAGACGCAAACGTGAGATTCGTAGGTAAGAAGAATGCGTTACGAATGATATGCAATGATTATATTAATTGTATATTTTTTTTTTATTCAAAGTAAACTTCGACAATTAGATTATAAATATCAAACAGTGAGGAAACCCTGTTTTATTGAATTCAAAGGATTGCAGAAATGGAAATACAGTAATTTACATAGTGATGCGAAAGGAAATCTAAGCTAATGGATCCTGGGTCCTCTATGAGGAGAGCTTAGGTGCTGGTTCTGGTATTTTCCTTTTCTTTGACCGGGGCTCTTGAGCCGTGGTCGGGTTGTCATCCCTTTGCCAAGTGAAAGTAGCAAGCAAATTCCTTTGGTCTTCTTGATTCTCTACAGCATGTTGCTCTAAAATCTCAATCAGAGCATCCTTATCTTTTAACAGTTGATGTATTTTCTTACACTCCACATTGAGAATATGATACTTGTTTCTCCAAGACCTCTTCTCCTGCTGATCTTTGCTGAGAGTAACCTGAAGTTTTTCCTTCTCAGGCATAAAATAAAGGACAGAATCCTTTAATGGAAGAACTTCCTTGCGAGGGTAAGGCATCCTCAGCTTGAGAGCTCTAATTTGTACCCAGTGGAGATAAGGCTCCACCGAGACACAGTCTGGTTTTCATAGACTCTCTTCCTTTTCTATGAATGTGTTTCCAGGCATGCACTATTTCCGTCTTTAGTGCCCTATCATTTTCTCCTTCCTTGAAGAAAAGACCTTCCAGATGAGCATTACGCGGGACATGCCTCATCGGGTATCCAAATTGACGACGAACGAGAATTGGATAATAGTTGATTCCTTCCTTAGTTCCTATAAGGGGTACATTTGGGAAATTTCCACAACGGTCAATGATTCTGATCCCATCATAGATTTGATTGTACCAATCGATGTCAGAGTTGGTAAGAGACATGATTCTCTGCGACCAACGTAAAGTATTCTTTTGATCCCAAAATGCAGCAGACTTGGGCAAATGGAAAGTGAACCATTTGTACAGCAAGGGTACACAACACGTGATCATTTCTCCGCTATACAAATTCCTTAAGTGTATCAAATGATAAGCATCTGCGAGTAAAGTCGGTACAGGGTTTCCAACCAGAAAAATCTTAATGGCGTTGATATCTACGAAGTTATCAATGTTGGGAAATAAAAATAACCCGTAGGTGAGAAAAACAAAGATGCTCTCGAAAGCGGCCAAGTTCTTTATACTAGAAAAGTATAGAGCCTTCTTTGTCAAGAACTAAGCTGGCAAACTCTGGATTCCCCCCTTAATGGTCATGTGAGTCCTGGCTTCTGACTCATCCAAATAAATTGCCCTTGCAATGGTTTGATCCTTTGGAATTTCTTCCAGTCTAGAAAAGGGAGCTTGATCAGTAATATGTAAATCAGTCAGGTGAGCGTACTCCTCTAGCGTTGGTGCTAGTTGATAATTCGGGAATGTGAAACAGTGATAGACCGGATCGTAGAACTGGATTAGTGTGGAGAGGATTCCTTTGATTACATGAACCCTTAACAAGGACAGCAATCCTCCATACTTGACTCTGAAAGCCTCGTGGTTGGTGATCATTCTCGCCAGACCTCTCAAATCCTCTAGTTTTGGAACCTTGAAGGCGTACTTATGAGTTTTCCTTCTACCGAAATCCATTAGTGCAATCTCCTTTCTCTAACATTTGCAATCATTGTCTTAGTTTAATTTGAAAAGGAGAGACTAGAAGAGAAGATTTTTTTTGAATGTTTTTTAAATGAATGTATGAATGCCGCATACAAAAACATAGAAAAAACATGGGGTCAAAGGGTCGGTGTCATGAAGTCAAGGCTCTACCCCCCCCCCCCCACAAAGGTTTATGCTGGTGATTTTTTGTACCTGTCCGCAAAATCATTGATCCCTCTTGGGATAACAACAGCAAGCAGATCGCCAACGAGTTGATGTATCGTAGAGTGATCTCAGACGAGGGTAGTATCACGTGACAACTATTTCCAATTGCTTCCGTACTACAAAATGGATTAAGTCTACTAAAAACCTCAGCTTCTCAGATAACCCAGTCGACCACACTACGTTCAACAACCGGGGTGTATAGGCAATGTATCTGCAAAGGGAGTCTCCACTGAGTTTGATGGTCGATCGAGGACTCTTAACTGGGATTCACTCCCCGCAAGATTACCCGCATTTCCATCACCTATCTTAGGTGTATAATCAATATTTCCACATGCGGCATCACACGCATTCCCATAAGCAGAAAAATAAACACAAATATCAATTATGAAAAGCAGTATATATATTTGTCTTAATCATCCTAGACCTCTAGTCTTATGATCCTATACAGACAATGAATCCCCAGCAGAGCCGTCCTTTCTGTGATATTTTGGTGAACTCAAGGTTTTCACCGAAGATTGTAACAAAGAGAAGACGGGCCCCACGGTGGGCGCCATTTTTTCTGTAGCGCGATTTTTGTGGTCCTGAGTCACGATCGCTTAGGCACTACAGTTTGATTCATTTTTTATCCTGTTGAGCTTATTAAGGAAGGGAAATAGATGTCTCCAATTAACCCTGCTTGCATACTGAGTTTGAACAGCGGTCTGTTAGGTTACAGATGCTATGTGGATGTGGGGCCCAATCTTCGGTTATTTTGTTAAGAACACAGTGTCTGGATTATTTGTGAGGTTTTTGGTGATGTGTTTAAATTTACTACTTTTTGGTTGATTTGGTGGAGATACTGGATTTTGGGTTTTTGATTAGTATGCTCGCTAAGATTTTTTTCAATCTTATGCCTACGTATTCCCGTTTGATGAAACAGGAAAATCAGAGCGATCGTAGAATAGGAGGAAAAGAGGTTGTTTTGGTGTCTTGTTCAAAGCCCAAGACATGAAGCCAAAGGTGATTTGTATCTTGTTCAAAGCCCAAGATGTGAAGCTAAAGGTTTTATGGATGAGAGAGAATTTGTCGTCTCTAAAGGGAGATATTTGGTCTGTTGATCACAACTGTCGGGTGACTGATTATAAAGGATAATTACTTTAACTGGGATATGTGAATCCAGCAATGCCATAATTTCCTTTATAGGGGATTTTTTTTTAACTTGAAGGAGAAGACTTTAACTTAGTTTAGAGCAATGCCATCTTTCCTTAGGGATTTCTCATGCTAAAAGAGGGACAGTGGTGTGGATGTAAATAATCTAGAGGCTTGCCGCTTACAGCGATTAGATGGGGGGGGAGGGGGAAAGGAGTTGTTGATGTTTGTATGATGTGAGCAAGGCACAGATTTGGATGCTAAAAGGTTGATTGACTCAATCGGGGTTTTCTTTATACAAAGCCTAAGAGGAGGCTAGTGACCCAACAAGAGGGTGCTAACAAGTGACTGACTCAAAAAAGGGTGCTTTTATGTGTCTTGTACGAAGCCCAAGACGGAGGCTAAAAGGGAAGTAACTCAACAAGAAAGTCTATTTGACAGGTGATTGACTCAACAAGAGAGTCTTTTATATGTCTTGTACGAAGCCCAAGACGGAGGCTAAAAGTGGTTGACTCAACAAGAGAGACTTTTATACTCAACAAGAGAGTGTTTTCTATCTCGTACGAAGCCCGTGATGAAGGCTAAAAGGAGATTGACTCAACAAGAGAATCTTTTATACTTAAGAAGAGAGTGATTTCTATCTCGTACGAAGCCCGAGATTGAGGCTAAAAGTGGTTGACTCAACAAGAGAGTCTTTTATACTCAACAAGAGAGTGTTTTCTATCTCGTACGAAGCCCGGGATGGAGGCTAAAAGTGGTTGACTCAACAAGAGAGTCTTTTATACTCAACAAGAGAGTATTAAAAGGTTAGCTCCGCTGGGGAAAATCATTTGTACAAAGCCCAAGAAGAGGCTACTTATGCTGGTGACTGTTTTAGTTTAGTGACAGGTCCAGTATGTTGGATAAAAGAGAAAATCAGTTCTTATAAGTGGATTGGGCAATGCCTAGCCATTGGGTCAGTCTGGAACAGATTTCAATTCTCTAAGTATTATGTAAGTGATGGACATATCCTATCGGTGTGACATTACTTGACATGATCATTGTGTGATACAGAAAATAGTTGAATATTGTTTAAAATTTTCAAAATTCTTAATTTTAGTTAAACTATTATTCTTTATCAAGTGAGAGAATTCAACATGTCAATGGTATAAATTTGAGAAACAAATATTATTTAATTATTGCTTTATAGAGACTTATGTTGAGGATATTATATTTTTTGTTAGTAATAAACTTTATTATTACTTGTGATATATTCTCAACAATAGTTAAAATTAAATCTCATGTTTTTCCGTTGCGTATAATATAATATGTTTCTCAAATGTGAGTAGTTATATTTTTAGCATTTGAGCTTTTGAGTGAGTTATTACAATGTTATATATAAATCATATATTATATTTAACATTATATGGATTTGATCTTACTCAAATGATGGTAAACCTTTTAAATGACCATCATATTCTTTCATGTGAAATTATTTAAATAATATATTCTATTTACGTGTAAAATATGTGGTTGAGTTAATAAAACTCTAATTATGATATTGTATACAACTATTTCTCTGTATAGTTTTGCGCTAAAATAAAATTAGTATCCCATGGTATAATCAGAGTATTTAATACTAGTGAACTATGATAAATCTTTATTCTACTGGTTCAGTGGGAGTGCATGTGTACATAATTATATAATCTAAAAAATTTAGATTATTATTCTCATATTGTCATATATTCTTACATGCATTATAAAATATGACATATTCTAAGAAGACTTCAAAATGTACAATAACTTTAAGAAGTCTTATTCTATTATACTGATATATATTATTCTCTTAATCTCAGGAAATATCATAACTTGATATTTAGGTCGACATTGAAAAGACACAATAATTATTTAGCATGTAATAATATTGTGTTATTTTAACTTCAATAGTCCACGTTTATCAGGTCATAATATGAAAGTACAAGTGAATATCAATATTTCTATCGAGTATGATATTGTGTTATGAAGGTACTTATTATTAAATGTAATTACTCTTGTAATAGAGTATTCTTATATGAAATTACTATTCTTAGACCTATGTGGATATTCTATGACCTTTAATTCAAAAACTCACTAGTATAATCATTAACCAAAGACTTATACACATGAGTAAGTCTTATGATATTTTGGGTTAGTCGGAGTTTATCAATAGCATTTTCATATGCTTGAGCCATTCGTTATAACATATTACTCTTAACTTAAATATGTTACTCTAAATTCATCATTATCTATATAAAGTTGTGAGTTTTAACATGTATGATTTGTCTTCCCTATCGAATACAATTTCTACAACGTTGAAATTAACTTCCTTTTTGATTGATTAGTGTTTTGATCATTATTGATATTCTTATATTAAAATCAATATTTTTTTAGTAATTAGTTATTGTCATCCAAGTGAGAGATTGTTAGATTAACTATTTAATTAATCAAATATGGATTGACATAATTAATTATTAATTAATTATATTATGGTATATTCTTAATAAACACTAAATAGATGAATTATTTGATTGGTTTTTGTGCCTGAATGGACCGTGATGGATTGGATCATTCAGTTAAGCTCAATGAGAGGTCTCTGCACTTAGCCGTTTAGCTATTTAAGTGTCTCCCCATTAGATAAATAACATACTTTGAAAACCCTAAAAGGTAATGAGGGTAGTAATCCTTTCATACTCACTTTTCTCAACCGAAAATCTCTTCAAATCCTACAAGGTACACCTTTCTTATCTTTGTTATTTATTCTTTAATATAACAATATGCTATGATTTTTATCTATCTGATTCATTTAAATACTATCAGAATGATGTTTCGTTCGTTAGGTGGAGAAGAGAAGATAAAAAAATGGTGTTTCGTTCGTTGGGCGAAGAAGATGAAAAATAGTGTTTCGTTCGTTCTCTATGGCGTAATATATTTATAAGAAATGCAAAAGTGAATAAGAGTTAACATCATGATGTTGAAATAAAATATTGTTTGAAGATTATATCTCGATTGGTAGCAAACACCGAGAGAAAAATGATAAACACCGAGAGAAAAATGATTTATATAGTAATTAAAAAATTAAATAAAATAAGGGTGTCAATTTGGTTCTAAATAAAACCTGAAAACTGCAAGAGCTGAGAATCGAAACTCAAATCTTAAATTTCATTTCCTTTCATTTGTACCAAAAACTGAGGGAATAAATGATTTATATTATAATTAACAAATTAAATAAAATAAGGGGTTCCATTTTAGTTCTAAATAAAATACGGAATTGCAGGAGTTGGGAATCGAAGCTCAAAACCCTGAGCTTCATTTCCGGTCAGTTTAATAAAAAAACTAAGGGATAAAATTTAATTTTTTAAAAAATAAAACTAAAAGGCCGCGCTCTGAGGCATTTGACCTCAATTTTGAATTGGATGAGATGAAAGCTTGGTCATAAAACATACTATTTGTAGTAGTGAATTGTTAATATGTTTTATACATGATGTATTCCCAATTATGACTATTATCTAATAAAATACATTGTCCCTTAATACTTTATTTTTGAGACATAGGATAATGACACTTATGATCTTATCCATAATCCTCGTCGTCTTAACTTGTGTAAAGCTTGCATCAATGGCTCTTTCTTCAATGCTTCTACACTTATTTGTTGAATTAGTATTATTTGTATCTTCGGGTGTGTTTGGATTGGCGGTGAACAAAATTGATTCTAGCAGAATTGAGTTTGGTAAAATTGATTTTGACAGAATTGAGTTTAGCGGAATTGATTTATGTTTGGATACATTTATGTAAAAGTGAGTTAAACAATAAATTTCAGTGTAAAAATCACCCAAAATTAATTCTGGAAGTAGAAGCTACAAATTCTAACTTCAAATAGAATCAATTCTACTTTTGATAAAACAAACATTTCAAAATCACCCAGAATCAATTCTGGGTCTTCCAAAAGTCAATCCAAACATACACTTCACCTTCTACAATCTTAAGTGGTTGACTCCAGAAAACTTCTCGATGTCCCATTTGTAACTCATGATGCTCATTTGTAAACTCAACGTTCTTTTTCTCCGTGGTCGGCTCCATTTATTATAAAAATAAGTATAAATGATATTTGAACCCGCCAAAACTTTGATGTAAGAGACAAAAAACAAAGATAACTAAGCAAATGACTTTGTGTCATAAAAATATAATAGGAGATAACAAAGGAAATTTTTTACCTAATTCGATCAAGTCGAATTACATTCGAGGGAGAACGAACTCTCTAATGCACTATACCTCAAAAAATTATTACAAGAAATTACAACATAAATTATAAGAAAATATTCTTTGGAATTCCCTTGAACAAATTCTATTTTCTATTTCCAAATATTTCACAATTTTTCAAACTCATAATATAAAAATCATACTAACCCAAAATATTTAAAGTATATTTTAAATCCCTTTTGTAAACCAAAAAAAAAAATGCAAAACCTCATGAATATAATCTTAAAAGTTTATATCCTTTGCTTCTCACTATGATTGCTTGTTCACTTCCTACAACTTGTATTAACAATAAATGAAAAATATTCATATTTATAAGAATGAATTCGCAAACAAACCCAAAGAAAATGGCAGTACCTAAATATTTTACCATGCAAATTCTATACTTAAAAAGAAAAAGAAACTTCTTTTTTTTTTTTTTATATAAAAACTTTGACTTATGAGTGCTATATATAGCTATCTCTATTTTCCATTAGACTTTTCCATTCTACCAACTCTACTATCTGCAAACCAGTTTCTCTCTTGTTATAAATCATTTTATGTACCAACTTCAAACTAGTTTAAGACCTTGAACACACACATAAAAAAAAACCTAATGGCATGCCTAAATTGTCCACCAAGTTCAGTTGAGTCATGACTGATTAACTCCCTGGGAAGTGGGAGAAGTTATCAGAATCACCAAAAAGAGAGAAATTGCAGACTCCAAAGAAATATTTATCTTATATAATGCTACCAATTAACCAACGGTTTCAAGCACCGTCGAATTCTCACTACAGTTGATGTATTTATTATGATGAATGAAAATGAATGAAAGAGTACTAACTATAGCTACATGAATTCCCCGAACTCAACTTTCGACATATCAAATAAAGCTACCAGAAGGCCCCCCCTGAGATCTGATAACTCATTCACATGAAATGATGAGACAGAAACAGAAAAAAATATATATAAATAAATATATAATGCTACCTAAAATCCACTGGATAATTAATTGTCATATATATATATATATATATATATATATATATATATATATATATATATATATATATATATATATATATATTTATATTTCTTTGTTTCTTTCTTTATCTTAATCTTAAGATTAAGAACGTGTTGAGATTGTCTGCCATAACTATAAACGCGTGACAACACGCTATCAACTACATTTAGAAAAAGTTAAATGATTGGATTAGATATCTTAAGTTTGTTTTTGAGAATCTAGATGTAGTTGATTGCGTGCAGTTACAGATTTATGGTAAAGGTAGACAATCAAACTAAGATTGTAGGTATAGTTGCAAAAAGTGAAAAAAGAAGATAAGTAATTTGAATTTACCACAAGAAAAGAAGACATGGAACATGATCTGCAAATCCATTACTGAGTCATAAATGAGTCACCTTCAAGTACACAAACATATTTATTACAAATTGGACCGTGAATAATTGGTCACACAAACACAACATAAGCCTTTAGACTTTAGTTACTGCTGCTACTACTAACAGCTACTTCAAATTAATTGCTCTCTATCACACTGCTCCTGTTACTTCTCACCTTCAACTGCAGTTTCCTCACTTCCATTGCATATCTCAGACTGCAGCAATCACAGCTTCTGCATCATAACAAGTTATAAACAAAGTAAAACAATGAAGAAAAATTATTCCTACATGTGTGTGGATATATATTTTAGGGTATGCAATTAATGTATGCAATGTTACATGTAATCACTAGCTAGTTAATTAAGTTTCCTTAAACTTTAGTCCAATTGTATGAGTTAAAACGTCGAAAGAGTCTGCAAATCATAGTTTAACGAGCAGAAACTGATATTGCTAGGTTGGACGTTATCACAAGGGTTTCAAGTTTCAACCCTAGTATTTACAGTTGTGTGTGAGTTTTTACATATTATTATCACTTTTTCTATCGACGAAAAAACTCTAAAGAGATTTAAGAAGAGAAAAAAATAGTGAATCACTATTGCAATTCAATTGTAATTAGATCGCACCTCAATAGTATTTGACTGCAATGATCTACAATATCAAAAATCGCAAAGGTTGCATCTAGTCAACCTCAATTTAAACCTTTGTTTGTGTATTAGTAGCATAATTTACATTTTTCTTTATATTTAAAAGTTAAACCTAACTAACTAAGCTTAAACTCTTTCATTATAAGAATTTATTAGTTATTAGAGTTATGCGAGTAATTTTAATCTAGGTTTGAATCATGAAACTCCTTAGTGAGTCTATAGGATCAACTAGTAGTTGATTTCTTTGACCAAACTTAGAGTTAAATCCTTATTACAACATTCTACTACTTGTATATAAAGGAGTACAACATTCTGTATAATCTTTATTATAAACTTTATTCAATATCAAGAGGCTAATTCATATAAAATAACCTTATGATATAGAATAATTTGATCTCAATATTGTGAATAGAATAGAAATATATTTGGTTCATGACACACACGTGTATATATATAGTTACTTAAGAAGATCGAATTGAGTACGTTGGTTGTAGTAAATTGCTTACATACTAGTGATCAAGATTGATCCGTTCCAGTTGCATTTGAAGGTGGTGGCTGGTGGCGGCGGCTGCGGCGGACGCTTTCTCTTCTTTTTCTCATAACTAATACCTCTAGCTTTAGCCTGTGAATCCCTAACTTCACGAAGGTAAAGTCTAACAGCACGAGCACCAAAAGGATTAGCTTCTGGTTTGCCACCATTCTCTTCAAAAGCAGCTCTAAGTCTTCCTATGAGTGCATCAAGACTCCCCCACGCTTGGCGTAGAGGACAAGGACAAGGTGCAGGTGGATTTGGATGACCAAAAAAACGGACAAATCTGTGTGTGAACTTTTGTTTTTCCAAACTGGTCAAGATAGCGTAGGAATTCAAGGACATGAGCACCACTGCAACGTGAGAGTGGAGAGTGGTGGTCTATGGTTTCTTAGGTATTGTCCAAAAGTGTTCCAATCTCTTCTCTTTTGATTCTCGTATCTACTTGGTGTTGTTGTTGTGGATGGTGAAGATGGTGATGTTGGTGTTGTGGTTGATGATGATGCTGATGTAGTTGGATGATAGTGTCATCATGGATGATGATGATGGTGAGGATGAGGATGCTATTATGCTCATAGGGTTGATGTTGATCATGTCTTTATTGTTTGATGAAGATTCAAATTCTTGAAGAGAATTCATCAATAAATTACTTTTTTTTTTTTTTTCTGATCTAGCTAGATTGGATCTTTAGTGAGGTTTGTGAGAGTGAATAGTAGGGGTTTGATTGTTTTTGAAAAGGTAGGTTATAGTAGTTGAATTTTGAGAAGTGAAACAAGAAAATGATATCAAGAAAGAGAGAAAAAATTAAAGTATGTAAATGCTTCAAGAGGTTTGAGAGAGAGATGAAGAGTGGTTTTGAAGATATAAAGGAAGATGATGATGATGTTATAGGTGAATGAAAGGAAGTTAGAGAGAGATGAAGGAAGAAAGGTAGGGTAAAAGAACAGTGGAAGATTATAAGCATTTTCTTTAGATGTTTCTATGAATAACTTTGGTTTTTGTTAACTCCTAGAATAATTAATGGTAATTAAGGTTTTTGTTAAATTTGGATCTTTATTATGGTTCTTTAACAAAGTGATTCACCTTAATAATGAATGATACTTAAGGTTTTTCTTAATGAATTGAATATATTTTGGAGAGATTTATCTTTTAAGTTAAAATGATCCATTTTGAAAGAAATTAATATGAATTCATTTCTAAAACTAGATGAATTAGAAACCTCTCTCTCTCTCTCTCATCTCTCTCTCTCTCTCTCTCTCTCTCTCTCTCTCTCTCTCTCTCTCTCTCTCTCTCTCTCTCTCTCTCTCTCTCTCTCTCTATCTCATCTCCCTCTCTCTCTCTCTCTCTCTCTCTCTCTCTCCTCTCTCTCTCTCTCTCTCTCTCTCTCTCTCCTCTCCTCTCTCTCTCTCTCCTCTCTCTCTCTCTCTCTCTCTCTCTCTCTCTCTCTCTCTCCTCTCTCTCTCTCAAAACCTTCAATAAATTTTTTCTTTTCATTTTTAACAAAATAAACATTTTTCTTTTTTAGTTTAACTCTAAGTATTATTAAAGAAAAACAGACACGAATAATCGCAAAATTCTACTTCAATAAAAATGTCTAATCAAGGAATGCTAACACTTAATAAAAATGTTCAAAATTCAAAATTCTGTTGAAATGTAATTTAAAATTTTATTTATGATTTTTTAAAAAATTGTTTATTTATAAATATTAAATATTTACATTAATACATAAATATAAATAAATATTATCGATGCAGCGACATTAAGAATTGAATCTTAAATAAATTATTTAAAATCATTTAAGTCAACTATCATATATCAGTTGAGTTATCTCATCTATTCTCCATTAGAATTTCCTCATAAATTAAACTTTAAAATAAAAATTTACACATATTTAATTAAATTAATATATATCAGCTGAGCTATCTCTTTCAACATCTTATCTCATCCAAGTATTTTTAGTTTAAAGACAATTATTTTGTTGCATACTCTCAAGCATCAAATCTTTCCCATAGGTTAACATATTATTTATTAAAAAAAATTGAATATAATATTCTATTTTTTAATAACAATTAAATATATAAGATAATTGAGTTAAAAAATATTCATATCTAATACAAAAGATACAAGAAAACAACTAATGGAAAAACATGTGTTTAAAATAATAAAAATTTTAATTTTAACTAAAATAATTATTGGTAAAAATGTATATCTTGTTAAGTCTTAGAATTCCTTTATTAGACATTTTTATTTAAGTAAAATTTTGGATTATTAGTGTCTATTTTTCTTTAATAATACAAAGAGTTAAACTAAAAAAGAAAGATGTTTATTTTGTTAAAAATGAAAAGAAAAAATTTAAGAATATGGCAGAAATAATTTCCGGAAAAGAGGAAGCAAGTGAGTTTGAAATGAATGTATATCTCAGTGATTGAGCAAATAGAGAAAAGAGAGGGGTGTAATTGTGAAGTGAAAGAAACATTGTTTTGGCCTTTAGGGCTTTTGTGGAAATGAAAATAGGTTGATAGTGACACTGAAACATGACTGATGCAGACAGTATAAAGTGTTTTGGTAAATATATTTATATCAAAGAATAATATCGTTTTCCTGCTTCTCTCTTTTCTTTTGATTGACAACTCCTTTCTTTAAATTACTTTTTTATCCTTTCCTGTCCAACTTTACCTTCTTACATGCACAGTGTTGATGATGATATATGTATCTATCTATCAAGTAAGTAGGGTTTGTAACTAAATCAATCTATCATCTTATATATGGTTACTTTGAGTTTTTGCTTGTCCTGCCACAAAAATGAAAAGAATATCCCATAATGCCACACATTGAAAAAATAGTCTCAAAATGCCACTTTTTTTTGACTGTTGTGGCTATTTTATATTATTATTATGCCACCTCCATCTCAGCTGGCAATGGGACAGAGAGTGTAGTAATGGTCCGCCATCTGAGATGGAGGACCCCTTTTTTTTTTTTTTTTTTTTCGTTTTATATTTTCTGATTTAATTTTAATTGTTTTAAAATGTTATTTTAATATTTTAATTATTAAAATAATATATAAATTAAGAAATTAAAAAAAAAAAATTATATTATAAATTATATTATATTTTTTTAATTGTTTTAAAATAATTTTTTTTTATGGAAATATTTAATGAAATATTTAAATTAAGATATTTAACCAGTAATTATTTAATAAAATTGACTATTAAATAATTTTTAAAGATGCATTATGAAAAAAATAATTGAATTTTTTTTTATATTATAAATTATATTATATTTAAGTAGAATTTTTTTGAATATTAATGAGTTGTTTAATTGCATGAATTTAATTAATTCTGATTAATTTAAATTGAATAAATTAAGAATATTAAATTATGGTTTTCCCGCCAATACCGAAGTGAAAAAATTTTTTCCCTCCCTTTTAAGAATATTGAACATTGGAAGGGAGGGAAAAAATTTTTTCACTTCGGTATTGGCGGGAAAACCATAATTTAATATTCTTAATTTATTCAATTTAAATTAATCAGAATTAATTAAATTCATGCAATTAAACAACTCATTAATATTCAAAAAAATTCTACTTAAATATAATATAATTTATAATATAAAAAAAAATTCAATTATTTTTTTCATAATGCATCTTTAAAAATTATTTAATAGTCAATTTTATTAAATAATTACTGGTTAAATATCTTAATTTAAATATTTCATTAAATATTTCCATAAAAAAAAATTATTTTAAAACAATTAAAAAAATATAATATAATTTATAATATAATTTTTTTTTTTTAATTTCTTAATTTATATATTATTTTAATAATTAAAATATTAAAATAACATTTTAAAACAATTAAAATTAAATCAGAAAATATAAAACGAAAAAAAAAAAAAAAAAAAGGGGTCCTCCATCTCAGATGGCGGACCATTACTACACTCTCTGTCCCATTGCCAGCTGAGATGGAGGTGGCATAATAATAATATAAAATAGCCACAACAGTCCAAAAAAAGTGGCATTTTGAGACTATTTTTTCAATGTGTGGCATTATGGGATATTCTTTTCATTTTTGTGGCAGGACAAGCAAAAACTCGGTTACTTTCTCAAAAGTGCTAATCCCTATAGAATATCTTTTCTTCTCAATCATCAAATCATTGACTGCAAAAGTATTAACTTAACCACCAATAGAGTAGTTTATATTATTAAAAAATAAATAAATTTATACTATATGAAATATATGAAATAATTGACTATATGCGTCAGTCTCAAATTCTCTGGCCATGGTTGTACAATATTTTTCTATATAAGTAAACAATGTAAAATCCACAGTTCAATATGATGTAGTCATGAGAAATTTTTCTCAGAACTGAAATTGTATAGAAGATTTCTCTTGAACTAATATTTAAGATTGAATAAAAAGTAAAGGAACTCTAAATTATTTTAGTGTTTACGATATTGAAGAATATGACACATGTGTTGTTTATTATTTGGTTGATTTAATAACTCGCATACTAATTAATACATTATTACTCATTAAAATAGAATGTTAGAGAGAGAAGTTCTTCCATTTTTTAACACTTTGACTTTTTTCTTTCTTCTTTCCATCAATCTAAACATGTGTTCTAAACCTCAACCAAAAGGATCCATGAAGTCAGCAGTTGATAGAAGAGGCGGGGATCAAGTTGGAGATTGTTGGGTTTGATTGAAAATATATATGTTGATACTCTTTATGGCTGAGTATGATTGTCGGTGAAGATAATAAATGCTTATGTATTATTTTCAATAAAGGTGGAGATTGTTGGGGTTGGTTGAAAATATACATGTTGAAGAAGTTCTACATCGCTTAGTTTTGTGAATGAAGAGATAATCAAAGATTATATATAGAATACAAGTTCTTTGAAGTTCCACATCGCTTAGTTTTGTGAAGGAAGATGAAGTCAAAGGCTATGTATAAGATTCAAGTTCTATATTCAAATATGCACCAGTAAAAAATACTTTAAACTTGTATTTGACTTTCTTTGTTCTCTTAAACTCTTGTATTAGAGTGTTGTGAGATGTAGTTAAATATTTGTTTTAGAGGGTGTGGTTGTACTAAGGGTCTGGGTTAGTTAAGGGTATATTATGTGTTGTAACAATTTTCACATAGTGTAATTCTCTAGTTGTCTATTGACAACGACCGTAGTTTTTCTTCGGTTTTGGAGTTTCTACGTTATGTTTTTGTGTTGTGATTGTGTTCATCTTTTTTCTCTATGTTTGCTTTTTGTTTTTCCCAACAACATCATGTAAGAAGACATTGGAGGAATCCCCTCGTAGCTAAGACACATTAGGACAACAATGGAAAACAACACGTTGAAAGAGAGAAGGATTCCACACATAGCAATTTGTTCTTTTTAATTCGTTTCCAAATGAGTTTGGTATAATACAGACGTATGAAAAGTTCCAAAGTTATAGGGACATTGGTGAAGTGGTCATCCCATCAAAAAGAGATATAAGAGGAAAGCGTTGTGGGTTTATTATGTTTTTTTTATGTCAGAGGTGAAGATTTACTACTCGTGAAGGTGGATAACATCTTCATTGGTCAAAGGAAGATCTTTGTTAATATGCCCAGGTTCCAAAGAAAGCAATCTTTTAAACCGGGTGAAATGGGGAGGAGAAAGGAATGGGGTAAGTAACCTGCATTTCAGAAGGAAAAACCTAGGGTATGAAGCCTCAAGATCGAATGGTGGGAACTCTTATGCAGAGGTGCTAAAGGCTGAGGTTGGTTCTTCTGAGAACAATATCAGACGTAAGGTTAAGTTCGAAATAAAGGAAGAAGAGTTCTCTAGATTCAAAAAGACTTTTGTGGGCATTGTTGAAATTTCAGGGATGACATATAACATACAATAAACGTTCAACATGGAAGGCTATTTCTCTATCCAAGATACTCCACTAGGAGAAAATGTTTGTTTGTAAAAGGGTCGAGTGGAAGGAGAAATGGAAGCTCTCATGACGGGTGAGGGAGATTGGTTTAAGCAATGGTTCAAAGATCTGTGTCCATGGATGCCCACAGATGTTGATGATGAGAAAGTTATGTGGATTAGGTGATATGGAACCCTTAGCAATGCATGGAAACATGAGTTATTTGAGAAGTTGATAGCTCATTTGGGGGAATACCTTTGTGCGGATGATAACAAAAAACCTTCCACTAAAATGGATGTTGCCCGTCTTTTAGTTATAACCAAACATGCTAAGGTTCTAATTGAGAATGTAGAAGCTCGAATCAATGGGCATTCCTTCAATGTCAAGCTTGTTGAAGATTTACAAGGGCCATAGAGAATTCAAATGCCAGCTTCAGGTGTGTCAGATGAGTTGAGTGATGATTCAAGCGACTTTCATAATGAATGGCAAGAAGAAGTAGAAGAAAAGGATGCATCAACAATGGAGGGTGATGATCCTGGTTTCCCATACGAGAACAAGGCCAGTGTCGGGATGTCAAATTGGATGGCCAAAATCAGGATTTGGTGGTTTTCAAAAATGGTGATGATGATGTGTCTCAAGATAAGGAGAGTTTTGATACTAGGAAACAAAGATGTCATATTAGTGAGGGGAATGAGAATAATGCTAGGTCAAATCAATCTAAAAACCTAAATCCATGCATAGTGAATCCTTGATACGTGGAAAAGGTGTAGTCATGAAGTCAACACTCCTGGGTGAAGAATCAAGATTCTCAAATGTGTTTTGATGAAGACAACAACATTCTATAACCAATTGAAGCTCTCAAAAAGGAATGGCTCAAGACAAGTAGCATTTTTCAAGTTTCAAAGTATATCATATGTCTTGAAGTTTTAAAGTGATTGATCATAAATTATAAGGTATATGAACTCAAATGGTCTTTGCATATACAAGTGTTCAAACATAAATCTTACTTGCCATGATTCATTAAAATATGTGTTTTAGAAAACCATTGCATTTCTCATCATTTTCAAAAGTATTTTTCTGTTTTTAACACTGGTTAATCGATTAACCATTTTCCTGTACAAATCTGTTAATCGATTAACCATTGAAAACTTTGTATTTTTTGTACGTTGCAAGGGGTTAATAAATTAACCATTTGCTAGTACGAATGTGTTAATCGATTAACACTGAACCAATATGTAAAAATACTTTGTTTTTTCAGCCAAATGATTTTCAAACTTGGTTTTTGAAGCATGGCATCATTTCATTGATTGCACTCATCTGAATAGGTGTCTTGTGCCTATATAAACACCTTTATTTTCAGAATTAAACTCACCTCCTTTTGCAAATTTCATACATTCAAATTTTCTCTCCATCTTTCAAAAATTCTCTAAGTGTTCAAAAACCAGAACTCTAAGTTTCATTCCACATAACATTGAACACTTGTGTATCATTGATAATTTGGTTGTTCAAAGGAGAAGATCAATCTTAGATTGATAAGTGTATTCTACATATCACTCTTGTAAAAATTCAATTATTCTTGTTGTATCACATCTTATTTTTCCAGGATTGTTGGATATAAGATTGTGTAGTTGGTATCCTTGCTATCCAGGATTGTTGGAAGCAAGAGGTTCATTTGGAGAAGATTGTTCTCATTTGAACTTAGTGAAAAATTCCAAGAGGATTGTTCTTGGTTTGTTAGTGATAGGAAGGCTAGGATTAGTCTTGTATAGGTCACAACAATATTAAAAATCTCTTTCATGTTGAAAAGGGACTGGAGTATTCTCGGACTGTGACGGGAACCAGGATATATCCTTGTGTCGTTTACTTTCCGCATTTACAGTTTTCATCACATAGTAATCACTTAGGAAAGTAATCATAAAACCAAGTGAAAAACCGGAAAAATTTCAAAGTACCTAATTTACCCCCTCTTAGGTGCAAACTATAATTACAATTGGCATCAGAGCAGGTTATGGGTAACATGTTCCTACAGATCTAGTATGGCTTCCACAAGCGCAAATCCGGTTTTCAAGGATAGTGGTAGTAGCAACAAACCCCCACTATTTTCTAGCGAGTATTTTGATTTTTGTAAAATCCGTATGAAAGCACACTTAGAAGCACAATGCTATTTCTTTGATGATGTGGTTGGCATTTAATTTGCTAAAACTATTCTAGCAGCAAGATGTTGAAACAAGATGTTCTAATTTACTGCATTCAACATGTCGGATAAAGATGTCCCATCCTGGATCATAGGATATTGCGTCTGTTATTGGATTAAAAGGAAGATTCCGTTAGTTGTTATTGTTACTGAATATTCTGTGAATATTTAGTTATCCTATGTGGCGTCCAAAGTAAATTGAGTTGAGTTTTTGTGTTGGTTTTCGGATTTTCACTACTTTCTAAATATGGAGACATATTAGGAAATATTAGATTGAAGACCTATTTTCTTGGAGTTTATATTGCAGAATTATGTGCAGTCTCTCAGCTGCGTTTTGAAGCCCAACCCAGTCCAGATTTAATGCTATATATTGACTGGTGTAAACCTAGTATAGGTGTGGAACTTACGTGTGTTTTTGTTAGGGTTTTTTATTGTTAATTGTGAGCCTAACTGGTATCATTCTTATAACAATATAAGGACTGGTTTTGTGTTGTAAGTTCTGTCAGTTACTCATAAGCTTTTAAGCATTGAGTTTCTTGTGTGTCAGTTCTCATAAGCTTTGAAGTATTGAGAATTGTGTGTTTTTGAAAGTGTGTCCTTCGTTTTGTTACTTGTGTTGAAAGGAACCAGTCACGGTTTGTGATTGAAGAGGGATTTGAGGGGGGCCTTATACCTAGGTGAGCCTTAGGTAGAAGTCATAGAAAGGGTAGTGATTAAGTGAGCGGATTGTAACCGGGTGTGGTTGCTGTGTGATCTGTGAATTGATACTATTGTATATTGATTTCATCCCTGGCTTGGTAGCCCCCAGAGTAGGATTGTTGATCCGAACTGGGTAAACATATCACTGTGTTCTTTACTTTCTGCACTGTTATTTTTATTTTTATCTTGTTCATTGTGTTGGATATCCGTATCTCAACATCTGTGTAGGACATCTGATATCTGTGCCATAATTTCAATTGGTATCAGAGCTTGCACCCTAGTTTGTTTCTGGGTGAGATTCAGGGAAGGTACTTTCTAGTGCAATGGACAATGATGGAGGATTTTTGAACAAACCACCTCTGCTTGATGGTTCCAATTATGACTATTGGAAATCAAGGATGATAGCATTCATCAAATCCATGGATGATCAAGCATGGAAAGCTGTTATCAAAGGATGGGAACCCCCAAAGGTTAGAGATGAAGAAGGTAATCCTACTGATGTGGTGAAGGAAGAGGAAGACTGGGATGATGCAGACTACAAAGGGTCTTTGGGAAATTCCAAAGCCATAAATGCCTTGTTTAATGGTGTTAACAAAAATATTTTCAGGTTGATTGAACATTACACCATTGCAAAAGAGGCTTGGCAGGTCTTGAAGGTTGCTCATGAAGGAACTTCAAAGGTGAAGATGTCAAAACTTCAGCTTCTCACTGCCAAGTTTGAGAATTTGAAGATGAAGGAAGATGAGAGCATTCATGAGTTTCATATGAACATTATTGAGATAGCTAATGCTTCAAGTGCCCTAGGTGAAAAGATGCCTGATAGCAAACTGGTCAGAAAAATCCTCAGATCTCTACCTAAGAAATTTGACATGAAAGTGACTGCTATGGAGGAAGCTCAGGACATAGATAAGATGAAAGTGGATGAGCTTGTGGGATCTCTTCAAACATTTGAATTGGGGATCAGTGAAAAGTCTGAAAAGAAGAAGAGTATAGCCTTTGTGTCAAATGCTGGTGATTCAGAAGATGAAGGTAACCTGGCCAGAGATGAAGGGGTGTCTAAAGATCTGGTATTGCTTGGAAAACAATTTAACAAAGTGTTGAAAAGGATGGACTGGAAGTCAAGAGCTAATGTTCAGAACAAGTCACTCGACATCAGTAAAAACCAGGATGTAGGCAGAAGGTCCAGAACTGAAGAAGACTCCAATCAAGGGAAGAGAGTTCAGTGTTTTGAATGTGAGAGATTTGGGCACATAAAAACTGAGTGTCCCACATATCTCAAAAGGCAGAAGAAGGGATTATCTGTGTCTTGGTCAGAAGGAGAGTCTGAAAGTGATCTTGAAGAAGAATCAGCAAAATTGGTGACAGCCTTGACTGGAATCTGTAAATCTGATGGAGAAACAACTTATGAGTCTGATGAAGGAACAAGTTGTGATTCTGACAAAGAATCTTACATTGGAGAACTTACTAAACAGGAAGTTATCACTGGGTTCTCAAAGTAGTGTATCAAGAATGAAGAGAGGTGCCAAATAATATTAGAACAGAAGGTTTTGATAGCTCAACTAGAAGCTGAGAAGGAAGAACATCTATCGATCATTGTTGATCTTAAAGAGGAGGCTGTATTGCAAAAGTCAAAACTTGACAATATGACCAAATCTATAAGAATGCTGAACAATGGTTCCACACTGTTGGATGAGATTCTTCAGACTGGGAAAAATACTGGGAATTTACAAGGTCTTGGTTTTAACAATTAAGCAGAGAACTACAAGCAGTCTGTAGTAAAGTTTGTTCCTCAGAAAATAAAGCAAGAGGAGAAGATGTCAAATCACATGTTTCAACATCAGCTGAAACATCAAAAAATAGTATATAGTTCAAAGTATAAACCATGGAGGTGTCATTACTGTGGAAAGTTTGGTCACTTAAAGTCCTTTTGCTACAATTTGCATGGTTATCCCAAAACTGTTCATCAACCAAATAAAGAACAGATTTGGGTTAAAGTAAAGAAATGATGGACCCCTAGAAATATGGTGGCTGGTTTCATAGCGCATACCTCTCTCAGAGCATCTGCAAGGGAAGATTGGTACTTTGACAGTGGTTGTTCAAGACACATGACTGGTGTGAAGAAATTTTTGTCAGGTATCAAGCCTCACTCTCCCAATTATGTCACTTTTAGGGATGGATCAAAAGGTGTTGGAAAGCTGGACTACACTGGATAACCAAACCTAGATCGTGTTCTATTTGTCAAAGGGCTGACTGCAAATTTGATTAGTATAAGCCAACTGTGTGATCTAGGGCTCAAAGTAAATTTCACAAAATCTGAATGCCTAGTAACCAATGAAGAAAATGAAGTTGTTATGAAGGGAACCAGGTCTAAGGATAACTGCTATCTCTGGAATCCTCAAGAATTAGAAAGTTTGTCTACCTGTTTGATGTCAAAGAAAGATGAAACCAAACTGTGGCATCAGAAATTGGGTCACTTACATCTGAAAGGGATGAGAAAAGTTATGTCAAGTGAGGCTGTTAGAGGTATTCCCAAGCTGAAGATTGATGAGGATAGAATATGTGGTGAATGTCAAGTTGGGAAGCAGACAAGGATGTCACACAAAAAGCTTCAACATCTTACCACAACTTCTAGAGTTCTGGAGCTGCTTCACATGGACTTAATGGGACCTATGCAGGTTGAAAGTCTTGGAGGGAAGAAGTATGCATATGTTGTCGTTGTTGATTACTCCATATTCACCTGGATAAGCTTTATCAGAGAAAAGTCTGAAGTATTTGCAGCTTTTAAAGAATTGTGTCAAAGGATTCAACGAGAAAAGGATTGTGGTGTTGTTCGAATCAGAAGTGACCATGGGAAGGAATTTGAAAATAGCAGGTTTGAAGAGTTTTGTTCATCTGAAGGAATCACTCATGAATTCTCATCACCAATCACTCCTCAGCAAAATGGTGTGGTGGAACACAAGAATATGACTATTCAAGAGTGTGCAAGGGTCATGATTCATGCCAAAAAGCTTCCATATCATTTTTGGGCTGAAGCCATGAATACTGCTTGCTATATACACAATAGGGTGACTATCCGATCAGGTACTTCTGTTACTCTTTATGAGCTATGGAAAGGAAGAAATCCAAATGTGAAATATTTCCATGTTTTTGGGAGTAAGTGCTATATCTTGGCGGATCGTGAGCAGAGGCGAAAGATGGATCCTAAGAGTGAGGAAGGGATATTTTTGGGATACTCTACAAACAGCAAAGCATATAGGGTATTTAATTCCAGAATTAAGGTGATGTTGGAATCCATAAATGTGGTGGTTGATGACTCTGGCAGAGACGAAGATGTCCTAGATGATGTTGGAACATCCTTTCCCATGAACAATGAAATCTCACTAGACACTGAGTCCGTAGAAGATAATGTTCAAGAGACTAGTACTAGACCTGAGAATGAAGAGGTAGAGGATGCTAACAGGGGACCCTCTATAAGGATTCAGAAGGATCACCCTAAGGAGTTGATTATTGGAAATATGAATGAAGGTGTAAGAACCAGATCGAGGGAGGCTATGTCAAATGCATGTTTTGTCTCAAAGCTTGAACCAAAAAATGTTAAAGAGGCTTTGACAGATGAGTTCTGGATAAGTGCTATGCAGGATGAGCTTTGTCAATTCAAGAGAAATGAAGTCTGGGAACTGGTACCACGACCAGTAGGAACAAATGTGATTGGAACAAAGTGGGTATATAAGAATAAGTCTGATGAACAAGGAGTTGTTACCAGAAACAAAGCCAGACTAGTTGCTCAAGGATACACACAGATTGAAGGAGTAGATTTTGATGAAACATTTGCTCCTGTGGCTCGCTTGGAATCCATCAGATTGTTGCTAGGAGTGGCATGTTTTTGGAAATTCAAATTGTTTCAAATGGATGATAAGAGTGCCTTTCTGAATGGCTATCTTAATGAAGAAGTCTATGTTGAGCAGCCTAAAGTGTTTGTGGATCCAAATTTTCCTGATCATGTCTTCAAGTTAAAGAAGGCTTTGTATGGTTTAAAATAAGCTCCAAGAGCTTGGTATGAAAGGATGACTGAGTTCTTAGTCAAACATGGATACAGGAAGGGTGGTATTGATAAAACACTCTTTGTCAAGGAGAAAGATGGGAAACTGATGATTGCTCAGATTTATATAGATGATATTGTGTTTGGTGGGATGTCGGATGAAATGGTCCAACATTTTGTCAAACAAATGCAATCTGAATTTGAAATGAGCTTGGTAGGTGAATTGACTTACTTCCTTGGATTGCAAGTCAAGCAGATGGAAGATTCCATTTTTATTTGTCAGAGCAAATATGCTAGGAATATTGTGAAGAAGTTTGGATTGGATAATGCCAAGCACAAGAGAACTCATGCTCATACTCACTTGAAGTTATCCAAAGATGAAAAGGGAGTGAATGTTGAACAGTTTATACAGAAGCATGATTGGTAGTCTGCTGTATCTTACAGCAAGTAGGCCAGACATAACCTTTGCAGTTGGTGTATGTGCAAGATACCAAGCAGAACCCAAGGTCAGTCACATCAATCAAGTTAAGAGAATTCTTAAGTATGTGAGTGGTACGTGTGATTATGGGTTGTTATATTCCCATGATTCAAGTTCCATTTTAGTAGGATACTGTGATGCTAATTGGGCTGGAAGTGCTGATGATAGGAAGAGTACCTCTGGAGGTTGTTTCTTTTTGGGAAATAATCTTATTTCATGGTTTAGTAAGAAGCAAAATTCTGTATCTCTTTCTACTGCTGAAGCTGAGTACATAGCAGCTGGAAGTAGTTGTGCTCAACTGGTGTGGATGAAGCAAATGTTATCTGAGTATAATGTCACACAAGATGTCATGACATTATTTTGTGACAACCTGAGTGCTATTAATATTTCTAAAAATCCTCTTCAACATAGCAGGACTAAGCACATTGATATCAGGCATCATTTCATCAGAGAACTTGTGGAGGACAAAGTCATAACTCTTGAGCATGTTAGCACAGAAAATCAGCTTGCTGACATATTTACCAAGGCTCTGGATGCAGTTCAGTTTGAAAACCTGAGGAGAAGACTTGGGGTTTGTATTCATGAAGAATTATAGCAATTAATGTTCTTTTTGGCTGCCAGATTAAAAAGAATAAAGGTAATTCTGGTAGTGCAGCTTGTGCAGGTGTTTATGAAGGGAAAGGAGATGCTGAAGTTTGTGTATGACATTTGGTCATGTGATTTTGTGTGCATCTGCTTTCTGATGCTGTTTATTCTGGTTTATGATTTGATCATTTCTCAAAATTAATAACTGTTCTACTTGCCTTTGTCATATTTATGGCTAAAAAGGGGGAGTAGTGTGCTTGTGGTGTGCTTGTGCTGGTGCTGTAGTTGAGGGGGAAAATGTTGTTGTGTTACTGCAGTAGAGGGGGAGTTTTTTTTTTGTTGTGAATTTTTGCTGCTATGCTGTGTGTTTCGCTGCTGTCTCTGATATTTTTGTTTTGCTTGTTTTATCTTTGCAAGATTGTTTGTTGTGTAGTTTTAGCCAAAATAAGCCAAAGGGGGAGATTGTTATCTCTTTGATTATGTGGTTGGCATTTATTTTGCTAAAACTATTCTACCAGCAAGATGTTGAAACAAGATGTTCTAATTTACTGCATTCAACATGTCGGATAAAGATGTCCCATCCTGGATCATAGGACATCGCGTCTGTTATGGGATTAAAAGGAAGATTATGTTAGTTGTTATTTGTTACTGAATATTCTGTGAATATTTAGTTATCCTATGTGGCGTCCAAAGTAAATTGAGTTGAGTTTTTCTGTTGGTTTTCAGATTTTCACTACTTTCTAAATATGGAGACATATTAGGAAATATTAGATTGAAGACCTATTTTCTTGGAGTTTATATTGCAGAATTATGTGCAGTCCCTCAGCTGCATTTTGAAGCCCAACCCAGTCCAGATTTAATGCTATATATTGACTGCTGTAAACCTAGTTTAGGTGTGGAACTTACGTGTATTTTTGTTAGGGTTTTTGATTGTTAATTATGAGCCTAACTGGTATCATTCTGATAACAGTATAAGGACTGGTTTTGTGTTATAAGTTCTGTCAGTTACTCATAAGCTTTTAAGCATTGAGTTTCTTGTGTGTCAGTTCTCATAAGCTTTGAAGTATTGAGAATTGTGTGTTTTTGAAAGTGTGTCCTTCGTTTTGTTACTTGTGTTGAAAGGAACCAGTCATGGTTTGTGATTGAAGAGGGATTTAAGGAAGGCCTCATACCTAGGTGAGTCTTAGGTAGAAGTCATAGGAAGGGTAGTGATTAAGTGAGCGGATTGTAACCGGGTGTGGGTTCTGTGTGATCTGTGAATTGATACTATTGAATATTGATTTCGTCCCTGGCTTGGTAGCCCCCAGAGTAGGATTGTTGATCCAAACTGGGTAAACATATCATTGTGTTCTTTACTTTCTGCACTGTTATTTTTATTGTTATCTTGTTCATTGTGTTGGATATCTGTGTCTCAACATTTGTGTAGGACATCTGATATCTATGCCAGAATTTCACACAAGGAGAAAGAATCTGGGAAACCGTTTAAAATGGTCCACATAATCCTGTTAGTGTCATTAATGGTGTTGGGACTCCAAAGGCTAAAACTTCCTATGATGAAGATGATAAAAAGAAAGTTCTTAATGAAAAGAAAGTCATTAACATATTGCAAAGTGCATTAAGTATGGATGAATTCTTCCGCATTTCTCAATGTAAATCCGCAAAATAAATTTGGGATACTTTGGTGGAGACTCATGAAGGAACCACTAAAGTTAAACGATCTAGATTGAATACATTAAGTCAAGAATATGAAATGTTCCGAATGCAGCCCAGAGAATCCATTGTCGTGTTGCAGAAAAGATTCGTACATTTAACAAATCACTTGATTGCACTTGGTAAAACATTTTATAATGATGAATTAAATTTTAAAGTTCTAAGATCCTTGACTAGTGAACGGCAACTAAAAGTGACGGAAATATCGGAAAAGAAAATTCTTTCTACCATGACATCCGCATCATTATTTGGAAAACTCCAAGAACATGAACTTGAACTTGGAAGACTTGAAAATCGTGAGAATCAAGAGAAGAAATCCAAATGCATCGCTTTAAAAGTAGATTCAAAAGAAGATCAAGATGATGATGCACCGGAGAAAGATGAAAACTTCATGCTTCTTGTAAAAAGACTTGGTAAGTTCCTTGGTAAAAATGACAAATCCTTTAATTATGCAAAAAGAAAGAAACATTTCAAGAAAAAGGAGGCTTCCACTTCAACACAAGATGTCACATGTTATGAATGTGGTAAGCAAGGTCATATAAAGTCAGATTATCCAAAACTCTCCAAGAAAGGTGGATTTAAAGGCCAAAAGGACACAAAGAATAAAAAGGCATATATTGCAGGGGAAGACAATGACATAAGTTCACCATCCGACTCGAAAAGCGACGAAAGTGAAAATTTAGCTTTAATGGCCTCACACAATTCCGATGATGAGGTTATTAATGTATTTTCTCTTTATGATAATGATGCACAAGGTGCCATAAATGTATTCTTAAATGAATGCAAAGTATTGTACAAAACAATATCTTCACAAAAGAAACAAATTACATATTTAAAAGAAAAAGTGGAGACTATGGAAAAAGATGAGAAACAAAAGATTATTAGTGAAGAAAAACAAAACTTTGTATGTAAAAATTGTGAATCACTTTCATTCCAAATTGTTCAATTAAAAAGAGTCCTTGAAAGATATGAAAAAGGACAAATTGGGTTGGAAAATGTCCTTATTCAACAAAGATATTCAAATGATAAAAGTGGAGTTGATTATTCAAATTTTTCCAAGCCAAGTTCTAGTAAAACTATCTTTGTAAAGGCTAGTGACCAATCTTCCAAAGAGAAAGTGGACAACCCAAAAATTGTGCATCCTTATCCTAAAAGGAAATGATTTTTGAAAAAGAAATCATATGTTTCTAGATATAAGAGCAATTTTGTTCCTACTTGTTTTTATTGTGGTATTGTTGGCCATACACCTAATGCTTGCTATGTTAGAAAATTTAGTGTTGCAAGTGGGAATTATTTGTTGGTAAAGAAAGGTACTAATTATGAAGGACCTAAGGCAATTTGGGTATCTAACAAAACTTAATTTGTTTTGTAGGTATGCTTGAAGACCACCTCTAATTTATAGTATCTTGATAGTGGTTGTTTGAAGTATATGACGGGAGATATTGACAAATTTTCAAATCTAGTGCTTAAGGCCAAGAGTTATGTTACTTATGGAGATAACAACAAAGGAAAGATTCTTGGCGTAGGAAAAGTTGGAGCACCACCTTTCACATCCATTGATGATGTTCTTTATGTTGAAGGACTAAAGCACAATCTTCTAAGTATAAGCCAAATTTGTGACAAAGGCTTCAAGATCAAGCTCACCAAGGATGAATGATTGATATAAGATGAAGTCACACATGAGATAAAACTCAAAGGTAAAAGAATCAATAATATATTCATGATTTCCCTTGATGATTTGTCTTTGAAGGTAAAATGTCTCATGGCGAACAATAATGATTCATGGATTTGTCATAAGAGATTTGATCACATTCATATGGAACATTTAAATAAGTTAGTCAAGCATGATCTTGTTATTGGATTGCCTAAGAAAAAGTTTGTCAAAGATAGATTATATGATGCTTGTCAAAAGGAAAAACAAACCAAATCAACTTTCAAATCTAAGAATGTGGTGTCCACTACAAGGCCACTGCAATTGTTGCACATGGACTTATTTGGTCCATCAAGAACAAGATGCTTCGGAGGTAATGTTTATGCATTGGTTATTATTGACGATTTTTCTAGTTTTTGTTGGACATTCTTTTTAGTGTAGAAAAGTGACGCTTTCAAAACATTCAAGAAGTATGCAAAGCAAATTTAAAATGAGAAATCACTAAAAATTGCCTCCATAAGAAGCAACCATGGTGGAGAATTTCAAAATTCATCTTTTGAAGAGTTTTGTGAAGAACATGGAATCAATCATAATTTTTCAGAACCAAGAACTCCATAATAAAATGGAGTGGTGGAGAGAAAGAATAGGTCACTTGCGGAACTTGCAAGAACAATGCTTAGCGACTCAAATCTTCCAAAGTATTTTTGGACAGATGCGGTGAGCACGGCATGCTATGTAAGTAATCGAGTAATTATTAGACCTATTTTGAAAAAGAACACCTATGAACTATTCAAAGGAAGGAAACCAAACATTTCTTATTTTCTCATTTTTGGATGAAAGTGCTTTGTCTTAAATAATGACAAAGACAATCTCGGTAAGTTTGGTGAGAAATCCGACGAAGGTATTTTTCTTGGTTATTCTCTTAATAGTAAAGCTTATAGAATATATAACAAACGAACTTTAACAATTAAAGAATCTATGCATGTTTCATTTGATGAATCTAACCCCTCCAAGGAGGAAATTGTTTTGTGTGATGATGATGATATTATAGATGTTCCTAAAGAAGATACTTCCAAAGAAATTAATAATGATCAACCGAAGTATCAAGAAGAACCAATTCAACAAAAGTCAAATAATAATGATCTACCTAAGGAATGGAGAGCTCATAGAGATCATCCAATTGATAAAGTCATTGGTGATATTAGTCAAGGCATTACAACTAGACTAAATCTCAAGGATGCATGCTTGAATATGGCGGTTGTCTCACAAATTGAACCTTCCAAAGTTAATGAAGCCTTAGGAGACGATCAACGAATAATTTTTATGCAAGAAGAGTTAAACCAATTTGAAAGGAATCAAGTTTGGGAACTTGTTCCTAGGCCAAGTGGTAAACACATCATATGTACCAAATGGGTGTTTAAGAACAAACTTGATGAGAATGGAATAATTGTTCGAAACAAAGCAAGAGTGGTGGCCCAAGGATACAATCAAGATGAAGGAATTGATTTTGAAGAAACATTCGCTCTGGTTGCAAGGTTAGAAGCTACCCGTTTATTACTTGCTTATGCGTGTTCATTAAACTTTCAATTATACCAAATGGATGTCAAGAGCGCATTCTTGAAAGGCTACATCATTGAAGAAGTCTACGTCAAACAACCCCCTGGCTTTGAAGACTTAAAGAATCCTTCACATGTCTTTAAGTTGAAGAAAGCTCTTTATGGCTTAAAGCAAGCACCAAGAGCATGGTATGATTGACTTAGCAACTTTCTTTGCGAAAGAGGATTTGAAAAAGGTAAAGTAGATAAGACCTTGTTCATTAAAAGAATTAATGACAACACTTTATTAGTTCAAGTCTACGTTGACGACATCATATTCGGATCAACAAACAAAGAACTTTGTGAAGAATTTTCATTGATGATGAAAGGAGAATTCCAGATGTCTATGATGGGTAAGATGAATTATTTTCTTGGATTTCCAATCAAGCAACTAAAGGATGCCATCTTCATCAACCAAGCCAAGTACTTCAAAATGTTGTTGAAGAGATTTGACATGGATGGTTGCAAAACATTGTCTACACCTATGTGATCCGGAACTTATGTGGATCAAGATAAATCAGGTGTTTCAGTTGACATTACAAAATATCGAGGTATGAATTGTTCACTATTATATTTGACGGCAAGTCGTCCTGACATTATGTTTAGTGTTTGTCTTTGTGCGTGATTTCAAGCCAATCCAAAGGAATCACATCTTGCCTCGGTGAAAAGAATCATGAAGTAATTAAAGGGAACAACAAACGTCGGCTTATGGTATCCAAAAGGTAGTATATGTGATTTAGTTGGTTATTCTGACTTAGATTATGCAGGTTGCAAAACTGATCGCAATAGCACAAATGGTACATGTCACATACTAGGGAATGCGTTAGTATTATAGTCTTGCAAGAAACAAGCTTGTGTCTCACTTAGCACGGCCGAAGCATAATATATTGCAGCAGGAAGTTGGTGTGCACAAATTCTATGGCTCAAGCAACAACTACGTGACTATGGACTCAATCTTGGATGTGTTCCTTTATGATGTGATAATACAAGTGCGATCAACATAACAAAGAATCTGGTTATGCATTCAAGAACAAAACACAACGACATACGACATCATTTCTTTCGTGATCATGTACTTCAAAAGGATGTCGAAGTCACTTTCGTGGATACACATAACCAACTAGCGGACATCTTCACAAAACCGCTCACAAAAGAACAATTTTTCAAAATTCGAAGGGAGCTTGGAATTCTCGATGAAGGTGACTTATAATTCTTTAAGTTTTATTCATTATAATCAATAATGAACCTAAGGTACTCATAAAATTTCATCTTTAGCAATTTTAAGATTTCCAAAATATGTAAGTTTTTCTTATTTTCATATTATATGGTGTTTAAAATAATTTTTATGACATGTTTAATTAATTAAAAGTTGCTTTATATTATATTATAACATGTCAATGTGTTAAATTAAAAAATTTCATGACATACTCAAAGTTATTAAGTTGTTGTTTTTTGAGGTATGTTAATCGATTAACCATTTGCATGTGCAAATATGTTAATTGATTACCACAAAACTTATTTGTAAAAATTTTCAAACCGTTAATCGATTAACCAAGTTATACTTGTTTTGGGTGAACCGATTAACCCTGTAGCTGTTTTGAAAAATATATTTTATTAATTATGCAGAATTTTTGCTTTTCATTTATTTCTCTTCCAATGCATTTGTCTTATTCATTTAAGTGCTTTTTAGAAAAGTCAAAATCACATTCCAACTTCTACATTGGTACTCTTCAACTCTCATTTACTTTCTTCTTCAAACCATTAACTCCATTCAACCTCAAAATTAAAAACCACTCTACCAAATCTTCTTATAACCTCTCCTCACCTCAAAAACTTTCATCTCAAAACCCTCTCCTTCCCAAATCCAAAAAACGAATCTAACTCTCAAACTTTAACATCCATCCATGGCTTCCTCAAGGAAAGATAAGGGAAAATCCAAAATAGGAGATGGTAGCTCAAATCCAGAAGAACATGCACCAACCACTAAGTCCAGAAGACTCACCTTCGACTTCAGGAATCGTCTACTCATGCCGGTAAAGTATGTAAATTTATCATCCTTTCCTGATCACAGCTTTAATTTTCCTAATCTGTTGAAGAACCATGATATTGATAAGTTTGTCTCTGAAATTAGCCCTTACTATCCTGACTTAGTGAAGGAATTTTTCTCAAATTTTCATGTTGGAACCGATGAATTTGATGACCATATTTTAACATCAAAAGTTAGGAATGTTAAAATTAGTTTGGATTTAGAGACTGTCGGAAAACTCTTAGGTGTGTTTATTGAGGGTCAACTTATTCGGCAAGGTTATACCCCAAATACTAATGGTTGGGAGAATTATAATAAGATGGACTATTATTTCAGAATTTCTCGTTTCAGTCAAGCTGAGATTTTGGGTCAGCAAAGTGTTGCTTCTTCTAGAGTTTTGTTATTTGCAAAGAATTTAACTGTTAGTGATTGAATGCAGCACTATATTATTGCTTATGTAATGATACGAAAGCATTCTAATCACGCTCAAATTAGTGACACTGAGTTGCAAATTATGTATGCTCTCAAAAATGGTTTGAAAGTCAATTGGGCGTGCACCATCTTGTATCATATGTTTTATCAACAAAATTTAAGCGGAGGTCTTCCATATGTAAGAATTATTTTGAAACTTTTGGAATCAATTGACTTACCTTTGAAGAAATAACCAAAGATTGGTATAACTTCGAAAGATTGTGAGATAAATGCTTCTACATGTCTTAATAATATGGGAATTATCAAAAATAGAAATGGACTTTTTGTATACAAAGATGATGTTCCTTCAAATGCTCCTCCACCGGCTCCGGAAGGTGGCTACACAAACGAAGCACTTTATAACAAGATGTGTTATATTGAGGCAACCATGCATAAGAATCACCAAGAAAATACCTTTGAAATGGATTCCATAAAGCGTATGTTGCTAAAGCTCACCAAATCCCATCGCCGAAAACCAAGAGTGGAGGAAAGTGAAGAAGAGGAGGAAGAGGAAGAAGAAGACACCAATATGTCGGAGAGTTATTAGTTGCATTTTTGCAGTAGTATCTTATTATGTTATTCTTTTATGTTAAGTTTTTAAAGAATTTTTGCTCTTAGACTATGTTATCATTGTTATGTTTCGTTGTAAGGATTATATTATGTTATGTCAAACTATGTTATGTTTTGTTTTGTTCATTTTGTGTTGTGCAAGAATTTCAAATATGTTATGTTTTACTTGTGTCTTTCATTGTTCATACATATTATAATACTTCAAATTTTAAAGTCTTTTCCCTTCCTTTTTGGTAATGACAAAGGGGGAGAAGTATTGTTGTTTGTTTGTTTCTCAAACATTAATTTGAAGCAAGTTAAATGTTCTTAAAACTCTCAAGCAAGGATTAAGGGGGGAGTATTTTCACATGTTAGAGAAAACAATGTTGGAACCAAACTTTCAAGAAAAGGGTTGTCATCATCAAAAAGGGGGAGAATGAAGAATCAAGATTCTCAAATGTGTTTTGATGAAGACAACAACATTCTACAACCAATTGAAGCTCTCAAAAAGGAATGGCTCAAGACAAGTAGTTTTTTTCAAGTTTCAAAGTATATTAAATGTCTTGAAGTTTTTAAGTGATTGATCATAAATTATTAGGTATATGAACTCAACTTGTCTTTGCATATACAAGTGTTCAAAACGTCAATCTTACTTGCCATGATTCATTAAAATACGTGTTTTAGAAAACCATTGAATTTCTCATCATTTTCAAAAGTATTTTTCTATCTTTAACACCGGTTAATCGATTAACCATTTTCCTGTACAAATTTGTTAATCGATTAACCATTGAAAACTTTGAATTTTTTGTACGTTGCAAGGGGTTAAATGATTAACTATTTGCTAGTACAAATGTGTTAATCGATTAACATTGAACCGGTATGTAAAAATACTTTGTTTTTTCAGCCAAATGATTTTCAAACTTGGTTTTTGAAGTATGGAATCATTTCATTGACTGCACTCATCTGAATAGGTGTCTTGTGCCTATATAAACACCTTTATTTTCAGAATTAAACTCACCTCCTTTTGCAAATTTCATACATTCAAATTTTCTCTTCATCTTTAAAAAATTCTCTAAGTGTTCAAAAACCAGAACTTTAAGAGTGAAACTTTCTGCACTTAACCTTCATTTAAAAAGCATTCTAAGTTTCATTCCATATAACATTGAAAACTTGTGTATCATTGATAATTTGGTTATTCAAAGGAGAAGATCAATCTTAGATTGATAAGTGTATTATACATATCACTCTTGTAAAAATTCAATTATTCTTGTTGTATCACATCTTATTTTTCCAAGATTATTGGATATAATATTGTGTAGTTATTATCCTTGCTATCCAGGATTGTTAGAAGCAAGAGGTTCATTTGGAGAGCATTGTTCTCATTTGAACTTAGTGAAAAATTCTAAGAGGATTGTTCTTGGTTTGTTTGTGATGGGAAGGATAGGATTAGTCTTGTATAGGTCACAACAATATTAAAAATCTCTTTCATGTTGAAAGGGAACTGAAGTACTCTCGGACTGTGAGGGGAACCAGATATATCCTTGTGTCGTTTACTTTCCGCATTTACAGTTTTCATCACATAGTATAATTACACTGGGGAATCTATAATTACAAAGTGCCTAATTCACCCCCCCTCTCTTAGGTGCAAACTATAATTACACTGGGGAATCCACATAAAAAAGAAATTATGCCATTGGAAAACCCAAATCTTACGAGATCTCAAATTGACAAAGGACTCCGATTTATGACAAATGAGCCTATGAGTTTGTCTGCAATAGTGGCCTAACCTAAAAGGTAAGTAAAAAACTTAGGAAACATTAGGGATCCAATTCAGAAGCCTCTAGTCGCTCCTTCTTCCATTCCGCAGATACGCAAAGCTCTTTCTATTGCTAATCCTTCATACTTTTCCTCCACAGTCCCTCCAAAAATAACCAATCGTCACGAGCCTAATCATGCACAATCATCTAAGCACTCATATGATAAATATTGGGGGGGTCGGCTCATTGCTGTGAATCTACTTGAGATATGGATGTCATAAAAGGAAATTAAAGATTCAAGAAGAAAGAAGACGAGGTTGTTACTACCAAGGTTTGGAACAAAGCACCATATTTGGGAATTATAGGTGAGGATGATGATTGCGCTCACGTGATGGAGATCAAGCGTTTGGAACAAAGGGATTGAGAGAGGATCTCCTCGAAGGATGCTACAAAATTGGGTGCAAAATGAATGTGTTGTCTTTCAGCATCAGGGGGATATAAAGTTCTATCAAGCAAGATTTGTTATAAATGTAATTGAATTCATACAGGATTGACATTTGCTTGCTGCAAGAGACAAAAATGCAATCTGGAGAGGATTTATTGGTGAAATCCTTATGGGGAGGGAAGGAGGTTCATTTGATTGTAAATAAGGCGTTAAGAAGATCAGGAGAAATCTTGATTATGTGGAAGTCTGAAGCGTTTAGATCTGTTTTCAGCTTTGAAGAATAGGGATTGTGGGGATCTAGGTGGTTTGGAAAAATTGTTTAATTTATGTAATTAATGTTTATTCTATGTGTAACACCATCTAGAAAAGGGAATTGCGGGAGGATCTTTTAAGATTAAAATCTTTGTTTCTTGGTGGAGATTGAAGGTGTGAAAAGTACACAAGAAGGGGGGTTGAATTGTGTTATGCGTTTTCTTATTATTTAGCTTCTGATCAGAGTTTCAGAATCATAACTGATGTTCAGATTCTGAGTTAATTCGTTTGGCAGTGGATATAACTGTAGTAAATAAAATAACAGCAGAAGACACAAAAGATTTATACTGGTTCCTCCCCTAACTGAGAGTAGTCCAGTCCCCCTGCCTCACAAGAGCTTTTCATTATAACCACTTCATGACTACAATCGCTTATGCTTTTGTATAATACTTTTACAACTGCTCAGACCAACTATCTGAGACTTCCCTTGCTTAGAGCACATGTCTAAGACTTACCCTTTGCTCACACCATCTGACTGAGTCGCCTGCTCATCTATCTTCTGGTTAAGACTTCCCTTTGTTTAGAGCACATGTCTAAGACTTCTTTTGCTCACATCCTCTAGCCAAGCGACTTGCTCTTCTCGCCATCCAGACTGAGACTTCCTTACTTTCTCAATGAGACTAGCTAAATAAGACTTTCACAGCTCAAGCACTTAAGCAATGAGACTTACGTGGCTTAAGCATCTTGGCTCAAGTCTTATTGCTTGAATCCCAATGAGACAAGAATTTTTGCTCAAGCACATAGCATGAGCCATAATCTAAACTACTGAAGGCTCAGTAGAATAGAGAATAAGGTGTACATGATGCAAGCATCAGAGGTACGGGAGATCACCATAACAAAGACCTAAAGCACTTAAGATTTCTAATATATACAGGGGTAAGAAATCTTAAGGCTTTTACAATTACAACCTAAAACAAAAAATCTGCATATTACATAGAGTTGATAATTGCTACTCCTTCAACAGAAGAATCCTTGTTAAAATTTAAGCTTGAATATTCAGCCATATATATAGCCTTTCCAGAAACTAGGCATTGAGAAGGTGACTTGATCAAGTGTCTTTGCTTTTTCTCCATAGTACAAGAGACGTTGAAGATGGATGCACAATAGATTCTAAATCCAGTGTGCGCTTAACCTTTGAGTCTTCAAGAGTTTATGTACTAATAGAGCCATTGAGAGCATATATGCATAATATGTACCAACTTTTCTTGAGCCTTGCAATCTTGTAGACTCGAGCTGACAGGCTGATAAGAGAATATAGTTTGCTTTCAGTAGTACAGATAGTCCACAACTTTATCACCAACTCTGAATGGTACCAGATGTTGATATACAATTACAAAGTGTAGAAACTCGTCTGAATGCTGACGCCTTCAGCTTAGAGTCTTCGTCAAACCACACTAGCAAATGTTCTTCAGACTCTGCCACCAGAAGCTAGCAATGAAGCAACTCCAAGTGTGTCTAAGTAAAAGAGATTTTGATTATATATGTACAAGAATAATAACCTGCATAAATAAAGCACACGTCAAATAAATCATTGTTCATTTTATACTTTTTTATCATCAAAACTAAAAGAGAATATGTCAAGAAAAAACCTTGTTCTAACAATCTCCCCATTTTTTTATGGCAAATACAAGTATTTAAAGGACAATGTTGGGCATTTAATTTTCTCTACAACAACAGGATATGAGGTTTGTAAACTCCCCCTGAGTCTGATAGCTCACAGCTGAGTTTAATTTACTCTAGCATTAAGAACCATTTTTAAAGAAAAATAAATTAGTCTTCTTAGTAACATCAAGGTCTGAGGTTTGTAAGCTCCCCCTGAGTCAAACAGTTCCAAGGTTGAGGTTTGTAAGCTCCCCCTTAGTTCCATATTTAAGAACTCTAAGATAACAACATTTTAACTCCTTTTGGCAACAGCAGTATACGAGGTTTGTAACCTCCTTCTGAGTCTCTTAGGCTAAGTCAGAGGTTTGTAAGCTCTTTCTTAACACTATGTACAAAATAGTTAAAATATGTTGCCCTTTTTAACTTTCCTTGGCAACACCAGAATATGAGGTTTGTAAGCTCTTTCTGGGGCTGATAGGCTAAGTCTGAGGTTTGTAAACTCTTCTATAAACCTATGTACAAGAAAGTTAAAAATGCGCCCTGGGCAAGGTAACAGCAAATAAATGACAAGAAAATAAATGACTAATATGTACAGGACAAGTATTCAATGGGTTCAGTTTCCACTTAAATACTTACTATTATTTCTCCCTGTTTCATCACATCAAAAAGAATAAAAGGAAAAGAAGGAAAGGGAAAAATTATCACTAATAAATGTAACTCAGATCATCATTACATGAACAGTTTCCAAAAAGGAAGAATAATCAAGTAATAAGAGTCATTAAGGTTTATAAAGTGCACACTTTGAAGTCTTATTGGTCTTTACTGTTCCAAGAATTAAACCAGGATTAATTTTAGATTCTTAATATCCACATAAGTCATTATAAAAACATCCAACTCCTAAGTCATTATCATCAATCACCAATCCTAAGGATATGGAATCAACAACGAGTCATAATGCATCTGTCGTAACAGACGCAACAGAGAGCTCTACACGCTTGGAAATCTAATCCCCTCAGAGGCGAGCTATTTCTGAGTCCTCTACAACTGTACCTCTGCTCTCAACATAACTTGCTTCTGAAGAGGCTACTTCAGCAGCACCTGAACGACCTTCAGAAGGTGGTTCAACAGTAGCTGCATTGAAACGGCAAAGAAGAAATATGAAGAGATCAAGGAAGAATAAAAGAATGGTCAACAAGAAGTTCTACTGCTCTCTTCCAGACATAGAAGAGGAAAAAGTGATTGATGCAGAAGATGAGGAAGTGGACTGTAACAACACTAGACGCTTCTAGGCACGAGATGCAATGGCTAGGGATGAATTCTAGAAAACATCTTGTACCTTTTTTTTTTGTTAAAAAAACGTAATCCATTAGTTTAATTAATGAAAAAGTTTATTAGACCAATACTTCTTTATCATGCATTTAGATTCTAGAAATTTCTTTAAATTTTCTGAAGGTACACTATCAAAGTGAAACTGACACAGAAACGACAGTTAGAACAGATTAAACATAAACTCATAGTTATTCATTTAGACTACAAGATTACATTACCAACAGTCATTATTAAAATAATGATAAAATTTAATCAGTACTTAAATAATATTAAACTCAAGACAATAAATGTAACACATCTATAAAAGGACTCTAGTAAGCTTTCTTCCATCATCACTTAATCTTTAAAACACCAAGATGTATAAGTAAAAGCAAATCTGGGTTCCAAAGAGAGATTTCAGGAAGGCATCACAACTGAATGCAGCAACTCAAGCAAATCAAAGCAAGGCAACAACTGAAGAACTTGCAAGCAAGCAGACAACTTTAGAAGTGCTCTCCTCTTCAGCATCCTTTGTGAAGACACACAAAAGAAAGAAGTCTTCTAGATCTAGACGTAGAAACAAACTAAGGAAGGAGGCTTTGGAGTTTTCTAAGGAAGAATGGCAAGATTTCTTAGACAATCTAGACATGTCAGATGATCCTAGGGAGGCCCTTAGGACACATCCATTAGACTAGAAAGATCTAATTATCTTGTAATAGCTTCTTTTTATTAATAAAATAAGTTGCAAACATTTGAGTTCTTTTATCTATTTCATATTATCAGTGAACAACAAGAATAAATATTAATCAGTTAAAACTGAACACAAGAATGAACAAACTTTGAATTTATTAATAAGATGCTTAATACAAAGATTTCAACAACAATACAAAGCATAACTATGCAGAAATCTAACATTAGAATCTTTCATAGATAGCTTCAAACTTGTCTCTCCAAATCTTGGAAGAACTAGCCTTAGAACTTATGTTAACCCCTTGATGAACAAGTATTTCAGAAATATCTCGTCTAAAAGGTATGGAGAAGGTCTTTCCCTTTTGAAAAGAAGAAAGAGACCTCTTCAGATGGTGAAACATAACTTGAGGAAGATCAATCTTCAAATCTGAATTAAGAAGTAGAAGGAAATCTTTTTCAATAGGGTCCACTTGGTCTAAATCTCTATCCTTAGGCAGTAAGTTTGAATTCAGAATCTAACTCCAAACAACAACATCAGGACAAAGATTAGAAACCACTGATGTATTAGATGGATCTACAAAGATACGCCAAGTAGGAAGATAGTCTTCCCAAACAAGAGTTCCTGGGATTTCTCGAATCTCCTCACAATTGATCACATTTGCAATTGCTTTAGAGGTTACTGTAATAGAAACACCAGCTACTCTAGACAGAATAGCATACTCAGAACTCAGCTCAATAATGGAGGCGTTGATCCAAAACTCTTTGACAAGACTTAGATAAGTGAAACCACAGAGCATCTCAAAGTAGCCATTCCACCTTTGTTTAGACACAGTCTCCCAGAAGTTGAAACCAATCTTAAGCAACTCATCAAAATCCACAAACTTTTCATTGATGACAATTAGCTGATTCAAAGAAGAATAAATTGAAGAACTCATTTCATGTTTGGTTTACTTAGCACACAAACAAGAAGAAAAGAAGAAAAAGAAGGAGAAGAAGAAAGAAAAGAAACTGAACAAGAATCTTACAGAAGCAAGAATCTTGTCAGAAAAAGGACACAATGATGTTTCACAGGATAGGGAATAGTAACAGCAAGTACTAAAAGAGAAAACATCATTACACAAAGGTTCTTTATCCAGCATATATTTCAATTCCACCAGATAAGTACCACCTTTATGAAAGTTTAAGTATTATAAAAGCTTTTAGAAAACTTTTTACTTAAACTGCTATGACAGTAAAAAAGAATCTTCTTCTGAATCTCAAAAACTGACAACTCTCAAAAGCTATCAACCATCAGAGTCTAGTAAGTCTAGACTTAGACTGAGATATCATTTGTCGGTCACAAGTCTCTAAGATTCTATTCAGAAGTAGCACTTTATCTTGAAACAAGAGTCAAGAGTGATAAGTGAATATTGAATTGTCTTCTTTAGACACATATCAAGCAACAGTATCAACACAAAAGTGAGAAAACTGTTTTCATAAATGTGATCATCATCTGGGTTGATAAGACATTCAGTATAGACAAACACAACAAAGTTTCCGTTTAAAGATTTCTGAAGTTCTCTTTTTAAAAAGAACTTCTCAAGATACCTAACAGAAACTTTGTATTTATATCTAAACAAATGTTTCATTGAATCAAAAGATAAGCCAGAAAAGAACTAACATACCATACTCTTTTTTTTTGCCAGACTCGATTCAGTATTCAGACTTGACCAGTAGAGTATGCACACAACTTTGAGTGTCTAACCACTGATTCCACTAATCTCACCAAATTCAGTACTACCAGTACTTGAATCTAGGCTGTTGGATCTTCTTCCAATCAATGTTGTAAACAACCTTATGGAAGATGCCTCTGCTTCTTTCCTTGATATCTGTAGCAGATATATTATCATACTCATATTTCTATAAGACCATACATGTAAGTACAAACAGACTCTTCTGTGCCTTACATCTCAATCTAACAGTAGATCATAAGTCACTACAAATTATAAGTCTAGAATGAGATATGATAGGAACAAAATCTTGTTCTAAGAAATGTCAATAATCTCATTATCTTGGATTAAATCTTTTGACATTGAAATCATTAACAAGCTCATTACCAGATGGTGTTAGCTATCAGAGATTGACATAAAGCAGATCAGAGTATTGTCTTAGTAGGGCTAATAGAGCTCAAAGAGAAGTTGAATACTTCTCATAGAAATGTCTCTTAAAACAACTTCCATGATGGTTCTCAACCAAGAAGCAATGGAGTTTCTTAAGATATCACCTTAAGGAACAAACTCCATATAATCAAATATTTTGAAATAAGATAGCTTTAACAACATCTCTTGCTTTTCAATACTTGATTTTTTATTTCAGAACACAGATGCCTCTTTTCATCTGCATCCTGCACTAATATCAGCTTCAAACGATTAAACATTGAAGAGCGTCTGATATTAGGTTCTGGTCGAATTTTCTTCTTACTTTCAGATTTTGGAAATCAGTTGAAATACAATTATTTCATAAGCTTTTGAAGTTACTCTTCTATCAACAGATATCACAATCCATTTAGCCAGTATGGAAGTCCTTCTGACAAGAAACCTAAGTTTCTTATCATTAGTCATTCCAAAGAACTTAAGCTAAAAAGAGAAGGTGATATGTTGAATAGTTTTTCATCATCCAACCTCATTTCTTTTCTTTGAAGACTACAAAACAAACCTTCAGAACACATCAAATTCAAGATGTAAACATAAAAAGATTGTGACTTTAGATTTAAGTCATGGAACAATCTTCTCAGAATTTGCTTGAAAAGATTAGATGAAGTGTAACTACTTCAAGCTTCAAAAATTTATCCCCACAAACCCAAGCACAAGGCTTCAAAGATAGTCCAAGCATCAGACATATCAATGATGTTGATATACTCAGAAGTGAGATAGTGCATATACCAGAATGCAACTACATCTGAAGATATTCAATATGCATCTTCTGAGTTGGTGAAAGATATTTTCAAGACGATCATCTTTAACACCATCAACTTCTATAGTAATACCTTTTTCAAGGATATTCTATAGACCTTCAGCAACCCTTTATCAAGTCCAATGAGTTAAAAATATGTTTAGCTTTTCCATCATTTAAATTCAATGGAATCACCCATTTAAATATGGTAGGAAAAGCCGTATGATATTTTTCATATGGCACTTGATTCCTTCTTGAAGAAGAAATATATATTTCTTATTGGATCACCCAAACCATCATACCCCTTCACAAAAAGTGCTCCATTTTTCGTCGCCTACCACCCTCCGGTAGCTTTTTCTACTAATGTTGTATTTTGTTTTCGCTTATTTTTTCAGGTACCCAAAATGCCCCCACGAAGAATTGTTTAGGGAAAACAACCTGCCGCGGAGACATTCGGAACAAGGAAACGGAGTAGCCGCACGCCAAATCCTCATGACATAATTTTCTCCTCGCCAGCACAAGAACGTCGATACTCATGTCATGTCAAACGTAAGATCACCCCAACCAGGGGACCAGAATGACGAAGATGCTCAGGACCATGAGCAGTTTGTGCCTCCTCCAGAAATGCCAACCCAAACCGGTGCAGGGTCGTCATCTATGACTCAAGACCAGTGGTCGTGGGTGCAAACTAAGATGGGTGACCTCCGCGCAGAGCAGTCACGCCAAGGAGTAGAGCAGGCTCGTCAGGGAGCGATGATAGATGAGATGCACCAGATGATGCAACAGTTAATGTTACGATTCCCTCCTCCCCAGTGAGGCTCTGTGAGTTCCCCGTATATCTTGTCCTAAAACATTGAGGTCAATGTTTGGTTCAAGTGTAGGGGGGGGGGGGTTATTGCTTTCAGTATTTTGGATTCTGTATTTGATTCCTTTACTGTTTATTTTTACTTTGATTGGTGTGTTTGTACTTTGTGTGTTACAGATTAAGGGTGTTTTTGCCGGATGAATGATGAGACTCGTAGTTAGTGGATGAAAAGACACAACCCCGACTTGCTCCCCAGGAAACCCCCGAAAGCTGATACGGCTGAAGTAGATTATTGGACGTGCCTTGCTGCCACTGACCTAAGATTGGATTACTAGCCGGAGAGGAAGCTGCACCGTACTAAAGGTATTTCAAAACCTGTAAGCTATACAAAACATGGTGAGAATCAGAAATAGCCAATTACATTATCATCATGAGAGTTCTTTAGGTATGTCCTTATCACTCTTAGTTTGCGTATTTGTCTGTTGGAATTTCACTGCACACGTATACACACTGACGCACTTGTTTCTTTTAACCCGTAGCCTTTCTAGCCATCATTTTTGTTTCGTTAGCCTTCTTTAACCCCTCTCGAGCCTTTCACCTTTTATTTGTTTATTTACCTCATAATTACACTATAAGCCCAAACACTCCTTTACCCTGCTCATATAGGTGTTGTTAATATTTGGTCTGTGAAAAATACTAAGTTTGGGGTTAAGACATTGATAAGAACTAGGTAAGTGTAAGAAAAACAAAGAAGAGAAAAACAAAGATGAGAAGTAGAATAAAGCACTTACCTAGAGGAGGATGTAGTTGAAAATTGCAAAGCAAGCTCAAAAGAAAAATGTGAGCGTAAACTGAAGAATCCTGTCATAACAGTGTCTGATACCCTTAATTGTGAACAGTGCAAAGAACACAATGATAAGAATGACGACACTAAATCTGAGCATTAAACCACTTGTTTTCCATTTTGTATGTTTATCCCACCTTGACCCTAAGCCCCATTACAACCTTCAAAGTCCTAAAAAAGTGTGTATTGTGTGTGTGTGAGAGATGAGAATAGATGGTATTCAAGCTTATGAGTTGATTTTGCATACTCTGACTGTTGAGTGAAAACACTTTAACCCGGAGAGATTTGGTGAGAGTGTGAAAAGTTGACAGGTAAAGAGATACTTTGATGTGGGAGTGTGGCTGAATGTTCGGATCGGGAAGTAGGAAACTTGATTGGGATAGTGAAAAGAAAGTGCGAAAGATATCAGCTGGGTTGTGGGTTGTGGTAAATGACCTTTCTGGAATTTGGGGTTGTGATCGGTCACCATTTCTATGAGGTTTCATCCACTTATTCAGCAGAAATTCACGAAATCGGTAACACTTTGTTGGTTTCATTTATTGTTTCTTAAGTTGATTTTACCTTTTGCATTTTCATTCTAGCATATTATGATTTATAGTTTTATGTAAAATTAGTTGCATTTCACGCGTTTATTGGCTAGTGTAACACCCCAAAATTTGCCCTCTTGCTTTTAGCTAACTGGCTTATGTTTCTTTGCATTTCTTGCATTAGCATTTGTGCATGGCATTGGTTCTTAGCATGGGATCAAGGTACTTGGTTCATCTAAAAGAAGTCTCCAGCCTCAAGGTGGTTTGAGGAGTTCATCATATCTTCATAAGGTCAAGAATGGCAAAGGATTTCAAGTGAATCTTTCCCTCCTAACCAGAGGGACCAAATTAGGGTTTTGGTTTCAAAAGGGCTTCTTGTTGAACTTTGTGGATTCAAGCATGCTCTCATGGGTTTCATATGCTCACAAACACTCATAGAGGAAGGTTTGGTTAGTGGTTCATTGTGAAAGATGTTCAGTGGATGAATTGCTTGCAGACCAAGAAAAGTCAAAAGTGAGAGGGGAAATCAACTGTGGAATTTTGAGGTTCTCTTCAGGGTTTTCAAGGTCTCACATCCTCATATGGTCTTCAAGGGTCAAATTTCATACCATTTATCAAGAATCAAGGGTTTGTACAAAAGGTTACTAAATTTGGAAAATGACCTATAATGAGAAGTTTCCATTTTTGGCAAGTTTTTACACTACAATCAACTTGACTTTTCATCATCAAAGAAGCTTCAAATGAATTTTCCTCAAACATGAAAGTTGAAGATCTTTTTCTCCCCTTTCCAACAAGTACTAGAACATCTCCATAGCATTTGTGAAACTCAAGTTATGGCTAAGGCAAGGCAAGGTGTGTTTTAGGGCTTTCCACATGTACCAACTTTACATCATTTGCGTTTTCACTCAAAAGGACTTGTAATGTTTCCAATTGCTTCAAGTCATGTTATATCATCAAAGTACAAGTCAATAGCACCAATTTTGACCCTTGTTTCATGCCAAACCGTGACGTATACATGGTGTATTTAACAACTAAACAATTTGCAAATTGATCCAAATCTCATTATCCAAGCAAATTCAAGGCCCAATTGTTTTTGAAAAGTGATCAGCAAATCAAGTGTGAGGTATCCATCATGAAAAGCATGAAGGTGCACGAGTAAATTAAGGGATTGAACACAAATTGCAAAATTGCAAAACCACTCAAAACTCACTAATCAGGGGTTTAATCAATTACTAATCATGATGAGAGGTCTAATGGAGAGTATATAAGCTTACTCACACGCACAAAGCTAGGTCATGCACCCTCATTTGCTCAGAACCCATTTTTCACCTCCAAACTTTTCTCTCTTCGAATCTCTCTTCTCTTGAGAGTTTTTGAAGTTTTCTTTGCACATTATTGATCAGTGTGGTGAAAGGAACAAGAATCTACCATTGGTTTGAGCTTAGAGTGAGGATTTCATCAAGTTCGTGTTCAAGTTGCTCAACTTCAAAACCTTAGATCCAGCCAATTTCAAGCCTCTATTTGCATTTATTTTGAAAATAGAGCTCAAAAGAGGAAGATCTGCAGCTTTTGGAAGGGGTTCTTAGTGTATTTTGAGCTCTACAGTTTTCAGGTTAGCATACTTTTCATGATCATGTAACTTGTTTTTCTTGCTTGCAAAATGATCTATGATGTTCACTGATGATGCTGATCTATTTAGTTTTGAGTTTGGACGTGTGGATTGTTTGAATTTTGAGATTTAAGTTTTTAGATCCAAACTTATTCTGTTCGATTTGGCTTGTGTGATGGTTGTTTGTGAAAACTAATTGCATATATGGAATCCTTGTTGAATTATGGTCAAGATAGTGTACTAATGTGTGATTTCTGGAGAATTTTAAGTTGATAGTCGCCGGAGGAGACGGTCGGAGCTAGGGCTTCGGCGTCTGGTTATTTTTCAGGCGATGCAGGGTTTAAGTGGAGAAGATGAAATCACAGCCGTCCAAGGGTTAGATCTGATGGCTCAGGTCTTGCCAACGCATTAAATTTTCATGTGTTTAATTGTTTTGTGTGTGCACTATTCTGTGCTTGCTAGCGTGTACACGCAGATCTGAACTACACATCATGACTACTATGTGATTTGTTAACTTGATCTGGAACGTTGGATGGATCTGATGAATGTGATGTTGCCAACACATTAAAATATCATGTGCCCTTCACGTGAGTTGTGTTTTAATTTCTGATGATTTGGTGTATGCGCGTGTATTTGTGTTATCATGTCCTTTCAATCCTGGCCTTCCATCATGTTTACTTATTGATTGTGATGACTGATTGTGTGACGTTGGATTAATCTGGTGGTGTGTGTGAGTCCTCTGTGTGACTGGGTCTTATGTGGATGTTTGACTTGCGCTTTGGGCCTCTGACTGCTATTCCCACCCTCATTTTGATCCAGCCCAACCTTTACAACGTAATATTGTTGCTGTTTGCACCCCCTGGTTTTTATTTTCTTTTTATTTCATTTAATTGTTGCATTTTCATTTTTATTTTTTAAAAATAGATTTATGCATCAGAAAATTATAAAAAAATTCATGAAGCATGTTTAGGTTTTTATAAAATTTTGTAAAATTTTATTTTTCAGTTTTATTTTATTTTGTGCCTCTGATATTAATTGTTTGTTTATTTTCTTTGTGAATTGTTTCATATATGCACACCCTGCCTTGTTGATTTTTGTTCTCATCATCTATACATGATTTGCATCTCATTATTTTTTCATTTTTTAGAGGACATCTTGAGGTCCTTAAAAATATTTTTCTCATATTTTTAAAATCATTTCATATTTCATTTTAGTCCCTCTCTTTTGCATGTTGATGTCATGTTTCTTATGTGATCTTTGCTCACTTGTTTGAGGTGCTTAACTTGTGAATTTTTGTGAGATCTTTTGACATGTGATTGGCTTATGACTTAGGTCATTTGAGTTTTAATCTCACAATTGTTTAGTATCATTTGGTGTATGTTTGTTTATTTGTGCTTAAATGACTTATGCATGATTATATCTTGACACCTCTTTACACAAGTTGACTTGCCATGCCTATTTGCTTGAGTTTCTTCTTGATTCTTTGAATGTGCATTTGATATGATGTTTATCCCTGGTTGAGGTCCCTTTTGAGCAAGTTTTACCATTTATAGATCATGTTTGAATCATGTTTGAGTATGTTTAAGTGTTGGAACTTTGTCCTCTTTTTGTAGCTTTCTTTGGTGCATAATGTTTCATGCTTTAATTTCCTTTTGCACATGTGAATTGTTGATGATAATATGATTTTGGTTCTGACTTGCACTCATATTCATATATCTTTCTCATTTCATTTTGATATGAAGTCCATGTATGCTTAATTGTGCATTCCATACAAGAATGCTTGCCTTTTTTCATGTTTATCTTTGCATGCTTACTTGAATTGTTTTGCATTGATCTTTGAAACATTTTTGATGATTTGAGTTGGACATTTATGATGTGATGTGCTTGCTGCCATTTATTGTATCTCATCTTCTCCTTCTCTTTCTCATTTTTCTCTTTCACTCTCCTACTCCCATGGATCTCAAGACTTGTTTAAGTCTTGGATTCTCTCCCTTTAGAGCTACCTAGTCCAACTTAATTTTTGATTAAGCTTGGAGTAGGATTAGCATTAGGTTTTAGGTAGTCATCTCTCCTAAGCCTCACCAACCATAGGTTACCCATGCATGATAACATTAGGACTCTTAGTTTCCCTTTAGAGTTTCCTTTGTGTCTTCTCTCTTCTCATCTCAAAACTTCTTGAAAACACTCAATAAAGATAAAGTATATTGCGCACGAGCCTTAAGCGCGGGAATGAGAAATGAGGGGCTTCCTCTCATCTTTCTAGAGTGCTTAGCGAGCGTCCTGTCTTGGGACGATTCGTTAAGTATTCGTCCCTGTGCCCTAGACTTTGGTGCAATGCAAGTTATGAACTAACTTAAAAAAACACTTCTGTCTAAAAAACACAAAAACAAATTCAATCTTTTTATCCTTCGGGATTGTTTGGTTCCAGACCATTTTCAGAAAAGAGCACGTTACCTTCCGTCTGAGTCGCAAACAGGCATCGACCCTAAATGCCGGACGCGAATCTAACATCGCTCATAAAAAACACTCACCCATCAGTGGTCGTACCCACAAACTACATTAGCTCCGATTGAGGATATGTAGGCACAAGACAACGATTGTCTTGGCGAGCAACCTTCCCCCACAGTTCTCGTCCGAACTACATTGACTCTGACTTTCCCATTGCAGTGAGGGAGTACGTAGGCCTAGGGCATCGAATATGTCCTACCGAGTCCGTCTCAGTCACCCCCATCCCCGTTTTCTTTTGCAGCCATAGATAGTAGGACAGCTCACCCTCTGTTTAGACAACAAGCATAGATCCCATCGAGTACGATGGATGCATGGGGTGTTAACACCTTCCGCTCGCATAACCTACTCCCGAACCCGGACTATGGTTGCGATGACCATGTCTTTCCCCCTTTCTCTTCAGGTTTATGCAGTGTTTCCTTTCCCTCTCTCAGGATAAATACACATTGCTGGCGACTCTGTGTCTTCTGCACCACTCTCGCGTTTGTACCGTTGGATGCGAATCTTTCGGGAGCAAAAGTTGACGACTATGCTGGGGACTCTGGTTGACCTCTTGCTGGTCCATCCCCTTTATCGAGTCGATCCTAGCGCTTGTTTGTTTTTTCGTTGGGTGTTTATTTGTTGTGCTTTATTATGTTGTATATTACTATTTTACAGCTTTTATTGCATTCCATTTCATTTTATTACTGTCATACTGGATATTACTGTGCTGTGCTGGCTGGTTTCTGTTTGGCAGGTTGGGTTGTTCTGAGAGATAAGCCCAATACCCAGCCTTGAGTACACCCTAGGACTAGAGTGGAGATTAGTGGGACCTACGTGCCAGCTTGGTGCGTTTGTGTGTTCACGAAATTCACAACCAGACGAGGCTATCTTGGGACGCATTCTGACGTGTGTGTCTTGCGCATGTTAGGGTGTTGATCTAGAGAGCTGTCGACTCTGGTGACCGTTTCTCCGATACCTCAGTTGCGCCTCTCCTCCCGAAATGTGACAGTGGCAGACCACGTTCCGTGGCAAACCCATTGCACATTCTCGATCCGAGGACCCAATGCTGAGGGACTCGCATAGGATAACCTTATTTTTTAGGGGAATCAGTTGAGGCCTCCTCGATTGATGATGATGCCAAACCAAAAATGGTGATTGTATCATCATTTCTCGACTTGAGAGCCCGTGATATTGAGGATCATCGCCTTTCTAGAACCCTCATGAGAGATGGGATGGGTGTTTGCAGGTTTGCAGGAAACTGAAACCTTCAACCTACCTGGTTTTCTGGATTTCTCATCAGTGTTTGATTATCTGGGTTTCTGGTTATCTCAGTGGTTCGGTATTCTAGAATTCTGGTTTTCTGGGTTGTGGTTCTCGTTCAGTTAACAGTACAGTACATCCAGCAGTGGTACCTTGATCCCATGGTTGCATGTGCATATCATTTTTCTTGCATTCTAACATGTTTGACATTTTTCAGGGCTTGCATCTTACTCTTGATTCCGGTTTTCTGAGGTTGCCTTAACATGGATGTCCAGAGAAAGAAGACTGTTGCGTATTCGTTCCCAGACCCGACCTTGACGTTGATTCACAAGCTGATTAGTATGGCTGGTCCCGGAGTTTGTACAGAGTTCGGAGGAGAGTATGGGAGACTTCTGAAGTTTGTCTACAGTGTCTCCAAGTATGAGAAGGATGCCATTCACACACTTCTTCAGTTTTATGATCCGTCTTTGCGTTGCTTCACTTTCCCAGACTATATCTTGGCTCAAACGTTGGAGGAGTTCTCATTTATTTTGGGAATCCCCATCTGGCATGACATAGTATTCTTTTCTGAAGAACGCCCTGGGATAAAAGAAATGGCCACTGCTCTTCATATTGGTGAATCCGCTCTGAGCAATAATATTGTGGAGAAACAAGGAGCTAAGGGTTTCTTATTGAAGTTCTTGTTTGATCAAGCTTGCATACATGTTAAAGAGAATAATTGGGCTGCTTTCCAAGCTACTCTGGCTATGTGCATCTATGGAATTGTCCTGTTTCCCAATATTCCTGATCTGGTGGATATGCATGCTATCAGAATCTTCATTTCAAAGAATCCTATACCTACCTTGCTAGGTGATGTGTATCACTCAGTCCACTACAAGAATGAAAATAGGCGTGGAAAAACTGTGAGTTGTTGTGCACCACTCTTATCTACTTGGTTTTTGAGTCATCTACCAGAAGCTGGTGCTTTCATTGATACGAGAGATTATCTGAAGTGGTCAAAGAGGTTAATGGGCTTGACTGCTGACAACATTGTTTGGTTCAACCATGACTTGCTAGGGATGGAGATTATTTGCAAGTGCGGAGAATTCCCTAATGTACCCTTGATAGGGAGAAGAGGTGGAATTAACTATAATCCTTCCATTGTTATCAGGCAGTTTGGTTATCCTTTGAGAGGTCCACCTGAAGAGCGAGATATCAGAGAGTCCTTATTCTTCAATGGTACTGGAGATCAAGAGATGATAAGGAAAATTGTGAATGCTTGGAAGCAGGTGACCAAGAAGGGAAAAACTTCATTCGGGAAATGTAACAACCGGAAATTTCCTTCCTATGAAGAGTGGATTAAGAAAAGAGCAGAAGAGGAGCTTTTTCCCTTCCCGGTAGAACCACCTTTGTATTCTTTGATGATCGAGGCTCCCACGACTGTTGATGCAGAGAAGTATGATAAGTTATGGGCTGAGAAGGAGAAACTCCGAGAGGAGAATTGTGAGCTGGGCAGAGAGGTTGGTCAGTTGAAGCACGAAAAAGGCGAAGCTATCCATGTTGCCAGATTAAAATCAGAACTTTTGGCTGTGGAGGAGAAAGAATTGTCTAAATAAGCCACAACCAGAGAGAAAATGGCTCAAGCGTTGGAAAGTGTTAGCAAGGTCCTTTCGTCCAAAAAGAAAGAGTTAGCTTATGCTATGTCAAGAATTCACAGGTTCAGTGACCGTCGGAATACAGCAATTACTGCCAACAGGTTGAAAGAGGACAAGTATCTGGAATAGATTGAAGGTTTGAAGACAGAGCTTCGGAAAAAGGATAAGGAGATTTTATTAGAGATCTTTGAGAGGAGAGCAGTTGAGGAAAAGCTCAAGGAAACCATGGCAAATATGGAACAGCTGAAGATCCAAGTCGAAGTGAAAAGAGCTAGAAGCGAAGGTCCAAGTTCAGGTGGAGCTTCTGGAGAAGATGATTGGGAGTTGCATAGTTGTTATTTAACAGGAATCTTGCATAGGAGAGATCTTCTGATTCAGGAGTTGATTCAGAGACCAGGGCATCCTAATACCAAGAAGCTTCTCAAGGAAGTGCAGAATTGGCGCAAAAAGAATGACGAATGGGGAATTCTAGCACGGCTGAGTCTTGGTGATATGCTTTAGTTTCCTTGCTGTTGTTTTCTTTGTATTTCCGGATCACCGCCAGGCTTGTTGGTCGGGATCTTTGTTTATGCTTATTCAGACTTGTGTTGTAACAGATGCTTATTCTCTTCATATAATCAGGAATTCAGTTCTCTTCTGTTGTTAAAACTGGAATTAAGGGATAGATCGCCTTGATAATGTTCATACATGTTTGTATTTGCATTTGCATAATCATCTCATACGCATAGCAGGTGTTCTGGAGCAGATTTCTCATTTTGACTTGGTATTATCTTCAGGATAGCCAGCTTGGCCTGCCACCACTACTCAGCCTGTGATAATCAGAGGATAGCCATAGAACAACTCCGTGCAGAGGTAACTGAAGTGAAGATTCGGATGAGGCAATTTGGGGAAGATATGCTGGTCATGTCCCAAGAACAGAAACTGCTAAGAGAGGAAGTCAACCAGATGAGGACTCAGATGGGCCTGGTCATGGAAATCTTGAATAAGGTGTTAAAGAAGGAAAACGATCATGTGCTCACATCCGCAACAGAAATCCTTACTCCTCTCATCTCTTTGGGGCCTTTTCTAGATCATGGAGTGTCTCGTGAATCCCCTCCACAATCTGAAGTTTCTGAGCTCTCTCATCAACGATCACTTCCTGCTCCCCAAGAGGATCCTAAGCCAGAGAAGCCTAAGAGGAAGTTTTATCCCATTCCAATGTCGTATGGGCAATTGCTTCCTTATCTGCTCAAGCTCAAACTAGTCGAGCGTGTCACTCTAGGACCAACTCCGACAGGGTTTTCTTTGGGTTCCAACATGAATGCTAGGTGTGACTTCCATTCTGGGGCACCTGGTCACAATGTTGAGAATTATACAAGGTTCAAGCATAAGGTCTAAGAACTCATTGATTCAGGGGCAATCAAGTTCTCATCAGAAGTGGAGACTCCTCCCCTCTTTGCAGGATCCACCTCATGTCATGGACTTTCTCCACAACCTTTTACTGCAGAAGCTCTACGTCAGCAACCTTTGTTTGTGCCTCAACCAAATATGGAAAGGAAAGTGCAAGCGTAGATGAGGCACCCAAATCAGCGTCGACAGCAGAATTATCAGCAGCAGGGGCAACCGAGACCAAGAAGGCCCAAGAGGATATTTGATCCTATTCCTATCCCTTATAGTCAGTTGTTTGCTCGTCTGCTCAAGAACTCGCTGATCCAGCTGAGGAATGCCATGCCAGTACCATACCCTAATCCTCCGGACTTTGACATGAACGCTAGCTGTGAGTTCCATTCGGGAACATTTGGGCACACAATTGACAACTGTAATGCGTTCCAACACAAGGTGCAAGTTTGATCGACTCAAAGGTCATCACCCCAGATGGTACCCCCATGAGGTGAAGCTTCTTTATCAGAGTGAGCACTCGAGGCTGCGAAGACACCATCAGAAGCAATAAGTCCAGATGGAGTCAAGCCTTCCTCTATGTGGCAATCATTAGTTTCTCTATTGCATTTTCATATGTAGCTTTCATTTGTTTGTTTAAACATTGCTTGCATGTAAGAACTCGTTTGTTTCTGAATGACAATCATAATGCAATAAGTATGTTTTTCTTGAAGAATTCCATTCGTGTTCACTCATTTTAAATGCTTGTATGCACTGCAATACTATCTTTCTTATCTAGACTCTTGGAGGGAGGATGATGAAATAAGAACGCAGATTTCTAATGGTACACTTTTGGATAAAACCCTGTTAAGGATGTACAGGCATTGTTTCCAATTCACAAACACTGGAGAGATAAGGAGATAGGCCTTTGTCAACCCCTTTGAGCCTAGTAGTAGGAGTTCTTTCTGAAAACGAAAAACCCCCAATTTTAACCCAGGGGCAGGGTAGGCGTCAGTTAGTTTGACCAAGTGTTTAACTTTCAGAAGGAGTGTACATCTGAGGATCCATTACCTTCCATTCCATTATCAAGAGGTTAAGAGGTGTAGAACCACAATGGTTATTCCTCACCACCCGAAGGGTGAAACAGTCACAGCCCTTTCAAACAAGTCAGGCAAAACGGTGTCACGCGACTTGTTCAAAAAAAAAAGAGAAAAAAGAGAAAAAGAAAAAAGCCTGCTAAGTCGAAAAACTTGAAAGCAAGTGACTTAGGCAAAAGTTAAGGCATTCCGCTGGACTTCAAAATTGAAAACTCAAAAGAGTCAGTCCAGGCAAAAATTAGGGAACAAAAAGCAAAAGAATGAGAAAAGCGAAAAGCGAAAAGGATTACAAAGAAAGATCCTCAAATAAGAACAAAGTCGTGTGGCTACAGACACAAAAGACAAAAGGAGTGATTGTTGCTCCAAAACCTCATCAGGTCTCAAACCATCAATTGCATGGGTTCTTTAAGGATCATAAAACCTTTTGAGAATGAGCGCTTGCGCCGAATTAGCTGAACTTAGGACTGGAGAACGTCATGGAGAATGGGTGGGCACCGATAAACTTTGAGCCTTAAATCTTTCTTTTTTTCTCAAAAACTGTGAACCAGGCCACGATACAACCCTCAAAAGTCCTAATTGAAGCAGGGTTTATTCCGACGGCGTACTTCATTGAGATAGCGTTCCTGACTCCTATGAGTTGTGCTAATAAGATTTTTGTTGGTATTGCATGTGCGTATTATTTTCCATTCAAAAATCAGTGCCGCATTCCAGCTAGTGATTCGTTCACGAGGCTTGGCGACACATTTTCAATAAAACTTCAGGATAACACGAGTGTTGCATTAGAATTGTCATTCTCATAATAAACATTTTCTGCTTGCATGTGTTTGACATCAAAGAAGCTTACATGATGAACATCAGTTGAGAAGCTCGATCACTCCAAGTTGAGATGGTGAAGACTCCGAAGGATAGTCATGTCAAGGGGTATGTGGCCAAGAGACTATGCGCCGCCTGAGGGTTCCCGATAAATGGTGATAAGATGCAGCCAATCTGAAGCAGTCACAGTGAAAATTCTCCCTAAAGCAGCCAAGCAGGGGCAATCACGTCGATTTGATAAATCTCTATAAGATCAGTCAGGGGAAAAGTTTCTTCAAGACTTGGGGCAGGTCACCTTTGGAGCGGGAGAAGTTGTCCACTCCTGAAGACGATTAATCGAAAGCACCTCTTCAAAGTTCAGAATACTGGGGCAGAATATTTCAAGTCATTACAAATCCTTTCGAGGTAATTTACTTCATGGGTTATGAAGTCTGGGGCAGTTGCTTCGAGATCTGATAAATCTCTCCAAGAGTTTAAAGACCCTGGGACAGTGTGAATGCCCGGTCTTCTATAAAATCCTCTTGAGACGATTTCTTCCTTTGGGCCTGGTGGTCTGGGGCAAGTGGAGAGTTCAAAGAGCCATTTATGACCATAAAGGCAGGTCAGGTGGGGTGGCAAGTTTGTTTTTCCCCAGTAGAGTTAATCTCCTCGGTACTAAAAGGTCGTCATCCTCAGCAGAACTTATTCTTCCCACCAAGAGTACAGAGGATTGTGTTCCCTAGCCGAAGTCATGGTTGGTTGATTATTCCCCAGCAAGCAGTTAGAAGTGGATTTCTCCAAGGTGGATATTGTTGTATCTCCGGCAGGAGATGTGTTGGATGTATTTGAAAAGACTTTATATTCCCCACAGAGCCGGGTACTCCCTTTCCTCAGCAGGTTAGGAAGTGTATTTTCGTCAACAACGGCATGCTCTAATCCCCAACAGGGTAGAATCTTTCCTCCAACAGCAGGTCAAGCTCAATGGTATCCCTTGGCAAGTTTCGTTGACTTTTCTCCCCAGTAAAGCTACTCTCCTCGACATTGGAAAGTCCATCCTCCTCAGCAGGTTGTTGTTTCCCCAGCAAGAGACTTACAGAATATCTTCTTGGGACAAAGGAGTTATTTTCCCTGCAGGATCTGAGCACTCGGCTAGTCAACAAATGTTTTTCTCACTGGCCACGGTATGAGTTAATCCCCTCCGGATGGGTAAGCTTGATGTTATCTGCTAGCAGGGTAGATGACATCGTCTACCGTTCCCCAAGCAGGTTTGCTGATCATGGCCAGTATTCCCCAGCAGGGTAAAAGTACTAATATTCCTCGACAGGGTAAAGGTAAGAGCATCTCCCAAGCAGGTTCAAAATTATTAACTTGTCTCCCCAGGCAGAGTTTGGCGGTGATTCTCTCAGTGTTTTGTTCAAACAGCTACACCCAGCAGGTCTTAAGTCTAATTATTATTAGCATCCTTTCAGATCCAAGTAGAAGTTAGTTGTGGAGAGAATCTCTCTTTGGGTTCCATCTCTAATATTCGTTCATAGCCATCCCCAACAGAGTGGGTTTTCTCTCGGAGCTTTCATCTCCAGCAGAATTTGTGATCAATGTCTTCCTCAGCAGAGTGAAGTCTTTCTCAGCAGGGTCTCTTATTTCGGAGGATAATTTATTTTGTCGTCCCCAGTGGAGTTTGCCTTCGCCTTCAGCATTTATTTTGTTGAGGCACCTCTTTTGCATTGCATACGCATTTTTTGCATGGCATCCTCCCAAACGCGTAGCATTTCCATTTCGTATGGAGCATTACAGAAAAATTCAAACATATGCATTCGAAGCATAAGCCAGGTTTGATTTCCTTAACAGTTCCTTTCCCTAGCAAAAGTGACATGGGTTAGGAAATTTTGTTCAAGCATCGCACCACAACCAGTGATTCGTCCTTCTTGTTGGTCCTTCCTATACTCCCCCGCAGATTTGTCTGTTTAGATTTCTCTTATCCCCAGCGGAGTCATCTTTGTAGATCTTTTGATTCTACTAATCTTTGGAAGAGCGGTTTCGGTCGGTCTTTCCTTTCGAGTTTGCTTTTGGTCGTACTCGTTCTTTCCATTCGAGTCTGCTTTCGGTCGTACTCGTTTGTTGATTGAAAGTCCATTTTCGGCCGGTCTTTCTTTTCGAGTTCGTCTGTGGCCGTCCTCGCACTCTTTGTTATCCCCAGTAGAAGTTATCCTATGTGGTATCCTTTCTCTGAAAGTCCGCTTTCGGTCGGTCTTTCTTTTCGAGTTCGCTTTCGGTCGTGCTCGTTTGATGTCTGAAAGTCCGCTTTCGGTCGGTCTTTCTTTTCGAGTTCGCTTTCGGTCGTACTCGTTTGCCGTTTGAAATTCCGCTTTCGGTTGGTCTTTCTTTTCGAGTTCACTTTCGGTCGTACTCGTTTGCCGTTTGAAATTCCACTTTTGGTCGGTCTTTCTTTTCGAGTTCGCTTTCGGTCGTACTCGTTTGCTGTTTGAAATTTCGCTCTCGCTCGGTCTTTCTTTTCGAGTTCGCTTTCGGTCGTACTCGTTTTCTGTTCGAAATTCTGCTTTCGGTCGGTCTTTCTTTTCGATTTCGCTTTCAGTCGTACTCGTTTTCTGTTTGGAATTCTGCTTTCGGTCGGTCTTTCTTTTCGAGTCCGCTTTTGGTCGTACTCGTTTGCCTTAGTATCCCTACTGAGTCGGCTTTCGGTCGTACTCATTTGGTTGTTGAAATTCCGCTTTCGGCCGGTCTTTCTTTTTGAGTCCGCTTTCGGTCGTACTCGTTTATCCTTTTCGAGTCTGCTTTCGGTCGTACTCATTTATCCTTTTTGAGTCCACTTTCGGTCATACTCGTTTATCCTTTTCGAGTCTGCTTTCGGTCCTACTCGTTTATCCTTTTCGAGTTCGCTTTTGGTCGTACTCGTTTATCCTTTTCGAGTCCGCTTTCGGTCGTACTCGTTTATGCTTCTCGAGTCTGCTTTCGGTCGTACTCGTTTATCCTTTTTGAGTCCGTTTTCGGTCGTACTCGTTTATCCTTTTCGAGTCCGCTTTCGGTCGTACTCGTTTATCCTTTTCGAGTCCGCTTTCAGTCGTGCTCGTTTTCATTCTCATTACCACCAGTTTGCAAATTTCCAGGTTCTTTTTGTATTCAATCACCTTCTACCTTGAATGTCTGAAAGCCGTTACTATCACCCTTTCAGGTCCAAGTTGATTGAATAGGGGCAGCTGTAACACCCCAAAATTTGCCCTATTGCTTTTAGCTAACTGGCTTATGTTTCTTTGCATTTCTTACATTAGCATTTGTGCATGGCATTGGTTCTTAGCATGGGATCAAGGTACTTGGTTCATCTCAAAGAAGTCTCAAGCCTCAAGGTGGTTTGAGGAGTTCATCATATCTTCATAAGGTCAAGAATGGCAAAGGATTTCAAGTGAATCTTTCCCTCCTAACCAGAGGGACCAAATTAGGGTTTTGGTTTCAAAAGGGCTTCTTGTTGAACTTTATGGATTCAAGCATGCTCTCATGGGTTTCATATGCTCACAAACACTCATAGAGGAAGGTTTGGTTAGTGGTTCATTGTGAAAGATGTTCAGTGGATCAATTGCTTGCAGACAAAGAAAAGTCAACAGTGAGAGGGGAAGTCAATTGTGGAATTTTGAGGTTCTCTTCAGGGTTTTAAAGGTCTCACAGCCTCATATGGTCTTCAAGGGTCAAATTTCATACCATTTATCAAGAATCAAGGGTTTGTACAAAAGGTTACTAAATTTGGAAAATGACCTATAATGAGAAGTTTCCATTTTTGGCAAGTTTATACACTACATTCAACTTGACTTTTCATCATCAAAGAAGCTTCAAATGAATTTTCCTCAAACATGAAAGTTGAATATCTTTTTCTCCCATTTCCAACAAGTACTAGAACATCTCCAAAGCATTTGTGAAACTCAAGTTACGGCTAAGGCAAGGCAAGGTGTGTTTTAGGGCTTTCCACATGTACCAACTTTACATCATTTGCGTTTTCACTCAAAAGGACTTGTAATGTTTCCAATTGCTTCAAGTCATGTTATATCATCAAAGTACAAGTCAAGAGCACCAATTTTGACCCTTGTTTCATGCCAAACCGTGACGTATACATGGTGTATTTAACAAATAAACAATTTGCAAATTGATCCAAATCTCATTATCCAAGCAAATTCAAGGCCCAATTGTTTTTGAAAAGTGATCAGCAAATCAAGTGTGAGGTATCCATCATGAAAAGCATGAAGGTGCACGAGTAAATTAAGGGATTAAACACAAATTGCAAAATTGCAAAACCACTCAAAACTCACTCATCAGGGGTTTAATCAATTGTTAATCATGATGAGAGGTCTAATGGAGAGTATATAAGCTTACTCACACGCACAAAGCTAGGTCATGCACCCTCATTTGCTCAGAACCCATTTTTCACCTCCAAACTTTTCTCTCTTCGAATCTCTCTTCTCTTGAGAGTTTTTGAAGTTTTCTTTCCACATTATTGATCAGTGTGGTGAGAGGAACAAGAATCTACCATTGGTTTGAGCTTAGAGTGAGGATTTCATCAAGTTCGTGTTCAAGTTGCTCAAGTTCAAAACCTTAGATCCAGCCAATTTCAAGCCTCTATTTGCATTTATTTTGCAAATACAGCTCAAAAGAGGAAGACCTGCAGCTTTTGGAAGGAGTTCATAGTGTATTTTGAGCTCTACAGTTTTCAGGTTAGCATACTTTTCATGATCATGTAACTTGTTTTTCTTGCTTGCAAAATGATCTATGATGTTCACTGATGATGCTGATCTATTTAGTTTTGAGTTTGGACGTGTGGATTGTTTGAATTTTGAGATTTAAGTTTTTAGATCCAAACTTATTCTGTTCGATTTGGCTTGTGTGATGGTTGTTTGTGAAAACTAATTGCATATATGGAATCTTTGTTGAATTCTGGTCAAGATAGTGTACTCATGTGTGATTTATGGAGAATTTTAAGTTGATAGTCACAGAAGGAGACGGCCGGAGCTAGGGCTCCGGCTTCTGGTTATTTTTCAGGTGATGCAGGGTTTAAGTGGAGAAGATGAAATCACAGCCGTCCAAGGGTTAGATCTGATGGCTCAGGTCTTGCCAACGCATTAAATTTTCATGTGTTTAATTGTTTTGTGTGTGCGCTATTCCATGCTTGCTATCGTGTACACGCAGATCTGAACTACACACCATGACTACTATGTGATTTGTTGACTTGATCTGGAACGTTGGATGGATCTGATGAATGTGATGTTGCCAACACATTAAAATATCATGTGCCCTTCACGTGAGTTGTGTTTTAATTTCTGATGATTTGGTGTATGCGCGTGTATTGGTGTTATCATGTCCTTTCAATCCTGGCCTTCCATCATGTTTACTTATTGATTGTGATGACTGATTGTGTGACGTTGGATTAATCTGGTGGTGTGTGTGAGTCCTCTATGTGACTGGGTCTTATGTGGATGTTTGACTTGCGCTTTGGGCCTCTGACTGCTATTCCCACCCTCCTTTTGATCCAGCCCAACCTTTCCAACGTGATATTGTTGTTGTTTGCACCCCCCTGGTTTTTATTTTCATTTTATTTCATCTAATTGTTGCATTTTCATTTTTATTTTTTAAAAATAGATTTATGCATCAGAAAATTATAAAAAAAATCATGAAGCATGTTTAGGATTTTATAAAATTTTGACAAATTTTATTTTTTCATTTTTATTTTATTTTTTGCCTCAGATATTAATTGTTTGTTTATTTTCTTTGTGAATTGTTTCATATATGCACACACTGCCTTGTTGATTTTTGTTCTCATCATCTATACATGATTTGCATCTCATTCTTCTTTAATTTTTCAGAGGACATCTTGAGGTCCTCAAAAATATTTTTCTAATATTTTTAAAATCACTTCATATTGCATTTTAGTCCCTCTCTTTTGCATATTGATGTCATGTTTCTTATGTGATCTTTGCTCATTTGTTTGAGGTGCTTAACTTGTAAATTTTTGTGAGATCTTTTGACATATGATTGGCTTCTGACTTAGGTCATTTGAGTTTTAATCTCATAATTTTTTAGTGTCATTTGGTGTATGTTTGTTTATTTGTGCATAAATGACTTATGCATGATTATATCTTGACACCTCTTTATACAAGTTGACTTGCCATGCCTATTTGCTTGAGTTTCTTCTTGATTCTTTGTATGTGCATTTGATATGATGTTTACCCCTGGTTGAGGTCCCTTGAGACCAAGTTTTGCCATTTATGGATCATGTTTGAATCATGTTTGAGTATGTTTAAGTGTTGGAATTTTGTCCACTTTTTGTAGCTTTCTTTGGTGCATAATGTTTCATGCTTTGATTTCCTTTTGCACATGTGAATTGTTGATGATAATATGATTTTGGTTCTGATTTGCACTCATCTTCATATATCTTTCTCATTTCATTTTGATATGAAGTCCATGTATGCTTAATTGTGCATTCCATACAAGTATGCTTGCATTTTTTCATGTTTATCTTTGCATGCTTACTTGAATTGTTTTGCATTGATCTTTGAAACATTTTTGATGATTTGAGTTGGACATTTATGATGTGATGTGCTTGCTGCCATTTATTGTATCTCATCTTCTCCTTCTCTTTCTCATTTTTCTCTTTCACTCTCCTCCTCCCATGGATCTCAAAACTTGTTTAAGTCTTGGATTCTCTCCCTTTAGAGCTACCTAGTCCAACTTAATTTTTGACTAAGCTTGGAGTAGGATTAGCATTAGGTTTTAGGTAGTCATCTCTCCTAAGCCTCGCTAACCATAGGTTACCCATGCATGATAACATTAGGACTCTTAGTTTCCCTTTAGAGTTTCCTTTGTGTCTTCTCTCTTCTCATCTCAAAACTTCTTGAAAACACTTAATAAAGATAAAGTGTATTGCGCACGAGCCTTAAGTGCGGGGAATGAGAAATAAGGGGCTTCCTCTCATCTTTCTAGAGTGCTTAACGAGCGTCCTGTCTTGGGACGATTCGTTAAGTATTCGTCCCTGTGCCCTAGACTTTGGTGCAATGCAAGTTATGAACTAACTTAAAAAAACACTTCTGTCTAAAAAACACAAAATAAAATTCAATCATTTTATCCTTCGAGATTGTTTGGTTCCAGACTATTTTCAGAAAAAGCACCTTACCTTCCATCTGAGTCGCAAACAGGCATCGACCCTAAATGCCGGACGCGAATCTAACGTCGCTCATAAAAAACACTCACCCATCCGTGGTCGTACCCACGAACTACATTAGCTCTGATTCCTCTCTCTCGTCTGATTGAGGATATGTAGGTACAAGACAGCGATTGTCTTGGCGAGCAACCTTCCCCCATAATTCACGTCCGAACTACGTTGACTCTGACTTTCCCATTGCACTGAGGGAGTATGTAGGCCCAGGGTATCGAATATATCCTACCGAGTCCGTCTCAGTCACCCCCATCCCTGTTTTTTTTGCAGCCATAGATAGTAGGACAGCTCACCCTCCGTTTAGACAACAAGCGTGGATCCCATCGAGTACGATGGATGCGTGGGGTGCTAACACCTTCCCCTCGCATAACCGACTCCCGAACCCGGACTATGGTTGAGATGACCATGTCTTTCCCCCTTTCTCTTCAGGTTTATGCAGTGTTTCCTTTCCCTCTCTCGGGATAAATACACATTGCTGGCGACTCTGTGTTTTCTGCGCCACTCTCGCGTTTGTACCGTTGGATGCGAATCTTTCGGGAATGACAGGTAGCTTCTCTGGTTTCAGGTCCAGGTAAAAATCTCAAAGGATGTGTGCGAAGAAAATGGAAGTTCCGGGAGTTTGGAAGAAGCTTTTGGAAAGATTGCAGGGAGCTGACACGGCCACCCATGTCACCTGACACGGATCGTGTCAGGCAAGGAATAAGATAATGCATGGATGGAGGATTCCAGGGGGCTGACACGGCCACCCGTGTCAGCAAGCCTATAGAAGAAAAACTTTGGAGCAGTGAAGCAGAGGGCCAACACGGCCAGCCGTGTTGCCTGACAGGGCCCGTGTTGGCCAAGGCGCTATATTTTCTAATTTTTTTTTATCTTTGTGTTAAGTGATTCTGGAGGGTATTTTGGGCATTTTCTATTGCTGCTGCATGATCTGTGACTATTTAGACTATTTTTTGGAAATAAAAAAACACTTTTAGACTACGGAAGAATTTTACGATAAGGATTGGTGCTTTCAAGGGATTCGGAGAACAGAGATTTTCATGAGCACTCGCGATTGAAGATCAAAGCAATCCATTTATCTTGTAATGTATAACTTTTCTGTTGTAATATATTTGAATATTATGAGCGGCTAAACCCACCAATGCTAGGGGATGTCCCTGAATTGCTATTGTATTAACTCAAATTTCCTTTATTCTATGAGATAAGTGCTTTTTATTAATCTACTTTATTGTGCAAAGTGCTTAATGCTTTTTCTATCGGAACAATGGAATTTGATTTATGGTTAGGTTTAGGTTGGACAAACCAACTTAACATTTTTTGCATAATAATATTACAGTAGATATCGCCTAGGAATAGGGATACCATGTAGTAACCGTAACAATCTTGTTAAAATACAATGCTTGATATTCTTCCTAAACTGCTAAGGAATTAGGGTATAGGATGAATATCAAAGGTTTTTCTGACTAATGAATTAGGGTAAAACATTCTTAAGATTCGGTAAGAGTTTGTGTTAAGCAATGTCTCCTCGAATAAGGATTTAGGTTAATACAAAGCAATTCATACACCTTGCCATGGCATGCTTTCTTATATCTTTTAAAAGTCAATTTTATTCTTCTGCTCTCTTTTCTCTCTGTAGGTAATTATTTTCAAAACAAAGCCAAAACCCAAAGGAATTTTTGTTTAATTGAATCATTATCAAACTTATATTTCCTACGCAGTCCTCGAGATCGATACGGGGGATAAACCCCTATTATTACTACATCGGTGAAAATAGCACACTTGCTATTTTTCTGATCAGCAACCCTTTTGACGATCCTTTGAGCATTGATTTACACTTGATCTAGCATGAGGTAAAGCCTTTCCATACCATTTTATAGGTCATTTTGTGTGCCTCTAATTAGTGTTATACTTGCATAAATTTGAACATGATTGTGTATTCACATTGACCACTTCCTTTGAGCCAATTGTATGCCATCCTTTATCAATGCTTTTGAAACTTAAATTTGAGATATTATAGGTCATTTTCTTATGAATTGTATGGTTTAACACTCACTTGACATGACCTTTACCTTATTTTACATGATTCAAAATTCACATGCTTTTAAGAAGTGATTAGGGTTAATTTGGTCCTTGCTTGTTCCAACTTTTGAGGATGTGTTGCCATGACCATTTTGTGACAACTTGAGGTTACTTTTAAGAATTTAATACATGAGTTAGCTTCTGACTGAAGTCATTTACAAGTCAATTTCATGCTTGCTTGTTCATTATATGTTCATAAGTGATTGATGCATCATAAGGGTAACATCTTTGTGTAGAATTGTCTAATCTTTTGAACATGATTTGGTGTGGATTCCATAATCATTTCTTGACATCTTAAACCTCACTTTGTTATGATCATACCATGTGTGCTATTGACCTAACTTGTATGATTGGTTTAACTTCATTAGTGTAGCCTTTTAAGGCGTGCTTTGCACGACCTCTTTTATTGACAATTGTTGGTGTGCTAACTTGAGCCATAACTTGACTTCTTTTGATCTTTCTTAGAACAATAACATGATTGAGATATAGTAGGACATAGCTACTGCCCCACCTTGGATCTCACCCCTTTAGGACTCATTTCATTTTGTTAATTGATTGACATACTTCTAAGATAGTCTTAGGACTTTTGCATGAGCATAAGTGCATTGTTTTGCATATTTCTTTCAACTATCAAATAGTTGAGCTTGGTTTGAATTTGATGAACACTTGTATATATTTACATTAAAGTCAACTCTTAAGTGACTTCTCTTTCATCTCAGTTCTTCTTTACTTCTTTGAATTGTGATTGAATCATCTAATGTTTACTTGTGTATGATCACATGTTCCCTTAAGGCTCTTAGTTTGAATCTAATTTTGGATTAGGTTCAAAGTAGGAAAGACATTAGGTTATCAATCCAAGCATGCTAACATAGGTAGAGATTCCCTTTCCTTACTTTAACTATAGGATCAATCATTGCATGACAACTTCTAGGATTGAGATCCCCTTAGATTTTTCTTTCAACCATTTGAGTCTCTCTCCTCTCTCTCTAAACAAAAGCAAAAACACTTAACAAATATTGTATGTGTAGTGCACCATGAGCCTTAAGCACATGGGGAATGATTAGTGAATGTCTCATTTACTCTTCTAGGGTGCTTTACAAACGTCCCGTTGGGGGAGACCTTGTAAAGTATTCGCTCCTATGTCATAGTCTTTAGCACAATGCATATCACAAACAAAACAAATCAAAACACTTCTTCTAAAAGACATAAACAAATCAATTGTCTTCCTTCGGGATTATTTTCTCATCTCACTCCCTCTAATCGTAAGGACACGCTATTTCCGTTCTACCGCAAACAGGTAAACGCGTAAGTCTCCATGCAACGAGCGACAACACATAAACTGCTAGAACGCGAATGTTAGCATCGTCTACCTTAAAAAAAAACAGACAAGGCCACACGTAGGTAAAATTACAACTGTTCTAATTTCCTCTCTCTCGTCCGATTAAGGATACGTAGGCACAAGATGACGATGTCTTGGCGAGCAACCTTACACACAATCTCGTAGTCCTCCGAACTACGTTGACTCTGACTTTCCCATTCCCAAGGGAATACGTAGGCCTTGGACAACGAAGTCCTATCGAGTCACCTGTCGTGCCTTTTCCCCTCTTCTGCTTTATTTCTCATTCTACTCCTTTTCAGTTAGCAGCGGAGCTTGAGATACCTACACCTTTAGATCAGAACAACAAGCGTGGATCCTATCGAGTACGATTGACGTGAGGGGTGCTAATACCTTCCTCTCGCGTAATTGACTCCAGAACCCAGACTATGGTTGCGAGGACCATTCCTTTCCCTCCTTCAGGTTTTCTTCGATCGTTTCCTCTCCCTGCGCCGGGATATATAACGTTCAGTGGCGACTCTTCTGTTTTTTCCGCCGGTTGTTTTTTACAGTTGCGACAGCTGTCGGCTCTGTTGGGGATTCTGGTTCCCTAAGCGAGTCAATCCTAGCACTTTTTTGTTTTCGGTTGTTGGGTGTTTATTTGTATGTTTTATCTGCTTTATTTATGGCTTTTATTGCACGTATTGCATTTATCTACTTTATTTCATTTTATTACTGCCATATATGTACTGGACTTTGCTGGTTCACTACCCAGGCTTGAGTATACACACAGGTTTTAGAGTGGATAGTCGTGTCACTTGCGTGGCGGTGACCACGTATAGTATTCATGAGACCCACAGCCAGACGAGGTTCCTTTGGGATATGTTCTATACGGCATGTTGATGCAGGTCATAGGATGTTCCCATTGTAAGCTGTCGACTCTGGTGACCATTCCCGAGGACTCAGTGGAGGCACTCCTCTAAAGGGGTAATAATGTCAAACCAGAAATGGTGGACACATTATTGCTTCTTGATCTGAGGACCCGAAACTGGGAACTTGCTACAGGATGACCTTTTTGAGGGGGAATCAGTAGAGGCACTCCTTGATTAGCGATAATACTGTACCCAGAAGGATGAATGTATTATTGCTTCTCGACCTCAGTGCTAGAAACTGAGGATCCTTTGTTTCAGAACCCACATGTGAGATGGGGTGGGTGTTTACAGGTTTGTAGGTAACTTTGACTTCCAACCTACCCGGTTATCTGGTATTCTTACTGAATTGAACAGTTGATCCCATTATACTTAATTGTTTGTTATTCACACGGTTCAGCACATACACGTCCAGTTATATGTGGCACTTCGGATACCATGCCTATGCATTGTATCATTTCATGTGCATACCCTAACATTCATGTTTTTTCATTTCTAGGTTTATATCTTACTCTTGATTCCAGTCAGCGGGTTTCTACATGGATGGATATTTATAAGAAGAAAAATATAATCACCTACAAGTTTCCTAAGCCTAATCTAGGCCCTATTAACAATTTGAAGGCTTTGGCACGTCCTGGCGTGTTGGGAGCTTTCAAGAAGAAGTACGGATGTATCCTGTCTTTTATTCATAACATTAGTGATTATGAGTACAGGGGTATTCACACGTTGTTGCAGTTCTACGACCCTCCTTTGAGGTGTTTCACATTTCCAGACTATTTATTGGTCCCAACCCTGGAGGAGTATGCAAGTATCTTGGAGATTTCCATCAAGGAGGGTGCACCGTTCTTTGGCTCCAAGAAATATCTTGAGCTCGGGGATGTGGCAGGTGCTCTTTATTTGAGAAAATCAAAATTGGAAGCTAACATAGCTAGTAAAGGAGGTTTTTGGGGTTATCATCTGGGTTACTTGACAAAGAAAGCTTAAGAGGCTGCTGAAGCCAAAAGATGGACTACTTTCAATGCAATATTGGCCCTCTGTGTGTGCGGTATTGTTCTATTTCCAAATGTGCCTGACTTCGTTGATGTGGACGCTATCCGAATATTTAAGATGAAGAATCTGGTGCCAACTATATTGGGGGACCATTATCATTCAGTGCATAATAGAAACGAGAAAAGAAGAGGAGGAGTTGTTCATTGTTGTGCACCTCTCTTTTACAAATGGTTTGCAAACCGTCTACCTCGTTCTGGCGCTTTTGTGGATACCAAGGATTCTCTGGAATGGTGTCAAAGACTGATGGGTTTGGCTTCCAAAGATATTGGTTGGATAGATCATGGGTTTCTTTATAAAGATATCATTCACAGTTGTGGTGAGTTCCCGAATGTGCCATTGATAGGTAGGAAATGAGGAATCAATTATAACCCCTATTTGGCTATCAGACAATTTGGGTACGCTTTGACAGGTCCACCAGTTAAAAGGGATGTTGAGGAGTCTTTATACTTCCAAGTAACGGATGGTGTGGCGATAGCGCAGAAAGCTTCTTATGCTTGGCTCAGCATATAGAAAAGAGGGAAAACTATTTTGGGGAAGGGCAATAACCAAACCTATCCCCCGTATGAAGACTGGCTAAGGAATAGGGATGAGGATTTCTATTTGCCATTTGACCCGACACCTCCTTTGTATCCCGAGGTTGTGGAAGAAAGAACCACTGTAGCTATTGAAGAATACCACAAGCTGCAAGCTATTGTGAATGAACTCCATGTGGAGAGCTCCGACCTGAGTAGCCATCTTCAGGATGCTTTATATATCAACGGGGAATTGAAATGTAAGGCCCAAGATGCAACAAAGGTGCTAGAAAAAAAAGAGAAAGACTTTGTAGATATGGCTCAGTTTTATTGGAAAGCTAACATGGCTACAGAATTCTCCGCCAACGTTCACAAGCAGACTAGGCAACCCTTGTTTGAGGCGAATGTCAAGCTTGCCGACTCTAGGAAAATGTGGGATGACTTTGCGGCCTGCACGAGGAAGAGAGAAGATGAAATCAGGGCTAAAAATGAAAAACTGAAGGAAAAACTCAAAGTGAAAGAGGAAGAGCTGCAAAATGCGAAAAGAGGTAAAAAGCACTTTTCTGACAAGCTGAAGGAAGCTCAAAGGGAAATCGAAGAGCTCAAGGTTCAAGCTGGAATAAAGAAGGCAAAGCTAAGAGATGTCTTTGGAGATGATGATAGCACAGAGCATATTGGTAAGCTGAACTAGAGTATTAGGAAGAGAAACAAGCTGATCAAGGGGTTGATAGAACGCTCGACTCATCCTGATACCGAAGCACTTCTCAAGAGGGTCAGGGGCATTTTGTATGGACTAGGGGTTTGGGAATGAATTGTCTATGTATTTCTGTGTGTTGCTCATTGTGATTACCATTAGGCTTGTTGATGGAATCACCTATGGTTGTACCAGACGCATTTGAAGTATTATATGATGAGATGTTTGTTTCAGCAATATTTGTTTTAGCAATATTTGTTTCAACAATATTCTCTCAGTAATGTTTGTTCCAGCTGTATTTTCTCCGCAGCAATATCTATCTGTTCCAGTAATATCTTCTCAATAATGTATCTGATCCCTCGCACGGGTGAAACTGGAATCAAAGTATAGAAATACCTTGGAAATGATTAAACATGACATATGCAGGCATTCACGCATTTCATTTTGCATAACAGGTGTTTACATTTGGATTTCTTACCTTGTTTGATTGAACAAGCAAGATTGTTGACTCTTACCTTCACCGCTACTCAACACGCCAGAATCAACAGAGAGCAATGAAGCAGATTCAAGCAGAGTTGATGGCAGTCCGCAGCCAAATGGGGCAGTTCCTGGTGGACATGCAAGCTTTATCTCAGGGTCAGAAAATGCTCAGGGAAGAAGTCCATCAGCTGAAGATTCAGATGGGCTTGATCATGGAGGTCATGAGAACTGTGTTAAGAAAGGAAGGAAGTCTTACGCCCGGTGCTGCAACGAAAAGTGTTATTCCCCCTGTTCCGTCAGAATCTCTCCCAGCCCATAAATTTCCTAGGGGATCTTCTTCACAACCTGAGGGTCCATAACTTTCCCAACAGCAGCCATTGTCTGTCTCCCAAGAGAATCCTAGGAGCGGAGGGTATGGATTAAGGCCAAAGAGGCCCGAAAGAGTTTTTGACCCGCTCTCGATGCCGTATGCACCGCTACTACGACATCTGCTTCAGCTTCAATTTGTTCAGTTGCAGACTCTAGCTCCACCTACTGGTAAGCGTCCCCCAGGCTATGACGCGAAGGCCTAGTGTTACTTCCATTCTGGAGTACCAGGGCATAGTATTGAAAGATACAAGGTCTTTCAGCATAAGGTCCAGGACTTAATTGATTCAAAGGCAATCGAGTTCACACCGAGCGGCACAGAACCATGAGGTGATCTTGCTCCGGCTGTTGCAAAAGAAATGGATGCTCCTCTCATATTTCCAAGGCCAGCCTCAGGACAGGGGCATATTCCACAGTCTTGGGTTTCAGAATTCTCACGGCAACAACATTTGTCTGTTCTTCAACCATATTTGAAGAGGAAAGTGCCTGGAAAGATTTGGAGCCGAAATCAGAATCATCTTCAGAAGAAATGACAAAGGCCGAAGAAGCCTGGAAGGCAGATTGATGCCATCCCCATGTTGTTCGTACCATTATTGCATGAGCTTCTCAATCATCATTTGATTCTGTTAAGCACTTTAGCTGCTATCGCCCAGGTTCCACTAGGTTATGATGCAACTTCAAGATGTGAGTTCCATTCAAGGGCATCTGACCATTCAATCGAATACTGCAGAGCTCTAAAATACCAGGTGCAGGATCTGGTCGACTCAAAGGTCATCACATTCACTGTATACGGTCTGCACATTAACTGAAGCCTCCCAAGTGAGCACTCAGACTGCAAGTATGTCTTCAGGAGCAATAATTCCAGACGGAGTCAGGCCTCCTCAACAATAGCAATCTTCAGCTTCTTTACTGCATTTTCATTTGTATTTTTCATTGTTTGTTAAAGCATTGTTTTCATGTAGAATTTGTTGTTTTCGAAAGATAATCTTAATGCAATGAGTATGTTTTTCGTGAAGTAATCAATTCGTGTTCACTCGTATTCTTATGCATTGTAATACCAACTTTCTTTCTTAAACTCTTGGAGGGAGGATACCGAATTGAAAACGCAAACTTTCTGGTTGTATGCTTTTGGAACAAAACCTTGCTGATGATGTACAGGCATTATTTCAACTCCCCATATAAGGGAGATAGACCCTCGTTAACCCCGTAGAGCCTAGAAGTAGAAGTTTCTTTTGAAAAAAAAAACCTCACATCTTAACCCCGGGGCAGGGTAGTTTGTCAGTTAATTTGACCAAGCGTTCAAATTTCAAAAGGCGTGCACATCTAAAGGTCCATCACCTTTTATTCCTCACACATCAGAAGGCCAAGGGGCGTGAAACCACAATGGTTATCCCTCACCGCAAGGAGTGAGGCAGTCACAACTCTTTCATGGAAATCAAGACAGCCAGTGTCACACGATTTATTCAAAAAAAAAGAGAGAAAGAAAGCCCGCTAAGTCGAAAGCTTGAAAACAAATGACTTAGGCAAAAGTTAGGGCATCTCGCTGGACATCAAAATTGAAAAGAATTCAAAAGAATCAGTCCAGGCAAAATCAGGGAAATAAATAAATAGAAACAAATAGAAAAAGTAAACAGGATTACAAAAGAAAAATCCTCGAGCAAGAGCAAGTCGTGTGACTACAATAACCAAAGACAGAAGGAGTGACTGCCACTCCAAAAACCTTGTGGGCTCCTTAACCATCACTGCTGACATTCAATAACCTTTTGAAAGGTGAGTGCTTGTGCCAAATTAACTGAACGTAAGACTGAAGGACATCAAGGAGAATTGGTGGGTACAAACAAATTTTTGAGCCATAAATCCTTTTTTCTCAAACCGTGAACCAGACCACGTTATAACCTTCAAAAGTCCTAATTGAGGCAAGGTTTGCTTCTGAGGAGACAACGTTCTTGACTCCCATAAGTGGTGCTAAAATATATTTGTTGGTATTGCATGTGCATAATGTCCTTCATTCAAAATTAGTGTCGCATCGTAACTAGTGATTCGTTCACAGGGTTTGGAGATATCTTTTCAATAAAAACTTCAAGATTAACATGTATGTTGCATTAGAATAATCATTCTAAGAATAAGAATTTTCCACTTGCATACATTGTACTTGACGCCAATGAATCTTGGATAATGAGCATCAGTCGAGAAGTCTAACTTTGACAAGATTGAGGAACACGTAGTCAAAAGACTCTGTCAGGTAACGATTTTCTCAGCAAATTGTTCTCAGTTAAGCTAATCTGGGGCAGTCACGTCGAGAAATCTCTCCAAGGTTCAGCCAATTCGGGGCAGTCATATCGAGAAATCTCTCCAAAGTTTAGCCAATCTGAGGCAATCTTGTCGAGATTTAGCGAATCTCTCAGAGACAAGGTTAAAGTTACTGCAAGACTCGTACTGAGGCAGGCCACCTTAGGAGAGAGAGGTTGTCCTTTCCAGAAGACGGTTAATCAGAATTACTTCTCCAGGGTTCAGTATACTGGGGCAGAATACATCAAGTCTTTGTGATACCTCTCGAGGCAAGTTCCTTTGTAGGTTATGTTGGACTTGAGATGTCCCTCTGTTGCTCCATACGTGGCAAGACCATTTTCCTCTCACAGCAATTATGGCATCGTTCAGATATGAGAATATATGTCTCATCGGCAGAAATAACTAAGGTTGTATCGTCCTCGGTAGAGTGCTATGTTTTCTTATTATTCTCCTCAGCGAGAGTCCAGAGGTTTGGTTTCCCCAGCCAGAGTTGGATTTGTCTTTTCTCCAGCCAAAGTTGGATTTGTCTTTTCTCCAGCAAGAGTTCAAGTCCCCAGACAGGGTAAGGATGGTTTGCTCTTGCTCTCCAAGCAGGTTGGCATCCCCAGCAAGAGGCTCGTTTGACCTCCCATCCCCAGTATGGTTTCTCTCCCCATAGAGTACTGGTATATAATTTCCTCATCAAGTCAGGAAGCGTAAATCCCCAACAGGAGACTTGTTTGATCTCTATTCTCCAACAAGCATTTCCTTCCTCATTAGAGGTTTGTTTGATCTCATCCCCAAGCAGCCAGGTCAGAAGGTTGTCATTTCCCCAACAAAGTTCTATGGTTATAGGTTCTCCCCAAGCAGGAAGGGTTCAGGTGATGTCTTCCCAGCAAAGTTATCATTCCCAGCAGTTGTAGAGCTCGGAAGTTCGCAGCAAATTTTGGCAGTTCAAAGCCCAGATGTATCAACATTACTCCCCAGCCGAGTTGTTGATCTTTTTCCCACAGAAAGTCAGAAGATCAGATCAGTGGTCATTTCCTCCGCAGAGTTGCTAATCATCATCCCTAGCAGGGGATTCTCTTTGCATCTTGCATATAGTAATCATCATTACATTGCATCCTCAAAAACGCGTAGCATTTCCATTTGATATGGAGCATTACACCATAGAAAAATTCAAACATATGCATCGGAAGCATAAGCCAGGTTGATACTTTCTTTGCCAGACGTTTCCCTAGCAGAAAATGATGTGACTCAGAAGAGATCGATTAACTGTAGCCCCCAAGCAGATGCTTCAACTAATCCTTAGGGTAGTAAATCCGTCAATCTTACCCTTTTGATCTTCGTTCCCTAGCAGAGTCGTCTGACTAGGATTCCATTATCCCCTCAGAGATGCCTCTTTCACCTATCGTTCGAGGTTTAGATGCGTTAATCTTGATATTTTCGAGATACTGTTCTGCCAACACTCATCCGTGTTTGTTTCAGTTTCATCAATACTCATCCGTATTGATCCTAGATTTTTAGACACTCGTCGTGATCTTTCAACACTCGTCCGTGTTTGTTTCAGTTTCATCAGTACTCGTCCATATTGATCCTAGATTTTTAGACACTCGTCCGTGTTTATTTCGGTTACATCAATACTCGTTCGTATTGATCCTAGATTTTATATACTCGTAGTAATTTCTTCAGCACTCGTCTGTATTGATATTATACACTTTTCTGTGTTCACCCCTTTGATTTCAACCACCCATCCGTGATTGGTTCGCTCTGTTTCAATACTTCGTCTGTATTGATTTTTGACACCCGTTCGTGTTTATGGTTTTATACCTCTTATTACTTGTTCCCCGGCGGAGTCGTCCCTCCCTTTGCAGGTCGCAAATTTTGTGTGGTTATTTTGGTATTCAATCTCCTTTTACCCTGAATGTCTGAAAGCCGTGTTTGTTCTTTGTTTTAAACACTCGTCTGTGTTCTCCTTTCTTTGATACCTGTAAGTATCATCTTTTGATACTCGCCCGTATCGTCAATTCAGTACACTCGTCCATGTCTGTATTTTCTTTGATACCTATAAGTATCATCTTTCGATACTCATCCGTATCATCAATTCTGTACACTCATCTGTGTCTGTATTTTCTTTGATACTTGTAAGTATCATCTTTCGATACTCGTCCGTATCGTCAATTCAGTACACTCGTCTGTGTCTGTATTTTCTTTGATACCTGTAAGTATCATCTTTCGATACTCGTCCGTATCGTCAATTCAGTACACTCGTTCGTGTCTGTATTTTCTTTGATACCTGTAAGTATCATCTTTCGATACTTGTCTGTATCGTCAATTCAGTACACTCGTCCGTGTGTGTATTTTTTTTATACCTATAAGTATCATTATTCGATACTCGTCTGTATCGTTAATCTAAACACTCTTCCGTGTTCATTCTCCTTTTCTTTGATACCTGTAAGTATCATCTTTCGATGTTGCTCCATATCGTTAATCTATACACTCATTCATGTTCATCTTTCTTTGATACCTGTAAGTATCATCTTTCGATACTCGTCTGTATCGTCAATTCAGTACACTCGTCCATGTCTGTATTTTCTTTGATACCTGTAAGTATCATCTTTCGATACTCGTCCGTATCGTCAATTCAATACACTCGTCTGTGTCTGTATTTTCTTTAATACATGTAAGTATCATCTTTCGATACTCATCCGTATCGTCAATTCAGTACACTCGTCCGTGTCTGTATTTTCTTTGATACCCCTAAGTATCATCTTTCGATACTCGTCCGTATCGTCAATTCACTCCACCATCTTTCGATACTCGTCCGTATCATTAATCTAAACACTCGTCTGTGCTCATCTTTCTTTGATACCTGTAAGTATCATCTTTCAATACTTTCCTGTATCGTTAACCTAAACAGTCGTCCGTGTTCACCTTTCTTTGATACCTGTAAGTATCATCTTTTGATACTCGTCCGTATCGTTGATTCAAACCCATGTCTACGTTTTTATCTCGTGATTTCATACACCCGTCTGTGTAGTTTCTTATCCCTAGCAGATTTCTCAATCTCTTCTACCTTTTAATCCCAGTAGAGTCTTCCACACTCATCAAGTTTTCTACCCTTATTTTCTACCCACAGAGCGCAAATTTTCTGGTTCTTTTGGTATTCAATCCCTATTTACCCTGAGTGTCTGAAAGTCACTGCTCTCATCCTTTCAGGTCCACAGCTGATTGAATAGGGGCAGTTGTTACACCCCAAAATTTTCCCTCATATTTTACCATCAATAAGTGGCTTATACTTCACATACATGTGCATTTAGGTCATAAACATCATACATGCATTATTGGTTTTCCCAAGGCATGGGATCAGAGGTTTCTATGGTATTAATGGTTCAAAGCAAGGATAATGAGATATATCCAAGCACTGAAGCTACCAAGGCTCTTTATGCCTCAAGACATCATATTTGGTTCACCATTTCATCGGGAGATTGGAACTTGCAAGAAACGTGAAGAGGATCACCCTCTCCTATCTCCTGATCCTCAAGTTAGGGTTTTAATTATCTGTGCATATGACATCTTCATGGGCAAGGATCTTGAAGCCTCAACATCCTCATATCATTTCAAACATCTTGGCTCAAGGGATTCTCAATTCTCTTCAGAGGAATTAGGGTTTTGACCACTGGTCAACATCTCCTATCTTTTTGGGTCAAAACTAGGGTTTTGTGTAAAATCAGTTTATTTCTGATTCTTTGGGCAAAACTTGATTCTATGGTATTCTACATGTTCTTAAGTATCTAGGGGTGGAGTATGGACCATCAATTGCATTCAGAAGGGTTTTAATTGGTCAGATCATTGCGAATCAGCTAAATGGGGAACAAAGTCAACTGAGCAGTGAAAAAGTCAACTCTTAATTTTTTGAGGTCGATTTTGTGTTTGTCATTTGAAATATGACCAATGTGTGAAATTTGATCAATAAATGTCAAAGGAGTCATGAAAAATCAAGAATTGTGGAAAGTTTCCATTTTTGGCAAATTAGGGTTTTAGAATTTTCTATTTTTGGCAAGTTCTTCATGTCATGCAACCACTTTCAAGGCCATTTTTCTCCATGATCAAAACTTAATTTCATTTTATGTCAAACATGAAAATTGTAGTGCTCATTTCAAGCTTTGCAACCATATAAAATTCATCTCAATTGGATCATTTTTGAGTAAGTTATGATTGTTGGAAGTTGAACATTTTCACACTTGCATTTTCTAACACTTAGAAAATTTTCTAAGTGTTTAAGGGTCAGGTTTTGTGCCCATGTTCAAGCTCATTCTTGAGTGGCTTCCAAGCCTCATTTGGAAATCATTTTCAAACCAAAGTTGTAGAGTGATTTTCCACCTTTCCAACCATATGAAGAATGCCTCATTTGGATTCTTGGATCAAAAGTTATGATAAACCAAAATCATGATCTCAAAGATGTGAAACATGAAAACTCTTAGAATTTTTCTAAGTACCAAAACCAGCTTATGTCATACCATTTTCAACACCACTTTTCATTATGTTCTAAGCCTCAATTCAACTTGATTCCAACACAAAACTTGTTGTACCAAGTCCCCTCTTCAATTTGATACCAAGACCTTACCATTTGGTTCACTAATTCTCAAGTTATGCCACTCCAAAACTACCCTCATGATTCGTGCCATGCAAGTTCAAGCCATGTCATAACTCATTCCAAATGCAAACCAAATTCATGTCATTCTTGCTGCATCATGACTACACACTTCATGTCACCTTTACATTACCTCAAATAGCCATGCAAAACTTAGACAATATGCCCCCACCACCTTACATTACTTCACATAGCCATGGAAAAATAAAACAAAACTTAATGAATAAGCTTCAAATTCTGACTTGTACCAGATATTACTCATCAACATACATCATCATCATCATTGTAATACACTCTACCACAACAACAATACACCATGAGAACACATAACCCGCACCACACCACTCACTCTCATTTTTTCATTTTCATTAACCATGCTTAACTAACTTTATAACCTTGATTAATAACTAACCATTATCTAACCATCATATATAAGACCCTTAACCACTCTAACTGAATTAGTTACAACCATTTTCAGAGCAAATAGATCCAAAAAACTTCATTGATTCCCTCAACTTGAAAGCTTCAAATCTCACTCAATTATGAAGTTTTTCTTCAATTATTTCCACAATCTTCATCTCTACACTTCACTCTTGCTACTGTATGCATTGGTTTTCATCTGGAAGCACTACCTCTCCATACACGAGTTCACCATTCATCATCATCAAACTCCGATTTCAACGAGATTCAAAGAGTGTCAAGCATTTATTTTGCTTCCAAGAGTAGATTACAAGACATTGCAAGAAGTTATTAGGGTTTCTAACACGTGATTTGAAGCTCAGGTCAGGTTAGTTTTCTTGAATTTTCATCATCATGTTAGAACCAATATGGTGGTTAGAATCATGTAACATAGATGCATCTGAAGTCCTTCAAATGGAGGCAATGTTTATGGTTAGAATTTAGGGAAAAATGTGAGATCTTGGATTTCCAGCTTAAATTATTTCATGTTCGTTTTGCGTGATAGAGTGGTTTTATGCTAATTCCAAGGTTAGATTCATAACCAGCGTGAAAAAAAAAGCAGAATCATGATTCTCTTTTTAATTTCTGGGAAATTCCACCACCGGCAACGGTGGGTGGTCGTCGGAGAAGACGACCGGAGCTTAGCTCCGACGTCTGAGTTTAACCCTAGTCAACAGTCAAATGCCCGCTTGCCTTTCTTTGATTGGCCATGTGTAATATTTTGGTCCAGCGTGTGATTCCCATTGCCAGCATGGATTTCTCTCTAATCCCACCTATAGAAAACTGACAACGCATTAATGAAAGCCAAGAATAACACACATGCTTTTTCTTTTCCTGGCATTTGTTTTATTTTCAGAATAATAAAAACAAATAAAAAATGAATCAGAAAAGGGATATGGTACAATTGTGAAATGGGCTTACGCGCTTTGCTAGGCGCACCCCCGGTTTTTGGCCCATTAGAATTTTGAACTAGACAGTTGCTAGTGTTGCACCCCTTGTACTTTAGTGCTTATTTTTATTTTCTTTTTGAAACTAATTTCTTTTTAATTGATTAAAAATAGTTTTTATCATTATAAAATTCCCAAACAATTCATGAATGATTTTGAGCATATTAATTAATTTTCTATATTTTTTAATTCCATTTTTGGATTATTTCAATAATTTTTTGGGATTTTTGACTTGAATGTGTATAAATTGACATACCTTGCCTACCATGCCTTGAAATCAATTCTTCTAAACTAGTTTGGATCCTAATTTTTATATGCCTTTAGTCACATGATTACAGGACATATTGATGACCACTTAGTATTTTTTTCCATATTTTTTGGTTCTTTTTTAATGCCTTTTTTGTGACTAGTTTTGAAGGGCCTTTGATTGATACCTTGCACTATGTTTGACATTGTTTGATCATCTTGTGCACCTAATTTTGGGTATATTTTTAGAGCATGTTTATCTTCTGACTTCATCATACAATGGTTAAAATTTTATAATTTTTCAAGAATTCTAACTATTTTTCATGATTGGTTCATTGCATGCCTAATGTTCTTGAGCTGTGCTTCGAAGTAGGTTTGAACTTGATGCTTTTGTGTGACCTCTCTTGAGCCAATTTCCTTGACATGTTTAGGCATATTCAATAGGATGTTTTGTGCTCCATTGTGATGGTTTGATATGGATTTGTGATCATGATATATGTGCTTGTCTTGAACTCTAAATGCATACCCGATGTTTGTTCAATGTTTACCTAAATGATTTGATTTGATGATGCATTTATGCAACCCTTTTGGGGATATTTTGAGCATTGATTTACACTTGATCTAGCATGAGGTAAATCCTTTACATACCATTTTATAGGTCATTTTGTGTGCCTCTAATTGGTGTTATACTTGCATAAATTTGAACATGATTGTGCATTCACTTTGACCACTTCCTTTGAGCCAATTGTATGCCATCCTTTATCAATGCTTCTGAAACATAAATGTGAGATATTATACATCATTTGCTTATGACTTGTATGGTTTAACACTCACTTGACATGACCTTTACCTTCTTTTACATGATTCAAAATTCACATGCTTTTAAGAAGTGATTAGGGTTAATTTGGTCCTTGCTTGTTCCAACGTTTGAGGATGTGTTGCCATGACCATTTCGTGACAACTTGAGGTTACTTTTAAGCATTGAATACATGAGTTAGCTTCTTACTCAAGTTCTTTAAAAGTCAATTTCATGCTTGCTTGTTCATTGTATGTTCATAAGTGATTGATGCATCATAAGGGTAACATCTTTGTGTAGAATTGTCTAATCTTTTGAACATGATTTGGTGTGGATTCCATAATCATTTCTTGACATCTTAAACCTCACTTTGTTATGATCATACCATGTGTACTACTGACCTAACTTGTATGATTGGTTTAACTTCATTTGTGTAGCCTTTTAAGGTGTGCTTTGTATGACCTTTTTGATTGACAATTGCTGGTGTGCTAACTTGAGCCATAACTTGACTTATTTTGACATTTCTTAGGAAAATAACATGATTGAGATATAGTAGGACATATCTAATTCCCCAACTTGGATCTCACCCCTTTAGGATTCATTTCATTTTGTTAATTGATTGGCATTACTTCTAGGATAGTCTTAGGACATTTGCATGAGCATAAGTGCATTGTTTTGCATATTTCTTTCAACTATCCAATAGTTGAGCTTGGTTTGAGTTTGATGAACACTTGTATAGCTTTAAATTAACATCAACTCTTATGTGACTTCTCTTTCATCTCACTTCTTATTTACTTCTTTGAATTGTGATTGAATCATCTAATGTTTACTTGTGTATGATCACATGTTCCCTTAAGGCTCCTAGCTTGAATCTAATTTTTTATTAGGTTCAAAGTAGGAAAGACATTAGGTTATCAATCCAAGCATCTAAATATAGGTAGATATTCCCTTTCCTTACTTCAACTATAGGATCAATCATTGCATGACAACTTCTAGGATGGAGATCCCCTTAGATTTTTCTTTCAACCATTTGAGTCTCTCTCCTCTCTCTTTAAATAAAAGCAAAAATACTTAACAAATATTGTATGTGTAGTGCGCCACGAGCCTTAAGCACATGTGGAATGATTAGTGAAGGTCTCCTTTACTCTTCTAGGGTGCTTTGCAAACGTCCCGTTGGGGGCGACCTTGTAAAGTATTCGCTCCTATGTCATAGTCTTTAGCACAATGCATATCACAAACAAAACAAATCAAAACACTTCTTCTAAAAGACATAAATAAATCAATCGTCTTCCTTCGGGATTATTTTCTCATCTCACTCCCTCTAATCGTAAGGACACGATATTTCTGTTCTACCTTAAATAGGTAAACGCGTAAGTCTCCACCCAACGAGCGGCAACACCTAAACGGCTAGAACGCGAACGTTAGCATCGTCTACCTTAAAACAAACAAACAAACAAGGCCGCCCATAGGTCGAACTACGACTGCTCTGATTTCCTCTCTCTCATCCGATTGAGGCTATGTAGGCATAAGACGACGATGTCTTGGTGAGAAACTTTCCCCGTAATCCCGTTGTCCTCTAAACTACGTTGACTCTGACTTTCCCATTCCCGAGGGAATACATAGGCCTAGGACGGTGAAGTCCTATCGAGTCACCTGTTGTGCCTTTTCCTCTCTTCTCCTTTGTTTCTCATTCTACTCCTTTCCAGTTAGCATTGGAGTTTAGATACCTACAGCTTTTGATCAGAACAACAAGCATGGATCCCATCAAGTACGATGGACGCAAAGGGGTGCTAATAGCTTCCTCTCGCGTAACTGACTCCCGAACCCAGACTATGGTTGTGAGGACCATTCCTTTCCCTCCTTCAAGTTTTCATTGATCGTTTCCTTTCCCTGCGTCGGGATAAATAACGTTCGATGGTGACTCTTCTGTTTTTTCCGCCGGGTGTTTTTCGCAGTTGCGACACATAGTACAAGAGACGTTGAAGATGGATGCCCAACAATTTCTAAATCTAATGCGTAACACGTTTAAACTTTAAGTCTTCAAGAGTTTCTGTACTAATAGAGTCGTTGGGAGCAGATATCCATAGTACATGCCAGCTTTTTTTGAGCCTTGAAATCTTGTAGACTTGAGCTGACAGGCTGATAAGACAATATAGTTTGCTTTCAGTAGTACGGATAGTCCACAACTTTATGACCAACTCTGAATGGTACCAGATGCTGATATACAATTACTAAGTGTAGAAACTCGTCTGAATGTTGAGGCCTTCTTCTCAGAGTCTTCCTCAAACCAAACTAGCAATTGTTCTTCTGAATCTGCCACCAGAAGCTAGCAATGAAGCAACTCCAAGTGTGTCTAAGTAAAATAGATTCTTATTATATATGTACAAGAACAAGAACCTGCATAAATAAAACACCCATCAAATAAACCATTGTTCATTTAATACTTTTGTTATCATCAAAACTAAAAGAGAATATGTCAATAACAAATCTTGTTCTAACAATCTCCCCCTTTTTTATGATGACAAACACAAGTATTTAAAGGACAATGATGGGCATTTAATTTTCTCTGCAACAAAAGGGTATGAGGTTTGTAAGCTCCCCCTGAGTCTGATAGCTCACAACTGAGTTTAATTTACTATAGCATTTAGAACCATTGTTGAATAAAAAATAAATTAGTCTTGTTATTAACATCAGGGCCTGAGGTTTGTAAGCTCCCCCTGAGTCAAACAGTTCCAAGGTTGAGGTTTGTAAGCTCCCCATTAGTTCCATATTTAAGAACACCAAGATAAGAACATTTTAACTCCTTTTCGAAACACCAGAATACGAGGTTTATAAGCTCCTTCTGCATCTCATAGGCTAAGTCAGAGGTTTGTAAGCTCTTTCTTAACACTATGTACAAGAGATTTAAAATATGTTTGCCTTTTAAACTTTCCTTGGTAACACCAGAATATGAGGTTTGTAAGCTCTTTCTGGGTCTGATAGGCTAAGTCTGAGGTTTGTAAGCTCTTCCTTAGACCTATGTACAAGAAATTTAAAAATGCGTCCTGGGAAAGGTAACAGAAAATAAATGACCATTATGTACAGGACATGTATTAAATGGGTTCAGTTTCCACTTAAATACTTACTATTGTTTTCCCCCTTTTGTCACATAAAAAAGAATAAAAGGAAAAGAAGGAAAGAGAAAAGTATCACTAATAAATGTAACTCAGATCATCATTACAGGATCAATTTCCAAAAAGGAAGAATAATTAAGTAATAAGAGTCATTAAGGTTTGTAAAGTGCACGCTTTGAAATCTTAATGGTTGTTACTGTTCCAAGAATTAAACCAGGATTAACTTTAGACTCTTGGTATCCACAAAAGTCATTATAAAAACATCCAACTCCTAAGTCATTATCATCAATCACCAATCCTAAGGATATGGAATCAACAATTGAGAGTTATAATGCATCTATCATAATAGACGCAACTGAGAGCTCTACAAGCTTGGCAATCCAATCCCCTCAGAGGCGAGCTGCTTCTGAGTCCTCTACAATTATACCTCTGCTCTCTACATAATTTGCTTCTGAAGAGGCTACTTCAGCAACACCTGAACGACCTTCAGAAGATGGTTCAACAGTAGCTGCCTTGAAACCTCAAAGAAGAAGTATGAAGAGATCAAGGAAGAAGAAAAGGATGGTCAACAAGAAGTTCTACCGCTCTCTTCCAGACATAGAAGAGGAAAAGGTGATTGATTCAGAAGTTGAGGAGGGTGACTATAACAACAGTGGACGTCGTTGCGCACAAGATGCAATGGCTAGGGATGAATTCTATAAAACATCTTGTACCCCTTTTTATTAAAAAAATGTAATCTATTAGTTTAATTAATGAAAAAGTTTATCAGACTAATACTTCTTTATCATGCATTTACATTCCATAAATTTCTTTATATTTTCTAAATGTACACTATCAAATTGAAATTGACACAGAAACGAAAGTTAGAATAGATCAAACGTAAACACATAGTTATTCAGAGAATCTTAATAGGTTAGACTCTTAGATTACATTACCAAGAGTCATTATTAAAATACGAATAAAATTTAATTAGTACTTCAATAATATTAAACTCAAGACAATAAATGTAACCTGTCTATAAAAGGACTCTAGTAAGCTTTCTTCCATCATCACTTAATCCTTAAAACACCAAGATGAATAAGCAAAAGCAAATCTGGGTTCCAAAGAGAGATTTCAGGAATGTAGCACTACTGATGCAGCAACTCAAGCAAATCAAAGCAAGGCAGCAACTGTAGAACCTACAAGCAAGAAGACAACTTCAGAAGTGCCCCCCTCTTCAACATCTTTTGTGAAGACACACAGAAGAAAGAATTCTTCTGGATCCAGACGCAGAAACAAACTGAGGAAGGAGGCTTTGGAGTTTGCTAAGGAAGAATGGCAAGATTTCTTAAACAATCTAGGCATGTCAGATGATCCTAGAGAGTTCCTTAGGACACATCCATTGGACTAGAAAGATCTAATTGTCTTGTAATAGCTTCCTTTTTATTAATAAAATAAGTTGCAAATGTTTGAGTTCTTTTATCAATTTTATATTCTCAGTGAACAACAAGAATAAATTTTAATCAGTTAAAATTGAACACAAGCATGAACAAACTTTGAATTTATTAATAAGATGCTTAATACAAATATTTTAACAATAATACAAAGAATAACTATGCAGAAATCTAACATCAGGATCTTTCATGGATAACTTCAAACTTGTCACTCCAAATCTTGGAAGAACTAGCCTTAGAAGTTATGTTAACCCTTTGCTGAACAAGTATTTCAAAAATAACTCGTCCAAAAGGTATGGAGAAGATCTTTCTCTTTTGAAAAGAAGAAAGAGTCCTCTTCAGATGGTCAAACATAACTTGAGGAAGATCAATCTTCAAATTTGAATTAAGAAGTATAAGTAAATATTTTTCAATAGGGTCCACTTGGTCTAAATCTCTATCCTTAGGTAGTAAGTTTGAATTCAGAATCTGACTCCAAACAACAACATCAAGACAAATATTAGAAACCACTGATGTATTAGATGGATCTACAAAGATACGCCAAGTAGGAAGATAGTGTTCCCAAACAAGAGTTCCTGGGATTTCTCCAATCTCCTTACAATTGATCACATTTGCAATCGCTTTAGAGGTTACTGTAATAGAAACACCAGCTACTCTAGATAGAATAGCATACTCAAAACTCAGCTCAATAATGGAGGCATAGATCCAAAACTCTTTGACAAGACTTAGATAAGTGAAACCACAGAGCATCTCAAAGTAGCCATTCCACCTTTGTTTAGACACAGTCTCCCAGAAGTTAAAACCAATCTTAAGCAACTCATCAAAATCCACAAACTTTTCATTCATGACAATTAGCTGATTCAAAGAAGAATAAACTGAAGAACTCATTTCATGTTTGGTTTGCACAGCACACAAACAAGAAGAAAAGAAGAAAAATAAGAAGAAGAAGAAGAAATAATAAGAAAGAAAAGAAACCGAACAAGAATCTTACAGAAGCAAGAATCTTGTCAGAAAAAGGACACAATGATGTTTCACAGGACAGGGTATAGTAACAACAAGTACTAAAAGAGAAAACATCATTACCTAAAGGTTCTTTATCTAGCAGATATTTCAATTCCACCAGATAAGTTTCAATTCCTCTTTTAGAAAACTTTTTACTTAAACTTCTATGACAGTAAAAAAATAATCTTCTTCTGAATCTCAGAAACTGACAACTCTCATAAGCTATCAACCATCAGAGTCTAGTGAGTCTAGACTTAGATAGAGATATCATTTGTCGGTCACAAGTCTCTAAGATTCTATTCAGAACTAGAACTTTATCTTGAAACAAGAGTCATGAGTGATAGGTGAATATCGAATTGTCTTCTTTAGACAGCTAACAAGCAACAATATCAACACAAAAGTGAGAAAACTATTTTCATAAATGTGATCATCATCTGGGTTGATAAGACATTCATTATAGACAAACACAACAAAGTTTCCTCTTAAAGATTTCAGAAGTTCTCTTTTTAAAAAGAACTTCTCTAGAGATCTAACAGAAACTTTGTATTTATATCTGAATAAATGTTTCACTGAATCAAAAGATAAGCCAGAAAAGAACAAACATACCATACTCTTTTTTTTTCCAGACTCGATTCAGTATTCAGACTTGACCAATAGAGTATGAACACAACTTTTAGTGGATTCTGATTCAATGGCTGTCTAACCACTGATTCCACTACTCTCACCAAATTCAGTACCACTAGTACTTGAATCTGGGCTGTTGGCTCTTCTTCCAATCAATGTTGTAAACAACGTTATAGAAGATGCCTCTGCTTCTTTCCTTGATATCTGTAGTAGATACATTATGTTACTCATATTTCTATAACACCATACATGTAAGTACAAACAGACTCTTCTGTGCCTTACATCTGAATCTAACAGCAGATCATAAGTCACTCCAGAGTATAAGTCTAGAATGAGATATAATAGGAACATAATCTTGTTCCAAGCAATGTCAATAATCTCATTATCTTGGATTAAATCTTTTGACATTGAAATCATTGACAAGCTCAGAACCAGATGGTATTAGCTATCAGAGATTGACATAAAACATATTAGAGTATTGTCTTAGTAGGGCTAACAGAGCTCAAAGAGAAGTTGAATACTTCTCATAGAAATGTCTCTTAAAATAACTTCCATGATGGTTCTAAACCAAGAAGCAATGGAGTTACTTAAGATATCACCTTAAAGAACAAACTCCATATAATCAAATATTTTGAAATAAGATAGCTTTAACAACATCTCTTGCTTTTCAATACTTGATTCTTTTATTTCAGAACACAAATTCTTCTTTTCATATGCATCCTGCACTAATATCAGCTTCAAACAATTAAACATTGAAGAGCATATGATATTAGATTCTGGTAGAATTTTCTAATTGCTTCCAGATTTGGGAAATCAGTTGAAATACAATTATTTCAGAGGCTCTTGAAGTTACTCTTCTATCAACAGATATCACAATCCATTTAGCCAGTATGGAAGTCCTTCTGACAAGAAACCTAAGTTTCTTATCATTAGTCATTCTAAAGAACTTAAGCTAAAAGAAGAAGGTGATCTGTTGAATATTTTTTCATCATCCAACCTCATTTATTTTCTTTGAAGACTACAAGACAAACCTTCAGAACACAGCAAATTCAAGGTGTAAACATAAAAAACCGTGACTTTAGATTTAAGTCAAGGAACAATCTTCTCAGAATTTGCTTGAAAATATTAGATGAAGTGTAACTACTTCAAGCTTCAAAAATTGATCCCCACAAACCCAAGCACAAGACTTCAAAGATAGTCCAAGCATCAGACATATCAATGATGTTGATATACTAAAAAATGAGATAGTGCATATACTAAAATGCAACTACCTCTGAAGATATTCCATATGCATCTTCTGAGTTAGTGAAATAGATTTTCAAGATGATCATCTCTAACACCATCAACTTCTATAGTAATACCTTTTTCAAGGATATTTTATAGACCTTCAGCAACCCTTTATCAAGTCCAATGAGTTAAAAATATGTTTAGATTTTCCATCATTTAAATTCAATGAAATCACCCATTTGAATATGGTAGGAAAAGCCATAAGATATTTTTCATGTGGCACTTGATTCCTTCTTGAAGAAGAAATATACTATTCTTATTGGATCAATATCTGCACCACTGTTAAGTGTTAAGAACAGTTCATGCTTTGATACCAATTGAAGGTATGAAAAGTACACAAGAATGGGGGGTTGAATTGTGTTTCGCGTTTTCTTATTATTTAGCTTCTGATAAGAGTTTCAGAATCAGAACTGATGTTCAGATTATAAGTTAATTTGTTTGGCAGCGGATACAACGGAAGTAAATAAAATAATAGCAGAAGACAGAAAATATATATACTGGTTCCTCCCCTAACTGAGAGTAGTCCAGTCCCCTTTCCTCACAAGAGCTTTTCATTATAACCACTTCATGATTACAATCGCTTATGCTTCTACATAAGACTTTTACAACTGCTCAGACCAACTGTCTGAGACTTCCCTTGCTTAGAGCACATGTCTAAGACTTACCCTATGCTCACACCATCTGACTGAGCCACCTGCTCATCTGTCTTCTGGATGAGACTTCCCTTTGCTTAGAGCACATGTCTAAGACTTCTTTTGCTCACATCCTCTGGCCAAGCCACCTGCATTGTATGTACCAGCTTTTCTTTTGCCTCGCAATCTTGTAGACTCGAGCTGACAGGCTGATAAGACAATACAATTTACTTTTAGTAGTACATATAGTCCACAACTTTAGCACCAACTCTGAATGGTACCAGGTGCTGATATACAATTAGTAAGTGTAGAAACTCGTCTGAATGCTGAGGTCTTCAGCTCAGAGTCTTCGTCAAACCACACTAGCAATTATTCTTCAGACTTAGCCACTAGAAGCTAGCAATGAAGCAACTCCAAGTGTGTCTAAGTAAAACAGATTCTGATTATTTATGTACAAGAATAAGAACCTGCATAAATAAAACACACATCAAATAAACCATTGTTCATTTTATGCTTTTGTTATCATAAAAAATAAAAGAGAATATGTCAAGAGCAAATATTGTTCTAACAGAGATTGGTGTATTGGAGGTGATTTCATTGTCGTAAAGAGACTTGGTGAAAGGAGAGGGAAGAATGTTCATCAACGTAACTCTGAAATGGCTGAGTTTTTTGAGTTCATCGAAGATATGGAATTGATCGACCTTCTAACAGTGGGGAGCAAGGTCACACGGTTTAACACAACCGGGACATCTATGAGTATATTGGATAATTTTCTTGTCTCAGAAGGCCTAGTAGAAAAATGGAGTCTCAAAGGGAAACTTGTAGGGAACATAGAGCTATCAGATCATTGCTCAATCTCACTTAGAGCAAACCACTTAAATTGGGTCCCCAAACCCTTCAAGTTCTATTCTTCTTGGGTACTTTATCCATTATTCCTTCATATGGTGGAAGATACTTGGAGTTCATTTCACTTTTGAGGTGAAAAATGTTTGTTTTTAAAGAAAAGCCGAAGTCTTTGAAATCTAACTTGAGAAGTTGGATTTTATAGATTTTTGTGAAAGTATATCTTGGTGTGGAAGATTCTTTCAAGGAGCTCAATAGACTGGATCAAAAGGAGGAAAATGAAGATGTTACTTGGAGTATGAGTTATGATAAGAGAGACGGAGGCCCAAAAGTTGGTGTGGGAAAAACTTCACTACAAGGAATCTATGACTAAGAATAAATATAGGTGTAGATGGTTGCGAGACGCTACTGCACCCCAAAACTTGCCTTCTTATTTCTAACCATAACTGGCTTGTGTTTTACATTCATGTGCATTTTCCATTAAGGCATAACCTTGCATTCATTCATTTGCATTGAGCTCCTAAAGACGTGGATCAAAGCATTTTCCTGTGATTTGAGTTTTCCCTATTCAGAGGTGATTTATCTGCCTATTACACTCGAGCTGAGACAAAGGCTGAGTTCCCAACATCATGATTATCATCTTTACCAAGGCTCATCAGATATCAAGGTCATCTTGTTCATGATTTTTCAAGAGGATCAGTGTGCACTCAAGGGCAGTAATTTGGTTTCAAGTCAAGTGTGGTTATAATATATATATATATATATATATATATATATATATATATATATATATATATATATATAATATTTTGTTTTATTGTAAAAACAATATATCTTGTTTGAATATAATATAGTTTGGTTTTAATTTGTATATACGTATTGTTTTTTTAGATTTTTCAAATCGAATCCTGTCGCTATGCTGTATGCATATTGGTGTGTATGATGCCTGACATATGCGTTAGTTTGATCCGATTCTGATGATTTTATTTTTGCGTTTGCATTACTGTTGTTTTTTTAGCACATTTTAAAATTCATTTTTCCGTTGTTTCTCTGTTAGATAAATTCTGATCCGCACAATTTTGATCCCTATTGCGATGATCATGTTAAGTGTAGCAAGTTATTGGTTGTTTTATTGGATTATGTGCGGTTCCATGTTTCATTATTGATGAGTTTCGATCTTGTACCCGCGTCCGATGGTTTGGCCTAGCGGCAATCCGCTTGTTGTGCGTCGATAAATTTGTGTTTCGATTTGCAACTTTCTGTCTTAATTTAATTTTATTATGTTGTCACTTATTGATACGACTTGCGATGACCACTAATGCGGTAGCAATTTGCGATTTCAAATTTGTATTATTTCTCAATGATTCAATGATGTTATCTTCACATCGAATCTAATTTGTTGTGGTAGGCTTTACACTTTTTCGCGCACGCGACCATGATTCGCGTATTTGCGTCATGATTCTAATCTGTGCATTTTTCTTTTCAATTTATGTTTTGATTCATTTGTTGTGTGATGTTAATATTGTGTATGCATCTTATTCCCCTTCAGCCAAACTTTAGGTTAACCTTCGCATGACAACATTAAGTTAGCTCCCTCCTAACCCCAACTATAGGACCATTTGGCATGATAACATCTAGGACTAAGTCTCCTGTAGATCTGGCATTGCGTTTTTCTCTTCTATCTCTTAATACAAGTAAACTACTTAATAACTACGATGTGTATTGTGCGCCACGAGCCTTAAGCACATGGGAAAAGATGAGCGGATGCATTTCAAACCTCATCTTAGGGTACTTTGTGCGTGAGACATTTGGATAGTTAGCGCAAAGTGTCTGATCCTATGTCATAGACTTTAGCACGATGTGCATCTCAAACAAATTCAATTCACTTCTTCAACAAATCAAGAACCTTTTCTCTCGCCCTAGTGCGATCGAACACTCTTCCCCCCATTTACCGTAGTCCCATGAACTACGAACGCTCTGATTTCCTTATTTTCGTCCGAATGAGGATACGTAGGCACAAGACGATGAAGTCTTGGCAAGTACTATTTCTCACATTTTCGGAGTCTACGAAATACAGACATTTTGACTTCCTCATTCTCGTCCGAATGAGGATACGTAGGCACAAGACGGCGAAGTCTTGGAGAACAACCTCCCCCCTTCACTCATAGTCCTCCAAACTACGTTGACTATGAATTTCCCATTGCACGAGGGAATGCGTAGGCCTAGGACGGCGAAGTCCTATCGAGTCTCCTTTAGTTTTTTTTGTTTTTTTATTTCTGTTAGCAAGTAGGCTTTAGACGAACACACCCTTTGATTCGAACAACAAGAGTGAATCCCGTTGAGCACAACAAACGCGAGGGGGGCTAATACCTTTCTCTCGCGTAATCGACTACTGAACCCAAGATTTGGTTGCGAAACCATGTCTTCTCCCTTTTGAGGTTTATTCGATCGTTTCCTTTCCCCGTCGGGATAAATAACATTCGGTGGCGACTCTATTTTTGCGCCGGTTATTTTTGGTGTTGCGACAGACGGTGATAGGATTTCCAGATTCTTCCATTTTTTGTTAAAATCCCGGTTAAGGAGAAATGGTATAGTTTCCCTGAAATATGGCGATATTATGATTGATGATGTTGATGGTATTAAAGACCTAATTGTTAAATACTTTAAATAGAGGTTTTAGGAGCAACATTTTAGGCGTCTCAAATTGGAGGGAGTAGTTTTCAAGGAGCTATCCAAAGAAGAAAGTTTTGATCTAGAAAAGGCATTTACAATTCATCACATAAAAGAAGTGATATGGAGCTCAACAGGGGACAAAAGCCCAGGGCCCGACGGTTTTAGTTTGGAATTCTATAAAGTGTGTTAAGATATCATTAAGTTTGATTTGTTTGAGTGTGTTAACAAATTTTTTATACATGGCCACCTCCAAAAGAAAATAGCAATGTCTTTCACTACTCTAATACCAAAGATTCACAATCCTTAAGAGCTTAATGACTACCGAACAATTTTCCTAATTGGTAGTGTCTATAGGATAATATCAAAGATGCTAGCTAGAAGATTGAAATATGTAATTAGGAAACTTATCTCAAAGCCTCAATCGACATCGATATCGAGTAGAAGCATGTTGGATAGAGTGCTTGTTATCAATGAATTAATTGACTATGTAAGAAGGAGTAGTTCATTTTCAAGTTGGACTTCGAAAGGGCTTTTGACTCAGTATCTTGGGATCATCTATTCTATGTGCTGAAATGCATGGATATTGGGAGCAATTGGATCAATTGGATCAACTGGATGCGTGCTTATGTGTGTTATACCTCCATGTCTGTTTTAATAAATGGAAGTCTCACCCAAGAATTCCAAGAAAAGAGAGGGCTTTGTCAAGGAGACCCTCTCTCACCATTCATGTTCTTAATTCCAACAGAGGGTATCGCAGAGTTGATGTGAAATGCGTGCACACAGGAGTATTTTCATCCTTTCAATTTATTCTATGATTTAGAGTTTAGCTTATTGCAATTCTTGGACGACACAATCATCATGGGCAATGGGTTTTGGGAAAATATCTGGGAAATTAAATTGGTGTTTCGTGTATTAGAAATCGCTTCAGGTCTGTGCAGATCTTATTAATTTAGTCTTGGATTCAATTCCATTCCTCTATTTCTCATTTTATAAAGCTCCAAGAGTTGTTGTTCAAGGCATAATTAAGGTTCAACGAGATTTTTTGTGGTAAAGAAAACAAGAAAAGAATGAACCGGTATCTTGGTCCACCATTTGCAAATCAAATTTTGAAGAGAGGGGGGGGGGGGGGGGGTTAAGGATTAAGCATTGTGAAATGTTCAATGTCGTTGTTGGCCAATTGGGCTTGGAATTTTCTATCAGATTCTTATTCTCTTTGGAGAAGGTTATTTTCATTCAAATATGATGACATTAAGTGTCTCCTACTTGACTAATTGTGGTACGTAAATAATAAGAACTCATCAATTTAAGGAAGAGATATAAGTTTGTCCATGGGAGTTTAGGGTGGGGAGTTAAATTGGTTCGAAAACAATGTTTAGTGAAAATTGGGAAATGGGTTGTGCATTGATTTTTGGAGAAACTTGAGACACCCTAATTTTTAAACCTAAGATCCCACCTTATTTGCATCATTTTTCATAGCATACATCATCTCATGTGTGAGTCTTTTATGTATTACTAATCCTCTTGAAATTCAAGAACATGTGCTTTGGTTTTTTTTTTATCATAACTAGGGTTTTGCTCCCAAGAAGTTCAAGAGTTGACCAGTCAAAGGATAATGGGATTCTCAACATCTCAAGCCCTAATTCATTCAACATTGTTCAAGGGTGTCCTCTCATTAACAATCAAGTGCAATATTGCATTGAATCAAGATCAATAGGCCTTAAGTCATCAAATGCATCCAAATTAGGGTTTTGACTTGATTCAGTCCCTAGGTTGACTTTTGGAACAAGACATGATCCCATACCTCAAGGCATGTTTCAAGGACCTCAAATGCATCATGTTAGTCCATTATTATGATTGTATTGGTCCAAGAAGTTTAATTCATAAGTAATGGAAGAATTCAAGTTCATTAGATGAAAAGTCAAGTGTTCCCTAAAGTTAAAGTTTGACTTTTGGAATTTTTGGTCAAACATGGACTCTTCAAGTCAAGAAGCATGGAAATATGTGATTTGGGTCATGATAAATCAAGAAAATCAAGGAAAACATCCAAAGATTATAATTTGAAAAAGTTAGAGTTTCATGATTTTTTCTAAGTTATGGAAATTCAATGATTTTTGCCCTACTTTCTAAGCTCATAACTTCCTTCTCAAGCAACCATTTTCTTTGCTCCAAAGACCAAATTGAAGAACTTGTTTCATAATCCAACTTTGTCCTTGAGGATGATTTCCAAAAAGTGCATGATTGAAGAGATATGAGGCCATGAAGTGGAAAGTTCACTGCTTTTGAACAAGAACAGTTAGAAAATTTTCCAATCAATTCTGCCTATGTCATGTAGCTACCATTGCAAGCATTTTTCATCATGATCCTAATTGAATCAAGAAAATTGGTCAACATGAAAGTTGTAGATGATGTTTCAAGCTTTCCAAAGAGTACAAGAACACAAAATTATCATGCTTGAGCTAGGAGTTTCGAAGACATGAAGTTGGCCTCTCCAAGCTGAATTCTAGGTCATCTCCATGGTAAACCTCATGATCAAATCATAGCCAAACCTATACGATCTTTCTTTGCAAGCCATCTTGCTTCTAAATATCAACATGATCAGAGAATTACACAAGTCTTTGGTGCATTACACAAAGAATTCAAGCATTGTCCAAGATTTGACACCATTTATGGAATGTCTTGCATAAAGCTTCATGTCTATTCTTGTAAAGGTAGCTTTTTTCCAACTACTTGTGCATTGAGCCTCCAACTTGTTTCTTCAGATCAAAAGCAATCTTTCATGATCAGAAGCAATCTCTAGACCTCAGTAAAGCATGCATATGCTCCATATTTCACTCCACATTTTCATCATGATCAAGGATACACCTTGATGCAAAATGGAACCAAGTTTCCAAATCAGAATTCCTTTTGAACTAAACTTTCATTCTGCAAGTTACATGAAGCATCTATAAATAAAGGATCACACCTCAACACTTGACAACATTGAAGCTTAGAGAGAAAACCAGAATTTGCATCAAACCACCGTTGTAGCAAAAACACTTCAATTCACAAAACTAGTAAAAAACTTTTCATAACCACAAATCAACCAAACCTCCTATCCACACACACCACAAATCATCTACCAAAGCTGTCCAAACCCTTCACTTCATCAGAAAACACCTAAATCAGAAAGTCAACCCTCAACACCTCATTTTGTTGACTTTCTGTCCAAAACACCATAAACCTCCATTCAAGCCTTTTTCTACTCAATTCAATCCTTCAAACACCATCCATAGACCTCTCGCAAGCTCTCCAAAACATCATTTGGAAACTGTAACACCATTTCTATAAAGATCAAATTCACACTTTGTCATTTTGCAAGAAGGATCGTGCAGAAGGTTTGGAGTTGTTTCATGTCAATCTAAGCATCCTAAAAGAATTTAAGGAGGTTAAGGAGACTTTTTGTATCATCAATCATCTTTTGTAATCAGAGAAAGAGGTATTGGACCTTGCTCTAATAGGTAAGTGCACCATGACTTGAAACTCCATGATTGAGATGTCATCCTCATTCATTTGAGTTACAAACATGTTTGCCACAATGTAAAGGTCACTTACCCTATGTTAATTGATTTGAATCTGTTTTGGATGTGATTTCATTTTGAATTTTCAAATTAGGGTTCTTTCTGGTTCGTGCATGATTACTTGTCATGTGTTTCAAATAAATGAAATTAAATGGTACCATCAAATTCCTCATTAAATTCTAAACAAAGTTCATTTTTACATCTTTTCATTTCATTAAGTACTGAGAGAGATACGATTTCCAAAATGTGAAAAATGGAAGTTAAGTTCAGGATGAAGATAAAGATGATGATGGCACGCATTTCATTATTTTTAAACTTGTTTTCTTATTTTATTTTATGGTTTCATTTTATATCTTTAATGGGCATTGCGCCATAATGGTCGTTGTGTTGTATTTAAGTGTGTGATGCGTGTTCAAGGTCTGGGGTTCAAATCCCCCTCGCCCCAGACCTTTTTGTATTTTATTTTTACACATTTTCCACGTATGTTTCACATATATCCTACTGCGCGCGTGTTTTGTTACACCCAAGTCACATGCCTCAGTGGTAGAGTTTTATGTTGCAGGCCAAGGTGTGTGGATTCAAGTCCTTGTGGTAGCAAGACCTTTATTTTTACCACTTGTTATTTTCATGATTTTTCTCATTTTCTTCAATCATATCTCATGTTTCATTTATCTTTTTAAGCTAACTTTTTGCACACTTATTGTTTGTCATATATATTTTATGAATGCATGGAAAAACAACAAAATATTAATTATTTTATCCATTTTCATTATGTTGAAACTTGTCCTTTTTTATGTGACTTTTTAGGATGTTTCATGCTTATTCTTGCATTTTCTTGTATATATATATCCCTCTTGTAATCCTAGAACTTGTTATCCCTTAGGAAGTCTCCCTTAGGATTACCTATAACTTAGACAACAATTAGGGTTTAGCCTTTACAACTCAAAACCACTTTCATAAAAAACCTTGACTCTAGGTCATTGATCTTTTCAAACTCTTTTCTTAACAAATGCTTCAAAACATCTTAAGCATATTCAAATTCTTTCACAAAGACTAAAAACACAAACTCAATTCAAATCTTTTGCCACTTTGACTTTTCAACTTTAAAGCCTTTTCAAATAGACTAGACATTAGTCCTCCTTACTTGAGATATAAATCTCCAACCCCATAACATTGTGAGAAAGATGATTAATTCTTTTCCACTTGAGGGGGTATGTGACATACTTGTTGATACATCCAAGTTGGAGCCCTTCTCTCAATGTGAAGCAAAGATCCCTCTTCCACATGTTTGTGGTGGTTTAAATGAGTATTATCATTAGGATGACAACTTGTCTCTTCAATTAAAATCCACCTTAACAAACACTTTTTAATTTCTACTCCAAACTACGAGGTTTTGATCCTTTATTGGTACGTAGGCACAAGACTTTGTGTCTTGCTAAACACAAAAACAATAAAAAAACATTTCTCTTTTCATCTCCCCAATCAACCCCAATTAGCAAACAAACAAATAACACAATTCAACAAGAGGTTCCTATAAAGTACTATAGATACTTAGGGTGCAAATACCTTCCCTTAGTATAACCAACCCCCCGAACCTTAGATTCTCTTTATTGCTTTGTTTTGCATTGCATGTTTATGAGTTATTCTTTCTTTACCCATTCCCTTGGATAAATTAAAGATCGGTGGTGATATCTTAAGATTTGTGAAGCCTATCTAACCCAATAGCTATGATCTCCGATTCTTACCGCGACAGACACATATGGCTGGGGGCAACACCTTTCAAACTGTTATTTCCAGTCTTGTTTGAGCCTGGTTAGAGTTGTAGGCTTAAGCTTGAAGATGTAGAGCAGTGGATCAATGGTGAATGGGTTTGGAGTTTTAGAAACTCTGATTATACTAGTGTGGACAGAGAGGTGAGTTATGCATGAAATGACCTTGATAACATTCTTGTGCATACAAATCCTAATTCAGAATCATCTGATTCTTTTGTTTGGTGGCATGATTCCTTAGGATTTTCTGTAAAATTTGTGTATACTTGTCTTTCTACAATTATTGATGCTAGTTCCCTTTGTGATGAAGACAAAGCAAATGTGTTCATAATATTGTGAGCTTCAAATGTACCCAACAATATTCAAGTGTTTTTCTGGAGGTTACTCTAGAGTAGGCTCCAAACTAGAGATGAAATGGTGAAGCATGAAGAGTTGGAACAAAGGTACTCATAACTTGGTTTCTCTACTCCGCTTGGGTCCAAGAGAAACTCACACTCACCTCTTTCTTTCTTGATAAGTGGCTACAGTAGACTGGTATCAAATTTTTGACTCTATAGGGCTTCACAAGTTAGTTTTCTATAATCCTCTTTTGAACCATTTGATGGAGTTTGCTGATTGTGTGAAAGGCAAGGAAAAGAAGAAATGAGGGTTTTTGTTTTGGTTAGCTACTGCTTGGTCCATTTAACTAGTTAGAAATGAGATTCTATTCAAAGGTGGTCACAAAGCAGCTGTGAGAATTACCTATTTAGCTAAATCTTTGTCGTGAGAGTAGTTTGGTGCTAGATCTAGTGGGTCGACGAGTACAAATGTGGTTAGTTTGAATGTTTGGTTGATTAACACTCTTGATTGTGTAAATTAGATTGTGGGTTTGTTATTTTCTCCTTTCATGTATTTTGGTTGAGCATCTTAGTGTTTGATTTTAATACAATTTGTTGCTTATAAAAAAACTCTGGATATTATATAATATAGAATTATGACTAATAACATTAATAATAGATAACATTTATGTCTCTCTTAGTTATAGTCTAAAATCATTTGATCAACTAAGTTATTAACTCTATATTAGTCAATCATAAAAAATAAAGTTAAATCAACCACTCAGATTTAAACATGAGTGAAATTGTAGGTGCAAGAAAAAAAGTTTGACTGTGTTAAACATATAAACTTTTTCACAAATTCTTTTCAAAACTTTTCGTTCATTTAGGCTATGTTTGCAAACGAGTTAAAGTGGATGCGAAGAGAAAGTTTCGGAAAAAGAAAACTAAAAAATGTATATAATTTTTCTAAAATAATGTTTTTGTATAAAATAATAAATAAATATTTATGATTAATATTTGTTTAATTTCAAATATTATAACAATATAGATTATATTTGAATAATTTACAGAAGCTCTAAAAAATTCTTCAAACTCCTTCTATAATACAATTTTTTAATTTCACCAAATTAGGGGAATTTTGTGTTATAAATAAAAATAAATCCATCAAACACTTCCCTACTTAAATTCATCCATTCTTTTCAGCCAATCATTTTCTTTTTTCAAAGCCTCATTCCATTCCCATCCAAACTCCGAAACAAAGCTTAGAGACAAATTATTTTCAAAACTAGAATGAATAAACAAAACAATTTTTATATTAGTTCACATACTTATCTAATTGCTACGCCTAGTTATATCATACTAAAACATTTACCTTTAAACATATAATAATTGTTTTACTATAACCACTTTTAAAAGAAGAAGATGTTTTGCGTCACATAAATTGCGGCAGTTTTATTAAAACTTTTGTACGACGATTTTGTCTAACCACCTCTTGATTTTTTAAAAAGTATAGATAATTTATGACAGTTCGCTTGACAAACTCCACAAAAACTTATTTGCGACAGTTGTAAAGTTGTTGTTCCATTTTGAACAGTACATGCAATGGGTTGTAATAAGTCTTAAGCCACCCTATTTAAATCTATAATATACATTTTGAATTAAATCAAGTCGTTTGTAATGGTGTAATGGTAGTCTTATTATTGTTTTAAGCTTTGCATGTCGGTTCGAATCCAAATCCAACTTTATATACAATAAAAAGACAATTTTTGGATGCCTATTAGACTCAAACTTGAGACATCGGCAACAAATAAATTTTCTCATGCTACTAGATTCAAACTTGAGACATCGGCAACAAAACGAATTCTCATATTGTTGGGTTAGTTAACCATAGTGGTATTTAAGCAAAACATATTTTATATACAAATGTTTCATTTCAACTATCGAAATGATTTGACCTAAAACATACCACTCACACTTTCAAGACTCGCTTTTCATTTTTAGGACCCCACACAAATCCTCACTATCGCAAATCCCTTTCTAATTTCTCTGAAAATCTTAAAATCGTAACACGAATTTGTGTCGTTCCTTCATCTTTCGAATACTTATTTCACAGCTGTATTCATATTTTAAACCCTTATTGTTTCTCTTTTAATCCCCAATTGTTAATCTCTAAAATTTGTGGTGTTCTCTATATTTTCAACTAACGATAAAGATCAGCTCTCAAGTCTCCAAATCCCTCTATTGTTTTCAACGAAGAACTATGATCTCACATTATTCTCGGTTTTGCGACCCATTTTCAGCTACATTTTCAATTGTTTAGATTGTAAACAAAAAAGAGGATAATTAGAGCCAAGAAAGGTTTAGGGAAGACTTTTACCCAACTCATTTCCTCCAATCATTTCATGGTAGGCCAGTTGTTGTCAAGCTCAATTATGGTTTTGATTATCAAGTGTGATTCCACTTTTTGTGTCTCATTTTTACAATCATAATTATTTAATTTTTGCTACTTCAAAATTTAGAGATTTTGAACTTAAATAGTGGTTTACATTTCTAGGCCATTTATTATACTCGATTCTTTTTATTTGTACAACAAATTTTCTTATTATAGATGGTTAGGAGAAGATTCACCACCAGTATCCGGTCCACTGGATTGACTAATCTGGTTCGGGGGTCAGTTTTGGCATCAAGTGGTTATAAAACTTTCTAATGGAATAGAAGTATATAGAGAAGTGTATAAAGACATGAAGAGGATAAATCTTGGGACAAGCATGAAAGATTAATGCCTGAAGATTCCTTTAACAAAGGTTGTTCTACCTGAAATGAAAACTGAGGTTCAAAGGTAAGACCACATATCACAGCTTCGTGTGAAACATGTGTTACTTCTTCACAGTAGTAATAGGAAACTGCCTTTGAAATGTCACTAATATGGTAAATTTGGACATATAAAGTCTTATTGTTACAATCGGCATGGATATCCCCAGCTTGATAGTCTATATAAGTTAATGAAAAGAAGATACAAGAAAGACCAAGAAAAGTATAAGTTGTCATCTAATGCAACTTCATCTAGCCACATAGCTCATATAGCGCAAAGAGGTTCCTCTACTGAAGGATGGTATTGTAATAATAGGGGTATAAAAGGGGCTTTGGCTCACTAGCCAATAAAGGATTTAATGTTTGATTTAATGGAAAAAGATGGAAATGAAATATGGTGGAAAGAAATGCAATGCTATTAGGTTATCTTATTTGAATTGTTCCAAATTTGAATAAATCACTACTACGGTAAAAATATGCACCAACGATTGGAAAATGGATAACATCACCCGTGACCTGCCGTTGTTACGTAGGGTGTGGTTGTATATACACTACTTACAATCACGGTCTTATAACCATTGTAGAAAACCTGAAAGTGCGCTATATATGATCACGGTTGCCCTAACTAACCGTTGTAATATATAAAGGTCCCAGTTTCGATTCTCACCAGCACATCTTTTGGTGTAATATATTATTCTGGTCAGCAGTTACTCTACAACCACAGTTATATATTACAACCGTCGTTAAATAATATGCTTTTCTTAAAATAATTTTTCTGCATTTTGAAAATTTTCCATTTTTTAACCTGTATTTTTTTGAACCATATCAGAACAGAAACAACAATTGTATCATAATAAAGAACTGTATTGTATTACATCAAATTCATACATTGGATTAAGAACCAAATATTGTATATGTATTACATCAAATGAAAAATGGCACAAAACAACATACAAACTTTATATAACATCACATAATTGTATCTTATAGTGTTTTGTTTCTTTGTCTCTTGGTGCATTGTCTCTTGGTGTATTGACTTTAAACACCTACAATTTTAAATAATCATACTTGTTAGTAAATATACTTAGAAATAATGACTTACATTAATTAAATTATGAATAAAGAATAAAATACTAATTGCTTGTTAATTTTTCCATTCATTATGATCGATACGAATAGCATGCACATCATCTATATCAACTTCATCATAAGTGGTAGGCACTTTTGTTGTGTAAGAAGGAATAGAAGGAATATCAAAACTTTCATCACTACTAGGAATGTCTTTTCCTCGGAGAACAATTGACCATTTCCCCGATGTGTCCGAAGGGTCGGTCACATAGAAAACTTGTTTTGCTTATGAAGCCATGATGAATAGTTCGGTCATATAATTTGCCTTGCCAAGGTCAACCCGGGTGAATCCTAAGTCATCAGTTTGTACACCATTAATATTATTGGGAACCCAGTTGCATTCAAATAAAGGCACTTTGAAGATAACATATCAATCTCCCAAATCTCCTCAATGACACCATAGAACGCACTAGATGCCAATATTGGATTCTTATCTTTCAAACTAGAGAAATACATGGATTCCGACTCAACCATAAACCCACTATTTTGAATTGTACTATGATCATCTTTTGATTTTTTATAAAAGGTATAATGACTAATGTCATATGCAGTCCAAGTTATCATATTAAACTTTGGCATGAACGACAACCATTTAATTGTCTTGGACGCACTATGATCTTTTGGTATCCTTTTATTAAACCAATATAGGAATTTCTTGTTATGCTCGATCAACAACAACTTGTCACTCATTCGTGCATATCTTTTCTTCAAAAGTCTTTTGTAAGTAGCCACGTAAGGTTGAACTTCATCAAGATTATTCAATATATAGAAATGTGCCTGAATAACTACATCGCGATCCATTGACTTAACATTTCAACCTTGAATACCTCTACCTTCAGTGCCAACATGATGAGACTTTAGAATTCCTATAGACTCTGCTTCAGAAAAATAGTTTGTACAAAACTCAATAGCTTCTTCTGTGTTGTACCTTTCAACAATCGAAGCTTCCAATCGGTGATAATTCTTTATATATCCTTTAAAGATCTTCATGTATCGCTCTATTAGATACATCCACCTTAAATAAATTGGACCAAATTCTGATTTCTCCAACTAGAGGAACAAGTAAGTGAACCATAATGTCAAAAAATGATGGAGGAAAATACATCTCCAATTGACACAAGATTATGGAAGCTTCATCTTCTAATTCGTCTAGTTTTTTGAAATCAAGAACTTTCTTACATATGGGATTGAAGAACAAACACAGTCTGGTGATAGTTACTCTCACATTTTTTGGTAGGATGCCACGGATAGCCACTGGTAGAAGTTGTTGCATCAAGACATGACAATCATGAGACTTCAAACCAATTAACTTGAGATCTTTCATTGATACAAGTTTCTTGATGTTTGATGAGTAACCTTGGGAAACTTTGATACCATGCAAACACTCGCAAAAACTTTTCTTTTCCTTTTTACATAGAGTTAACAAGCCGGAGGCAGATAAGTTATTTTCCCTTTTTCAATTGGAGCCAATTGTTTCGTATACCGATCACCTCCATATCGAGACGAGATTGCTTACTATCTTTAGTCTTGCCTGGAATGTTTAGAAGTGTTCCAATCAAACTATCACACACATTTTTCTCCACATGCATCACATCAAGACAATGTCTTACATCAAGATTTGACCAATATGGAAGATCAAAGAACACATACCTCTTTTTCAATATATTTTTCACAACAACTTTCCCTTTTTCTTCTTCTCTCTTTCCAAGGACAACATTAATGTGTTTCTGTCGTTCATAAACTTCATCCCTGGTTAAAGATTTAGGAGCGATATCAAACTCCTGCTCTCCATTAAAAGCCTTCTGCAATCTACGATAAGAATGATCGGGTTTTAGAAATTTGCGATGCTCAAGGTAAACAGTCTTTTTTCCAAACTCAATTTGGTGATAACATGTATTATATTCATAAATAGGACACGCTTTATATCCTTTGACACTATATCCATCCAAATTACCATACGCGGGAAAGTCGTTGATTGTACAAAATAACATTGCACGCATCTTAAACTTTTCACCAGAATATGCACCATCAACTTCAACGCCTTCCTCCCAAAAAAGTATTAGATCTTCAATTAATGAACTTAGATAAACATCTATGTTGTTTCCAGGTTGTCTTGGTCCAGATATCATCATACTTAACAACATATACTTACGCTTCATGCACAACCAAGGAGATAGGTTGTAAATCGTGAGAAGAACATGCCACAAAGAAGGGTTAGTAATCATATTACCAAAGGGGTTCATTCTATCGGTGGAAAACCCAAACCTAAGGTTTCTTCACTCAGTGCCAAAATCCGGAAACAACGAATCAATTTTCTTCCATTGCAAAGAATCAGCTACATGGCATATGTTTCCATCACTTTTTTTTTCATCTGCATGCCATCTAATATTCTTTGCATCATCCGCATTAGCAAAAAGTCTCTTGAATCTTGAAATTATTGGCAAGTACAATAACACTTTAGCAGGAGGCCTCTTCCTGCTAACATTGTCATTTTCATTGTCATCACCATTGTTGTCATTCAGCTTGTAACGCGACACCCCATATTCCAGACATTAATCAAAATTTTGATACTCTTTCCTGTATAATATGCAGTCATTAGGGAATGCATGTATTTTGATATACTCCAAACCCAATGGACATAATATATTCTTGGCATCATAACAACGACCAAGCAAATTGTTATCTTCTGGTAGCATTTATTTTAGCAAATTAAGCAATTCCGTGAAGCTTTTATCCGACCACCCATTTTTAATTTCAGATTAAACAATTTCAAAACTGCAGACAATCATGTAAAACTTGTGCACCCCTTATATAAAGGGGTGTCCTTATCACTACATAAGGTATCATAAATATGAGCTTTCTTAAAAGAAGATTCTCCAATATCACGGAACATATCTTCTAGACGATCATCCATCTATTCATCTTCATCAACTTCATGACTTTGTGATGCAGGGTTTCGATTTTTTTCCACCTCACCAAGCCACATCCATATTTTATAATTTTGACATATACCATCACAACATAGGTGATGGAATATCTCATCCTTCGTACATTTATTTATATTCCCGCAAGTAACACAAGGACAATAAAAGATACCATTATTATCGGGAAGATTTTGATCAGCGTATTCAAGGAATTTAAGAACTCCTTTCTCATAAACCGGATCTAATCTATCAGCTTTCATCCAACTACGATCCATAATAAATTCTGAAATTTATATCAAAATAATATTGTGAATGGCACAACAAAATCTAAACCTATAGTATATTCAGTATAATAATACAACTCTAAGTCTTAAGCATATGGATAAAGCATATGAACTTTGCAAGAAACATACCAAAAAATCCAACAACAAAACATAAAGCATATTCAGTACAATAATACAACTCTAAATCTTAAGCATATGGAAAAAGCATATGAGCTTCGAAATCAAACAAGAGAGTGAAGATGGTGAAGATTATCAAGAATTAGGAAGATGGGGAAGAGAGTGAAGTTTGCACGAAACATACCATACTTCTAAGAGACCAAGAATGAAGATTGTGAAGATTACCAAGAATGAAGATTCAAATGAACGAAGATTGTGAAGATGAAGATTTTACAATCGCTATCGCTGTTGTTTCTGGTTCGCTGATTCGCTAGTTATCTTAGGCCATGTTATGAAGAAAATAATGAATCTGTTTTGTTTTAAATTTATCAGGAAAAACTTTAATCACGGTTGATATTTACAACAGTGGTGAAATGTAGATATTATTACAACGGTTACAGACTTAAACTGTGGTTAAATAGTGTTAAATTTTTTATTTATTTCTGAACTTAAGTGAAACACGCTTTTTGTAATAGGAAAAATAAAAAAATGTAGTAGCTAATATTCGAAGCTTGTAACTATTACTTTATCACCACAATTTAACCACTGTTTTACGCGCATCCAGTTTGCGGTTTTACAACGGTGGAATGCATAACCATAGTAGAATTAATGTTACCGAATGCGTATTTTGTAGTAGTGAATGAAAAAGGAATTGAACTTGATAATGTATAGTTATTATCTTTGTCTAATTTGGAGTCATTATGATATCAAACATGTAGATTTTATTAAAATTTGGATGTTTTGGTGGGAAAAATACTCACATATGATAGATGTCATGGTCCAGTTTTGCAAGGAGTGTTTTCATAAAAAGGTTCCATGAGCCTTTTTAGGAAAGTTTGTATTTTGCTCCTATTATTGTGCAGGATGATTTACAGTGAGTTAGAACTGATTGTTGCTATTTTTGCACCTCAAGAGCCCAAGTCCATTAGAACTGAAGGCTATTTAAAGAGAAGACCCAACCCTATTGAAGAAGAGAACAACACGTAAAGAATTTGGAGAATAAGGATTAGTCGTGCTTTGGTTGGTATTTAGGGTTTAATGTGTGTTAATTGTATGTCACTCATGTATCTTCTAATGCATTGAGGTTGAATGATTTTTCATTGTTAATTGTCCACTCTAAAGCTTTTAAGCAAGAGTGTATTGTTATTGGTTGAAGCTTTTAAGCAAAATCAATTATTATCTTGGAAGTGTACTACTTCTATTATTTGTTGTTTATTGAATTGTCACTGGGATTGTGACTGATTAGGAAGTGAGAGATGGATCTCATATCTAGAGGGTGTCTAGGTAGAAGTTGCACAAGGCAGGGATTAGGAGAGAAGTTGTAAATAGGGGAGTTTAGCTTTGAACTAATACTATCATAATGGGTTTCCTTCCTGGCTTGGTAGCCCCTAGATGTAGGTGAGTTGCACCGAACTGGGTTAATTTTACTTTTCTGTAATTTAAATGCCTGCTTCTTTACCTGTGTGGTTAAGATATTTTGATCCCAGCGTTGTGACATCTGTCTCGACATCTGGTATCTGCGTTCCAAAATTTCAATTGGTATCAGAGCAGGTCACCCTGTTTTGTTTTTGGGTGAGCTCCAGGGAGTTTTGTTTTCTGGTACCATGGACAAGGAAGGTGGAGAAAATGTTAACAGACCTCTAGTCTTGGATGGCACCAACTATGACTATTGGAAGGCACGTATGGTAACTTTCTTAAAATCTATGGATAACAGAACTTGGAAGGCTATCATCAACGGTTGGGAGCACCCTGTGGTTAAAGATAAGGATGTAAAAGAAACCTTGAATCCAGAAGAGGATTGGACCAAGGTGGAAGATGAGACAACTCTTGGAAACTCAAAAGCCTTGAATGCTTTATTTAATGGAGTTGACAAGAACATGTTTAGGTTAATCAACACTTGTGTAAGTCCTGTGGTTTTTTGATTGGATACATTTTGGTAAAACAACATGTTGTTAGCAAGATGTTAAACCAATTATTCTGCCATGACAGTCAGACATCATGTTCTACATGATGTTGTGACATGTTCCAAGACACGTTATACCAGATAGCTAGGGCATGTCTATTTTGGTAATTTTAGTGTGATTTTTGAGTGTGTTCTAATGCACACACGTGTGTTTTTCATAGGAGTATATTGTGGGATTTTCTGTTATGAAAGATTCTGTTACTTTTCATAAAAAAGATCCTTGATCCATTTTAGGAAAGTTTGTATTTTGCTCCTATTATTATGCAGGATGATTTGCAGCCTGTTTATACTGATTGCTGCTATTTGTGCGCCTCAAGAAGCCCAAGTCCAGTAGGTCTGAAGGCTATTTAAAGTGAAGATTAAACCCTATTGAGGTAGAGAGCATAACATGAGATTTTTGGGAATAAGGATTAGTCGTTGTTTTGGTTGATCTTTAGGGTTTTCTGCTTATTAATTGTATGCCACTCATGTATCTTCAGATGCATTGAGGTTGACTGATTGTTCGTTGTTCATTGTTAATTGTCCATTCTAAAGCTTTTAAGCAAGAGTGTATTGTCCTTGATTGAAGATTTTAAGGAAAATCAAGTATTGTCTTGAAAGTGTGCTACTTCTATTGTTTGTGGAATTGTTAATTGTCACTGGTATTGTGACTGATTAGGAAGTGAGATGGGGATCTCATATCTAGAGGGTATCTAGGTAGAAGTTACACAAGGTAGGGATTAGGCGAGAAGTTGTAAACGGGTGAGTTTAGCATTGAACTAATACTATCATAGTGAATTTCCTTCCTGGCTTGGTAGCCCCCAAATGTAGGTGAGTTGCACCAAACTGGGTTAACAATTCTGATGTTGACTTTATTTTTCTGTCATTTAATTTCCTGTAGTTTTTACTGGTTTTAATCCCGGTGTTGTGACATGTGTCTCGACATATGGTATAAGCATGCCAGAATTTGAACTTGTAATGTGGCTAAGGATGCTTGGAAAATTCTCAAGACAACTCATGAAGGAACATCCAAGGTAAAGATGTCTAGACTACAACTTCTCACTACCAAATTTGAGAATATACAGATGAGAATATTCATGACATTCACATGAATGTGATTGAAATATCCAATGCCTTTAGTGCCTTGGGAGAAAAAGTATTAGAAGAAAAACTGGTTAGGAAAATTCTTAGGTCTCTCCCTAAGAAATTTGACATGAAGGTCACTACCATTGAGGAAGCCCAAAACATCAGCAGTATGAGGGTTGATGAGCTAGTTGGCTCACTTCAAACATTTGAAATAACCATATGATAGAGCTGAGAAAAAGAGCAAAATCACTGCCTTTGTTTCCAATTCAGGAGATGAAGAGGAAGAAAGTGAACTTGACACAAATGAAGGGATGGACAATGCCATTGTGTTATTAGGAAGACAGTTTAATCAAGTGCTGAAGAGAATGGAGAGGAAGTCAAAACGTAATGTACAGAACATCAGTTCTGACTCCAGCAGGATCAATAACTCTCAAGGAAAAATAAGAACTGAAGAAAGGACCAATCAGAATAGAGGGGTTAAATGTCATGAGTGTGAAGGATTTGGACACTTTAAAGAGATGTCCCACTTATCTGAAGAAACAATCCAAGGGATTGGCAGCTTTGTGGCCTGAATAGGAAAGTGAAAGTGATGATGAAACAGTAAAACGTGTAACTGCTTTAATTGGAATATGGGCATCTGATGTAGAATCCAGTGATGGAGAGACTTCTTATACTGAACTAGTTGTTTCCTACAAAGATCTGTGCATTAAGAGTAAGAAATAACAGGAAATTATGGCTCAACTATAGTATGATAAGGAAGAGTGTATGTCTAACATCTATAGTCTGCAGGATGAGGTAACCATGCTGACATTCAAGCTTGAAAATATGACCAAGTATATAAGAATGTTGAACAATGGTTCTAACATGTTAGATGGAATTCTTCAACTTGGACAAAGGGCTGGTGACTTAAGAGGCATAGGGATTAATAATTAGACTCTGAAAAGAGACCCTAAGGCTACAAAACCTATTTCTATTGGAAGGGTCAAAGAGGCAAAGATGTCAAAACAGCAGTCTCAACATCAAGGCAGGTATCAGGTTAGTAAAAAGGGAAGCAAAAACTAGCAGTTGAGATGTCATTACTTTGGTAGGTTTGGCCATATCAAACCTTTGTGCTTCAGACTGCATGGATATCCTAGGTCCTGTGATCAGCCTAAGGTTAGTCATAAAGCATTGAAAAATACAAAGAAGAGGGTTCCCAAAGAGACTGTCAAATCTCTTATTACCCATACTTCTCTCAGAGCTTCTGCTAAAGAAGATTGGTATTTTGATAGTGGTTGTTCTAGACACATTACTGGTATAGATAACTTCCTGGCCAACATTTGGTCACACTCTACTAGTTATGTCACTTTTGGGGATGGTGGAAAAGGAGAAATTCAAGGAATTGGAAAACTAGCTTGTGCAAGATCTTCTAGTCTTGAAAATGTGCTGCTAGTAAAAGGATTGACTGCCAACTTGATAAGCATAAGTTAGTTATATGATCAGGGATTGAAGGTAAACTTCACTAAGTCTGAATGTATAGTCAAAGAGGAGAAAAATGTTGTTCTGATGAAGGGTATAAGGTCTAAAGAAAACTGCTATCTTTGGGAACCTCAAATGACTGCTTACTCTTCCACATGTTCTAAAACCCAAGAGGATAAAGTGAAGCTGTGGCACCAGAAACTTGGACATCTTCATCTCAAAAGAATGAAGGAAATCATATATGGAGAAGCCATCATAGGAATTTCAGAACTCAAGGTTGAAGAAGGGAAAGTCTGTGGTGAGTGTGAAGTTAGAAACCATACCATGATGTCACACCCAATGTTGCATTATCAGGCCACTTCTAGAGTTCTGGAACTTCTCCATATAGGAGTTATGGGACCTATGGAGACAAAAAGCTTAGGTGGAAAAAGGTATGTTTATGTGGTTATAGATGATTTCTCAAGATTTACATGGGTAAACTTTCTTAAAGAAAAATTAGACATCTTTGAAGGTTTTAAAGATTTGTGTCTAATTGTTCAAAAGGAGCAAAAAAGTAGGATTGTCAAGATCAGAAGTTATCATGACAAGGAGTTTGATAATACCCAATTCACTGAATTTTGTGAGTCTGAAGACATCAGTTATAATTTTTCTTCTCAGTTAGATAGAATGTTTGAGCAACAGACCTGGGATATACAAGAATCAGCGAAAGTCATGCTTCGTGATAGGCAAGTACCAAGTCATTTTTGGGTTGAAGTTGTGAATACTGCTTACTATATCATATTAGGGTCACTCTGTGAGAGGGCACTTCAAGCACTCTCTATGAGCTATGGAAAGGAAGAAAGCCTATAGTGAAATACTTCCATGTTTTTGGAAGAAAATGCCATGTACTGACTAACAAAGATAAAAAAGGTAAAATGGGTCCCAGAAGAGATGAAGGGATATTTCTTGGTTATTCTTCAAGAAGTAGAGCCTTTAGAATTTTTAACTCCAGAACTGGGATGACAATGGAATCTATCAATGTAGTGATTGATGATTCAATTACAGAGCCAAGGATGGATGTTGAGGACAATGTTGGAACATCATCTATGCCGACTAATGAGGCAGGAAGGGAAGAAAGCTGCAATTTCTCTAGCATTGTGTCAGATGACTCTCAAGATACTTCAGATCTCTCTGGTAAGGGTCATTCAGATCAATCCAAGGATCTCACTGCAAGACACACTATAGAAAGAAACATTACTAGGTTTGCAAAAAAAAATCAAACTCATGTCTTGAATTTAAGAGAAGTCCTGGTGTCCAAGAGAAAAAAATTTTGAATTACATCATTGAAACAAGAGATTGTGATATGGATTACTCCTACAACGCAAAGGTTATGATGAAAGAATTATGCAAGGTAGCTTGGGTGAGTGATATGACAAATAGTCTGAATTCCTGGATTAATAAGAGGCAAACATGTGCTTCTTGGTGTACTACTGCAGCTGAGTATGATGAAATCAGAAGAGGTTGTTTTCAATTAGTATGGATGAAAGAGATGTAGCAGAAATATGATGACAAGGGTGATGTTCTAACATTATATTGTAAGGATCTGAATGATATCAGATATTTCATCCAATTAGTCAAGAACAAGAACCCTGATAGGTATGACCAACTTTTCAGGAATCTTGATGAAGGCAAGATAAAGGTTGTGATTTTGAAGTGTATAAACTCTAAGGATTAGCTGACTGTTATGAATTTTAATGCCTCACATGGAAATGGTGTTAGGAACAAAATTTGTGAAGTGAGGAAAGGCATTGTTGAGGAGTTGTGGCAATTACAGAAATGGAGGGATGCAACACACATTGCATCTTTCCTCTATCCTCTAATGCTTGGGAGGCCTGAGTGTAGCGAGCGATTTTGGACGCGGTTCTTAAGCGCTGGTCGCTCTCTGCAGTTGAGCTAAAACTACAGGTCGATTCATTTTTTATCCTATTGTGAGATGATGAAGGAAGGGAAATAGATGTCTCCAATTAACCCTGCTTGCATACTGAGTTTAAACAGCGGTCTGTTAGGTTACGAATGCTATCAATGTGGGGGGGGGGGGCCTTTCTTGTGCTATTTAACAGAATGACAGGTTTCTGGCGGGGAACAAGGATTAGGATGTTAGGACTGATGCTTTTGAATTACTGCTTTTGATATGGGATTTTGGGTTTTTGTTTAGTGTGCTCGCTAAGATTTTTCTTTCAATCTTATGCCTACGTATTCCCGTTTATCCAAAACAGGGAAATCAGAGCGTTCGTAGTTCCTCCTATTCTATGGGAGGAAATGGTTGTTTTTGGTGTCTTGTTCAAAGCCCAAGACGTGAAGCGAAAGGTAGTTTGTATCTTGTTCAAAGCCCAAGATGTGAAGCTGAAAAGTCTATTTGTATCTTGTTCAAAGCCCAAGATGTGAAGCTGAAAAAGTCTCAACTTTAGAGAGAATTTGTCATCTCTAAAGAGGGGGTTGTATGTCACAACTGTTTATAAAGGAGAATTACTTTAACTGGGATACGCGGATCTTAGCAATGCCATAATTTCCTTTATAGGGGGTTTTAACCTGAAGGGGAAGACTTTAACTCAGTGTAGAGCAATGCTATCTTTCCTTAGGAATTTCTCATGCTAAAAGAGGGACAGTGGCATGGATGTAGATGATCCAGAGGCTTGCCGCTTACAGCGATTAGATGAAGGGAGTTGTTCGATGTTTGTTTACTGTAAACGAGGCACAGTTTTGATGCTAAAAGGTTAATTGGATTAACCAGTGATTTTCTTATACAAAGCCTAAGAGGAGGCTGATATGTGTCTCGTACAAAGCCTAAGAGAGAGGCTAAAAGGTTTTGACCCGACGATGGAGTTTTTTGGTATCTCGTATAAAGCCCGAGATGGAGGCTGTTTGACTTAACAAGAGAGTTCTTTGTATCTCGTACGAAGCCCGAGATGGAGGCTGTTGTTTGTTCGGCTCAATAAGAACCTTTTTGTATCTCGTATAAAGCCCGAGATAGAGGTGAAAGGGCTGATTGACTCAATGAGGGAGTCTCTTATGTGTCTCATACAAAGCCCGAGAGAGAGGCTAAACGTCACTGGAGAAGGATCATTATACAAAGCCTAAGAGGAGGCTATGGTGACTGTTTCAGTTAAGTGACAGGTCCAGTATACTGATTTTGAAAGAGAAAATCAGTTCTTATATGAGCAACACTGTACTCAAGGATTTGATTCAAGGATCCGGGTTATTCCTGTTCTTTGAGGAAGTGGGAAATCCAAAGGGTATTGAGACTGTCCGAGTCTACGAGTTTCCTTCCTATTTTTGAAGGGGTCACTTGAGAATGTCTTTGAGACTCAAGGAGATTAGACTGTCCATGTCTAGAACTTTATCTTTTGTACTATGCTTTGAGAAACAGTAGTAGACTCTTGAAAAGACTGTTCTATGGAAATGACTAGGTTATGTTCCTATACCTCTAGGAGGTCATCGGGACAATTTGTACGAAGCCTAAGAGGAGGCTGGAAACTTTTAAGAAGCCGACGGGTCCTTGTACTAAGCCCAAGAGGAGGCTATCATTCCCGGAGGAAGAGATCATTATACGAAGCCTAAGAGGAGGCTGTGAATACTTCTAAGAAGCCGTAGGGTCCTTGTACTATGCCCAAGAGGAGGCGGGGTTGCTTTTAGGAAGCCTGTGGGTCCTTGTACGATGCCCAAGAGGAGGCCGATGCTTTTAAGAAGCCCGTGGGTCCCCAAACCCCGAGAAATTCAAGGCAATGCTATTCACCGAGAATAGATCAAAGTCAGGAAAATTCGAGAATTTGGAAGAAACTCAAAGATGCCATTCACGGAGAATACATTCATCTCTGGGAGTAGAGTTTCTTGACAATTCCTAATGAGGACAGCCTGAGAGAAGACTGTATCTGGTGATCCTATTGGGGATCTAGTTGTCTATTTCTATGAATAAACGAAACGGCGTCACCTAGTTCTAGACGTAGTTGCCGGGGAAACTCTAAATAGCTATACTATTATTACACAGTCGATATGAGTTTATGAAAGAAGACTTACAGTGAAACAGCCCCACAATACAGTTATATGTATATGAAAGCGGTAAATGAAAGCGTATAAACACTTACTCGGTTGTAGAGCTTCCATGCTGTTTGGTTAGTTGTTCAACAAAGAAAGATTGAAAACAACAGTATATTCAAAATCAAAGGAGAAAGTGCTTTGAAAAAGAAAGTTTTGGGGCTTACAGCTCAAGGAGAGGCCCAGGGTTTTATCAGTGAGCGCACTGTTGAATTTGTACAGAGGGACTTATACAAGTGACTGAGGCCCACAATGTTTTCTGTACAAAGGGATGGGTCTTACACTCTCTCAAAAGGCCCAAAAAGTTTTAAAGAAAAAGAGTGGGGCTTATAACAGAAGGGTAGGCCCAGTTAACTTTTCGTTTAAAAAGTGGCGATCGCGCCGAGGTTTTCTTTTAACGCAGAGGGACTTATACAATAAGTGAGGCCCAAAAAGATTTTGGTTAAAAGGGGATTGGGTCTTACACTCTAATAGAGGCCCAAAATGTTTTGAATGGGTCTTATAGCTCAAGGAGAGGCCCAATTGATTCTTTGAATAGGCGATGATCGCGCCGTTTGTTTTTGACGGTATCGGGACTTATACAATGCACTGAGGCCCAAAATGTTTTGGTCAAGAAAGGATTGGGTCTTACACTCTATTAGAGGCCCAAAAAGTTTTGAAAATGATTTATGTGGGTTGATTGGTTTGATTGGAATTGCTCTCAAACTCAAAACCCGATAGTGACTTGCCTTAGAAGGCAAAATTAGAGTGAAAGAAGAGATTTTGAGGACAGCATCTGTTTGATGGCTTTGGTGTACTCAAACTGATCACAATTGAGCTCTATTTATAGTAGAGCAAGTTTGTTTTGCAAGGAATAGTGAATGGCAGCTGGTAAGTAGGTTTGGCCAATGTTGGCAAATGAAAATCCAAGTCTCCTCTAGCCATTGACTAGAGGTTAGGGCACAGAGCTTTGGTTCCCTTGGTCTTGGATAAGTCTTGACTGATTTCAGATGAGAATGGCTCAGTCCATGCCACCTTGATGCTTCCATTGAATGCTTCAATCCAAATTTGGAGTCTTGTCCCTATTTTGGCCATTCTAGGTTCAACATGCCATTTCTTGTTCCATGGACTTTGGAGGCTTGGCTCAGTGATTGTCCCCTTTAGATTCAATCCTCTGAGGTGTCCAAGTAGATAGGAGCATTTGAATTAGGCTGATTTTGGCAAATCGAGCCAAAATGCAAAATCTGCCTTGCCTTTGACAGATTTCAGCAAGGCAACTTGACAATGTCATATCTCATGGGGTAAGTTGAATTTGGCAATGTTCTTGGCCATTTTGGAAAGCCCTTACATGATAAAACAACTGTTTGAACAAGTTTGGTTTTGATCTCTTTTGATTCCAAGTGAAAAATCCCTCTATATTTGGCAAAAAGTGAAGCAAAATCTGACTTAGTGAAATTTTCACTAAGTGTTGGAACAAAGTGTGATTTCTTGATTTTGATCACTCCATAACTCAAAATCCTTAATGAATTGGACTTAGGTCTAGTTGAAGTTTTTGTAGAGGGTAATGAGGGCTACAAATCCATCTTTGGATGAGAAAAAATGGCCATGTGATTTAGGAGTTATGATCCTCCAAAGTTGGTACCCTTGTCACTTTATTTTTAACTTAGAAAATTTTCTAAGTTTTTATGGTTACCCCTTTTACAAGTTATCCCACTTTTCTTGATTTTTCTTAATGAATGATGATTCAAATCATACATTAACATCATTTTAGGGTTAAAAATCCATTTTGGTGAAAAATCTCAAAAAGTCAAAGTTGACTTTTGTGCACAGTTGACTTTTTATCAGATGAATTCCAAACTGTGCAATTCTTCAGGAAATCATGTCCTTGACCTAAATCAAACTTGATGGACATGTTCCATGGGTGTCATAGGGTATATTGGGGCATGTCCTAGGGTTTGGGAGCATGTCCTGGTCAAAAGTCAAAGTTACAGTTGACTTTCCTCGCGAAACCCTAATTGTGGTGCAGATGAAAATGAGACTTGTTGCTCAAGCTTCTTGGATTAATCCATTGTTCCAAATGGATCAATATAGTTCATTAGAGACCCTCAAATCATGTCTTGAGGTCTTGGCTCTTGATTTTTCCCAAAAGTCAACTTAGGGGTGAATTAGGTCAAGAAACCCTAATTCCTGATTTTTGATGTATGCATCCCCTGAGGTCAAATTGACTTGATGCTTTGGTCCATGAGGTTCCATGGAGTACATTAGGTTGTGTTTTGGATCTTTATCTTATGCCCAGATGAAACTTCCCATCTAGAGGCCCTGGTCGACCAAAACCCTAATTTGGTGATACTGCCGATCTTGAGACTTGATCCACCTAGAAGGGAGCAACCTTGTGCTTAATCCTTGAAGTGGGAGTCCCTTTTGATCCATTGTGGATGTTTGAGAGGTTAGACAAGTTGAAGATCATGTCATTCCTTGATTGATCCTTTGTCTAAGGCTCTGAGATGGCTTAAAACCCTAATTTTGATTGTAGTGAATGCTCAACAACCCTTGAGGCATTTGGTGAGGCATGATGGTTCATCCATATTGTGATGATGATTTGCACAATGATGGAAAATCTTAGTGGTCAAAATTTGGGGTATGACACTGAGCAAGTGAAATTTGTTAGTAGATGGAATAAAATATCTTTGCAACATAGAAGGACTGTTTTGAAGAAGACATGTGACAGCTTCAATGAGTGTAGAAGGATCTTTGATAGGGGCAAGAGGTGGAAAATCATTTAAAAAATAGTTTGAATTTGTGTTTCCAACTGGTTGTTGTATTCCAGACTTATGTGCTTCCATCTGAATGTTTGTTTCCATGTGTGTGATTGATTTATGCATGCGTGGTTCCATTGATTATTGTTTACATTTACTCTGTTTTTTCTTTTTAACAATTTTTGGCTAAAAGGGGGAGTAAAGTGTTACTTTATGTGCTGTTTCTGATGTTGGATCAGATGTCATGACTGTCATACCCTAATTTTTGACCCTAAGATCCCACATCATATGCATTTCATTAGCATCATATGCGTGTATATTTTATGCATCACTAACCCATTTGGAGATACAAAGATTGTTGTTTGTTTCATTTGGTTACAAATTAGGGTTTTGAGCCTCAAAGAATACTTAGGCAAAGGTTCAATCAAGAATGGGCATGATATTCAACATCTCAAGTCCCTTATTTATACATGAATATCAAGAGATCTCCTTCAATAATCAAGTTCAAGTCTACATCATTTCAAGTCAGTCAAGCCCCAAATTCATCTGGTGCACCAATTAGGGTTTTGGTTGATTAGGGCCTCCAAAGTGAATTTTTTTATCTGGGCATGTTCCAATACCTCAAGATATGTTTCAAGGACCTCAAATACATAACATTAGTCCATTTATATGATTAGATTGATCCAAAGAACTTGATTCATAAACAATGCAAGGATTCAAATTCATCTGGACCACAAACTAGGGTTTTTGACGAAAAGTCAACTGTGTCTTTGACTTTTAAGCAAGGCATGATCTCAAACCTTGGGGCATGATTCAAGACACTCAAAATCACCTTTGGAGTACATCCATGATGTTTAATTTAGCCCAAAGGTTTGATTTCAATAAGAGATCACAAAATCAAAGTTCATTTGATACAAAAGTAAACTGTGCCCAAAATCAAGTTTGACATTTGGAGTTTTTGGTCAAACATGGTCTCTTCAAGTCAAGAAAAATGTTAATATGTGATTTGGATCATGATTGATCAAGAAAAATCAGGAAAAGTGAGGTTACTTGTATAAAGGGCAACCTTAGAGAACTTAGAATTTTTCTAAGTCATGGAAAAAACAATGATTTTTGGCCTACTTTGCAAGGTCATAACTTCCAAACTAAGTAACCATGTTCTTTGATCCAAAGATCAAATTGAATATCTTGTTACATACTACAACTTTGTCACTTAGGGTGGATTCCCAAAAAATGCATAGATTTTGAGATATGAAGCCATGAAGTTAAAGTTTCAAGACTTTTTGAACTTTGGCACTTAGAAAAATTTTGGACAGAATCTGTTTTGTGTTTTGGCCAACTTTTAGGCTATTTTTCTCCATGATCCAAGATGAATCAAGACCAAATGCAAACATCAAAGTTGAAGTATGATATACCAGCTTTCCAAAATGTCCAAGAACACAATCTAATTCCATTTTAGCAAAGAGATATGGAGTGCACAATATGCCTTGATGCAACTGTTTTGGCAAGACAGATTGAGCATTACTTGGAGTGCACAATTTTGTGAGTCCAAGTGTGATAATGAAGCAATGCTCATTCAACAAGAATCTGAGTGAATCATCCAAAACCTGCAATATAGAGCCACTAAGTCTAGAAGAATCCCTTTGAAATAATGAGACATCATCACTTTAAGCCTTGAATTCAAGAGGCATTTAAGTGGAATAATGCATTGTCAAAGAAACCACTCTCACCAATCAAGATGCACTCTTAAACAACAATAAACACCTCTGCAGAATGTGGAATTGGTAAAAAGAAGATCTAGGCTAGTGGAAGAGATAAGTTACTTTGGATTGGAAGTAATGATGCATTTCCAAAACCATTGAACATTGAGCTCATCCTTCAAACCAGCACTATTCCTCCAAAAGAAACTTGCTCCCCTATAAATCGAGACCATATTTGATCATTCAAAATACACAAAAACAATCACAACACTTGTTTTCTCATTCATCCTCTTTCACTTCAAAATTTCAAATTTTCAAGAAGTGATATTCGAATTTTCAAAACCAGAGTTTAAACCATTCAAACAACCATCCAAACATATCACAAATCATCCCTTGAAGGTGTTCAAACCTTCATCTTCACCCCAAAACACCATAATAAAAAAGTTAACTGTCAAAACCTCATATCTTTGACTTTCTGAATTTTACAAGCCATGTCTTGATTCTGGTCATCTCAAAACCATCCAACAATTCAAACACACACTAAATAACATCATCAAGCTGTTCCAACAATAGGTTCCTAACTGTAACATCATTTGGTGGAGTTTCCATTTTTGGTCATTTTGACCATTTTGCAAGAAAGAGGCATTTTCAGTTCTGTTGGTTTCCCTTTGATTCTAAGCATTCAAGAAGCTCCCTAGAGGTCTATTGGAGGTGTCCAAAACATTGGTTTACTTCTGTAACAAGTATCTTGAAGGTTGGCAAGTTGAGCTTCAAGAGATAAGTGCATAAGAACTTGAACTTTACAAAATATGTATTGCTTTGATGTTCCTTGATCATATAAATGTCTTATATGTCATACTTGTTATGTTTGAACCATATTTGGATGCAATTATTGATTTTATGATGATATGCCATAGAACTTGCAAAAACATGTCATTTTAGGTCCCCCTATCGTGTTTTAAAATAGACACATCTTTCGACAAAGCCAAGACCACCATTGTGTTCCTTGTGAAATTCCAAGAAAGATTGATCTTTACTTTTTTGAATTTCATTGAGTGTAGAGAAAGTTAGAGGTGTTCTTGCAAATGCTACACAACCTGAATTTCTTGGGCAAGCTAGCCATGGGCGCCCTTTTGGTTCAGTCATTAGGCATACATTAGGTATTTGAATTAATGGATGGGGGTGGTACAATGGATGTATCACCACCCCAGTGGTTAAACATGCGCGCCCTATGTACCTTGCCACCACCAGAACCGGGGTTTGAATCCCCCTCGCCCCAGTTCTTTTTAATTTTTCTGAATTTCAAGTGAATAAGACATATAGTTAAATGCTTCACCCATAGATTCAACCTGCGCACGTTTGCTGGTTAGTATTGGTTTTGTGCTGCAAGCGAATTTGTCATGGATTCAACACCCATAGGGACCATTCCTCATTTTTTTAGTACTTAATTTCTTCACTTTTCTTTGTATTTTCAAACTATCATAACTTTCTCATTTTTTATCATTTAAAACCCATTCTTTTTCAAAATTGTTCATGATAATGTCTATTTTCTATTTTTGAAAAGAAAATACCAAAAATATCTATTTTTGATGCATTTATGAATGTTCAAAGTGAGTGGTATTTTTAGGGTTTCTTAAGGACTTCTTTGATTCTTTTGAATGATCTCTTGCTTTCCCTTGCTTCCAAAGACTTGTTTGTGCCATGTTTAACTTATATGAACCTTGTATAATGTTTTGATGTTGTACATTCTTGTTCCCACTTATTTTTGATGCATTTTTCAAGTGTATGCTCATATAAAAGTGTATGTTGAACTTTGTCTATACCATGAGCTTTTGTTTAACTGTTTTTTCCCTAACATGTGATATTCTTTCCATGATTACATGACCATGATATGCATGTTTGCCTTTGTGCTGATTTCACCATGCTTGTGTGTTCTTAAACACTTGAATTTTGTCTTGAAAAGGGTTTTGAATACATGTTTGTATGCCTAAACTTTTTGTGATGTTCTTACTTGCTTATGACCATGTTTGAACCCTAATATCCATGTTTGGTTATTACCAACTTGTCTTAACATGTTCAACTTGAATCCATGCTTAAATGTTCAAGTAATGTCTTAACTTATTCACATGATGTTTAAACTTTAAACTTGTCATCTTTAAGTATTCTCACAAGTCATCTCTTGTATGTCTACATCTTCATCCACGTATTGTGTCATAAACATGTCCTTTTGTTCAAAGTATGCTTGGATGTTTCCCTTACTATATTCATTGGATCCTCGATTCATCTTGAATACATATACTTGCTTGAACTTCTCTGTAATTGCTCACATGGATTAAATCTTTGCTTATACGTTCAAGAATTTCCTTAATAAACTCTCACCATGATGAATACATCTCTTGGTTTGATGCACATTACATTTCAACACTTTTGGGCCTATGTTAGAGTGTAAGACCAATTACAAATCTAAAATTCTTTGTTCCTCTGTTAGAGTGTAAGACCCATTACATTTCAAACTTTTGGGCCTCTGTTAGAGTGTAAGACCCATCACATTTTCAATTGCATTTTCAACACTTTTAGGCCTCTATTAGAGTGTAAGTCCCTCCCCTCTTCTTCAAAACTTTCTTCAATTTCTCAAAAGCTTTTCATCTATCCAAACCTCAATCTTCAACTCTCATCAAACACAACCCCAATGGTATTCAAATCTAAAATTATTTGGGCCTCTATAAGAGTGTAAGACTCATCACAATTTCCAAGTCAACCATCCTTAGACATGGGCCTCTATAAGAGTGTAAAACCCTCCACTTTCAAATACTTGTCAAATATTTTTCATATACTTATTCATATTAAGTTTCTCTTAACATTTATTAAACCTCATCCTTAGTTTATACTTAGTTCAAACATCAAGGTTCCCTCAGCTACAACTTACTTCAAACACTAGTTCCCCTTGGATGAAGTCAAATTCATCATAGCCTCCTCTTGGGCTTTATCCAAGCATCATAGCCTCCTCTTGGGCTTTATCCAAGCATCATAGCCTCCTCTTGGGCATTATACAAAATACCATCAATTCAAAACTCACCCCCAGTTAAGTCAGCCTCCTCTCAAGCAAACAAACCTTTTAGCTTCACATCTTGGGTTTTGAACAAGATACAAACAAACCTTTTAGCTTCACATCTTGGGCTTTGAACAAGATACAAATAAACTTTTTAGCTTCACATCTTGGGCTTTGAACAAGATACTCAAATAATCCAACTTCTCCCCAGAGATGAGACGTTAAGTCATCTCTGTAGGAAGATATCTCTTCTATACAACACAATTCACAATCAAACATCAAAAAACTTTTTTTTCCATATAAGTGATGTAAGTGGCACACTTGTTGATTCAATATCCAAGATGGAGTCCTTCTCTTATCATGGTCCAAAACTTCTCTTTCATATAAGTGATGTAAGTGGCACACGTTTTGATACTACATCCAAGTTAAGGCCCTTCTCTTAGCATGCAAAGACTTATAAAGGAAGATGTGGCATTGCTTAGGATTCTTTAACATCCAAGTTCAAAGCTTCTTCCCGTATGATATTATTCTCAAATGTCTGTGATAAATAGGTGAGATATCTCCCTTAAGAATGCTAATTTGTCTTTTCTTTCAAACCAACAAAACTATTAGCTTCATCATCTTGAGCTTTGAACAAGATACACAAACACCATTTTAGCTTCATCATCTTGGGCTTTGAACAAGATACAAATTCCACCCATAGTTAGGTGGAACTACGAACGCTCTGATTTCCCAAAGTCTCTCTTTTTAGGAATACGTAGGCATAATATTGCTAGATTTTAGCTAGCACACCTTTAAATAAAAACCCCTTAGGTCCCCCAACCCTTTCATAAAACAAAAACTCTCGAAAACATCTCACATTCTAATTCTCATCCATAGGTCATAACTTTCCCATATCAAACAGTAAACATTGTAAGTAGATAGGATAACTAATAGTAAAAAAGTGTACAAAATGTTCCTATAGAGTACTATAGATACTTAGGGTGTTAATAGATTCCCTTTGTATAACCGACTCCGATTCCAGATCCCTTTGCATTTATAGGGAAAACATTTGCACGCAGGGTTAGTTTAGATTTCTTCCCCTTCCTTTTAAGCATCATAGGATAAATATTAGAAATTCAAATGTGGCTCAAGCACGGTTCAAGAAGGTCCCACCATCTCAGGATCGGTGGGGGAACGAAAATTGGTCCACTGAAAAATGGCGACTTCATTGGGGACTTTCCCATCCCCTAAAAGGGCCAAGCCTATTTTGTACCTTTTCTTACTATTATTGTCAATATCATTTCATTCTTTATCATTACTGTGGATATTATCTATGTACTTGCCATATTTGTTTAGTTGTATTTTGGGAATGTGATTAATACACATCTGGTGAGGAAAAGTCCTAAACCTGGACTTGAGAACATACTTTAAGATAGGAAGTGGTATAATAAAAGGAGGCTTATATGGAGTGAATCCCGAACAAGCTAACTTAAAAATTCGCCAGCTCAATGGAGGTACTGTCATACCCCAAATTTTGACCACTAATATTTCCCATTATTGGGAAAATACTCATCACAAAATGGATGGACCATCATACCTCATCAGTCTCCCCAAAGATGGGTGAGCATCCACAACAATCAAATTTAGGGTTTCAGGCCCTCTCAGAGTTCTTAGACAAAGGATCAATCAAGGAATGGCATGATCTTCAACTTGTATAACCTCTCAAACATCCACAAAGGATCAAGGGGACTCCCACTTCAAGGATTAAGCACAAAGCTGCAACATTCCAAGTGGATTAAGCCTCAAGATCACCAGTGTCACCAAAATTAGGGTTTGGTCGACCAGGGCCTCCAGATGGAAATTTTCCTCTGGGCATGAGCCAATGCTTCAAAGAATAACCTATGATGCTCCATGGAACCTCATGGACCCAATCCTCAAGTCAATTTAGCCTCAGGGGATGCATTCACCAAAAATCAGGAATTAGGGTTTCTTGACCTAATTCACCCCTAAGTTGACTTTTGGGACAAATCATGAGCCAAGACTTCAAGAGAGGATTTGAGGGTCTCTAATAAACTACATTGATCCATATGCAACAATGGATTGATCCAAGAAGCTTGATCACCAAGTTTCAAATTCATCTGAACCACAATTAGGGTTTCGCGAAAAAAGTCAACTGTACCTTTGACTTTTGACCAAGACATACTCCCAACCCTAGGACATGATTCAATACACCCTATAACACCTATGAAATCAATCCATCAAGTTTGATTTAGGTCAAGGACTTGATTTCATAGAGGATCACACAGTTTGGAATTCATCTGACAAAAAGTCAACTGTGCACAAAAGTCAACTTTGACTTTTTGAGATTTTCCACAATTATGGTTTTTTGACCCTAAAATGATGTTAATGTGTGATTGGAATCATCATTCATCAAGAAAAATAAAGAAAAGTTGGATAACTTGTAAAAGGGGTAACCATAAAAACTTAGAAATTTTTCTAAGTTATGGAATAAAGTGCCTAGGGTACCAACTTTGGAGGATCATAACTCCTAAACCACAAGGCCATTTTTCCCCATTCAAAGCTAGATTTGTAGCCCTCATGGGCCTCTACAAAAGCTTCAACTACACCTCATTCCAATTCCCCATGGATTTTGAGTTATGGAATGATCAAAATCACAAAAAGTGAAAATGTCACTTTTTTCCAACACTTAGTGAAATTTTCACTAAGTCAGAATCTGCCTTCACTTTTTTCCAAATGTAGGGCCATTTTTCACTTGGATCCAAAAAGTATCAAAACCAATTATGATCAAACAGTTGTTGTATCATATGAGGGATTTCCAAAATGGCCAAGAACTCCATCAAAGTCCACTTGAGCCATGAGATATGACAATGCCAATATGCCTAGCTGCAAACTGTCATGGCAAGGCAGATTTTGGAGTTTTGCTCGATTTGCTCAAATTTTGTAAAGGGCAAGCAACTATATCCATCTGAACACCTCAAGCGGGACCAAGGAGGAACCAACTCTGATCCCAAGCCTCATAAGTCTTTGGAACCAAAAATAGCATGCCAAACCTAGAAATGCCTAAAAGAGGGACAATACTCCAATTTTGGATTGGAGCATTCAATGCATACACCAAGGTGGCATGGACTGAGCCATTTCCAACTGAATTCATTCAAGACTTATCCAAGACCAAGGGAACCAGCAGCCTGTGCCCTAAGCTCTAGTCAATGGCTAGAGGAGACTTGGATTCTCATTGCTCAACATTGGCCAAACCTATACAGCAGTTGCCATTCACTATTCCTTGCAAAAAAAACTTGTTCTACTATAAATAAAGCTCATTTGTGATCAGTTTGAGTACACCAAAGCCATCAAACAGATGTTTTCCTCAAAATCTCCTTCTTCACTCCAAAATTGCCTTCCAAAGCAAGTCACTATCGGGTTTTGGGTTTGAGAGCTATTCCAACCAAACCAATCACACAAACACCTCATAAACATCATGTTGAAGTGATCCAAAAACTCACATAACATCTGGAACATCAAAATCACAAAATCACCAGCCAACTGCTTAAGCCTTTGACAGTTTGCAGTTGAGGTGCCAAATCAAGTTCCAGCTCAAATCAATCCACTCCAAGCACCCAGACACACTCCATAGCACCTAGGGAAGTTGTTCATATCCTTGTAACCAAGATGTAACACATCTAACACAAAACACGATCACCAGCTGCAAGAGGTAAGCATGAGCTCTTCTAACTCTATGATCCATGCATTTTTTGCTGCACAATAATTTGGCCATATGTTCATAATCATGCATGAAGCGTTTTCCCTCAATCAATTGCATTGTTTGAATCGTGTATGGAATTTCTGAACCTTCATGCAAATTTTAGGGTTCTTGAGGTTTCTCTTTGATATCTTATTCCATGTTTAAAATAAATGAAATTAAAGACCATAAACATGATCGTGAGGTTGAAACAAGTAGATTGATATATAGATTGCATGATATAATCAAGTATTCAGTGAGATTGGATAGAAAATGCAAATCTGCAGAAACAGAGGGTGGCGCGTGTTCTTGCCCTTGTTCTTGGCGCCTTTTTTTGAAAATTTGAATATTTGAATTTTGTGATTTTATTTAATTGATTCAAAAATTAATTTCTCTCTGAGTTTTAATGATTTTGAGTTGATTCTTTTTTTAATAATTCACAAAAATATTAAAATATTTTATTTTCCCAAAAAATCCCAAAAATATTATTTATTTTATATACCTGATATTTTTGTAAAGAATTAATATTTTAATTGTTTTTGACATTTTAAATATTTTCTCCCTCTCGATTTTTTCAAATTTTAGTGATTTCCAAACATTTTGTGGATCAAAACCTAATTTTTCAAACATTAATCCAAGATCACAATTTGTTTTCCACGTGTTTAACAATTTTGATCATTTTAATTGAATTTTTATTCAATTAAAATACATTTTGAAAACAAATTAGGGTTTTTGATTAATTAAACCCTCATCAAACTTTTTCAAACTCTTTGGGCCTCTTGGTAGAGTGTAAGACCCAACCTTTGTAAATACAAACCTTTATGGGCCTCAGTGTGTTGTATAAGTCCCGATACCGTCAAAAAGTTTGACACGATCGTCGCCTTTTTCACAAAAATCATTGGGCTTCTCCTTGAGTCATAAGACCCATCTTTAAACCCTTTGGGCCTATAATAGAGTGTAAGACCTAATCCTCTTTTAAACAAAACAATTTTGGGCCTCAGATATTGTATAAGTCCCTCTGCGTTAAAAGAAAATCTCTGCGAGATCGCCAGTTCAAAAATCAAACCCTTTGGGCCTACCTTCGTGTTATAAGCCCCATTCTTTAAAAATCATTGTGCCTCTAGTAGAGTGTAAGACCCAACCCTTTTTTAAAACCAAAATAATTTGGGCCTCAGTGTATTGTATAAGTCCCGATACCATCAAAAAGTTCGGCGCGATCGTCACCTTTTAAAACAAAACCTTGGGCCTCTCCTTGAGCTGTAAGCCCCACCACTTGTATAAAAATAAACCTTTGGGCCTCTTGAGAGAGTGTAAGACCCATCCATTTGTACAGAAAACCTTTTTTGGGCCTCAGTCACTTGTATAAGTCCCTGTATAATGTACAAAACAACAGTGCGATCACTGATAAAACCTTGGGCCTCTCCTTGAGCTGTAAGCCCCAAACAATCTTTTCAAAGCACTTTCTCCTTTGATTATGAATATAATATTGTTATCAAAGCTTTCTTTGTTGAACAACTAACCAAACCGCATGGAAGCTCTACAACCGAGTAAGTGTTTACCCGCTTTCTTTATCCGCTTTCATATATATATATATATATATAACTGTATTGTAGGGCTGCTCACTGTAACTCTTCTTTCACAAACTTTTATATACTTGTCAAATATCAACCGTGTAATACTAGTATAGTTATTTAGAGTTTTCCCCGGCAACTACGTCTAGCACTAGGTAAAGCCCTGTTGGTCACTCTTAAATACAAACAAAACTAGATTCCCATAGGATTACGAGACACAGTCTTCCCTCCTTTTGGGGTTAAACAATATGGAGACGTGAAAGGCAGCATTCTCAGTGAACCTTTTCTCAGACTGTCACCCTTAGACATTGTCAAAGAGACTCTACTCCCCAGAGGTGATCTTTTCTCCGTGAATGACATCTCTTGAGTTTCTTCCAAATTCTCGGACTTTCCTGGCTTGATCTATTCTTAGTGAATGGCATGTCTTGAACTTCTCGGGGTTTGGCGACCCACAGGCTTCTTAAAAGCATCCCCGCCTCCTCTTGGGCGTTATACAATGACTCTTCAGCTTCTTAAAAGTTCTCATGCTTTCTCTTGGGCTTAGTACAAGGACCCAGAGACCTCTACAGGTATAGGAACAGAACCTAGTCATCAATTTGCTAGAGCTGTCTTTCTGAGTCAAGTGTTAGACCAGTTAATGGGTTGACTGTTATACCTCAAATTTTGACCACTAAGATTTCCCATCATTGGGTAAATCCTCATCACAATATGGATGGACCATCATACCTTATCAGTCTCCCCAAAGATGGGTGAGCATCCACTACAATCAAATTTAGGGTTTCAGGCCGTCTCAGAGTTCTTAGACAAAGGATCAATCAAGGAATGACATGATCTTCAACTTGTCTAACCTCTCAAACATCCACAAAGGATCAAGGGTACTCCCACTTCAAGGATTAAGCACAAAGCTGCAACATTCTAAGTGGATTAAGCCTCAAGATCACCAGTGTCACCAAAATTAGGGTTTTGTCGACCAGGGGCTCCAGATGGAAATTTTCCTCTGGGCATGAGCCAATGATTCAAAGCATAACCTATGATGCTCCATGGAACCTCATGGACCCAATCCTCAAGTCAATTTAGCCTCGCAGTGTAGCACCCCAAAATTTGCCCTACCTTTTTATGGCTTATGTTTCCTTTTCACTTGCATCATTAGGTCATAACTCATAATCATATCATTGCATTGGTCTTCTAAGACATGGTATCGAAAAGGTTTTCTTATTATCAGTGTTTGCCCTATTCAGGGGTGATTCAGCAGGTCATCAGTGTACATCAAGAGCCTAGTTTTTTTCCTATTTCAAAGGATTCATCAGAGGCGTTGGGTCAGGTTTTCTTGGGTGTGAATCAGGGTTTGGTTCCTTCTCTGTTCAGGACATTTCTTTCAGCAGTGTGCATTCAAGGTGAATCAAAGTTCCTTATTCATGGTTGAGTTTGAGGACAGTCATCAGTTGAAGATCAAGTGATTAGGGTTTCAGGTTGAGGAAATCAATCGTGTGGGCTACTTGGAATTCAAATTTATACCATAAACCTATTATTCATTCCCAATTTTCTTAATCCATTTTTTAATATCCATTTTCACTTCACATTACAAATATTCCTTATCCATTTGTAATCCATTTGTTGTACCCCAAATTTTACCCTAATCTTTTTGCTAGATGCTATGTGATTTTATTTTCTCTGTTTTATCTTAAATTTCTCCTTATCTATTTTTGCCTTGATTTAATTAGCATCTTATTTTATTTATCCTATCTTGATTTAATTTTAACATGTTCTTGTGTTTATATTTTAATTGATTAGTAGCTTAATTAGTTAATTTAGTTGATGATATAATTTTAGCCTAATTTGTTTGATTTTGAATTAATTACCTTTTTATTATTTTGATTACGTCTATTCAAATTACCCTAATTTTAATTTCAAGATAATTTATTAATTGAAATTGAGCTAGATTTTATTAGAAATTAATTTAATTATCATTAGTGTTCTTTTAAAAATAAATAATATTAAACTTTAATTTAAATGTGTTAAGTTAAATGCCATTTAAGTGTGATTAAGGGAAACAATACATGTTTTTTTTTTTCATTTGGTCTTGTTGAATTTATGAAGATTTTTGATTGGAGAATGAATAAAACCATTGGCCAATCAGAATGCTTTATTTTCTTTTGACTTTTCAACGTTTGTTTTGGACCAATGGGAGCATGGCACGAGTCTTTGGAATAGTTTCCTTCTTCCTCTCTTCGTCTCGTTTCCAACTTTTGCAGAGAAACCAATTTTCTCAACCCTTTGCAAATTCAATTTTGAATTCGTTCCATCAAATCGTGGCGCCATAATTCAATCCCATCTCGCCCTAATATTGCCTCATTTGCTTCATGAAATTTCATTGGCACAAAGCAAGGATTCAACCTTCCGTTCTAGTCATTGTCTGTACCGTCTGCTAGAAGAGCAGAGCAATGTTACTCTCAATTTCCCAAAGGACGCACACATAGGCTGATAGCGAAGAAAGATGGGGAGATGCTTTCCATTTCTACCTTGCAAGTCAGAAAGAGGGAGCGTCTGTCCCTTGAAGCAATTCAATTTCAAAACCCTAGCCACCAAGTTTAGATCCATGGATGAGTTCAACCCAGCCCATATCTCAGCCTATATAAGGAGGATTAGTTTTAACGCAAACCATCAAGAATTTTCTCAAAAAACACCTAAATATTTCAAGTCTTGAGCAAGCTGAGTGAGCGACTTTTTGAGTGGCTGTGGAAATAGTCTGCATACTCAAAACTTTGGCAAAGCTTCGTCTGGTATCACCCTCTTCTCATTTTCTATTAATCATGTTCATTTAGTAGCATTTCTGTCATAATCAGTTACTACTTCTTGTATTTGAATCCTACTTATAATGTTCCTTGTGTTGGTTATCTGCTCATAATTAGATGTTTCTATCCCTGAACATAATGTGCATATGTTTTCTTATACCAATGTTATGAGATTGTGGTTTTTCTACTCATTAGAGATGTAGATGTCACTTTGGCTTGTTATTGTCTTATTCCACATCTTTCACTATTGTGTTTGGTTAGCGAATCTACCCTTATAAGATGTTTCATATAGAGGGTCACTCTGCTGATTCATTTTTGATGATGATTGAGGAAAGTAACTTTACTATGTTTTCTATTTGTGCAGTGTCTAAGCTAAAATGGTCATCCTTGTAAATTTGCTTAGCATGAAATCTATGTATTTGATTCCTTTGTTTCACGACTGTCTTTTACTACTAACTTTTTGATGAAACCTTTGGAGTGAACTTGGTTTACAAATTTGTTTTGATGAAATGATCACACTCTTCTGCAGTTTTCTTATGGTATACACTAGTTGGTGATGGACTGCTAACTGATATATCTATACTTGTTAAAAATTTTGCACTTATTTGGCATGCTCCATATTTGAACTTGTTCATGATTGACTAGCTTTGGTTGTATTCATTAATCATTTGATGTTAACTATGTACCTCTGTTAAACTCATGAATTCTATGCCTGTTTTGTGTAAAGTTCTCATTTTGTATGGTTATAAACTTTATGCACTGATCATTTTTCATGTGGTTACCTTGTTTGTCATAATGCAAGTTTGCCTTTTTATGTGTTTAACCATAGTTAATGTATATGCACTTTCCATGCTAGCAGTTGATCACAACTCTGTTATACCTTACTTTTATGTCATATTAACTGTTTTGTCAAGCTATATGGAAGTCAGTTGAGTGTGTGAGTGGTCTTTCATCCAAGCCTATTAATGCATGACCTGACTTGCCTGATTTAATCTTGCTATTAGGATGATATCATTTGATTAATTTTGTCTGGTTTTGTGTTTGTAACATGTCCATTGCTATCTTAAGTGTGCATACCAATCTTATCATTCTGTTCTATCATAAAGTTTTGATTTCAATCCAACTGTTTCATCCTAATTTTGAACTGGTAAAGGGACAGTATGTCTATTAGTCATTATGCCATGAAGTGTTAGATGTTGAGATCATGCTAGCCAAGTTTGTAGAAGCTTCATCATGATTCATATGTGTATCTGCATATAAAGTTTAAACATGAAATCGTGGTTTTAATATGCCTATGTATTGTAATTCCTTGACTGTCTTTTTGAATCAGTTTTGTTTTTTTAATCATGCCCTGTGATAGTTCAAGTCTTTTTATATACCCTCTATGCCATTCACAATTCTGATACACTTTGTTGGGTGTGTGTGTTTTTCAAGCATCAATACTTGACTCATTCTGGCTGGTCTTATTTTGCTATTTTGTTACTGTATGTTTGTGGAATGTTTACTCGAATGATCTTGCTTTGCTTTTTGTATGGTAACATATTCTTTATCATTTCAGCATGAATGCAAATATTGTCACTTTGCCCTATCATAATTTGTCTTATCTCATTTTGAATCCATAGTATTTCTTCATCTCTATGTGCTATCAACTCTTATACCATGGAATGTTGAATATTGACCTCATGCTTGTCAAACCTCATTAAATATTTATGTACATGAGATGCTACACCTCAGCTGTTGGTTAACCTCACACTATTCATGATGATATGTTCTTGCCCTGCCTTGTAATTCCTACCTGTCGTGCTCTGCATCATATATCTGTTTTTGCATCCTGCATGTATCAGTACAAATAATGCCCCTGCCTGCCATCAATTTTACCCTATATGTGCCTTGAATGGTTTGAATGCCTAGCATGCCTTTATGTGTGTCCACTATTTTTTGTTTTATCCAATTATACTAATGATACACAATTATACACATAAGTTATTTTCCTGAACTTCTTGGTGTGTGGACACCATGAGATTTGGACTAGCCGTGAGCCTTGGTAATAGACATAGGGCAGGATCAGGTTTTGTATGATTAGGACCATTTGCTTTCACTATGAACTAATGTGTTTGACTTGTTCTCTCATGTGTGCCATGCTAAATCTTAAAACCAGTTGGAATAGAAGTTTTGACTTGAGTTTCAGCATGATCTTAACTTTGGTTTAAATACTCTTAATTGTTGAAATCACATGTGTAATAGCCATGTTGCATTCTTGAAATCATGTTGTATGCCATGCCATGTGCCAGTTGCTATTTTTGAATTCATGTTGTATTCTTGCCACTTCCAATGATTGATATAATGATGTTGGATCTGCCTACTGTTTCCAATCCTTTTCATTTGTTGCGTCTGCTTTGAATGAAACCATCATCCAGTTCAGTTTGGCCTGTATATGTTTAAGTGAAATGCTTGACTTTGTATGCTTTGATGTTATGCTATCTGCTGCTACTGTTATCCTTAAAGGCCTTATCATCATGTTTTGTTGCTTTTCTCATAAAATCGTTTGTTGATCATGGTTGATAACCTTGCGTATTATATCTCTAAGTCTTGTGTACCAGTTGGTTGCTTCCTTTTCACTTGGCCTTGTTGGTAATGTAGCGCTGAGTTTCAATATGGCTGCTTGGATTGTTTAAATTGAATTTTTATTTATTTATTTTGAATATATGTGCATGATATGGGTTACATATTTATCAAATCATAATTGTTACTGGACGTATTCCTGCCCCAACGGATGGACTTGTGTTTGTGTTACTATTCCTCATTGCCATGCCTATAAGGACTGGGGTTCAATCCCTGCCCAGTCCTTTTGTTTTTTTTTTCCTCTGATATTCGCTTCTTTAAAATATATATGCACATTTACACTTCCTAAGCACCATATGCGCGCAGCCCAGCTGGCCTAGGTTTTGGGTTGCTGAAGCTAAGGGCATGGGTTCAAACCCTTCATGGGACACTTTCCCCTTTTTAGTTAATTTTTTTTTATCTCACCATTTTCCCTTATCTCAAGTTTATTAAAAATGCAAAAAAAAGTTATTTATTTTTTTTTAGAATTTTAGTTTTATTCTAAAACTCCAAAATATTTATTTATTTAGTAATTTATTTTATTTTCCTAAATAATTATTGAAATTGATTTATTATTAACGTGAGTTTCCACTTTCTTGATTAATTTGATGAACCTTTTTTTTAGGGCCTTATTGATGTTTTAATGTTGAATTCGTTCATTAATTTATCTTATTATTTGAATGTTGATATCACCTTAATTAATCCTTTATTCATGATTATGTGATTTGTGATGTATCTTTCAAGTGTTCTTTTGGTTTGCTTGTGTCTAACTGATATCTTGATACTTATCTCATGTCTATACATCATGTGTCATATTGCCATCTTCATGTTCATTGTTGTATTCATTATTTTTATCTTATGACACATGTTTCTTCTTTTTTTTCTTTCATTATTTTTTTCCCCTATTCCGAAGGAAGGTTAAACATGTTGGCTCTTAAAGTCATAGCCCCCCCCCATCTTAACTTAAGTAACCTTTTAGGTTGAAACCTCAATTTCTTGGCCTCATCAGAGCCATAGAAGTTACAACTAGCTTTAGGAGAGAGTTCCTCAGCTCTTCGTGATATTCATCATAATGAATTTATCACTTCTCCCGCTAACTAACCTTTAGCAAAGAACCTTTAGCAAACATAAGATAACATTAACAAGAGGCTCCCTTAGAGTACTACAGACGTTTAGGGTGCTAATACCTTCCCTAGGCGTAACCAACCCCCGAACCTTAGATCTTTCCCTTTAGGTTTTTCTAACGATCTTGAACCTTTCCTTTGGATAAATCAAAGTCGGTTGTAAAAGAAAAATGATGCAAATTAATTAATAATTTGTTATCCGATTTTCACCGCAACAGAAATGGCGACTTCACTGGGGACGTTAGACCTATTGCTGGTCCTTTCCTAGGAGGGTTAAGCCTATCTTGTTTTTATGTTATTTATGATTGCTTATTTACTCGTATGTGTTTATGTATGTCATATCTGCTTGCATATCTGTTATATGTTTTGATTATCCTGTTTGATTTGGGTTGATACCTTTGAATGAGATGAATCCTATACCCGGATTTCGAGTGCACTTATGATAGGACGATGGTATATTTAAGGGGGCTTTGAAGGAGTCGATTCCTGAAAAAGTTAACTTGAGACACCATCACTCAGCTTAGGCCTTCTTGAGAGTTTAGTCATGCTGAACGATCCTTTTCGTGAAAGCGTGCTACTCTCAATGTATGTGCCATTGAGGCTGAGAACCGTAGTTTCCAAACCCCACTTAAGCCTTTTAGATGTAGTGCGGTGACCATGATGGAGTCTATTTCTGAATTGGTTGTCACGCGATACTACACTCAGACGAGGTTCTCTTGAGAATTTTGTTGATCACCAAGTCATCTGGGAAGTTGAAAAAATCCGAAAGATGGATCATGGACTCTGGGAACCCATTAGAACCTTGATCGGCAGGTGAAAACCATAGTACATACCAATGGGTGGGTGAACCTTGGCTCCATACCCTTAACCCAAACCTTTATGTGCTTGTATTTGTATATGTTTGTGTTTGTTGCATCCATATAGAATGACCATATGCATATCAGTTTCATGGAACTCAGACTTCTTTTTTTAAATGTCACAGAGATATCATGGATGAATTAAGAAGGAAAACAGTGAAATACACTTTCAAGAACCCTAAGTTGGATGACCTAAGGAGACTGGGAGATTTGCTAACAGACCCCGAAGGATTCAAAGACAGATATGGAAATTTATGGATATTATTGACAAAAAGAGTTGATGAAGGACTCCTTTCGACCTTGCTTCTGTTCTATGATCCAAAGTATCATTGTTTCACCTTTCCCGACTATCAACTCTTACCTACGCTCGAAGAATATTCTCAGATAGTTGGTTTACCCGTCAAAGATGATTCTCCGTTTCCTATCTTTAACAGAGACCCAAAAGAGGAAAAAATAGCTAAAGAGACTCATTTGGAATTAATTGACATCAAGAACAACTTAATCTCCAAGGGAGGAATTTTTGGGTTGACTGCTAAGTTCCTGTTTGAAGAAGCCCATTACTTTACTAAACATTCCAACAAAGTCGCCTTTGAAGCAGTTTTTGCTTTACTCATCTATGGACTCTTTCTGTTCCCAAACTTTGACAACTTTGTGGATTTAAATGCAATCAAGATTTTCCTAAAGCAGAATCCTGTACCGACCTTGCTTGCTGAAGCCTACCACTCAGTCCATACAAGAAATGCCCATGGTAATGGACAGATTACTTGTTGCATTCCTGTGTTATATAGATGGTTCGTCTCACACTTACCAAAGAAAGGCGTATTTTGGGACCCTAAGAAATGATAGTGGTCTAAGAAGATTATGGCCCTTTCTCATGCAGACATTGACTGGTACAATCAGGTGTAAGACAAAATCTCAATAACAGACAGTTGTGGCCTATATAACAATGTGCCTCTTCTTGGCATCAGAGGAGGAATCAGTTACAATCCAGTGTTGGCACGCCGTCAATTAGGCTACCCTATGAAGGATAAACCCTTAAACATTCATGTAGAGGGAATTTATTTTGAGGATTATGATAAGAATGAAGAACAAAGGGATTTAATCTTGAAAGCCTGTGATAGCAAGTGCAAAAGAGAAAGGAGCTTCTTGGGGAAACCTAATTGTGTCTCTTTGGAGCCATATCTTCAGTGGGTCCGCAAGAGAGCCATTGAATTAAAAATTCCATACAAGAAGGAGGAACTAATTCCCATGAAAGAAGAACTTATTCTGTACTTTATGTCAAAGGAAGAAGAGTTAGAGATATCATTGAGACAGACCCAGCGGTCTAAGGAAGCATGGAAACTCAAGTATCAGGTGGTTGTTGAGGAGAACTTTGAACTTCGAAAACAACTACGCACCAAGGATGAAGAATTGACCTCTTACAAGAGAAGGAAGGTCCAAGAAGGCCCAGGCTCTTCTACTGTTCAGCCCACAGCTTGGAAAACGATCGTCGACAACCTTGTTGCAGAAAGAGATCAGATGGAGGAAGAAAACAAAAGACTCAAGCTACGACTCTTGGGAGAATCTCCTTAGGACTTTCTAGCTTTTATTTGGCTTTATATTTAGGACTCTTTGAAAGTGTATCGACTATTGTAGTTCACTTTTATTTAATGAAAATGAGGTCTTTGATATCTCTCGATATTTCGCAAACGTCTGAATTCCATAAAACTTTGCATTGCATCCGCATTCTTTTTGCTAACTATCAAGAAACTAATGATATTATTGCAGACTTTGTTGATATGGAATCTAAGAAGCAGGTTTGGCCTTATTACTTCGAGCTCCCGGAACTTCAACAACTGATCTGGATGTGCGACAGGATCGAGGATCCTTCAGACTTTGCTGACAAATATGGAAATCTCTCACAACTACTAAGGGTTCCAGTGACTGAGGGACCATTGGAGGTGTTGGTGCAGTTGTATCACCCCAATTACCGATGCTTCCTATTCCCTGAGTTCCAATTGGTTCCAACCTTAGAAGAATTTTCTGCTATAATTGGGATTCCTGTCAAAGACACTCCAATTTTCTCCGGTTTAGAATCAATACCATCAGCTAGAGATATTGCAACGATTACCAGAATCAGATTTGCTGATATCCAAGAAAATTTAGTTGTTAAAGAAGGACGATTTGGACTATCTTCACTATTCTTGTTTGAGAAAGCAATGTACTTCAAGAATAGAGGGAAGGAGGAACTGTATGAGGCAACACTTGCCTTAATGATCTATGGACTGGTTTTGTTTCCAGGCGTGAAGCAGTTCGTTGATACTCAGGCAATACAAATTTTTAGAATCCATAACCCGGTACCTACCTTGTTGGCTGATATGTACCACGCGGTCCACACAAAATACAACAAAGGATGTGGAGAAATTGTGTGCTGTATACCTCTTTTCTATAAGTGGTTCACAACCTACTTGCCAAAAACCCCTGCTTTCTGGGAGGTAGAACATTGTCAAGTATGGATTGTGAAACTGATGAGTTTAAAGCACACAGATGTCAAACGGCATAGCCCAACGGAAGAAGGGATTGTCATAATTACCAGCTGCGGAGATTGCCCTAATGTACCCCTGCTGGGAAGAAACGGCTGTATCAACTACAATCCTGTGCTCGCCCATCAACAACTGGGTCATATGGGGAATGGACCCATAATCAAGGAAGATTTACACATGATGTATTATGGGGAAAGAGACGGCTATGAAATGAAAATGCTTCTTGAGCAAGCATGGTGTCAAATCAATAGGCAGTTGTGGAAGGCGGAGTGCACCGTCAATGAGGCGCATCTGGAATGGTCTCATGCGATAGCCAGTGTGATAAGGAGACCCTATTCCCGTCACAAGCCGCTCAGAACTAGACAAGGGCTGGAGGAAATATTGACAGGGTTGTTACTCGAGAAGAAAAGGATTAAAGGACGCATTGAAAAGCTGATGAGGGAGATGGATGAGGAAGGGGAAACATCCACCAGCGGGTCTAACTTCTAAAAAGCTTGTGTTGGTTCCCTATGTTGTTTTTTTCTTCTTTGTTGTTGTTATCTTTTCAGTTATGGGAATAACCCACTTTTGTACTAAGAGCATGAAGATACTCTGCTCCGAATGTAACGAATGCCAAACTTACTTAATGAAGAATTTTTGAAATATCATTGTCAAAAGCCTTGCAATTTTCTGTGTTTCTTGATAGATTAGCTTTGTATCTGCATATCATAACGCATCATTTTGCATTTTTCTAAACTGTCGAGGTACTAAATCTTGTTTTGCAGACTTTGTAGAAAATGGACGCTACTAAGAACATAAACTGGCCCGTCACTTTCCTGATCCCTAATGTTGAGCATTTGATAGAGATTGGAGGAAGAATTGAAGACCCGCCAAGCTTTATTAACAAGTATGGGGACCTGTTATCATTAATGAAGTTTCAAGTAAAAGAAGGACTGCTAGAAACCTTGGTACAGCGGTATCATCCAGTATACCGATGCTTCATCTTTCCAAATTTTCAGTTAGTTCCAACCATAGAAGAATATTCACATATGCTAGGACTAACCGTTCAGTATCATCCCCCATTTTTCGGTTTGGAAGAAGAATTCATTAATCAGGAGATTGCCTTAGGATTGGGGATCCAAAAGAGACACATCCGAGAAAACATGACCACCAGGGAAGGGTATCATGGACTACCTGCCCAATTTTTAATTGAGACAGCTCTCCACTTTCAGGAAAGTGGAAACTCTGCAATGTTTGAGTCAATGTTTGCTTTGCTGGTGTACGGGTTATTCCTATTTCCCAATGTCAAAGATTTTGTCGACATCCAAGCAATCAGAATCTTTATGGGTCAGAACCCTGTTCCCACTTTACTGGCTGACATGTACTTCTCGGTCACCATGCAGACTATGAGGAGTAAAGGTGTGATTGTTTGCTGTACTCCATTACTATACAAGTGGTTCACTTCATACCTACCCACGATGCCAATGTTTTAGGAAGTGAGTGACAATGCTCTTTGGGTCAAGAAACTAATGGAACTAAGGCATTCTGACATCAAGTGGTACGATACAGACCCTAAAGGAACCATAATATTCGTTAGTTGTGGAGACTATCCTAATGTGCCACTCATGGGTCGACTTGGTTGTATAAACTATAACCCCGTGCTCGCACATTGCCAGTTGGGCCATCCAATTGAAGAGGAGCCTAGACCAGAAGAAATGGAGCTGATGTACTATGGACACGGAGAAGGATTTGAAGAAAAACTCAAGATGAGGGAAGCATGGCTTTTCATTAATTATAAAAAATGGATCACCAATGGTCCTGTCAGTGAAACTCATCTGAAATGGGTACGAGGGATTTCACTCAGCATGAGAAAGCCCACTCCGCATTATGAGGCATCCACGAGTGCTGGACAAAGAAGGATGGAGTTATTGGGAGAGCTGACTTTGGAGAAAGCCAAGACCAAGCAACTTATCAAAGAAATCATGGAAGGGATCGGGGAAGGTGAAGGGTTGCCCTATTTTTCGTAGTTATAATCTATTGTTGTAATTCTATTTTTAAGTTGTATTTCTTTTAAATGTGATCCAAACGATGGTTGTAATATTTCTTTTCTGTAAGCACTTATCTTATTTTCAATGGAAAAGTTATGTTATTAGTAATCCTGTTATTTACACTGTTTGCAAACCCTTTTTAGTTCTTGATGGTTTAGCCTGCATGCGCATATCATTTGCATTTTCGCATGTGCATGTGCATTTCTTCCATGTCTCATTGTCGTTTTATCTTCTCCAGTTGTTGTTGTTACCGCCACCCTGAATTCCTCGCATCGTTACAATACCCGGGCATAGGCTCGAAGAAGAAGAATGTCGGTAGATTGCGAGAACTCGGACCAAGTCAACAACGAGCTTAATGAGCTAAAAGGTGGCATGGGGCAGATCATGGAAGCCTTGAATATTATACGAACAAAGATGGATACGCAGGCCACTGTGGTCTCGGAGGTCGCAGCTACAACAGTTGAACCACCTGTCATACCTGTTGAAGGCCCTACTTTGGGAATGCCACAAGACTTTATGAGAGTCACTGCTCCACAATCCACGCAACAAGCAGTGCCATTGTTTGATGGGAACCAGCAAGCTATTGCCACTTATGCCCCGCCAGCGGTACAAACCCATTTTCAACCCGTTTTTCAGAATCAACGTCACTTTGACCATCACGAGATGTCCATGGAAGAAGATGACAGTAATTAGAAATTAAGAGCCAATATGGAAATTATGCAAAGAAAGATGAAGGCCATAGAGGGAGACAATGTCTTCAGTTCCGACCTTAAGGATATGTGTCTGGTCACTGATCTAGTAATTCCACCAAAATTCAAGTTGCCAAGCTTTGAATTATACTCTGGTGCTACATGTCCTAAGGCACATTAGGTCATGTATCTTCGAAGAATGGCGGCATATATGGATAACGATAAGTTAATGATCCATTGTTTCCAGGACAGCCTAAAGGGCGCTGCCGCAAAGTGGTACTTAAGCTTAGACCAATCTCAGATTAAATGTTTCCAAGATGTTATGGACGTCTTCATAAAGCACTATAAGTATAACTTAGATTTAGCTCCTGATCGTAGACAGCTGTTGACCATGACTCAGAAGAACACTGAGTCATTCAAAGAATATGCTCAAAGGTAGAGAGAGATTGCATCACAGGTCGAACCACCATTGACTGAGAAGGAATTAGCTAATTGGTTTGTAGACACTTTAAAGCCCGAATTCTATGAGAAATGATTAGTAACATCGGTGCCAATTTTTCTGATATCATCGTAATTGGCATGAAAGTGGAGGCAGGTCTGAAAAGTGGAAAGGTAGCCAGTTCACCTAACAGTTCCACTAGCGCTAGTGTCAAGAAGTCTCCAGGTAATTTTCATAAGAAGGAAGGCGAGACTAATGCTGTTATGACAGGGAAGAGGCAGAATCCTAAAAGATCTCTATTCCAACCACAACCAAGTCCTAGTTTTCCTCAACAGCCGGTTTACCCTATGCAGTTCGCACAACAACCATACGTGGCGTCTGTTATGCCCACTTTTAATCACCAGATAATGTAACAAGTTCCTGTTTCCCAGCCACATAACCAGCAACAGTGGCCGAAGAATCAAAATCAGAACTACCAACAGCAACGACGGCCAGCGCCACAGCAAAATACCCTTCCAAGAAGACAGGCGGTAACACTAAATTTTCCACCCATACCGATGACGTATACGGCATTGTATCCTTTGCTGGTGGAGCAAGGATTAATTGTTACTAGGCCTTTGGGGTCACCATCTGAAAAATCTATGCAGTACTTCAACCCTAATGCAACATGTGCTTTCCATCAAGGGGGAGTGGGCCATGATTTAGAAGGGTGTTTGGCATTAAAGAATCTGGTGAAAAGTTTGATAGAGAAGAATATTCTGTCTTTTGCTAATAGCCAGCCAAATGTGAAGAGTAATCCCTTACCAACTCATGGGTCAACTAATGCTGTCGAGGACGAGAATGATGAAGTATTGATCTCAGATGCAGTAAAGATTAAAACTCCTTTGAGAACGTTTCATGGTAAGCTATTCAGTGCCGGATTGGTCAAAATTTGCCATGATGGTTGTGGAGAATGTGATGGTAGTAGTGAAGGGTGTCAGTTGGTTCAAGATGATATTCAGCGACCGATCGATGAAGGTTTTTTACAAGTTTTCAAAAAAGAAAGCAGAGTAGCAGTAATTGAACCAGTGTTCTATTTACCAAAACAAGTGCCAGTATTTGAGGAAGAAGAATACATGTCAGTAGTCCCTGTGTTCAATAATCCAGGGGCAAGTACCTTAAGTCCGGTGTTTAAACAGTCAGTTCCAAGAATCAACAAGTCTGAAGTTGTTTCCCCTGTTAATCACGACAGGCAAAATAATTTCCCAAGACCAGTCCCGTTCAGGTTCAGAGGAACCAAAGCATTACCATTTATCTACGAAGACGTTACAGGTGGTAAGAAAAAGGAGGAAATGATCCCAAGGAAAGAGGTGGGGGTCGTTATAGAAGAACCAGTCCCAAGGAAAGAGGTGGGGGATGATGAGAAAAATGTGTCCAATATAGTGGGGACAGGAAGAATGACGAGGAGTGGGAGGATTTATACCCCTATGAAAAAAGAAGTGTCTGGTAGAGAAGATGATGTGCGTATACCTACCAATGACAAAGGTAAAGAAGTGATTTCTAAGGAGGATGATGAGGAGTTTCTCAGGATAATAAAAAGAAGTGACTACAAGGTCGTGGATCAGCTTCACCAGACTCCGTCTAAAATTTCTATTTTATCCCTGTTGATTAATTCACCGATCCACCAATCAGCATTACAGAAAGTATTGGCTCAGGCTCATGTGGCCCAAGACATTACCGCCAGACAATTTGATCATGTTGTAGCTAACATTACTGCGTGCAATACGCTCAGCTTCAGTGATGAAGAACTGACCCAATCAGGTCAGAAACACAATCTTGCTCTGCATATATCAATGAAGTGTCAGGAGGACACGCTGGTTAGAGTTCTTGTAGACACAGGATCCTTTCTGAATGTCTTACCAAAGAGGGCCCTCGACAAGCTGGCATACAAAGGAGGGATCATGAGACCCACGTTGTTAATCGTCAAAGCTTTTGATGGTTCACGAAGATCCGTGATGGGGGAAATTGAACTGCCAGTTCTGATTGGACCCCAGGAATTCAATATTCTGTTTCAGGTTTTGGACATTAACCCTGCATATAACTACCTACTTGGAAGACCATGGATCCACGAGGCAGGTGCTGTAACTTCAACCTTACACCAGAAGATGAAATTTGTGGTTGACGACAAGCTGGTCATCGTCCATGGGGAAGAAGACTTGATGGTTAGTAACTTGTCATCCTTCCATTATATTGAGGCTGATGAGGATGCATTGTTAACCTCTTTTCAAGCCATGGAAATAGCTAACGCAGTTATGATTGACAATGAGAAGCCAGTGGTACCAGAATATCCATCTTTTGCTTCATATAAGAGCATCCAGTCTGGCCTTCAAGACGGCGTGCCCGGAGGTTGGGGCGAAGTGATTGAGGTTAAGAAGAGAATCCGACACCAAGGGTTGGGTTACAGACCAACTCTAGAAGAGGAGGCTGCTTCAGGTACAAGAGAAAGAAGAATGAAGATAAAGACTGTGCAAGAGACATTTATCAGAGATGGACATCAAGTCCATGCAATCATAGGAAGTACTGAAGAAGACGAAGACATTGATCGTTTGATTTTTCGCCAAGAAGGCGTATTAGGCAATTGGGAGTCTGTTGAGATTCCAACTTTGTACCCGGAACCAGAGTAACTTGTTTAGATTTGTTGTTTTCATCTCCCTAGTCTTGCCCAAGACTAGTGGATTGTTTTGTACGGGCCTCTATTTTCAAACTTTAAATCAATGAAATGACTCTTTTGCTAAAATGTTATTGCTTTACTTTATTGCATTCTGTTTCTTAAAAATGGCAATCTTTTCAAACAAAAGCATCTTCATCTTGCTTGTTCTTGAGTTGTTGTGCATTTTAATAACATAAGTCATTCTACCATGCAGAATGAATCATAAACCCATTGTATTCAATGACCTCGTTCTTACCATTGACTTCGATTCCCCTGTCTATCAAGCTGAGGAGGAGGAGGATTATGAGGTGCCCAAGGATCTAACAGATATATGTGACTACCAGTATACGAATCTCCAGCCTCATGAAGAGCAGGTGGATGTCATTAATTTTGGCACTGAGGATGAGAAGAAAGAAGTCAAGATTGGGGCATCACTGAAACCAGAAATCAGACAGCGGTTGATTTCGCTCCTTAAAGAGTATGTGGACTTATTCGCTTGGTCCTACCAAGACATGCCTGGTTTAAATACAGATATTGTGGTCCACAAGTTACCTCTCAAGCCTGAGTGTCCGCCAGTAAAACAAAAGCTTCGTAGAAGTCATCTCGACATGGCTCTCAAGATTCGAGATGAAGTTAAGAGACAGTTGGATGCCGGATTTCTGGCAGTTTCCAAGTACCTATAGTGGGTAGCTAATATTGTCCCTGTTATCAAGAAGAATGGAAAGGTACGAATGTGTGTGGACTACATGGATCTCAATAAAGCTAGTCCCAAGGATGATTTCCCTCTACCCCATATTGACACACTGGTAGATAACACGGCTCGTTTTGCCATGTTCTCATTTATGGATGGCTTCTCAGGCTACAATCAGATTAAAATGGATCCGACTGATATGGATAAAACCACTTTCATTACCCCATGGGGAACTTATTGCTACAAGGTTATGCCTTTTGGATTAAAGAACGCCGGGGCAACATACCAAAGGGCTATGGTGACTTTGTTTCACGATATGATCCACAAAGAGATAGAGGTGTACGTGGACGATATGATAGCCAAATCTCGAAATGAAGAGGAACATGTAGATCACTTGCTGAAATTGTTCAAGAGACTTCAGAAGTACCAGTTGAGGTTAAACCCTGCAAAATGTACCTTTGGAGTCAGGTCAGGGAAGTTATTGGGTTTCATTGTTAGCCAGAAGGGCATTGAAGTGGATCCGGATAAAGTACGAGCAATTCAAGAAATGCCAGCTCCTCAAACCGAGTCACAAGTCAGAGGATCTCTGGGCCGTTTGAATTATATCTCCAGGTTCATCTCCAACATGACTCCAATATGCGCTCCAATTTTCAAATTGCTCTGTAAGAATCAGCCAGTAGAATGGAATGCTGACTGTCAACAAGGTTTCGAGAAACTCAAAAGTTATCTCCAGGAACCTCCTATTCTAATTCCTCCGGTTCCCGAAAGACCTCTTTTTATGTATTTGACTGTTCTGGAGGAGTCTATGGGCTGTGTTTTGGGACAGCATGACGAGACTGGCCGAAAGGAGCATGCAATTTATTATCTGAGTAAGAAGTTTGCAGATAGTGAAAGTCGTTACTCATTACTTGAAAAGACTTGTTGCGCTCTGGCTTGGGCCGCCAAACGTCTAAGACAGTACCTGATTTGTCATACTACCTTGTTGATTTCCAAGATGGATCCGATAAAGTACATTTTTGAGAAACCCGCCCAAACAGGTAGACTTGCCCGTTGGCACATGATATTATCCAAATACGACATTCAGTATGTCACTCAAAAGGCCATTAAAGGAAGAATTCTTTCAGAATATCTTGCCGATCAACCAGTCGAAGACTATGAACCGCTCAAGTTTGATTTCTCTGACGAGGACATAATGGCAGTAAAAGAGTGTGAAGGGTCCAGCTCTGGAGAAAATCCCAGAGCTGAGTATAGGTGGAAGATGATGTTCGACGGTTTGTCCAATTTTAAGGGACATGGGGTAGGTGTTGTTATAATTAATCCTGAAGGTGGCTACACCCCTTTTACAGCCATGTTGGATTTTGGATGCACAAATAATATTGCTGAGTATGAAGCGTGCATTCTGGGTCTGGAAGCCGCAATTGATCTTGGAATCTATTTTCTTGAAGTCATGGGTGACTCTGCTCTAGTCATTTATCAAATCAGGGGCGAGTGGGAAACAAAAGATGAGAAGCTTGTCCCTTATCAGGCGTATGCTTTGGAGTTGATTAAATGTTTTGATGAGATAACATTTCATCACGTGCCACGTACTGAGAATCATGTGGCCGATGCTTTAGCAACACTGGCTTCAATGTGGCAAGTTAGATTCATCAATGAAGATCCAGTAATTAGTATCGAAAGGAGGACTGAGCCTGCTTACTGTCAGTCCATTGAAGAAGAATCTGACGGCAAAACTTGGTTCCATGATATTGTGAACTTTCTAAAGAATCAAGAATATCCAGCCAACACCTCCGTTCTTGATAAGAAGACTCTACGAAGACTATCAACCAAGTTCTTCATTAGCAATGGGGTACTATACAAAAGGAATCATGATATGGTTTTGCTACGATGTGTCGATAAAAAAGAAGCAGACTTGCTGATCCATGATATCCATGAAGGAGCTTTTGGCACCCATGCCAATGGACATGCCATGGTTAGGAAGATTTTGAGGGCTGGATACTACTGGTTGACCATGGAGACTGATTGCATCCAGTATGCTAGGAAATGCCATAACTGTCAGATTTATGCAGACAAAATGCATGTCCCTCCTACTCTATTGAATGTGCTACCATCGCCCTGGCCGTTCTCTATGTGGGGCATTGACATGATTGGGGCAATTGAACCTAAAGCGTCTAATGGACATCGATTCATTTTGGTGGCTATTGATTACTTCACTAAGTAGGTGGAAGCCGCTTCATACGCCAATGTGACTAAGCAAGTAGTTGCACACTTCATCAAGAACAACATCATTTGTCATTATGGGATCCCCAACAGGATCATAACTGACAACGGGACCAATCTGAACAACAAAACCATGAAAGAACTGTGCGACAACTTCAAAATTGAACACCATAACTCTTCGCCGTATCGTCCAAAGATGAACGGAGCGGTCGAAGCCGCGAACAAGAATATCAAGAAAATTCTCCAGAATATGGTCAAAACATACAAAGACTGGCACGAGATGTTGCCATATGCACTACATGGGTACAGAACATCAGTTAGAACTTCAACAGGGGCAACCCCCTTTTCTCTGGTATATGGGATGGATGTTGTCCTCCCCATAGAAGTTGAGATACCTTCTTTAAGGATATTGATGGAAACCGAACTGGATGAAGCAGAATGGGTTCAAGAAAGATATGATCAGTTGAATCTAATTGACGAGAAGCTCCTGACAGCCATGTGTCATGGTCAACTATACCAGAAGAAGATGAAAAGGGCATTTGATAAAAAGGTCCGCACTCGGGAATTCCGAGTAGGCAAGTTGGTACTTAAAAAGATTCTACCTTCACAAAGAGACGCCCGTGGAAAATGAGCACCCAATTATGAAGGACCATTTGTAGTTAAGACAGTCTTTTCAGGAGGGTCTTTGTTTCTTACAACTATGGATGGTGAACAGCTTGCGCACCCTGTGAAAGCAGATTCGGTACAGAAGTATTATGCTTGAAAGACATCTCACCTGTATCCAGGAATCCCCAGAAAAGTCAGCTATAGAGTTTTAGTCCATAGAGTTGGTCACTGGTCATTGAATACAATGTAACCTTACCAAGTTGCCATTTTGTTGCATTTGTAATATTTCATGGGACCCTGCTATTTGGCGAGTCACCATTTTTCAATGAACATCAGCTATTGAGCCATTTTCTTGCTTATTTTACTATCATCTTTATTCTGCAAAACTTTGTCATTTTTACTTGATTTTGAAAAACGGAAATGTCGCAATTTCTAAGAAAACACAAAATAAACTAAGTTTTACTCTGGAATTAAGACGCTTTGGAATTAAGTCGGTACAGGAAGAGTTAGTAGTGCAGTTTTTGGCATGGATCTGCCATCTCCATAGGAAAGAAGCTTGACTGGTTATCCTTGATGTTTGGGTTTCAGGGTGTTGGCTTGTGTTATCCTTTCTTCTTTCCTGTTTGCGTCGTTCGCGTCGTTTCTAGCATATAGCTAAGCATATGCATCATACCCTAGCATCTTCGCTCCTTGTGCTTTGTTTGTGGTCTTGTGTTGGTGTCTGTCTTTATCTCCCCAGTGAAATAAAGACATTCCCATCTTTGCTTCGTGTCGTGCTTGTTCGGTCTTAACCTTTGCGCGCCAGTTTGGAATCTTTAAACCTTTTGCCGTTCCCCAAGAAGTTTAACATTAAAGATTTTGTAAAACTGTTCTTGTTTGAATCGTGTCGAACTTGAACGTGGACTCTGTTTGTGTCAAGCATTGTCTTGTGTTTTAAAACTTGTTCTTGCTTGAATCATGTCAAACTTGAACTTGGACTTTGTTTGAATCGCGTCAAGCATCGTTTGTTTGTTTTAAAACTTGTTCTCGTTTGAATCGTGTCAAACCTGAACTTGGACTGTGTTCGAATCGTGTCAGACATTGCCTCGTGTTTTAAAACATGTTCTCGTCTGAATCGTGCCAGACTTGAACCTGGACTTTGTTTGAATCGTGTCAAGCATTGTCTTGTGCTTTAAAACATGTTCTTGTCTGAATCGTGTCAGAGTTGAACTTGGACTTTGTTTGAATCATGTCAAGCATCGTCTGCTTGTTTTAAAACTTGTTCTCGTTTGAATCGTGTCAAACTTGAACTTGAACTTTGCTTGAATCATGTCAAGCACTGTCTTCTTGTCTTAAAACTTATTCTTTGTTCGAATCGTGTCGGACATTGAACCCTTACCTTTAGTTTTTTTTGAAAACTTACTTTAAAGTTAAGCTTATTGGAACAAATTTCTTCGACCTTATAAGACTCCTGTCTGGTGCGCAGGGTTTGTTTCTGTTTCCTTGGCTTTTCTTGAAGATCCCATTTTAAACTCTTCAGCTTAGATCCCCAGGAAGTCTTTGCTTGGTGATCAGGTCTTCTTCCTGGTTTCATGCCCAGGAAGAAGGTGGGTTTGTTGTGCCCCCAGTAGTCTATCTCCCCGATTCTCCTTCCCAGTGGATATTGTTTGTGGTCTTGTCCCCAATTTTTTTCTTTGGAGTCTCCCCGGTGGGTCTCTTTCTTTGGTTATCCTGTATCCCCAGTGAGTTTTCTCATGGATACTAGCTTTCATCCTTCCCTAGTGAAGCTCTGTGATCTTTTTGCTTCCTGTTCGCCCCTTGGCGTCTTGTTGTGTCTGCATTTTCTTGCATCTCCTTGACATCATGTCTGTTGCATTGCATGTGTGTGCATCTGAGGGTAAAATTTTCGGTTATCTGTATTTAAATATCTTTCACTGTTGATTACATGAAGATTTTCATCTCTCATGTCATCAGGTGAAGATATTTAAATAGGGGCAACTGTTGTACCCCAAATTTTACCCTCATCTTTTTGCTAGATGCTATGTGATTTTATTTTCTCTGTTTTATCTTAAATTTCTCCTTATCTATTTTTGCCTTGATTTATTTAGCATCTTATTTTATTTATCCTATCTTGATTTAATTTTAACATGTTCTTGTGTTTATATTTTAATTGATTAGTAGCTTAATCAGTTAATTTAGTTGATGATATAATTTCAGCCTAATTTGTTTGATTTTTAATTAATTACATTTTTATTATTTTGATTAAGTCTATTCAAATTACCCTAATTTTAATTTCAAGATAATTTATTAATTGAAATTGAGCTAGATTTTATTAGCAATTAATTTAATTATCATTAGTGTTCTTTTAAAAATAAATAATATTAAACTTTAATTTAAATGTGTTAAGTTAAATGTCATTTAAGTGTGATTAAGGGAAACAATACGTGTTTTTTTTTTCTTTTAGTCTTGTTGAATTTATGAAGATTTTTTATTGGAGAATGAATAAAACCATTGGCCAATCAGAATGCTTTATTTTCTTTTGACTTTTCAACGTTTGTTTTGGACCAATGGGAGCATGGCACGAGTCTTTGGAATAGTTTCCTTCTTCCTCTCTTCGTCTCGTTTCCAACTTTTGCAGAGAAACCAATTTTCTCAACCCTTTGCAAATTCAATTTTGAATTCGTTCCATCAAATCGTGGCGCCATAATTCAATCCCATCTCGCCCTAATATTGCCTCATTTGCTTCATGAAATTTCATTGGCACAAAGCAAGGATTCAACCTTCCGTTCTAGTCATTATCTGTACCGTCTGCTAGAAGAGCAGAGCAATGTTACTTTCAATTTCCCAAAGGACGCACACATAGGCTGATAGCGAAGAAAGATGGGGAGATGCTTTCCATTTCTACCTTGCAAGTCAGAAGGAGGGAGTGTCTGTCCCTTGAAGCAATTCAATTTCAAAACCCTACCCACCAAGTTTGGATCCATGGATGAATTCAACCAGGCCCATATCCCAGCCTATATAAGGAGGATCAGTTTCAACGCAAACCATCAAGAATTTTCTCAAAAAACACCTAAATATTTCAAGTCTTGAGCAAGCTGAGTGAGCGACTTTTTGAGTGGCTGGGGAAATAGTCTGCATACTCAAAACTTTGGCAAAGCTTCGTCTGGTATCACCCTCTTCTCATTTTCTATTAATCATGTTCATTTAGTAGCATTTCTGTCATAATCATTTACTACTTCTTGTATTTGAATCCTACTTATAATGTTCCTTGTGTTGGTTATCTGCTCATAATTAGATGTTTCTATCCCTGAACATAATGTGCATATGTTTTCTTATACCAATGTTATGAGATTGTGGTTTTTCTGCTCATTAGAGATGTAGATGTCACTTTGGCTTGTTATTGTCTTATTCCACATCTTTCACTATTGTGTTTGGTTAGCGAATCTACCCTTATAAGATGTTTCATGTAGAGCGTCACTCTGCTGATTCATTTTTGATGATGATTGAGGAAAGTAACTTTACTATGTTTTCTATTTGTGCACTGTCTAAGCTAAAATGGTCATCCTTGTAAATTTGCTTAGCATGAAATCTATGTATTTGATTCCTTTGTTTCACGACTGTCTTTTACTACTAACTATTTGATGAAACCTTTGGAGTGAACTTGGTTTACAAATTTGTTTTGATGAAATGATCACACTCTTCTGCACTTTTCTTATGGTATACACTAGTTGGTGATGGACTGCTAACTGATATATCTATAATTGTTAAAAATTTTGCACTTATTTGGCATGCTCCATATTTGAACTTGTTCATGATTGACTAGCTTTGGTTGTATTCATTAATCATTTGATGTTAACTATGTACCTCTGTTAAACTCATGAATTCTATGCCTGTTTTGTGTAAAGTTCTCATTTTGTATGGTTATAAACTATATGCACTAATCATTTTTCATGTGGTTATCTTGTTTGTCATAATGCAAGTTTTCCTTTTTATGTGTTTAACCATAGTTAATGTATATGCACTTTCCATGCTAGCAGTTGATCACAACTCTGTTATACCTTACTTTTATGTCATATTAACTGTTTTGTCAAGCTATATGGAAGTCAGTTGAGTGTGTGTCTAGTCATTCATCCAAGCCTATTAATGCATGACCTGACTTGCCTGATTTAATCTTGCTATTAAGATGATATCATTTGATCAATTTTGTCTGGTTTTGTGTTTGTAACATGTCCATTGCTATTTTAAGTATGCATACCAATCTTATCATTTTGTTCTATCATAAAGTTTTGATTTTAATCCAACTGTTTCATCCTAATTTTGAACTGGTAAAGGGACAGTATGTCTATTAGTCATTATGCCATGAAGTGTTAGATGTTGAGATCATGCTAGCCAAGTTTGTAGAAGCTTCATCATGATTCATATGTGTATCTGCATCTAAAGTTTAAACATGAAATCGTGGTTTTAATATGCCTATGTATTGTAATTCCTTGACTATCTTTTTGAATTAGTTTTGTTTTTTTAATCATGCCCTGTGATAGTTCAAGTCTTTTTATACACCCTCTATGCCATTTACAATTCTGATACACTTTGTTGGGTGTGTGTGTTTTTCAAGCATCAATACTTGACTCATTCTGGCTGGTCTTATTTTGCTATTCTGTTACTGTATGTTTGTGGAATGTTTACTCGAATGATCTTGCTTTGCTTTTTGTACGGTAACATATTCTTTATCATTTCAGCATGAATGCAAATATTGTCACTTTGCCCTATCATAATTTGTCTTATCTCATTTTGAATCCATAGTATTTCTTCATCTCTATGTGCTATCAACTCTTATACCATGGAATGTTGAATATTGACCTCATGCTTGTCAAACCTCATTAAATATTTATGTACATGAGATGCTACACCTCAGCTGTTGGTTAACCTCACACTATTCATGATGATATGTTCTTGCCCTGCCTTGTAATTCCTACCTGTCGTGCTCTGCATCATATATCTGTTTTTGCATCCTGCATGTATCAGTACAAATAATGCCCCTGCCTGCCATCAATTTTACCCTATATGTGCCTTGAATGGTTTGAATGCCTAGCATGCCTTTATGTGTGTCCACTAATTTTTGTTTTAGCCAATTATACTAATGATACACAATTATACACATAAGTTATTTTCCTGAACTTCTTGGTGTGTGGACAGCATGAGATTTGGACTAGCCGTGAGCCTTGGTAATAGACATAGGGCAGGATCAGGTTTTGTATGATTAGGACCATTTGCTTTCACTATGAACTAATGTGTTTAACTTGTTCTCTCATGTGTGCCATGCTAAATCTTTAAACCAGTTGGAATAGAAGTTTTGACTTGAGTTTCAGCATGATCTTAACTTTGGTTTAAATACTCTTAATTGTTGAAATCACATGTGTAATAGCCATGTTGCATTCTTGAAATCATGTTGTATGCCATGCCATGTGCCATTTGCTATTTTTGAATTCATGTTGTATTCTTGCCACTTCCAATGATTGGTCTAATGATGTTGGATCTGCCTACTGTTTCCAATCCTTTTCATTTGCTGCGTCTGCTTTGAATGAAACCATCATCCAGTTCAGTTTGGCCTGTATATGTTTAATTGAAATGCTTGACTTTGTATGCTTTGATGTTATGCTATCTGCTGCTACTGTTATCCTTAAATGCCTTATCATCATGTTTTGTTGCTTTTCTCATAAAATTATTTGTTGATCATGGTTGATAACCTTGCGTATTATATCTCTAAGTCTTGTGTACCAGTTGGTTGCTTCCTTTTCACTTGGATTTGTTGGTAATGTAGCGTTGAGTTTCAATATGGCTGCTTGGATTGTTTAAATTCAATTGTTTTTTTTTATTTTGAATATATGTGCATGATATGGGTTATATATTTATCAAATCCTAATTTTTACTGGACGTATTCCCGCCCCAGCGGATGGACTTGTGTTTGTGTTACTATTCCTCATTGCCATGCCTATAAGGACTGGAGTTCGATCCTTGCCCAGTCCTTTTGTTTTTTTTCCTCTGATATTCGCTTCTTTAAAATATATATGCACATTTACACTTCCTAAGCACCATACGCGCGCAGCCCAGCTGGCCTAGGTTTTGGGTTGCTGAAGCTAAGGGCATGGGTTCAAACCCTTCATGGGACACTTTCTCCTTTTTAGTTAATTTTTTTTTATCTCACCATTTTCCCTTATCTCAAGTTTATTAAAAATGCAAAAAAAAGTTATTTTTTTTTTTTTAGAATTTTAGTTTTATTCTAAAACTCCAAAATATTTATTTATTTAGTAATTTATTTTCTTTTCCTAAATAATTATTGAAATTGATTTATTATTAACGTGAGTTTCCACTTTCTTGATTAATTTGATGAACCTTTTATTTAGGGCCTTATTGATGTTTTTATGTTTAATTCGTTTATTAATTTATCTTATTATTTGAATGTTGATATCACCTTAATTAATCCTTTATTCATGATTATGTGATTTGTGATGTATCTTTCAAGTGTTCTTTTGGTTTGCTTGTGTCTAACTGATATCTTGATACTTATCTCATGTCTATACATCATGTGTCATATTGGCATCTTCATGTTCATTGTTGTATTCATTATTTTTATCTTATGACAAATGTTTCTTCTTTTTTTTTCTTTCATTATTTTTTCCCCTATTCCAAAGGAAGGTTAAACATGTTGGCTCTTAAAGTCATAGCCCCCCCCCCCCCATCTTAACTTAAGTAACCTTTTAGGTTGAAACCTCAATTTCTTGGCCTCATCAGAGCCATAGAAGTTACAACTAGCTTTAGGAGAGAGTTACTCAACTCTTCGTGATATTCATCATAATGAATTTATCGCTTCTCCCGCTAACTAACCTTTAGCATAGAACCTTTAGCAAACATAAGATAACATTAACAAGAGGCTCCCGTAGAGTACTACGGACGTTTAGGGTGCTAATACCTTCCCTAGGCGTAACCAACCCCCGAACCTTAGATATTTCCCTTTAGGTTTTTCTAACGATCTTGAACCTTTCCTTTGGATAAATCAAAGTCGGTTGTAAAAGAAAAATGATGCAAATTAATTAATAATTTGTTATCCGATTTTCACCGCAACACCATTTATCCACTTTTTGATATCCACTTTCCTAATCATTTCCTTTTTAAACCTATATCCAATATCAATTTCAAAACCATATTCAAATATCCAAAACCACATTTTCTAGTCCATATCCATTTCTTTAAAAATAGACATCCTACCATATTTCCATTAATCCAAATTTTACTAAATTCATATTCATCCAAATTCTAAAATTACTTTCCATAAATCCATGCTTCCGTATCCATAATTCATTATGTCCATAACCAATTTTTAATTATCTTTTTTTTCTAACCAATTACTATAAAAAACTATATTTCCAAATCTATTGCCAAAAATATGCAGATGTATCCATGAAACTATGCTCATACAAGCCACGTTGTAACTTACTCTAAGCCTTGGGAGCCACCCAAGTTCACGCAAGCCACATCTAAGCTGTTGTTACAAACTGAGAAAAATTAATAACAGAAAAAAATTGATTGTTGCAGAAAAGTGCAAGGCAAAACTTCAACACTTCAGCCTCCTCATTCTCTTTTCATCTTCATCAACTCTGAAACTCTCATCATCTTCTTTCTCTACTACACCAATTTTAAGAGCAGTTCTCCAAATTCACTCATCTTCACCATTTCAAATCTGCAAGAACTTCACTCACCAAATTTCAACAAACCTGCATTAAAATTTAGTTCAACAACATTCTCAGAAGAAGAATCTGCAACAAAATTCAGTGCAACGAGAATACGCAAGAAGAACTCAACAGAAATTCAACGTATCAACAATTTGAGATTCGCAGCACGAAAAGAGAATTCGCAAATCAAAAGTAGAGTGAAGAAGGAAGCGATTACCTGTGGTTTTCTGTTCATATTCGCCGTTTCGAAGAAGCACCGGACTATCTCCGATCGGTAAGCTCTTCGAACCTCTTTGTTGTTTCATTTTTCTCTGCGAATCGGTAGATAGAAGATAAGCTTGCTTTGTGTTGTTGATTTCACTCCGCCATCACCGGCAACGAGCCGTGGCGTGGCGGAGTCCTTCGTTCGCATTTTAGAGAGAAGACGGTGTGGCGGAGTTTGTTTCCGTTAAACGTCGATGAAGGTGAGGAATACGCGATACGAAAGGAGAGAAGTGAGACGAGCAAGACAGAGGGAGGAATCGTCGGCGTGAAGGTTTCGTAACGACGCAATTTTCAGACGGATGTGATGTTGAAGAAAAGGACGACACGGCCAGAGAATTGAGGGAGAACAGTGTGTGAGCGAGGATGGCACCGGCGGTGTGGTTACGGCGAGTTCAGAGAGGATAGATTCATAAGGGCGTTGAGTTTGGAGAAGAGAGGATCATTGAGGAGGAAAGTGAGTGTGTCGACGGAGATGAAGAAGTTTCGGCGACGAATCCGTGAGAAGTAGAATGAAGATGATGGTGAAAGCGGCGTAGGGAGAAGAAGAAGAGGACCGAGTGTTGTTTCTGATGTAGGGTTGGTGTTAAACCTAGTTAATTTGGGCCGGGCTGAGCCCACTTTTTTTTCTTTTCGCACACCATATATTCACACCCGCACCCCCTGTTGGCTGGACAAGGTCGTTGGACCTGTAACCTCAGGCCCAAACGTCTGATCTTCTCTTCACACTCCCAGAACATTTCTTCTGCACCCCTGGCCTCCTTTTGATTTTACTTGGGCCTAAAAACCAGCCCATACGCCTGACTTCCTGTTTGCACCCCCCAGAATCTGCTGATTGCACCCTTATTTTAAGTTTTTAGTTTAGATTTTTGATTGTTGGTTTTATTTATTGTTTTAGCTAATTAATTTAGGATATTAGAATTTAGAACTTTAATTTAGGTTTTAATTTTAGAATTAGATTTTTTAATTTTAGAATTAATCTTTTAGGATTAGTTTTCTTTTGATTTAGTTTTAGAATTAGAAATCAACTTGAATTAATTTTAGGATTAATCTTAGTGTTAGTTTTAATTTTAGATTAACCTTTTTACTTAGAATTTAATTTTGCTTAATTAGCATTTTAATTTTTATGGATATTCTTGATTGATTTTAATCTTGATTAATTTCTGATTAATTCCTGATGTTCTCTCTGTACTTGAATTTCTCCTAACTTGGTTTCATATTGGTTTCTCTCTTTGTGATTGAGTTGTCTGGTGTTTACTTGTTGATTATCTCTGTATTCACATGCTCCCTTAAGGCTCCTAGTCTGACTTAATTTCTGATTAAGCTCGGAGTAGGATAGACATTAGGCTCTCAATGCAAGTATGCTAACATTAGGTAGAATTCCCTCCTAATCCTGACCTTAGGGCCGTTTTGCATGATAACTTGTAGGATTCAGTTTCCCCTTAGACTTTCCGTGAGTCCCGACTCTTTTCTCTCGCACCCTTGCGATTGAGATAGTTCCAATCCGTGGTCGTTATCACGAACTACAGATGCTCTGACTTCCTCTCTCTGGATAGATTGAGGATACGTAGGCACAAGATGGCGATGTCTTGGCGAGCACTCTTCTCTCGCACCCTTGCGACCGAGATTCTTGTCTCGCACCCTTGCGATCGAGACTCTTCTCTCGCACCCTTGCGACTGAGACCCTTCCACCCTTCTCTTTTTCCCGTAGTCGTGAACTACAGATGCTCTGATTCTCATTTTCGATGAGATACGTAGGAACGAGAATCCCTATCCTTGGCGAGCACACTAGCAACTAACTTCCCATTTTCTCTCGCACCCATGTGATCAAGATCAACCTGATAATCGAACCTTTTCTCTCGCCCTAGTGCGATCGAGACCTTTTCGACCCGTAGGTCGAACTACGACTACTTTGATTGCCTCTCTCTGGTTAGATTGAGGATACGTAGGCACGATACATGATGTCTTGGCGAGCAACCATCCCCCTTTAGTGCGTAGTCCTCCAAACTACGTTGACTCTGACTTTCCCATTGCATAAGGGAATACGTAGGCATAGGACGAGCGATTTCCTATTGAGTCATTTCTTTTTATTTTCTCCCCCGTTTCTTCGTTCTTTTCTGTTCCCGTTCTTTTCCCTTTCCAGTAGCAGCGGAGTTCCAGACGACGACACCCTTTGATCGAGACAACAAGCGTGGATCCCATCGAGTACGATGGACGCGTGGGGGTGCTAATACCTTCCCCTCGTGTAACCAACTCCCTTACCCGTTTCTCTTGGTCGCGAGACCATGTCTTTTCCCTTCCCTCGGCTTTATGCAGTGTTTCCTTTCCTTCTCTTAGGATAAATACACATTGCTGGCGACTCTGTTTCTGCGCCACTTTCGTGTTTGTACCTGGATGAAAATACCAGGAGCGACAACTGGCGACTCTGCTGGGGACTTTCCCATCCCTAAGCGAGTCAATCCTAGCACTTGTTTGTTTTCAATTTTAGGGTGTTTATCTGTTTACTTTACTCGCTTTATTTATGGCATTGTTGCATTTTTACTGTTTTATTGCATTTACATGCTTTTCATTTAGTGTTGTCATATATTATACTATGCTGGACTGTGCTGGATTTTTCTGTTTGGTGGGCAGGGTGTTCTGAGAGATAAGCCCACTACCCAGGCTTGAGCATACACATAGGATTTAGAGTGGATAGTCGATCGCTTGTATGGTGTTATCACGTTAAGTCTTCGCGAGATCCACAGCCAGACGAGGCCCATATAGGTGGTATCTGATACTGCATGTTATGCAGACCATTAGATATCCCTGTATGAGCTGTCGACTCTGGTGACCATTCCCGAGGACTCAGTAGAGGCACTCCTCCCGAGGGGAGATAATGGCAGACCAGAAATGGCAAACCCATTACGCTTCTCGATCCGAGGACCCGAAGTTGAGAACTTGCCATAGGATTACCTTATTTTTGGGGAATCAGTGGACGACCTCATTGTTAGGCGATAGTATTGTACCCCGAGGGATGAATATACTATTGCTTCTCAAATCGAGAATCCGAAACTGAGGAACCTTGGTTTTAGTACCCACATGTGAGAATGGGCGGGTGTTTACAGGTTTGCAGGTAACCGTAACCTTCATCCTACCCGGTATTTTGGTTTTCTTATCAGTGTGGACTCATCAGCCTTTTATTCGGATTATCCGGTATTCTGGTATTCTGGTATTCTCTTCAGAATAGACCTTCGAGCTTCGAGCTTATTCAGTCAGCAGCACAACCGTTATTCAGAATATGTGGAAGCTTTGATCCCATGTCTGCTGCATTCATATTGCATTAGCATCTTGCATCATTTTTGTATATCTTTCTCCGGCCAGATCAGTGAGCTCATCCATCCTTTGTCTGAACCGCAGTTTATTTCCCGACTTTCGTATTGGACTTGAATCAACCTTGGGAAGGATCATGAATACAGGGGAGCAGAATTAGTTTGTGACTAGGGCCGATGTTGAATTGATGTAGAGTCAGTTAGATCAACTTGTGGAAGCTGTGGCAGCCATGACAAGGGGAGATGCCAATGTTCATAGGACTTCAGTTACTGGGAATGTCATTCCACCTCTGATGAATAATGTTGCTCAAGCTCAGCCTGTGCGGATCCCTGTTGAGAATCAAGTCATACAAGAGCGTCCTATTGTCCGATATGGACAGTCTTCTTCTCTTGATGCTACAAATTATCAGAGCTTTGCATTCTTCGTGCCAGATTTCCGAGGGGTAGCTCCCAAGATGAAACCTAAGGATCCAAGGGCCTTCAGTTTGATGAAAGATGTCATGTGTTGGAAGAGAAGCTTGATGCCCTGATGAGGCGTGATACTCTAGATCTGAATGCTTCGAGCATGTGTTTGGTTCCTGGCCTTGTAATGCCTCCAAAATCCAAGATGCCAAGTTTTGAGAAGTACTAAGGGGATAGCTATCCGAAGCTACATTTGGTGATGTTCTGCAAAGGAATAACCTCACATGTTCGCAATGACAAGCTTATGATCCACTGTTTCCAAGACAGTCTGAGTGGGGCATCTTTGAGTTGGTATATGCAGTTAGAAAGTGGTTGCATCCAATCATGGATAGACCTAGCTAATGCCTTTGTGAAGCAATACAGTTATAATCTCGACATGGCTCCTAGCCGTCTGCAGTTGCAAGGTTTATCTCAAGCGGATAATGAATCATTAAGAGAGTATGCTCAGAGATGGAGAGAGTTAGCTGCTCGTGTTCAACCACCACTTTTGGATAGGGAATTGGTTGATATATTCAAGGGTACTTTGCAAGGACTATACTTTGATAAGTTGATTGGGGCATCAATATTCTCTGACATGGTAATAATTGGAGAGGCATTGAGTTCGGTATTAAGTGTGGAAAAATCCAAAGCGCCTCAAACTTCCCGGCTAGTGAAAGTGAATCAGTTGTCAGTTCTCAAGAGGAATGGGAGGAAGAAAGTAATTTCGTCCAAGAATCTCCTCTACCTCATCCTTAGTATTCAGATGTTTCAACTGTTCAGAGTCAGCAATCTTCTGGGTCTTCGTATCAGAGACATCCTCAAAATCAGCGGTCATACCGCCGTCAACCGCGTCAGCACGCCCGACAAAGGCCAAGGAAGCCAGAGAGGAATTTCACTCATTTTCCAATGTCGTATAGTCAGATGTTGCCGAATTTGATCAGAGGTGGATTGATAGTGCCGAAGGAATTGAAGCCAGTGCCTTTTCCTTATCCACCAAGTTTTGATGCCAACGCCCGTTGTGACTACCATGCTGGGGCAAATGGGCATTCAACTGAAGACTGTAAGGTGCTTAGGAGCAAGATTCAGACTCTTCTTGACTCCAATATGTTATCATTCATGCATCAGGGTATTCAGATCAATAATTCTCCTTCATCCAGTCAGGTGGGTTCATCAGTTCAGGTTATGGAAGAAGTCACCGAGAGCAGTTGTGCAGATAATTATCAGACTGACTTCGACGAGCAATTCTGAAGATGGCTAGTTTAGTAGCAAATCCAGATTGGAAAGCCCAGTTCCCCGGAGATGACTATCTTTTAGATCATGTCATTTCTTTGCATTTGTAGTTTCTTTTCTGTTAAAGTGCAAACTCATTTGTAAAACTTGTCTGTTTTTGACTGATAATGATAATGAAATGAATATGCATGTCTTGATTAAATCCATTTGTGTTCACTCATACCTTTTTATTGATATCCATCACTTGTTTAAGCAGGATCCGAGGGAGGATGATGAAATTCAAAGACGCAGAACTTCTGATTGTATGCTTTTGAATAAAACCCTGCTGATGATGTACAGGCATTGCTTCAATTCCTAAATACCGGAGATATAAGGAAGATAATCCCTTGTCAACCCCATTGAGCCTAGTAGTAGGAGTTTCTTTCTGAAAACGAGAAAACCCTCAATCATAACCTGGGGCAGGGTAGGTGTCAGTTAATTTGACCGAGCGTTCAAATTTCAAAAGGAGTGTCCCATTCGAGGATCAATTGCATTTATGGTTATCCCTCACCAACCGGAGAGTGAGGCAGTCACAACCCTTCTCAAACAAGTCAGACAAGCCAGTGCCACACGATTTGTTCAAAAAAAAAAAAAAAGGAAAAAAGAATCAAAAGAAAAAAAAAGAAAGCCCGCTAAGTCGAAAACTTAAAAACAAGTGACCTAGGCAAAAGTAAGGGCATCCCGCTGGACTTCAAAGTAGAAAAATTCAAAAGAATCAGTCCAGGAAAAATCAGGGAAAAACAAAATAATGAAAAAATGAAAAAATGATTACAAAGAAAAATCCTCGATAAAGAACAAGTCGTGTGACTGCAGACACCAAAGACAAAAGGGGTGACTATCACTCCGAAAACCGTGTGGGTTCCTTTTATCCTCATACCATTCATTAACCTTTTTGAAAGGTGAGCGCTTGTGTCGAGTTAGCTGAACGTAGGACTGGAGAACATCAAGGAGAAGGGGTGGGTACAAACAAAACTTTGAGCCTTATATCCTTTCTTTCTCAAGCCGCGAACCAGGCCACGTTACTACCTTCAAAAGACCTAATTGAAGCAGGGTTGTTTCGAAAGCATACTTCGGTAAAGATCACATCGAAGCTGACTCCTAAAAGGATCTTTTTACCATTCGTGTTGGTATCAGTGACATTTTGATTAGTGATTCATTCACTATATGTCGCAACACTTTTCCAGTGAACAGACTTGGATTTCAAAACTGTCATATGCATTGCATAAAATTGTCATTTTTAAAACGAATTGTTTTACTTGCAAGTAAGCACTTGACATCGAGAAAGTTTCTGCAATCGAAAGATTGATCAAGATAAGTGCAAAGTGCCTAAGTACTCCGTTGAGCAGGGGTAAGTCATTTCAAACGGGCAATTCATTCCAAGATTCAGCTAATCTGGGGCAATCAGGTCGAGATTCGATAAATCTCTCGAAGGTCAGTTTGTCAGAGGTACTTCTTCGCAGATCAGCCAGTCACGGGCAAAATCACTTCAAGGCTGGGGCAGGCCACCCCAAAAGCAAAAGGATATTCTCTTTGGAGAACGGTTAATCAAGATCATGGGGCAAGATATGTCAGATCTTCATGATACATCCTAAAGACAAGTTCTTTTTGGATTATGCTGCATCAGGGAACATTCTTTTGGTCACATCTGCAGGGTTCATGTTGATAGCTAACACGTGACGACCCCAGTAGAGTCTCTCTCCCTAGCAGAGATAGCTGGATTTTTATCACTCTCGGCAGAGTGTCATGAAGATTATGATTATTCTCCCCAGCAAGAGTTCAAGAGTTCGCTCTCCCCTAGCCAGGTGGTGAAGTTCACTGCTCGTCAGTAAAAGTTCATAGGCAGGTACAGGATAAGAGTGTTGGATTTGTGATCCCCCAGTTTGCGGTAAAGTTGTTTCTATCTCCCCAACAGGGTAAGGGTAAGAGGTAAGTCTCCAGCAGAGGAGTAAGCTAGATGATGTCCCCTAACAGAGTTGACGTCATCAATCATCGTTCCCCAAGCAGATTACTTGGTGGTGGCTGGTACTCCCCACCAGGTTAAGGGCGTTTCCCCGACCACATGTTAAGTTCAATGATATTCCTAGGCAGGTTCGGTGTTATTGACTTCATTCCTGAAGCAGAGTTTGGTGCTAGTCATCTCAATGGCTTAGTAAATAGTGGTTGACATCCTCAACAGATTCCAAGTCCAATGGTTATTGGCACCTTTTTTCGTAGCCGATCTTTGGGTTTCATCTTCAAAAATTGTTATTCTTGATCCCCAACGGAGTGGGAGTTTTCTTCGGGTTTCATCTTCAGCAGAGGATATATCAGGGAGGCCGTTCAGTGTGACTTCCTCATCAGGGTTTGTGACCTCGGAGACAGTTCAGTTTGTCATCCCCAACGGAGTTGGCCTCGTCTCTTCAGCATTTATTTTGTTGGAGGGGTCCTTTTGTATATAGTAAGCATTTTGCATTTCATCCTCAAACGCGTAGCATTTCCATTTCATATGGCGCATTACGCCAAAAAAATTCAAGCATATGCATGCGAAGCATAAGCCAGATTTGGTACCTTGTGCAGAAGCCCAAATCAAATTTCAGTCAAGATAGTGACATATCCCAAGAGAGAATGCCAAGCCATTCCTCAATAGACAGTTTCTTTCCGTCAAACCCCTTTGACGATGTGTTTCGAGCTCAGGTTTTGTACCTTCGGATGTGTTTTGTTCCGAGCTCAGGTTTTGTAGCTTCAGATATGTTCAGTTTCTTCCCGTCAAACCCCTTTGACGATGTGTTTCGAGCTCAGGTTTCGTACCTTCGGATGTGTTTTGTTCCGAGCTCAGGTTTTGTACCTTCGGATATGTTTAGTTTTTTCCCGTCAAACCCCTTTGACGATGTGTTCCGAGCTCAAGTTTCGTACCTTCGGATGTGTTTTGTTCCGAGCTCAGGTTTTGTACCTTCGGATATGTTCAATTTCTTTCCGTCAAACCCCTTTGATGATGTGTTCCGAGCTCAGGTTTCGTACATTCGGATATGTTTTGTTTCGAGCTCAGGTTTTATACCTTCGAATATGTTCAGTTTCTTCCCGTCAACCCCTTGACGATGTGTTCCGAACTCAGGTTTCGTACCTTCGGATGTGTTGTGTTCCGAGCTCAGGTTGTGTACCTTCAGGTATGGTCATGTTCTTCCCGTGAACCCTTTGACGAGGTGTATTCTTGGGTTTCATTTTCTTTCCGTCAACCCTTTGACGATGTGTCTCTTCGGATATGGGTTTCATTTTCTTTCCGCCAATTTTTTTGAAGATGTGGTCCGTTGGGTATCTTTTCTTGTCCATCAACCCTTTGATGACGACATTCCAAAAGCAAGTTTCCTTTCCGTCATTTCTATGACGATGTGTTTCTTCGGACATGTTTCCTTTCTGTCATCCCTATGATAATGTGTCTCCTTCGTTCAGGTTTCCTTTCTGTCATCCCTATGACAATGTGTTATCTTCGTTCAGGTTTCCTTTCTGTCATCCCTATGACAATGTGTCCCTATGGTGGAATTTTATTTATGTCATCCCGATGACAATGTGTCCCTATGGTGGAATTTTCTTTATGTCATCCCCATGACAATGTGTCCCTACGGTGGAATTTTCTTTCTGTCATCCCCATGACATTGTGTCCCTACGGTGGAATTTTCTTTCTGTCATCCCTATGACAATGTGTTATCTTCTGTCAGATTGTATTTCTGTCAATTCTTTGACGAGGTGTTTCTCGGGTTCCATGTTTTCTTTCTGTCATCCCTATGACAATGTGTCCCTACGGTGGAATTTTCTTTCTGTCATCCCTATGACAATGTGTTATCCTCGTTTAGACTTTCTTTCTGTCATCCCTATGACGATGTGTTCTCTTCAGTTGGGTTGTCTTTCCGTCAATTCTTTAACGATGTGGTCCGTTGGGTATGTTTTCTTCCCGTCAATCCTTTGACGAGGTGTTTCTTGGGTTCCATTTTCTTTCCGTCAACCCCTTGACGATGTGGTCTTTCGGTCGGGTGTTCGGGCTTTGTTTCTGTCAATTCTTTGATGATGTGGGCCGTTGCGTATCTTTTCTTTCCGTCAACCCCTTGACGATGTTGGGCTGTCTTTCCATCAAAACTTTGACGATGTTGGGCTGTCTCCCCTACAGAGTTGTCTGTCTAGATTTCTCCTTTCCCCAGCGGAGTCATCTTTGTAGATCTGTCGATTCTACTAATACTTGGTTAGCCCGCCTTCGGCCGGTCTTCCTTTTCGAGTTTGCCTTCGGCTGGCCTCGTGTTATTTTGTAGGTTAGTCGACTTTCGGCCGGTCTTCCTTATCGAGTTCGCCTTCGGAAGTCCTCGTAAACACTGTTATATTTCCTCACGGTTTGCAAATTTCCGGGTCCTTTTGGTATTCAATCATCTTCTACCTTGAATGTCTGAAAGTCGTTGCTATCACCCTTTCAGGTCCAAGTTGATTGAATATGGGCAGCTGTAGCACCAAAAAATTTGCCCTACCTTTTTATGGCTTATGTTTCCTTTTCATTTGCATCATTAGGTCATAACTCATAATCATATCATTGCATTGGTCTTCTAAGACATGGTATCGAAAAGGTTTTCTTATTATAAGTGTTTGCCCTATTCAAGGGTGATTCAGCAGGTCATCAGTGTACATCAAGAGCCTAGAGTTTTCCTATTTCAGAGGATTCATCAGAGGTGTTGGGTCAGGTTTTCTTGGGTGTGAATCAGGGTTTGGTTCCTTCTTTGTTCAGGACATTTCTTTCAGCAGTGTGCATTCAAGGTGAATCAAAGTTCCTTATTCATGGTTGAGTTTGAGGACAGTCATCAGTTGAAGATCAAGTGATTAGGGTTTCAGGTTGAGGAAATCAATCGTGTGGGCTACTTGGAATTCAAATTTATACCATAAACCTATTATTCATTCCCAATTTTCTTAATCCATTTTTTAATATCCATTTTCACTTCACATTACAAATATTCCTTATCCATTTGTAATCCATTATCCACTTTTTGATATCCACTTTCCTAATCATTTCCTTTTTAAACCTATATCCAATATCAATTTCAAAACCATATTCAAATATCCAAAACCACATTTTCTAGTCCATATCCATTTCTTTAAAAATAGACATCCTACCATATTTCCATTAATCCAAATTTTACTAAATTCATATTCATCTAAATTCTAAAATTACTTTCCATAAATCCATGCTTCCGTATCCATAATTCATTATGTCCATAACCAATTTTTAATTATCTTTTTTTTCTAACCAATTACTATCAAAAACTATATTTCCAAATCTATTGCCAAAAAGATGCAGATGTATCCATGAAGCCATGCTCCTATAAGCCACACGGTAACTTACTCCAAGCCATGGGAGCCACCCAAGTTCACGCAAGCCACATCTAAGCTGTTGTTACAAACTGAGAAAAATTAATAACAGAAAAAATTTGATTGCTGCAGAAAAGTGCATGGCCACAGGACCACTACATAACAGGTCCAGTTCAGGGAAAATATGACAGGAGAGAATGATAACAAAAAATTACAAATAAAAAACCAGGTGAAAACTCGTGAGAAAATTTACAGCCAAAACTCTCTCAACAGAATTTCACAAATCACTCACGATAATCTCTAATAGAATTTCCTCTAGATCTTTCCAATCTTCTCTATAAAGCCTCAATCATCTCTTCAATTCGGTCCTCTCTCCATTATTTTTTTTTCTTCCACACTTAAACCTCCTCATTCTCTCTTCATCTTCATCAACTCTGAAACTCTCATCATCTTCTTTCTCTGCTACACCAGTTTTAAGAGCAGTTCTCCAAATTCACTCATCTTCACCATTTCAAATCTGCAAGAACTTCACTCACCAAATTTCAACAAACCTGCAATAAAATTCAGTTCAACAACATTCTCAGAAGAAGAATCTGCAACAAAATTCAGTGCAACGAGAATACGCAAGAAGAACACAACAGAAATTCAACGTATCAACAATTCGAGATTCGCAGCATGCAAAGAGAATTCGCAAATCAGAAGTAGAGTGAAGAAGGAAGCGATTACCTGTGGTTTTCTGTTCATATTCGTCGATTCGAAGAAGCACCTGACTATCTCCGGTCGGTAAGCTTGTCGAACCTCTTTGTTGTTTCATTTTTCTCTGCGAATCGGCAGATAGAAGATTAGCTCGCTTTGTGTTGTTGATTTCACTTCGCCATCACCGGCAATGAGCCGTGGCGTGGCGGAGTCCTTCGTTCACATTTTAGAGAGAAGATGGTACGACGGAGTTTGTTTCCGTTAAACGTCGATGAAGGTGAGGAATCGAGAGAGGTAGAGTGAGAAGTTCGTAAACGCAGTTTATGTTGGAGCAAGAAGAGAGTTTGATTGGAGATGGTTATCACGATGGCGCGATGTGAACGGAGAGGAGTGAGACGAGCAAGATGGAGGGAGGAATCGTCAGCGTGAAGGTTTCTTAACGACACGATTTTCAGACGGATGTGATGTTGAAGAAAAGGACGACGCGACCAGAGAATTGAGGGAGAACGGTGTGTGAGGGAGGATGGCGCCGGTGGTGTGGTTACAGCGGCGAGTTCATAGAGGATAGATTCATGAGGGCATTGAGTTTGGAGAAGAGAGGATCATTGAGGAGGAAAATGAGTGTGTCGACGGAGATGAAGAAGTTCCGATGGCGAATCTGTGAGAAGTAGAATGAAGATGATGGTGAAAACGGCGTAGGGAGAAGAAGAAGAGGACCGAGTCTTGTTTCTGAAGTAGGGTTGGTGTTAAACCCAGCCAATTTGGGCCGGGCTGAGGGCACTTTTTTTTTCTTTTCGCACACCATAAATTCACACCCGCACCCCCTGTTGGTTGGACAAGGTCGTTGGACCTATAACCTCAGGCCTAAACGTCTGATATTCTCTTGACACTCCCAGAACGTTTCTTCTGCACCCCCTGGCCTCCTTTTGATTTTACTTGGGCCTAAAAACCAGCCCATACACCTGACTTCCTGTTTGCACCCCCCAAAATCTACTGATTGCACCCTTATTTTATGTTTTTAGTTTAGATTTTTGATTGTTGGTTTTATTAATTGTTTTAGCTAATTAATTTAGGATATTAGAATTTAGAACTTTAATTTAGGTTTTAATTTTAGAATTAGATTTTTTAATTTTAGAATTAATCTTTTAGGATTAGTTTTCTTTTGATTTAGTTTTAGAATTAGAAATTAACTTGAATTAATTTTAGGATTAATCTTAGTGTTAGTTTTAATTTTAGATTAACCTTTTTACTTAGAATTTAATTTTGCTTAATTAGCATTTTAATTTTTGTGGATATTCTTGATTGATTTTAATCTTGATTAATTTCTGATTAATTCCTGATGTTCTCTCTGTACTTGAATTTCTCCTAACTTGGTTTCATATTGGTTTCTCTCTTTGTGATTGAGTTGTCTGGTGTTTACTTGTTGATTATCTCTGTATTCACATGCTCCCTTAAGGCTCCTAGTCCGACTTAATTTCTGATTAAGCTCGGAGTAGGATAGACATTAGGCTCTCAATCCAAGCATGCTAACATTACGTAGAATTCCCTCCTAATCCTAACCTTAGGGCCATTTTGCATGATAACTTGTAGGATTCAGTTTCCCCTTAGACTTTCCGTGAGTCCCGACTCTTTTCTCTCGTACCCTTGCAATTGAGACAGTTCAATTATGTGGTCGGTACCAGAACTAAGGACGCTCTGACTTCCTCTATTTGGATAGATTGAGGATACGTAGTCACAAGACGGTGATGTCTTGGCGAGCACTCTTCTCTCGCACCCTTGCGATCGAGATTCTTCTCTTGCACCCTTGCGATCGAGACTCTTCTCGCGCACCCTTGTGACTGAGACCCTTCCACCCTTCTCTTTTTCCCGTTGCCGTGAACTATGGATGCTCTGATTCTGATTTCCGATGGGATACGTTGGCATGAGGATCCCTATCCTTGGCAAGCACACTAACAACTAACTTCCCATTTTCTCTCGCACCCATGCGATCGAGACCAACCTGATAATCGAACCTTTTCTCTCGCCCTAGTGCGATCGAGACCTTTTCGACCTGTAGGTCGAACTACGACTGCTCTGATTTCCTCTCTCTGGTTAGATTGAGGATATGTAGGCACGAGATGCGATGTCTTGGCGAGAAACCTTCCCCCTTTAGTGCGTAGTCCTCTGAACTATGTTGACTCTGACTTTTCCATTGTACGAGGGAATACGTAGGCATAGGACGAGCGATGTCCTATCAACTCATTTCTTTTTCTTATCTCCCCGTTTCTTCATTCTTTTCCGTTCCCGTTCTTTTCCCTTTCCAGTAGAAGCGGAGTTCCAGACGACGACACCCTTTGATCGAGACAACCAGCGTGGATCCCATCGAGTACGATGGACGCGTGGGGGTGCTAATACCTTCCCCTCGCGTAACCGACTTTCTTACCAGTTTCCCTTGGTCACGAGACCATGTCTTTTCCCTTCCCTCGGGTTTATGCAGTGTTTCCTTTCCCTCTCTTGGGATAAATACACATTGCTGGCGACTCTGTTTCTGCACCACTTTCGCGTATGTACCTGGATGAAAATCCCGGGAGCGACACGCGGGAAAAGTCAATTGTACCTATGACTTTTGACCAAGACATGCTCCCAAACCCTAGGACATGATTCAATACACCCTATAACACCTATGAAATCAATCCATCAAGTTTGATTTAGGTCAAGGACTTGATTTCATAGAGGATCGCACAGTTTGGAATTCATCTGACAAAAAATCAATTGTGCACAAAAGTCAACTTTGACTTTTTGATATTTTTCCCAATTATGGTTCTTTGACCCTAAAATGATGTTAATGTGTGACTGGAATCATCATTCATCAAGAAAAATCAAGAAAAGTTGGATAACTTGTAAAAGGGGGTAACCATAAAAACTTAGAAAATTTTATAAATTATGGAATAAAGTGGCTAGGGTACCAACTTTGGAGGATCATAACTCCTAAACCACAAGGCCATTTTTCCCCATTCAAAGCTGGATTTGTAGCCCTCATGGCCCTCTACAAAATCGTCAACTACACCTCATTCCAATTCCTCATGGATTCTGAGTTATGGAATGATCAAAATTACAAAAAGTGAAAATGTCACTTTTTTCCAACACTTAGTGAAATTTTCACTAAGTCAGAATCTGCCTTCACTTTTTTCCAAATGTAGGGGCATTTTTCACTTGGATCCAAAAAGTATCAAAACCAATTATGATCAAATAGTTGTTGTATCATACGAGGGCTTTCCAAAATGACCAAGAACTCCATCAAAGTCCACTTGAGCCATGAGATATGACAATGCCAATATGCCTTGCTGTAAACTGTCATGGCAAGGCAGATTTTGGAGTTTTGCTCGATTTGCCAAATTTGTGCAAATGACAAACACACTTATCCATCTGAACACCTCAAGGGGGGACCAATGAGGAACCAACTCTGATTCCAAGCCTCCCAAGTCTTTGGAACCAAAAATAGCATGCCAAACTTAGAAATGCCTAAAAGAGGGACAAGACTCCAATTTTGGATTGGAGCATTTAATGCATACACCAAGGTGGCATTGACTGAGCCATTTCCAACTGAATTTAGTCAAGACTTATCCAAGACCAAGGGAACCAGCAGCCTGTGCCCTAACCTCTAGTCAATGGCAAGAGGAGACTTGGATTCTCATTGCTCAACATTGGCCAAACCTATGCAGCAGTTGCCATTTACTATTCCTTGTAAAACAAACCTGTTCTACTATAAATAAAGCTCATTTGTGATCAATTTGAGTACACCAAAGCCATCAAACAGTTGCTTTCCTCAAAATCTCCTTCTTCATTCCAAAATTGCCTTCCAAAGCAAGTCACTATCGGGTTTTGAGTTTGAGAGCTATTCCAAACGAACCAATCACACACACACACACACACACACCTCATAAACATCATATAGAAGTGATCCAAACACTCACATAACATCTGGAACATCAAAATCACAAAATCACCAGCCAACTGCTCAAGCCTTTGACAGATTAGCAGTTGAGGTGCCAAATCAAGTTCAAGCTCAAATCAATCCACTCCAAGCACCCAGACAAACTCCATAGCACCTAGGGAAGCTGTCCATATCCTTGGAACCAATTTGTAACACCTCTAACACAAAACACGATCACTAGCTGCAAGAGGTAAGCATGAGCTCTTCTAACTCTATGATCCATGCATTTTTTACTGCACAATAATTTGGCCATATGTTCATAATCATGCATGGAGGGTTTTCCCTCAATCAATTGCATTGTTTGAATTGTGTATGGAATTTCTGAACCTTCATGCAAATTTTAGGGCTCTTGAGGTTTCTCTTTGATTTCTTATTCCATGTTTAAAATAAATGAAACTAAAGACCATAGACATGATCGTGAGGTTGAAACGAGTAGATTGATATATAGATTGCATGATATAATCAAGAATTCAGTGAGATTGGATAGAAAATGCAAATCTGCAGAAACAGAGGGTGGCGCGTGTTCTTGCCCTTGTTCTTGGCGCCCTTTTTTGAAAATTTGAAAATTTGAATATTTGAATTTTGGGATTTTATTTAATTGATTCAAAAATTAATTTCTCGCTGAGTTTTAATGATTTTGAGTTGATTCTTTTTTTAATAATTCACAAAAATATTAAAATATTTTATTTTCCCAAAAAATCCCGAAAATATTATTTATTTTATTTACTTCATATTTTTGTAAAGAGTTAATATTTTAATTATTTTTTACATTTAAAATATTTTCTCCCTCTTGATTTTTTCAAATTTTAGTGATTTCCAAACATTTTGTGGATCAAAACCTAATTTTTGAAACATTAATCCAAGATCACAATTTGTTTTCCACATGTTTAACAATTTTGATCATTTTAATTGAATTTTTATTAAATTAAAATACATTTTGAAAACAAATTAGGGTTTTTGATTAATTCAACCCTCATCAAACTTTTTCAAACTCTTTTGGCCTCTTGGTAGAGTGTAAGACCCAACCATTTGTAAATACAAACCTTTATGGGCCTCAGTGTGTTGTATAAGTCCCGATACCATCAAAAGGTTCGACACGATCGTCGCCTTTTTCACAAAAATCTCTGGGCTTCTCCTTGAGTTATAAGACCCATCTTTAAACCCTTTAGGCCTCTAATAGAGTGTAAGACTCAATCCCCTTTTAACCAAAACAATTTTGGGCCTCAGATATTGTATAAATCCCTCTGCGTTAAAAGAAAATCTCGGCGCGATCGCCAGTTCAAAAATCAAACCCTTTGGGCCTACCCTCGTGTTATAAGCCCCATTCTTTAAAAATCATTGGGCCTCTATTAGAGTGTAAGACCCAACCCTTTTTGAAAACCAAAATAATTTGGGCCTCAGTGTATTGTATAAGTCCCGATACCATCAAAAAGTTCGGCACGATCGTCGCCTTTTAAAACAAAACCTTGGGCCTCTCCTTGAGCTGTAAGCCCCACCACTTGTATAAAAATAAACCTTTGGGCCCCTTGAGAGAGTGTAAGACCCATCCCTTCGTACAGAAAACCTTTTTTGGGCCTCAGTTACTTGTATAAGTCTCTGTATAATGTACAAAACAACAGTGTGATCACTGATAAAACCTTGGCCCTCTCCTTGAGATGTAAGCCCCAAACAATCTTTTCAAAGCACTTTCTCCTTTGATTGTGAATATAATATTGTTATCAAAGCTTTCTTTGTTGAACAACTAACCAAACAGCATGTAAGCTCTACAACCGAGTAAGTGTTTACCCGCTTTCTTTATCCGCTTTCATATATATATAACTGTATTGTGGGGCTGCTCACTGTAAGTCTTCTTTCACAAACTTTTATATACTTGTCAAATATCAACTGTGTAATATTAGTATAGTTATTTAGAGTTTTCCCTGGCAACTACGTCTAGCACTAGGTAAAGCCCTGTTGGTCACTCTTAAATACAGTCAAAACTAGGCCCCCCATAGGATTACCAGATACAGTCTTCCCTCCTCTTGGGGTTAAACAATATGGAGACGTGAAAGGCAGCATTATCAGTGAACCCTTTCTCAGACTGTCACCCTTAGACATTGTCAAAGAGACTCTACTCCCCAGAGATGATCTTTTCTCCGTGAATGGAATCTCTTGAGTTTCTTCCAAATTCTCGGACTTTCCTGACTTGATCTATTCTCGGTGAATGGCATGTCTTGAACTTCTCGGTGTTTAGGGACCCACAGGCTTCTTAAAAGCATCCCCGCCTCCTCTTGGGCATTGTATAAGGACCCTTCGGCTTTTTAAAAGCTCTCATGCCTTCTCTTGGGCTTAGTACAAGGACCTAGAGACCTCTACAGGTATAGGAACAGAACCTAGTCATCAATTTGCTAGAGTTGTCTTTCTGAGTCAAGTGTCAGACCAGTTAATGGGTTGACCTTCATCCCTTAACATACCAGCCTTCTCTTGGGCATCATACAATATCATTCACTACCTGTGAATCGATTTCTCAAAACACCCGTAGACTTGGAGAGTCTCAATACCCGTTGGATTTCCCGTTTCCTTAAAGAACAGAAAACAACCTCGATCCTCTGATCAATCCCTGAGCACAACGTTACCCATATAAGAACTGATTTTCTCTTTATCCAACAGAATGGACCTGTCACTAAACTGAAACACCATCACACTAGCCTCCTCTCGGGCTTTAGCTAACTTATTCACACTCTCTTGTTGAGTATAAAAGACTCTCTTGTTGAGTCACCTCCCTTTCAGCCTCCATCTCAGGCTTCTTACGAGGTACAAAGACTCTCTTGTTGAGTCAAATACCTTTAGCCTCCGTCTTGGGCTTCGTACAAGACGCATACAAAAACACTCTCTTGTTGAGTCAGTCACTTGTTAGCACTCTCTTGTTGAGTCAACCCCTTTTAGCCTCTCTCTCGGGCTTCGTACGAGACACATAAAAGCACCCTATTGTTGGGTCAATAGCCTCATCTTAGGCTTTGTATAAGGAAAACCCCTGTTGAGTCAATCATCCTTTTAGCATCAAAATCTGTGCCTCGTTCACAGTGTACAAACATCAACAACTCCTTTCCCTTCATCTAAATTGCTGTAAGCAGCAAGCCTCTGGATTATTTACATCCACGCCACTGTCCCTTCTTTAGCATGAGAAATTCCTAAGGAAAGATGGCATTGCTCTAAACTGAGTTAAAGTCTTCTCCTTTAGGTTAAAAATCCCCTATATAGGAAATTATGGCATTTCTAGATTCACATATCCCAGTTAAAGTAATTCTCCTTTATAACCAGTCACGCAACAGTTGTGATAAACAGACCAAATACCCCTCTTTAAAGATGACATATTCTCTCTAAAGTCAAAACCCTTTAGCTTCACATCTTGGGCTTTGAACAAGATACAAATAGACCCTTCAGCTTCATATCTTAGGCTTTGAACAAGATACAAACCACGTTTAGCTTCACGTCTTGGGCTTTGAACAAGACACCAAAACAACCTTTTTCCTCCCATAGAATAAGAGGAACTACGATCGCTCTAATTTCCCCGTTTTGTTAAACGGGAATACGTAGGCATAAGATTGAAGAATCGTAACGAGCATACTAATCAAAAACCCAAAATCCCCATGAATAGTCCCATTATTTCATTCTTAACGAAATAAGCAGAGGGAGGCCCACAATCTAGACCGCATATGTAAACCAACAGTCACCTGTTTAAACTCAGTATGCAAGCAGGGTTAATTGGAGACATCTATTTCCCTTCCTTAGTCAGCTTAATAGGATAAAAAATGAATAGACCTGTAGTACCCCAGAGCGACAGTGCTTAAGAACCACGTCCAAAATCGCTCGCTACAGAAGAATGGCGCCCACCGTGGGGCCCCGCAGGGCATCCTGTCCCTTTTATCCCTCTGGTTGAAATCGTATGTCTGAAAACTGTCACAGAAATGGCGACTCTGCTGGGGAGTCATTGTCTGTATAGGATCATAAGACTAGAGGTCTAGGATGATTAAGACAAATATATATACTGCTTTTCCTAATTGATATCTATGTTTATTTTTCTGCTAATGGGAATGCGTGTGATGCCGCATGTGGAAAGATTGAGTATACACCTAAGATAGGTGATGGCAATGCAGGTAATCTTACTGGGAGTGATCCAGTTAAGAGCCCCCGATCGACCATCAAACTCAGTGGAGACTCCCTTTGCAGATACATTGCCTATAGGACTTCGGTTGTTAAAAGTAGTGTGGTCGACTGGGTTATCTGAGAAGCTGAGGTTTTTAGTAGACTTAAGCCATTTTGTAGTGCGGAAGCTATTGGAAATAGTTGTCACGCGATACTACCCTCATCTGAGATCACTCTAGGATACATCAGCTCGCTGGCGATCCGCTTGGTGTTGTTATCCCAGAGGGGTCAATGATTTTGCGGACAGGTACAAAAAATCACCAGTATAAACCTTTGGGGGGGGGGGGTAGAGCCTTGACTTCATGACACCAACCCTTTGACCCCATGTTTTTTCTATGTTTTTGTGTGCTGCATCATGCATTCATTTAAAAAACATTAAAACAAAGAAAATCTTCACTTCTAGTCTCTTTTTAAAATTAAACCGAGACATTGATTGCAAATATCAGAGAAGGAGATTGCGCTAATGGATTTCGGTAGAAGGAAAACTCATAAGTACACCTTCAAGGTTCCAAAACTAGAGGATTTAAGAGGTCTGGCGAGAATGATCACCAACCACGAGGCTTTTAGAGCTAAGTATGGAGGACTCCTGTCTCTGTTAAGGGTTCATGTAATCGAAGGAATCCTGTCCACGCTAATTCAGTTCTACGATCCGGTCTATCACTGTTTCACATTCCTGGATTATCAGCTTTCACCAACGCTGGAGGAGTATTCTCACATGACTGATTTACATATTACTGATCAAGCTCCCTTTTCTGGACTGGAAGAAATTCCAAAGGATCAGACCATTGCAAGAGCAATTTATTTGAACGAGTCAGAAGTCAGGACTCACATGACCACTAAGGGCGGAATCTAGGGTTTGCCAGCCCAATTCTTGACAAAGAAAGCCCTGTACTTTACTAGTATAGGGAACGTGGCCGCTTTCGAGAGCATCTTTGTTTTACTCACCTACGGGTTATTTTTGTTTCCCAACATCGATAACTTTGTAGATATCAACGCCATTAAGATTTTCCTGATCGAAAACCCTGTACCGACCTTACTTGCGGATGTGTATTATTCGGTACATTTAAGGAATTTATACAACGGAGGAATGATCACGTGCTGTGTACCCCTGCTATACAAATGGTTCACTTCCCATTTGCACAAGTCTGCTGCATTTTGGGATCAAAAGAATACTTTACGTTGGTCGCAGAGAATCATGTCTCTTACCAACTCTGACATCGATTGGTACAATCGAATCTACGACGGGATCAGGATCATTGACCGTTGTGGAAATTTCCCAAATGTACCCCTTATAGGAACTAAGGGAGGAATCAACTATCATCCGATATTGGTTCATCGGCAATTTGGATACCCGATGAGGCACGTCCCACGGAATGCTCATCTGGAAGGTCTTTTCTTCAAGGAAGGAGAAAACGACAGGGCACTAAAGACAGAAATAGTGCACGCCCAGAAACACGTTCACAGGAAAGGAAGAGAATCTCTAGGGAAACCAGACTGTGTCTCGATGGAGCCTTATCTCCACTGGGTACAAACTAGAGCTCTCAAGCTGAGGATACCTTACCCTCGTCAGGAAGTTCTTCCATTAAGGGACTCTACCCTTTATTTCATGTCTGAGACGGAAAAACTTTAGGTTACTCTCAGCAATGTTCAGCAGGAGAAGAGGTCTTGGAGGAACAAGTATCGTATTCTCAATGTGGAGTGTAAGAAAAGACAGCAACTGTTAAGAGAAAAAGATGCTCTGATTGAGATTCTAGAGCAATATGCTGTAGAGAATCTGGATGACCAAAGGAATTTGCTCGCTCCTTTCACTTGGCAAAGGAATGACAACCCGACAACGACCTGTAGCGAGTGATTTTTGGATGTGGTTGCTAAGCACGATCGCTCTAGTACTGCAGTTCGATTAATTTTTTATCCTATTAAAGCTGATGAAGAAAGGGAAATAGATGTCTCCAATTAACCCTGCTTGCATACTGAGATTAAGCAGCGGTCTGTTAGGTTACAGATGCTACAAAGATTCGGGGTTTTTCCTAGTTTATTTTGTTGACGAGGGGTGCTTTAGGCTATTGGTTGAGATGTTAGGACGGATATATATGAAAGTATGGGATTTTGGGTTTTTGTTTAGTGGCCTCGCTAAGATTTTTCTTTCAATCTTATGCCTACGTATTCCCGTTTACCGAAATAGGGAAATCAGAGCGTTCGTAGTTCCTCCTATTCTATGGGAGGAAATGATTGTTTTTGGTGTCTTGTTCAAAGCCCAAGATGTGAAGCGAAAGGTGGTTTGTATCTTGTTCAAAGCCCAAGATGTGAAGCTAAAAGGTCTCAACTTTAAAGAGAATTTGTCATCTCTAAAGAGGGGTTTGTCTGTTACGACTGTTTATAAAGGAGAATTACTTTAACCGGGATTTGTGAATCCGGCAATGCCATAATTTCCTTTATAGGGGATTTCAACCTGAAGGAGAATACTTTAACTCAGTGTAGAGTAATGCCATCTTTCCTTAGGAATTTCTCATACTAAAAGAGGGACAATGGCATGGATGTAGACGATATAGAGGCTTGCCGCTTACAGCGATTAGATGGAGGGGAAGGAGTTGTTGATGTTTGTGTACTGTGAACGAGGCACAACTTTGATGCTAAAAGGATGATTGGATCAACCAGTGGTTTTCTTATACAAAGCCTAAGAGGAGGCTATTACGTGTCTCGTACAAAGCCCGAGAGAGAGGTTAAAAGGTTTTGACTCAACGAGGGAATCTTTTGGTATCTCATATAAAGCCTGAGATGGAGGCTATTTGACTCAACAAGAGAGTTTTTTTGTATCTCGTACGAAGCCCGAGATGGAGGCGAAAGGGTGATTGACTCAACGAGGGAGTCTCTTATGTGTCTCGTACAAAGCCCGAGAAAGAGGCTAAACGTTGTTTGACCCCGCTGGGGAGAATCATTGTACAAAGCCCAAGAGGAGGCTAACTTCACTGGAGAAGGATCATTATACAAAGCCTAAGAGGAGGCTATGGTTACTGTTTCAGTTAAGTGACAGGTCCAGTATACTGATTTTTAAAGAGAAAATCAGTTCTTATATGAGCAACACTGTACTCAAGGATTTGATTCGAGGATCCGTGTTATTCCTGTTCTTTAAGGAAGTGGGAAATCCAAAGGGTATTGAGACTGTCCGAGTCTACGGGTTTTCTTCCTATTTAACAAAGGGGTCACTTGAGAATGTCTTTGAGACTCAAGGAGATTAGACTGTCCAAGTCTAGAGTGTCATCTTTTGTACCATACTTTGAGAAATAGTAGTAGACTCTTTGAAAGGACTGTTCTATGCAGATGATTAAGTTATGTTCCTATACCTCTAGGAGTGATCAACGGGCTTAATGCTAGACGTAGTTGTCGGAGAAAGTCTAAATATCTATACTATTATTACATAGTTGATATGAGTTTATGAAAGAAGACTTACAGCGAAACAGCCCCACAATACAGTTATATGCATATGAAAGCGGTAAATGAAAGCAATAACCACTTACTCGGTTGTAGAGCTTCCATGCTGTTTGGTTAGTTGTTCAACAAAGAAAGATTGAAAACAACAGTATATTCAAAATCAAAGGAGAAAGTGCTTTGAAAAAGAAAGATTTGGGGCTTACAGCTCAAGGAGAGGCCCAGGGTTTTATCATTGAGCGCACTATTTGAATTTGTACAGAGGGACTTATACAAGTGACTGTGGCCCAAAAAAGGTTTTCTGTACAAAGGGATGGGTCTTACACTCTCTCAAGAGGCCCAAAAAGTTTTAAAGAAAAAGAGTGGGGCTTATAACACGAGGGTAGGCCCAATTTTTTCGTTAAAAATGGCGATCGCGCCGAGGTTTTCTTTTAACACGAAGGGGCTTATACAATATCTGAGGCCCAAATGATTTTGGTTAAAAGGGGGTTGGGTCTTACATTCTATTAGAGGCCCAAAAGTTTTGAATGGGTCTTATAGCTCGAGGAGATGCCCAAAAGGTTATTTTTCAAAAGGCGACGATCGCGCCGTTTGTTTTTGATGGTATCGGGACTTATACAATACACTGAGGCCCAAAAATGATTTGGTAAAAAAAATGATTGGGTCTTACACTCTATTAGAGGCCCAAAGTGTTTTCAAAATGATTTATGAGGGTTGAATTAATCCAAAAACCCTAATTTGTTTTCAAAAATGTGTTTTAATTGAATAAAAATTCAATTAAAATGATCAAAATTGTTTAACATAGGAAAAACAAATTGTGATTTTGGATTAATGTTTCAAAAATTAAGTATTTACCTACAAAATAATTAGAAAGCATTAAAAGTTGCAAAATCAAGGTGGAAAAAATATTTTAAATGTCAAAAACAATTAAAACATTAATACTTTGCAAAAATATCAATTATATAAAATAAATAATATTTTTGGGATTTTTTTGGGAAAATAAAATATTTTAACATTTTTGTGAATTATTAAAAAAAGAATCAACTCAAAATCATTAAAACTTAGAGAGAAATTAATTTTTGAATCAATTATATAAAATCACAAAATTCAAATATTCAAATATTCAAAAAATGGCGCCAAGAACACCCAAGAACACGCGCGTGTTCTAGGTTTGCCCAGATTTGCATTTTCTCTCCAATCTCACTGAATACTTGATTATATCATGCAATCCACATACCAATCAACTCGTTTCAACCTCACGATCATGTCTATGGTATTTAATTTCATTTAAATTAAACATATAACAAGAAATCATGAAAAATCCTCAAGAACCCTAATTTCTGCATGAAGGCTAGGATTTTTGATACACGATTCAAACAATGCAATTAATTGAGGGGAAACATTCCATGCATGATTATGAACATATGGCCAAATTATTATGCAGCAAAAATTGCATGGATCATAGAGTTAGAAGAGTTCATGCTTACCACTTGCAGCTGGTGATCGTGATTTGTGTTGGAGGTGTTACAGCTAGATTCCAATGATCTGGATAGCTTCCCTAGGTGCTATGGAGTGTGTATGAATGCTTGGAATGGATTGAAATGGTACCCCAACTGCAAATCTGTAAAGAACTTGAGCAATTGGCTGGTGATTTTGTGAAATATGTGTTCCAGATGTTATGTGAGTGTTTGGATCACTTCTATATGATGTATGTGAGGTGTGTGTGTGATTGGTTTGATTGGAAAAGCTCTCAAACTCAAAACCCGATAGTGACTTGCCTTAGAAGGAAAAATTGGAGTGAAAGAAGAGATTTTGAGGAAAACATATGTTTGATGGCTTTGGTGTACTCAAACGGATCACAATTGAGCTCTATTTATAGTAGAGCAAGTTTGTTTTGGGATCCACAGTGAATGGCAACTGCAGCAGGTGTTTGTTCAATGTTGGCCAATGGAAATCCAAGTCTCCTCTAGCCATTGACTAGAGGTTAGGGCACAGGGTTGTGGTTCCGTTGGTCTTGGATAAGTCTTGACTGAATTCAGTTGCAAATGGCTCTGTCCATGCCACCTTGATGCTTTGATTGAATGCTCCAATCCAAAATTGGAGTCTTGTCCCTATTTTGGCCATTCTAGGTTCAACATGCTATTTTTTGTTCCAAAGACTTTGGAGGCTTGGCTCAGTGATTGTCCCCTTTAGATTCAATCCTCTGAGGTGTCCAAGTGGATAGGAGCATTTGGATTTGGCTGATTTTGGCAAATCGACCAAAAATGCCAATTCTGCCTTGGCTTGGCAGATTTTAGCAAGGCAAATTTCCAATGTCATATCTCATGACTCAAATGGAATTTGGTAATGTTCTTGGCCATTTTGGAAAGCCCTTACATGATACAACAACTATTTGAACATGTTTGGTTTTGATATCTTTTGAATCCAAGTGAAAAATCCCCCTACATTTGGCAAAAAGTAGGGTAAAATCTGACTTAGTGAAATTTTCACTAAGTGTTGGAACAAAGTGACTTTTCTTGATTTTGATCACTCCATAACTCAAAATCCACAATGAATTGGAATTAGGTCTAGTTGAAGTTTTTGTAGAGGGCAATGAGATATACAAATCAAGCCTTGGATGGGAGAAAATGGCTTTGTGGTTTAGGAGTTATGGTCCTCCAAAGTTGGTACCCTAGCCACTTTATTGTTAACTTAGAAAATTTTCTAAGTTTTTTATGGTTACCCCTTTTACAAGTTATCCAACTTTTCTTGATTTTTCTTGATGAATGATGATCCAAATCATACATTAACACCATTTTAGGGTTAAAAATCCATTTTGGTGAAAAATCTCAAAAAGTCAAAGTTGACTTTTGTGCACAGTTGACTTTTTATCAGATGAATTTCAAACTGTGCAATTCTTCATGAAATCATGTCCTTGACCTAAATCAATCTTGATGGAAATGTTCCATGGGTGTCATAGGGTATATTGATGCATGTCATTGGGCTTGGGAGCATGTCATAGTAAAAAGTCAAAGTTACAGTTGACTTTTTCCTTAAAACCCTAACTGTGGTGCAGATGAAATTGAAACTTGTTGCTCAAGCATCTTGGATTAATCCATTGTTGCAAATGGATCAATATAGTTCATTAGAGACCCTCAAATCCTCTCTTGAGGTCTTGGCTCATGATTTGCCCTAAAAGTCAACTTAGGGGTGAATTAGGTCAAGAAACCCTAATTCCTGATTTTTTATGAATGCATCCCCTGAGGCAAAATTGACTTGATGATTGGGTCCATGAGGTCCCATGAAGTATATTAGGTTATGTTTTGGATCATTGGCTTGTGCCCAGATAAAAATTTTCATCTGGAGGCCCTGGTCGACCAAAACCCTAATTTGGTGACACAGTCGATCTTGAGACTTGATCCACCTAGAAGGGAGCAACCTTGTGCTTAATCCTTGAAGTGGGAGTCCTCTTGATCCATTGTGGATGTTTGAGAGGTTTAGATAAGTTGAAGATCATGTCATTCCTTGATTGACCCTTTGTCTAAGCACTCAGAGAGGGCTTGAAACCCTAATTTTCATTGTAGTGGATGCTTACCCATCTTTGGGGAGACTGATGAAGTATGATGGCCCATCCTTATTTTGATGATGATTTGCACAATGATGGGAAATCCTCGGGGTGCAAGAGGATTAAATATCGGAATACCCAAAATTTTGATGGTGGTTATGAATGGTAGCTTACGCACTCATCTTCTTTAGCTAAGCAATGATGCTTAGAAAAGGTAGACTTCCCCTCGATCCTGGTCTTCAGCCAAGGAACTGGTCTCAGTTTCTAAAATAAACTTCCCCTCGATCCTGGTTTCCTACCCAGGAACTGGTCTTAGTTTCTTATGTAAACTTCCCCTCGATCCTGGTTTCCTACCAAGGAACTGGTCTTAGTTTCTGATGTAAACTTCCCCTTGATCCTGGTTTCCTACCAAGGAACTGGTCTTAGTTTCTTTCGTCAATAAACTTTACTGACAAGGGACGCTATTCGTAGCGGCTTTCCTTCAAACTTCTCGCCGAATTTTCCTGGGGAGATGCCATTTGAGTGGAAAAAGTTTCGATGTCAGACTTGCTGGGGAACCCAGTCGTCTGAGTTGTAGAGGTGTACAAACTTCTCTGTTTGAGATGCCATTTGTTGACTCTACTCGGGGAATGCGAGTCCCTTGAGAGACTGCATTCGTTTGGGGTCTTTACATCATACTTTTCTCAGAGATCTTCTCGGAGAAATGCCATATGATGTGATCCAATTTTGAGGTGCCGATGACCTTTTCATCAGTGGGTTTTTTCGGAGAAAAACTGCCGTACTGCCGAATCTCCAATTTAGGAGGCTTCCTCTCGGGATTTTCATTAATTTGGGAGAACAAGGATATCATCTTCAATGGCGAAGAGTGATGTTAATTGAGGGCTCTCTGGTCTTTCAGAGGTTCAAGTTATCAAAGTGGTCGAGGACCCAACTTCAATCCAGAAATAAAACTGGAGGAGAGAGATTGTTCAGACGTAACACTTCCTGACAAGGAAAGGGCTGACAACTCGATTGAGAGGACTTTTATCACTAGGGGACAAGATCGACTAGAGTGATAGTGATGCAATATGATTGTGAATGTAAATCAATAATGCATGATGCATGTATGTTTATGCTGACAAAACTGACGCGGCATACAAACTGACAGGTGAACACGACTGGATACTCGGCCATTGTAGGGTGAAGAAGTACCGCTGGTTCAAGATAGCAATTCCACCTTTCTTAGGAAAGATAGAGTCCCTGTTGGGAGCTATGTTGATCGGGCTTAGGAGATGAGAACTCGGCCGAGGCGTGTCTGACGAAACAAGGTCTCTGACACAGTTGATCCCTTCATTCAGGCGTATTGGGTTAGAAGAAGTACTTTGATTCTGTACTTTGGGGTTCGATTACTTCTGGAGAAGCGACCGATGTTCTTCTGATATTCAACAATCAAAAGAAATTGCCGTCTTTATTAAAAAGCAGAAAAAGTTTTAACAAGTAAATTCATTTTTGTTTTATTTCAAGAATCGTTAACAACGCCATCCTGTAAAGCTAAAACAAATAAGAATTACAAACAAAAGCACAAGGGCTCAAATTTTATTGATAAAATGGAGATCAGCCAAACGCGTGATTCCATTGAGTATTTACAAAGTTTGAAAATGGTAATTTACAGGGAAAAGGGCTACGTTGAAACATAACGACCACTATCCTTTTACCAACTTTGAATTCGGGACATCCTGAGCTTCTGTCGAAGATGACCTTGACTGGAGTTTTCTGGCGGATGATGTAACTGCTGCTGCTGAGGGACCTGCCTCTGTTGAACATAGTTACTTGCCATTATCCCTAACTTTTTCCTGGATTGTACTGTGATGTTTCCAATCCAACGGGATGATTTTTTCTTTTTATGTCTCTAACTTTTGCCTGGACCGCCCTTTCGGGTTTTCAATCCACCGAGACGTTTTTTTTTTTTTTTTTAGTTTAGGCGAAGTATTTCTTGACTACATCAACATTCGTGGGGTAGGCAAATTCCTCTCCGTCCATGGTTGCAAGTCTCAAGGCGCCGCCTGAGAAAGCTTTCGTGACCACATAGGGGCCATCATAATTCGGAGTCCATTTACCTCACGAATCAGTGAGAAATGATTATATCTTCTTGAGCACGAGGTCTCCTTTTCTGAAGACACGAGGTCGGACCTTTTTGTCAAATGCCCTCTTCATTCTCTGTTGATACAGATGACCATGGCATAGTGCCGTGATTCGCTTTTCTTCGATCAGATTCAGTTCGTCGTGTCAGCTTTGACACCATTCAGCTTCGGTGAGCTTAGCTTCCATCAATACTCGGATTGAAGGGATCTCTACTTCTATGGGGAGCACTGCTTCCATGCCATACACTAGAGAGAAAGGGGTTGCCCCTGTTGAAGTACGGACAGATGTTCGATAACTGTGAAGAGCAAAGGGTAGCATTTCGTGCCAATCTTTGTAGGTTATAACCATCTTCTGAACAATCTTCTTGATGTTCGTGTTGGCCGCTTCTACCGCTCCGTTCATCTTGGGTCGGTAGAGAGATGAGTTATGATGTTCGATCTTGAACTCAGCACATAACTCTTTCATCATATTATTGTTCAAGTTAGATCCATTATCAGTAATGATCTGGCTTGGAACACCATAACGGCAGATGATATTGTTTTTGATAAATCGGACCACCACTTGGCGGGTTACATTGGCGAATGACGCTGCTTCGACCCACTTGGTGAAATAGTCAAAGGCTACCAGGATGAACCGATGTCCGTTTGAAGCCTTGGGCTCAATCATGCGAATCATGTCGATTCCCCATATGGAAAAAGGCCATGGGGAAGAGAGAACCTTGAGATGTGATGGCAGTACATGAATTTTGTCAGAGTATATCTGACACTTGTGACACCTCCTCATGTACTTGTAGCAGTCGGATTCCATGGTCAACCAATAGTACCCTGCTCTTAGAATTTTTCTCGCCATTGTATGTCCGTTAGCATGAGTGCCAAAGGATCCTTCATGAATTTCTTTCATAAGCATGTCTGCTTCTGGTCTGTCTACGCATCGGAGCAAGACCATGTCAAAATTTCTCTTATAGAGAGTGTCACCGCTCAAGAAGAAGTTTCCAGCCAATCTTCTGAGGGTTTTCCTGTCTTTTCTTAGTGCCCCAGGTGGGTACTCTTGTTTCTGAAGGAAGCATTTGATATCATGATACCAAGGTTTGTCGTCTATGACTGCTTCAATCATGAAGATGTAAGCGGGCCGTTCAAGGCGTATTATGTCGATCTTAGGTAGGTCGTTCCATTGACCTACACTAACCATGGAAGAGAGAGTGGCTAATGCATCAGCCATGTGATTCTCCTCACGAGGGATATGATGAAACTCGACTCTGTCGAAGAAGGGCAACAACCTTCTTGCATAGTCTTTGTAAGGAATCAATCCTGATTGGTATGTGTTCCAATCTCCTTTTATCTGATTGATAACCAAGGCTGAATCACCGTATACGTCCAAGTTTTTAATCCTTAAATCAATTGCTTCCTCGAGACCCATGATACAAGCTTCGTATTCGGCCTCATTGTTTGTACATTTGAACGTAAGTCTGGCGGTGAAAGGAATGTGGGTACCCTGAGGGGTAATAGTTATTGCCCCAATTCCGTTTCCATGATGATTAACTGCTCCGTCAAAGATTAGTCCCCATTGGGAACCTGGTTCTGGCCCTTCACTGGGTAACGGTTCATCGCAATCTTTCATTTTTAGATACATGACATCTTCGTCTGGGAAGTCAAACCCGATTGATTCTTGATCGTCAATCGGTTGATGAGCCAAATGATCGGCTAAAATACTTCCCTTAACGGCTTTCTGAGTGTGGTACTCTATGTCATATTCTAATAATAACATCTGCCACCGGGCAATCCTTCCCGTGAGAGCAGGATTTTCGAAGACGGACTTGATTAGATCCATTTCGGAGATTAACTAAGTAGTATGACGAATCATGTATTGGCGAAGACGTTTGGCTGCCCAGGCCAAAGCACAACAAGTTTTCTCAAGCATCGTGTACCGAGTTTCGCAGTCGGTAAATTTCTTGCTTAGATAGTAAATGGCAAACTCTTTCCGTTTGGTTTCATCTTTTTGGCCAAGTACACATTCCATTGAGTCCTCTAGGACTGTGAGGTAAATGATCAGTGGTCTTCCTTCCACTGGAGGTGATAGAATCGGAGGGTTCAACAGATATTCCTTGATACTGTCGAAGGCGGTTTGACAATCTTCTGTCCAAATGCAATCCTAGTTCTTTTTGAGTAATTTGAAAATCGGCGCACATGTGGCGGTTATGAGGAATATGAATCTGGAGATGTAGTTCAAACGACCCAGGAATCCTCTGACTTGTTTTTCAGTTTTCGGAGAAGGTATTTCTTGAATGGCCTTGACCTTGTCAGGATCAACCTCAATTCCTTTCTGGCTGACGATGAACCCTAGTAGTTTCCCTGAACGGACACCGAAGGTGCACTTGTTGGGATTCAAGCAGAGCTTGAATTTTCTTAGACGTTCGAACAATTTTGACAGATGTTCAACGTGCTCACTCTCTATTTTTGATTTTCCAATCCTATCATCAACATACACTTTGATTTCTTTGTGTATCATGTCATGAAAAAGAGTAGTCATGGCCCTTTGATAGGTTGCCCCGACATTCTTCAAACCGAACGGAATTACCTTGTAACAAAAGGTGCCCCATGGGGTAATGAACGAAGTTTTCACCATGTCTTTCGGCGCCATTTTGATCTGGTTATAGCCCGAGAATCCATCCATGAAGGAGAAAATTTTGAACTTTGCTGTGCTGTCTACCAGCATGTCAATGTGTGGTAAAGGAAAGTCGTCCTTTGGACTAGCCTTGTTTAGATCCCTGTAGTCGACACACATTCTGACCTTTCCATCCTTTTTGGGAACAGGTACGATGTTGGCTAACCATTGAGGATATTCTGATGTAGCGAGGAAACCCGCGTCAATCTGTTTTTGCACTTCCTCTTTGATTTTGATGGCCATGTCCGGGTGAGTGCGTCTCAACCTTTGCTTTACTGGCGGACATTCCGATCTCAACGGTAAGTGATGTTCCACGATGCTGGTATCCAACCCTAGCATATCCTGATAGGACCAAGCGAATACATCGGGGAATTCTTTGAGAAGCTTTATCAAACTCTCTTTGGCAGTTGGACTGAGCAGTGCCCCAATCCTGATTTCTTTTCTCTCTTTTTCTGAACCCAAGTTTACCGTTTCCAACGGCTCTTTATGAGGTTCAATGGACCTTTCCTCTTGTCTGAGTAGTCGGGAGATCTCTTCTGGAATTTCGTTGTCAACTTCTTCTTCAGCCTCGAATACCGGGAACTCAAAGTTAGGAGAAGGAGTCGGATCGTATGTTTCAACGGGGTTTAAAATAAGCAATCTGCATGACGTGATGATTCGTGTTTAGAAGAGATAGAGAAAATGCAAGTGTGTGCAGTGTTTTTATTTTACTTCTTGTTTTTATTTGAATTGGTTTTTAGGATTACCATTTTCTGAAAAAGCAAAAAGAGAAAACAACAATTAATGCGGAAATTTCAGAACGACGTTATTTTATTAATGAACAAGTCGATCCTTGAAACTACAGCCCTATAAAACAAAACTCTGTCGCTTTGGGCAAGGCGAAGAGGGAAAATTTATAGAAAGCGAGCCCTATCAAAACATCTGTTTCACCTGGGCAGGGTGAAAGGTTAAAGATGGCAATTACTTTGACTGATGAACGATCTTCGGAACCTCGATGGCAACCCATTGGCGGCGAACTCCTCGGTGAATCACAAAGTCTGGCACCTTCTATGATTTGTCTTCCGAAATAACACTGATTTCTGGTGGAGCAGGATCATTGGAATCTGTCTCCCAAGCAGAATTTTCGTAGGAGAATTCCTCAGTTACATTTTGCATAGTATTTGTGCTCTCAGTTGTATCTCCCTATCCAGTAGGCTGGATATCTTCGAGCCTGATACAAGAGCTTTCGGGAGCGGTGTACTTGACCATATAGTCGTATTTCCCACTCGGTTGTCCCAAGGTGTCCCACACTTCTTTTGAACTGGAGGAGTCTTCCCTCTCGATGACGTTGACCTCGAGAAAAGAATAGTTGATGAATTCAAGTCCTGCAAACGTTGCAAATTCATCTTCATGTTGAGTAGTTTCTGAATGACCTGAGTGTTGATCCCATGACATGGTGGGGACACAGGTATTCTGTTCAATGATGCTCAACTGATTTTCATTGTTCGGCTGACTCTCTTGCCCCAAGTTTCCTGGGTAAGGCTGCCATATTGGCAGACCATCCATCGGGCCATAGTAATTGTGGTCAAAGTTGTCTTTCATCAGAGTGTCTTCCTCTAATGGATTTCGCGGAGCACGACATCCTTCCGGATCACAATCTCCGTAGATCATTTCGACGTCTGACCTTGGTATAAATCTCGGACTCTGTACGGGATAGCAAAATGGCGTAGGCACATCTTCCTGAGACATATAACAGTCCTCGTTCAGATAGGACTTCCATTCTTCATCCGTGTCAGAGGTATCTTCCTCATTGATAGCATGTACTGCTTGAGACACTGGGTGAAGAAAACCTCCAGTGTGGAAGAAGTTTTGAAGGGGATGAAGACTTTCATCGTTGGCAGCTGTCTGGGTACAGGTTGCAGAAAAACCAAGACCCTTCTTTGTTTTATTGTCAGTAGGAATGACAAGTTGTCCCCATCCTGTTGTATCGGTACTCTCGACCGCTTTGATAGCATCTTTGTATGAGGAAATCGAGGTTCCTCCTCTGAACTGATTGTTCTTGCTTACCGACAGTGCTTGGAACTGAGTTCTAATAAGCTCCTCGGGTTCTATTCCAGTAATTGATGACAAGTTGCTTACAAGCAAGGCTTGTTCCCCACAAACTGTGACAAGTTGATCGTTCTTGATGAACTTTAGCTTTTGGTGGAGGGCCGAAGTGACCGCTCCAGCCTGATGTATCAAAGGTCTTCCTAATAAACAACTGTACGTTGCCCGGATGTCCCTAACTTGGAAAGTGACTTGGAAAGTGTGAGGACCGATAGTTATGGGAAGATCAACGTCGCCGATAACTGTTTTTCTGGATCCTTCGAATGCTTTGACGACGACCTCGCTGGTTCTCATCGGAGGGCCTTTGAATGATAATTGCTTCAAAGTGGACTTTGGCATAACATTCAGGGCTGACCCTGTGTCTACCAGCACGCTGGCTAAAGCATCGTCCTGGCAGTTAACTGTGATATTGAGCGCCATGTTATGACGGCGACCCTCTTCGGGTAATTCCTCATCACTAAATCCCAAATTGTTGCAGGAAGTGATGTTAAAGACAATACTATCGAACTGTCTAATTGTTACATCCTGTTCCACAAAGGCTTGCTCCAAGACTTTCTGTAGAGCCTCCCTGTGGGCTTCTGAACTGAGTAACAGTGATAATATCGAGATCTTTGAAGGAGTTTATAACAGTTGATCAACAATGTTGTATTCACTCCTTTGGATGAGCTTCAGCATCTCATCATTATTTTTCGAAAGGTCGGGATTACTGGATTGACCGACTGGTGGATCAGGAGTTTGCGTCTGAAGTTCCTTTTCTTTGGTAGGTTCTCCAACTCCTCGGTTGAAGATTCTACCGCTCTGTGTTACACGACTGATGTCTGCAATATTCACGACGGAGGGTAATGGAATTTCCTTTCCATTTTCAATTATCGTTGTACCGTATTTGTAAGGGATATTCATACAGTGTTGGTCCCGACAGATAAATGACTATGGGAACCTTATGATTTTTCTGACCATCATAATTAATCTCGATCCGTTCCCGGTTGGGGGCTCTAGATTCGTCAAGTAGAGGGATGATGGCAAAAACATCCCTGGTCCTGTGATGACCAGAGATCGTGACCACTTTGAATACAATGTAACCTCACTGGGTTAGCTTCCACAGATCGGATATCCTGACTCTGATGCCGAGTAGGATTCCTGTTACTAATACTAATCTGCTGAGTATCTTCATCCATATAAATTGGCATCCACCAGTGATTTAACAAGTGCTGAAGTGCCTCCTGGACAAGGGTACAACCTCGATTGTTTTCGCAACCTGCCTTACAGCTTTGATAGTCATGTGATATTAAGAATCCGAGTCGGACCTGCTCAGCATGTAACTCTACCAGGTTGGTATTCATTACGCGAATATCAAAGATCTGAACCATGTTGATTTGATAGGAATTCCTATCATGGTAGTCTTGGATCCATCCAAGATCCATCTGACGCTGGAGGGCCTCCTGTATGAAAGAGCATCCCTGTTTGTTTACCGAGCAAATCAGACAGGAACTGTAATCGTGCCGCGACAGATTATGATATTGGCTTTGCCTTGAGTGCATCGCCACCAAGTTGACATTCATTGTACGGATATCGTGGTTCTGAATGACGTTAGAATTCGTGTAGACCATGTTAACTCCACGAACTCGGTGCTCTTGGATCCATCCGAGATCCATCTGTTCCTGTAGAGCTGCTTGCACCACAGAACATCCTTGATTGTCTTTAGAGCAGATATCACACTGGTGATAATTATGAGATGGCACATGGCCATATCCACTCTGTCTACAATGCATCTTGACCAGATTGGTTTTCAATAAGAGTACATCGTGAATTTGATAGACATTGTTAAATTCTCCTTCTATCAAATTGACTGCAGACTTCTCATGTTGAGACAGAGGGTTCGTGAGAACATTAGGATTTGTATCCTTGAAGGATAAGACCCCGCTCCTAACAAGCTTTTGCACGTCGGACTTGAAATTGAGATAAGTCTCTATGTTATGCCCTGGACCTCCTTGATGATAAGGGCAAGTTTGATCCACCTTAAACCAAAAAGGCGGATTTTCCGGTACTGTAAGAGGAGATTTAGTCTGAATGTGCCCCTTAGCCAGTAGTAATGGAAACAACTCTGCATACGACACGGGTATAGGATCAAATCCTGGTGGCCGTGTTGTACAGTTTTTGTTGTATGGAGGACGAGCCTGCTGAAGAGGCTGTTGTGTCCTTTGCTAATCAGGTTGGCTCTGTGCAACCTGAGGTTGATACGTAGGAATAGACGCAGGGTTGATAGCAGGAGTCACAACTGCTACCGGTTGATAACGTCGCCTTTGCTTTCCGAAAGAGATATTCCCAATATCTTGCTCTTTTTTCTTAGGGAGAGCACTACCGTATTTTTTAGTACCGCTCGATGATCCAGCGTCTTTTAGCAAACGTCCTTCTCAGAAGGCTTCCTTAAGACGTATGCCCATGCCGACCATTTCGGTGAAATCACTGGGCGCACTGGCAACCATTCGGTCATAGTAAAATGAGTTTAAGGTCTTTTAAGAAGATCTTTGTCATCTCTTTTTCCTCCAGAGGTGGAAAAATTTGAGCGGCAATTTCACGCCACCTTTGAGCATACTCTTTAAAGGTTTCCTTGTCCTTTTGTGATATCGATCTGAGTTTATCTCTGTCGGGTGCCACGTCCAAATTGTATTTGTATTGTTGGACGAAGGCAGTGCCAAGATCTCTGAATGTGCTGATCGTGGCACGGTTTAAACCCATGTACCATTTGAGTGCGACACCAGTCAAACTATCCTGAAAGTAGTGAATCAGTAGGTCCTGATTCTCAGTCTGAGCTGACATCCGCCGAGCGTACATCACCAGATGGCTTTGAGGGCAAGAGTTACCCTTGTACTTTTCAAAGTCGGGCACTTGAAATTTGTGCGGGACTTTCACATTTGGGACCAAGCAGAGATCTGCGGCGTCCTTTCCAAATAGATCCTGACCGCGAATGGCTTGCAGTTCCCTCTGCATCTCCAAGAACTGCTCCTGGAATTCCTCCATTCTGTCAAACATAGTTTCCTTCTTACCAGAAGGTATCTGTGGAATCTATCCTTCCGGGACAGTGTGCACCACAGGGGGTGGGACCGTGACTACGGTAGTGAGTCTTGGCGTCTCCCGAAGTTTGTAACCTTCAGGAGTCTTCAGTATGCCCCTGGCATCTTCGATTTCCCGAAGTTTGTAACCTTCAGGCCCAGCGGCTTCTGTTGTGATTCCCTGATCTTCATTGGTCAGCGGAACATATCCTTCCGGGATATAGTTAACAAGCATGCCCCAAGGATGATCTTTTGGTAGTTGATACCTAGGATCATACTTCTCCACTATGGGCGTCAAGGTGATCTCTGAGATCACAGTTCTTTGTAGCTGAGCTTCTGCCATGGCTTGCATGTCGTTACGAAGCTTCCTCATATCCTCTCTCAGAGCGTCAATCTCTTCCTTCAACTCTCTATTTTCTTCCTCAAGATCATCCATCTTTTTCTGACGATTGGCCCGAGTATTATACGAATGAGACAGTTTGACTCTAGAACCGAGACACAAACGTGAGATTCGTAGGTAAGAAGAATACGCGATGTGAGAATGAAGAATGCAAGGATTATATTAATTGTTTAAGGTTTAATCAAAATAAACTTCGACAATTAGATTGCAAATATAAAACGGTGGGGAAACCCTTTTTTTATTGAATTCAAAGGATTACAGAAATGGAAATACAGTAGATTACAAGGTGCAGAAACAGAAACCTAAACTAATGGTTCCTGAGTCCTCTCTGAAGAGAAATCGGATGCTGATTCTGGTATCTTCCTTTTCTTTGACCGGGGCTCTTGAGCCGTTGTCGGGTTGTCATTCCTTTGCCAAGTATAAGGAGCGAGCAAATTCCTTTGGTCATCTTGATTCTCTACAGCATGTTGCTCCAAAATTTCAATCAGAGCGTCCTTATCTTTCAGTAGTTGCTGTATTTTGATACACTCCACATCGAGGGTGCGGTACTTGTTCTTCCAGGACCTCCTCTCCCGTTGAACTTTGTTGAGAGTAACCTGAAGCTTTTCAGTTTCCGTCATGAAATACATGACAGATTCCCTCGGCGGAAGAATTCCGTAACGAGGATAAGGCATCTTTAGCTTGAGAGCTCTAGTTTGTACCCAATGGAGATAAGGCTCCACCGAGACACAGTCTGGTTTTCCCAGAGACTCTCGTCCTTTCTTATGAACATGCTTCCAAGCGTGCACTATTTCCGTCTTTAGTGCTCTGTCATTTTCTCCTTCCTTGAAGAAAAGACCTTCCAGATGAACACCCCGTGGGACGTGTCTCATCGGGTATCCAATTTGACGAAGAACCAATATCGGATGGTAGTTGATTCCTCCCTTAGTTCCTATAAGGGGTACATTGGGGAAGTTTCCACAATGGTCAATGATCCTAATCCCATCATAGATCATATTACACCATTCTATATCAGAGTTGGTGAGGGACATGATCTTCTGCGACCAACGTAAGGCACTCTTGCAATCCCAAAAAGCAGCAGACTTGGGCAAGTGAGAGATAAACCATTTGTAAAGCAGAGGTACACAGCATGTGATCTCCCATCCGTTGTATAAATTCCCCAAGTGTACAGAATGATACGCATTCGCGAGCAAAGTCGGCACCGGGTTTCCAATGAGAAAAACCTTAATGGAGTTAATATCGACGAAGTTATTGATGTTGGGAAACAAAAATAACCCGTAGGTGAGCAAGACAAAGATGCTTTCAAAAGCAGTCACGTTTCCTATACTGGCAAAATACAGGGCCTTCTTTGTCAAGAACTGGGCTGGCAAACCTTGGATGCCACCCTTGGTAGTTAGGTGAGTCCTAACCTCAGACTCGTCCAAATGAATTGCTCTTGCAATGGTATGATTCTTTGGAATTTCTTCCAGTCCAGAAAATGGAGCTCGATCTGTGATATGTAAATCAATCAGATGAGAATACTCCTCCAGCGTTGGTGCGAGCTGGTAATCCGGGAATGTGAAACAGTGATAAACCGGATCATAAAACTGAATGAGCGCATCCATGATTCCCTCAATCACATGGACTCTTAATAGTGGTAGGAAACCTCCGTGCTTGGCTCTGAAAGCCTCTGGGTTTGTGATCATCCTTGCTAACCTTGTTAAATCCTCAAGCTTTGGAACCTTGATGGTATAACTATGAGTTCTCCTTCTACCAAAATCCATTAGTGCAATCCTTTTCTCTGATATTTGCAATCACAGTCTCAGTTTAATTTGAAAAACTGAGAGACTAGAAGAGAAATTTTTTTGAATGTTTTAATGTTTTTTAAATGAATGCATGAATGCAGCACACAAAAACATAGAAAAAACATGGGGTCAAAGGGTCGTTGTCATGAAGTCAAGGCTCTACCCATCCCCAAAGGTTTATACTAGGGTGATTTTTTGTACCTGTACTCATTATCCTCAGCTCCTCCCAGGAAAGCAAAACAACAAGCGGATCGCCAGCGAGTTGTAGAGCAATCTTAGAGTAAGTGCCATTCACCGAGAATAGATCACCAGCCTCAAATGAGGGTAGTATCACGTAACAACTATTTCCGATAGTTTCCGCACTACAAAAGGGTTTGGCTCCTCAGCTTCTCAGACATCACAATCGGCCCATTATCTAGGTGAGAGAATGGGTTGCACTGGTCAGCCTCCACTGAGGTTGATGGTCGACCTCGTCGCCATCACTTATCTTAAGTGTATACTCGATCTTTCCATATGCGGCATCACACGCATTCCCATTAGCAGAAAAATAAACACGTATAGCAATTAGGAAAAGCAGTATATATATTTGTCCTAATCATGCTAGACTTTTAAAAGCTAAGAATCTTAAGTTCCTGACAGAAAATGGTTTCCCGGCGGAGTCACCAATCTGTGGTTTCATTCCAAATTAACGGTGTTTTGACCTAAGATCCTAGTGACGTCAAGGTTTCTACAAGATCCCTAAAGAGACCTACCGTATTCCCCAGCAGAGTCGCCATTCTTCCTGTAGCGAGTGATTTTTGGATGTGGTTGCGAAGCACGATCGCTCTAGTACTACAGTTCGATTCATTTTTTATCCTATTAAAGCTGATGAAGGAAGGGAAATAGATGTCTCCAATTAACCCTGCTTGCATACTGAGATTAAACAGCGGTCTATTAGGTTACATATGCTACAAAGATTCGTGGTTTTTCCTAGTTTATTTTGTTGACGAGGGGTGCTTTAGGCTATTGGTTGAGATGTTAGGACGGATATATATGAAAGTATGGGATTTTAGGTTTTTGTTTAGTGGGCTCGCTAAGATTTTTCTTTCAATCTTATGCCTACGTAATCCCGTTTACCGAAACAGGGAAATCAGAGCGTTCGTAGTTCCTCCTATTCTATGGGAGGAAATGGTTGTTTTTGGTGTCTTGTTCAAAGCCCAAGACGTGAAGCGAAAGGTGGTTTGTATCTTGTTCAAAGCCCAAGATGTGAAGCTGAAAGGTCTCAACTTTAGAGAGAATTTGTCATCTCTAAAGAGGGGTTTGTCTGTTCCGACTGTTTATAAAGGAGAATTACTTTAACAGGGATTTGTGAATCCGACAATGCCATAATTTCTTTTATAGGGGATTTCAACCTGAAGGAGAATACTTTAACTCAGTGTAGAGTAATGCCATCTTTCCTTAGGAATTTCTCATACTAAAAGAGGGACAGTGGCATGGATGTAGATGATCCAGAGGCTTGCCGCTTACAGCGATTAGATGGAGGGGAAGGAGTTGTTGATGTTTGTGTACTATGAACGAGGTACAGCTTTGCTGCTAAAACGTTGATTGGATCAACCAGTGGTTTTCTTATACAAAGCCTAAGAGGAGGCTATTACGTGTCTCGTACAATGCCCGAGAGAGAGGTTAAAATCTCGTATAAAGCCCGAGATGGAGGCTATTTGACTCAACAAGAGAGTTTTTTTGTATCTCGTACGAAGCCCGAGATGGAGGCGAAAGGGTGATTGACTCAACGAAGGAGTCTCTTATGTGTCTCGTACAAAGCCCGAGAAAGAGGCTAAACGTTGTTTGACCCCGCTGGGGAGAATCATTGTACAAAGCCCAAGAGGGGGCTAACTTCACTGTAGAAGGATCATTATACAAAGCCTAAGAGGAGGCTATGGTTACTGTTTTAGTTAAGTGACAGGTCCAGTATACTGATTTTTAAAGAGAAAATCAGTTCTTATATGAGCAACACTATACTCAAGGATTTGATTCGAGGATCCGTGTTATTCCTGTTCTTTAAGGAAGTGGGAAATCCGAAGGGTATTGAGACTGTCTGAGTCTACGGGTTTTCTTCCTATTTAACGAAGGGGTCACTTGAGAATGTCTTTGAGACTCAAGGAGATTAGACTGTCCAAGTCTAGAGTGTCATCTTTTGTACCATGCTTTGAGAAACAGTAGTAGACTCTTTGAAAGAACTGTTCTATGAAGATGATTAAGTTCTGTTCCTATACCTCTAGGAGGTCGTCGGGATAATTTGTATGAAGCCCAAGAGGAGGCTGGAAACTTTTAAGAAGTCGACGGGTCCTTGTACGATGCCCAAGAGGAGGCTATCATTCCCGGAGGAAGAGATCATTATATGAAGCCTAAGAGGAGTCTGTGAATACTTCTAAGAAGCCGTAGGGTCCTTGTACTAAGCCCAAGAGGAGGCGGGGTTGCTTTTAGGAAGCCTGTGGGTCCTTGTACGATGCCCAAGAGGAGGCCGATGCTTTTAAGAAGTTGATGGGTCCCCAAACCCCGAGAAGTTCAAGACAGGCTATTCACAGAGAATAAATCAAGCCCGGAAAGTTCGAGAATTTGGAAGAAACTCAAGAGATGCCATTCACGGAGAAAAGATCATCTCTGGGGAGTAGATTTTCTTGACAAATGCTTTTAAGAAGCCTGTGGGTCCCCAAATCCCGAGAAGTTCAAGACAGGCTACTCATAGAGAATAGATCAAGCTAGGAAAGTTCAAGAATTTGGAAGAAACTCAAGAGATGCCATGCACGGAGAAAAGTCATCTCTGGGGGATAGAGTTTCTTTGACAACTTCTACGAGTGACAGTCTATGAAAGGGTTCACAGATAATGTTGCCTTTCATATCTCCATATTATTTAACCCCAAGAGGAGGGAAGACTGTGTCTGGTAATCCTATGGGGATCTAGTTTGACTATTTCTAAGAGTGATCAACGGGCTTAATGCTAGACGTAGTTGCCGGGGAAACTCTAAATATCCATACTATTATTACACAGTTGATATGAGTTTATGAAAGAAGACTTCCAGCGAAACAGCCCCACAATACAGTTATATGCATATGAAAGCGTAAATGAAAGCAATAACCACTTACTCAGTTGTAGAGCTTCTATGCTGTTTGGTTAGTTGTTCAACAAAGAAATATTAAAAACAATAGTATATTCAAAATCAAAGGAGAAAGTGCTTTGAAAAAGAAAGATTTGGGGATTACAGCTCAAGGAGAGGCCCAGGGTTTTATCAGTGAGCGCACTATTTGAATTTGTACAGAGGGACTTATACAAGTGACTGTGGGCCAAAAAAGGTTTTTTGTACAAAGGGATGGGTCTTACACTCTCTCAAGAGGCCCAAAAAGTTTTAAAGAAAAAGAGTGGGGCTTATAACACGAGGGTAGGCCCAATTTTTTCGTTAAAAATGGTAATCGCGCCGAGGTTTTATTTTAACGCGAAGGGGCTTATACAATATCTGAGGCCCAAATGATTTTGGTTAAAAGGGGGTTGGGTCTTACACTCTATTAGAGGCCCAAAAGTTTTGAATGGGTCTTATAGCTCGAGGAGAGGCCCAAAAGGTTATTTTTCAAAAGGCGACGATCGCGCCGTTTGTTTTTAACGGTATCGGGACTTATACAATACACTGAGGCCCAAAAATGATTTGGTCAAAAAAAGGATTGGGTCTTACACTCTATTAGAGGCCCAAAGTGTTTTGAAAATGATTTATGAGGGTTGAATTAATCCAAAAACCCTAATTTGTTTTCAAAAATGTGTTTTAATTGAATAAAAATTTAATTAAAATGATCAAAATTGTTTAACATAGGAAAAACAAATTGTGATTTTGGATTAATGTTTCAAAAATTAAGTATTGACCTACAAAATAATTAGAAAGCATTAAAAGTTGCAAAATCAAGGTGGAAAAAATATTTTAAATGTCAAAAATAATTAAAACATTAATTCTTTGCAAAAATATCAATTATATAAAATAAATAATATTTTTGGGATTTTTTTGGGAAAATAAAATATTTTAACATTTTTGTGAATTATTAAAAAAAGAATCAACTCAAAATCATTAAAACTCAGAGAGAAATTAATTTTTGAATCAATTAAATAAAATCACAAAATTCAAATATTCAAATATTCAAAAAATGGCTCCAAGAACACCCAAGAACACGCGCGTGTTCTGGGTTTTCCCAGATTTGCATTTTCTCTCCAATCTCACTGAATACTTGATTATATCATGCAATCCACATACCAATCAACTCGTTTCAACCTCACGATCATGTCTATGGTATTTAATTTCATTTAAATTAAACATATAATAAGAAATCATGAAAAATCCTCAAGAACCCTAATTTCTGCATGAAGGCTAGGATTTTTGATACACGATTCAAACAATGCAATTAATTGAGGGGAAACATTCCATGCATGATTATGAACATATGACCAAATTATTGTGCAGCAAAAATTGCATGGATCATAGAGTTAGAAGAGTTCATGCTTACCACTTGCAGCTGGTGATCGTGATTTGCGTTGGAGGTGTTAAAGCTAGGTTCCAATGATCTGGATAGCTTCCCTAGGTGCTACGGAGTGTGTATAAATGCTTGGAACGGATTGAAATGGTCTGGAACTTGAGATGGTACCCCAACTGGAAATCTGTGAAGAACTTGAGCAATTGGCTGGTGATTTTGTGAAATCTGTGTTCCAGATGTTATGTGAGTGTTTGGATCACTTCTATATGATGTATGTGAGGTGTGTGTGTGATTGGTTTAATTGGAAAAGCTCTCAAACTCAAAACCCGATAGTGACTTGCCTTAGAAGGAAAAATTGTAGTGAAAGAAGATATTTTGAGGAAAGCATCTGTTTGATGGCTTTGGTGTACTCAAACTGATCACAATTGAGCTCTATTTATAGTAGAGCAAGTTTGTTTTAGGATCCACAGTGAATGGCAACTGCAGCAGGTGTTTGTTCAATGTTGGCCAATGGAAATCCAAGTCTCCTCTAGCCATTGACTAGAGGTTAGGGCACAGGGTTGTGGTTCCCTTGGTCTTGGATAAGTCTTGATTAAATTCAGTTACAAATGGCTCAGTCCATGCCACCTTGATGCTTCCATTGAATGCTCCAATCCAAAATTGGAGTCTTGTCCCTATTTTGGCCATTCTAGGTTCCACATGCTATTTCTTGTTCCAAAGCCTTTGGAGGCTTGGCTCAGTGATTGTCCCCTTTAGATTCAATCCTCTGAGGTGTCCAAGTGGATAGGAGCATTTGGATTTGGCAGATTTTGGTAAATCGACCAAAAATGCCAATGTCTTATGACAACTTTCCAATGTCAACCTCATGACTCAAATGGAATTTGGTAATGTTCTTGGCCATTTTGGAAAGCCCTTACATGATACAACAACTGTTTGAACATGTTTGGTTTTGATCTCTTTTGAATCCAAGTGAAAAATCCCCCTACATTTGGCAAAAAGTAGGGTAAAATCTGACTTAGTGAAATTTTCACTAAGTGTTGGAACAAAGTGACTTTTCTTGATTTTGATCACTCCATAACTCAAAATACACAATGAATTGGAATTAGGTCTAGTTGAAGTTTTTGTATAGGGAAATGAGATCTACAAATCAAGCCTTGGATGGGAGAAAATGGCTTTGTGGTTTAGGAGTTATGGTCCTCCAAAGTTGGTACCCTAGCCACTTTATTTTTAACTTAGAAAATTTTCTAAGTTTTTTATGGTTACCCCTTTTACAAGTTATCCAACTTTTCTTGATTTTTCTTGATGAATGATGATTCAAATCATACATTAACATCATTTTAGGGTTAAAAATCCATTTTGGTGAAAAATCTCAAAAAGTCAAAGTTGACTTTTGTGCACAGTTGACTTTTTATCAGATGAATTCCAAACTGTGCAATTCTTCATGAAATCATGTCCTTGACCTAAATCAATCTTGATAGACATGTTCCATGGGTGTCATATGGTATATTGATGCATGTCATAGGGCTTGGGAGCATGTCCTAGTCAAAAGTCAAAGTCACAGTTGACTTTTTCCTTAAAACACTAACTGTGGTGCAGATGAAATTGAAACTTGTTGCTCAAGCCTCTTGGATTAATCCATTGTTGCAAATGGATCAATATAGTTCATTAGAGACCCTCAAATCCTCTCTTGAGGTCTTGGCTCATGATTTGCCCTAAAAGTCAACTTAGGGGTGAATTAGGTCAAGAAACCCTAATTCCTGATTTTTTATGAATGCATCCCCTGAGGCAAAATTGACTTGATGATTGGATCCATGAGGTCCCATGAAGTAAATTAGGTTATGTTTTGGATCATTGGCTTGTGCCCAGATAAAAATTTTCATCTGGAGGCCCTGGTCGACCAAAACCCTAATTTGGTGACACTGTCGATCTTGAGACTTGATCCACCTAGAAGGGAGCAACCTTGTGCTTAATCCTTGAAGTGGGAGTCCTCTTGATCCATTGTGGATGTTTGAGAGTTTAGATAAGTTGAAGATTATGTCATTCCTTGATTGACCCTTTGTCTAAGCACTTAGAGAGGGCTTGAAACCCTAATTTTGATTGTAGTGGATGCTTACCCATCTTTGGGGAGACTGATGAAGTATGGTGACCCATCCCTATTGTGATGATGATTTGCACAATGATGGGAAATCCTAGTGGTCAAAATTTGGGGTATGACACGACCCAAGAGCCCCGGTCAAAGAAAAGGAAAACACCCGAACCAGCACTTGAGCTCTCTTCAGAGAGGACTCAAGACCCATTAGTTTAGATTTCCTTTTCCAGCACTTTGTAATCTACTGTATTTCCATTTCCGCAATCCTTTGAATTCAATAAAATGGGGTTTCCCCACTGTTTGATATTTTCAATCTAATTGTCGAAGTTTACTTTAAATAAACAAAAATATTTAATAATCATTGCATTCATCATTCTCATAAACGCATTCTTCTTACCTACGAATATCACGTTTGCGTCTCGATTCTAGAGTCAAACTGTCTCATTTGTACAATACTCAGGCCAATCTTCAGAAAAAGATGGATGATCTCAAGGAAGATAACAGAGAGTTGAGAGAAGAGATTGACACTCTGAAAGAGGATATGAGAAAGCTTCATAACGACATGCAAGCTCTAGCAGAAGCTCAGATGCAACAATAAAGGACTGTGATCTCAGAGATCACATCTACACCCATAGTGGAGAAGTATGACCCTAGGTACAAAATGCCGAAAGATCGTCCCTGGGGCATGCTACTTAACTATATCCCGGAAGGATATGTTCCGCTGATCGCTGAGGATCAAGGAACCGCAGTAGGGGCCGCTGGGCCTGAAGGTTACAAACTTCGGGAAAGCGAAGATACCAGGGGCATGACAGTAACTCCTGAAGGTTACAAACTTCGGGAGGCACCGAGAGTCTCGGCCATAATGACTATACCACCACTTGTGGTACACACTGTCCCGGAAGGACAGATTCCCCAGATACCTTCTGGTGGAAACGAAAGCATGTTCGACAGAATGAATGAGTTCCAGGAACAGTTCCTGGAAATGCAGAAAGAATTGCAAGCCCTTCGCGGTCAGGATTTATTTGGAAAGGACGCCGCGGACCTCTGCTTGGTCCCCAATATGAAAGTTCCACACAAGTTCCAAGTGCCCGACTTTGAAAAATACAAGGGTAACTCTTGCCCTCAGAGTCATTTAGTGATGTACGCTCGCCGAATGTCAGCTCAGATAAAGAATCAGGAGCTACTAATTCACTACTTTCAGGATAGTTTAACCGGTGCCGCATTAAAATGGTACATGGGTTTAAACCACGCTACGATCGACACATTCAGAGATCTTAGCGCTGCTTTTGTTTAACAATATAAATACAATTTGGACATGGCACCGGACAGAGATCAACTCAGATCAATGTCACAAAAGGACAAGGAAACCTTTAAGGAGTACGCTCAGAGATGGCATGAAATTCCCGCTCAGATTTGTCCATCTCTTGAGGAAAAAGAGATGACAAAGATCTTCTTAAAGACCTTAACCTCATTTTACTACGACAGAATAGTGGCCAGTGCGCCCAGTGACTTCACCAAGATGGTGGGAATGTGGGTTCGTCTTGAGGAAGCCGTCCGAGAAGGACGTTTGGTTAAAGACGCTGGATCATCAAGTAGTAAAAAACGATACAGTAGTGCTCTCCCTAAGAAAAAAGAGCAGGATATTGGGAATATCTCTCTCGGAAAGCAAAGGCGACGATATCAACCAGTAGCAGCTGTAACTCCTGCTATCAATCCCACGCCTGTTCCTACGTATCAACCTCAGGTTGCGTCGAGCCAACCGAATCAACAGCAATTTCAGCAAAGGGCACAACAGTCTCTTCAACAGACTCGTCCTCCATACAACAACAACGTACAACGCGGCCACCAGGGTTCGACCCTATACCCATGTTGTATGCAGAACTGCTTCCATTATTACTAGTTTAGGGGCATGTCCAAACTAAGTCTCCTCTTACAGTACCGGAAAATCCACCTTTTTGGTTCAAAGCAGATCAGACTTGTCCTTACCATCAAGGAGGACCAAGGCATAACATAGAAAACTATCTCAGTTTCAAATCTGATGTGCAAAATTTGTTAGGAGCGGGGTCTTATCTTTTAAGGATATGAATCCTAATGTTCTCACAAACCCGATGCCTCAACATGGGAGAGCTGCAGTCAATTTGATAGAGGGAGAGTCTAACAACACCTATCAAATTCATGATGTACTCTTATTAAGGGCCAACTTGGTCAAGATACATTGTAGACAGAGTGGATATGGCCATGTGCCACCTCATAACTATCACCAGTGTGATATCTGCTCTAAGAACAATCAGGGATATTCTGTGGTACAATCAGCTCTACAGGAACAATTGGATCTTGGATGGATCCAAGAGCATCGAGTTCGTGGGGTCAGCATGACCTATACAAATTCCAACGTCATCCAGAACCATGACATATGTACAATGAATGTAAACTTGGTGGTGATGCACTCAAGGAAAAGCCAGTATCATAATCTGCCGCGTCACGATTATAATTCCTACCTGACTTGCTCGGTAAACAAACAGGGATGCTCTTTTGTACAAGAGGCCCTCCAACGTCAGATGGATCTTAGATGGATCCAGGACTACCATGACAGAAATCCTTACCAGATAAACATGATTCAAATCTTTGATATTCGTCGGATGAATACCAGCTTGGTGGAGTTACATGCCAGGCAGGCCCAACTCAGTTTTCTCACTTCGCATGATTATCTGAACTGTAAAGGATGTTGTGAGAGTAACCAAGGGTGCGCTCTCGTTCAAAGAACTTTACAACACTTGTTAAACACTGGTGGCTTCCAATCTATATGGATGAAGACACGCAACAAATCAGTGTGGTTGATAGGAACCCTACTCGACATCGAAGTCAGGATGTCCGATCTACAGAAACAGATCTAGTGAGGTTACACTGCATTCAAAGTGGGCGTGGCCAGGTGCCACCACACAACTATGAACGCTGTAGAGTCTGTTCGAAAAATAACCAAGGATGTTTCCTCGTGTGAGCAGCTCTTCAGAGTCAGTTGGATCGCAAGGAGATTCACCCATACCTAGCTTCGGGGTCCATTGACTGGACGCCAGACTACTTCGTAGATCAAATCAGAGACGTGGTTGTAATCTCTGACCCTGAGAGGAACAAGGATGTTTGCACCATCATCCCTCTACTAGACGAATCAAAGGTTTTTAGCAAGGAAGTGATTGAAGTTACTTACGACAGTCAGAAAAATCAGAAGGCTCCTATAGTTATCTATCTACTGGGACCATTACCGCATGAATCAGCTAAGGCGATCCCTTACGAATACGGTGCAATGATAATTGAGAATGGAAAGGAAATTCCATTACCCTCTGTCGTGAATATTGCAGACATCAGTCGTGTAACACGGAGCAGTCGAATCTTCAACCAAGGAGTTGGAGAACCTACCAAAGAAAAAGAACCTCAAACGAAAGTTCCCAATCCACCAGTCGGTCAATCTAGTGATACCGACCTTTCAAAAAACAATGATGAGATGTTAAAGCTCATCCAAAGGAGTGAATACAACATTGTTGATCAACTGTTACAAACTCCTTCAAAGATCTCAGTGCTATCACTTTTACTCATTTCCGAAGCCCACAGAGAGGCTCTACAGAAAGTCTTAGGGCAGGCCTTTGTGGAACAGGATGTGTCAATACGATAGTTCGATAGCATCATCTCTAACATCACTTCCTGCAATAACTTAGGATTTAGTGATGAGGATTTGCTAGAGGGGGGAAAAAGTCACAACATGGCGCTCAATATCACAGTTAACTTCCAGGACGATGCTTTAGCCGGCGTACTAGTAGACACAGGATCGGCCATCAACGTTATGTCGAAGTCCACTTTAATGCGACTATCATTCAAAGGACCCCCAATGAGGGGCAGTGAGGTCATCGTCAAAGCATTTGACGGGTCTCAGAAAGCAGTTATCAGCGAATTCGACCTTCCCATAACTATCGGTCCTCACACTTTCCTCATTACTTTCCAGGTCATGGACATCCGGGCAACATACAGTTGCTTATTAGGAAGACCTTGGATACACCAGGCTGGGGCAGTCACTTCGATGCTTCACCAGAAACTGAAGTTCGTCAAGAACGATCAACTCGTCATGGTTTGTGGAGAACAAGCCTTGCTCGTGAGTAACCTATCATTTTCTACTTATATAGAACCCGAGGAGGTTGTTGGAACTCAGTTCCAAGCACTGTCGGTGAGCAATAAGAATCAATCAGAAAGAGAAACCTTGATTTCCTCATATGGAGCTGCTCTCAAAGTAATCGAGAATAACAACGCAAAAAGATGGGGACATCTTGTCATTCCTACCGATAACAAAACCAAGAAGGGTCTTGGGTTTTCTGCAACCTGCACCCAAACAGCTGCTAACGACGAAAGTCTTCATCCTATTCAGGACTTCTTCCACATTAGAGGTTTCCTTCACCTAGTGCCTCAAACATTCCATACCATCAACAAGGGAGATCCCTCCGATACAGATGAGGATTGGAAGTTCTATCTCAACAAAGACGGTTATATGTCTCGGGAAGAGGTGCCTACGCCCTTTTGCTATCCCGCATAGAGTCCGAGAATTATACCGAGGTCAGACGTCAAAATGATATATGGAGATTGTGATCCGGAAGGATGCCGTGCTCCACCAAACTCATTAGAGGAGGACACTCTGATGAAAGACAACTTTGACCACGACTATTATGGCCCAATGGATGGCCTGCCTATTTGGCAGTCGTACCCAGGAAACTTGGGGCAAGAGAGTCATCCGAACAATGAAAATCAGCTGAGCGTCATTGAACAGAATACCTGCGTTCCCACCATGTCATGGGATTAACACTCAGGTCATTCAGAAAATATCCCGTACGACGATGAATTGGCAAAGCTTGCTGGACTAGAATTCATCAACTATGCTTTTCCTGAGGTCAACGTCATCGAGAGAGATGACTCCTCCAGTTCCAAAGAAGTGTGGGACACCTTGGGACAACCAAGTGGAAAATACGACTACATGGTCAAGTACACCGCTCCCGAAAGCTCTCGTATCACGCTCGAAGGCATTCAACCAACTGGGTGGGGAGATCCACCTGAGAGGACAAATGCTATGCAAAATACAACTGAGGAATCCTCCTGCGACAACTCTTCCTGGGAGACAGATTCCAATGATCCAGCTCCGCCAGAAATCAGCGTCATTTCTGAAGACAAATCAAGGAAAGTACCAGACTTTGTGATTCACTAAGGGGTTCACCGCCAATGGGTTACTGTCGATGTTCCGAAGATTGTTCATAAGTCAAAGTAATTTCCGTCTTTAACCTTTCACCCTGCCCAAGTGAAACGAATGTTTTGATATGGCTCACTTTCTGTAAATTTTCCTCTTCGCTTCGCCCAAAGCGACAGAGTTTTGTTTTACAGGGCTGAAGTTTCAAGAATCGACTTGTTCATAAATAAAATAACGTCGTCCTATAATTTCCGCATTAATTGCTGTTTTCTCTTTTTACTTTTCTCAGAAAATGGTAATCCTAAAAAATAAATAATAATAAACAAGCAATTTTTCAAAAAAAAAAATACACCGCACCCACACTTGCATTTTCTCTATCTCTTCTAAACACAAATCATCACGTCATGCAGATTGCTTGTTTTAAACCCCATTGAAACATAGGATCCGATGCCTTCTCACAACTTTGAGTTCCCGGTATTTGGGACTGAAGAAGAAGTTGACGACGAAATTCCAGAAGAGATCTCCCGATTACTCAGACTAGAGGAAAGGACCATTGAACCTCACAAAGAGCCGTTGGAATTGATCAACGTGGGTTCAGAAAAAGAGAGAAAAGAAATCAAGATTGGGGCACTGCTCGATCCAACTATTAAAGAAAGTTTGATAAAGCTTCTCAGAGAGTTTCCCGATGTATTCGCTTGGTCCTATCAGGACATGCCAGGGTTGGATACCAGCATCGTGGATCATCACTTACCGTTACGGTCAGAATGTCCGCCAGTAAAACAGAGGTTGAGACGGACTCACCCGGACATGGCCATCAAAATCAAAGAGGAGGCACAAAAACAGATTGACGCGGGTTTCCTCACCACGTCAGAATACCCTCAATGGTTAGCCAATATCGTACCCGTTCCAAAAAAGGACGGAAAAGTCAGAATGTGTGTCGATTACAGAGATCTAAACAAGGTTAGTCCAAATGATGACTTTCCTTTACCACACATTGATATGTTGGTAGACAGTACAACAATGTTCAAAGTTTTCTCCTTCATAGATGGATTCTCAGGCTATAATCAGATAAAAATGGCGCCGAAAGACATGGAGAAAACTTCGTTCATTACCCCATGGGGTACCATTTGTTACAAGGTAATGTCGTTCGATTTGAAGAACGCCGGGGCAACCTATCAAAGGGCCATGACTACTCTGTTTCATGACATGATACACAAAGAAATTGAGGTATATGTCGATGATATGATTGCAAAATCTAAGACAGAAGATGAGCATGTGACCCACCTGTCAAAACTATTCAAGCGGTTGAGAAAGTACAAACTCCATTTGAATCCCAACAAATTCACCTTCGGTGTCCGTTCAGGGAAACTTTTTGGGTTCATCGTCAGCCAAAAAGGAATTGAGGTTGATCCTGACAAGGTCAAGGCCATTCAAGAAATGCCTTCTCCGAAAACTGAAAAACAAGTCAGGGGATTCTTGGGACGTCTGAATTACATTTCCAGATTCATATTCCTCATGACCGCGACATGTGCACCGATATTCAAATTACTCAAAAAGAATCAGGACTGCGTTTGGACAGAAGATTGCCAAATCGCCTTCGACAGTATCAAGGAATATCTGTTGAACCCACCAATTCTATCACCTCCAATGGAAGGAAGACCACTGATCATATACTTAACAGTCTTGGAAGACTCCATGGGTTGTGTACTTGGCCAACCAGACGAAACAAAAAGGAAAGAGTCTGCCATTTACTATCTGAGCAAGAAATTCACCGACTGCGAGACTCGGTACACTATGCTTGAGAAAACTTGCTGCGCTTTGGCTTATGCAGCCAAACGTCTTCGCCAGTACATGATTCGTCACACTACTTGGTTAATCTCTGAAATGGATCCAATCAAGTATGTATTTGAAAAACATGCTCTCACGGGAAGAATTACCCATTGACAGATGTTGTTATTAGAATACGACATCGAATACCATGCTCAGAAAGTCGTCAAAGGAAGTATTTTAGCCAATCATTTGGCTCATCAACCGATTGACGATTAGGAATCAGTCAAATTTGACTTCCCATACGAAGATGTCATGTATCTAAAAATGAAAGACTGCGATGAACCGCTACCCAGTGAAGGGCCAGAACCAGGTTCCCAATGGGTACTTATCTTTGACGGAGCTGTTAATCATTATGGAAACGGAATTGGGGCAATCATCATAACACCTCAGGGTACCCACATTCCTTTCACCGCCAGACTTACGTTCAAGTGCACAAACAACGAGGCCGAATAGGAAGCTTGTATTATGGGTCTCGAGGAAGAGATTGATTTGAGGATCTAGAACTTGGATGTATATGGCGACTCAGCTTTGGTCGTCAATCAGATCAAAGGAGATTGGAACACATACCAATCCGGATTGATTCCTTACAAAGACTATGCGAGAAGGTTGTTATCATTCTTCGACAGAATCGAGTTTCATCATATCCCTCGTGAAGAGAATCACATGGCTGATGCCTTAGACAACTTCTCTTCCATGATTAGCGTAGGTCAATGGAACGACTTACCTAAGATCGACATTATGCGCCTTGAACGGCCCACTTACATCTTCACGATTGAAGCAGTCATAGACGACAAACCTTGGTATCACGATATCAAATGCTTCCTTCAGAAATAAGAGTACCCACCTGGGGAACTAAGGAAAGACAGAAAAACTCTCAGAAGACTGGCTGGCAGCTTCTTCCTGAGTGGTGACACACTCTATAAGAGAAATTTCGACATGGTCTTGCTCCGATGCGTAGACAGACCAGAAGCAGACATGCTGATAAAAGAAATTCACGAGGGATCCTTTGGCACTCATGCCAATGGACACACAATGGCGAGAAAAATTCTGAGAGCAGGGTACTACTGGTTGACCATGGAATCCGATTGCTACAAGTACATGAGGAGGTGTCACAAGTGTTAGATATACTCCGACAAGATCCATGTACCGCAAACACATCTCAAAGTTCTCTCCTCCCTGTGGCCTTTTTCCATATGGGGAATCGACATGATTGGCATGATTGAGCCCAAGGCTTCGAACAGACATCGGTTCATTTTGGTAGCCACTGATTACTTCACCAAGTAGGTCGAAGCAGCGTCATACGCTAATGTAACCTGACAAGTGGTAGTCTGATTTATCAAAAACAATATCATCTGCCGTTATGGTGTTCCGAGCCAGATCATTACTGATAATGGATCTAACTTGAACAATAAGATGATGAAGGAGTTGTGTGCTGAGTTCAAGATCGAACACGATAACTCATCTCCCTACCGACCCAAGATGAACAGAGCGGTAGAAGTGGCTAACAAGAACATCAAGAAGATCGTTCAAAAGATGGTTGTAACCTACAAAGACTGGCACAAGATGCTACCCTATGCTCTTCACGGTTATTGCACATATGTCCGCACTTCAACAGGGGCAACCCCTTTCTCTCTAGTATATGGCATGGAAGCAGTGCTCCCCATAGAAGTAGAGATCCCATCAATCCGGATATTGATGGAAGCTAAGCTAACAGAGGCAGAATGGTGTCAAAGTTGACACAACGAACTAAATGTGATTGAGGAAAAGCGAATCACGGCACTATGCCACAGTCAGTTGTATAGAAGAGAATGAAGAAGGCGTTTGACATAAAGGTCCGACCTCGCATCTTCAGGAAAGGAGACCTTGTGCTAAAAAAGATACAATCCTTTCTCACCGACTCTCGGGGAAAATGGACTCCGAATTATGACGGCCCCTATGTGGTCAAGAAAGCTTTCTCAGGAGGCGCCTTGAGACTTGCAACCATGGACAGAGAGGAATTTTCCTACCCCACAAATGTTGACATAGTCAAGAAATACTTCGCCTAAATAAATAAAAATGTCTCGGTGGATCGAAAACCCGAAAGGGCGGTCTAGGAAAAAATTAGAGACATAATCAAAATAATCATCCCGGTGGATTGAATATCTCAAAGTACAATCCAGGCAAAAGTTAGGGATAATGGCAAGTAACTACGTTCAACAGGGGAAAATCCCCTAGTAGCGGTAATGCCATCCATCAGAAGAAAAACGCCAGTCATCGTCATCTTCGACAGAAGCTCAGGATGTCCCGAATTCAAAGTTGGTAGAAGGATAGTGGTCGTTATGTTTCAATGTAGCCCTTTTCCCTTAAATTACCATTTTCAAACTTTGTAAATACTCTATGGGATCAGGAGCTTGGCTCAGTTCCATCCTATCAATAAAATTTGAGCCCTTGTGCTTTTGTTTGCAATTCTTATTTGTTTTAGCTTTACAGAACGACATTTTTAACATGATTAACGATTCTTGAAATAAAACAAAAATGAATTTACTTGTAAAATTTTTTTTTCTGCTTTCAAAATAAAGATGGCAATTCTTTTGACTGTTGAACGTCAAAAGAACATCGATTGCTTCTCCAGAAGTAATCGAGCTACAAAGTACAGAATCAAAGTACTCCTTCTAAACCAGTGCACCTGAATAAAGGATCAGCTGTGTCAGAGACCATGTTTCATCTGACACCCCCGACAAAGTTTTTACCTCCTAAGCCCGACCAACGTCTTTCCCCACTGGGATTATCTCTCCTAAGCAAGGCAGAATTGCTATTGTGAACCAGCGATACTTTTTATCTCCCCACTGTGGCCGAGTATTCAATCGTGTTCATCCATTAGTCTGTATGTCGTGTCAGTTTTGTCAGCATATACATATATGCATCATGCATTATTGATTTACATTCATATTCATATTGCATCACTATCACTCTAGTCGGTCTTGTCCCCTAGTGATAAAAGTCTTCACAATTGAGTTGTCAGTTCTTTCCTCGTCAGGAAATGTTGCGTCTGAATGATCTCTCCTCCAGTTTATTTCTGGATTAAAATTGGCCCTTAACCACTTTGATAACTTGAACCTCTGAGAAGACCAGAGAAACTTTTGACAAATGTCACTCTTCGCCATTGAAGATGATATCTTCGCTTTCCCGGATTAAGGAAAATCCCTAGAGAAAGCCTCGCAACTAAAGACTCTTAGCAACACATTGGTTATTCTCTCTAGAAAGTCAGTGTTAATGAAGTCATCGGCACCTCAAAATTGGGGTACATCATATGGCATTTCCTCGAGAAGATCCCAGGAAAAGTATGACGTAATGTCCCCAAACGGAAGCAGTCTCTCAAGAGACTCGTTTTCCCCAGATAGAATCAACAAATGGCATCTCCAATAGAGAAGTTTGTACATCTCTACAATTCAGACAGATGGGTTCCCCAGAAAGTCTGACATCAAAAGTTTTTCCCATCAAATGGCATCTCCCTAGGAAAATTCGGCGAGAAGTTTGAGGAAAACCGCTACACATAGCGTCTCTCATCAATAAAGTTTATTGACGAAAGAAACTTAGACCAGTTCCTTGGTAGGAAACCAGGATCGAGGGGAAGTTTATTTCGGAAACCTAGGCCAGTTCCTTGGTAGGAAACTAGGATCGAGGGGAGGTTAATTTCAGAAACTGAGACCAGTTCCTTGCTAGGAAACCAGGACCGAGAGGAAGTTTACCTTTTCTAAGCATCATTTCTTAGCAAAAGAAGAAGGATGCATGAACGGCCATTCTTAACCACCATCAAAATTTCGGGTATTCCGATATTTAATCCTCTTGTACCCCGAATGCCCGAATACCTTCGCCATTCACACCTTCGGGTCCAAGAAGATTAAATAGGGGCATCTGTTATACCCCAAATTTTGACCACTAAGATTTCCCATCATTGGGCAAATCCTCATCACAATATGGATGGACCATCATACCTCATCAGTCTCCCCAAAGATGGGTGAGCATCCACTACAATCAAATTTAGGGTTTCAGGCCCTCTCAGAGTTCTTAGACAAAGGATCAATCAAGAAATGACATGATCTTCAACTTGTCTAACCTCTCAAACATCCACAAAGGATCAAGGGGACTCCCACTTCAAGGATTAAGCACAAAACTACAACATTCCAAGTGGATTAAGCCTCAAGATCACCAGTGTCACCAAAATTAGGGTTTGGTCGACCAGGGCCGCAAGATGGAAATATTCCTCTGGGCATGAGCCAATGCTTCAAAGCATAACCTATGATGCTCCATGGAACCTCATGGACCCAATCCTCAAGTCAATTTAGCCTCAGGGGATGCATTCACCAAAAATCAGGAATTAGGGTTTCTTGACCTAATTCACCCCTAAGTTGACTTTTGGGACAAATCATGAGCCAAGACTTCAAGAGGGGATTTGAGGGTCTCTAATAAACTACATTGATCCATTTGCAACAATGGATTGATCCAAGAAGCTTGATCAACAAGTTTCAAATTCATCAGAACCACAATTAGGGTTTCGCAGGAAAAGTCAACTGTACCTGTGACTTTTGACCAAGACATGCTCCCAAACCCTAGGACATGATTCAATACACCCTATAACACCTATGAAATCAATCCATCAAGTTTGATTTAGGTCAAGGACTTGATTTCATAGAGATTTTTCACAATTATGGTTCTTTGACCCTAAAATGATGTTAATGTGTGATTGGAATCATCATTCATCAAGAAAAATAAAGAAAAGTTGGATAACTTGTAAAAGGGGTAACCATAAAAACTTAGAAATTTTTCTAAGTTATGGAATAAAGTGCCTAGGGTACCAACTTTAGAGGATCATAACTCCTAAACCACAAGGCCATTTTTCCCCATTCAAAGCTGGATTTGTAGCCCTCATGGCCCTCTACAAAAGCTTCAACTACACCTCATTCCAATTCCTCATGGATTTTGAGTTATGGAATGATCAAAATCACAAAAAGTGAAAATGTCACTTTTTTCCAACACTTAGTGAAATTTTCACTAAGTCAGAATCTGCCTTCACTTTTTTCCAAATGTAGGGGCATTTTTCACTTGGATCCAAAAAGTATCAAAACCAATTATGATCAAACAGATGTTGTATCATATGAGGGCTTTCCAAAATGGCTAAGAACTCCATCAAAGTCCACTTGAGCCATGAGATATGACAATGCCAATATGCCTTGCTACAAACTGTCTTGGCAAGGCAGATTTTGGAGTTTTGCTCGATTTTCCAAATTTGTGCAAATGACAAACACACTTATCCATCTGAACACCTCAAGGGGGGACCAAGGAGGAACCAACTCTGATCCCAAGCCTCCCAAGTCTTTGGAACCAAAAATAGCATGCCAAACCTAGAAATGCCTAAAAGAGGGACAAGACTCCAATTTTGGATTGGAGCATTCAATGCATACACCAAGGTGGCATGGACTGAGCCATTTCCAACTAAATTCAGTCAAGACTTATCCAAGACCAAGGGAACCAGCAGCCTGTGCCCTAACCTCTAATCAATGGCTAGAGGAGACTTGGATTCTCATTGCTCAACATTGGCCAAACCTATGCAGCAATTACCATTCACTATTCTTGGCAAAACAAACTTGCTCTACTATAACTAGAGCTCATTTGTGATCAGTGTGAGTACACCAAAGCCATCAAACAAATGCTTTCCTCAAAATCTCCTTCTTCACTCCAAAATTGCCTTCCAAAGCAAGTCACTATTGGGTTTTGAGTTTAAGAGCTATTCCAACCAAACCAATCACACACACACACACCTCATAAACATCATATAGAAGTGATCCAAACACTCACATAACATCTGGAACATCAAAATCACAAAATCACCAGCCAACTGCTCAAGCCTTTGACAGATTTGCAGTTGAGGTGCCAAATCAAGTTCCAGCTCAAATCAATCCACTCCAAGCACCCAGACACACTCCATAGCACCTAGGGAAGCTGTCCATATCCTTGGAACCAAGCTGTAACACCTCTAACACAAAACACGATCACCAGCTGCAAGAGGTAAGCATGAGCTCTTCTAACTCTATGATCCATGCATTTTTTGCTGCACAATAATTTGGCCATATGTTCATAATCATGCATGGAGTGTTTTCCCTCAATCAATTGCATTGTTTGAATCGTGTATGGAATTTCTGAACCTTCATGCAAATTTTAGGGTTCTTGAGGTTTCTCTTTGATTTCTTATTCCATGTTTAAAATAAATGAAATTAAAGACCATAGACATGATCGTGAGGATGAAACGAGTAGATTGATATATAGATTGCATGATATAATCAAGTATTCAGTGAGATTGGATAGAAAATACAAATCTGCAGAAATAGAGGGTGGCGCGTGTTCTTGCCCTTGTTCTTGGCGCCCTTTTTTGAAAATTTGAAAATTTGAATATTTGAATTTTGTGATTTTATTTAATTGATTCAAAAATTAATTTCTCTCTGAGTTTTAATAATTTTGAGTTGATTATTTTTTTAATAATTCACAAAAATATTAAAATATTTTATTTTCCCAAAAAATCCCAAAAATATTATTTATTTTATATACTTGATATTTTTGTAAAGAATTAATATTTTAATTGTTTTTGACATTTAAAATATTTTCTCCCTCTTTATTTTTTCAAATTTTAGTGATTTCCAAACATTTTGTGGATCAAAACCTAATTTTTGAAACATTAATCCAAGATCACAATTTGTTTTCCACATGTTTAACAATTTTGATCATTTTAATTGAATTTTTATTCAATTAAAATACATTTTGAAAACAAATTAGGGTTTTTGATTAATTCAACCCTCATCAAACTTTTTCAAACTCTTTGGGCCTCTTGGTAGAGTGTAAGACCCAACCCTTTGTAAATACAAACTGTCGTACCTCAAAAAATAGGATCCTCGTGATGGACGCGGAAAAAACTGTTCGAAACAGAGTCACCACCGAATTTTATTTATCCCTAGTTAGGGAAAGGAAAATATCGATAAAACCTTTAAAGGGATAAGAACATGGTCATCGCAACCAAATTCTAGGTTCGGGAGTCGGTTACGCAAGACGGAAGGTATTAGCACCCTCTACGTCCGTTGTACTCAACGGGAACCTCTTGATTCGATTCGTGAGAAAGGTTAGATAGGGTTTGTTTGTTATCTTATAAAAGGGTTTGCTTCTAAAGGGAAAATGGGTGGTTTTTTATTAGTGTGCTCGGCAAGGATTGAGAACCCTTGTGCCTACGTATTCCCTCGTGCAATGGGAAAGTCAGAGCATTCGTAGTTCGTGGGACTACAGTTGGTTGGTGTTTTTTAAACGAACGAGTGCTTAATTCGCATTCTAACTGCTAAACGTTGGCTTGTCGGCTCGTCATGGGAGGCTGAAGCACTAGTTCATATGCGCGGAAGAATGGATTAAACAATGATTTTTTTGTGAAAGTTGTTTGAGTATGAATTAAGTGTGTTAAAATTTGATTGAGAAAAAGAGTTGGATTTGGATGTGTTTTAGGGTTTCGGTCGCACGGAGGCGAGGAAAGGATAATTTTGATCGTATTGGATGTTTTAGAGGTGACAATTGCCAACACACGAGTAAGAGAACTCGCACCCAAGCAATAGGTGATAATTGCTCACACACGAGTAAGAGAACTCGCACACAAGCAATCGGCGAATTAAGGTTTATGTTTTTTAGAAGTGTCAATTGTTCACACGCGAGTAAGAGAACTCGCACCCAAACAATTGAGGAGAAAGGTCAAAGACTTGGCCCCCCTCACATCACCTTTTAGGAAGTTGTGTTTGAATATATGATTAAGTGTATTAAAGCGTTTGATTAAGAAAAAGAGGATTTGATTTGTATGTGTATTTAGGGCTTTGCTTGCGCGGGAAAGAAGAGTTTTAATCGTGGATGTTTTTAGTGGTGACAATTGTCCACACACGAGTAAGAGAACTTACACCCAAACAATTGAGGAGAAAGGTCAAAGACTTGGCCACCCTCACTTCACCTTTAGTAAAAATGTGTTTAGATAGAGATTAAGTATATTAATGATTACATAGGAAAAAGTTTGAATATTGTTGAGTTTCGCGTGTTTTAGAGGCATCAATTGTCCACACACGAGTAAGAGAACTCGCACCTAAACAATTGACAGGTTAAAGCTTAAGTTTTTTTTAGAGGCGTCAATTGTTAGCACGCGAGTAAGAGAACTCGTACCTAAACAATCGACAAGTTAAAGTTTAAGTTTTTTAGAGGCGTCAACTATTCGCACACGAGTAAGAGAAATCGCACCTAAATAATCGACAAGTTAAAGTTTAAGTTTTTTAGAGACGTTAATTGTTCGCACACGAGTAAGAGAACTCGCACCCAAACAATCAAAGAGAAAGACCAAAGACTAGACCCCCCTCACTTTTCACCTTTTAAGAAATGACATTTAGAACAATTAAATGTATTGATGTGATGTGATAAAATGCTCGATATGGATCGAGGTTTGAATTTTGAAAATGGTTTTGGTGCAATGGCAAGACATAAGCAAAGTAGAGAAAAGTAGTAAAGTTATTACATGCCATAGGAGTGGGGATACATTTTTGAATGGGGATGAAACGAAGCAACTAAATTGAGCCAAATTGAATGAGTACTCGTTTGTAAAAAGTAAGCCACATGACCGAATGCCAATTGAAATCAAAGGTGACCAAATTTAAAACCGTGTTATACTCAAATAGAGCGGATTCACATGAGAATTACTCTATACATAATCGGCCGAAGAAACTTATGCGTCCGTACGGGTTTCGAAGGCTAAATCAAATTTCAACCCCGAATTTGCAACACAATTAAATATTAATCCAATAAACTAATTAAGTATTAAAAAACAATTTTGTCAACTTAGTTGCAATCAACTAATAAATTGAATAGGATTAACTTAAATTAAACACATAAAAGGCAACATAGAATCGCACACTTTCATAGGGGGTGTAGATTGAGAGCTAGGTGTGCTAAAAAATAAGTAAACAAAAACGGGCCTGATCTCTCAACTTCAAGTGGCCCAAACACAAATTAATTAAGTCCTAAATACTAGTAACAATAATAAAATAAGCATAAGAGGAAAAATAAAAACGGAAAGTCGGTTTTGACTTTTTTAAACATTAAAGTAACACAATTTATTTAGCAGACCTTATGTTAATACTGTGAAAACAACTTATCAACCTTTTTCCATTCTTGATACATGGAGCTTCTGAGCTATTCAAAGTTCAGTGAAAATTTTTAAAGAAAGAACAACGTATTCAACCGGAATAAATTGGGAATGCACAACCAAAGTGATAAATACAAATCCAACATATTTGAACCAACTGATGCAATAATAAACTAACACGTTAGCACAACAGATGTTCAGAGAATCCAAAATCAAAACCGATTTATTATGATAACAATTTGGAAAACTTACCAACATGCTTTTTGCGGATGAAACCGTTCGGTGCTGAATGAACCTGCTTCAGAATCGTGTTGCTCTTGGTGACTTTGAGTTCAGTTGAGTTGCTGCAAATTTGTTGGTATTAGATTACCGTGCGACCCGCGTTGGATTTGGTCCGAACTTGCTGTGCGATCTTGTTGTCAGATATGGGTCGTGTTGTCGCTGCAGATGGCGGTGCTTACTGATTACGACGTGTTGTTGAAACAGAAACCAGTGGTTGTTGTTGCAACTTTGTTGATCAAGGTGTGAACGCTGCTGCTGCAGTTTGTTGTTATGCGTTGAAGTTGTCGGCGCGGTGTCGAAACCAAAAGCGTGTTGGACAGAAGTGAAGGAGGTTGTTATTCGAAACCAATCGCGAGCCTTGTCTCGAATGTTTGGTGTTGCTGCCGGGACCGTTGTTGACGTTACTCGCTCGTCGCTGTTGTCGCTGACCTTGAGAGAGATGGACGACCGCGAAATGAAAGAGGTTATGGTGTTAAATGTTGCAGGTTGTAAGAGATTTGTTGTATGAGAAACAGTGAAAGAAAGAGTTGCAGTTATGGTTTCTCCAAAAGCATTATTTGAGGATGGTTTATTGACGGTGAAAAATGCGGCTGCTGTAGGTTGAAGGTTAAAAAAAATGTGGGTGTGGAGGTTGACGGGAATGGTGGGAACGGGTTGAGGAAGATGATGCTCCTCTCTCTTTTGTTGTATCTTCTTTTCAACCTTATGAGTGAGAGAGAGACTGACTTCTGTGAGAGTGAAAAGGATTTTTTTTGCAACCTTCCCCCTAGTGGTTTTTCAGATCCTCCTTTTTTAGAGAGGGTTGGTTGTAAGTGTGTCCTTTGCTTGCTGTCTGTCCAGAGAGGGTTGAAGGAAAATAATGAAAATTTAATAATCCCCTCATGACCGTTGGCGCGTGTGGAGAGAGGGAGATGTATCCCTATTTTTTTGTCCTTTTGCTCGCGTGATCTATGTACAGTGGAGGGAACATATTCTTATTTTTCTCCTAACAACAACCTTGCGCGTGGGATTCTTTTTCTCTGGTTCCCTCTCTCAACAATATAACACACATAGCCTAGGATCTAGTGTTTCTATTTTTGTTAATAAAATAAAGATGCTTTTTTAAACTTAATACACAAGTTTAACCTAAATTAGATAAAAACAAATATTTTTTGAAATATTTTTTTTAAAGAGAAAAGAAAAAGATAAATATAAACTAAAAACCTAATTAACTAAATAAACCTAAATTAATTTTCTAATTAACTTAATAAATTAAACAATATTTAACTAAAAATGAATAAAAGATCGAGTACAGAAATTCTCGAAAAATAAAAACAACTACGCCAAAATTATCAGCGCAGAATAAACCACTTGGAAAAAAATACAACGTTTGTCAGATCTTGAAATTAATCGGGACCAGTATTTAGTTTGACTGATTCGTCTGTAAAACCGAGAATTCTACTCCGGTTGACATTTTAGGCAGTATGCACGATGAAGAGCATATTATGCTATACGGATGATGCGAAGTTATGATCTAATGGAGGATGCAGAGATGATAAAAATGATATGATATGCAAGGTTAGGGTTAGGGTGAAAATGAGGGGGTGACGGATGAAAGTTAAATACAGGTAGGACAAATTTGGGGTATGACACAAACCATTATGGGCCTCAGTGTGTTGTATAAGTCCTGATACCGTCAAAAGGTTCGACACGATCGTCGCCTTTTTCACAAAAATCTTTGGGTTTCTCCTTGAGTTAAAAGACCCATCTTTAAACCCTTTGGGCCCCTAATAGAGTGTAAGACCCAATCCTCTTTTAACCAAAATAATTTTGGGCCTCAGATATTGTATAAGTCCCTCTACGTTAAAAGAAAATCTCGGCGCAATCGCCAGTTCAAAAATCAAACCCTTTGGGCCTACCCTCGTGTTATAAGCCCCATTCTTTAAAAATCATTGGGCCTCTAGTAGAGTGTAAGCCCCAACCCTTTTTGAAAACCAAAATAATTTGGGCCTCAGTGTATTGTATAAGTCCCGATACCATCAAAAAGTTCGGCGCGATCGTCACCTTTTAAAACAAAACCTTGGGCCTCTCCTTGAGCTGTAAGCCCCACCACTTGTATAAAAATAAACCTTTGGGCCTCTTGAGAGAGTGTAAGACCCATCCCTTTGTACAGAAAACCTTTTTTGGGCCTCAGTCACTTGTATAAGTATCTATACAATGTACAAAACAACAGTGCGATCACTGATAAAACCTTGGGCCTCTCTTTGAGCTGTAAGCCCCAAACAATCTTTTCAAAGCAATTTCTCCTTTGATTGTGAATATAATATTGTTATCAAAGCTTTCTTTGTTGAACAACTAACCAAACAGCATGGAAGCTCTACAACCGAGTAAGTGTTTACCCGCTTTCTTTATCCGCTTTCATATATATATATATATATATATATATATATATATAACTATATTGTGGGGCTGCTCACTGTAAGTCTTCTTTCACAAACTTTTATATACTTGTCAAATATCAATTGTGTAATACTAGTATAGTTATTTAGAGTTTTCCCCGGCAACTACGTCTAGCACTAGGTAAAGCCCTGTTGGTCACTCTTAAATACAGTCAAAACTAGACCCCCCATAAGATTACCAGATACAGTCTTCCCTCCTCTTGGGGTTAAACAATATGGAGACATGAAAGGCAACATTCTCAGTGAACCCTTTCTCAGACTGTCACCCTTAGACATTGTCAAAGAGACTCTACACCCCAGAGATGATCTTTTCTCCGTGAATGGCATCTCTTGAGTTTCTTCCAAATTCTCGGACTTTCCTGGCTTGATCTATTCTCGGTGAATGGCATGTCTTGAACTTCTCAGGGTTTGGGGACCCACATGCTTCTTAAAAGTATCCCCACCTCCTCTTAGGCATTGTACAAGGACCCTTCGGCTTCTTAAAAGCTCTCATGCCTTCTCTTGGGCTTAGTACAAGGACCCAGAGACCTCTACAGGTATAGGAACAGAACCTAGTCATCAATTTACTAGAGATGTCTTTCTGAGTCAAGTGTCAGACCAGTTAATGGGTTGACCTTCATCCCTTAACATACCAACCTTCTCTTGGGCATCATACAAAGATCATTCACTACCTGAGAATCGATTTCTCAAAACACCCGTAGACTTGGACAGTCTCAATACCCGTTGGATTTCCCGTTTCCTTAAAGAACAGAAAATAACCCCGATCCTCTGATCAATCCCTGAGCATAACATTACCCATATAAGAACTGATTTTCTCTTTATCCAACAGACTGGACCTGTCACTAAACTGAAACACGAGCACCCTATCCTCCTATTGGGCTTTGTACAATGATTCTCCCCAGCGGAGCTAATCTATTCATACTCTCTTGTTGAGTATAAAAGACTCTCTTGTTGAGTCACTTCCCTTTCAGCCTCCATCTCGGGCTTCGTACGAGGTACAAAGGCTCTCTTGTTGAGTCAAACACCTTTTACGTCCGTCTTGGGCTTCGTACAAGACACATACAAAAACACTCTCTTGTTGAGTCAGTCACTTGTTAGCACTCTCTTGTTGAGTCAACCCCTTTTAGCTTCTCTCTTGGGCTTCGTACAAGACACATACAAATACACTCTCTTGTTGAGTCAGCCACTTGTTAGCACTCTCTTGTTGAGTCAACCCCTTTTAGCTTCTCTCTCGGGCTTCGTACGAGACGCATAAAAGCACCCTCTTGTTGGGTCAATTGCCTCCTCTTAAGCTTTGTATAAGGAAAACCCCTGTTGATCAATCAACCTTTTAGCATCAAAATTTTTGACTCTTTCACAGTATACAAACATCAACAACTCATTTCCCTTCATCTAAATTACTGTAAGCGACAAGCCTCTGGATTATTTACATCCACGCCACTGTCCTTCTTTTAGCATGAGAAATTCCTAAGGAAAGATGGCATTGCTCTAAACTGAGTTAAAGTCTTATCCTTCAGGTTAAAAATCGCCTATAAAGGAAATTATGGCATTGCTGGATTCACATATCCCAGTTAAAGTAATTCTCCTTTATAACCAGTCACGCAACAGTTGTGATAAACAGACCAACTACCCCTTTTTAGAGATGAGAAATTCTCTCTAAAGTCAAAAACCTTTAGCTTCACATCTTGGGCTTCGAACAAGATACAAATAGACCCTTAAGCTTCATATCTTGGGCTTTGAACAAGATACAAACCATGTTTAGCTTCACGTCTTGGGCTTTGAACAAGACCCCAAAACAACCTTTTTCCTCCCATAGAATAGGAGGAACTACGATCGCTCTGATTTCCCTGTTTCGTTAAACGAGAATACGTAGACATAAGATTGAAGAATCTTAGCGAACATACTAATCAAAAACCCAAAATCCCCATGAATAGTCCCGTCATTTCATTCTTAACGAAATAAGCAGAGGGAGGCCCACAATCTAAACCGCATCTGTAAACCAGCAGTCACCTGTTTAAACTCAGTATGCAAGCAGGGTTAATTGGAGACATCTATTTCCCTTCCAAAGTCAGCTTAATAGGATAAAAATGAATCGACCTGTAGTACCCCAGAATGACAGTGCTTAAGAACCACGTCCAAAATCGCTCGCTACATTGACCTTCATCCCTTAACATACCAGCCTTCTCTTGGGAATCATACAAAGATCATTCACTACCTGAGAATCGATTTCTCAAAACACCCTTAGACTTGGACAGTCTCAATACCCGTTGGATTTCCCGTTTCCTTAAAGAATAGGAAATAACCCTGATCCTTTGATCAATCCCTGAGCATAACATTACCCATATAAGAACTGATTTTCTCTTTATCCAACACACTGGACCTGTCACTAAACTGAAATAGACACCAGCACACTAGCCTCCTCTCGGGCTTTGTACAATGATTCTCCCCAGCGGAGCTAACCTATTCGCACTCTTTTGTTGAGTATAAAAGACTCTGTTGTTGGGTCACTTCCCTTTTAGCCTCCACCTCGGGCTTCGTAGGAGATACCAAATCACTCTCTTGTTGAGTATAAAAGACTCTCTTGTTGAGAATCCCTTTTAGCCTCCACCTCGGGCTTCGTACGAGATACAAAATCACTCTCTTGTTGAGTATAAAATACCCTCATGTGGAGTCAAAACCCTTTAGCCTCTATCTCGGGCTTTGTACGTGACAGATAAAAAGCGTCCTCTTGTTGGGTCAATAGCCTCCTCTTAGGCTTTGTATAAGGAAAACCCCTGTTGAGTCAATCAACCTTTTAGCATCAAAATCTGTGACTCGTTCACAGTATACAAACATCAACAACTCCTTTTCCTTCATCTAAATTCTGTAAGCAGCAAGCCTCTGGATTATTTACATCCACGCCATTGTCCCTCTTTTAGCATGAGAAATTCCTAAGGAAAGATGGCATTGCTCTAAACTGAGTTAAAGTCTTCTCCTTCAGGTTAAAAATCCCTTATAAAGGAAATTATGGCATTGCTGGATTCACATATCCCAGTTAAAGTAATTCTCCTTTATAACCAGTCACGCAACAATTATGATAAACAGACCAAATACCCCTCTTTAGAGATGACAAATTCTCTCTAAAGTCAAAACCCTTTAGCTTCACATCTTGGGCTTCGAACAAGATACAAATAAACCCTTCAGCTTCATATCTTGGGCTTTGAACAAGATACAAACCACGTTTAGCTTCACGTCTTGGGCTTTGAACAAGACCCCAAAACAACCTTTTTCCTCCCATAGAATAGGAGGAACTACGATCGCTCTGATTTCTGTTTTTCGTTAAACGGGAATACGTAGACATAAGATTGAAGAATCTTAGCGAGCATACTAATCAAAAACCTAAAACCCCATGAATAGTCCCGTCATTTCATTCTTAACGAAATAAGCAGAGGGAGGCCCACAATCTAAACCGCATCTGTAAACCAACAGTCACCTGTTTAACCTCAGTATGCAAACAGGGTTAATTGGAGACATCTATTTCCCTTCCTAAGTCAGCTTAATAGGATAAAAATGAATCGACCTGTAGTACCCCAGAATGACAGTGCTTAAGAAACACGTCCAAAATCGCTCGCTACATTGACCTTCATCCCTTAACATACCAGCCTTCTCTTGGGAATCATACAAAGATCATTCACTACCTGAGAATCGATTTCTCAAAACACCCGTAGACTTGGACAGTCTCAATACCCGTTGGATTTCCCGTTTCCTTAAAGAATAGGAAATAACCCCGATCCTTTGATCAATCCCTGAGCACAACATTACCCATATAAGAAATGATTTTCTCTTTATCCAACAGACTGGACCTGTCACTAAACAGAAACAGACACCAGCACACTAGCCTCCTCTCAGGCTTTGTACAATGATTCTCCCCAGCGGAGCTAACCTATTCACACTCTCTTGTTGAGTACAAAAGACTCTCTTGTTGAGTCACTTCCCTTTTAGCCTCCACCTCGGGCTTCGTAGGAGATACCAAATCACTCTCTTATTGAGTATAAAAGACTCTCTTGTTGAGTCAATCCCTTTTAGCCTCCACCTCGGGCTTCGTACGAGATACAAAATCACTCTCTTGTTGAGTATAAAAGACCCTCATGTGGAGTCAAAACCTTTTAGCCTCTATCTCGGGCTTCGTACGAGACAGATAAAAAGCGTCCTCTTGTTGGGTCAATAGCCTCCTCTTAGGCTTTGTATAAGGAAAACCCCTGTTTAGTCAATCAACCTTTTAGCATCAAAATCTGTGACTCGTTCAAAGTATACAAACATCAAAAACTCCTTTTCCTTCATGTAAATTCTGTAAGCGGCAAGCCTCTGGATTATTTACATCCACGCCACTGTCCCTCTTTTAGTATGAGAAATTCCTAAGGAAAGATGGCACTGCTCTAAACTGAGTTAAAGTCTTCTCCTTCAGGTTAAAAATCCCTTATAAAGGAAATTATGGCATTGCTGGATTCACATATCCCAATTAAATTAATTCTCCTTTATAACCAGTCACGCAACAGTTGTGATAAACATACCAAATACCCCTCTTTAGAGATGACAAATTCTCTCTAAAGTCAAAACCCTTTAGCTTCACATCTTGGGCTTCGAACTAGATACAAATAAACCCTTCAGCTTCATATCTTGGGCTTTGAACAAGATACAAACCACGTTTAGCTTCACGTCTTGGGCTTTGAACAAGACCCCAAAACAACCTTTTTCCTCCCATAGAATAGGAGGAACTACGATCGTTCTGATTTCCCTGTTTCGTTAAACGGGAATACGCAGACATAAGATTGAAGAATCTTAGCGAGCATACTAATCAAAAACCTAAAATCCCCATGAATAGTCCCGTCATTTCATTCTTAACGAAATAAGTAGAGGGAGGCCCACAATCTAAACCGCATCTGTAAACCAACAGTCACCTGTTTAAACTCAGTATGCAAGCACGATTAATTGGAGACATCTATTTCCCTTCCTAAGTCAGCTTAATAGGATAAAAATGAATCGACCTGTAGTACCCCAGAGCGACAGTGCTTAAGAACCACGTCCAAAATCGCTCGCTACATTGACCTTCATCCCTTAACATACCAGCCTTCTCTTGGGCATCATACAAAGATCATTCACTACCTGAGAATCGATTTCTCAAAACACCCGTAGACTTGGACAGTCTCAATACCCGTTGGATTTCCCGTTTCCTTAAACAATAGGAAATAACCCCGATCCTTTGATCAATCCCTGAGCACAACATTACCCATATAAGAACTAATTTTCTCTTTATCCAACACACTGGACCTGTCACTAAACTGAAACAGACACCAGCACACTAGCCTCCTCTCGGGCTTTGTACAATGATTCTCCCCAACGGAGCTAACCTATTCACACTCTCTTGTTGAGTACAAAAGACTCTCTTGTTGAGTCACTTCCCTTTTAGCCTCCACCTCGGGCTTCGTAGGAGATACCAAATCACTCTCTTGTTGAGTATAAAAGACTCTCTTGCTGAGTCAATCCCTTTTAGCTTCCACCTCGGGCTTCGTACGAGATAAAAAATCACTCTCTTGTTGAGTATAAAAGACCCTCATGTGGAGTCAAAACCTTTTAGCCTCTATCTCGGGCTTCGTACGAGACAGATAAAAAGCGTCCTCTTGTTGGGTCAATAGCCTCCTCTTAGGCTTCGTATAAGGAAAACCCTTGTTTAGTCAATCAACCTTTTAGCATCAAAATCTGTGACTCGTTCAAAGTATACAAACATCAACAACTCCTTTTCCTTCATGTAAATTCTGTAAGCGGCAAGCCTCTGGATTATTTACATCCACGCCACTGTCCCTCTTTTAGTATGAGAAATTCCTAAGGAAAGATGACACTGCTCTAAACTGAGTTAAAGTCTTCTCCTTCAGGTTAAAAATCCCTTATAAAGGAAATTATGGCATTGCTGGATTCACATATCCCAGTTAAATTAATTCTCCTTTATAACCAGTCATGCAACAGTTGTGATAAACAGACCAAATATCCCTCTTTAGAGATGACAAATTCTCTCTAAAGTCAAAACCCTTTAGCTTCACATCTTGGGCTTCGAACTAGATACAAATAAACACTTCAGCTTCATATCTTGGACTTTGAACAAGATACAAACCACGTTTAGCTTCACGTCTTGGGCTTTGAACAAGACCCCAAAACAACCTTTTTCCTCCCATAGAATAGGAGGAACTACGATCGCTCTGATTTCCCTGTTTCGTTAAACGGGAATACGCAGACATAAGATTGAAGAATCTTAGCGAGCATACTAATCAAAAACCTAAAATCCCCATGAATAGACCCGTCATTTCATTCTTAACGAAATAAGCAGAGGGAGGCCCACAATCTAAACCGCATCTGTAAACCAACAGTCACCTGTTTAAACTCAGTATGCAAGCACGATTAATTGGAGACATCTATTTCCCTTCCTAAGTCAGCTTAATAGGATAAAAATGAATCGACCTGTAGTACCCCAGAGCGACAGTGCTTAAGAACCACGTCCAAAATCGCTCGCTACATTGACCTTCATCCCTTAACATACCAGCCTTCTCTTGGGCATCATACAAAGATCATTCACTACCTGAGAATCGATTTCTCAAAACACCCGTAGACTTGGACAGTCTCAATACCCGTTGGATTTCCCGTTTCCTTAAACAATAGGAAATAACCCCGATCCTTTGATCAATCCCTGAGCACAACATTACCCATATAAGAACTAATTTTCTCTTTATCCAACACACTGGACCTGTCACTAAACTGAAACAGACACCAACACACTAGCCTCCTCTCGGGCTTTGTACAATGATTCTCCCCAGCGGAGCTAACCTATTCACACTCTCTTGTTGAGTATAAAAGACTCTCTTGTTGAGTCACTTCCCTTTTAGCCTGCACCTCGGGCTTCGTACGAGATACCAAATCACTCTCTTGTTGAGTATAAAAGACTCTCTTGCTGAGTCAATCCCTTTTAGCCTCCACCTCGGGCTTCGTACGAGATACAAAATCACTCTCTTGTTGAGTATAAAAGACCCTCATGTGGAGTCAAAACCTTTTAGCCTCTATCTCGGGCTTCGTACGAGATAGATAAAAAGCGTCCTCTTGTTGGGTCAATAGCCTCCTCTTAGGCTTTGTATAAGGAAAACCCCTGTTGAGTCAATCAACCTTTTAGCATCAAAATCTGTGACTCGTTCACAGTATACAAACATCAACAACTCCTTTTCCTTCATGTAAATTCTGTAAGCGGCAAGCCTCTGGATTATTTACATCCACGCCACTGTCCCTCTTTTAGCATGAGAAATTCCTAAGGAAAGATGGCATTGCTCTAAACTGAGTTAAAGTCTTCTCCTTCAGGTTAAAAATCCCTTATAAAGGAAATTATGGCGTTGCTGGATTCACATATCCCAGTTAATGTAATTCTCCTTTATAACCAGTCACGCAACAGTTGTGATAAACAGACCAAATACCCCTCTTTAGAGATGACAAATTCTCTCTAAAGTCAAAACCCTTTAGCTTCACATCTTGGGCTTCGAACAAGATACAAATAAACCCTTCAGCTTCATATCTTAGGCTTTGAACAAGATACAAACCACGTTTAGCTTCACGTCTTGGGCTTTGAACAAGACCCCAAAACAACCTTTTTCCTCCCATAGAATAGGAGGAACTACGATCGCTCTGATTTCCCTGTTTCGTTAAACGGGAATACGTAGACATAAGATTGAAGAATCTTAGCGAGCATACTAATCAAAAACCCAAAATCCCCATGAATAGTCCCGTCATTTCATTCTTAACGAAATAAGCAGAGGGAGGCCCACAATCTAAACCGCATCTGTAAACCAGCAGTCACCTGTTTAAACTCATTATGCAAGCAGGGTTGATTGGAGACATCTATTTCCCTTCCTAAGTCAGCTTAATAGGATAAAAATGAATCGACCTGTAGTACCCAGAGCGACAGTGCTTAAGAACCACGTCCAAAATCGCTCGCTACAGGTACCCTCTTGGAATTACTGATGTTGAGCGGGCCAGTCGTGAATACATTACTTTTTCCATTGGAAACCTAAGAAGCTGAGTACTTTAGTAACATTTTACCCACTTGACCATTTTAGGATGTAGTGCGGTGACTATTGGAAATAGTTGATACGCGATACTACACTCAAATGAGATTCATCTTGAGGATATTACAACTCTCATGAGTTAATCGATTTGCTGGTAATATCCTAAAGAGGGGTCAGTGATTTTGGGAACCTTGTTAGAACCCGTTCTATATGTACAAAATGAACCCTAGTACATACCTTTAGAATGGGTAAATCCATGGCTCCATGCTCGTGACGATAAACCCTTAAACCCATGTTTGTAAATATCAGTGTTTGTGCATATATACATTCATGCATTCATTAAAAAAATTCAAAAAATTTCAAAAGAACTAAATTACAGGTTGTTACAAATATCAGATATTATGCTATAGATTTTGGTAGAAGAAAAACTCAGAAGTACACCTTCAGAAGTCCAAAACTGGAAGACCTAAGAAAATTGGGAAATTTGATTGCTAATCCTGAAGCTTTCAGAGCTATGTATGGAGGGTTTTTGCCCCTTTTAAAAGTAAACATGGTGGAAGAAGTCATATCCACATTGGTTCGGTTCTATAATCTGGTGTACCACTGCTTCACATTTCCAGATTATTAGCTCACACCAACATTGGAAGAGTACTCTTTGTTGATTGATTTACCCATTTCTGATCAATCACCATTCTCTGGCTCGGAAGAGATTCCCAAAGATCAGACCATTAGAAGAGCTACCTCCTTGGAAGTGTCAGATATCAAAGCTCACATGACCACCAAGGGAGGAATTCAAGGTCTACCAGCTAAGTTTTTAGTGGAAAGAGCTCAATACTTTGCCAGTATGGGAAACATGGTTGCTTTTGAGGATATCTTTATTCTACTCATCTATGGATATCTTTGTCGACGTCAATGCTATCAGGATATTCTTAATTGGGAGTCCAGTCCCAACTTTGCTTGCAAATGCTTACCACTCAGTGCATCTAAGGAATTTGTACAGCGGAGGGATGATTACCTGCTGTGTACCATTACTCTACAAATGGTTTATTTCTCACTTGCCCAAATATATGGCTTTTTGGGATCTCAAAAGTGGTATGTGATGGTCACAAAAGATTATGTCCCTCATTTACTCTGACATAGATTGGTACAATCGGGTCTATGATGGAATGAAGATCATTGACCGTTGTGGAAGTTTCCCCAATGTGCCCCTCATTGTTACTAAAGGAGGAATTAACTACCACCGAGTTTTAGCTCATCGTCAGCTTAGTTACCCTATGAAGGACATACCATACAACATTCATATGGAAGGTCTTTTCTTCAAGGAAGGAGAAAATGACAAAGCACTTAAAAAGGAAATTGCGCAGGCCTGGCGTCATATTCACAGGAAAGGAAAGGAATCTCAAGGAAAACTAAATTGCATCTCTACAAAGCCTTATCTCTAATGGGTACAAGCTAGAGCCATCAAGTTGAAAATGCCTTGCCCTCGTCGGGAAGTATTTCCCCTAAAGGAATCTATCCTCTACTTCATGAATGACACAGAGAAACTTCAGGTCGCTTTTAACAAAACCCAACGTGACAAGAACTCTTGGAGGAACAAATATAAAATTGTCAGCTTGGAGAATACGAAGATCCAAGGATTGCTAAAAGAAAAAGATGCTCTGATTGAGATACTTGAGAAGCATGCTGTGGAGAGACAAAAAGAACGGGAAAGTTTACTTTCCCCTTTCACTTGGCAGAAGATCGTCAACCCGACGATAGTTGAGGGAGCCCGGCTCAATAAGTATATTAAAAGTCAACAACAAGGGTTTTGAACCTCATCAAAAAGGGTTCCTTAAATAGATATAGGCTTAGTTTCCCGTTGTTGCGGTGAGAATCGGATATCAAGCTATTAATTAACTTGAATCACACATCTTTGAAATTCACCACCGAGCTTTGATTTATCCAAAGGAAAGGGTAAAGAACGAAAACCCTAATAAGAGAATCTAGGTTCGGGGGTTAGTTATACTAAGGAAAGGTATTAGCACCCTGAGTATCTGTAGTACACTACAGGAACCTCTTGTTAGTATTTGTGTTATGTTATGTTTGCTTGCTAAGGGAGATGTGCTAAGGTAAAGACCTAAGGGTATATACACTAAGTTTGCTCGCCAAGACATCGCATCTCATGCCTACGTATCCTGACGGGAATGGAATCAGAGCATTTGTAGTTCCCCTCACTACGGGGGTGAGGAACGCTTGACTGTGGTCAAGGTTCCAAGGGAAAGTAGGGTGAAAAGCTTGAAAGCAAAGCTTGTGAGGATTGATTGGTTCGGAAAAGATATTAATGGCTATCTCTTGTGAAAGGATTGTGAAGGGTTAGACCGTCTTGAAGGGGAAGAGATTAATGGCTATCTCTTGTGAAGGTTAAAGAAATGTTAAGATTTAAAAGAGATTAATGTCTATCTCTTGGGAATGTTAGGTTAAAAGGGTAATGAGCTATCTATGACCTTGCGGTCAATGGAGAGACTTACCTTTGGAAGGAGGGAATTAAAGAGGGTTAAAGAGAAGAGCTAACAAGCTAACCTCATGAGATAGAAGTTATTGTCAAACATGAAGATATGGTACACGAATTGATGGTAAATATAATGACATTTAAGAGTGGATGTTTAAGCATTGATTAACATCAAGTTAACATGGAGAAATATACAATCATGGATGAGGTAAAGACCTACTAAGGCGATGAAAGAAAATTAAATGCTCATTTCACACAATATACATTCTAACATGCTTTCTCAAGCTCACAACCAAATATAAACAACAATTCATGAAACAAATGTTAAAACATGTTGGAACAAGTTCATATTGATTCAAAAGTAGCAAGAGGAACAAGTATCATCATCAGAGAGGAATGTAATTTCCTTAATAACACTAAACTATTTCACATGTTGCACAAGACAAAAACTTATAAAAATAAATATATTTTTGGTGATTTGTTTAATATCATGTGAAAATAGATCACAAATGGTGAAGGATGCAAAAAGAATGGCTTAAAAATCAAAAATTATGAAGAAGTTATGTCCATTTAAAAATGATGAAGACAAATGAAAATAAGAAAGAAAAACAAGTGCTAAAAAATAGGGGAAGGCCCCCAAGGGTGTTGAACCCGTGTCCTTGTGATTATAGCCTAAAATAACTACCAAACCATCTATTGCATGCGTGTTAGCAAGTCATGGCCAAAGAAAAATAAGTATGAAAAGGGCGCATTTTCGAAAAATAAAAACAAAGGACTGGGGCGAGGGGGATTCGAACCCCAGTCCCTTTGGTTCACGCGCGTGTTCTCTACCACTAGGGTGGCTATACATCCATTGTATAAGCCACCCTTAATAATATATGAACCAAAAGGTGAATCAGAAAATGCTAACAAACATGCACGTGTGGGCCTGGGAAAAGGGAACTTGGTGTATTCTTGCTTCAACTAACCTTCTCCATGCTGTCATACCAAGAACTCATAAAAAAATACAACCTGAGTGTGAACTAAAACAAAGACAGTCCTACTATGTTCCTCCCTTGCCAGACCAACTCAAATATTGATTTGAACTTAATGTAATCAAATAGTTCATGGGTTAACAAGGTGGAAAATGAGCATGAAATTAGTGAGAGCATGTGAGCCAACATTATCAAGTGATCATAAAAAAAAAGCATGTTATCTATCTCAGTCTAACATGAAGTGGACACAAATGGATAGTTCAGGTATGCCATGATAAGGATAATGGCATAATACACTTAACATTAATACCAACAACCTATGCCTATGACCTAGAGCATACAAGGCAAAAGCAATAATATTTGTCATATTAACAGAGCATCAAACCAAACCCTTCATTTTGTTTCCACATAAAAATTCCTTTGTTCATCCTAGGCCTATTGTCATGAATAAAATGCTTCAAGGATTACTAGTGTTAACAGCCTCATATGAACTCAAGCTATCTTATACACATGGTCATTTGATCAAAGGTAAAAGGAAACATAATGCACATGCTAAAGGTTTTGTAAGGCCCTAGCATCAGGGACTGGTGGTGCTAAACAACAAGACCTCATGAGCTTAACAACAAGACTGCACCACACCACTCACCACTGGCAGTTTCACAAATATCAAAACTATAGCATTCACATTGTAGAATCAACACCCGATCTTTATATTATCTTAGATGCCTTCAAACTAACAGCTAAAGAAAAGATAGGTGCATTGTGGTTATGATGTTAGGAACATGAAGTAAACAATAAGAACATGAAGTTCTGATGTTCAGAACTAACATCAACCACTTAGTACCAAAATGAAAATTCAAAAGCCAAGCCAAACTACTCACAAATGTCTCAAAGGAATTCATACATCTCATCATCAATTGAATTCAAAGCTTAGTGTTGCACATGATGACAGGTAGGGTATTTTGTAATGCAAATAATGCAAGACAACATTAAGACATATACATATCAATAGCCATGGCTCCAAATGTATTATATATATGGAAAAATCATGAGCACAATAAGTTCCTGGTGATCTCAGAACAAGGGATTATGAATGAAAGTACACACTTATTGTTGCTGACAAAACTTCCACATAAACCTCCTATTATTTTAACAAGACATGGACAGACAAATCAACAACAAAACCACACATAGGCATACACACTAACATGTTACAAATCCTTAGCAGGTGTTGGTGTTGGAACATGTCATGAGTACATCCAACACAACAATATGATGATAGCAAAGCAAAACAGCAGCCCTAAAAAGAATGCAATCCTCTAATCATATTATCAAGATTCAATGCATGCCTTGGTGCTAAAACAAACATATGCTGAAAATTCAAGACCTCAATCAAAAGTCTTATGAACATACCAATTAAAACCAAAGTGCTTTCCATCAAACAAGGAAACTGAATAACTAAACACAGAAAAAAGAGCATTATATTAACATCAACATACATCCTTACATATGATTATGGCATTCAAGGTACAAAAGAATATTGTCTCAAGAACAAACAATGTCACCAACATGATTCATCCACAACCCTTATATTGTTCCAACCATACTAACATGACATGGACAATTTGATTTAGTCAACTCATTCAGAATACGACTTGAAGACATGAGCAAGATTTTATCCATCTAGTAACTTCAAACAATACTATGCAGGTCCAATGCAAATCGAAGTAATACAAGTTTTTTTTAACAACAAGCCAGTAGATAACACAAATGAATTTGGTCGTGTGATCATGCATTTCAAACAATGTTAGGGACTAAAAGATGGTGAGGGCAGATACTGACCCTAACAACAAACAGGCTACATGTCATCAACCTAAAATAGGATGAACCATTTAAAATAGTTCAGGTCTTACCATAACATGAAGAGATTAACACACAATACTTTCAACCAATAGTTGCTAGTTTCACACATCATACAATCACATTCAAAGTTAAATCAAGATTACTTAAATGCCAAGCATGGATGATATGTCAGTAGGAATATAGTAAGGGAAAAAAAACAGTACCTAGTGGAATATGTCCACTGCACCCTCAAAATGTGAACTTTTCCAAACAGCAAAAGCTTACAATACACTTCTCTTCCTCCTCCTCACTTGCCAAGCTTTGTAATCAGAGATTTTTAGAGTTTGTATGTGAAAAGTGTTGGTGTCTCAACTGAGTAGAACAACCTGCTATTTATAGGAGAGGCTTGAGAATCCAAGGCATGGCCAAATTTGCAAAAAATGCCAAATCTACCCTTTTTCCATCGTGTGAAGTCTTGATTGCTGAGCCAAAATCGTCAAATATCTCTGAGCATCTGAGCACAAGCTGGCGAGAAGTGATTGGTGAGAGGCTCAAGGAATAAACAAATAGTTGTTGCTTGGAAAAGTTTCTCTTTCCTCCTACCACTTGCATAAACATGACATAAACTAATATTTAAATGCAAACCAAGTTGTAATTTCGTGGCAAGGCTTGGATTAAGTTTAAATTCATCATTAGAACTCAGAAACATGAAGATTTGGTGATTAGAGAAGGGTTTGAGTCATTACACAAAAATTGGTTTCTTGAGTTTTAAGAAATGAAACCTCCAACTTTGAAGCTTCGAAACTCCCAGCTCACTCAATCGTTTGAGGAGTTCTAGCACTTTTTGGAAAGCCCTCAATGCCCTCTACAACTTTCATGTTCAAGGATTTTTTATTTAAGGCTTGGAACTATATGAAAAACTGAGTTGAAGTTATGTGAAAACAATGGTGAAAAAGCTGAAATTTCACCAAGTCCCCAAGGGTGATTTATCTTCCAAGTCTTGTAAATTAGAAACCATGAATTTTTTGAAAGAAGGTTCTCTAATATGTTTTGAATATCATGGAAAGAGCTTCCATTTGAGCTTTGAGTTACTCAATTTGGATGTGTTGTTTGAAAGTTATGACTGTTTCAATTTTTGCCCAAGTAGTGAAATTTCCACATTTGAAAAGTTTCATGAACCAAACTTTGCTTCCTTTGCAAGAAACTTCTTAAAAATTGATCTCTTATGTCTTAACTCATCAATGAGACATGTCATGATGGATTGAGGACTTGGATGCTTCATTTTGGATCAAAATCTCAAAGGTTAAGGCCTCAGTTAAAACCCTAATTTCAACTGTGAATGCACGAGAATGATTTGTGATGATCTTGCTTCTTCAATCACATATAAGGCTCATAGATAGTCTCTGAGGATGTCTACTACCACATGGAGTCATGTCCCAGGGCTTGAGCACCACTCTTGATCAATATCAAAGGCTATGATTAACTTGTCTTGACAAAACCCTAATTGGAGGCAGGGTGAACTTGTGGCTCAAGTTACTTGTGATGAAAGTCAAATGGTCTTGATTTCTTGGTGAGTAAGACCTCTAGGATGTAGGTGAGCTCACATGGTTGCATTTGGAGCCAGAGACCTTGAAACATGGGAGAGTCTGGCTTAGGAGACTTTTCCCTCCTCTTTGTATAAGTCCTGGCTTTTCACAGAAGAAACAAACTAGAAAAATGAAATGGTTAGTTAACAATGCATAGATGATTGAATCTAAATGTCAATGCAAGATGCTATGACATCTAAGGGGTAAAATTCGAGGTACAACAGTTGCCCCTATTTAAATATCTTTACCGGATGGCACGAGGAATGGAAATCCTCGGGGCATCAAGGTGAAAGGTGTTTAAATATAGAAAACCAAAAATTTTGCCCTTAGATGGAATGGAGATGCTAAGGACAAGCAGCAGACATGCAAATGCTGACATGCCTTGAACTTCTAGTATGATGATACGATGATATTGCAAGTCTGCAGGCAAGCAAAACACCAAAGATAAAGAGCAAACCACCACAGAGAGCTTAATGGAAAAGGATGCAGGTTAGTATCCATGAGGAAAACTCACTGGGGATACAAACTAACCAACATAAGAGACTCAATGGGGAGACTCGGAGGAAACACTGGGGGAAATAACAGCACACTCCTTACTGGGCATGAAACCAGAAAGAAGACATGATCTCCACTGGGGACCGGCTTAAAATAAAAGGATAGACATCAACAAAAGATTTTCTGGGATTTTCTTATACTGAAGAGTTCAAACGGGATCTTCAAGAAAAGCCAAAAAAGACAGAGAAAGGCACATCCCGAAAAACATCAGATGGCAAAAGAAACCATGCATCCAATAATGGCTTTGAATGAAAGGTACAAATCACAATATCTAATAACAGCTTTAGATAAAGGTGAGAAAACAAGGGTAATCCAAGAAGGCATTGGATAAAAGGACACCAGACATTCAATAATGGCTTTGAATGAAAGGTACAAATCACAATATCTAATAATGGCTTTAGATGAATGTGAACAGAGATTACATTCAAGAATGGCATTGAATACAAAGAAACCAGTCATTCAATAATGGCTTTAAATGAAAGGTATAACTCATAATATCTAATAATGGCTTTAGATAAAAGTGGACAAAGACTCGATCTGGAAAAATATTAGAAAGAATGACACATATGGAAAAGAATCATATGGTAAAGAAACCGGACATCCAATAATGACTTTGAATCACAATATCTAATAATGGCTTTAGATGAATGTGAACAGAGATTACATTCAAGAATGGCATTGAATGCAAAGAAACCAGTCATCCAATAATGGCTTTGAATGAAAGGTATAACTCATAATATCTAATAATGGCTTTAGATAAAAGTGGAAAAAGACTCGATCTGGAAAAACATCAAAAAGAGAGACACATATGGAAAAGAATCATATGGTAAAGAAACCGGACATCCAATAATGGCTTTGAATCACAATATCTAATAATGGCTTTAGATGAATGTGAACAGAGACTATATTCAAGAATGGCATTGAATACAAAGAAACCAGTCATCCAATAATGGCTTTGAATGAAAGGTATAACTCATAATATCTAATAATGGCTTTAGATAAAAGTGCACAAAGACTCGATCTCGAAAAACATCAGAAAGAGAGACACATCCAGAAAAGCATCAGATGGTAAAGAAACCAGACATCCAATAATGGCTTTGAATGAAAGGTATAATCCCAATATCTAATAATGGCTTTAGATGAATGTGAACAGAGACTCGATCTGGAAAAACACTGGAAAGAGAGACACATCTTGAAAGGCATCGGATGGTAGAGAAACCAGACATCCAACAATGGCTTTGAATGAAAGGTAAACTTATAATATCTGAGAAGTCATCAGATGCAAATGAGACAAAAGGTGAGAACCAAGAAGGCATCGGATAAACCACAACGTCCAAGAAAGCATTGAATGAATATGAACAAGGAGATACCCAAGAAAGCATTGGATAAAAGGAATCACAATATCTAAGAAAGCATTGGATGAATGTGAATAAAGGTGAAATCCAAGAAAGCATTGGATAAAAGGAATCACAGTATCTAAGACAACATTGAATGACTGTGATCTTTCAGGAATGGTACTGAAAGTAAAGGCAAATCACTATATTCAGGAACGGTATCAAATGATAGTGAGAAAGACATCCAGGAATGGCACTGAATGCAAAGGAGAAAACTCATCAAGGAATGACACTGAATGAAAAGACAAGGCTTTCAGGAATGGCACTAAAAGATATCCAAGCAAATTTGATGGGGATTACAAAAAAGAGGCAGAACTTCCAGGAATAGCACTAGGAGAAACAAGAGGAACAAGATATCCAGGAATGGCGCTGGAGATCTGTAACACCCTAAACCCCTGCGACATAATAATAATAATAATATAATAAAACATCAGAGTCAATTTAAAACAACAAGGGCATTCAAGATGCTACTTCAACAAAAACCTGCTCATGAAATAGACATGTAACACATAAATCATTTTTCAAAAATAAAACTCTTTTAATTTGCAGCAGAAAAATAGTCATTTAACATCATAACCAAAACATTAGTTCCAATCCTTCAATTAAACATCAACCAAATAAACAAAACAACTAAGCGTTCCAAAACCCCGGTGTTACACATCAGAGAAGACGCCTGTTATACCCCAAATTTTACCCTCAGATTCTGATCATTTCATATCATCACGAGTCGGTCTCTCTTTCGCATTTTCAGTTAAATCATATCATTAATTATGCATTTTTCCATGCCATTTAGATATTTATCTTAAGATTTATTTAAATTTGGATTTAGTTTTATTTTAATTTATTTAGGATTTATTTAGTCTAATCTTAACTTAGTTTATCTTTTTTTACATAGTTTATATTTAATTTAGTTTATTTTCAATTATTATTTTAATTTTAAATTTAATTTATTTTTTTAGCTTTAGTTTAACTTTTATTTTTATTTAGTTTAAATTAGATTTATTTTTAGGATTTAGTCTAGTTTAACTTAATTATTTAGTTTTTATTAATTTATTCTAGTTTAAATTTAATTTAATTTAGTTTAAGTTTAATTTAATTAGTTGTTTTTATTAGTTATTATTGGTTTAATTAATCATTTTTCTTTGTCTTAAAAATTAATTAAAAAAAAAGAAAATAACAACAACGCATAGGCATCTGAACAAAACCTGAATCATTTCTCTGCATCATGAAAAGGACCTTTCAACAATGAGAAAATTAATAGAAAAGCTTACGAGGGAAGTTTGGAAATTGATACAAAAGAGGGAGCAAGAACTCGAAAGAAAAGGGGGGAGGAAAAAACCTGAAGCAAGGAAAAAAACCTTCGAAACCCTCTTCCCTCAAATCTTAAACCACCAAAACCTTATTTCTCTGCGCCTCCTTCAACCATGTGAGTAACAAAAAAAAACTCCTCCATCTCCGGCGATTAAGCTACACCCCACCGCCGGAATACTCTGTTCGTACACCTAACCACCATTCAACCAACCCTTCTCCTCTGTTCTTCGTTACCACCATCGCTTTCACTCGGAACCATACCTATCCATCAAACCACCAATCATCTGCCTTCACCTTCTACGTACAACATCAACCACCGCAGATCTTCCTTCCCTCCGTCGACCCCTCTTTCATTCATCAACAACAACACAAATCGTTTCCAGCTTCAATCAACAACCTTACACAAACCCAACACCACTGATTCGTTCTCCCTTCACACCTTTGAATCCAACGAGCCCTCTCCCCCCAACATCAACCGCTAAACATAAACAACAACACCACAAATCTTCAACAACCCAAAATCAAAACAGAGCCAAATTGATTCGAGAAACAAAGAAGAAGAAATTAATCCAAAACAAATCTGATTGATGAGTTGAACTCGAACAACACCGATCCAGAACCAGAAGGGCGCAGACGAACAGACGGAAAGAGATGGTGATGCACTCCTCGCCTCCGCCGTACAACAACCGACCGCCAACCGCCGTGATTGAGAGGAAGAAACTGCAGCGATAAAGGACGCACGCGAAGATAGACGATTTTTAGAGAAGGTTAGAATGGAACGGAAGAGTGATAATGGATCGAGGGAGATTGGATTTTCCTTCCATGAGTTTTTTTGCTGCGTGGAGTTTGAATCATTCAATCGTTCCATTTGCAGCCGTAACCACTTTTTAGGTTTTTTGTTCATGACCCTTAATAAACCAAACCGGGTCAAACGACCCAACACATATAACCCAACCCGATTTTGTATTCTCTTCACGGGCCTGTAATTGTTTCCCCATTTAGAAAGCCCACCATATATTATAACCTCTTCAAGATTTTGCACCCCTGCTATTTGTTAATTTTTCTAAAAATTTTGTTTTAAAAAAGTTTTTTAATTCTTCTTTCAAGTTTATTCAAAAAAAGCTTTTTAGAAATATTTAATCTTTGGTTTTTCTTTTGATTCCGATTTTATTTCTCTTTTCGTTTCGATTTCATTTTTTCGATTTTATTTCTTTATTTGGGCCTATGATATATCAAAATCATAATTTCATTGATTTATTTGAATCAATAAATTGTGATGAATATGAGGCCTATTTTCTATTTTGTTGGTCAATGAGAGTTTAATTAAAGATTTATCGATTTTGTCGATTTAAAATCTTGATTTAGACTAGACCGACTTTATGTTTCATTTAATCTCATTTTATTTTTTTATTTTTTTTGGTCAATGAAAATCTAATAGAAAGGTATTCGATTTATCGATCTAAATCCTTAGTTAGATGAGACCGATTTCATTTATATTTCAAGCTTGTTTCTTTATTTTTGGGCCAATGACATACAAAAATCATGACTTGTGATTTATTCTAAATCACCTAAAAGTCTTGATAAATAGGAGGCCACTTTTTATTTTCTATTTTGTTGGTTAATGAAAGTTAAATATTGAGATTATCAATTTATCGATTTAAATCTTGATTAAGACGAGATCAACTCTTTTTTTTTTCATTTCGATTTCCATTAAGCAATTTTTATTAACTCGGACGAATAAGAGCCGTCAAGATCTAGCATCTTGGCACAACTCTTTGAACAATTGAGTTTCATCAAATGTTCGTTGTCCGATAAATAACTTTAAGTCTCGACTTGGACGAATAAGAGCCGTCAAGATCTAGCATCTTGGCACAACTCTTCGAACAATTGATTTTCATCAAGTGTTCATAATCCATCAATTATTTTTCATTATCAACTTGAATGAATAAGAGCCGTTAGAGTCTAGCACTCTAGCATAACTATTTGAACATTTGTTCAAATGTTCGCCAATCACTTAATATACCTCAACCAACAATCTGTAGTAATCAGAACTACGGATGCTCTGATTTCTCATTCTTCAATGAGAATACGTAGGCACAAGAATCCTAATTCTTGGCGAGCCACCTTTCACTTTTCTTTTCTGTTCCATCTTTTACCACTTCTTACCTTTGTCAATCATCATCTCAAGAATCCATCCTTCTTTAAGGATATCAATACTTCAAAGAACATCAAATCTTTTTCGAAATAAACTTGAAAGAAAAAGGATTGTTAGAATCTAGCATTCTAGCATAACCCTTTTGAAAGATTGGTCTCAGGTCTTGCACATTGAGATAGCCAATCATTTCTTTCTTTCATCCTTAAAATATTTAATAACAATTTGGACTAAGAGATGTTAGGGTCTAGCACTCTAACACAACTCCTTGAACCATTGATCTATATCAATGTTTGTTGTCCAACAAACAATTTTCTCAAACTAATCTTGAATGATAGAGAGTGTTAGAGTTTAACACTTTAGCATAAACTCTTTGATCATTTGATGATCATCATTCTTAAAATACATCCGATCATACTCAAAACTCCATTTTACGGACAAGTCATGATTCTCATCAAGAAACCAATGCCTACTTTTCTCTTTGCCCTCATAGCCATTCAATTCCATCACAACTTAGAATTAGAGAGTTCTTTAACTCTATATGAGTATCATGATCATGAATACTCATTCCCCTTGGACCTTTGACCATAGTCAATGGTTCCTCTTTCACCCTTAGTTAGGTGAACTACGATTGCTCTGATTCCACCCTCCTAAGGATACGTAGGCACGAGACTGCGAAGTCTTTGCGAGCACCCTAGTAATAAAACCTCTTTAGGTTCTTCCTCCTTTACAATAATCACTTACCTTCTTTTCCCATTAAGTAGAAGATTAGATACAAAACTTAAGATAACATACATTTAACCTTAACTAAACGGTTCCCGTTGAGTACAACGGACGTGAAGGGTACTAATACCTTCCCCTTGCGTAACCGACTCCCGAACTCAGACAATGGTTGCGATGACCATTTCTTATCCTTTCTTTTAGGGGTTTTATTCGATATTTTCCCTTTCCTTCTATGGAATAAATAAAGATTGATGGCGACTCTGTTAAGTCTATCCCGCGGGCGTGCGATTGCGCTTCGCGAGGTCGTTCTCATTTTTCGAGGTACGACAACGCCGACTCAACGAAGCAAACTAGAAGACTTCATCTTCACTCACTCTGACTCCGCACTAATCTTGATCGCAAGCACGTTACCCACGTGGAGGCAACATTCAAACAGAAGGGGTGAGATTCTCAATCAATAAGAAAATACATGATATAAGCATAAGAGCATGTAATCAAATATGGAATCTACCCTATCATCAACACATCCACGAATTCATAACATACACATCAACGCATAATTAACAACTCATCATATAACGACATAATGCAATGCAATGAGATGTACAACTCGACTCAATACATGTGGTACCAATCGATCCCTTTTTCATGATCATATTCCCGTCGGAATTCCATATACGTCGTTCACATCCCACATGGGCACACGACATCCATGATCGCTCACACCCCACGTGGGCACACGATCACCCGTAACCGCTCACACCCCACACGGGCACACGATTATCTCAACGACAACAACAACATGATTCTCCTCTAAGAATATAAATAAGTCGCTCACACCCCACCTGGGCACACGACTTATTCTAAAACTAATGCAACATGGCAAGCATCAACAACAACGATAACCATAATTAACACATACTCAGCAACATCAACGATAATGCACCATCATAGGCCAGCAACAACACACAACAGCCGCATGCATAACAACATTAGCAACATAAAGCATGACAACAAACCTCATCAACAACGATTCAAGGCATCCCACATAATAACATGTTCAACATGAAATCAACCATAACACATAACAATGTAGCTTACCATAATTAATCCACGTATAATCAGTGTCTGCTAAACCTGCAAAGATACACCATACAACTGCAACACAAGAATACGCGACCGATTACACGTTTTGGCGCTCAACACAACAAAATTGGACTGAAACATAATTCTGCATTGAATCGTTGGAAACCTGACTTTCAAAATATTTTTAATAGCAAGAACACATTTCCAGCTTCCCAACTGTCCAAACGGCAACTGAAACGGACACACGAGTCAAAAGTTATGAATTTCTGAAGTTTGGAAATTTCTGCACATGACAGCAGAATTTTGCTACTGTCGATTTCACCAAAGGTTTGCCGCGCAAACCTCTCTACGAATCCCTTTGATAGGGAGTTCGCTTAGCGAACTCGTCGTGAAGCCCCAACCCCCATACAAAATCTAGGGAGTCCATCCCTTTCACTCTCCCTTTGCCCACGACCTAGCTGAGGGAACAACTTCGCTAGGAAGTTCGCCGTGCGAACATTCCAGTGAACATATCCCTTCGACGCACCAGAATCCAACGTTTTCCTTGCTTCATTCGCTGCCTAGATCGCCACGCGAACCTGGGGCGAACATTCCCCTAGCGAATGGTTTATTCGCCTAGCAAACCTGCGATTCTACAGAATTGTAATCGCGGTTCCAATCACCACAGCCACCTCAACACCTCCGATTTACCCACCAAATCAGTCCATAATGCACAAAAAATCACGGACATACATACCGATTATCCATATAAACAATTATCATCAAAAATTACTGAAACCTAATGTAATACCTCAAAATTTGCCCTCATGTTTTCTCAATAAATTGGTCTATGCTTTACTCATTTGCATTCCATAGTAGGTCATAAATTGCATATCATTGGTTGCATAAGGGCATGTGATCAGTTGTTTTCAAAGGTGTTAATCATCCAAAGTAAGAGAATAAGGGCCAAGGGTCTTCAAACAAGCCTCAAGGGTCTCTTATGTCATATATCCTCCCATTTGGTCCCACAAGTCATGAGAAGATGGGAATCCATTAAGAAGATTGGATAGTGCATCATTTCCTACACAAAATAGTCTAAAATTGGGATCTGACCCTCAAATGGGCAAGCTCTTTGAGTTTTTATCACCTCCAAATGTCATATCTCATCTTTGATAGATGGGATATACATCATATTCAGAGGAATTTGGATTTGGAAGATGTGTCATTTCCTCCTAACCAAAGGGTACCAAATTAGGGTTTGACATAAAATCAGTTTATTTCTGATTTTTTGGACAAAACTTGATCTCATGGTATTCCTTATGTACCTAAGTGTATAGGGATGGGAAATTGCCCATCAATTGGTTTCAGAAGGGTTTCAATTGGTCAGAGGATTCAAAATCGAGAAATTGGGGAAAAAGTCAATTGTGTGAAGGCAAGTTTCCCAATGGTTTTGATGAAGACAACATTATTCATTCAAGATGTTATGCTTGCTCAAAAAGAATGGATCAAGACATTGAAGCTAGCAAAAAGTTTTTAATTTTTACAAGTCTTGAAGAATTCTCAAGTATAATCAAGGTATAACTCTCACTTATCAATATGGTTGCATACAAGTGTTCAAAAGAGTCTCAAGCATGCAATATATATTGATAAAATAGTTCTCAAAATAATCTTCAAAATTCACTTGTATACATGGTTCATGTGGTTGAAAATATATCATTTTTTCTAGCTTTAAAATAAACAAAATATTTTTATCATACATTTGAAACTTTATTTACTTTATTTATTTATTTAATTTATTTTTTGTTTCAACCATGTTAAATCACTTTCAAATATAATCTATTGACTTGGAGAAATCAATAGATGTTGCATAATATTGGTTCAAATATTTAGACAAATTTTTAATTTTTCAATTTATTTAAACATTCAGTTTTTGGTTAATTACGGCGTTTTGAACCGACGTAACTAACCAAAATAACCGCCACAATTTACAGCGTGTTTTAATTTTGAATATTTTTAAACGTTGAAGGAGCGTAACCGATTAACACATTTGTTGTTAATCGATTACTACTGTGTGCAGAGGCGAAAAATTGCATTTTTTCAGTATATCTCATTCAAACCTTTTCCAATTGAAGCATTGCATTGTATCATATTTCATACCCTTTTGTAGAGGTGTTTTGTGCATTATATAAACATCATTTTTTCAGATTTAGAAACACCTCCTTGCTAAAAATTTCAAACAATCATTCTTTTACCAAAACTTTCATTTTATCAAAGTGTTCTTAACAAACTTTCTAAGAGTGAAACTTTGTTAAGAACAATTTGATAAAATCAAAGTTTTGGTAAAAGAATGATTGTTTGAAATTTTTAGCAAGGAGGTGTTTCTAAATACGAAAAAATGATGTTTATATAATGCACAAAACACCTCTACAAAAGGGTATGAAATATGATACAATGCAATGCTTCAATTGGAAAAGGTTTGAATGAGATATACTGAAAAAATGCAATTTTTCGCCTCTGCACACAGTAGTAATCGATTAACAACAGACGTGTTAATCGGTTACGCTCCTTCAACGTTTAAAAATATTCAAAATTAAAACACGCTGTAAATTGTGGCGGTTATTTTGGTTAGTTACGTCGGTTCAAAACGCCGTAATTAACCATAAACTGAATGTTTAAATAAATTGAAAAATTAAAAATTTGTCTAAATATTTGAACCAATATTATGCAACATCTATTGATTTCTCCAAGTCAATAGATTATATTTGAAAGTGATTTAACATGGTTCAAACAAAAAATAAAATAAATAAATAAAGTTTCAAATGTATGATAAAAATATTTTGTTTATTTTAAAGCCAGAAAAAATGATATATTTTCAACCACATGAACCATGTATGCAAGTGAATTTTGAAGATTATTTTGAGAACTATTTTATCAATATATATTGCATGCTTGAGACACTTTTGAACACTTGTATGCAACCACATTGATAAGTGAGAGTTATACCTTGATTATACTTGAGAATTCTTCAAGACTTGTAAAAATTAAAAACTTTGTGCTAGCTTCAATGTCTTGATCCATTCTTTTTGAGCAAGCATAACATCTTGAATGAATAATGTTGTCTTCATCAAAACCATTGAGAAGCTTGCCTTCACATTCTCCCCCTTTTTGATGATGACACCCAATTTTGAAAATTTGCTTTAATCTTGTTTCTCTAACACAAAAGGCTCCCCCTTGATCAATGCTCCCCCTAAATTCATGATTTAGAGTGTCTTTGCTAGCTGCATTTTGTTAGAGAAAAACAAACACAAACACATACATCTTCACCCCCTTTGTCATTAGCAAAAAGGATGGGAAAAGACTTGAAATATATAAAGAAATCTTGAAAAATGAAAAATAATTTTTACCTATGAGTTTTACCTCATGAAAGACTTCATCAAACATTTATCCTTGCCGAAACATGATTTTGATGTCTTTGTCACAAAGTTGATTTATACTAGGAAGATTATGCTTTAGTTTGTCAACTTCAAGTACATCTTCAATGGATGTGAAAGTTAGTTTATTCCTCCCATCAAAAGCTTAGAACCACCACTTATCAAAACATCATAGATTTAAAGTGGTCCTTAAGCAAACCTACAAAACAAATTAAGTTTGATTTGGTACCCAATGTGCTTTGGGTCCACCATAGTTAGTTCCTTTCTTAACCCACACATAATGCCCACTTGCAACACTAAAGTTTCTTACATAGCAAACATTAGGTGTATGGCCAACAATACCACAATAAAAACAAGTAGGTTCAAAGTTGCTCTTATATCTTGGAACATAAGATTTCTTTTTAGGAAATCTTTTCTTTTTAGGATTAGGATGCACATTCCTAGGTTTGTTCACTTTCTCTTTGGAAGTTTGATCCTTAGCCTTAACAAATATAGTTTTACTTGAACTTGGTTTAGAAAACTTTGAATAGCCAAGTCCACTTTTATCATTTGAATATCTTTGTTGACTAAGGACTTCTTCCAATCCACTTTGTCCTTTCTCATACCTTTCAAGTACTCTTTTTAATTGGACAATTTGAAAAGAGAGAGATTCACAATTTTTACATACAAAATTCTGTTTTTCACTAATCATCTTTTGTTTCTCATTTTCGATCTCTTTTTCTAATGAAATATTTTTTTATTCAAAAGTTGAAATTTGTTTCTTTTGAGATGATATAGTTTTATACAGAATTTTGCATTCATTTAACAATTCATCTATGGCACCTAGGGCATTACTATCAAAAGAATTATTACTAACCTCATCTTCTTCATCATCGGAGTGGTGTGATGCTATCAATGCAAGATTTACATGTTCTTCATCTGAAGATGAACTTGTTTCGTTGTCTACATATGTTTTCCTTTCCTTTTTATGATTCTTTTTCTTGAATTTATTTTTCTTTTGAAGTGTAGGACATTCACTTTTAACATGTCCTCTTTCTCCACATTCAAAGCATTTAATCTTTCTCGTTGGTGCTTCCCCTTTAGTGATCTCCTTTTTCTTTTCTTTTCTTAGAAACTTTTCAAACTTCTTGATAAGATCATCATTTTCATCACTATCGGACTCATCGTCTTGATCGCTATCATAATTTTTTACTTTTGTCTTTAAGGCAACGTCTTTTGAATCTTTTACTTGTATTTCATGCTTTTCCAATCTTTCAAGTTCTAACTCATGCTCTTGATGTTTACCAAATAGAGATGCGGAAGTCATCGTAGAGAGGGTTTTCTTTTCCGATATTGCCGTTACTTTTGGTTGCCATTCTCTAGTCAATGATCTTAGAATTTTGAGATTTAATTCATCATTTGAGAATGTTTTACCAAGTGCCATTAAGTGGTTAGTCAAATGAACAAATCTCTTCTGAAATGCAACAATGGATTCTCTGGGCTGCATTCGGAACATTTCATATTCTTGACTTAAAGTGTTTAGTCTGGATCTTTTTACTTCAGCCGTACCTTCATGTGTTTCTACCAATGTATCCCATATTTCTTTAGCCGATTTACATTGACAAACACGAAAGAATTCGTCCATACTTAATGCACTCTGAAGAATATTAATAGCTTTCTTTTCATCAAGCACTTTCTTTCTATCATCTTCATTATAAGCCGTTTTAATTTTTGGAGTTGCAACATTGTTTAAAACACTCATTGGTTGGTGTGGACCATTTTCAACAGTTTCCCATGTACCTTCTCCTTGTGCTTCAAGATGTGCTCTCATACGAATCTTCCAAAAATCAAAATACTCTCCAGAGAAAAGTGGGGGCTTGTTACTACTTCCACCGTCTTTGAAAACCGGGTTCGTGCTTGCGGAAGCCATGCTGGATCTTGTCGGAACAGGTTACCTAACCTGCTCTGATGCCAATTGTAAGTTATATGTGAGCCTAAGAGGGGGGTGAATTAGGTTCTTAGAGATTTATCCCGATTTTTAAATGAACTTGAGTTTTACTTTCCTAAAATTTCTAAGTGTTGAAATACGGTAAATGCGGAAAGTAAATGAACGCCGAGACGTATAGTGGTTCCCCTCACAGCCTGAGAGTACTCCACTCCCCTTTCAACATGAAAGAGAATTTACTATAGTTTTGGACAAGACAAGACTCTTCCTAGTCTTTCTATACAAGTCACTAACTATCAACCACTAACAACACCCTCTTGGATTTTACAAGTTTAAAGTCCAACCAAGAACAAATCTTATAATGGACCTCTTGTATCCACAATCTGGATCACAAGGATTCTAACAAACCCTATAAGAGAAACAGACCTTCCCTTATAGTCAACACCTAAAACCAAACACTTGTTGGACCATTAGGATTTTACAATAGTTCAGAATTTTGAGTAAGTAGCTGAAACTTTGATTCTTCAATATATCAATCCAAAGATTGATCTTCTCCCTTTTGTAACAATCACTCTTAATGATATTATACAAGTGTTCAACACAATTGAAATGAAACAAATGCAGTATGTGTGAATATTTTATGCCAATGTTTCACTCTTAGAAAGTTTGTTAAGAACAATTTGATAAAATCAAAGTTTTGGTAAAAGAATGATTGTTTGAAATTTTTAGCAAGGAGGTGTTTCTAAATCTGAAAAAATGATGTTTATATAATGCACAAAACACCTCTACAAAAGGGTATGAAATATGATACAATGCAATGCTTCAATTGGAAAAGGTTTGAATGAGATATACTGAAAAAATGCAATTTTTCGCCTCTGCACACAGTAGTAATCGATTAACAACAGATGTGTTAATCGGTTACGCTCCTTCAACGTTTAAAAATATTCAAAATTAAAACACGCTGTAAATTGTGGCGGTTATTTTGGTTAGTTACGTCGGTTCAAAACGCCATAATTAACCATAAACTGAATGTTTAAATAAATTGAAAATCTTAAAATTTGTCTAAGTATTTGAACCAATATTATGCAACATCTATTGATTTCTCCAAGTCAATAGATTATATTTGAAAGTGATTTAACATGGTTCAAACAAAAAATAAAATAAATAAATAAAGTTTCAAATGTATGATAAAAATATTTTGTTTATTTTAAAGCCAGAAAAAATGATATATTTTCAACCACATGAACCATGTATGCAAGTGAATTTTGAAGATTATTTTGAGAACTATTTTATCAATATATATTGCATGCTTGAGACACTTTTGAACACTTGTATGCAACCATATTGATAAGTGAGAGTTATACCTTGATTATACTTGAGAATTCTTCAAGACTTGTAAAAATTAAAAACTTTGTGCTAGCTTCGATGTCTTGATCCATTCTTTTTGAGCAAGCATAACATCTTGAATGAATAATGTTGTCTTCATCAAAACCATTGAGAAGCTTGCCTTCACATTCTCCCCCTTTTTGATGATGACAACCCAATTTTGAAAATTTGCTTTAATCTTGTTTCTCTAACACAAAAGGCTCCCCCTTGATCAATGCTCCCCCTAAATTCATGATTTAGAGTGTCTTTGCTAGCTGCATTTTGTTAGAGAAAAACAAACACAAACACATACATCTTCTCCCCCTTTGTCATTAGCAAAAAGGATGGGAAAAGACTTGAAATATATAAAGAAATCTTGAAAAATGAAAAATAATTTTTACCTATGAGTTTTACCTCATGAAAGACTTCATCAAACATTTATCCTTGCCGGAACATGATTTTGAAGTCTTTGTCACAAAGTTGATTTATACAAGGAAGATTATGATTTAGTTTGTCAACTTAAAGTACATCTTCAATGGATGTGAAAGTTAGTTTATGCCTCCCATCAAAAGCTTAGAACCACCACTTATCAAAACATCATAGATTTAAAGTGGTCCTTAAGCAAACCTACAAAACAAATTAAGTTTGATTTGGTACCCAATGTGCTTTGGGTCCACCATAGTTAGTTCCTTTCTTAACCCACACATAATGCCCACTTGCAACACTAAAGTTTCTTACATAGCAAGCATTAGGTGTATGGCCAACAATACCACAATAAAAACAAGTAGGTTCAAAGTTGCTCTTATATCTTGGAACATAAGATTTCTTTTTAGGAAATCTTTTCTTTTTAGGATTAGGATGCACATTTCTAGGTTTGTTCACTTTCTCTTTGGAAGTTTGATCCTTAGCCTTAACAAATATAGTTTTACTTGAACTTGGTTTAGAAAACTTTGAATAGCCAAGTCCACTTTTATCATTTGAATATCTTTGTTGACTAAGGACTTCTTCCAATCCAATTTGTCCTTTCTCATACCTTTCAAGTACTCTTTTTAATTGGACAATTTGAAAAGAGAGAGATTCACAATTTTTACATACAAAATTCTGTTTTTCACTAATCATCTTTTGTTTCTCATTTTCGATCTCTTTTTCTAATGAAACAATTTTTTCTTCTAAAGTTGAAATTTATTTCTTTTGAGATGATATAGTTTTATACAGAATTTTGCATTCATTTAACAATTCATCTATGGCACCTTGTGCATTACTATCAAAAGAATTATTACTAACCTCATCTTCTTCATCATCGGAGTGGTGTGATGCTATCAATGCAAGATTTACATGTTCTTCATCTGAAGATGAACTTGTTTCGTTGTCTACATATGTTTTCCTTTCCTTTTTATGATTCTTTTTCTTGAATTTATTTTTCTTTTGAAGTGTAGGACATTCACTTTTAACATGTCCTCTTTCTCCACATTCAAAGCATTTAATCTTTCTCGTTGGTGCTTCCCCTTTAGTGATCTCCTTTTTCTTTTCTTTTCTTAGAAACTTTTCAAACTTCTTGATAAGATCATCATTTTCATCACTATCGGACTCATCCTCTTGATCGCTATCATAATTTTTTACTTTTGTCTTTAAGGCAACGTCTTTTGAATCTTTTACTTGTATTTCATGCTTTTCCAATCTTTCAAGTTCTAAATCATGCTCTTGAAGTTTACCAAATAGAGATGCGGAAGTCATCGTAGAGAGGGTTTTCTTTTCCGATATTGCTGTTACTTTTGGTTGCCATTCTCTAGTCAATGATCTTAGAATTTTGAGATTTAATTCATCATTTGAGAATGTTTTACGAAGTGCCATTAAGTGGTTAGTCAAATGAACAAATCTCTTCTGAAATGCAACAATGGATTCTCTGGGCTGCATTCGAAACATTTCATATTCTTGACTTAAAGTGTTTAGTCTGGATCTTTTTACTTCAGTCGTACCTTCATGTGTTTCTACCAATGTATCCCATATTTCTTTAGCCGATTTACATTGACAAACACGAAAGAATTCGTCCATACTTAATGCACTCTGAAGAATATTAATAGCTTTCTTTTCATCAAGCACTTTCTTTCTATCATCTTCATTATAAGCCGTTTTAATTTTTGGAGTTGCAACATTGTTTACAACACTCATTGGTTGGTGTGGACCATTTTCAACAGTTTCCCATGTACCTTCTCCTTGTGCTTCAAGATGTGCTCTCATACGAATCTTCCAAAAATCAAAATACTCTCCAGAGAAAAGTGGGGGCTTGTTACTACTTCCACCGTCTTTGAAAACCGGGTTCGTGCTTGCGGAAGCCATGCTGGATCTTGTCGGAACAGGTTACCTAACCTGCTCTGATGCCAATTGTAAGTTATATGTGAGCCTAAGAGGGGGGTGAATTAGGTTCTTAGAGATTTATCCCGATTTTTAAATGAACTTGAGTTTTACTTTCCTAAAATTTCTAAGTGTTGAAATACGGTAAATGCGAAAAGTAAATGAACGCCGAGACGTATAGTGGTTCCCCTCACAGCCCGAGAGTACTCCACTCCCCTTTCAACATGAAAGAGAATTTACTATAGTTTTGGACAAGACAAGACTCTTCCTAGTCTTTCTATACAAGTCACTAACTATCAACCACTAACAACACCCTCTTGGATTTTACAAGTTTAAAGTCCAACCAAGAACAAATCTTATAATGGACCTCTTGTATCCACAATCCGGATCACAAGGATTCTAACAAACCCTATAAGAGAAACAGACCTTCCCTTATAGTCAACACCTAAAACCAAACACTTGTTGGACCATTAGGATTTTACAATAGTTCAGAATTTTGAGTAAGTGGCTGAAACTTTGATTCTTCAATATATCAATCCAAAGGTTGATCTTATCCCTTTTGTAACAATCACTCTTAATGATATTATACAAGTGTTCAACACAATTGAAATGAAACAAATGCAGTATGTGTGAATATTTTATGCCAATGTTTCACTCTTAGAAAGTTTGTTAAGAACAATTTGATAAAATCAAAGTTTTGGTAAAAGAATGATTGTTTGAAATTTTTAGCAAGGAGGTGTTTCTAAATCTGAAAAAATGATGTTTATATAATGCACAAAACACCTCTACAAAAGGGTATGAAATATGATACAATGCAATGCTTCAATTGGAAAAGGTGTGAATGAGATATACTGAAAAAATGCAATTTTTCGCCTCTGCACACAGTAGTAATTGATTAACAACAGATGTGTTAATCGGTTACGCTCCTTCAACGTTTAAAAATATTCAAAATTAAAACACGCTGTAAATTGTGGCGGTTATTTTGGTTAGTTACGTCGGTTCAAAATGCCGTAATTAACCATAAACTGAATGTTTAAATAAATTGAAAAATTAAAAATTTGTCTAAATATTTGAACCAATATTATGCAACATCTATTGATTTCTCCAAGTCAATAGATTATATTTGAAAGTGATTTAACATGGTTCAAACAAAAAATAAAATAAATAAATAAAGTTTCAAATGTATGATAAAAATATTTTGTTTATTTTAAAGCCAGAAAAAATGATATATTTTCAACCACATGAACCATGTATGCAAGTGAATTTTGAAGATTATTTTGAGAACTATTTTATCAATATATATTGCATGCTTGAGACACTTTTGAACACTTGTATGCAACCATATTGATAAGTGAGAGTTATACCTTGATTTTACTTGAGAATTCTTCAAGACTTGTAAAAATTAAAAACTTTGTGCTAGCTTCAATGTCTTGATCCATTCTTTTTGAGCAAGCATAACATCTTGAATGAATAATGTTGTCTTCATCAAAACCATTGAGAAGCTTGCCTTCACATTCTCCCCCTTTTTGATGATGACAACCCAATTTTAAAAATTTGCTTTAATCTTGTTTCTCTAACACAAAAGGCTCCCCCTTGATCAATGCGCCCCCTAAATTCATGATTTAGAGTGTCTTTGCTAGCTGCATTTTGTTAGATAAAAACAAACACAAACACATACATCTTCTCCCCCTTTGTCATTAGCAAAAAGGATGGGAAAAGACTTGAAATATATAAAGAAATCTTGAAAAATGAAAAATAATTTTTACCTATGAGTTTTACCTCATGAAAGACTTCATCAAACATTTATCCTTGCCGGAACATGATTTTGAAGTCTTTGTCACAAACTTGATTTATACAAGGAAGATTATGATTTAGTTTGTCAACTTAAAGTACATCTTCAATGGATGTGAAAGTTAGTTTATGCCTCCCATCAAAAGCTTAGAACCACCACTTATCAAAACATCATAGATTTAAAGTGGTCCTTAAGCAAACCTACAAAACAAATTAAGTTTGATTTGGTACCCAATGTGCTTTGGGTCCACCATAGTTAGTTCCTTTCTTAACCCACACATAATGCCCACTTGCAACACTAAAGTTTCTTACATAGCAAGCATTAGGTGTATGGCCAACAATACCACAATAAAAACAAGTAGGTTCAAAGTTGCTCTTATATCTTGGAACATAAGATTTCTTTTTAGGATTAGGATGCACATTTCTAGGTTTGTTCGCTTTCTCTTTGGAAATTTGATCCTTAGCCTTAACAAATATAGTTTTACTTGAACTTGGTTTAGAAAACTTTGAATAGCCAAGTCCACTTTTATCATTTGAATATCTTTGTTGACTAAGGACTTCTTCCAATCCAATTTGTCCTTTCTCATACCTTTCAAGTACTCTTTTTAATTGGACAATTTGAAAAGAGAGAGATTCACAATTTTTACATACAAAATTCTGTTTTTCACTAATCATATTTTGTTTCTCATTTTCGATCTCTTTTTCTAATGAAACAATTTTTTCTTCTAAAGTTGAAATTTATTTCTTTTGAGATGATATAGTTTTATACAGAATTTTGCATTCATTTAACAATTCATCTATGGCACCTTGTGCATTACTATCAAAAGAATTATTACTAACCTCATCTTCTTCATCATCGGAGTGGTGTGATGCTATCAATGCAAGATTTACATGTTCTTCATCTGAAGATGAACTTGTTTCGTTGTCTACATATGTTTTCCTTTCCTTTTTATGATTCTTTTTCTTGAATTTATTTTTCTTTTGAAGTGTAGGACATTCACTTTTAACATGTCCTCTTTCTCCACATTCAAAGCATTTAATCTTTCTCGTTGGTGCTTCCCCTTTAGTGATCTCCTTTTTCTTTTCTTTTCTTAGAAACTTTTCAAACTTCTTAATAAGATCATCATTTTCATCACTATCGGACTCATCCTCTTGATCGCTATCATAATTTTTTACTTTTGTCTTTAAGGCAACATCTTTTGAATCTTTTACTTGTATTTCATGTTTTTCCAATCTTTCAAGTTCTAAATCATGCTCTTGAAGTTTACCAAATAGAGATGCGGAAGTCATCGTAGAGAGGGTTTTCTTTTCCGATATTGCCGTTACTTTTGGTTGCCATTCTCTAGTCAATGATCTTAGAATTTTGAGATTTAATTCATCATTTGAGAATGTTTTACCAACTGCCATTAAGTGGTTAGTCAAATGAACAAATCTCTTCTGAAATGCAACAATGGATTCTCTGGGCTGCATTCGGCACATTTCATATTCTTGACTTAAAGTGTTTAGTCTGGATCTTTTTACTTCAGCAGTACCTTCATGTGTTTCTACCAATGTATCCCATATTTCTTTAGCCGATTTACATTAACAAACACGAAAGAATTCGTCCATACTTAATGCACTCTGAAGAATATTAATAGCTTTCTTTTCATCAAGCACTTTCTTTCTATCATCTTCATTATAAGTCGTTTTAATTTTTGGAGTTGCAACATTGTTTACAACACTCATTGGTTGGTGTGGACCATTTTCAACAGTTTCCCATATACCTTCTCCTTGTGCTTCAAGATGTGCTCTCATACGAATCTTCCAAAAATCAAAATACTCTCTAGAGAAAAGTGGGGGCTTGTTACTACTTCCACCGTCTTTGAAAACCGGGTTCGTGCTTGCGAAAGCCATGCTGGATCTTGTCGGAACAGGTTACCTAACCTGCTTTGATGCCAATTGTAAGTTATATGTGAGCCTAAGAGGGGGGTGAATTAGGTTCTTAGAAATTTATCCCGATTTTTAAATGAACTTGAGTTTTACTTTCCTAAAATTTCTAAGTGTTGAAATACGGTAAATGCGGAAAGTAAATGAACACCGAGACGTATAGTGGTTCCCCTCACAGCCCGAGAGTACTCCACTCCCCTTTCAACATGAAAGAGAATTTACTATAGTTTTTGACAAGACAAGACTCTTCCTAGTCTTTCTATACAAGTCACTAACTATCAACCACTAACAACACCCTCTTGGATTTTACAAGTTTAAAGTCCAACCAAGAACAAATCTTATAATGGACCTCTTGTATCCACAATCCGGATCACAAGGATTCTAACAAATACTATAAGAGAAACAGACCTTCCCTTATAGTCAAGACCTAAAACCAAACACTTGTTGGACCATTAGGATTTTACAATAGTTCAGAATTTTGAGTAAGTAGATGAAACTTTGATTCTTCAATATATCAATCCAAAGATTGATCTTCTCCCTTTTGTAACAATCACTCTTAATGATATTATACAAGTGTTCAACACAATTGAAATGAAACAAATGCAGTATGTATGAATATTTTATGCCAATGTTTCACTCTTAGAAAGTTTGTTAAGAACAATTTGATAAAATCAAAGTTTTGGTAAAAGAATGATTGTTTGAAATTTTTAGCAAGGAGGTGTTTCTAAATCTGAAAAAATGATGTTTATATAATGCACAAAACACCTCTACAAAAGGGTATGAAATATGATACAATGCAATGCTTCAATTGGAAAAGGTGTGAATGAGATATACTGAAAAAATGCAATTTTTCGCCTCTGCACACAGTAGTAATCGATTAACAACAGATGTGTTAATCGGTTACGCTCCTTCAACGTTTAAAAATATTCAAAATTAAAACACGCTGTAAATTGTGGCGGTTATTTTGGTTAGTTACGTCGGTTCAAAATGCCGTAATTAACCATAAACTGAATGTTTAAATAAATTGAAAAATTAAAAATTTGTCTAAATATTTGAACCAATATTATGCAACATCTATTGATTTCTCCAAGTCAATAGATTATATTTGAAAGTGATTTAACATGGTTCAAACAAAAAATAAAATAAATAAATAAAGTTTCAAATGTATGATAAAAATATTTTGTTTATTTTAAAGCCAGAAAAAATGATATATTTTCAACCACATGAACCATGTATGCAAGTGAATTTTGAAGATTATTTTGAGAACTATTTTATCAATATATATTGCATGCTTGAGACACTTTTGAACATTTGTATGCAACCATATTGATAAGTGAGAGTTATACCTTGATTATACTTGAGAATTCTTCAAGACTTGTAAAAATTAAAAACTTTGTGCTAGCTTCAATGTCTTGATCCATTCTTTTTGAGCAAGCATAACATCTTGAATGAATAATGTTGTCTTCATCAAAACCATTGAGAAGCTTGCCTTCACATTCTCCCCCTTTTTGATGATGACAACCCAATTTTGAAAATTTGCTTTAATCTTGTTTCTCTAACACAAAAGGCTCCCCCTTGATCAATGCTCCCCCTAAATTCATGATTTAGAGTGTCTTTGCTAGCTGCATTTTGTTAGAGAAAAACAAACACAAACACATACATCTTCTCCCCCTTTGTCATTAGCAAAAAGGATGGGAAAAGACTTGAAATATATAAAGAAATCTTGAAAAATGAAAAATAATTTTTACCTATGAGTTTTACCTCATGAAAGACTTCATCAAACATTTATCCTTGCCGGAACATGATTTTGAAGTCTTTGTCACAAAGTTGATTTATACTAGGAAGATTATGATTTAGTTTGTCAACTTAAAGTACATCTTCAATGGATGTGAAAGTTAGTTTATGCCTCCCATCAAAAGCTTAGAACCACCACTTATCAAAACATCATAGATTTAAAGTGGTCCTTAAGCAAACCTACAAAACAAATTAAGTTTGATTTGGTACCCAATGTGCTATGGGTCGACCATAGTTAGTTCCTTTCTTAACCCACACATAATGCCCACTTGCAACACTAAAGTTTCTTACATAGCAAACATTAGGTGTATGGCCAACAATACCACAATAAAAACAAGTAGGTTCAAAGTTGCTCTTATATCTTGGAACATAAGATTTCTTTTTAAGAAATCTTTTCTTTTTAGGATTAGGATGCACATTTCTAGGTTTGTTCACTTTCTCTTTGGAAGTTTGATCCTTAGCCTTAACAAATATAGTTTTACTTGAACTTGGTTTAGAAAACTTTGAATAGCCAAGTCCACTTTTATCATTTGAATATCTTTGTTGACTAAGGACTTCTTCCAATCCAATTTGTCCTTTCTCATACCTTTCAAGTACTCTTTTTAATTGGACAATTTGAAAAGAGAGAGATTCACAATTTTTACATACAAAATTCTGTTTTTCACTAATCATATTTTGTTCTCATTTTCGATCTCTTTTTCTAATGAAACAATTTTTTCTTCTAAAGTTGAAATTTATTTCTTTTGAGATGATATAGTTTTATACAGAATTTTGCATTCATTTAACAATTCATCTATGGCACCTTGTGCATTACTATCAAAAGAATTATTACTAACCTCATCTTCTTCATCATCGGAGTGGTGTGATGCTATCAATGCAAGATTTACATGTTCTTCATCTGAAGATGAACTTGTTTCGTTGTCTACATATGTTTTCCTTTCCTTTTTATGATTCTTTTTCTTGAATTTATTTTTCTTTTGAAGTGTAGGACATTCACTTTTAACATGTCCTCTTTCTCCACATTCAAAGCATTTAATCTTTCTCGTTGGTGCTTCCCCTTTAGTGATCTCCTTTTTCTTTTCTTTTCTTAGAAACTTTTCAAACTTCTTGATAAGATCATCATTTTCATCACTATCGGACTCATCCTCTTGATCGCTATCATAATTTTTTACTTTTGTCTTTAAGGCAACATCTTTTGAATCTTTTACTTGTATTTCATGCTTTTCCAATCTTTCAAGTTCTAAATCATGCTCTTGAAGTTTACCAAATAGAGATGCGGAAGTCATCGTAGAGAGGGTTTTCTTTTCCGATATTGCCGTTACTTTTGGTTGCCATTCTCTAGTCAATGATCTTAGAATTTTGAGATTTAATTCATCATTTGAGAATGTTTTACCAAGTGCCATTAAGTGGTTAGTCAAATGAACAAATCTCTTCTGAAATGCAACAATGGATTCTCTGGGCTGCATTCGGAACATTTCATATTCTTGACTTAAAGTGTTTAGTCTGGATCTTTTTACTTCAGCCGTACCTTCATGTGTTTCTGCCAATGTATCCCATATTTCTTTAGCCGATTTACATTGACAAACACGAAAGAATTCGTCCATACTTAATGCACTCTGAAGAATATTAATAGCTTTCTTTTCATCAAGCACTTTCTTTCTATCATCTTCATTATAAGCCGTTTTAATTTTTGGAGTTACAACATTGTTTACAACACTCATTGGTTGGTGTGGACCATTTTCAACAGTTTCCCATATACTTTCTCCTTGTGCTTCAAGATGTGCTCTCATACGAATCTTCCAAAAATCAAAATACTCTCCAGAGAAAAGTGGGGGCTTGTTACTACTTCCACCGTCTTTGAAAACTGGGTTCGTGCTTGCGGAAGCCATGCTGGATCTTGTCAGAACAGGTTACCTAACATGCTCTGATGCCAATTGTAAGTTATATGTGAGCCTAAGAGGGGGGTGAATTAGGTTCTTAGAGATTTATCCCGATTTTTAAATGAACTTGAGTTTTACTTTCCTAAAATTTCTAAGTGTTGAAATACGGTAAATGCGGAAAGTAAATGAACACCGAGACGTATAGTGGTTCCCCTCACAGCCCGAGAGTACTCCACTCCCCTTTCAACATGAAAGAGAATTTACTATAGTTTTGGACAAGACAAGACTCTTCCTAGTCTTTCTATACAAGTCACTAACTATCAACCACTAACAACACCCTCTTGGATTTTACAAGTTTAAAGTCCAACCAAGAACAAATCTTATAATAGACCTCTTGTATCCACAATCCGGATCACAAGGATTCTAACAAATCCTATAAGAGAAACAGACCTTCCCTTATAGTCAACACCTAAAACCAAACACTTGTTGGACCATTAGGATTTTACAATAGTTCAGAATTTTGAGTAAGTAGATGAAACTTTGATTCTTCAATATATCAATCCAAAGATTGATCTTCTCCCTTTTGTAACAATCACTCTTAATGATATTATACAAGTGTTCAACACAATTGAAATGAAACAAATGCAGTATGTGTGAATATTTTATGCCAATGTTTCACTCTTAGAAAGTTTGTTAAGAACAATTTGATAAAATCAAAGTTTTGGTAAAAGAATGATTGTTTGAAATTTTTAGCAAGGAGGTGTTTCTAAATCTGAAAAAATGATGTTTATATAATGCACAAAACACCTCTACAAAAGGGTATGAAATATGATACAATGCAATGCTTCAATTGGAAAAGGTGTGAATGAGATATACTGAAAAAATGCAATTTTTCGCCTCTGCACACAGTAGTAATCGATTAACAACAGATGTGTTAATCGGTTACGCTCCTTCAACGTTTAAAAATATTCAAAATTAAAACACGCTGTAAATTGTGGCGGTTATTTTGGTTAGTTACGTCGGTTCAAAATGCCGTAATTAACCATAAACTGAATGTTTAAATAAATTGAAAAATTAAAAATTTGTCTAAATATTTGAACCAATATTATGCAACATCTATTGATTTCTCCAAGTCAATAGATTATATTTGAAAGTGATTTAACATGGTTCAAACAAAAAATAAAATAAATAAATAAAGTTTCAAATGTATGATAAAAATATTTTGTTTATTTTAAAGCCAGAAAAAATGATATATTTTCAACCACATGAACCATGTATGCAAGTGAATTTTGAAGATTATTTTGAGAACTATTTTATCAATATATATTGCATGCTTGAGACACTTTTGAACACTTGTATGCAACCATATTGATAAGTGAGAGTTATACCTTGATTATACTTGAGAATTCTTCAAGACTTGTAAAAATTAAAAACTTTGTGCTAGCTTCAATGTCTTGATCCATTCTTTTTGAGCAAGCATAACATCTTGAATGAATAATGTTGTCTTCATCAAAACCATTGAGAAGCTTGCCTTCACATTCTCCCCCTTTTTGATGATGACAACCCAATTTTGAAAATTTGCTTTAATCTTGTTTCTCTAACACAAAAGGCTCCCCCTTGATCAATGCTCCCCCTAAATTCATGATTTAGAGTGTCTTTGCTAGCTGCATTTTGTTAGAGAAAAACAAACACAACCACATACATCTTCTCCCCCTTTGTCATTAGCAAAAAGGATGGGAAAAGACTTGAAATATATAAAGAAATCTTGAAAAATGAAAAATAATTTTTACCTATGAGTTTTACCTCATGAAAGACTTCATCAAACATTTATCCTTGCCGGAACATGATTTTGAAGTCTTTGTCACAAAGTTGATTTATACTAGGAAGATTATGATTTAGTATGTCAACTTAAAGTACATCTTCAATGGATGTGAAAGTTAGTTTATGCCTCCCATCAAAAGCTTAGAACCACCACTTATCAAAACATCATAGATTTAAAGTGGTCCTTAAGCAAACCTACAAAACAAATTAAGTTTGATTTGGTACCCAATGTGCTTTGGGTCCACCATAGTTAGTTCCTTTCTTAACCCACACATAATGCCCACTTACAACACTAAAGTTTCTTACATAGCAAGCATTAGGTGTATGGCCAACAATACCACAATAAAAACAAGTAGGTTCAAAGTTGCTCTTATATATTGGAACATAAGATTTCTTTTTAAGAAATCTTTTCTTTTTAGGATTAGGATGCACATTTCTAGGTTTGTTCACTTTCTCTTTGGAAGTTTGATCCTTAGCCTTAACAAATATAGTTTTACTTGAACTTGGTTTAGAAAACTTTGAATAGCCAAGTCCACTTTTATCATTTGAATATCTTTGTTGACTAAGGACTTCTTCCAATCCAATTTGTCCTTTCTCATACCTTTCAAGTACTCTTTTTAATTGGACAATTTGAAAAGAGAGAGATTCACAATTTTTACATACAAAATTCTGTTTTTCACTAATCATCTTTTGTTTCTCATTTTCGATCTCTTTTTCTAATGAAACAATTTTTTCTTCTAAAGTTGAAATTTATTTCTTTTGAGATGATATAGTTTTATACAGAATTTTGCATTCATTTAACAATTCATCTATGGCACCTTGTGCATTACTATCAAAAGAATTATTACTAACCTCATCTTCTTCATCATCGGAGTGGTGTGATGCTATCAATGCAAGATTTACATGTTCTTCATCTGAAGATGAACTTGTTTCGTTGTTTAAATATGTTTTCCTTTCCTTTTTATGATTCTTTTTCTTGAATTTATTTTTCTTTTAAAGTGTAGGACATTCACTTTTAACATGTCCTCTTTCTCCACATTCAAAGCATTTAATCTTTCTCGTTGGTGCTTCCCCTTTAGTGATCTCCTTTTTCTTTTCTTTTCTTAGAAACTTTTCAAACTTCTTGATAAGATCATCATTTTCATCACTATCGGACTCATCCTCTTGATCGCTATCATAATTTTTTACTTTTGTCTTTAAGGCAACATCTTTTGAATCTTTTACTTGTATTTCATGCTTTTCCAATCTTTCAAGTTCTAAATCATGCTCTTGAAGTTTACCAAATAGAGATGCGGAAGTCATCGTAGAGAGGGTTTTCTTTTCCGATATTGCCGTTACTTTTGGTTGCCATTCTCTAGTCAATGATCTTAGAATTTTGAGATTTAATTCATCATTTGAGAATGTTTTACCAAGTGCCATTAAGTGGTTAGTCAAATGAACAAATCTCTTATGAAATGCAACAATGGATTCTCTGGGCTGCATTCGGAACATTTCATATTCTTGACTTAAAGTGTTTAGTCTGGATCTTTTTACTTCAGTCGTACCTTCATGTGTTTCTACCAATGTATTCCATATTTCTTTAGCCGATTTACATTGACAAACACGAAAGAATTCGTCCATACTTAATGCACTCTGAAGAATATTAATAGCTTTCTTTTCATCAAGCACTTTCTTTCTATCATCTTCATTATAAGCCGTTTTAATTTTTGGAGTTGCAACATTGTTTACAACACTCATTGGTTGGTGTGGACCATTTTCAACAGTTTCCCATATACCTTCTCCTTGTGCTTCAAGATGTGATCTCATACGAATCTTCCAAAAATCAAAATACTCTCCAGAGAAAAGTGGGGGCTTGTTACTACTTCCACCGTCTTTGAAAACCGGGTTCGTGCTTGCGGAAGCCATGCTGGATCTTGTCGGAACAGGTTACCTAACATGCTCTGATGCCAATTGTAAGTTATATGTGAGCCTAAGAGGGGGGTGAATTAGGTTCTTAGAGATTTATCCCGATTTTTAAATGAACTTGAGTTTTACTTTCCTAAAATTTCTAAGTGTTGAAATACGGTAAATGCGGAAAGTAAATGAACACCGAGACGTATAGTGGTTCCCCTCACAGCCCGAGAGTACTCCACTCCCCTTTCAACATGAAAGAGAATTTACTATAGTTTTGGACAAGACAAGACTCTTCCTAGTCTTTCTATACAAGTCACTAACTATCAACCACTAACAACACCCTCTTGGATTTTACAAGTTTAAAGTCCAACCAAGAACAAATCTTATAATGGACCTCTTGTATCCACAATCCGGATCACAAGGATTCTAACAAATCCTATAAGAGAAACAGACCTTCCCTTATAGTCAACACCTAAAACCAAACACTTGTTGGACCATTAGGATTTTACAATAGTTCAGAATTTTGAGTAAGTAGATGAAACTTTGATTCTTCAATATATCAATCCAAAGATTGATCTTCTGCCTTTTGTAACAATCACTCTTAATGATATTATACAAGTGTTCAACACAATTGAAATGAAACAAATGCAGTATGTGTGAATATTTTATGCCAATGTTTCACTCTTAGAAAGTTTGTTAAGAACAATTTGATAAAATCAAAGTTTTGGTAAAAGAATGATTGTTTGAAATTTTTAGCAAGGAGGTGTTTCTAAATCTGAAAAAATGATGTTTATATAATGCACAAAACACCTCTACAAAAGGGTATGAAATATGATACAATGCAATGCTTCAATTGGAAAAGGTGTGAATGAGATATACTGAAAAAATGCAATTTTTCGCCTCTGCACACAGTAGTAATCGATTAACAACAGATGTGTTAATCGGTTACGCTCCTTCAACGTTTAAAAATATTCAAAATTAAAACACGCTGTAAATTGTGGCGGTTATTTTGGTTAGTTACGTCGGTTCAAAATGCCGTAATTAACCATAAACTGAATGTTTAAATAAATTGAAAAATTAAAAATTTGTCTAAATATTTGAACCAATATTATGCAACATCTATTGATTTCTCCAAGTCAATAGATTATATTTGAAAGTGATTTAACATGGTTCAAACAAAAAATAAAATAAATAAATAAAGTTTCAAATGTATGATAAAAATATTTTGTTTATTTTAAAGCCAGAAAAAATGATATATTTTCAACCACATGAACCATGTATGCAAGTGAATTTTGAAGATTATTTTGAGAAATATTTTATCAATATATATTGCATGCTTGAGACACTTTTGAACACTTGTATGCAACCATATTGATAAGTGAGAGTTATACCTTGATTATACTTGAGAATTCTTCAAGACTTGTAAAAATTAAAAACTTTGTGCTAGCTTCAATGTCTTGATCCATTCTTTTTGAGCAAGCATAACATCTTGAATGAATAATGTTGTCTTCATCAAAACCATTGAGAAGCTTGCCTTCACATTCTCCCCCTTTTTGATGATGACAACCCAATTTTGAAAATTTTCTTTAATCTTGTTTCTCTAACACAAAAGGCTCCCCCTTGATCAATGCTCCCCCTAAATTCATGATTTAGAGTGTCTTTGCTAGCTGCATTTTGTTAGAGAAAAACAAACACAAACACACACATCTTCTCCCCCTTTGTCATTAGCAAAAAGGATGGGAAAAGACTTGAAATATATAAAGAAATCTTGAAAAATGAAAAATAATTTTTACCTATGAGTTTTACCTCATGAAAGACTTCATCAAACATTTATCCTTGCCGGAACATGATTTTGAAGTCTTTGTCACAAAGTTGATTTATACTAGGAAGATTATGATTTAGTTTGTCAACTTAAAGTACATCTTCAATGGATGTGAAAGTTAGTTTATGCCTCCCATCAAAAGCTTAGAACCACCACTTATCAAAACATCATAGATTTAAAGTAGTCCTTAAGCAAACCTACAAAACAAATTAAGTTTGATTCGGTACCCAATGTGCTTTGGGTCCACCATAGTTAGTTCCTTTCTTAACCCACACATAATGCCCACTTGCAACACTAAAGTTTCTTACATAGCAAGCATTAGGTGTATGGCCAACAATACCACAATAAAAACAAGTAGGTTCAAAGTTGCTCTTATATCTTGGAACATAAGATTTCTTTTTAGGAAATCTTTTCTTTTTAGGATTAGGATGCACATTTCTAGGTTTGTTCACTTTCTCTTTGGAAGTTTGATCCTTAGCCTTAACAAATATAGTTTTACTTGAACTTGGTTTAGAAAACTTTGAATAGCCAAGTCCACTTTTATCATTTAAATATCTTTGTTGACTAAGGACTTCTTCCAATCCAATTTGTCCTTTCTCATACCTTTCAAGTACTCTTTTTAATTGGACAATTTGAAAAGAGAGAGATTCACAATTTTTACATACAAAATTCTGTTTTTCACTAATCATCTTTTGTTTCTCATTTTCGATCTCTTTTTCTAATGAAACAATTTTTTCTTCTAAAGTTGAAATTTATTTCTTTTGAGATGATATAGTTTTATACAGAATTTTGCATTCATTTAATAATTCATCTATGGCACCTTGTGCATTACTATCAAAAGAATTATTACTAACCTCATCTTCTTCATCATCGGAGTGGTGTGATGCTATCAATGCAAGATTTACATGTTCTTCATCTGAAGATGAACTTGTTTCGTTGTCTACATGTGTTTTTCTTTCCTTTTTATGATTCTTTTTCTTGAATTTATTTTTCTTTTGAAGTGTAGGACATTCACTTTTAACATGTCCTCTTTCTCCACATTCAAAGCATTTAATCTTTCTCGTTGGTGCTTCCCCTTTAGTGATCTCCTTTTTCTTTTTTTTTCTTAGAAACTTTTCAAACTTCTTGATAAGATCATCATTTTCATCACTATCGGACTCATCCTCTTGATCGCTATCATAATTTTTTATTTTTGTCTTTAAGGCAACGTCTTTTGAATCTTTTACTTGTATTTCATGTTTTTCCAATCTTTCAAGTTCTAAATCATGCTCTTGAAGTTTACCAAATAGAGATGCGGAAGTCATCGTAGAGAGGGTTTTTTTTTCCGATATTGCCGTTACTTTTGGTTGCCATTCTCTAGTCAATGATCTTAGAATTTTGAGATTTAATTTATCATTTGAGAATGTTTTACCAAGTGCCATTAAGTGGTTAGTCAAATGAACAAATCTCTTCTGAAATGCAACAATGGATTCTCTGGGCTGCATTCGAAACATTTCATATTCTTGACTTAAAGTGTTTAGTCTGGATCTTTTTACTTCAGCCGTACCTTCATGTGTTTCTACCAATGTATCCCATATTTCTTTAGCCGATTTACATTGACAAACACGAAAGAATTCGTCCATACTTAATGCACTCTGAAGAATATTAATAGCTTTCTTTTCATCAAGCACTTTCTTTCTATCATCTTCATTATAAGCCGTTTTAATTTTTGGAGTTGCAACATTGTTTACAACACTCATTGGTTGGTGTGGACCATTTTCAACAGTTTCCCATATACCTTCTCCTTGTGCTTCAAGATGTGCTCTCATACGAATCTTCCAAAAATCAAAATACTCTCCAGAGAAAAGTGGGGGCTTGTTACTACTTCCACCGTCTTTGAAAACCGGGCTCGTGCTTGCGGAAGCCATGCTGGATCTTGTCGGAACAGGTTACCTAACCTGCTCTGATGCCAATTGTAAGTTATATGTGAGCCTAAGAGGGGGGTGAATTAGGTTCTTAGAGATTTATCCCAATTTTTAAATGAACTTGAGTTTTACTTTCCTAAAATTTCTAAGTGTTGAAATACGGTAAATGCGGAAAGTAAATGAACACCGAGACGTATAGTGGTTCCCCTCACAGCCCGAGAGTACTCCACTCACCTTTCAACATGAAAGAGAATTTACTATAGTTTTGGACAAGACAAGACTCTTCCTAGTCTTTCTATACCAGTCACTAACTATCAACCACCAAGAACACCCTCTTGGATTTTACAAGTTTAAAGTCCAACCAAGAACAACTCTTACAATGGACCTCTTGTATCCATAATCCGGATCACAAGGATTCTAACAAACCCTATAAGAGAAACAGTCATTCCCTTATAGTCAACACCTAAAGCCAAACACTTGTTGGACCATTAGGATTTTACAATAGTTCAGAATTTTGAGTAAGTAGATGAAACTTTGATTCTTCAATATATCAATCCAAAGATTGATCTTCTCCCTTTTGTAACAATCACTCTTAATGATATTATACAAGTGTTCAACACAATTGAAATGAAACAAATGCAGTATGTGTGAATATTTTATGCAAATGTTTCACTCTTAGAAAGTTTGTTAAGAACACTTTGATAAAATGAAAGTTTTGGTAAAAGGATGATTGTTTGAAATTTTTAGCAAGGAGGTGTTTCTAAATCTGAAAAAATGATGTTTATATAATGCACAAAACACCTATACAAAAGGGTATGAAATATGATACAATGCAATGCTTCAATTGGAAAAGGTTTGAATGAGATATACTGAAAAAATATAATTTTTCGCCTCTGCACACAGTAGTAATCGATTAACAACAAATGTGTTAATCGGTTACGCTCCTTCAACGTTTAAAAATATTCAAAATTAAAACACACTGTACATTGTGGCGGTTATTTTGGTTAGTTACGTCTGTTCAAAACGCCGTAATTAACCAAAAACTGAATGTTTAAATAAATTGAAAAATTAAAAATTTGTCTAAATATTTGAACCAATATTATGCAACATCTATTGATTTCTCCAAGTCAATAGATTATATTTGAAAGTGATTTAACATGGTTAAAACAAAAAATAAAATAAATAAATAAATAAAGTAAATAAAGTTTCAAATGTATGATAAAAATATTTTGTTTATTTTAAAGCTAGAAAAATGATATATTTTCAACCACATGAACCATGTATGCAAGTGAATTTTGAAGATTATTTTGAGAACTGTTTTATCAATATATATTGCATGCTTGAGACACTTTTGAACACTTGTATGCAACCATATTGATAAGTGAGAGTTATACCTTGATTATACTTGAGAATTCTTCAAGACTTGTAAAAATTAAAAACTTTGTGCTAGCTTCAATGTCTTGATCCATTCTTTTCGAGCAAGCATAACATCTTGAATGAATAATGTTGTCTTCATCAAAACTATTGAGAAGCAACTCCTGACTTTTTGAGGTCAAATGCTTGAAATTTATGTTACATGTGTTCATTGAACAAGATTTGATTAAGAAATGATGTTGGAATCATGAAAAATCAAGAAATGCACAAAGTTTCCATTATTGTAAATTTAGGGTTTCCAAAATTGGCAAGTTTGGATCATTTTGCATCACACTTTGAGGCTTTCATTCTCCATGATAAAAGCTCCAAACCTCAGGCCCAATTTTAGCCAATTAAAGATGACATTCCAAGCTTCAAATCCATATAAAGAACTCTTCCATTGGATCAAAATTGAGGGAGTTATGATCCATCAAAGTTTGACAAAACTAGGTCACAAACCAAGTCACGACAAAGCAAGACCAGGCCCATGCGCCATAATTTCATCAAACATGTGGTGGGAAAAACGTCAAGCAATTTTTTTCATTGAAGTATGCTTCAAATGAAAAAATGTTGAACATCAAAGTTGTTCATCTCAATGTCCTCTTCAACTTTGATGTTGGACATTTTTGCATTTGAGCAAGTTATGATGCAGTAATGATGGTCCCAAGATGAGGTGTTCATGCTGAAAATTCATAGGCCATGTTGCTTTGCCATGCCATGCCAAGCCACGCCCACAAGTCAGTTTTGTTCCCTTGAGTTCATGTCCATTTCCCAGTGTGTTTGAGGTCCCATTTCAATTCAATTCCAACACCAATTTTGTTCTACTATGTTCCCTCTTTCCAATGACACAAAAATCTCATAAAATCATGCACTAACATGAGAGCATTTCACCACCAAACTTCCATACTTGCATGCTGCCAAGAATAGCATGTTTTGTTAGTGTTGTTGTTAATTCACATCAGATTGCATGCCACATTCCTTACACAGTCCACTTCTTTTCCTCATTAAGCCAAACATTTCCTACATATTATGCATGACATGTTTCTTCATACATGAAAGAGGAAAACCAAGCTTACACCACAAGTTAGCTTGCTGCTACATCACTACATCATCACCATCCACTTTAAACTCCACCATAAGCTGACATGAACACACCACACCATAGCCAAACCTCTTCTCACTCGCCCTTAACTAACTTGACTCAGTTAGTTAGGGTGCACTCAGTTAACCAACCTTGAACTCATCTAACTCACCCAATTAACCACCATGGTTTAACTCTAACTCAACATATATATTCAAATCACACTCACAATTTCATTCTAACTTCATTTTCTCACTCTCACTTCAAAATCTCTCTCACTTTTTCTCTCAAAAATCTCTCTATTCTCTCTGATCTTTCTCTATCTCTACACGAATTCACCACTGTTCTTCATTCACTTCATCTCCATAATCATCATTGGTCAAGAACAAGAGAAGATAAATTCAATTCATCAAGTGCAGCCTCAGTGTAGTTAGAATTTCGTGTTGTTTTCTTCATGATCGCCAGTTCTATAAGCATTTATTTTGCTTATTCCAAGTTCAAGAGCTTAAAGAGGATCTCTGGTTTTCTGTTAATTCCAAGAATTCATCAGTTTTAGGTTCAATTTCCTCAACTTTTGTTAATTCGAATCCAGTTCACTTTAACTTATTTTTGCTGATTTGAGCTTAGTAGAAACTCCTGAGTATCCGACTAGTTGATAGGCATGCTAGATGCTTAGTTTCAGAAACTAGGGCAAATATGTTTGTGGATGTTTTTTGTTGTGTGTGCATGGTTTGATGATTCTAAGTGTGGATTCGTGATCTCCTTCACTTCCTCTTCATTTTGGTATGCGGATTATGGATTTCTGGACATGCGAAAGTTTATAGGTGGTGGCGTTTCGCCGGAGAAGATGATCAGAGGTCCTTCTCCGGCCGGTGGTTTGAATTTGCTAGGCTTTCTGAGCTTTATAACGTGGCCGTTAGATCAATTTAATCCAATGGTTGGTATTGTGCCAGCACATAAATGAGGAGCCTCCTCCTCACGTGCTCTCTTTTTTCTCTCTGATTGATTACATGTGCGTGTGTGTATCATTACTATCGTGTGCTTGCGTGCTGATTCGTGTGATATGATTACTTGTGTGATGATCTGATCTTGACTTAATCCAACGCCTGATATTGTGCGAACGCATTAATAAGAGTGTTGCATATCATGTGACTTCTTTGTTTTCTCTCTGAGTGATTGCCTACATGTGCCTGTATGTTAGATATCATGTGCATGTGATTTAATGCGTTTGATCTGATTACTTTGCGTAAGTGTTGGTGACTGATTGATCTCGTGGTCATGATTGTATCCACGTATTGACTGAGTATACATTTGCACACACACAAACACGTTTCAATGGACTGGGTTATAATTTGATTTTCACACCCCCTTTGCCTGAGCCCATTTCATTTTCAACGTACCTTTTACTCATGCTGCACACCCCATTCCATTTTCTTTTGTTTTTATTTTCCTTTTCCATATTGCTTTGGTTTTCTGATTTTTAAAATAGTAAATCATCTCTAAAAATCCCAAAATAATTCATGTGTGTTCTTGACACATTTAAATAATTTTCTATTACTTTTTATTTTAATTTCATGAATGTTTGCATATAATTGCATAATTTTCTTTTAGTTCCTTATTGAATAATGTTCTTCATTGATACTCAAACTTGCACATTTTATTTCTCCCATCTCACACCATATTTTTCATCCATTCTTTTTGAATTGGTTAAAGGACATATCGAAGCATATAAAAATATTTTGGTTGCATTTTTAAACTCATTCTCTCATATGTTTTAATGTTCTTATTTGAGCCTTCTTTGGATGGGTTTCAAGGTGACTTTTGTGAACTCATTTGAGCACATTTCTTGTTGGATTTTGTGCTATGCTTTTTATATGTGATCTCTTTCTGACTTAGTTGATTTGTGCTCTATTTTCAATATTTTTACAATTTGATTTGCCATTTGTTTATGCTTGTTAGATTAAAGGAACTTTTGTGAAGTTTTGTTAACATCTAAACCCTAGCTTTAGGTAGGCATTTATGCCACTCCTTTTGTGATTGTTTGTGCCTCTTTTGTATGTCATTTGTATGATATTATAGGTCATCATTGTTTCATTGTGGGTCACTTTGATTTGCATTTGCATTTGGCATGAGTTTGTGCATTCTAATTTGAACTTTGACATGCTTTCATATCCCACTTCTTCTTGTGCTCTACTTGTCTTGTGCTTACAATTTGTATGCCATTTCCTTCATCCCATTTGCATCTCATGTATAATATGCTACTGCCTTTATGTATTCTTTAATCATGTTACATGTTATGCATCCTTAATATGTCATTTTGTGCATGTAATTGACACTTGTCTATCCTCCTTACTTCTACTTCTTCTTACCTCTTCTATTTGCATCATTGCATCCATGATTGGTATGATAATTCATGTGTATCTTAACACATTGATAAATGATATATGGTTCTGACTTTGGTCTTGTATGAAGCATTAAGGCATGATCACTTTGCATTTCCACTCATTCTTCATCTATTCCTTTCACATGTGCTTTTATTTTGATGTTAAAGACTTTGATTAAACATAGTTTGTGTGTGATTGATATCTTAACATTAGAGAACACCTTTAGATGTAGGTTCTGACCTTGATTGAGTTTCATATCTTAGGATCCTTATTCATTGGTTCTATTTTGTTTTGATCACTACTCGCTATCCTTTCTTTCATTTTACCACTTGTAAATATTTTGTGAACTAACATTTTTCATGTAGGTGCAAATGGTAAGTAAGTGTGTGGATATGTTTCCACATGCACTTATTTCTTTCATCTTCTATTATTTCATTTAATAATTCAACTTGTGATCATGATAAGCATTTATATGCTTTCCTTGAATAACTTCTTCTTCATCCCTCTTTAAGATCAACTTAACTTCCATCTTGGAAGTAAGTTGCTTCTTTTGTTCTTCTTCTCCTTCCTTTTAGGATTAGGTTTTCTTAAACCACATTAACCATAGGAACATCCATGTATGATAACATTAGGGTAAGTCTTAGTCCCCTTTAGTTTTCACCTTTGGCTTCCATTTGAGTCTCTCTTCTCATCTTCAAACAAGAAAGGAAAAACACTTAATAAAGGTTAATGCATATTGCATGTGAGCCTTGTATGTGGGAAATGGAAGAAAGGGAGCTTCTCTCCTCCTTTCTAGAGTGTTGAGCATACGTCCTGTTAGGACGACCATGCGACGCATTCGATCCTATATCATAGACTTGAATGCAATACGTGTTACAAAACACCAAAAAACAATCAAAACACTTCTTCTTAAAAAACAAAAACAAACAACAATTCTTTTCTCATCTCCTTCACTCCTTCCTTAAGGACTCGTCATGTCCGTTCTACCGCAAACAGGTAACACCTAAGTCTCCATACAGCGAGCTGCAACACCTAACTGCTGGGACGCGCACTCTGACGTTTCCACTAAAAAACACAAACAACTTTCCCTAGGTGAGGGGAACTACGTCGCTCTGATTCTCATGCTCCCGATGAGATACGTAGGCAGTGGGGTAGGGCCCATTCGAGCACTTCTTTTATTTTCCCTACATTTGTTTCTCTTTTTCTCTCCTTTCCCTTCCCATTTCTCTAGTTAGCAGTTCTTTTTTCCAGTATCCTTTCCTTACACCCTTTGATCGAGACAAGCAAGCGTGGATCCCATCGGGTACGATGGACGCGTGGGGTGCTAACACCTTCCCTGCGCGTAACCGACTCCCGAACCTAGTTCTCTTGGTCGCAAGACCATGCTCTTTCCTTTCCCTCAGGTTTACGTAGTGTTTCCTTTCCCTCTCTTGGGATAAATACACATTGCTGGCAACTCTATTTCGGTGCCACTTTTGCGTTTGTACCTGGATGAAAATCCCGGGAGCGACAGCTGGCGACTCTGCTGGGGATCTGGTTCCCTAAGCAAGTCAATCCTAACGCTTGTTTGTTTTCGATTATAGGGTGTTTTATCTGTTTGCTTTACCTGCTTTATTTATGGCATTGTTGCATGTTTACTGTTTTATTGCATTTACATGCTTTTCATTTACTGTTGTCATATATTATACTGTTCTGGACTGTGCTTGATTTTTCTGTTTGGTGGGCAGGGTGTTCTGAGAGATGAGCCCACTACCCAGGCTTGAGCATACACATAGGTATTAGAGTGGATAGTCATGACGACCACGTATTGTTGTTTATGAGACCCACAACCAGACGAGGTTCTATCAGGAGCTATTTGGTACTGTATGTTTATACAGGCCAGTAGTTATTCTCTTGAGGAACTGTCGACTCTGGTGACCATTCCCGAGGACTCAGCAATGGCACTCCTCCCGAAAGGTGATAATGGCAGACCAGAAATGGCAAACCAATTACACTTCTCGATCCGAGGCCCCAATGCTGGGAACTTGCTATAGGATATCCTTTTTGAAAGAGAATCAGTGGAGGCACTCCTCGATTAGTGATAGTACTGTACCCCGAGGGATGAATGTACTATTGCTTCTCGACCTCAGTGCCAGAAGCTGAGGACCTTTCGTTTTGAGGGGAATCAGTTGAGGCCTCCTCGTTTGATGATGCTGCCAAACCAGAAATGGTGAACGTATCATCATTTCTCGACCTGAGAGTCCGTGATATTGAGGATCTTCGCCTTTCTAGTACCCACATGTGAGAGTGGGCGGGGTTTACAGGTTTGCAGGTAAACTTGACCTTCAACCTACCCGGTATTCTGGTTTTCCTATCAGCGTGGACTCATCAGCCTGGTATTATGGTATTCTGACATTGTAACTATCCCGGTATTCTGATTAGGTCGGCACTCTAATTATGCTGATATTCTGGCATTCTGGTATTCTGATTATGTCGATATTCTGGCATTTTGGTATTCTGATTATGCCAATATTCTGGCATTCTGGTATTCTGATTATGCCGATATTCTGGGATTTTGGTATTCTGATTATTTGGATATTTTGGTATTCTGATATTTCTCTTCAGAGCAGACCTGTGAACGTAGTCATTCATCGGCACAGCACAACACTTATTCAGACTATATGGAAGCTTTGATCCCATGTCTTATTGCATTCATATTATTGCATTGCATTTGCATCTTGCATCATTTTGCATATCTTTCTCCAGGCTAGACCAGTGAGCTCATCCATCCTTTGACTCGACTTGTAGTTGGTTTCCCGACTTTCGTATTGGACTGGAATTAACTTTTAGGAGCATCATGAACTCGGAAGAGCAGAATCAGCTTGTGACCAGGGCTGATGTTGAATTGATGAAAGCTCAGTTGGACCAACTAATGGAAGTTGTGGCCGCCATGACAAGGGGAGGGGCCAATATTTAGAGATTTGAGAATGTCATTCCACCTCTAATGAACAATGTTGCTCAAGCTCAACCGGTGTGAATCCCTGTTGAGAATCAAGTTATGCAAGGACGTCCTTTTGTCCAAGGCGGACATTCTTCTTCTCTCGATGATGCTGATTATAACAGTTTTGCATTCTCTGTGCCAGATGTCCAAGGGGTAGTTCCAAAGATGAAGCCTAAGGATCCATGATCTATTGATGAAGAAAAATACTGTGTATTGGATGAGAAACTTAAATCCCTGGAGAGGCGTGATACTCTTGAGTTGATTGCTTCGAGCATGTGTTTGGTACCCAGCCTGGTAATGCCTCTAAAGTTCAAAACGCCGAAGTCTGAGTAGTACAAAGGGAATGCTTGTCTAAAGCAACATTTGGTGATGTTTTGCCGTAGAATGACCTGTCCACAACGACAAACTCATGATTCAATGTTTCTAAGACAGTCTGAGTGGGGCATCAGTATATTGGTATATGCAGTTAAATAGTGGTTGCATCCAGTCATGGTCAGATTTAGCCAACGCCTTTGTGAAGCAATACAGTTACAATCTTGACATGGCTCCCGGCCATATGTAGTTGCAAGACTTGTCTCAAGCAGATAACGAATCATTCAGAGGGTGCACTCAGAGATGGAGAGAGTTAGCTGCTCGCATTCAACCACCACTACTAGAAAGAGAATCGGTTGATCTGTTCATGGATACCTTGCAAGGTTCGTACTTGGAAAAGATGATTTTCAATAGGGCGGCAAATTTTTCTGACCTGGTAATGGTGGGAGAACGTATCGAGAGCCTGCTCAAGTATGGAAAGATGCAAGAGATCTTGAACTTCCAAGCTAATGAAACTGCATCAGTTGTCAGTTCTCAAGAAGAATTCGAGGAAGAAAATAGTTCCATTCATGAATCTTTGCCACCTCATTCTCAACGTTCAGGCATATCAACTGTTCAAAGTCAGTAATCTTCTGAGTCTTCATATCCAGGACAGTATCTTTCTCCGAGTCAGGGACATCCTCAGTATCAACGGTCATATCTCCGTCAGTCGCGTCAGCACGCCCGACAAAGGCCAAGAAAGCCGAGAGGCATTTCACTCAGTTGCCGATGTCGTATAGTCGGATGTTGCCAGATTTGATCAAAGGTGGATTAATAGTATCCACCAAGTTTTGATGTCAACGCCCGTTGTGACTACCATACTGGGGCACAGGGGCATTCGACTGAAGACTGTAAGGCAGGTGGGTCCATCAGTCCAAGTTATGGAAGAAGGCACCGAGAGCAGTTTTGCGGATGGTTATCAGAGTGACTTCAAAGAGAAATTCTGAAGACGGCTAGCTCATTAGCGAATCATGCTTGGAAAATCCCAATTTCTCGAAGTTGGCAATCATTATATCATGTCATTTCTTTGCATTTGTAGTTTCTTTCCTGTTAAAGTGCCAACTCATTTGTAAAACTTGTCTGTTTTTAATTGATAATGGTAATGAAATGAATATGCATGTTATGATTAAATCAGGTCGTGTTCACTCATATTTTTTTATCGATATCATATGCTTGTTTAAGCAGGATCTGAGGGAGGATGACGAAATCGAAGACGCAAAAACTTCTGATTGTATGCTTTCGAACAAAAACCCTGTTGATGATGTACAGACATTGTTTCAAATCCCTAAACACCGGAGATATAAGGGAGTGAAACCTTTGGCAACCCCGTTGAGCCTAGTAGTAGGAGTTTATTCCTGAAAATGAAAAACCCTCAATCTTAACCTGGGGAAGGGTAGGTGTCAGTTAATTTGACCATGCGTTCAAATTTCAAAAGGAATGTCCAGTTCGAGGATCAATTACATCCATGGTTATCCCTCACCGACCGAAGAGTGAGACGGTCACAACCCTTTACAAGTCAAGACAAACCTGTTTCACACGATTGTTCAAAAATATAGAATCGAAAAAAAAAAAGTCCGCTAAGTCAAAACTTGAAAACAAGTGACTTAGGCAAAAGTTAGGGCATCCCCCTGGACTTCAAAATCAAAAGATTAAAAAAAAAAAAAGGAATCAGTCCAGGCAATAATCAGGGAAATCAAAAAACAAAAGAACGAAAAGCGAAAAAGGATTACAAAAAGAAAAATCCTCGAGCAAAGAACAAGTCGTGTGACTACAGACGCCAAAGACAAAAGGGGTGACTGTCACTCCAAAAACCGTTTGGGTTCATTTTATCCTCCTACCATGCAATAAGCTTTTTGAAAGGTGAGCGCTTGTGTCGAATTGGCTGAACGTAGGACTGGAGAACATCAAGGAGAATGGGTGGGTTAAAATAAAACTTTGAGCCTTATATCCTTTCTTTCTCAAACCGTGAACCAGGCCACGTTACAACCTTCAAAAGACCTAATTGAAGCAGGGTTGTTTCGAAAGCATACTTTGGTAAATATCGCTGCTGTTTTGACTCCCAAGAGGATCTTTCTTACCATTCATGGTGGTATAGATGTGACATTCTGATAAGTGATTCGTTCGCTATATATAACCACATTTTTCCAGTGAACAGACTTGGATGTCAAAACTGTCATATGCATTGCATTAAAAGTGTCATTTTAAAAACAAAATCTTTTACTTGCGAGTAAGTACTTGACAGGAAAGTTTCTACAATGAAAAGATTGACCAAGATAAGATGCAAACGCCAGAAGACCCCGTTGAGCACGGGCAAGTCATTAAATGATCCCGCCAAATAGGCAAGCCATTCCAAGATCCAGCTAATCTGGAGCAGCCACGCCAAGAAATATCTTCGAAGTGTAGCCAAGTTGGGGCATTCAAATCGAGAAAGTCTCTTCAGAGTTCAATCAATCAAGGGCAGTCATGTTGAGAAATTTCTTCAAAGTTTAGCCAAATTGGGGCAATTATGTCAAGATCTGATAAATCTCTCCACAAGTATATAATATGGGGCAATCACGTCGAGATTAGACAAATCTCTCGAAGATCAATAAGTTAGGGTCAAAATCACTTCAAGGCTCGTATCGAGGCAGGCCACCTCAAGGGCACGAGAAGTCATCCTCCTCTAAAAAACGGTTAATCAAAATCACCTCTTCAAGATTCAGTATTGTTGCGGTGAGAATTGGATACCATAGTTATTAATGAACTAGGATCACATTTCTTTAAATGTTCACCACCGTCTTTGATTTATCCAAAGGAAAGGTTCAAAAGCAAAAAAACCTAAAGATCTAAGGTTCGGGGGTTGGTTACGCCTAGGGAAGGTATTAGCATCCTAAACGTCCGTAGTACTCTACGGGAACCTCTCGTTAGTACATATGTTATCTCTCATTCGCTTGCTAAGGGTGTTATGCTAAAGGTTGAACCCTAGGGGTTAGTATCTAAGTATACTCGATAAGGTATCGCACCTTACGCCTACGTATCCTCGGGAGTAGAATCAGAGTATGCGTAGTTCTGAAAAGAGGAACTTCTTGACGTGGTCAAGGTTCCAGGGGGAGGTAAAGTCTCGGGCAAGACCTTACATAGAGTGCGGCGACTCTAAAGTTGTAGGTTGGTTCAGGAGGGGTAGGATTGTAAATGTTCGCGGCGGAGCATTTACTTGGAGTGCGGCGACTCCGATCCTAAGGCTAAGATTCTAAGTGTCTACGGCGAGACATGGAGTACGGCGACTCCAAATCCTATGGCCAAGGGTTCTAACGGCGTTAGTCCTATGACAGTTTAGTCAATTTTAATAACTTTCCTTTGGAATGCCGAGGGACCCAACTTAGATTAGTTGTGCATACTAGCAAAGTGGGCTAGCAAAAGTGTATGGTGACCGAAAAGGTTGAATGCGAGGCCCGAAGGCACTCGACTTACATAGGCAGAAAAGTGGCTCGACGTTGGATCGAGAGTTTTTGTTTTTTTTTGAAAAGGTTTTGACATAGCAAACATGTATAAACATATAGTAAGCAAAATATAAAACGGCATACATCAAGCGATTCACTCACGCGCGAGGGATCTAAAGAGGGGCGATTAAGAGTTGGATTAAATTAGGGAGATTGGCGAGGTTTAATATTGTTATGAGGAATATGCTAAAGATTATTTTATTAAAAAAAAAATGAAGCATTTATTGTTTAAAAGGTTTTTAATTACTTTGAAAAGTTTTAATGTTGTATAAAATTAGAGTTACACGTTAAGTTTCTTAATATTCTTAAAAGCGTATTATTTGGTTTAGGAGTATGAAGAGTTATTAATTCATAAAGAGCTTCATTTTATTTTTTGACAGATTCTAATTATTATGAAAAGAATTATTATGATTATTTCGAAAGGTTTTAATTAAAAAACAATAAATTAAAGTTTTTTGTTTTTAATTTTTAAAAAAGATTTCTAGTTAAATTATTTAAAAGGATGTTGGTATTGAGAATTAAAAAGTGATTTACGAGTTATCGAATAAGGTTTTTTAGTTAATTAAAAAAAGGTGGGTTATCTGTTGAATTTATATTAAAAATGAAAAAAACTGGACGGGTGGAAACTCACACGATCTCTCTCTCTCACGAGGATGGCAAGGAAATAGGGTTTTGACCCCAACCCGCCGCCGCTCAACACTCTCAAACTCTCGCTCCGATCAAACAATCAACAGCAAAAAACCTAAATCTACCCTAATTCCCCCCGATACCCCATTTTCATTATTGATTTCGATTACAATTTACAGTGATGCTTGAAATTAAAGCAAAAGCAAAAGGGAACGAAGGCTGATGACGTCGGCGACCGATGTTCTCCTCAGGGAAGATCTCCTTCTACTTTACCTCTTTTTGCGATTCGATGCTACTTTGTTCCTCTTCTGATTGTTGCGGCGATGATGAGCCAATGTGCTTCTGAGCTGGTACCTCGCGGGTTTGGGAAATGTGGTTTTGGTGGTTTTGTTGATTTTGGACCTTTTATGATTTTCGTATCGGTTTCTCCTTTCTCGTTTTTCCCGTCCCGTTTCTAATGCCAAGCGACCCTTTTATAACCAAGGCCCATGATGAGATTTGCGGAAGTCTTAAACGGTATTGATGGTATAATATCCTGATAATGTTGCTGATTTGATTTTGTGTTATTTCTGACGATTTGATTTGGTTTTCAAAGTTTGGAAAGTTTTGGAACTCGTCTAACTTGATTTGGCAATTTGATGGCTCTGGTTTATTGTGCTTGATTGTGTGTTGGAACTTTTTGAAAACTTCCCTCTTTGTAATTTCTGATGTTGCGTTTTTTCAATCTTGTCCCAATCTGTTTTTAGAAAGTTTATGATGGCGGTGTCCTTTTGGGATATTGCCCATAATTTCCGATTTTTGAAAAAATGAAAAGATTTCTGATTCCCACACACTCTGAGGCCAAAAATAGGAAGTTTGGAAATAGTTTGATATTGTTCTGTGTTTGGAAAGTCTTGATATGCCTTTGGAAAGTTTTGAACGTATGTGATTGAATATGATTTCTTGTGGTTTGCTTAATCCAAATGGGAAAGAATTGGCTGCTGGCGACGTTTTACGATGTTGCCCTCCATTCTTTATTTTTGAAGATGATGAAATATCTGATTCAAAATTGTTCTGAGGCCAAATTGGAAATTTGTAAACCGTTTGAATATCTTGTATTTTTTGGAAAGTTTGGTATATAATACGGTTTTGTAGATGTTTACAACTTTCTTGTTTAATCTTTGTCTTGGAACGGTTTATGACCCTCGTATACACGTTTGAGAATTGACGGCAGCAATAACTCCTTCCTGATTTGCCATGTGAATGTTTAATTTCCTGAACTTACTGATAACGGTTCGTGCTTGACGGTTTTTGGAAGTGAAATTCTGACTTCACTCTTTGAACAGACACATGGTTTTACTTCAGAATCCTTCTAAAACCCAAAGAGCATCTGATATTCGTTCTGGCGACTTCCGATCACTTCAGAGCTCTCATATAGGTCGTCTCGGTGGGTTTCCATTAGGAGCAACACTCTGATTACTTTTGTTAGGAGCGGAAACACCATTTGCAGGACACGTTGAATCCTGTGGGCATGTAGACAACATCAAACTTATACTTCAAAGTTTACTCTCATTTCCATGTGATGGTAGGTGATGCTACTAGCCGTAAAATATGAGTAAGTCGAAGCAAAGTGGGTTTGTATGTGTAACGCATGCTGGCCCAGGGGATTCCCATCCACACTAAGAATGATCTTTGTATGGTACACTCCAGTGAAATCCTTGTATTTAATCTTTAGTCTTGACCTTTCACGTGTTTTGTTTCAGGTGGCTTGGTATTATTTTCTTTCTAATCCCTTTTGAATTATCATCTGCATAACTTAGTGAATTTTGTATTTCAGTATCGGCAGTCTCTGTCTCGTGCCTCTCTAGACTTATAGCAACTGATAACTTGGAGGCGCGAAAGGAAAGGCATGGAAGTGGGCGGCGTTGCTGGATGATGAACAGCGGGGAAGCAGAACAGCTGAGCCTGAGATACCGCTGTTATGGTTGAGCGGAGAATAAAGGTTAGCTGCAATTGGTAGCACAGATTTGGATCCCTTCTCTAATTGATTCTTCTGCCATTTACCTTGTTTACCTTGTTTGATGATGATGATTGTGACAATTTACTCTTATTGTCTCTATTCAGTTCACCCTCGATAACCTTTGATACAATCTGATGCAGAGGCTTTATCGAAATATCCGGCGTAAGTACAAGCTTAGTGATTTCACTGGCTGGTAACTAATGTTATTCGGCTGTCGTATTCTTCCTTGCTAATCATTTTACTATTTCTGTGTTTGTTTAGGAAACTGGGAGGTACGCTTGAATGACGCATAGAACCCGCTGTCAAAAAAAAAAAAAACGCCATGCCTGAAGTTGAGTCGATGGATAACGGCGTGAATAGTTAGTGCCAATTTAGGAGTAGGTGGAGTCTTGTACAATGAACTAAATTTGATGGAGCGAGTGGAAGAGGTTTCTTGACTTGACGTAGCAATCTTCTTTTTAATTGTTAGCATAGATGGGAACCATTAACAATGCCCTATTCAAAAATGCTTCTTGCTCTTACGATTTGGATCCCTTATGTAAAGAGAGGTTTGCACAATGTAATACTGAATACTTGTAGCATGTGAAGTTTGACCTTGGAATTTGATCCGGCAAAAAACTTTGAACGTGGACTTTTATGCTTGAATTTGATTGTTTGGAATGATGACCTTGAGATATTGTAACGAGAATACTGAATGGAGGATTTCTAGAGGTTGTTTAGGTGAAAAGGTGGTAGCGTGAGCACGATCATGTGTAGTAGCCATAGTATTGTGGCATACGTCGTTACATTTAATGCTCAAAATTAAACTGTAACCTCATAATCTCCAAAAATAAACTTTTTCTAGTGAAACAAACTAAATCAAAACTTCTGCTAAATCCTCACTGGGTTAGTGGGGACTCATAAATTTTGCACTTAGTCCTTTGTAGATGGAGCCAGAGCGTTACCTTGAAAGTTGTAATTTGCAACTAGACTTGTTTTTGAAAATGAAGTGGCCTTCGAACTTTCTAATCCACCCCCGTAAGACATATTTGACCTTGTAAATGGCACTTAAATCCTTAAGCATTGAACTTCGATTACAGAACTCCCACATAAATGGTTCCAAACTCCTTTTGACTATACCTTGGCTTGTATGCTGGTATCTCCTGAAATAGATTCTAAAAAAATGATTTGCATTCTTTGAATATTCCTTAAGACCTTTTGGATCTAGATGAATAGTCCTTAATTCCAAACGCAAATCGTTAGCTCGCTTGAATCCAAAATAGAAAGCACCTTGAGCTTTCAAACTTGAATTAAGCTTGGAAGTCCTATACGGAGTGAAACTTGTAAAATAATCCCTTAAACCATCCTTGAAGATCTAACCCAAAATCAAATTCAAATCTAAATTGTAGCCCCACTCTTCGAGTAACCATAATGATCCAAATTGGTCCCGTAATGTCTATTGTAAGTCCTTGGCCATTAATTGGGTTTCCAAGCCCGCATTGGAAACTGTGTCACCAAAAAAAAAGTCCACAACCCTTTAAGCAAACCAAACGCACCAAATGTATGGTTTTAAATCCAACCTGTAACACAAATGAACAAACACACGAAACAACCACACACAAGAAGATTAGCGTGCAAAATGATCGACCTAGGATGATATGCAGACGGATCAATAAATCTAAGGGAAAAATTTGGGGTACAACAGTTGCCCCTATTTAAATATCTTCACCGGATGACAAGGCGATGAAGATCGTCATAAGTCATGGTGAAAGATATTTAAATACAGATAACCGAAAATTTTGCCCTTAGATGCAATGATCATGCAATGCTATGGACAAAGCTAGACCTAATGCTGACATGCCATGAACTCTAGCATGATGAAAATGATGGAATGATAAAAATGCAAGATGCAGACAAAAACAAAACAAACACAGAGCGGAAGGCGAACACCAAGAGCAACGAACTCACGGGGGACGACCAGACGCACCGGGGAAAAGAAGACAACACTGGGGACTCTGAGGGCGACGACCCAGCAGGTTCAAGCATGACCAGTTGATACCTAAGATACAAAAAGATAAGAAGGGATCCACACGGCGGTAAGATCACGCAAACAAAAGGTTCAAAAGGAAATAACATCCAATGCCTGGAGGTTCCTTAAAGTGAAGGGATCAAACGGGATCTTCAGGAATCACCAAGGAAAAGAACAGGGTTATTAAAACTCTCTTGTATGCCAAGTAAAGGGACTTCGCACGGAGGATGCCCTGCGACTTATCTTCGCACAGGACTTACACACCACTAAGAAAAACAACATGGAGCGCGGCGGCTCGAAACCAGAAAAGAAGCAAAACAAGGAGCGCGACGGCTCGAAACCAAAAAGAACACAAGGAGCACGGCGGCTAGATACCAGAAAAGAAAAACAAGGAGCACGGCGGCTCGACACCAAAAGAAAAACAAGGAGCGCGGCGGCTCGACACCAAAAAGAAAAACAAGGAGCGCGGCGGCTCGACACCAAAAAGAAACAAGGAGCGCGGCGGCTCGACACCAAAAGGAAAACAAGGAGCACGGCGGCTCGACGCCAAAAAGAAAAACAAGGAGGACGGCGGCTCGACACCAAAAAAGAAAAACAAGGAGCACGGCGGCTCGACGCCAAAAAGAAAAACAAGGAGCACGACAGCTCGACGCCAAAAAGAAAACAAGGAGCACGGCGGCTCGACACCAGAAAAGAAAAACAAGGAGCACGGCGGCTCGACGCCAAAAAGAAAACAAGGAGCACGGCGGCTCGACACCAGAAAAGAAAAACAAGGAGCACGGCGGCTCGACACCAAAAAGAAAAACAAGGAGCACGGCGGCTCGACACCAAAAGAAAAACAAGGAGGAGCACGGCGGCTCAACACCAAAGGAAAAACAAGGAGCACGGCGGCTCGACGCCAAAAAGAAAAACAAGGAGCACGGCGGTTCGACGCCAAAAAGAAAACAAGGAGCACGGCGGCTCGACACCAAAAGAAAAATAAGGAGCACGGCGGCTCGACACCAAAAAGAAAAACAAGGAGCACGGCGGCTCGACACCAAAAGAAAAACAAGGAGCACGGCGGCTCGACACCCAAAAGAAAAACAAGGAGCACGGCGGCTCGACACCAAAAGAAAAACAAGGAGCACGGCGGCTCGACACCCAAAAGAAAAACAAGGAGCACGGCGGCTCGACACCAAAAAGAAAGACAAGGAGCACGGCGGCTCGACACCCAAAAGAAAAACAAGGAGCACGGCGGCTCGACGCCTAAAGGAAAACAAGGAGCACGGCGGCTCGACGCCAAAAAGAAAAACAAGGAGCACGGCGGCTCGACGCCAAAAGGAAAACAAGGAGCACGGCGGCTCGACACCAAAAATAAAAACAAGGAGCACGGCGGCTCGACGCCAAAAATAAAAAGAAGGAGCACGGCGGCTCGACGCCAAAAAGAAAACAAGGAGCACGGCGGCTCGAAACGTAAAAAAACAAGGAGCGCGGCGGCTCGAAACAGAAAAGAAGAATAAGGAGCGCGGCGGCTCGAAACCAGAAAAGAAAAACAAGGAGCGCGGCGGCTCGAAACAGAAAGCAAGGTGAGGCAAAATAAAGTATAGAGCACAGCGACTCAAAATGTACAAAGCATAGGTGCACGCTTAAACTTTGCTAGGCGCCTGGAAGGCAAGTTGTCAAAGACCAAAGTTCAATCTAGGATCAAACTAGAATGAAACAGTCAAACAAGACCTGTCATTGAGAAATGAACTCAAACGATGATTTTATCTTATCCAAGCGAGGAAAAAGATAACTGAAATAACCATCATCCACGAGGGTTGAACTCTGTGGGGAAACTTGGAAATAATTAGCATTCTCTGCCTAAAGCTGATGACCTACTTGGAGAGATCGGACAAACCCAACACGGCGCAAACAAAGATCAAGCTAAAGCGACAAGAAACAAACAAAAAGAAAGCACGCACGGAGGCGAATGCGAAGATGCCATGCGATGCTTATGCTCATGCTGACAAAACAGAGAAAGAAACAGGAGAAAAAGAAAACAAAGAGGAAGCCCGTCCATCCTCTGCACGAGAGATATGTCTGTCAAGCTCTGTAGAAATCCAAAGATGGAACTCAATAGTTGAACTTCAAGGTCCAAACTTCTCTGGGGAAATAGCAATCCACTTGGGGGTATAATAATATGACTTCACTTAGGAATCGTCAAGGTGAAATCTGATACTCTAGATGAGAAAAGATCCACTGGGGACGGATCAAACCTGCATTCATAGCGACTTTGAATGGGGATAAAATAAATATTCACTGCTTTGCTGACGAAGATTGCTGACCGAGGTAGTTCACTGGGGATCCTTAGGTCAACCAGATGCTGCATTCTTGTACTGATCCTGTCATAATTGCCTAAGATAATGATTCACTGGGGAATCGTTATGACTTCCTATAGTGGAAACTTGCTGGGAGTTATCCTGCCATTAGAATATCTTCGGGAAATTAGGTGAAGAGATGCTGCGAACTTAATGTAGCTTTGTCTCGCATGGTAGTCGCCATTTTCAAACATCAATTGTTGGAAACGTCTTCAATTCTTGAATGCCCCAGACTGCATGGTCTACGAAAATAAATCATCTCAAAAGGATTTTACAGGAGACTTGGCATCCTAATTGTTCCAATGTCTTCTAACTCTTGAGAGATTGGTAGAATCTCGACGTAACTGGCTCAGATTGCCGGCATTCTGCATGCTGAATCTTCAAAATTGCCCCTTGAGTAAGTCAGTTTGTGAAGGTTACAAATTGAGGAAAACCTCTTGCCCCTGCTTAAATGGGTCTTCACGTAACATGCCCCAAATCGGTTATCTTAGCAATGAAAGGTAATCTTTAACAGAGTTCCATATCTTAGAGGTTGAACTCTCATTGCTGTTTGCAATCAAGTTTCTATGATCTTAAGCAATATTTACATGCAGAAAGTGTAAATTCTGAAACTGCTAGTACAACGTCATATTTGTTTTGAAGTTTATTGAAAAAGGCATATCGCAAACTTGTGACCGCATCACTGGTTAGGATATGACGTAATTCCTTTTTCTATAATGCCAATACGAATTTTTGAGTGTAACTCATAGGAGTCAGGAAACATTACCTCATCGAATATGCTCTCGAAATAAACCCTACTTCAATGAGGTCTTTTGAGGGTTTTATAGTGGTTTTAGATCATGGTTGAAGAAACAAAGGATATGAGGCTCAAATTTTATTTGGTACCCACCCCCTTCTTCGGTATACTTACTCCTTTTTCTTTTTCTTTTTTTTTTTGAAAAATTACCCTGCCCCTGGTACAACATGAGGGTTCTTTGAAATTTTTTTATTAGAGAAGAAAACTACTAACTCCAAGGCTCAAAGGGTTAACGAAGGTTTATCTCCGGTGTTTGGGATTTCGAAACAATGCCTTATATCCTTAGCAGGGTTTTCGTTCAAAATCATACACAAGAGATGTTATGTTTTATTTCGTCATTCTCCATTCAGTATTGGCATTATAAAACAGTAAACAGTTATTTCTAAAAAAGAGCAAAGCGAATGGATTTCTTCAAAACAAACATTCAACTGTATTAACGTTCATAATAACAAGTTCTTACATGTAAACATGCTTTAATAATCAAAGAAGAAAAACAAATGCAAGTAAAAGAAACAACTTGAATGATCTTGGGAAAGCCTTCTCTTGTTCTCCATGCCCAATCAGCGCAAAGGAACTCCGTTGACAACTGGACTTCCTCCCTTGAAGATCAGCACTTCTTTGTCAATCATCTCTTGGACTTTTTCTTGGAAGGCCTTGCACTCTTCTCTCGAATGCCCCAGTGCCCCACCGTGAAATTCACAATTGACACTTAGATTGTCTTTAGAAAAAAATGGACTTCGTAGGCTTAGCTTTTATAGGTTCCATTACCGAATTTCGGGAGAAATACTTCCACAACTGACTGTAGGTCAAAGGGATTGGTTCAAACTCTTTCGGAGCATGACTCTGCTGTATTACCTGACGAGATTGTGGTTGATAAGTCAGATTTCCTTGAGAAACATCTTCGCTTCCATTCTTAGCAATTTCTTCCGCAGCCGGGACTAATGAACCTGCATGATTGGGTGGAGGAGTATGAATTTGAACGCCTTGAGGCGTGAAGGAGATCATCTTGGAGTCGAACAGGGTCTGAACCTTACTCAGTAGTACTTTGCAGTCGTCGGTTGAATGCCCCGGTGCCCCAGCATGGTAGTCACATCGGGCGTTGACGTCAAAACCTGGTGGATATGGAAAAGGTACTGGCTTCAATTCCTTTAGCACTATAAGTCCACCTTTGATTAAATCCGGCAAGAGTTGACTATATGGCAATGGTAGCGGAGTGTAATGCTTCCGTTTCTTTGGTCTTTGTCCAGCCTGTCGGCGCGACCTACGGTGGTATGTCTGCTAATCCAGGGGACGTTTTGGACTAACCCACCCTTGGTTGCGAAATTGATCCTGATTCAAAGTTGCTTGAGTAGTGGGAGCAATATCAGTACAAGTTTTCTTAATGTCTAGTTGAGAGTCACCAAAAGACAGAACCTTCTGATTCATTAACTTCTTCACGACATCCTTAAAAGCATAACAATTTTCTATATCATGGCCAGGTGCCCCTTCGTGAAACAGGCAATGAGCATTGGAATCATACTTAGGTGGAAGTGGGTTAGGAGGTGGACCCAAAGCTCTGGTAGTAATCAAACCTTGTCGCACCAAGGAGGGGTACAACTCAGTATAAGTTATCGGAAGAGAGGAAGCTAGAGGTTTATGTGGTCTTCTGTTAGGAGCATCTGGATAGGGCGCTGGATCCCTCTGTTGTGGACGATTAGGAGTATTGAGTACTCGTTGATGATTCTGCGGAGTTTGCGCTGGCTGGTAAACAGGAGCCGGTGGATAAGCAAAAAGCTGATAGACGGGTGTCTGCTGCATAGGCTGATATGTAAGATCTTGTTGATACTGAGGAGGTCTCTGGTTAGAACGATAATATTGCTCCTTATGTTGTTTAACTTGGCTACCAGATCCTTTATAATTTCCTTGTAGCATAGTCTTAACAGCTTGTTCCTTACGGTTGGGAATCTCAGAAGTGGGCATCGGTGTGTTCCCAGGAGTCACTGTTCCTTGAAGCGGGGTCTGGGAAGCAGATTGATTTGTAACAAGGGTTTCAACTAAAGTAGAAAGCCTTTCAAAACCACTCTTCAGAGTATTTATTTCCTTGTGGAGTTCCTGATTTTTTGCTCCATGTTATTCATCTTCCTTCCTGAATAGTGAATTGACAGCTCGTCTCTTGGAACAAAGGATTCAGGGTGACAGAAACTGAAGAGACATAGCGAGAATAAGAAAAAGAGAGGCCAAGGCACATGCAAAGATGCAAATGATATGAGATGCAAAATGCAACAAAAAAAACGATGCAGCTATCAGGGAACTCAAATTCTATTGCAGTCATTGTAGATATTAAAATAAAACATTTTATTAAAATTTTCAAGGGCCAGTACACCTCCAAAGCTTTATTATATAGGCAATATAACGCGAAAGGAACTAGGAGTCTAATCCACTGGATGATGCCCCTTGTTTTCCACAGAGTTCTTCCATCAACCTGTCGATCTGATGTTGCATTCTTGCTTTGTCCAGAGTCAGCTTTTCTATTTCATCCTTCAACTTTGAAACTTCATCTGATTGGACAACGGGAGGCTTGGGACGGGGATAAGGCATCCTCAAGGTTAGAGCCCTTTCACGCGCCCAGGCTAGACATTCTTCAGTAACTGAGCAATCCGAATTCGTTGTCACCGTCATTCCTTGTCGATTGATGCGACGCCAAGCAAATACGATTCTGGTCTTCAACCCAAGATCCTCTCCTTGATAGAGAAAAAGTCTTGTCAGATTTTCAGGATCAGGTACTTCTTCCATTGGGTGTCCCAGTTGACGACGGGCGAGCACAAGATTATAGCTGATACATCCCTTTGTACCAAGAAGACGTACGTTGGGAAAATCTCCACAGCTATGAATCATGGGAATTCCTCCATACCTTGGGTCATGCCAAACAATATCTGAATGAGTAAGAGCCATGAGCTTCACATGCCATTCTAAACCGTCCTTTACGTCCCAAAAATCAGTAGACCTCGGTAGGTGCGAAATAAACCACCTATAGAGGATAGCGGTGCAACAGATAATCCGACCTTCTCCCTTCAGAGCCTTCGAGTGAATAGAGTGGTAGGAATCGGCTAACAACGTCGGTACTGGATTTTTGAGCATGAAAATCCTTATGGCATGGACGTCGACAAAGTCTTCAACATTGGGAAATAAGAACAAACCGTAGGCCAGCAGTGCAAAGATGTGCTCGAACGCTCCAGTGTTCCCCACACTAACAAAGTGTCGAGCTTTCTCGAACAAGAATTGGGCAGGCAGACCGTCAATTCCTCCTCTGACCGTCACATGAGTTTGGATCTCCAACAACTTTATACGGGTTGCTCTTGCGATGTCTTCCTGGCTGAGTCTTCCTTCTCCACCGGAGAACGGAGGTGAGTCTGTGACGGGGACCCCCAACAGAGCGGAGTACTCTTCCAAAGTAGGTGTCAGCTGGAAATCTTGGAAGATGAAGCAATGGTAGATTAAACTGTAAAGTTGAACCAACGTTTCCAATAAACCATCGGCTATTCGAGTCTGCAACAACGGTAGGATATTTCCATACTTCTCAGCGAACGCTTCAGGATCTTTGATCTGCCCTCCTAGTTCCCTTAGTTGTTCAACATCCGAAACTTCGAAGGTGTACGGCACAACTCCCTTCTTCCCGTAATCCATCGTACAATGCTTGCAAACGAATTTCGAGTTCCTTGATAGAGAGAGATGCAAAATGCAAATGCTATGCAACAAGGTTCATGGAAACTCAGCTATTTATAACCATCATGGAATATCAAAAGGCTCGTTTTAAGAATCATAAAAAAGTCGGTTACAATCATTAGTACTAGAATACTAAAGATTGGTTTATTACAAAATTAATTATAAAAGGCGTCTGTACGCCTTACAACAGTCACAACGTAAAGCTAAATAAAAGCTAGTAATGATGGATCTAAGGAGACTCTTCCAACGGTCTTGTCTCGAGTCCTTTGACTTCTTTCTTCCAACTGAGCTTCTTCTAGAATAGTGTTGACTGATGACTAGAATGGGATAAGACGTATTGAGCTTTCTATTTCTTGCAATAAGTAGTTTGTTTTTTTTTTTTTTTATAAATCCTCCTTTTAGTTAGCTTGCATACTGACCGAAGTTGAGAAATGGATATTTGTCTTGAGTTATTAACTCCATCAGTTGAGAATAGTCCTCGAGTTTAGGTACCGAATAATAGGCCATAATAGAGTGGAGATGATAGCTTCCCATATCTTGATTTGAGCCTTTCCTTATTTGCTAGCAGAGTCTCCAGTCTCCTTAGATCGTCCAGGTTATGACTTTTGTAAAGGTACTTCAACGTTTTTTTTCTTAAAAAATATTTTTTTAGAGTCCATGATATCCTTATGATGTTTATAAATAAGACTAAGTTCCATGAATCTTTATGATATGATGCTTATGAGTGTATGCAACACACAAGGCACACGACGCAAAGCACACACAAGCAAAAGAGTCATAGGTTTGAAAGGTCACATCATGGAGCCAAGGGTCTACCCTCCCATAAGGTATGTACTATGGTTTCAAATGTACCTGCCGAACGGGTTCTAAAAGTTCCCAGAGTCTACAATCCATCTTTCGGATATTATCGATTTTCCAGATCACTTGGTAGTCAATAATATTCTCAAGAGAATCTCGTCCGAGTGTAGTATCGCGTAGCGACTATTGCAGAAATAGACTCCCGCATAGTCCCCGCACTACATCCTAATAGGCCAAGTTGGGTTAAAGGTAACTACGGTCCCCAGTCTCGATGGCCTTTAGTTCGAAATAATAGTGTCTTCACGAATTGACTCGTTGGACAAAATTAAATTCGAGAGGGCCTAGACTGAGTGGTGAAGTCTCAATTCACTTTTTCAGGAATCGACTCCCTCAAAGTATCCTTGAATTCTCACCGTTCCTATCATAATTTCACTCTAGTCCGGGTGTAGGACTTTGTCTCACCACACAAGTAACCCAGCACAACAAATAATAAGCAAATAAAAAAGAAAGATAACACAAGAAAACAAGATAGGGGGAACCCTCGACTGTCCCCAGTGAAGTCGCCATTTCTGTTGCGGTGAGAATTGGATACCATAGTTATTAATGAACTAGGATCACATTTCTTTAAATGTTCACCACCGTCTTTGATTTATCCAAAGGAAAGGTTCAAAAGCGAAAAAACCTAAAGATCTAAGGTTCGGGGGTTGGTTACGCCTAGGGAAGGTATTAGCATCCTAAACGTCCGTAGTACTCTACGGGAACCTCTCGTTAGTACATATGTTATCTCTCATTCGCTTGCTAAGGGTGCTATGCTAAAGGTTGAACCCTAGGGGTTAGTATCTAAGTATACTCGATAAGGTATCGCACCTTACGCCTACGTATCCTCGGGAGTAGAATCAGAGTATGCGTAGTTCTGAAAAGAGGAACTTCTTGACGTGGTCAAGGTTCCAGGGGGAGGTAAAGTCTCGGGCAAGACCTTACATAGAGTGCGGCGACTCTAAAGTTGTAGGTTGGTTCAGGAGGGGTAGGATTGTAAATGTTCGCGGCGGAGCATTTACTTGGAGTGCGGCGACTCCGATCCTAAGGCTACGATTCTAAGTGTCTACGGCGAGACATGGAGTACGGCGACTCCAAATCCTATGGCCAAGGGTTCTAACGGCGTTAGTCCTATGACGGTTTAGTCAATTTTAATAACTTTCCTTTGGAATGCCGAGGGACCCAACTTAGATTAGTTGTGCATACTAGCAAAGTGGGCTAGCAAAAGTGTATGGTGACCGAAAAGGTTGAATGCGAGGCCCGAAGGCACTCGACTTACATAGGCAGAAAAGTGGCTCGACGTTGGATCGAGAGTTTTTGTTTTTTTTTTAAAAGGTTTTGACATAGCAAACATGTATAAACATATAGTAAGCAAAATATAAAACGGCATACATCAAGCGATTCACTCACGCGCGAGGGATCTAAAGAGGGGCGATTAAGAGTTGGATTAAATTAGGGAGATTGGCGAGGTTTAATATTGTTATGAGGAATATGCTAAAGATTATTTTATTAAAAAAAAATGAAGCATTTATTGTTTAAAAGGTTTTTAATTACTTTGAAAAGTTTTAATGTTGTATAAAATTAGAGTTACACGTTAAGTTTCTTAATATTCTTAAAAGCGTATTATTTGGTTTAGGAGTATGAAGAGTTATTAATTCATAAAGAGCTTCATTTTATTTTTTGACAGATTCTAATTATTATGAAAAGAATTATTATGATTATTTCGAAAGGTTTTAATTAAAAAACAATAAATTAAAGTTTTTTGTTTTTAATTTTTAAAAAAGATTTCTAGTTAAATTATTTAAAAGGATGTTGGTATTGAGAATTAAAAAGTGATTTACGAGTTATCGAATAAGGTTTTTTAGTTAATTAAAAAAAGGTGGGTTATCTGTTGAATTTATATTAAAAATGAAAAAAACTGGACGGGTGGAAACTCACACGATCTCTCTCTCTCACGAGGATGGCAAGGAAATAGGGTTTTGACCCCAACCCGCCGCCGCTCAACACTCTCAAACTCTCGCTCCGATCAAACAATCAACAGCAAAAAACCTAAATCTACCCTAATTCCCCCCGATACCCCATTTTCATTATTGATTTCGATTACAATTTACAGTGATGCTTGAAATTAAAGCAAAAGCAAAAGGGAACGAAGGCTGATGACGTCGGCGACCGATGTTCTCCTCAGGGAAGATCTCCTTCTACTTTACCTCTTTTTGCGATTCGATGCTACTTTGTTCCTCTTCTGATTGTTGCGGCGATGATGAGCCAATGTGCTTCTGAGCTGGTACCTCGCGGGTTTGGGAAATGTGGTTTTGGTGGTTTTGTTGATTTTGGACCTTTTATGATTTTCGTATCGGTTTCTCCTTTCTCGTTTTTCCCGTCCCGTTTCTAATGCCAAGCGACCCTTTTATAACCAAGGCCCATGATGAGATTTGCGGAAGTCTTAAATGGTATTGATGGTATAATATCCTGATAATGTTGCTGATTTGATTTTGTGTTATTTCTGACGATTTGATTTGGTTTTCAAAGTTTGGAAAGTTTTGGAACTCGTCTGACTTGATTTGGCGATTTGATGGCTCTGGTTTATTGTGCTTGATTGTGTGTTGGAACTTTTTGAAAACTTCCCTCTTTGTAATTTCTGATGTTGCGTTTTTTGAATCTTGTCCCAATCCGTTTTTAGAAAGTTTATGATGGCGGTGTCCTTTTGGGATATTGCCCATAATTTCCGATTTTCGAAAAAATGAAAAGATTTCTGATTCCCACACACTCTGAGGCCAAAAATAGGAAGTTTGGAAATAGTTTGATATTGTTCTGTGTTTGGAAAGTCTTGACATGCCTTTGGAAAGTTTTGAACGTATGTGATTGAATATGATTTCTTGTGGTTTGCTTAATCCAAATGGGAAAGAATTGGCTGCTGGCGACGTTTTACGATGTTGCCCTCCATTCTTTATTTTTGAAGATGATGAAATATCTGATTCAAAATTGTTCTGAGGCCAAATTGGAAATTTGTAAACCGTTTGAATATCTTGTGTTTTTTGGAAAGTTTGGTATATAATACGGTTTTGTAGATGTTTACAACTTTCTTGTTTAATCTTTGTCTTGGAACGGTTTATGACCCTCGTATACACGTTTGAGAATTGACGGAAGCAATAACTCCTTCCTGATTTTCCATGTGAATGTTTAATTTCCTGAACTTACTGATAACGGTTCGTGCTTGACGGTTTTTGGAAGTGAAATTCTGACTTCACTCTTTGAACAGACACATGGTTTTACTTCAGAATCCTTCTAAAACCCAAAGAGCATCTGATATTCGTTCTGGCGACTTCCGATCACTTCAGAGCTCTCATATAGGTCGTCTCGGTGGGTTTCCATTAGGAGCAACACTCTGATTACTTTTGTTAGGAGCGGAAACACCATTTGCAGGACACGTTGAATCCTATGGGCATGTAGACAACATCAAACTTATACTTCAAAGTTTACTCTCATTTCCATGTGATGGTAGGTGATGCTACTAGCCGTAAAATATGAGTAAGTCGAAGCAAAGTGGGTTTGTATGTGTAACGCATGCTGGCCCAGGGGATTCCCATCCACACTAAGAATGATCTTTGTATGGTACACTCCAGTGAAATCCTTGTATTTAATCTTTAGTCTTGACCTTTCACGTGTTTTGTTTCAGGTGGCTTGGTATTATTTTCTTTCTAATCCCTTTTGAATTATCATCTGCATAACTTAGTGAATTTTGTATTTCAGTATCGGCAGTCTCTGTCTCGTGCCTCTCTCGACTTATAGCAACTGATAACTTGGAGGCGCGAAAGGAAAGGCATGGAAGCGGGCGGCGTTGCTGGATGATGAACAGCGGGGAAGCAGAACAGCTGAGCCTGAGATACCGCTGTCATGGTTGAGCGGAGAATAAAGGTTAGCTGCAATTGGTAGCACAGATTTGGATCCCTTCTCTAATTGATTCTTCTGCCATTTACCTTGTTTACCTTGTTTGATGATGATGATTGTGACAATTTACTCTTATTGTCTCTATTCAGTTCACCCTCGATAACCTTTGATACAATCTGATGTAGAGGCTTTATCGAAATATCCGGCGTAAGTACAAGCTTAGTGATTTCACTGGCTGGTAACTAATGTTATTCGGCTGTCGTATTCTTCCTTGCTAATCATTTTACTATTTCTGTGTTTGTTTAGGAAACTGGGAGGTACGCTTGAATGACGCATAGAACCCGCTGTCAAAAAAAAAAAAAAACGCCATGCCTGAAGTTGAGTCGATGGATAACGGCGTGAATAGTTAGTGCCAATTTAGGAGTAGGTGGAGTCTTGTACAATGAACTAAATTTGATGGAGCGAGTGGAAGAGGTTTCTTGACTTGACGTAGCAATCTTCTTTTTAATTGTTAGCATAGATGGGAACCATTAACAATGCCCTATTCAAAAATGCTTCTTGCTCTTACAATTTGGATCCCTTATGTAAAGAGAGGTTTGCACAATGTAATACTGAATACTTGTAGCATGTGAAGTTTGACCTTGGAATTTGATCCGGCAAAAAACTTTGAACGTGGACTTTTATGCTTGAATTTGATTGTTTGGAATGATGACCTTGAGATATTGTAACGAGAATACTGAATGGAGGATTTCTAGAGGTTGTTTAGGTGAAAAGGTGGTAGCGTGAGCACGATCATGTGTAGTAGCCATAGTATTGTGGCATACGTCGTTACATTTAATGCTCAAAATTAAACTGTAACCTCATAATCTCCAAAAATAAACTTTTTCTAGTGAAACAAACTAAATCAAAACTTCTGCTAAATCCTCACTGGGTTAGTGGGGACTCATAAATTTTGCACTTAGTCCTTTGTAGATGGAGCCAGAGCGTTACCTTGAAAGTTGTAATTTGCAACTAGACTTGTTTTTGAAAATGAAGTGGCCTTCGAACTTTCTAATCCACCCCCGTAAGACATATTTGACCTTGTAAATGGCACTTAAATCCTTAAGCATTGAACTTCGATTACAGAACTCCCACATAAATGGTTCCAAACTCCTTTTGACTATACCTTGGCTTGTATGCTGGTATCTCCTGAAATAGATTCTAAAAAAATGATTTGCATTCTTTGAATATTCCTTAAGACCTTTTGGATCTAGATGAATAGTCCTTAATTCCAAACGCAAATCGTTAGCTCGCTTGAATCCAAAATAGAAAGCACCTTGAGCTTTCAAACTTGAATTAAGCTTGGAAGTCCTATACGGAGTGAAACTTGTAAAATAATCCCTTAAACCATCCTTGAAGATCTAACCCAAAATCAAATTCAAATCTAAATTGTAGCCCCACTCTTCGAGTAACCATAATGATCCAAATTGGTCCCGTAATGTCTATTGTAAGTCCTTGGCCATTAATTGGGTTTCCAAGCCCGCATTGGAAACTGTGTCACCAAAAAAAAAAATCCACAACCCTTTAAGCAAACCAAACGCACCAAATGTATGGTTTTAAATCCAACCTGTAACACAAATGAACAAACACACGAAACAACCACACACAAGAAGGTTAGCGTGCAAAATGATCGACCTAGGATGATATGCAGACGGATCAATAAATCTAAGGGAAAAATTTGGGGTACAACAAGTATACTGGGGAAGAGTATTTCAAATCACTACGAATCACCTCGAGGCAAATTCTTTCATGAACTACGCAATCAAGGGCAGTTACGTCGAGATCCATAAATCTCTCCGAGAATTTGAATACCCTGGGGCATTTTGAATGTCGGGTTTTCTGTAAAATCCTCTTGAGACGATTTCTCCCTGAGGTCTGAGACAAGTTGGGAGTCCTCTTGTGATATTTGGAATGCAGTTGATCAGCAGAAGCGTGAAGCGCCAAAGTAGCTCCCAGCATGGTGTTTCTCTTCCTCGGTAAGGTGCCAGAGGGTATCGTTCCCCAGTGAGGTATTAGAATTGCTAAGTCGTCCCCGACAGAAATAGCCAAGATGGTATTGTCCTCGACAAAGTATCCTCTCTAGCGAGAGTCCTAAGGTTTGGTTTCCCCAATCGGAGTTGGATTTACCTTTCTCCAGCAAGAGTCCAAGTCCCCAGACAGGGTAGAGATGGCTTGTTCTTGCCCTCCAAGCAGGTGGACATCCCCAGCAAGAGGCTCGTTTAACCTCTCGTTCTTAGTAGAGTATTTCTCTCTAGTATAGAAGAGCTTTATCCTCAGCAGAGCATCGAGAACCTCTCTCTCCCTAGCAAGAGTGTGGAAATTTGCCTTCCCCAGTCAGATTGGTTTATTACTCCCTATTGAGTGCTCAAAAGTCAACCACATCAGACAAGGCGACGTTGCAACTCCAGCAGGAGACTTGTTTGGTGTCTCTCCTTCGTAGAGATCGATTTTCCCCATAGAGTCTTGGTGCCTCTTTTCCTCATCAGAACAAGAAGCGTAATTTCGTCAGCAAAGGTATGTTATCACCCCCAGCAGATGAAGGACATTTCCCCAGCAGCGGGTCAAAGGCAATGATATTCCCCAACAGGATTCAACATGTTGCCTCTCCCCAACAGAGGATCTGAATATCCTTCCTCTAGCAAGATATCAGGAAGTTTGATTTCTCCAGTAGAGTCCATGGTCATTGCTATCCCCAAGCAGAAGTGGGTCCCCTAACAGGAAAGTTCTTCCTGGAGGTTGTCATCCCCGCATGAGTTTTGGTTGATTTCAGTCCCCATAGCAAGTGCTTCTTCCCTTAGCAAGAAATATGGGTGATCTCAGTCCCTCAGTAGGTATTTCCTTCCTCGGCGAGAGTTCGTTTGATCTCAACTCCCTAGCAGCCAGGTCAGAAAGTTGTCATTTTTCCAGCGGAGTTCTATGGTTATAGTTATTCCCCAAGCAGACTGGTTCAGATGATACCTCCCCAGCAATGTCATTATTCCTTACAGTAATCTCAGTTGATTTGTCAGTTCAGAGCCTAGATTAGGAGATCAGGTTAATTTGTTTTCCCCAGCATGAGTTGTAAACACGAGGACGATTCAGTTTGCTATCCCTAGCGGAGTTACTTACCTTTCGTCAGCATTTATTTTGCTAAGGACCTCTTTGCATTTTGCATATAGTATGCATAGCATCCTTAAAACGCGTAGCATTTCCATTGAGATGGAGCATTACGCTATAGAAAAATTCAAACATATGCATGTGAAGCATAGGCCAGTTTTGATACCTCGTGCGGGAGCCCAAAACTTTGCTCCTTATATCTTTGAAAAAACCAGAAAGAATGCCTAGTTCATCCCCCTACAGATATCTCAAAGCAGCGCAAAGGGTTTCATCACTTTTCTCCCCACAGAGTCACATCTCTCAGCTTACAAGTTTCTTGGAACCATTCCCGATAGGATTCCTGTTGCTGTCCCCGACAGCACTTTTGAGTTTTAACCATACCAGTTCCCGACAGGTCCATTTACCCATTCCCGATAGGTAAGCCTTGGTTATAAACTGTAGCCGTCCACGACAGCACTTTTGAGTTTTAACCTTACCAATTCCCGACAGGTCCATTTACCCATTCCCGATAGGTAAGCCTTAGTTATAATCTGTAGCCGTCCCCGACAACACTTTTGAGTTTTAACCTTACCAGTTCCCGACAGGTCCATTTACCCATTCCCGATAGGTAAGCCCTTGGTTATAAACTGTAGCCGTCTCCGACAGCTCCCTTTAGTTTGAACCTTGCCAGTTCCTGACAGGTCCACTTACCCATTCCCGATAGGTAACCCAGGTCCAAGCTCACCAGTTCCCGACAGGTATTTCACCAGTTCCCGACAGGTATTTCACCAGTTCCCGACAGGTATTTCACCAGTTCCCGACAGGTAGTTCACCAGTTCCCAACAGGTTTCCTATGGGGTCCAATGGTTCCAAATTCTTTCTCATAAACTTCTCTTCCTTACCATTGCTTCATTTACAACATTTTCTTTATCCACACAGTGCAAATTTTCTCGGTTATTTTTGTATTCAATCCCTTTGTATCTTGAATTCCTGATAGCCGTTGCTTTCATCCATTCAAATTCACAGTTGATTGAATAGGGGCAGATGTAATACCTCAAAATTTGCCCTCATATTTTCTCAATAAATTGGTCTATGCTTTACTCATTTGCATTCCATAGTAGGTCATAAATTGCATATCATTGGTTGCATAAGGGCATGTGATCAGTGGTTTTCAAAGGTGTTAATCATCCAAAGCAAGAGAATAAGGGCCAAGGGTCTTAAAACAAGCCTCAAGGGTCTCTTATGTCATATTTCCTCCCATTTGATCCCACAAGTCATGAGAAGATGGGAATTCATTAAGAAGATTGGATAATGCATCATTTCCTACACAAAACAGTCTAAAATTGGGATCTGACCCTCAAATGGGCAAGCTCTTTGAGTTTTTATCACCTCCAAATGTCATATCTCATCTTTGTTAGATGGGATATACATCATATTTAGAGGAATTTGGATTTCGAAGATGTGCTATTTCCTCCTAACCAGAGGGTACCAAATTAGGGTTTGACATAAAATCAGTTTATTTCTAATTTTTTGGACAAAACTTGATCTCATGGTATTCCTTATGTGCCTAAGTGTATAGGGATGGAAAATTGTCCATCAATTGGTTTCATAAGGGTTTCAATTGGTCAGAGGATTCAAAATCAAGAAATTGGGGAAAAAGTCAACTGTGCAGTGAAAAAAGTCAACTCCTGACTTTTTGAGGTCAAATGCTTGAAATTCATGTTACATGTGTTCATTGGACAAGATTTGATTAAGAAATGATGGAGGAATCATGAAAAATCAAGAAATGCACAAAGTTTCCATTTTTTGAAATTTAGGGTTTCCAAAAATGGCAAGTTTAGACCATTTTGCAACACACTTTGAGGCTTTCATTCTCCATGATAAAAGCTCCAAACCTCAGGCCCAAGTTGAGCCAATTAAATATGACATTCCAAGCTTCAAATCCAAATAAAGAACTCTTCCATTAGATCAAAATTGAGGGAGTTATGATCCATCAAAGTTTGACAAAACTAGGTCACAAACCAAGTCATGACCAAGCATGACCAGGCCCATGCGCCATAATTTCATCAAACATGTGGTGGACAAAAAGTCAAGATATTTTTTTCATTGAAGGATGCTTCAACTGAAAAATTGTTAAACATCAAAGTTGTTCATCTCAATGTCCTCTTCAACTTTGATGTTGGACATTTTTCCATTTGAGCAAGTTATGATGGAGTTATGATGGTCCCAAGATGAGGTGTTCATGCTAAAAATTCATAGGCCATGTTGCTTTGCCATGCCATGCCAAGCCACACCCACAAGTCAGTTTTGTTCCCTTGAGTTCATGTCCGTTTCCAAGTGTGTTTGAGGTCCCATTTCAATTCAATTCCAACACCAATTTTGTTCTACTATGTTCCCTCTTTCCAATGACACAAAAATCTCATAAAATCATGCACTAACATGAGAGTATTGCACCACCAAACTTCCATACTTGCATGCTGCCAAGAATAGCATGTTTTGTTAGTGTTGTTGTTAATTCACATGAGATTGCACGACACATTCCTTACACAGTCCGCTTCTTTTCCTCATTAAGCCAAACATTTCCTACATATTATGCATGACATGTTTCTTCATACATGAAAGAGGAAAACCAAGCTTACACCACAAGTTAGCTTGCTGCTACATCACTACATCATCACCATCCACTTTAAACTCCACCATAAGCTGACATGAACACACCACACCATAGCCAAACCTCTTCTCACTCGCCCCTAACTAACTTGACTCAGTTAGTTAGGGTGCACTCAGTTAACCCACCTTGAACTCATCTAACTCACCCAATTAACCACCATGGTTTAATTCTAACTCAGCATATATATTCAAATCACACTCACAATTTCATTCTAACTTCATTTTCTCACTCTCACTTCAAAATCTCTCTCACTTTTTCTCTCAAAATTCTCTCTATTCTCTCTGATCTTTCTCTATCTCTACACGAATTCACCACTGTTCTTCATTCACTTCATCTCCATAATCATCATTGGTCAAGAACAAGAGAAGATAAATTCAATTCATCAAGTGCAGCCTCAGTGTAGTTAGAATTTCGTGTTGTTTTCTTCAAGATCTCCAGTTCTATAAGCATTTATTTTGCTTATTCCAAGTTCAAGAGCTTAAAGAGGATCTCTGGTTTTCTGTTGATTCCATGTTTTCATCAGTTTCAGGTTCAATTTCCTCAACTTTTGTTAATTCGAATCCACTTCATTTTAACTTGTTTTTGCTTATTTGAGCTTAGTAGAAGTTCCTGAGTATCTGGCTAGTTGATAGGCATGCTAGATGCTTAGTTTCAGAAACTAGGGCAATTATGTTTGCGGATGTTTCTTGCTCTGTGTGCATGGTTTGATGATTCTAAGTGTGGATTCATGATCTCCTTCACTTCCTCTTCATTTTGGTATGCGGATTATGGATTTCTGGACATGCGAAGGTTTACAGGTGGTGGCGTTTCGCCGGAGAAGATGACCGGAGGTCCTTCTCCGGCCGGTGGTTTGAATTTGCTAGGGTTTTTGAACTTTATAACATGGCCGTTCGATCAATTTAATCCAATGGTTGGTATTGTGCCATCACATAAATGAGGAGCCTCCTCCTCACATGCTCTCTTTTTTCTCTCTGATTGATTACATGTACGTGTGTCTATCATTATTATCATGTGCTTGCGTGCTGATTCGTGTGATATGATTACTTGTGTGATGATCTGATCTTGACTTAATCCAACGCCTGATATTGTGCCAACGCATTAATAAGAGTGTTGCATATCATATGACTTCTTTGTTTTCTCTCTGAGTGATTGCCTACATGTGCGTGTATGTTAGATATCATGTGCATGTGATTTAATGCGTTTGATCTGATTACTTTGTGTAAGTGTTGGTGACTGATTGATCTGGTGGTCATGATTGCATCCACGTATTGACTGAGTATACATTTGCACACACACAAACACGCTTCATTGGACTGGGTTATAATTTTATTTTCACACCCCCTTTACCTGAGCCCATTTCATTTTCAACGTACCTTTTACTCATGCTGCACCCCCTATTCCATTTTCTTTTGTTTTTATTTTCCTTTTCCATATTGCTTTGGTTTTCTGATTTTTAAAATAGTAAACCATCTCTAAAAATCCCAAAATGATTCATGTGTGTTCTTGACACATTTAAATAATTTTCTATTATTTTTTATTCTGATTTCATGAATGTTTGCATATAATTGCATAATTTTCTTTTAATTCCTTATTGAATAATGTTCTTCATTGATACTAAAACTTACACATTTTCTTTCTCCCATCTCACACCATATTTTTCATCCATTCTTTTTGCATTGGTTAAAGGACATATTGAAGAATATAAAAATATTTTGGTTGCATTTTTTAACTCATTCTCTCATATGTTTTGATGTTCTTATTTGAGCCTTCTTGGGATGGGTTTCAAGGTGACTTTTGTGAACTCATTTGAGCACATTTCTAGTTGGATTTTATGCTATGCTTTTTATATGTGATCTCTTTCTGAATTAGTTGATTTGTGCTCTATTTTCAAGATTTTTACAATTTCATTTACCATTTGTTTATGCTTGTTAGATTAAAGGAACTTTTGTGAAGTTTTGTTAACATCTAAACCCTAGTTTTAGGTAGGCATTTATGCCACTCCTTTTGTGATTGTTTGTGCCTCTTTTGTATGTCATTTGTATGATATTATAGGTCATCATTGTTTCATTATGGGTCACTTTGATTTTCATTTGCATTTGGCATGAGTTTGTGCATTCTAATTTGAACTTTGACATGCTTTCATATCCCACTTCTTGTGCTCTACTTGTCTTGTGCTTACATTTTGTATGCCATTTCCTTCATCCCATTTGCATCTCATGTATAATATGCTACTGCCTTTATGCATTCTTTAATCATGTTACATGTTATGCATCCTTAATATGTCATTTTGTGCATGTAATTGACACTTGTCTATCCTCCTTACTTCTACTTCTTCTTACGTCTTCTATTTTCATCATTGCATCCATGATTGGTATGATAATTCATATGCATCTTAACACATTGATAAATGATATATGGTTCTGACTTTGGTCTTGTATGAAGCATTAAGGCATGATCACTTTGCATTACCACTCATTCTTCATCTATTCCTTTCACATGTGCTTTTATTTTGATGCTAAAGACTTTGATTAAACATAGTTTGTGTGTGATTGATATCTTAACATTAGAGAACACCTTTAGATGTAGGTTCTGACCTTGATTGAGTTTCATATCTTAGGATCCTTATTCATTGGTTCTATTTTGTTTTGATCACTACTTGCTATCCTTTCTTTCAGTTTACCACTTGTAAATATTTTGTGAACTAACATTTTTCATGTAGGTGCAAATGGTAAGTAAGTGTGTGGATATGTTTCCACATGCACTTCTTTCTTTCATCTTCTATTATTTCTTTTAATAATTCAACTTGTGATCATGATAAGCATTTATATGCTTTCCTTGAATAACTTCTTCTTCATCCCTCTTTAAGATCAACTTAACTTCCATCTTGGAAGTAAGTTGCTTCTTTTGTTCTTCTTCTCCTTCCTTTTAGGATTAGGTTTTCTTAAACCACATTAACCATAGGAACATCCATGTATGATAACATTAGGGTGAGTCTTAGTCCCCTTTAGTTTTCACCTTTGGCTTCCATTTGAGTCTCTCTTCTCATTTTCAAACAAGAAAGTAAAAACACTTAATAAAGGTTAATGCATATTGCGTGTGAGCCTTGTATGTGGGAAATGGAAGGAGGGGAGCTTCTCTCCACCTTTCTAGAGTGTTTAGCATACGTCCTGTTAGGACGACCATGCGACGCATTCGATCCTATATGATAGACTTGAATGCAATACGTGTTACAAAACATCAAAAAACAATCAAATCACTTCTTAAAAGGAAAAAACAAACAATAATTCTTTTCTCGTCTCCTTCACTCCTTCCTTAAGGACTCGTCATGTCCGTTCTACCGCAAACAGGTAATGCCTAAGTCTCCATACAGTGAGCTGCAACACCTAACTGCTGGGACGCGCACTCTAACGTTTCCACTAAAAAACACAAACAACTTTCCCTAGGTGAGGGGAACTACGTCGCTCTGATTCTCATGCTCCCGATGAGATACGTAGGCAGTGGGGTAGGGCCCATTCGAGCACTTCTTTTATTTTCCCTACATTTGTATCTCTTTCTCTCTCCTTTCCCTTCCCATTTCTCCAGTTAGCAGTTCTTTTTTCTAGTATCCTTTCCTAACACCCTTTGATCGAGACAAGCAAGCGTGGATCCCATTGGGTATGATGGACGCGTGGGGTACTAACACCTTCCCTGCGCGTAACCGACTCCCGAACCCAATTCTCTTGGTCGCAAGACCATGCCCTTTCCTTTCCCTCAGGTTTACATAGTGTTTCCTTTCCCTCTCTTGGGATAAATACACATTGCTGGCAACTCTGTTTCGGTGCCACTTTCGCGTTTGTACCTGGATGAAAATCCCGGGAGCGACACCTAACAATAAACCTAGGCCCTTTTCAGTCAGGCCTTCGAAGGCAAACCTTTGAATCCCACATCAACAACTTTCAAGAGGTATTATCATAAACAATTACTCACCCAACATGCAATTATCATATAATCCCTTTAAGATAGAAGAACCCCACCGTTACCTTGAGGTTTTTCTTTCGGTTAGCCTTTAACCTTCAACAATGGCTTCTCTTCCTTTCCCTTGTCTGCCTCGTAGCTCTGCCTTTTAGGTTTTCACGTACTGTACAAACAATCCCCTTCTTCTTTCCTTTTTATATTTCCATAAAATAACAATATTATTATTATATTTTAATTCAAATATTATTATTATTATTAGTATTATTTCAACTAACTTTATAATAATAATAATATTCTACAAAATAATATAATTAAATATTATTAATCCACTTACCCTTTCATCTCACCACCAACACCTCAAGTCTTATAATTCCATGGTCACTACCCTTATTAAGGACAACTCAAGCGCCACAAAATACCTATAACCACACACAACCCACAAAAATTCATAATTTAATTACGAAAAATAATTAAATTAAATTGGGGCGTTACAACTCTCCTCTACTTGGAATATTTTCGTCCTCGAAAATTTACCTTATTCAAACAGCTCTGGATACGACTCTCGCATCCTGCTTTCCAACTCCCACGTCATGTTCCCCCCAGCAGCGCCTCCCCACGCCACCTTCACAAGAGTGATCTCTTTTCCTCTAAGTTGCTTTACTTCACGGTCCTCAATCCATATAGGTAAAGCCTCAACCGTAAGATTATCCCTTACTTCTACATCATCCATCGGAATCACATGTGACATATCCGAAACATACTTTCGAAGCTGCGACACATGGAATACATCATGCAAATTTGATAATCTAGGTGGCAACGCCACTCTATAGGCAACAGGTCCAACTCTCGCAGAAATCTGATATGGACCAATAAACCGAGGAGTAAGCTTCCTCGACTTCAATGCCCGTCCAACACCGGTCACCGGAGTGACTCTCAAAAACTCATGGTCTCCTTCCTGAAACTCCAGATCCTTTCTTTGCTTATCATGATAGCTTTTCCGCCTACTCTACAAAGCTTTCATCTTCTCACGAATCAACCTCACCTTCTCCGTAGTCTGTTGAACAATCTCGGGTTCAAGCGCTACGCTCTCTCCAGACTCATGCCAACACAAAGGCGTCCGACATCTTTGACCATACAACGCTTCAAAAGGCGTCATTCCAATACTGGAATGATAACTATTGTTATAAGTAAACTCGATCAACGGCAAATGACTATCCCAAGCACCTCCTTGTTCAAGTACACAAGCCCTCAACAAATCCTCTAAAGATTGTATAGTCCTATCCGTCTGCCCATCCGTCTGCGGATGATAAGCTGAAATCAACCTCAGCTTCGACCCCAACGCTCCTTGAAAACTCTCCCAAAATCTGGAAGTGAATCTCAGATCTCTATCCGACACAATACTCAACGACACACCATGCAACTTCACAATCACTCGGATATAAATCTCTGCCAACTTCTGCAAAGGAAAATTGATATTAATCGGAATGAAATGTGCCGACTTCGTCAGTCTGTCAACTACTACCCAAATGGAGTCATGTCCTTTCGGCGTATTAGGCAACCCTGTCACGATGTCCATCGAAATGCTGTCCCATTTCCACTCTGCGATGTCTAACGGTTGAATCAAACTAGCATGCTTCTAATGTTCCACTTTTGACTTCTGACAAGTTAAACACGCATACACAAACTGAGCCACATCACGCTTCAATCCAGGCCACAAAAATATCTTTTTCAAATCGTGATACATCTTTGTAGCTCCTGGATGAATACTCAAGCTACTCCTATGACTCTCCTCTAAAATCATCCTTTTCATCTTCGCGTCATCAGGAATACAAATTCATTCTGAACTCGTTATTCTCAGTCTGATCATTTCCAACTATCAAATCCACCAACTTCACGTCCAACTTCTGGCCCTCTCTGATACTGTTCAGAAACTCATTGTTGATCTTCAACATTCCCAACATCACACTATAAGGTGTCTGCTCGTAAACCAAACTCATATCTCTGAACTGTTCAATTAATTACAATTCTTTCACCATCATAGCAGACATATGCAATGTCTTCCGACTCAAAGCATCATCCACAACGTTAACTTTTCCGGGATGATAATTCAAGCCGAAATAATAATCCTTTAAAAATTCAATCCATCTCCTCTGCCTCATATTCAGTTCCTTCTTATCAAACAGATACGTCAAGCTCTTATGATTGCTGTACACTTCGAATCTGGAACCATAAAGATAATGCCTCCAAATTTTCAACACAAAAACCACTGCCGCTAGCTCTAAATCATGAGTTAGATAATTCCTTTCATGAATTCTTAACTGTCGCGAAGCATACGCCACAACTTTACCATTCTGCATCACAGTACACTACAAACGGTTCATCTGGTTCTGGCAAAATCAACACCGGAGCTGTAGTCAATCTCTTCTTCAGCTCAATGAAACTCTTCTCACAATGAATGTCCCACACAAACGCTTTACCCTTGCAGATCAACTGCGTCAACGGGAGTGCCAACTTCGAAAAGCTTTCTATAAACCGACGATAATAACCAGCTAAATCCAAAAAGCTTCTAATCTCAGTTGCTGGCTTTGGAGCTTCCCGCTGTAGAACTACATCTACTTTAGATGGATCCACAGCAATACCATCACCTGAAATAACGTGACCGAAGAAACTCACCTCCTTCAGCCAAAACTCGCACTTGGACAACTTGGCATAAAGCTTCTTCTCTTTCAACACTTGCAACACGACCCGCAAATGCTCAGCATGTTCTTCTTCTGACTTAGAATAGATCAGAACACTACAAGAAAAATGCCATTTTACGACACTTAGGTTGCGACGGTTTATTGAAAACCGTCCTTATATATATATATATATATATATATATATATATATATATATATATATATATTACGGCGGTTTTTTGAAACCTCCCTTAAAATTTGAAAAAACAATTCCATATTACGACGGTTTTTGGAAACCGCCCTTAAAATTAAAAAAAATACAAATTACGACGGTTCTGTTCCCAACCACCGTAATTCTTTTTTTGCGACAGTTTTTAACCGTCCTTACCCTTCAATATTTGGCCAAGCGCTTAAACTGCGCATTGGGCTGCGACGGTTAAGCCCAACCGCCTTCATTTCTGGCCCAATTGGGAATCTGCAATGGAGAATAAACCGCCTCCATTAGAAAAACTAAAATAGCGCGCCCAACTATTCAAGAAAAGTAGAAAATGCTGATGCCACTGTTCATCTTCCCTTCTTCAGAACTAGAAAGCCACCGCTGCTGCTGCCGCTGTCTTAACAAGTCAGTTCTTTTGATTCTCAAAGTAACGGAATCACAAAAACCCTATTTTCTGTTATTCTTCTTCTTCTGTTAACACATTTACAAACACATTTCAAACCATATTTTCAATCGATGAAACACAAAAAGGAGAAACCGTATTCAAATGTTTAGAGATTATTCATCTTGTGTGTGACTTTTATTATTCATCTGGTAACATTTTAAATTAGATTTTGATCAAATAGTTGTCTTTTTCGTGTTTCTTTGATTTTCTGTTATGAATGGATTGTGATAGATATGTTATAAAGTGGAATTTGTGTCGATTGTTGTGATATAAAGATTGCAATGGAACTGCGGAAAATCGGGAGAGGAAATTTTGAATATGAATTAGATGTTATCACTTTTGAGTGTTGTTGTTTTAAAGATTGTTTGATCAATTAGGGAATGGGGATAGTGTATGGCTATTACGGATTCTGAAAATTCGGGCATGATCACTTATTCGCGCGTGCGTGTGCTGTGTCTTTGTGGTTCACTTATCTTTTCTTAGCTACAAGATAAGATAGTAGTTATTCAACTACTATTTGTTAGCCTTTTTGTTTGTATTTAGTTAGTCCTATGGATTATAAACAGGATGGACTAGTCTTAGAGGAGGGAGGAAATCATTAATGAAAGTTGTAAATTAGAGAATGCTCTAAGTAGGTGAGAGTGCTCTATTGGGCTAAACTTGAGTGCAAGGTTATCATATTGCTCATTCCCATTATTTCCATAAAATGATAATACCAGAAACCTATTCAAGGAATTACTCATTTGATTTATCAATTATGTCTAGTTAGGGAGAATTCGTTCGGACTCATATTGCCGAATTCATTAGCAATAGAAAGAATGGAACCTGCAGCAGAAGCATGCTTGTTTGTTTTGAAAATAATATTACTTCCATACACACCCTTACATCTAAACTAAGCTACAAAATTATGTGTCTGCGAATATAAGCTACAAAATTATGTCAGTAGGCATGCTGTTTCCTATCAGTGGCCAATTTGTTAAAATTTATTGAGATGGCATTCTCAACTATGTAACTAAATTTGCAAGGGAGGGGAAAAACAATATTCCCCCTCTGCATCTCCTCTGAACAAGAGAAAATTGGGAAGTAGAGGTAAAAGAGACATTCTCAGGGGAGATGCATATGGTTGGCTGGCTAAGATGTAAAGGGTGTCTGATAATGAAATGTTACAAGCAATTCTGGCGGGCATAAAGGTTGGTACTAGTTTCCTATCAGTGGCCAATTTGTACTAGTTTTTTATGGAACAACGAGGTATGAAAACTAATAGTTTAGCATAAGTTAGTATTTTGTATAGGTGTGTCCCTGGTCTTGTTCATTGATTGAGCTTCTTTGTAAGCAGCATCTAAAGCATGTGGTGTAATTTGGAAATTGTTAGAGCTGTTGCAATGAATTGGCACTATGTTTACACCAGTTCTCCACCTTAAATCTCTATCAAACCTACAAAAGTGCGACAAAGGATAGAAAAACATCACATATCTGGCAAGCTAAACCAACTTCATAAACAAAAATATCGCTGGGAGCAAATTTTGCTGGCCAGGGAAAAGACTGCTTTGGCATATATTTCTTCTTCACCAAACCACTGCAACAAACCAAAAAAAAAACAGTTGCTTGTCATTAAAGTAGAGAAACTGGAGTCGGTGAATTCAGATATGGTAAGCTCGGAGAAACCAGCTGGTTGCAATAAGGTGGAGATGGTTTGAGGTTTATTTGGTTTGGAGTATGAGGTTCAATGATGAAGAAAGTTGTAGATTGGTTATTTTGTGAGAGTGAAAAGAAAATATAGCGATGTTGTTTTATTGATTTGTTTGGATGAACAATGGGAGAATGTTCAAGTCACTTTGGTTTTCTATCTTTTCATGGTGAAATGGAAGTATGATGAAGGTGGAATTAGTGTGTTTATATGGTGGAAATGATGTTAGTTTATGGTAGAAATGATGTTAGTTTATGGTAGAAGCTTTACTGCATTTTTTCAACTTGTTCTTAAAGTGAGAAAAAAGGGTATTATGCTGAGGGAAATATTTAAGTGAAGTGAGGTTGAGGTAGAAAGGTTTAGTGATGAGAGGGGAGGTTGATACTTTTTTCTTGCGCAGTGAGAAGAGATAGGGATTATATGTGTTTTAATGTGGTCTAAAGAAAAAGACAAAAATGTGGTGAGACAAAAGTAAGGCCTTGTTTGGCTTTATTCAACTTTTCTTATTACTGTAGCTGAAGGAGTCCCCTTTCTCTCCAATTTCTACTATTTTTCTAATTTAAAATGAGAGGGGGGGTTTTTTATGAAGGGTGGCGTGGAAGTCTCTTGTGTGAGTTGTGCTTTTTTATGATGTAATTGCAATGAGTGATCTATTTAAAATGTGCTCCACAAATCATTTGAAGTAATTTGAATGAAAATCTTTTCATCTTAGTTAGTTGTCCTTTGCAAACTAACTCAGGCCTTTTAAGAGGAAGCATATCCATGTCATTTAACGTGTCCTATACGGAATAGGATTAGTTAATGGAGTAACAAATGATTTCTCAGTTGGGTACCTTTGGGAATTGGTGTATGTAGGCTTTTGCATCTAGAAGGCATGTTTCTGAAAGGATGTCTAAGGCCTATTTCTTTTAGATAATATGAATTCTCGTGTGATAAATTGCCATTATAGTTATTAGAAGTATTTTAGGTATTCCAAGTCCTTGATCTTGAATGAGGAGTGAATGAATTGCTTGAGTGATTGGATTTCATTGTTGTCATTTTTGTAATCAATATATCACAAACATAAATTAAAATAGCTATAAATGAATTTGAGCGTTATTTAATAAACACATAACGATTTGATTTAGATTGGAAATAACCTATAAAAATCCGTGCAGAAGACAATTTAGAGAATCATTGTCTACTAAATTGTTTTAGCCCAGATATAGATTTATTCAATTTTTAAACACGAATGTTCAAATTGGAAGTAATTTCTGGTTGGAGATGCATGTAAACTTGTTCATCTAAGGTGCCCTAAAGAAATGCATTCTAAACATCTAATTGGTGTATGAAACAATTTTCATTGGCGACAATGGCAAACTAACGCTAGTAGCATTAGTTTTACGTTACAGAAAAATATTGAATGTCTTCTTGCTTGCTATTGTTATCCTTAATATAATTCTTTTTATTCTTCTTGCTTGAGACTTTTTCATTTGACAAAGTTGCATAAATATCATTAAAGCTTGAATTTCCACTTTTTAATTAAGTTATGAGTTAAAGAATGAAATGGTTAGTTAAAATTTATTCATGAGGATTAAGTTAAATTTAAAGTTAATTGTAAAAAAAAAATGAAATTGTTCAGAAAATTGCATGTGTTTAATACTAATTCTTCCACCTATATTTGTTGTCCAGAAAATTGCAAGAAGAAGTGGTCTTCATATCCTACTTGGAGGTGTTTGTGCTTTAACGGTGCTGATTTTTTTCCGCTTCGTAAGTACTTCATCTACCTTCCTTTTGGCTTATTTGTTATACTTTTTTAAAGATATTCGGTTCAAATTGTTTTTGTTTGCCTGTATTAAAACTTAACCATGCTTTTTTTGAAGAAATGGATAAGTCATGGATTACAAAGCCACAATCATCGATCGCGTATCAACAAGGGATAAAAGAATTTATTGATTATTATTTAAAGGTGCAAAAGAAAATGACGTAGTAATATGCCCTTGTAAATGCTGCGGTTTTAGAAAATCAAAGAGTAGGAGTGAAATGTTCGACCACTTAATGTGGTCACCATTTCCGAAGGGATACACCATGTGGATTCATCATGAAGAGTCTTTTTGACCTACCTAGTACTATCTCCCCTAGTACTACTCCAAATATGGTTGAAGATGTTATCATTGTCAAAGATCGTATTCAGAACATGATCGACGATGCATTTGGAGTTGATAGGAATCATGCTAATGAAATACCATCTGCATCAAATTTGGAGATTGACCAAGAAGATTATGTGATGCCAAATGCAACTCAGGAAAGAAACGAAGCCAAAGAGTACTATGAATTGGCTAGAGAAGGAGAACAACCTTAATATGAAGGGTGTAGACAATATTCAAGACTATCTTTTTTGGTAAAGTTGTACCATATAAAGTGTTTATGTGGATTGAGTGAGAAGGCAATGACAATGATTCTAGAGTTAATAAAATATGCATTTGAATATGCAAACATTCCAAGTTCATTTTATGAAGCCAAGAAATCAATCACAAAACTTGGTTTAAATTATGTAAAGATACCCGCATGTCCAAACGGTTGTATGCTTTATTGGGGAGAAGATGAAGAGAGGGAGTCTCGCAAAACTTGCAACACTTCAAAGTGGAAAATAGATGAAGAGGTCCGTGTTAACAAGAAAATGAAGAAAATTCCTGCCAAAGTTCTTCGTTATTTTCCATTAAAACCTCGATTACAGAGATTATTTTTGTCATCAAAGATGGCCGAGGATATGAGGTGGCATGCAACAGATACTAACAATGATGGAATGTTGAGGCATCCTAGAGATTCAGAAGCTTGGAAGAAATTTGACTCGACACATACTTGGTTTTCATCAGATCCGCGAAATGTGCGTCTTGCATTGGCTAATGATGGTTTTAATCCTTTTGGTGTGATGAGTGCAAACAATAGTATTTGGCTAGTTTTTCTCATTCCATATAACACTCCTCCATGGGTTTGCATGAAGCAGACATCGTTTATAATGTCAATGATAATTCCCGGTAAAGAAGCACCAGGAAATAATATCGATGTCGACTTACAACCCTTAGTCAAAGAGCTAAAGGATTTATGGACAAATGGTGTGGATACATAGGATTCTTTCAAGAAAGAGATGTTCAAGTTGCATGTGAATTTGATGTGGACGATTAGTGACTTTCCAGGTTTGGGTGCACTTTCTGGGTGTTGTCAATAAAGACAACTACAAACTAGTCCAAGTAAGCATGAAAAATCCTATTCATGTACTCCATAAACACACCAGGGGCATTAGTAACTCCGAATGGCATTACCACATATTCATAATGTCCGTATCGAGTCCTAAAAGCTGTCTTCTGAATATCCTCATCCTTAACTCTTATCTGATGATATCCCGATCTCAGATCGATCTTGCTAAATACACGTGCACCCACTAACTGATCCATCAAGTCATCTATTCTTGGAAGTGGATACTTGTTCTTAATCATTACTTTATTCAACTGTCTGTAATCAATGCACAACCTCATACTACCATCATTTTTCTTTACCAACAACACTGGAGCTCCCCAAGGCGATACGCTTGGTCTCACAAATTTCTTCTCTAACAGGTCTTCTAGTTGCTTCTTCAGCTCTGACAGTTCTGATGCCGACATCCTGTATGGTGCCATAGAAATAGGTCTGGTACCAGGGACAAGATCAATAGTAAATTCTACTTCTCTCTCTGGTGGCACATCAGCAATGTCATCTGGAAACACTTCGGGAAATTCACGTACCACTTGCAACTCATTAATCACTGATTTGCTCTCCACTGACAATGATGCAAACAATGAAAGCACCTGAGTTTCGTCTTCCAAAAGCTCTTTCAATTCTCTAGCAGACAGGAAACCATCTTCTCTCTCTTCCTCAGGAGTAAGAAATCAAACCGACTTATTAAAACAGTTAATATGAGCATGATTGAACTCCAACCTGTTCTTACCCAAAATCACATTGAGGCCTCCCAACGGTAAACAAATCAGATCCATGCCAAAGTCCTTACCAAAGATTGATAAAGGATAATTCAAACAGACTAAAGAAGTGGTCACCGATCCCTTTGCTGGAGTTTCGATAACCATCTCTCCCTTCATAGGAGAAACGACAAGGCCTAGCCTTCTTACACAATCCGCATCAATAAAAGAGTGAATAGCACCATTATCAATAATAGAAATCAAAGGCGTATTATTACTATAACATGTAATAGCAATCTCAGGCCTCAAACCATTCTCGAACTTGACACACTTCGAGAACTCAGTTGTTGCCTCACTGTAATGAGGATAAAACTTTGCCAAATCTGAAAACTTAGCAGCATACTCAATCACTGACATGCTACCCTACTTCAACTCCAAGAACTCTATCTCTTTCTTCCCTCAGACATCCTCAGGAAAATATTTCCTCAAGAATTCTTTGCTAAACACAGACCAAGAAATCACCTCTCCAGTACCTCCCAACAATTGACGGGTACTTACCCACCAATCATCAGCCTCCTCAGCTAGCATATGAGTACCTAACCGCACCTTCTGCGCTTCAGGACATTCCATAACTCAGAAGATTCTCTCAATCTCCTTCAGCCAAGTCTGTGCTCCATCTGGATCGTATCTCCCCTTGAAGGTAGGCGGTCTGTTCTTCCGAAACTCATCATTCTCGTTAGCATGTGGCAGGTTCTGTACCGCTTGACCAATAACCTATAAAGCAGCAGCCATTGCAGCATCGTTCCTTCCAGCCATTCTAAATTTCTATTATACGCCAACAACAGAACATAATGGTTAAGGAACTGACATTGACCCTAAACAACTATCACACGACAACGACTCGACAACTTGGCCAGACGGATCGACCTGCTCTGATACCATTATGTAACACCCTAAACCCCCGCGACAAAATAATAATAATATAATAAAACATCAGAGTCAATTTAAAACAACAAGGGCATTCAGGATGCTACTTCAACAAAAACCTGCTCATGAAATAGACATGTAACACATAAATCATTTTTCAAAAGTAAAACTCTTTTAATTTGCAGCGGAAAAATAGTCATTTAATATCATAACCAAAACATTAGTTCCAATCCTTCAATTAAACATCAACCAAATAAACAAAACAACTAAGCGTTCCAAAACCCCGGTGTTACACATTAGAGCAGACGCCGACACAATGAAGCAAAGTAGAAGACTTCATCTTCACTCACTCTGACTCCGCACTAATCTTGATCACCTGCACGTTACCCACGTGGAGGCAACATTCAAAGAGAAGGGGTGAGATTCTCAATCAATAAGGAAATACATAATATACGCATAAGAGCATGTAATCAAATATGGAATCTACCCTATCATCAACTCATCCACGAATTCACAACATACACATCAACACATAATCAACAACATATCATATAATGACATAATGCAATGCAATGAGACATACAACTCGACTCAATGCATATGGTACCAATCGGTCCCTTTTTCATGATCATATTCCCGTCGGAATTCCTTATACGTCGCTCACACCCCACATGGGCACACGACATCCGTGATCGCTCACATCCCACGTGGGCACACGATCACCCGTAACCGGTCACACCCCACATGGGCACACAATTACCTCAACAACAACAACAACATGATTCTACTCTAAGAATATAAATAAGTCGCTCACACCCCACCTGGGCACACGACTTATTCTACAACTAATGCAACATGGCATGCATCAACAACAACGATAACCATAATTAACACATACTCAACAACATCAACAATAATGCGCCATCATAGGCCAACAACAACACACAACAGTAGCATGCATAACAACACCAGCAACATAAAGCATGACAGTAAACCTCATTAACAACGATTCAAGGCGTCCCACATAATAACATGTTCAACATAAAATTAACCACAACACATAACAGTGCAGCTTACCACAGTTAATCCACACACAATCAGTGCCTGCTAAACCTGCAAAGATACACCATATAACTGCAACACAAGAATACGCGACCGATTACACGTTTCGGCGCTCAACACAACACAAATGGACCAAAATAGAATTCTGCATTGAATCGTTAGAAACCTGATTTTCAAAATATTTTTAATAGCAGGAACACATTTCCAACTTCCCAACGGTCTGAACGGCAACTGATACAGACACTCGAGTCAAAATTTTTGAATTTCCGAAGTTTGGAAATTTATGCACATGACAGCAGAATTCTGCTAATGTCGCGTTCGCCAAAGGTTCGCCGCGCGAACCTCTCTGCGAATCCCTTTGCTAGGGAGTTCTCTTAGCGAACTCGTTGCGAAGCCCCGACCCCCATACAAAATCCAGGGAGTCCATCCCTTTCACTCTCCCTTCGCCCACGACCTTGCTGAGCGAACAACTTCGCTAGGAAGTTCGCCGTGCAAACATTCCAGCGAACACATCCCTTCAACACACCAGAATCCAACGTTTTCCTTGCTTCATTCGCTGCCAAGTTCGCCGCGCGAACCTGGCGCGAACATTCGCCTAGCGAACCTGCGATTCTACAGAATTGCAGTCGCGGTTCCAATCACCACAGCCACCTCAACACCTTCGATTTACCCACCAAATCTGTCCATAATACACCAAAAATCACAGACATACATACCGATTATCCGTATAAACAATTATCATCAAAAATCACCGAAACCTAACAATAAACATAGGCCTTTTTCAGTCAGGCCTTCGAAGGCAAACCTTCGAATCCCACATCAACAACGTTCAAGAGGTATTATCATAAACAATTACTCACCCAACATGCAATTATCATATAATCCCTTTAAGATAGAAGAACCCCACCCTTACCTTGAGGTTTTTCTTTCGGTTAGCCTTCAACCTTCAACAATGGCTTCTCTTCCTTTCCCTTGTCTGCCTCGTAGCTCTGCCTTTTAGGTTTTCACGTACTGTACAAACAGTCCCCTTCTTCTTTCCTTTTTATATTTCCATAAAATAACAATATTATTATTATATTTTAATTCAAATATTATTAGTATTATTATTATTATTATTTCAACTAACTTTATAATAATAATAATATTCCACAAAATAATATAATTAAATATTATTAATCCACTTACCCTTTCATCTCACCATCAACACCTCAAGTCCCACAATTCGATGGTCACTACCCTTATTAAGGACAACTCAAGCGCCACAAAATACCTACAACCACACACAACCCACAAAAATTCATAATTTAATTACGAAAAATAACTAAATTAAATTGGGGCGTTACAAGATCACAAGAGACGGACATCCAGGAATGGCACTGGAGTGAGAGAGTATAAAGATCCAGGAATAGCACTGGAATGAGAGAAGACAAACATCTATCAACAGGATTAGATGCACAAGAGAATGACAACATTCAGGAATGGCACTGAATGAAAAGGACATGTAACGTTTTGGTAAGGTAAGACGTGGATAACGACACGACCTCGGGAGAAATGCAAATGAGGATGAAACACTCATGATATGCACATGTATATGAATTATGCAGATGATATATGATCAAATGCAAATGCAAATGCAGATGCTGACGACACCGCTCGACTCTTTCGGAGAGAAGACAAGATTGGAAGACTGATTCCTCAACACGGAGATCACTGTTATTATGGTTGGGGACTAGAGATGCTATTGCTGGACACATCTCTGCCACACTGGTAAACTGTATCAAGTGATGCTCCTTGTAGAGAAGGATGGAGAGCTGCTTGGGGATTCTTCAAGTAACTTGCCCCAGATTAGCTGACTGTTATAGATGAACTGATCATTGCTTCAGTTTGTTTGATTCTGTAATGACTGCTTTACGGTGCTCTTAGAAAGCTTGCCCCAGTCTGAGTCTTGAAAAGTCTTATGGATAAACCAATTCTGAGAAGGACTTGCCCCTGAATAACAACCCTTGAACTGATTCTTCAACAGGATTTGGAAAGAACTTGCCCCTGATAGGATCATCGACCAAGTTTCTTAATTGTTGAAAATTCCTTGAGAAGAAAGCTAGTTTGCAGACAAAAGTATTTGTACAAACATGGTAAATGCAAAATTCATGCAACTTTTGAAATCAACTTCATTTTTGAAAGACGTAAAACAAAATGAGTCATTGGTCTGAACACGGTGGTTCAAGATATCAAAGTGAAAGGTATGATGCCAAAACAGATGATCTGCAAAGATCTTTGGGAGTCAGTTGACGCAACTTTGCTATAGTATGCTCTCAAAATAACCTTGCTTCAGTTAGGTCTTTTGAGAGTTGTAACATGGCCTGGTTCATGGTTTATGAAACAAAGGATAAATGCTCAAAATTTATTTGTGAGCCACCCAATCTACGTGATGAACTTCAGTGCTATGCTTAGTTAAAACATGATATACATTCAGATTCCCATAGGCTAGGAATTGCACTGATGATGATAATGATGATGGTCCAAAATTCAATGGACTTGAGATGGAAGTCGCTTGCTTCTTTACCAATGTTTGCCATTAAGGACTTTCAGGATGAAAATTTAAAGGTTTCCTCTTTTTGGGTTGTCATACAAACTTTTTTTTTAAGGCAAGGTCATGAGCTTCCCATCTTTCTCAGCTTTTGCCTTGAAAGGAACTCAACTCATTCTTTGGGTAAGAAAAGTGACTAAACAACTTAATGATTTCGGTGAACCATCATTGGTATTTGACTTGAGGGACATCTTCGACACTTGCTTGCTGTGTGCGAAGGAAAATTTGTGAATGCAACTTTTATGTGACGGGCTTCTCGTATTTGAATGCACACTCAAGTTAACTGAGAACTACCCTGCCCCGGGTTAAGATTGCGGGTTTTTGTAAAGAAAGAAACTACTACTTCTGGGCTCGAAGGGGTTAAAGATGGGTTAACTTCCTTATTTCTCCAGTGTTTGGGGATTGAAACAATGCCTTACATCGTCAGCAAAGTCTTGATTTAAAAGCATACTAACAGCAGTTATGAGTATAAAGTTTTCATCATCCTCCCTCCAATCTTTGCATAATCAAAAGTGGACAAGAGAATTCTTTTATTTTTCTTGAAAGAAAAAGCATTAAGAAGTAAATAGCAAACACAAATGAATTGAATCAAAAGTTGCAATGCTCATTTCATTAATTTTTAAAGTACAAACATAATTTGAAAGCAAACAGCTATTACAAAATAAGGAAAATGCAAACAACAAGAAACAAGGCCTAGTGACTAATCAAACACAAGGATGAGCTGTCATGTCTTTAAGAAGTATATGGGCTGAGGTCGACTGAAGCTTCACTTTGCGTGCCCTGGCAGACGGTTTTTCTGAACATTGGGATTGTCCTTAAAGGAGAGGATTTGGTTTCTCATCAGCTCTTGTACTTTAGCCTTCAATGCAAAGCAACCTTCCAAGTTATGGCCTACACCACCTTGATGGTATTCACAATGAAGATCAGCCCTATAGCCGGCTGGAAGAGGATTTGGAGGAGGAGGCAAAGGCCTTGTGGTAATCAAACCTTGTTGAACCAAACCAGGATAAAGCTCGGTGTATGTCATGGAAATAGGATCAAATTGATTCCTATTACGGTACTGGTTCTGTCCTGCAGTTGGACGTTAGGAAGCTTGAGCTGGTCGTGGAGCAGTAACCACGGGAGTGACAGCAGCAACAGTAGGGTGAATAGCATACTGAGGTTGGGGACGAGGCCTTCTCACCTCAACCATTACACCGTTAGTCTGATCTTCCATTTTCCTCTGAAAGTTCCCATAGGATTTCTTCACACCATTGGAAGGTTCAGCAGCTTTTGACACTTTTCCTTTCTTAAGACCTTCCTCGAGTCTTTGGCCGATAGTAACCAAATCAGTGAAGTTGGAGGAAACACTTCCAATCATCTTTTCCCAATAGAATGGGGACAGGGTATCCATGAACATTCCAGTTAATTCCTTCTCAGCCAAAGGAGGTTCAACTTGGGAAGCTAACTCTCTCCAGCGCTGAGCATACTCCTTAAAAGATTCCTTCGCATGTTGAGTCATATTTTGCAGTTGGCGGCGATCAGGAGCCATGTCAAGGTTATACTTATATTGTTTCATAAAGGCATTTAAAAAATCTTGGAAGTAGTGGATGGAGTTTTGCTCGAGACCCATATACCACTTAAGTGATGCCCCCACTCAAGCTATCCTGAAAACAATGGATAAGCAGCTTTTGATTTTTGGTATAAGCAGCCATCTTGCGAAGATACATGACCAAATGAACCCTTGGACAAGAGTGGCCCTTATACTTCACAAATTCTGGAGTTTTGAACTTAGCAGGCATAACAAGGTTAGACACTAAGCACAAGTTGTCTGCATTCACATTGAAGAAGTCAGTACCCTCAACAACTTTGAGTCTTTTGTCTAAGGTTTGAAACTGCTCACGGAAAACTTCAGGTTCAACAAAGTCTTCACAGTCTTCTCCCTGAGCACTGGCAGCATTGTACTCAAAGAGGGGATTCTCAAAAGAAGCTCGAACAGTCTGTGGAACGGCATGGACTGTAGGTCTGGGCTCAACAAAAACAGGAGCTTGAAATACCGGCATAGCAGTAGATACAATCGGCGGAGAATAGTTGTGTGGCAAACCAAACTCTGGCCAAGTTGAAGGTGGCATTTGAACAGGTGGAGGATCAGCGCTTGAAACTTCCTGGATGGCAGTTCTTTGGGGAGGCTCTCCTCTAGCAATCAAAACATGAAGCATCTCAGTTAGTTTAGTCATGCTCGACTTAAGGTCGTTGATTTCCATTCGGACCTCAGCATTGTGTGCCTCTTGCTCTGACATCCTTCATCTGTAGTTAGTTCTAGTCCGGTATCGGTGTCAAGGAATCAGCTTGACGAATCACAGGTGATACAGGAAGATAGAGACCACTGGAAATGAGTTGTTAGACAAACAGACATATGCAATGAAACATGAAAAGATGCCAATGATATGCAATGCAATGCAAACAGGATGCAAAACACATGCAACAGGATCAAGGGTTCGAGATCACAGCATGGAGTTTGGGTAAAGAACCAACCACAGAGTGTGTACTAGGGTTCTTGTATCCATAAAACAGGGTTCTAAGAAGTTCCCAGAGTCGATAACCCATCTTTCGGATATTATCAATTTCCCGAATGACTCGGTAGTCAATAATATTCTCAAGAGAATCTCGTCTGAGTGTAGTATCGCGTGACAACCATTTCAGAAATAGACTCCTTCATGGTCACCACACTACGTCCTAAAAGGCCAAGTGGGGTTAAAGGTAACTACGGTTCTCAGTATCGATGGCACCTATGTCGAGAATAACACATTTTCACGAAATACTCGTTCAACATGCTAGACTCTCAAGAGGGCCTCAACTGAGTGATGTTGTCTCAAGTCAACTTTTTCGGGAATCGACTCCCTTAAAGCCTCCTTGAATATACCATCGTCCTATCATAAGTGTACGCTCAAGTCCGGGTTAGGACTTATCCTCACCACTCAAAGTAGCAACCCTGCATACAGAAAACCTAAGCACAACAGGCATATATATACAGATATACAAAATATACAAGTACACAAACAAGCAATCATATAAATAACACAAATACAAACAAGATAGGTTTAACCCTCTTAGGGGAAATCCCAAGTGAAGTCGCCATTTTCTATTGCGGTGAGAATCAGATATCAAGCTATTAATTAACTTGAATCACACATCTTTGAAATTCACCACCGAGCTTTGATTTATCCAAAGGAAAGGGTAAAGAACGAAAACCCTAATAAGAGAATCTAGGTTCGGGGGTTAGTTATACTAAGGGAAGGTATTAACACCCTAAGTATCTGTAGTACTCTACAGGAACCTCTTGTTAGTATTTGTGTTATGTTATGTTTCCTTGCTAAGGGAAATGTCCTAAGGTAAAGACCTAAGGGTATATACACTAAGTTTGCTCGCCAAGATATCGCATCTCGTGCCTACGTATCCTGACGGGAATGGAATCAGAGCATTCGTAGTTCCCCTCACTACGGGGGTGAGGAACTCTTGACTATGGTCAAGGTTCCAAGGGAAAGTAGGGTGAAAAGCTTGAAAGCAAAGCTTATGAAGATTGATTGGTTAGGAGAAAGAGATTAATGGCTATCTCTTGTGAAAGGATTGTGAAAGGTTAGACCGTCTTGAAGGGGAAGAGATTAATGGCTATCTCTTGTGAAGGTTAAAGAAAGGTTAAGAGTTAAAAGAGATTAATGGCTATCTCTTAGGAAGGTTAGGTTAAAAGGGTAATGAGCTATCTATGACCTTGCGGTCAATGGAGAGACTTACCTTTGGAAGGAGGGAATTAAAGAGGGTTAAAGAGAAGAGCTAACAAGCTAACCTCATGAGATAAAAGATGTTGTCAAACATGAAGATATGGTACATGAATTGATGGTAAATATAATTACATTTAAGAGTGGATGTTTAAGCATTGATGAACATCAAGTTAACATGGAGAAATATACAATCATGGATGAGGTAAAGACCTACTAAGGTGTTGAAAGAAAATTAAATGCTCATTTCACACAATATACATTCTAACATGCTTTCTCAAGCTCACAACCTAATATAAACAACAATTCATGAAACAAATGTTAAAACATGTTGGAACAAGTTCATATTGATTGAAAAGTAGCAAGAGGAACAAGTATCATCATCAGAGAGGAATGTAATTTCCTTAATAACCCTAAACTATTTCACATGTTGCACAAGACAAAAACTTATAAAAATAAATATTTTTTTGGTGATTTTTTTAATATCATATGAAAATAGATCACAAATGGTGAAGGATGCAACATATACATCATGTATGAGATGTGCATGATCAGTGGACTTCAAAGCAATGCATATTTCAGAGAGTTCAAGTTGTGATGCTTACCTCTTTAGGAGCTTTTTGGGCTATCTGCCAAGTTTTTTGTGCCAGAAGTAATTTGATGCTTTAGACACTCTCAATTGATCCCTTAGAAGCTTTTAGAATGGTTGGAACCAGCTGGAATCCTCAGGAACATGTTTGAGCTCTTTCTTGCAAAAGGGGCAAAAGTGACCAATATAACAACTCTCTCAAATGGTGTTCCAGATGTGGGGAACCATTTGGGACAGTTCAAGGATGATATTTGGAGTGTGTTTGAGGTCTAATCTGGTTTTGAAAGTGACTGAATCAAGACATGGCTTGAAAAATGCAAAAAGTACAATTTTGAGGTTTTGAGAGGGGACTTTGTGATTTTGGTGTTACAGGTCACATATGAGAGTTTGAACAGCTTTGATATGACATATTGGATGTGTTTGGATCATGAGTTATGGTGGAAATGCTCTCTAACTCAAAAACTCAGAGTTACCTTGCAAAAGAAGGCATTTTGGCCTAGAGAAAGGGATTTTGAGGAAAGCATCAGTTTGGTTGCTTTGGTGTACTCAAACCGAGCACAAATGAGCTCTATTTATAGTAGAGAAAGTTTGTTTTGCAAGCAATAGTGAATGGTGGCTGCAGCAGGCCTTTGGCCAATTGGATCGCTTTGGAATCTCAAGTCTCCTATAGCCATTTACTAGAGGTTAGAGCACAAGCCTATGGTTCTTTGGTTCAGAGCTTATCCTTGACTCATTCAGTTGGAATAGGCTCAGTTCATGCCACCTTGGTGTATCCATTGAATGCTTGGAAACAAAATTGGAGTCTTGGCCTCTTTTAGGCTTTTTTAGGGTTGGCATGCTACTTGTAGATTCATGGACTTGTGAGGCTTGAAGATTAGATCATCCCCCTTAAATTTGATCCTCAGATGTGTCCAAAATGATGACAAGGCTTGGATTTGTCAGATTTGATCAAATCGAGCAAAATGCATCAAATCTGCCAAATCTGTCTTGGAAAAAACCAGTTCATGAGGCCATGTTTCAAAGGTTGTATCTCCTTGCTCAAATGGAATTTGGAGATGATCTGATACTTGTTGGAAAACCCTCATGACATACTTTAACTTTGATGTCCACCCCCAGACCTGGTTTGACTTGGATCAAGGTGAAAAATGTCCCTACATTTTGGAAAATGTAAGGCAGATTTTGACTTAGTGAAAATTTCACTAGTGTTGGAAAAATGTCATTTTCATGTTTTTAGCCATTTTGATCACTCCGTAACTTAAAATCCATGAGGAATTGGAATGAGATGTAGTTGACACTTTTAAAGTATGCCATGAGAGCTACAAATCCATTTTTGGACCATCCAAAATGGTTGCTAGGATCTCAAGTTATGATCCTTGGAAGTGGGTACCCTAGCCACTTTGTGCCATAACTTGGAAAAATTCTAAGTTTTTATGGTTACCCCTTTTACAAGTTATCCCACTTTCTTTGATTTTTCTTGATGAATGATGATTCAAATCACATATTAACATTGTTTTAGGGTTGAGGAACCATAATTGTGAAAAATCATAAAAAGTCAAGCTTGACTTTTGTGCACAATTGACTTTTTATCAGATGAATTCCAAAATGTGTGATCCTTGGTGAAATCAAGTCCTTGACCTAAATAAAACCTAATGGGTATATTCCATAGGTGTTATAGGGTGCATTGAATCATGTCCCAAGGTTTGGGAGCATGTCTTGGTCAAAAGTCAAAGGTACAGTTGACTTTTCCCTCAAAACCCTAATTGTGGTCCAGATGAAAATGAAACTTGTGCATCAAGCTTTTTGGATCAATCCATTGTTGCAAATGGATCAATGTAGTGTGTTAGAGACCCTCAAATCATGCCTTGAGGTCTTGGCTCATGTTTTGTCCCAAAAGTCAACTTAGGGGTGAATTAGGTCAAGAAACCCTAATTCCCGATTTTTTGTGAATGCATCCCCTGAGGTAAAATTGACTTGATGATTGGGTCCATGAGGTCCCTTGTAGTATCTTAAGTTGTGCTTTGGAGCATTGGCTCATGCCCAGAGGAAAATTTCTATCTGGAGGCCCTGGTCGACCAAAACCCTAATTTGGTGACACTAGCGATCCTGAGGCTTAATCTACCTGGAATGCTGCAACCTTGAGCTTGATTCCTGATGTGGGAGTCCTCTTGATCCTTTATGGGTGTTTAAGAGGTTAGACAAGTTGAAGTTCATGTCATTCCTTGATTGATCTTTTGTCTAAGTGCCCTAAGAGGGCTTAAAAACCTAATGCTTGACTGCAGGGAATGCTCAACAATTCTTGAGGAGATTGATGAGGCATACAGGTACATCCATGTTGTGATGATGATTTGCACAATGATGGGAAATCTTAGTGGTCAAAATTTGGGGTATGACAGATGCCCCCATTTAATCTTCTTGGACCCGAAGGTGTGAATGACGAAGGTGTTCGGGCATTCGGGGTGCAAGAGGATTAAATATTGGAATACCCGAAATTTTGATGGTGATTATAAATGGTAGTTTGCGCATTCATCTTATTTTTCTAAGCGTTGATACTTAGAAAAGGTAAAAACTTCCCCTCGATCCTGGTCTTCAGCCAGGGAACTGGTCTCAGTTTCTGAAATAAACTTCCCCTCGATCCTGGTTTCCTACCAAGGAACTGGTCTCAGTTTCTGATATAAACTTCCCCTCGATCCAGGTTTTCTACCAAGGAACTGGTCTCAGTTTATGATATAAACTTCCCCTCGATCCTGGTTTCCTACCAAGGAACTGGTCTCAGTTTCTGAAATAAACTTCCCCTCGATCCTGGTTTCCTACCAAGGAACAGGTCTCAGTTTCTTTTGTCAATAAACTTTCTTGATAAGGGACGCTATTCGTAGCAGTTTTCCTCAAACTTCTCGCTGAATTTTCCTGGGGAGATGCCATTTGATGTCAGACTTGCTGGCGAAACCCATTGGTCTGAGCTGTAGAGGTATGCAAACTTCTCTGTTGGAGACGCCATTTGTTGACTCTATTGGGGAAAACGAGTCTCTTGAGAGACTGCTTTCCGCTTGGGGATACTACATCATACCTTTCTTCGAGACCTTCTTGGAGAAATGCCATACAATGTAAACCAATTTTGAGGTGCTGATGACTTCATTAACATTGATTTTCTGGAGAGAAGAACCATTGTGTTGCTGAGAGTCTTTAGTTGCGAGGCTCTCTCCGGGATTTTCCTTAATCCGGGAAAGCAAAGATATCATCTTCAATGGAGAAGAGTGACGTTTGTCGAGAATCTTCTTGTTTTTCAGAGGTTCAAGTTATGAAAGTGGTCAAGGGCCTTCTCCATCCCAGAAATAAACTGGAGGAGAGATCGCTCAGATGAGGCACTTCCTGACGAGGAAAGAACTGACAACTCGATTGAGGGGATTTTTATCACCTGGGGGTAAGACCGACTAGAGTGATAGTGATGCAATATGAATATGAATGTAAATCAATAATGCATGATGTATGTATGTATATGCTGACAAAATTGACGCGACATACAAACTAGTGGATGAACACGACTGGATACTCGGCCACTGCTGGGGACGAAGAAGCACCATTTGGTCCAAAATAGAAATTCTGCCTTACTTAGGAGAGATAGTCCCTGTGGGGAAAACCGTTGGTCGGGCTTAGGAGGTCAGAACTCTGCCGGGGGTGTCGGACGGAATATTCGCATCCGACATAGCTGATCCTTCATTCAGCTGTACTGATTTAGAAGGAGTACTTTGATTCTGCACTTTGAAGCTCGACTACTTCTGGAGAAGCAATCAATGTTCTTTCGATGTTCAACAGTCAAAAGAAATTGCCACCTTTATTTAAAAGCAGAAAAATTTTGACAAGTAAATTCATTTTTGTAGGTGCAAACAAAAGCACTAAGGCTTAAATTTTATTGATAGGATAGAAATCAGCCAAATGCGTGATTCCATGGAGTATTTACAAAGTTTAGAAAATGGTAACTTAAGGGAAAAGGGCTGCATTAAAACATAACGACCACTATCCTTCTACCAACTTTGAATTCTGGATATCTTGAGCTTCCGTCAAAGATGACCTTTGATAACACTGAATCACACTGCGTATTTGACTCGGATTGCACATGTTTCTTAGGATTTATTGCCATTTTCTTGTGTTATGCTTGTGTTTTGTTTTGTTTTCAGGTTCTTTGTAGTTCTAGAGCTCCTTGTGAAGAAATGAAGAAAAACGAGCAAGAAAACCAGCTTTTGAGGAAATTGTACACACGGCATCTACCATGGCGGGCGCCATAGGGTAGGCCATGACTTGGATGAGAGTCAACTGCTGTCAAATGCCACGATCTCCACTTCTTTCTCCTTTGGTTCACATGGCGGGCGCCATGAGGGGGTGGTGGGCGCCACCTTTGTCATTTGATTTCCCTCCCAAAAGAAGTTGGGGGGCACTTTTGTCCTTCCATGTTAATTTCCTAGGCTATAAATAGACGAGTTCTGAATCCTTTCTCTTCATCCAAGCTTAGTTTCAGGACTCAAGCCATATATTTCAGTATTATAAAGTGATAAACTCTTCACATCAGGGAGATATCACACTGTTTGATCGAGTCTGTAATTGAGTTTGGAGCACTCTGGTAGAAGTTAATCATGCCGCCATTTTCATTTCCAGTCATTCATTTCCAGTTGTATCAGATTTATAGCCTCCGATTTGGAGCAGGTTTCATTTACAAGTTCATCATTTACTTTATTTATTTTCTCGCACTCGCATTTACTTTCTTTATTTTCTCGCACTCGCTTTACTTTCTTTATTTTCTCGCACTCGCATTTACTTTCTTTATTTTCTCGCACTCGCTTTACTTTCTTTATTTTCTCGCACTTTCTTTTACTTTCTTTATTTTCTCGCACTCGCTTTACTTTAACATGATCTATTTCACCATGTCTATTTACATTTCCATGTCTGGCTAAATCTTAAAGGTTAGAATGTAAGGATCATAGTTAAATTAATATTCCATACAATGTGTCGATAGAAATGCTTAGGGGTTATTTTGATTTTTGACACGAGTTTTCTGTACTTTATTTCTGTTGGGTAAGATCGAAAGCCGTCCAACCTTTGGTAAAACTTGGTTAGTATTAATTGTTCAAAGGAAGCGAAAGCGCTTTGTCCAATTAAGTAGGAGTTTTTAATACTTTAGAAAAACGATTTTAAAACTATTTTCGGACGCGGTTATGGGTTTAAAGTCCAGTTCACATGAACCTCTTTTTGTTAAAAGTTCCAAGTCAAAATACTTTTCAACTGAGTCAAGAAACTATATTTCTTAAAAATAGGTTTATTACTTTAACGCAATGCGCGCCTTTTTATAAATGACAATAAGAGGGTTCGATTAAGGGATAAACTCGGTTCTGATTACACGAAAGCGACAGTTCCCGTTAAATTAGTTCTTTTCATAAGTAGAAAACATTACACCATAAGTAGTTCTATTTACAAGCATTTGGAATATTATCTAACTGTGTGAATTACATTCAAGCCTGTTGTTTATTGAATTTTATATCTTCGTACTTTACTCTGCTTTTACTGTACACTCACGAACTCTCGATTGATTTGCCTTAGATAAACATCGTAACGATAGAAATCGATAGATTGACGTTTGGTCTCTGTGGGATCGATAATCTTTTGTATTACTCTGACACGATTCGTATACTTGCGAAAACACCGCATCAAGTTTTTGGCGCCGTTACCGGGGACCAATTACGTCAAATTTCGTACCCTGTTGTTACACCGTCTAGACCAAGGCTTTACCTACTGGTCAATGTGAAGAACTCGCAGCACCGGTAGTCTTATAGATCCTTTAGCGGAACCTGAACGTTACACTCGCGCACGTCTCTCACTTCGTAGGATTAAGGAAACTATGGTCGAAGACCATAACCAAAGACCCCTTAAGGATTTCGCTCAACCATCCGATGACGAACCCAGTTCTAGTATAGTAAACCCTAATATTCCTACTAACAATTTCGAACTGAAACCCTCCCTATTACAATTAGTACAGCAAAACCAATTCGCGGGTCTCCCGTCTGAGAACCCAAATCAACATATAAAAGTCTTTATCCAATTAGCTGACACTTTTAAAACCAATGGTGATACTCCTGAGGCAATTCGTCTAAGACTATTTCCTTTCTCCCTCAGAGACAAAGCCCTTACATGGTTAGATTCCCTTCCAGCCAATTCTATAACAACATGGGAAGACCTTAGAAGAGTTTTCCTTGCTAGATATTTTCCCCCAAGTAAAACTACTGTCTTTCGAAACCAAATAACCAGATTTACTCAAAACCAAGGTGAATCACTCTTTGAAGCTTGGGAGAGATATAAAGACCTATTGAGAATATGTCCACATCATGGTCTGGAATCATGGCTAATCATTCATACCTTCTATAATGGACTTCATTATAACACTAAGATGACCATCGACGCTGCCGCTGGTGGCGCTCTGATGAATAAACCTTACCCTGAAGCTTGCGCTCTCATCGAAGATATGGCTCAAAACCATTGTCAATGGGGGATAGAACGAGAAATAGTGGAGAATAAAGAAGCCCAAGGAGGAATACATTAGATAAGTTCTATAGACATGATGCAAGCCAAAATGGACGCTTTGGCCCTTAAGGTCAAACATATGTACGTAAACCCAGCTACTGCAGCAGCAGTCTCGTCAGAATGCGAATTATGTGGAACCAAAGGACACCAATCAGCGGAATGCAATCTGTTGAATGAAACTAAATCAGACCAGGTCAACTATGCCCAAGGGAACCCATTTTCAAACATTTATAACCCTGGATGGAGGAATCACCCAAACCCTTCCTACAAAAACAATAACCCTGTTATTTCCTTGGTTTAATGGTTGGCATTATTTTGCTAAAACTCATGTAGCAGCAGATGTTGAATGAAGATTACTCTCCGTTCAACATGTCGAATGAAGATGTTCCATGACTGCTCATAGGACATCGCGCTGTGAAGTCAGGTTTTATTGCAGATTCTGTTACAATGGCTTGTAATTGAATATTCTGTGAATAATTGGTTATCCTATGTGGCATCCAAAGCTTTTTTGGATTAGGGTTATTTGTTGATTTTCGGATTTGCTGCTGTTTCTAATTATGGAGACATAATAGGAAACTTTGGAGTGAAGACCTATTTTATTGGAGTTATTTTTGCAGATTTGTGAGAAGTCAAATTGCTGCGTCTTTGAAGGCCAAATTCAGTCCAGATTTCAAGCTATAAATAGACTGGTGTAAACCTAGGTTTAGGTGTCGAACTTACATGTATTTTTAGGGTTGTGTGCTTGTGTTTTGTGAGCCTAACTGGTATCTTATAATAACAGTATAAGGACTGTAGTGTAAGTTGTGTAAGGTTACTCATAAGCTTTTAAGCATTGGGTAGCTGTGTGTTAATTCTCATAAGCTGTGAAGTATTGAGAATTTGTGTTTCGACCATTGTTATTTATCTTGTAAGGAACCAGTCACGGGTTGTGATTGAAGAGGGATTTGAGGAGGGCCTCATACCTAGGGGAGTCTTAGGTAGAAGTCCTAGGAAGGGTAGTGATTAAGTGAGCTGATTGAAACGGGTGTGGTTATCAGTGAATTGATACTATCGAATGTTGATTTCATCCCTGGCTTGGTAGCCCCCAGATGTAGGATAGTTAGATCCGAACTGGGTTAACAATTTTTGGTGTTCTTTACATTTTATGCACACTTTTGTATTGAACTTGTTCATTGTTGTTGTATATCAGTGTCTCGACATCTCGATAGGACATCTGATATACAGGCCAGAATTTCAATTGGCATCAAGAGCTGGCACCCTTTGTTGTTTCTGGGTGAGATTCAGGGAAGGTACTTTCTGGTACAATGGACAAGGATGGAGGAGCTCTGAATAAACCACCTTTGCTGGATGGCTCTAACTATGAGTATTGGAAACCTAGGATGATAGCCTTCATCAAGTCCATGGATGATCAAGCATGGAAAGCGGTTATCAAAGTTTGGGAGCCTCCAAAGGTAAGAGATGGAGAAGGAAATCTTACTGATGTTCCGAAGGAAGAAGAGGACTGGGATGATGCTGACTACAAAGGATCTGTTGGAAATTCTAAAGCCATGAATGCATTGTTCAATGGTGTCAACAGAAATATCTTCAGGCTGATTGAGCATTGTACTATTGCCAAAGAGGCTTGGCAGGTCCTGAAAGTTTCTCATGAAGGGACCTCAAAGATGAAAATGTCAAAGCTTCAGCTTCTCACTAGCAAGTTTGAGAGTTTTAAGATGAAAGAGGATGAGAGCATTCATGATTTTCATATGAACATTATTGAGATAGCTAATGCCTCTAGTGCCTTAGGAGAAAAGATGTCTGACAGCAAGCTGGTCAGGAAGATTCTCAGGTCTCTTCCTAAGACATTTGATATGAAGGTTACTGCTATAGAGGAAGCTCAGGACATTGACAAAATGAAGGTGGATGAGCTTATGGGATCACTCCAAACTTTCGAGTTAGGACTCGGTGAAAAAGCTGAAAAGAAGAAGAGTATAGCATTTGTGTCGAATGCTGATGACTCAGATGATGAAGGAGAACTGGTTAAAGATGAAGATGTGTCAAAAGAGCTAGTGTTGCTTGGAAGACAATTTAATAAAGTGTTGAAAAGGATGGACTGGAAGTCAAGAGAATATGTTCGGAACAAGTCTCTCGACATCAACAAAGACCAGGATGGAGGCAGAAGATCCAGAACTGAAGAAGACTCTAATCAAGGGAAGAGAGTTCAATGCTATGAATGTGAAGGATTTGGGCACGTAAAAACTGAGTGTCCCACTTATCTCAAAAGACAGAAGAAGGGATTATCTATGACATGGTCAGAAGATGATTCTGAAACTGACGCTGATGAGAAATCTGCAAAGTTGGTGACAGCTTTAACAGGAGTATGTGAATCAGATGAAGAATCTGAAGAGCTTACTTTTGAAGAGCTGGCTATCTCTTATAAGAAGTTGTGCATTAAACATGAAGAAATATGTCAGCAGAAAGAAGAACAAGCATGTGCCATTATTCATTTAGAAGCTGAGAATACTGAGCATATGTCTACTATAGCTGATTTACAAAGTGAAGTAAATGTTTTGAATTCAAAACTGGACAACATGATCAAAAATGTCAGAATGTTAAATAGGAGTTCGGATGTACTTGATGAAATTCTGAAGTCAGGAAGAGAAGTTGGAGATGTTAGGGGTCTAGGGTTTGAAAGTTCCAGTGAGATGGACAAAGGAAAATGGCCTGAAGTGACACTTGCTCAACCTGAGAAAGAGTCAAAGGTATCTTATAACATGCTGCAACATCCTCGAATACATCAGAAGAATGTGACAAGAAGAGAGGATCAAAGATGGAAATGCCACTATTGTGGAAGGCTTGGCCATATAAAACCTTTCTGCTACAGACTATATGGCTACCCCAAGGTTGGCTTACAGGCCAGTAGGAAACGAGAATGGGTTGGGGTAACAAAAGTGTGGACTCCCAAGAGTAGTACAGAGGAACACATAGCTCATAAGTCTTTCAGTGTCTTTGCAAAGGAAAAGTGGTACTTCGACAGTGGATGTTCTAGGCACATGACTGGTATCATGGGATGTTTATCAAATGTTGAGTCTTGACCCGTAACCTACGTGACCTTTGGAAATGGATCAAAAGGGAGAGTAATAGGTGTTGGAAAACTGGATTGTGCAGGACAACCTAATTTGGAGAAGGTTTTACTTGTTGAAGGGCTAGATGCAAACTTGATAAGCATAAGTCAATTATGTGATCAAGGTCTCAAGGTCAACTTTACCAATTCTGAATGTCAGATCACAAACAAGAAGGGCAAGATTATCATGAGAGGTAAGAGAGAGTCAGATAACTACTATCTATGGAGATCTGAGAACACTGAAAGAAGTGTGGAGACTAAGAAAGATACTGGGAAGACTGCCAAGGTAAAACAGGTGCTGATAAATTGTAAAGCTACTCATGATGTTTACTTGATGAAATATAATAATAAGTGTAAACTTAGTAAGTATGCCAGCAAGGTAAGGTTGGAAGGAGAAGTTGACAAGTGCGAAATTGAGACGAGTCAGGTAATCAAATTATGCTCTACTCTGGGCCCAGTCCTTAAAAGTATAAATAGGCGGGCAAACACACCTTATTTTCAGCAAACTTACTCTACACAAATTCCTCTAGCACCCTCTCTTCAAAGCTCTCGCGGCTTAGGGTTTTCTGCTAACACTCTCAAGACTGTACCGTGTGATCTACTAAACATGTCCCAACATCCTAACTCAGAATCCATGCATGAGAACACTGGTTCTCCACGAATCAATGCTGGAGATGCAGAATCTCTGAGGATGATAAATCTCTCTGACCTAGTGCTCGACATTGCTCCTTTAAGTGTTATGCCGGCTGACCCTAAAGGCAAACAGCAAGCTTCTCACACAACAAACGTCAACATCCCAGGTAAAAAGTCTAAACCTTTCTCTCCTAGAAAGAAGGCCCACTCCATGACTAGTTTGTATGCTGACCAAGTAAGCCCTAAGAAAAACGTGGCTGAAAAGGGATCTAACTCTGGCTTAGTTGAGAAGAAGAAGGATTCTAAAGATGTAAACAAGAATTCCACTGATAATGATGCTGTTAAAAAGGATAGGGAACTTAGAAGGGTTGTTGCCTCGATTCTGAGTGGATCCAACATCAGGGACTGAAAATATCAATAGCAGCTCTACTGATAGGACTGACGGTGAGGTTCCCATGGATGTGGGCCGTGAGAGAAGAAGTAAAAGGAAAGCTGATGTAAGGACTGACGAGGTTATTAATGTTGATGACCTCACTTCTGATGAGGAACCTATTGCTGGAATGCTGAGAAAAATTCAGACTAGAAGTAGAAAAACTGTGATAAGTGAAGGCTCTAAGTCGTCGAAATTGAGTGGTAAAACTGGAGGTAGGGAAAGAAAAGTTCAAGCAGGGCCTCCTAAACTTTGGAGCAAGGTTGTAGTGCCCACTAAGAAAATAAAAATTACTGATCAAAGCGACTCTGACTATGAAGTTGAAACAGATGTCCAGGACATCGTTGGTATGAAAACCTCCACCTGCAAGAAGGCTGCTACTGAAAGGTCTATGAGAAATACAGATAGATGGAAAATTGTAGATCAGAGGAGGATTGCTCTGGAAAGAGAATTGGGGAAGGATTTCGAAAAGTACAAGGAAATCATGGAGCTCATTGCAGCGGCTGGCATGATGAGAACTGTGTCCAAGTTTGGACTCTGCTATGGAAATCTAGTCAAAGAATTTGTGGTGAATATATCTGAAGAGTGTGATGAGAACAGGGGCAACACTCTCAGGAAAGTTTGTGAGAGGAGAAGCTGTCACTTTTTCACCTGAAATTATCAACAACTATCTGGGCAGGAGTAATGAACCTCAACCTGAGTTAGAAGTTACTGATAATACTGTTTGCAAGGAGATAACAGGTGGCTGTATGAAACGTTGGCCAAATGCAGAAAAGCTGTCGTCTGGTAAACTAAGTGTCAAATATGCCATCCTTCACAGGATTGCTGTGGTAAATTGGGTTCCTACAAATCACACATCTACTATCTCTTCTACACTTGGCAGATTCATATATGCCATAGGGAAGAAGATTTCCTTTGATTTTGGATCATACATCTTTGAGCAGATCTTGAAACAAGCTAGCTCACCTGCTGTCAAGATGCCTATTGGTTTCCCTTCCTTTATCTGTGGTATTATTCTAGAACAGTGTCATAATCTTGTGTTGAGGGGTGACACTGCCCTCAAAAGGAAACCTCCGCTGTCCCTTCACTACAAGCTGCTGGGTGGAGCACATGTCCCAGACATTGTTGGGACATCTACACAGACTCCTAGTTCTGCTAATCTTGATGATGAAGCCATTGCTCAGTTGCAAGAAACCTGCAAGGAGCTGGAAAAATCTATCAGGAGAGATACAGCAAGGAAGACAAAGCTCGAGCAGCTGATTAAAGCCTTGGTTGAAAAGAGAAATGCTGCTAAAGAGCAAGAGCTGGCTGAAGATGATGGACAAGGTGAATCTACTGAGTCTGATAGAAGAAGTGTCTAACAGTCTGATGATTCTGGTTCTGAGAAGGGTGCTTCTGAATCTGAAGGTGAAAGTGATGAGGTGGTTGAAGAGGACAGTGTTGAATAGCTATAGGCTATCTGCATGTTTACTTTTTTTTGTTGTTTTGTTTTTTTTTTCTTTCTTCTTTTAGGACAACTTAATTCTGTTTTAGTTTTGAACATTATACTGCTATGTGATTTGGTGACATTTGTCTATGACCTCTCTTTGTCATATTTATGAGTAGTATGTTGTGCGATTGCTTGTGTGGGGAGTGTGTGTGCTGCAGGTGGATGGTGATTTGCTGCTGTTGAGGGGGAGTTGCTATGATGAGATGTTTGCTAGACTGTGTGTGTATGCAGCTGAGGGGGAATGCAGCTGAGGGGGAGTTTTTTTTTGTGTGTGCAGCTAAGGGGGAGTTTTTTTTTTGCTGCTATTAATGGTGTTTTCTTCCGCTGCTGATACTGATGGTATTTAAGTGTATGTGGAGTTTTAGCCAAAAATAAGCCAAAGGGGGAGATTGTTATTTCCTTGGTTTTATGGTTGGCATTATTTTGCTAAAACTCATGTAGCAGCAGATGTTGAATGAAGATTACTCTCTGTTCAACATGTCGAATGAAGATGTTCCATGACTGCTCATAGGACATCGTGCTGTGAAGTCAGGTTTTATTGCAGATTCTGTTACAATGATTTGTAACTGAATATTCTGTGAATAATTGGTTATCCTATGTGGCATCCAAAGCTTTTTTGGATTAGGGTTATTTGTTGATTTTCGGATTTGCTGTTGTTTCTAATTATGGAGACATAATAGGAAACTTTGGAGTGAAGACCTATTTTATTGGAGTTATTTTTGCAGATTTGTGAGCAGCCAAATTGCTGCGTCTTTGAAGCCCAAATTCAGTCCAGATTTCAAGCTATAAATAGACTGATGTAAACCTAGTTTTAGGTGTCGAACTTACATGTATTTTTAGGGTTGTGTGCTTGTGTTTTGTGAGCCTAACTGGTATCTTATGATAACAGTATAAGGACTGTAGTGTAAGTTGTGTAAGGTTGCTCATAAGCTTTTAAGCATTGAGTAGCTGTGTGTTAATTCTCATAAGCTGTGAAGTATTGAGAATTTGTGTTTCGACCATTGTTATTTATCTTGTAAGGAACCAGTCACGGGTTGTGATTGAAGAGGGATTTGAGGAGGGCCTCATACCTAGGGGAGTCTTAGGTAGAAGTCATAGGAAGGGTAGTGATTAAGTGAGCTGATTGAACCGGGTGTGGTTATCAGTGAATTGATACTATCGAATATTGATTTCATCCCTGGCTTGGTAGCCCCCAGATGTAGGATAGTTAGATCCGAACTGGGTTAACAATTTCTGGTGTTCTTTACATTTTATGCACACTTTTGTATTGAACTTGTTCATTGTTGTTGTATATCAGTGTCTCGACATCTCGATAGGACATCTAATATACAGGCCAGAATTTCAAACCCTATCCAAAACCCTGCACCTCCGAGACCACCCGGTTTTCAAGCCCAGAAACAAAACCAACCTATGCAAGTTGTGCCGCCCAAGCCGAACCTTGAGAAAATCATGGAAAATTTCATTTCGGCTCAAACCCAGCAAAACAAAGAATTCCTAAACCAAAACATTCATGTAAACGAAATGATCACCCAGTTAGGAACCAAGGTAGACCAAATAGTAACCCATAATAAGATGCTTGAAACCCAGATCTCTCAGGTAGCTCTCAAACAAGCTCCCGAAACCACACCTGGAGGACAATTTTCTGGACAACCTCAACAAAACCCCCGAGGACAAGCCAATGCAATTACCTTACAAAGTGGGACCACTTACGATACACCGTTTAACCCGGCATTGGGAAAACCCAAAACTTCTAAGAAAAGCGTTGTACCTAGGAACGAAGTAGAGTAATCAGTGGTATCTGAAGAACAGAAAAATCAAGATAAGGGAGAAGCTATAGATAAAACTTATGAACCACTGCCGCCATACAAGCCTCCAATACCCTATCCACAAAGACTCAAACAAACCAAGATCAATAACCAATACCAGAAATTCATTAAAGTCATAGAAAAACTTCATGTGGAGATCCCTTTCACGGAAGCCATCACCCAGATACCATCTTATGCAAAGTTCCTAAAAGACATCCTCACCAATAAACGTAGACTTGACGATCCAAAACCTTTGGAATGCAATTCCGTTTCCGAGAATAAACTTGCCAAAAAGGAGAAAGATCCTGGAAATTTCTCCATACCTTGTATTTTGGGGAGTCATGTCATCGATAAAGCTTTCCTGGACTTAGGAGCTAGTGTGAGCTTAATGCCTCTAGTAGGTTGTGAAAGGTTAAAACTAGGAAAACTGCAACCTACTAAGATGTCCCTTCAATTAGCCGATAGATCCGTCAAATATCCAGTAGGCATATTAGAAGACGTCCCAGTTAGGATCGGTCAGTTGTTTATCCCTACTGATTTCGTTGTCATGGACATTAAAGAAGATGATGACATCCCAATCCTCCTAGGTAGGCCATTCTTATCAACCGCAGGAGCCATAATAGATGTCAAGAGAGGAAAGTTGACTTTTGAGGTAGGTGATGAAAAGATAGAATTCATTTTGTCGAAATTTCTTATGGCACCAGTGTTAGGAAACGCATGTTATGCCATAGACATCATTGATGAATGCATTAGGGAATTAGATCAAGAAGAACCCATAGAAATAATCAAACTACCTTCAACCCTGATAAGGGAAGATGAAGGATTTATGGAACCCTACATTGATGATAACCTTCACGAATGTTTATCCCTTACCCCCGATCCAATATCATGCCCCGAGAAACCAACTTTAGAACTTAAATAACTACCCAAAAATCTAAGATATGAGTTTTTGGACAGGGAAATGAACCGTCCAGTCATAGTCAGTGCTACCTTAAACCGAGAAGAAACAGACCAGCTCTTATATGTTCTGCGGAAATATCCCTCAGCCTTAGGATATAATATCTCTGATATGAAAGGTATAAGTCCATTCGTGTGTATGCACCGGATTTTACTGGCGGAAGATTCGAAACCCTTCAGAGAACATCAGAGAAGGATAAACCCTATAATGAGTGATGTTGTTAAGAAAGAAGTTCTTAAGTTACTGGAAGCAGGTATAATTTATCAAATCTAAGATAGTAAGTGGGTGAGCCCTGTGCATGTAGTACCTAAAAAGGGAGGCATCACAGTCGTGCAAAACGAGAAAGGTGAACATGTATCAAAACGGATAGAAGGAGGATGGCGTATGTGCATAGATTACAGAAAATTAAACAAAGTAACTAGGAAGGATCATTTCCCTTTACCATTTATAGACCAAATGCTGGAGCATTTAGCTAGACACTCCTATTTTTGTTATCTTGATGGATATTCAGGATTCTTCCAAATTCCTATTCACCCAGAAGATCAAGAAAAAACAACCTTCACATGCCCTTTTGGAACCTTTGCCTATAGACGAATGTCTTTCGGCCTCTATAATGCTCCGGTTACTTTCCAGCGTTGCATGATGTCAATGTTTGCCGATTACCTTGATGGAATTATGGAAGTATTCATGGATGATTTCTCGGTATGCAGATTTAATTTCAAAAACTGTCTCGTTAACCTTGAGAAAATCCTAAAAAGATGTGTGGATGTAAACCTGGTATTAAACTGGGAGAAATGTCACTTTATGGTTACCGAAGGTATAATTTTAGGACACATAGTCTCTGAAAGGGGTATTGAAGTAGATAGAGCCAAGATAGAGGTAATAGAAAACCTAAAACCCCCTAAGACCATTAGAGAAGTCCGAAGTTTTCTTGGACATGCTGGTTTCTACCGGTGTTTTATCAAGGATTTCTCTAAAATAACCAAACCTTTAACTGGCCTCCTGATGAAAGATGTTGAATTTAATTTTGATGAAAAATGCATTGAGGCATTTAACCTTTTGAAATAAGCGCTAGTTTCAGTACCCATTATGCAACCCCCAGATTGGACCGAACCTTTCGAAATCATGTGCGATGCTAGCGATTATGCTATAGGAGCTGTTCTAGGTCAAAGAAAGGATAAGAAATTACATGTAATTTATTATGCTAGTAGAACCCTAGATGCTGCTCAGCTTAACTACGCAACCACTGAAAAAGAACTCCTTGCTGTAGTTTTTGCCATAGACAAGTTTCGATCTTTTCTGGTAGGAGCTAAAATTATAGCTTACACAGACCGCGCTACTATTCGTTACCTATTAAGCAAGAAAGATGCCAAACCTAGGTTACTTCGATGGATCCTTTTATTGTAGGAGTTTGATCTAGATATTCGAGACAAGAAAGGCACACAAAATGTAGTTGCTGATCACCTTTCTTGACTTAAGTACCTGAAACCAGATTTAGTGCCTATAAATGACGATTTTGCCTATGACAGGTTAATAGCTAAGATAGAAGCCATTGAAGAAAATAACTTATATCCTTATAAGAACCCTGAAAAATCTTTGGCGGTAAGTGGCGTACCTTGGTACGCCAATTTTGTTAATTACCTAGTTGCTGATATCGTACCTCCTGACCTTAACTATCAATAGAAAAAGAAGTTCTTTAACGATGTAAGATATTTTTATTGGGATGAGCCACTTCTTTTCAAAAGAGGTACAGATGGTATTTTTTGTCGTTGTGTTCCAGAAGAAGAGGTAAAAAATATCATAGAACACTGTCACTCTGCACCCTACGGAGGACATGCTAGTACCTCCAAGACACACGCTAAAATTCTTCAAGCTGGCCTTTTCTGGCCCACAATGTGGCGTGATGTTCATTCTTATATAGTCAAATGTGACCGGTGCCAGCGCACTGGGAACATCTTCAGACGTAACGAAATGCCTTTAAGGAACATTCAGGAAGTAGAACTTTTCGATGTTTGGGGCATCGAATTTATGGGACCATTTCCACCCTCATTAGGAAATAAATATATCTTAGTAGCTGTTGACTACGTGTCTAAATGGATTGAAGCCATAGCCTCACCCACAAACGACACACGTGTAGTGATTAAGCTGTTTAGGAATTATATATTCCCTAGATTCGGAGTACCCCGTCTTGTTATTAGCGATGGTGGATCGCACTTCATATCAAGAATTTTTGATAAACTTTAAAGCAAATATGGAGCTAAGCATAGAGTAGCAACACCTTACCATCCACAGACTAGCGGCCAAGTAGAGGTATCTAATAGGGAGATTAAACAAATCTTAGAGAAAACTGTTTCAATAACTAGAAAAGATTGGTCTCATAAGCTACAAGAAGCACTATGGGCCTACAGAACTGCCTTTAAAACCCCTATTGGAATAACTCCTTACCAATTGGTCTATGGAAAGTCCTGTCACCTACCCTTGGAGTTAGAACACAAGGCCTATTGGGCCATTAAAACCTTAAACTTAGATTATTTGACTGCTGGTGAAAAGCCCATCCTTGACATTCATAAACTAGAAGAACTCCGCCAGTCTGCCTATGAAAATGCCATAATATATAAAGAAAGGACCAAATCTTGGCATGATAAAAGAATTATAAAGAAAGATTTCAATATAGGAGATCCTGTTCTCCTCTTTAATTCCAGGTTGCGACTTTTTCCTGGCAAGCTTCGTTCAAGATGGACAGGTCCTTTCGAAGTTTCTAAAGTCCTAAAATTCGGAGCAGTTGAGATCAAGAACCATTCTTGTAGTCCATTCATTGTAAATGGGCAGAGGTTAAAACACTACGAAGGAGGTGGCATTCCCATTGACTACTCCAGCCACACTCTGATCGATCCACCACTACCTACTTCAGCTGCATGAGTTCTACTCGTCAAGCTAACGACGTTAAACAAGCGCTGTTTGGGAGGTAACCCACGATTTTATTTATTTTTCTTTATTTTTTCTTCCATTTTTATTACTTTTCATATCTTACATTTTGTCTCTATTTTGATTAGTTTGTTTATATAGACTGACCTTTTATGATGTTTGTGTTTTCAGGTCTCATTCTCTAACCCTTCTTTTCAAGATGCAGACCTTCGACGACATGCACGTCGCTTTCAGAGATGACGCACAGAGACAACGCTATTTAGTTCTTTACCAACGCCCCATGGTACCTACCCGTTACCCTAACCAGGCTTGCATGGATGCCTTAGGCATCGAGCCCAGTATAAGGTTTTTATGTAGCCAGCTCCAGTGGGATGAGTATGCTGATGACATGAATTTGGCCTACAGAAACCTCACCCTAGAGTTCCTCAGTTCATTTAGCCATGAGCCATATGATGGTCCAGACGGCAGCGTCATGTTCAGACTGTTTGGGATAGAGTACTCTTTTACCCATAAGGGGTTTGGTGATTTGCTAGGTTTCCAAACTTCCCCTGATGCCATTCCTGTTTTACCTATGGGATACTTTATGAGTCGAGATATCGACAAGTTCTGGAGCAATATCACAGGTGGAGGAACCCCTGATTCGTCCACCCAGCTATCTCACATTATCCATAACCCAGCTCTCAGGTATTTCCAGATGATCCTTGCCCACACCTTCCTTGGAAAGGCTGATGCTGATGTCCATGTTAGTGAGGAGGAGATCTTCTTCCTTTTCTGTGCGAACCAGTCGCGTCCTATGGCCTGTGGGAACTTTCTGCTTGATAACTTCACACTCACAGCTAGATCTTCTGAAGGAATCATCCATGTGGGAGGAACAGTTACTCAGATTGCTACCGCTTTGGGTCTTACTAGTAAGCTGCTTCACCTGACTCCCTACTGCGGGTATACCACATTGGATATCGATTTTTGCTTGGACCGAGGGTTAATGAGGAGAGCTTCCTTTCACCCTGACCAGTTCAAGCTCTTGATCGACAGCGAGACCATCCATTACTTCACTTTGCCTGATCCTATCATGACTAGTGTCCACGACCCTGCTAATTGGAGTTATGCTTTAGAGGGTTATGGAGAGACAGTTGATGAGCCTCGCACTCCACCGGTTCCAGCGTATCACCCTACACCACCTTCTCCCAGGATTACAGTGTTGTAGAATAATCTTTCCTTGCAGAGACCTGACGTGTACACACAGCTAGCTGAGCTACGTATGGAGACTTCCAGACTTCGACAGGAGGTTACTGACCTTACCTTGCAGGTCCAGGTGTCCGATCTGACTCACGCGACAGAGGCTGATTGCTTATATCAGGAGATCGCATATCTACGCCACGAGTTAACCGCAGTTCTAGGTTTTGACCAGACCGAGGAGCCTCCGGCTCTGTGATGACACTACTCTCATTATCTTCTTTACCGTTTTATTTACTTATTTCCGTTTTTTAGACTTATATATATATATATATATATGCATTTTTTATTATTCTCTAATTTTATTTTATTAATTTATTTACTTATTTATTATTTGTATTTTTATTTTTAGACCTAACAAAAAAAAAATGCATGTACTAAAAACAAGAAGGAAGTGCTACTTGCACCACCCAAATAAAAGAGGAGAAGAAAGCCCAAGAAAGCAAAGCAAAAATCCGGCCCAGACTTTTTACAAAGGTGGTGCCCGCCATATAGTCCATGGCGCCCGCCATGGGGTCTGAAACTATATGCGGGGCAGAACCACCATTTCTCCCATTTTCTCACCTTCAACCTCCCTAACCTCCATTTTTACCCATCCGAAAACCTCCATCAACTCCCATAAAATTCACAACTTTTTCATCTACTCACCATCCCATTAACCTTTCCAACTTCCATTTTCATACCCATCCATCAAAATCTCTTAAAAATCCATTTTTCACCATCCTTCTACAAAAATCCATTTCTCTCATTTTCAACCTTAAAGGTGCATCAATGGAGTATGACGGTTACATCCTTCGCAAAGGCAAGCCCGGGGAAAGGCAAAAGAAACTTCTCGAGAAATTGTAAGCACGAGAGATTATCTTGACCTGGTACGTCGACGTAGACTGTCTCTATACTCTTGGTATTTATCATATCGTTTTTCAGTTGCTAGATGTCTTAGGATTACACAATACTTTTGCTAGGCAAGAACCCACTTTTGAAAGGTTGACCCAGGAATTTTTGAGTTCCTTGATTTACATTGTTCGTCCTGACACTGCTAGCACATTCGGTACGGTGAAATTTAGAATGTTTAATGTTGAATATGAATTCACCACCGACGAACTAGCAGCGAGATTAGGATTACCTTTTGGGGATGGCGCTATGTGTGAAGCACCTTTGGATTCTGATTGGTCGGTTGAGGAATTTTCCTTCTAGAAAAGGTTGTTAAATTTTCCAATTACTTCTTTTGAAGGGATTCTTTCCTCAAGGATCCATAACCCGGTCATCCGTGTTTTTCGTTATATATTGGCTTGTACTATTTTTGGCCGGGAGAATCTAAACAAAGTGAATGCAAAAGAACTTCTATTTTTCCAAGGGTGCCTCACAAATAGGAGAATTAATTTGGTTCCTTATATGATTGCTCACATGACTGCTGTTATTAAGAGTACATGGACCATTGCTTTCGGAGGTTTGATTACGTCTATTGCTAGGGCTCTGAACCTCGACACTGAGATAGCCACCTTGGCACCTCTTCCTCCTCGCACAATTAATTTAAAATTTCTAAAAGATATGAAATTGTGTAGAGTCATGAGAGAGGGGGCTATGAACTTATGATCCATGGAGTGGCTATCCTATATGTTGTTTTGCCATGCACTAGACGTACTGATGTACGTGTACAGAGGAACTGGACCTATAATTTAGATGCTCCACCTGTTACGGGTCCATTGCCTCCTAATGTTCCTACTGAGGATGAGAACGAGACTGATGACGATTTTGACCAGCGAGAGCAGTCTCCAGATCATCATATGTCACCCCACCATGTATCACCTGCACCCACTGCACCGTCTTCTTCTCACCCTTCTGCAGGTACAACTCCTGGTTTCTATATTACTGAGCAGATGTGGCGCGACCAGCTGGCCAGAGAAGAAAGGCATGATGGCTTGCTTGCTGCCATCCAGCAGCAACTGACCGATAACATGAGATTCATGCAAGAGTCACAGCAGCAGACAAACAGCTCCATTCAAAGTATCATGCAATCTCAGGCTACTTTGACCACCAGATTCGACGAGTTTGCAGCTTCTCAGAGCGATCGTCGCCGCAACAGATCTCGTCACCCTAGGCGTTCACCGCACGGTGGTGAGAGTACCAGCAGCATGCCATAGATCTTCCAGGTTACTCTTTCCCTATCTTATTTCAAAATATTGGGGACAATGTTCGATTTAAGTGTGGGAGGAGACTTTATCTATTTTACTTGCATTTTCTTTCCTTTTTCTTTTTTTTTATTGCTTTCTAGTTTATTTATCTTGTTTTTAGTTTGTTTTTAGAATATGCATGTGCTTGACGAGTCATCTGTGTAGTGTATCCCTATTTCCCCATTTCCTTAGCCTTACCAAAAAATTTTTTTCGACAAAAGAAAGTGTATTGTTCTGAAAATTTGGGCTTTGAGACAGGTTTGAGTTAGGATGCGGATGACTTGGGAAAACTTTTTTTTGAAACATCGGTATCGTTTTAACACCATAGGCTTCGTGATTATAGGAGTCGACCCCGATACCCCATATACCATGGCCTTAATTATCTTTTTGAGTAGGTCCTTAGTAGTTTATCCTAGAAGTCAGGTACGGCCTAAGCATGCTCTACGTAGGGGACCGATGAAAATAAGTGAATGATCTGTATGTTGTGCTTCATAAAAAAATGCAACTCGGATATAAGTAACCCTCACAAGGTCATTTAACCCAAAAAGTTATAAAAAAATATATATAATAAAATTTGCCCATTGTTGGTTGGTTCAGAGGTATCTGGTGCTAGACTTGGTAGGGCGGGTTACGATCCGATCCCCCACAACTACAATTGGGTCAATAAAAGGGGTTACACCAGTTTGTGTACCAGAGCCCCATGCTTGAGATCAAAATCACTAACCGGTCACTTTACTATGAGTATGTACGGATAACGGGCTTAATGTGATTGCACTAGAATGAAGAGGACCCAAAAGAGATGCAAAAGGTAGGCCTAGGTACAGTGGGATGGTATGGATTGGTTCGTATAGGAACGAAGTTTATGTCCGTATCTGCGGAAAAGTGTCATTACGATACCCTTGGTTCACTTAGTTAGTACCTATCACTTCATCCTAGCTTGAACTTAGAATCCCTTTTAGCCCAAATTATTCGTTGATACCACCTTTTTCTGTCATGAGTTATAAAGTGTTTTGCTTGAGGACAAGCAAAGGTCTAAGTGTGGGAGAATTTGATAACACTGAATCACACTGCGTATTTGACTCGGATTGCACATGTTTCTTAGGATTTTATTGCCATTTTCTTGTGTTATGCTTGTGTTTTGTTTTGTTTTCAGGTTCTTTGTAGTTCTAGAGCTCCTTGTGAAGAAATGAAGAAAAACGAGCAAGAAAACCAACTTTTGAGGAAATTGTACACACGGCATCTACCATGGCGGGCGCCATAGGGTAGGCCATGACTTGGATGAGAGTCAACTGCTGTCAACTGCCACGATCTCCACTTCTTTCTCCTTTGGTTCACATGGCGGGCGCCATGAGGGGGTGGTGCGCGCCACCTTTGTCATTTGATTTCCCTCCCAAAAGAAGTTGGGGGGCACTTTTGTCCTTCCATGTTAATTTCCTAGGCTATAAATAGACGAGTTCTGAATCCTTTCTCTTCATCCAAGCTTAGTTTCAGAACTCAAGCCATATATTTCAGTATTGTAAAGTGATAAACTCTTCACATCGGGGAGTTATCACACTGTTTGATCGAGTCTGTAATCGAGTTTGGAGCACTCTGGTAGAAGTTAATCCTGCCGCCATTTTCATTACCAGTCATTCATTTCCAGTTGTACCAGATTTAAAGCCTCCGATTTGGAGCAGGTTTCATTTACAAGTTCAGCATTTACTTTCTTTATTTTCTCGCACTCGCATTTACTTTCTTTATTTTCCCGCACTCGCTTTACTTTCTTTATTTTCTCGCACTCGCATTTACTTTCTTTATTTTCTCGCACTCGCTTTACTTTCTTTATTTTCTCGCACTCGCTTTTACTTTCTTTATTTTCTCGCACTCGCTTTACTTTAACATGATCTATTTCACCATGTCTATTTACATTTCCATGTCCGGCTAAATCTTAAAGGTTAGAATGTAAGGATCATAGTTATAGTAATATTCCATACAATGTGTCGATAGAAATGCTTAGGGGTTATTTTGATTTTTGACACGAGTTTTCTGTACTTTATTTCTGTTGGGTAAGATCGAAAGCCGTCCAACCTTTGGTAAAATTTGGTTAGTCTTAACTGTTCAAAGGAAGCGAAAGCGCTTTGTCCAGTTAAGTAGGAGTTTTTAATACTTTAGAAAAACGATTTTAAAACTATTTTCGGACGCGTTTATGGGTTTAATTTTTTCCTGGACCACCCTTTCGGGTTTTCAATCCGCCGAGACGTTTTTTTTTTAATTTAGGCGATGTATTTCTTGACTATGTCAACATTTGTGGGGTAGGCAAATTCTTCTCCATCCATGGTTACGAGTCTCAAGGCGCCGCCTGAGAAGGCTTTCTTGACCACAAAAGGGCCGTCATAATTCGGAGTCCATTTGCCCCGGGGATCAGTGAGGAATGATTATAACTTCTTGAGCACAAGGTCTCCTTTTTTGAAGACGCGAGGTTGGACTTTTTTGTCAAACGCTCTCTTCATTCTTTGTTGATACAACTGACCATGGCATAGTGCCGTTATTCACTTTTCTTCTATCAGATGCAGTTCGTCGTGTCGACTTTGACACCATTCAGCCTCTGTTAGCTTAGCTTCCATCAATACCCTAATTGATGGGATCTCTACCTCTATGGGGAGCACTGCTTCCATGCCATATACTAGAGAGAAAGGGGTTGCCACTGTTGACAGATGTGTGATAACCGTGAAGAGCAAAGGGTAGCCTCTCGTGCCAGTCTTTGTAGGTTACAGCCATCTTTTGAACGATCTTCTTAAGGTTCTTGTTAGCTGCTTCTACCGCTCCGTTCATCTTGGGTCAGTAGGGAGATGAGTTGTGGTGTTCGATCTTGAACTCAGCGCACAACTCTTTCATCATTTTATTGTTCAAGTTGGATCCATTATCCGTAATGATCTGGCTTGGAACACCATAACGGCAGATGGCATTGTTTTTGATAAATCGGACCACCACTTGTCGGGTTATATTAGCGTATGACGCTGCTTCAACCCACTTGGTGAAGTAATCAATGGCTACCAGGATGAACCGATGTCCGTTCGAAGCTTTGGGCTCAATCATGCCAATCATGTCAATTCATCATATGGAAAAAGGCCATGGGGAAGAGAGAACTTTGAGATGTACTGGAGGTACATGGATTTTGTTTGAGTATATCTGACACTTATGACACTTCCTCGTGTACTTGTAGCAATCGGATTCCATGGTCAACAAATAGTACCCTGCTCTCAAAATTTTTCTGGCCATCGTGTGTCCGTTGGCATGAGTGCCAAAGGATCCTTCGTGAATTTCTTTCACCAGCTGTTTGCTTCAGGTCTGTCTACGCATCAGAGCAAGACCATGTCAAAGTATCTCTTATAAAGTGTATCACCACTCACAAAGAAACTGCCTACCAGTCTTCTGAGGGTTTCCCTGTCCTTTCTTGATGCCCCAGGTGGGTACTCTTGTTTCTGAAGGAAGCATTTGATATCGTGATACCAAGGTTTGTCGTCTATGACTGCTTCGATCGTGAAGATGTAGGCGGGCCTTTCTAGGCGCATTATGTCAATCTTAGGTATGTCATTCCATTGACCTGCACTAATCATGGAAGAGAGAGTGGCTAATGCATCAGCCATGTGATTCTCCTCACGAGGGATGTGATGAAACTCGATTTTGTTGAAGAATGGTAACAACCTTCTCGCGTAGTCTTTGTAAGGAATCATTCCTGATTGGTATGTGTTCCAATCTCCTTTGATCTGATTGATAACCAGGGCTGAGTCTCCATATACATCCAAGTTCTTCATCCTTAAGTCGATCGCTTCTTCGAGACCCATAATACAAGCTTCGTATTTGGCCTCGTTGTTGGTACACTTGAATGTCAGTCGGGCGGTGAAAGGAATGTGGGTACCCTGAGGTGTTATGATGATTGCCCCAATTCCGTTTCCATAATGATTGACAGCTCCGTCAAAGATTAGTCCCCATTGGGAACCTGGTTCTGGCCCTTCACTAGGTAGTGGTTCATCACAATCTTTCATTTTCAAGTACCAGACTGATTCCTGATCGTCAATCGGTTGATGAGCCAAATGATCAGCTAAAATACTTCCTTTGACGGCTTTCTGAGCATGGTACTCAATGTCGTATTCTGATAATAACATCCGCCAACGGGTAATCCTTCCCGTGAGAGCAGGCTTTTCAAAGACGTACTTGATTTTATCCATTTCGGAGATTAACCAAGTAGTGTGACGAATCATGTACTGGCAAAGACGTTTGGCTACCCAAGACAAAGCACAACAAGTTTTCTCGAGCATAGTGTACTGAGTCTCGCAGTCGGTGAATTTCTTGCTCAAATAGTAAATGGCAGACTCTTTCCTTTTGGTTTCGTCTTGTTGGCCAAGTACACATCCCATGGAATCTTCCAAGACTGTTAGGTAGATGATCACTGGTCTTCCTTCCACTGAAGGTGATAGAATCGATGGGTTAAACAGGTATTCCTTGATACTCTCGAAGGCAGTTTGGCAATCTTCTGTCCAAACGCAATCCCGATTCTTTTTGAGTAATTTGAAAATCGGTGCACATGTTGCGGTCATGAGGAATATAAATCTGGAAATGTAGTTCAAACGTACCAGGAATCCCCTGACTTGTTTTTCAGTCTTAGGAGAAGGCATTTCTTGAATGGCCTTGACCTTGTCAGGATCAACCTCAATTCCTTTTTGGCTGACGATGAATCCTAGCAGTTTCCCTGAACGGACACCGAACGTGCACATATTAGGATTCAAGCAGAGTTTGTACTTTCTTAACCGCTCGAATAGCTTTAACAGGTGGTCACATGCTCCTCTTCTGTTTGGGATTTGGCAATCATATCATCGACATATACCTCGATTTCTTTGTGTATCATGTCATGAAACAGAGTAGTCATGGCCCTTTGATAGGTTGTCCCGGCGTTCTTCAAACCGAACGACATTACCTTGTAACAAAAGGTACCCCATGGGGTAATGAACGAAGTTTTATCCATATATTTTGGCACCATTTTTATCTGATTATAGACCAAGAATCCGTCCATGAAGGAGAAGACTTTGAACTTTGCTGTGCTGTCTACCAGGATGTCTATGTGTGGTAAGGGAAAGTCATCCTTTGGACTTGCTTTGTTCAGATCCCCGTAGTCTACACACATTCTGACCTTTCCTTCCTTTATTGGAACTAGTACTATGTTGGCTAACCATTGAGGATATTCTGATGTGGCGAGGAAACCCGCGTCAATCTGTTTCTGTACTTCCTCTTTGATTTTGATGGCCATGTCTGGGTGAGTCCGTCTCAGCCTTTGTTTTATTGGCGGACATTCAGATCTCAACGGTAGATGATGTTCCACGATGCTAGTATCCAACCCTGGCATGTCCTGATAGGACCAAGCGAATACATCGGGAAACTCTTTGAGAAGCTTTATCAAACTTTCTTTGACAGTTGGACTGAGCAGTGCCCCAATCTTGGCCTCTTTTCTCTCTTCTTCTGAAACCAAGTTGACTATTTCCAACGGCTCTTTGTGAGGTTCAATGGACCTTTCCTCTTGTCTGAGTAATCGAGAGATCTCTTCTGGAATTTCTTCGTCATCTTTTTCTTCCGCCTCAAATACCGGGAATTCAAAGTTGGGAGAAGGCATTGGATCGTATGTTTCAATGGGGTTTAAAATAAGCAATCTACATGACGTGATGATTGTTTTCAGAAGAGATAGAGAGAATGCAAGAGTGTTGTGCAGTGCAATTTTTTTTGGAAGATGCTTGTTTTTATTATTTGAGTTGTTTTTGAGGATTACCATTTTTTGAAAAAGCGAAAAGAGAAAACATCAATAAATGCGGAAATTACAGAACGACGTGATTTTATTTATGATTTTGTCGATTCTTGAAACTACAGCCCTATAAAATAAAACTCTATCGCTTTGGGCGAAGCGAAGAGATACATTTATAGAAAGTGAGACCTATGAAAACATCCGTTTCACCTGGGCAAGTGTAGCGAGCGATTTTGGATGTGGTTCTTAAGCACTGTCGCTCTGGGGCACTACAGGTCGATTCATTTTTTATCCTATTGAAGCTGGTGAAGGAAGGGAAATATATGTCTCCAACTAACCCTGCTTGCAAACTGAGGTTAAACAGTCAAAATTGTTGGTTTACAGATGCGGTTTTAGTTCGTGGGCCTCTCTCTGCTTATTTTGTTCAGAACGAAATACCGAAACTGTTCATGGGGAATTTGTTGGGATCCTGCGCCAGATTGGATGGAGGTAGGGGACTTTGGGGTTTTTTGATTAGTGTGCTCGCTAAGATTCTTTTTCAATCTTATGCCTACGTATTCCCGGGATAGGGAAATCAGAGCGATCGTAGTTCCTCCTATTCTATGGGAGGAAATGGTGTTTTGGTGTCTTGTTAAAAGCCTAAGACATAAAGCTAAAGGTGGTTAATATCTTGTTCAAAGCGCTAGATGTGAAGCTGAAGGGTCTATTTGTATCTTGTTCGAAGCCTAAGATGTGAAGCTAAAAGCGTGTTGACTTTAGAGAGAATTTGTCATCTCTAAAGGGGAATATTTGGTCTGTTTGGCACAACTGTTGGGTGACTGATTATAAAGGAGAATTACTTTAACTGGGATATGCGAATCCAGCAATGCCATAATTTCCTTTATAGGGGATTTTTAACCTGAAGGGGAAGACTTTAACTCAGTGTAGAGCAATGCCATCTTTCCTTAGGAATTTCTCTTGCTAAAAGAGGGACAATGGCGTGGATGTAAATAATCCAGAGGCTTGCCACTTACAGTAATTAGATGGGGAAAAGGAGTTGTTGATGTTTGTATACTATGAACGAGGCACAACTTTTGATGCTAAAAGGTTGATTGAATCAAACGGGGATTTCTTTATACAAAGCCTAAGAGGAGGCTATTGACCCAACAAGAGGATGCTTTTGTGTCTCGTACGAAGCCCGAGATAGAGGCTAAAAGGGTTGACTCAACAAGAGAGTGTTTTTATATGTGTCTTGTACAAAGCTCAAGACGGAGGCTAAAAGTCTTTGACTCAACAAGAGAGTCTTTTATACTCACCAAGAGAGTGATTTGTATCTCGTACGAAGCCCGAGATGGAGGCTAAAGGTGATCGACTTAATAAGAGAGTCTTTTTATACTCAACAAGAGAGTGTTTTGTATCTCGTACAAAGCCCGAGATGAAGGCTAAAAATGTTTGACTCAATAAGAGAGTCTTTTATACTCAACAAGAGAGTGATTTTGTATCTCGTACGAAGCCCGAGATGGAGGCTGCAAAAGTTTGACTCAACAAGAGAATCTTTTATACTCAACAAGAGAGTGTTTTTGTATCTCGTACAAAGCCCGGGATGAAGGCTAAAAATGTTTGACTCAACAAGAGAGTCTTTTATACTCAACAAGAGAGTGATTTTGTATCTCGTACGAAGCCCGAGATGGAGGCTGCAAAGGTTTGACTCAACAAGAGAGTCTTTTATACTCAACAAGAGAGTGTTTTTGTATCTCGTACGAAGCCCGAGATGAAGGCTGCAAAGGTTAAGTCTGCTGGGGAGAATCATTGTACAAAGCCCAAGAGGAGGCTAGGGTTACTGTTTCTGTTGAGTGACCGGTCCAGTATGTTGGTTAAATGAGAAAATCAGTTCTTATATGTGTAATGTTGTACTCATGGATTTGATCTGAGGACCGGGATTATTTATTGTTCTTCAAGAAAACGGGGAATCCGAAGGGTATTGAGATTGCCCAAGTCTACGGGTGTTTTTTCCTATTTTTGAAAGGAACTTGAGAATGTCTTCGAGACTCAAGGAGACTAGACTGTCCAAGTCTAGAGTTTTATCTTTTGTACTAGGCTTAAGAGAGATCAAGAGACAGTATGTTCGTCGTAGGAAGATCTAGACTCTTTGAAAGACTGTTCTATTAAGATGACTAATTTCTGTTCCTATACCTTTAAGAGGTCATCGGGACAATTTGTACGAAGCCCAAGAGGAGGCGAGAAAAACTTTTAAGAGGCCGAAAGGAAAATTTGTACGAAGCCCAAGAGGAGGCTATCTTCCCGGAGGAAGAATCATTATACGAAGCCGAAGAGGAGGCTGTGAAAACTTCTAAGAAGCTGATGGGTCCTTGTACAACGCCCAAGAGGAGGCGGGGATGCTTTTAAGACACCTGTGGGTCCTTGCACTAAGCCCAAGAGGAGCCTGATGAACAATTCCAGAAGGGGTTTCACTAGGAACATTGGCCTTCTGTATATGAACTGTTCAAGCGGGAGATTTCTTAGATCTAGTTATCTAAAATTGTTGTAAAAGAAAATTCTCATGGTTAAGGTTATGTTTGAAAAATCCGGGAGACGTCGGATGTAAGGAGACGAGTTTTGTCTAGTTCTAGACGTAGTTGCCAGGGAAAATCTAAATATCTATACTAGTATTACACAGTCGATATGAGTTTATGAAAGAAGACTTACAGTGAAACAGCCCCACAATACAGTTATATACATATGAAAGCGGGTAAACACTTACTCGATTGTAGAGCTTCCATAATGTATTGTTAGTCGTTCAACAAAGAAATTGAAAATAACAGTATTGAAATTTTGGTACCAGATGTGTAATGTTAAGTGCGATGTCACAACAACACACTCTGCACAATGGACAAAATAAACAACAGAAGAACACACCAAATTGTTTACCCAGTTCAGTTCAAACAACCTAATCTGGGGGCTACCAAGCCAGGGATGAAATTCACTACTTGTAGAATTAAATTACAGACTCAACAACCCAGTTGACATTCTCCTAATCTTAATTCCTACTAGTGACTTTCTACCTAAGAAACCACTTAGGTATGAGAACACTACTCAATCCCTAAAACCTCAAAGAACAACCTCTTTGAGAAACCTTGATCCGGCTACACAGCTTTGATCAAGTTACACAAACTCTCTTTGCTTTACAGCTTTAAGAGAGGACAAAACTTACCAATTCACTCTTGAATGGTGTACACAAAAACACGCACAAAGACAATGATTAACCTCCAATTAATGCTCTTTATCTTCTGTCTCCTTTCTGTACCTTCTTCCTTTGATTTATGCGCTTTATATAGCCACCTGAATTGGGCTTGGACTCCTTGCAATATTTGATCTGATTTGTTATTTAAAACTGAATCTTCAAAACAGATTTTATCCCCAAAATCATTTCAAATCTTCAACCTTTTAAATCTCCTACAAATCTGCATCAAATCTCTATGCAACAGAGAATATCTAACCCAAGATATTCGCATCCAATGAGACTACCAGCTCCCCATAATTCCAGCTAAAACGCAAACCCTAACAACATCACTAAACCTGATATTATTAATTCTGCAGATCTAATGTCACAACATCGCTTTTGACATCAGACATCCAACTTCATACTTAACACAGCCCAGTGTTAAGACTCAATGTTGTGACATCACCCATGTGACATCAACATTGAACATACTTTGTTTTACCCAAAATTCTAGCCAATCCAAGAAACTAACAATCTCCCCCTTTGGCTAATTTTGGCTAAAACAATCTCTGCATCTTTAGAGACTTTAGCAGCGGATAAAATATGATTTTTCCAACCTTTGCAGCAGCATCACAGTCTTCACAAACAGCTATACTACACAATGCTTTCAGCATGCTGCACAAACACTCCAATACTCTGCTGTACACAAACTTCAACACTAACCAGCAGCATGGAATAAATTTCTCCCTCAAAGCAAGAACCAGTATACAATCTGTTCAATAACTCTCCCCCTCAATATCTGCACTTCTGCATCACAACTAGCAGCACTCCTTGTCATTGCAGCACCTCTTGCATCTTGACTGACTCTTGACTATTTCTCCCCCTTTTTAGCCACAATTGGACAAACCTCAACAAGTAAGTCCTATGAGACCCTGTACAAAACCATACTTCTTCTGTCAACAATATCCACATTTTGAAAATCCAGACATATTCTTCATCCATCCAGTTATGAAGGCTTCACACAATCATCCACAAGATCTGAAGCACACACAATGCCTTCCACTGAACTCTAAGTCAACACACCAAGATAAGTGTACAATCTATTCAAGGCCATGATTCAATCTTGTCTTCAGACATCTCCTCAGAAGCATGTGCGCACAAGATTCAAACAATTTGCTTCATATGACTAGAACCATTCAAGGCCACACCAAAACACCAATCAACAACCTAATGTCATAACATGCTATCTGACATTATATCCTCATAAGAGGCAACCAATCTCCACAAGCTTGATAAATGCACCTTTGCTGCAAAATCCATAGACAAGTACTCCCCCTGTCATGATTAACAAATGCTCTAGATGGAGATGAACATTTGAGTACATTTTCTGAGTACATGCATTTTGGTACCAGTGTCCCTTTCTCCAAAGGCTATCATACAATTCATCTTCACCATCCAAGGCAAACCTTCTACTTCATCATTCTCCCGTAAGACTATGTAGATGCTCCTTAGATATAATGTAAGAACTAAGCTTCAGATCTAGAACAAAGACATCCTTCACCAAGGATACTCTTGACACTCTTGACACCAGGGTATTACATATGCTCCACTACTGGATTTACTATCAGCAAAATAATCCAAACTCAACAATGTGTCACAAACTCCACAAATTCTCAGCTTACTTATAAGCTTTACTGAGATCCAGTCTCTTCAAGAGATCACAATTCCTCTATCCTTACATCCACCAGTAGATGTTGAAACTGGTGAAGTCTTCAAAGACAGTAGTCGTGCTTTGCCAGAACAAACTACTAAACACATGACCATAATCTCCACTTCTTCTGACCAAAAATGCTAGAGCATCCAACTTCACATGTCCAATCTTAATCATCTTCCAGATATAACCACCAGCAAACATGATGTTATAACATCTTTTGGGACATCAGCTTCTCATCACCATTCAAAGGACTCATTACACAAAGAAGTCCTTCAAGAAGCTCCCAATAAAACACATTCAGAGCAACTTATTCAAACACACCTGAATACCATAAGTTCCCACACCCTCTCTGAACCATATCCTAGCAAACTCAATCATATCTAGAGTATCTATACCAAATTCTTTTTCCAAAACATACTTCCACCATTTTATGAAAAGCACAGGAATGTTATCTAGTATGGCCTTTTGAATTTTCTCAGAAGTTCTAACAACAACGACTTCCTTCATTTGAGAGATATCCTGGACATTATCATCAGACTTATCTCTGATCTTCTTATTTCTGGAAGAGATGAACACTTTACTCCTGGATTTTGTAGTACCATCCACACAGATCTTCTGCTTATCAGTTCTCATCTTTGGAGGTGACTCAATAGCTTTCCTCTTCCTTGATTTCAGTCGTTTAGCAACCCCAGGAACCACTTTTGCAATTAGTTCATCATCACTCTTCTTTATTTTAAGGCTAGAAGTACCTTTCTTGACTTGAGATGTTTTAACATCAGCTCTAGCATCTGCATCTTCCAACCTAAGGATTGTCAACTTATAAAATTTTTCTTCTGAACTATAGGAGTTATTAGTCAGGTTGTCATCTTTCTTGGCCTTGCAAGTATTCAGCTCCCAACACTTCTTAAGGTCACAGCTTTTGATCCTTCCATCAGCATTGTTGACTCCTTCATCTTGCTCACATAACTGACTACTCAAGTTGGCTTTTAACACATCATCCAACTTAGGAGTAACGACACCATAAGTCATTAACCCAGATTGACTTTTCACCATACTTTCACACTTGATGTCACCATCTGATGTTACAGCATCAACCTTAACATCACTAGATAAGCTGTCCACTTGAGGTATCCACTGATAGCAATTATCTTTGGATCTTACTCCCTTCATCACTACCTCATTCTGTTCATCAGCTACCACACATTCATCTTTGGTGTAGCTTACATTGTAACCTTCATCACAAAGTTGACTTATGCTAATTAAATTAGCACTCAAACCTTGAACAAGGAGCACATTATCAAGAGTAAGATCATCATGATTCTTCACTCTTCCAACTCCTTCTACTACTCCTTTTTCACCATTGCCAAAAATAATATCATTTGCATGGCAAGGATTGAACTCTACCAAATGCTTATTGGATCTAGTCATGTGCTTTGAACATCCACTGTCAAAGTACCATGCATCCATAGCAAAATGTCCATCTGATGTGTGAGCATATAGACATGTGACCTGAGCTTTAGGAACCCATTGTTTTACTACTTTGGGCCTAACCTCCTTCTGTATGGGTTGAGGAGCAGAATTTGGATAACCATGAAGCTTGAAGCAAGAGAACTGCATATGTCCAAATCTGCCACAGTAGAAGCATCTAACTCTGTCATCTCTAAAGTGGTTAAACCTTCTGCCACCATGATGATGATGTTGCTGGTGCTGCCATCCATAGTGTTGATTTCTTCTTCTATGATAAGGTTGTTGTCTTCTACTACCATAGTTTGACTGTCTTCTATGGTAAGGATACTGTCTTTTGAACTGTCTCCTATGGTGATGAGGCTTCCTTCTTCCATAGTAATGAGGCACAACATTGTTGTATCCATATTCATACATGTTCCCCTGATGTTGATGAACCATGTTCTGATTGAACCTAGCAGCCTTCATGGTCTTATGATATTGAGGTGGCATATACTGACTAGCTCCCTGAGACTGCACCTTCTTCTGATGATGAGCATTCTTCTTCTCAACATTCTGAGGATGTGGATGAGTCACCTTCTTAGGTGTAGAATCATGTCTCTTTGTTTGATGCTGAGACATTGGTTGGGACACCTCCTTCTTTGTTCCAGAAGTGCTTGCTTCTGTAGAACTCTTTTCCTCAATCACATATCCTATACCTGATTTATCTCCCGCAACTTTCTCTAACTGAAGAATCTTATCAAGAGTGGTTGTACCACTGTTCATCATCCTAACAGATTTTGTCATCTGATCAAGTTGATATTTAACTAGTACAGCTTCATTTTCCAGATCAGCTTTTACATTCTCAAGCTGAGCAATCTGTTGCTTGTGACACTTGTTTTCTTGACAAATCTCAGCACTTTTTAAACACAGCTCTTGATAAGTAGATGCTAACTCCTCATAAGTTATTTCTCCATCACTATCATCATCAGAAACAACAGTTCCTGTTAAGGCTCTAACATGCTTTGCTGACTCAGCTTCACTTTCACTATCAGATTCAGACCAGGAGACTGTCATGCCCTTCTTCTGCTTCTTCAAGAATGTGGGACATTCTTTCTTGACATGTCCATAACCTTCACATTCAAAGCACTGAACTCCTTTATCTTGGGCAGTCTTCTCTTCATCCTTCTCTTTTGACTTGCTGATGTCAGAAGCGATGTTCTTGACATTAGGCTTGAAGTTCTTGTTCATTCTTTTGAATACCTTGTTGAACTGCCTTCCCATCATAACACTAGCCTGAGATAGATCCTCCTGGGATTCAGCACTATTCCCTTTCTCTTCTTGAGCATTTGAAGTCAAGGCTATACTTTTTGGCTTCTTTTCAGGTTCTTCTTCATTTATCCCAAGCTCAAATGTTTGAAGAGATCCAATGAGCTCATCAACCCTTATCTGGCTGATGTCTTGTGCTTCTTCAATGGCAGTCACCTTCATCTTGTACCTCTTAGGAAGTGACCTAAGAATCTTCCTTACAAGCTTTTCTTCTGACATTTTCTCTCCAAGAGCACTAGATGCATTGGCCAGCTCAAGAACACTCATGTGGAAGTCATGAATAGTCTCATCTTCCTTCATCTTCAGGCTTTCAAACTTAGATGTTACAAGCTGAAGTCTTGACATCTTAACTCTAGATGTACCTTCATGAGTAGCCTTCAAAATATCCTATGCAACCTTAGCAGCTTCACATGAGTTGATCAACCTGAATATGTTCTTGTCAACTCCATTGAATATATCATTTAGGGCTTTTGAATTTCCAAGGGCAAGCTCATCTTCTTCCTTGGTCCATTCTTCTTCAGGTTTCAGCTTAGAGGTGCCTTCTTTATCTTTACCAGCATCTTCCTTCTCACACACAACAGGTGCTTTCCATTCTTTAATAATGGCCTTCCAAGCCCTGCTGTCCAAGGATTTCAAGAAGGTGGTCATCCTAGGCTTCCAATAATCATAATTGGAACCATCCAATATAGGGGGTCTGTTGACAAATCCTCCAACCTCTTTGTCCATCTTTACACCAGAAAGTAACTTCCCCAGATCTCACCCAGAGACAGACAGGATGCCTGCTCTGATACCAATTGAAATTCTGGTACCAGATGTGTGATGTTAAGTGCGATGTCACAACAACACACTCTGCACAATGGATGAAATAAACAACAGAAGAACACACCAAATTGTTTACCCAATTCAGTTCAAACAACCTAATCTGGGGGCTACCAAGCCAGGGATGAAATTCACTACTTGTAGAATTAAATTACAGACTCAACAACCCAGTTGACAATCTCCTAATCTTAATTCCTACTAGTGACTTTCTACCTAAGAAACCACTTAGGTATGAGAACACTACTCAATCCCTAAAACCTCAAAGAACAACCTCTTTGAGAAACCTTTATCCGGCTACACAGCTTTGATCAAGTTACACAAACTCTCTTTGCTTCACAGCTTTAAGAGAGGACAGAACTTACCAATTCACTCTTGAATGGTGTACACAAAAACACGCACAAAGACAATGATTAACCTCCAGTTAATGCTCTCTATCTTCTGTCTCCTTTCTGTACCTTCTTCCTTTGATCTATGCGCTTTATATAGCCACCTGAATTGGGCTTGGACTCCTTGCAATATTTGATCTGATTTGTTATTTAAAACTGAATCTTCAAAACATATTTTATCCCCAAAATCTTTTCAAATCTTCAACCTTTTAAATCTCCAACAAATCTGCATCAAATCTCTATGCAACAGAGAATATCTAACCCAAGATATTCGCATCCAATGAGACTACCAGCTCCCCACAATTCCAGCTAAAACGCAAACCCTAACAACATCACTAAACCTGATGTTATTAATTCTGCAGATCTAATGTCACAACATCGCTTGTGACATTAGACATCCAACTTCACACTTAACACAGCCCAGTGTTAAGACTCAATGTTGTGACATCACCCATGTGACATCAACATTGAACATACTTTGTTTTACCCAAAATTCTAGCCAATCCAAGAAACTAACAAGTATGTTACAAAATCAAAGGAGAAAGTGATTTTTGAAAGGAAAATTGGGGCTTACAGCTCAAGGAGAGGCCCAGGGTTTTATCAGTGATCGCACTATCATTTTGTACAAGGACTTATACAAGTGACTGAGGCCCAAGAAAGGTTTTCTGTACAAGGGGATGGGTCTTACACTCTCTCAAGAGGCCAAAAATGATTGAAAGTGAACAAAGATGGGTCTTATAGCTCAAGGAAAGGCCCAGATGGTTTGTTTTAAACGGGCGATGATCGCACCGAACTTTTGAAATACAACGGGACTTATACAACATTTGAGGCCCAAAATAGGTTTGTATTTACAAAGGATTGGGTCTTACACTCTATTAGAGGCCCATGAGTGTTCGGAAAAGTTTGTTAGGGTGAAAATCAATAAAACCCTCATTTCATCATTTTTTTAATATAATTATTCAAAGAAAATTAATACAAATGATAAAAATTCCAAATAAGTTTGAATAAACAACTTGTGATTTTGGTTTTAGGTTTGAAAAATGAGGCTTTCATCACAAGATGAATTAAAACCTACTTGGTTTTGATTTTCCAAAATGGATATTTATTTTTAAAAGGTTTAAAAACAAATAAAAGACATTTATTCACAAAAATACTAATTATATTAAATAAATAGTATAAATCTAATTTTTTTGGGGAATACAATATTTCAACATTTTTGTGATTTTTTGCAAAAAGAACCAATAAAAAATAATTAAAATTGAGGGAGTTATTAATTTTTCAAACTATTAAAAATAATATGGAAAATAACAAAAAGTGGGAAAAATAGCAAAAAGAGGATCTGGGGCGAGGGGTATTCGAACCCCAGACCTCTTGTATATAGGGTGCGCGCCTTACCACTGGGGTGGTGATACATCCGTTGATTGAAACACAACCATAAATATACAAGGCTTGCCTTGCTTTTGGCCTGGCCTAAGGCACGGCAAGGCAAGTTTTGACAAGAAACGGGAAGGTCCATAACTTTCTCATTCCTCCATGGTTGGGGACAAAATTTATATGTATCTGGCCAAGAATTTCACAAGGAAACCAATGGTGGTAGTATTTTTTTCAGATCATGATCCCTCCTCAAAATCCGACAGTGGTTTTGAAATAGACCATATTTTGCATTTTCTGTGCTACATCTTGGTACAGGTATGAATTACACGATAAATTGATGCAAACATAACACATATGACATGTCGAAGAGATGCATGATCAGTGGACTTCAAAATAATGCATATTTTGGAAAGTTCAAGTCATGATGCTTACCTCTTTTTGAGCTTTTGGAGTTTTTTATGCAATCTGCAAAGTTTCTTGTTCCAGAAATGGTTTGATGCTTTGGACACTCTCAAATGATCCCTTAGAAGCTTTTAGGATGATTGGAATCAGCTGGAACCTGCAAAAACAAAAACTGGCCCTTTCTTGCAAAAGGGGTTAAAATGGCCAAAATAACAACTCTCTCAAATGGTGTTCCAGATGTTGGGAGCCATTTGGGACAGTTCAAGGATGATATTTGGAGTGTGTTTGAGGTTTTATCTGGTTTGGAAAGTGACTAAATCAAGACATGGCTTGAAAAATGCAAAAAATCCTATTTTGAGGTTTTGAGAGGTGACTTTAGGATTTAAGGTTTACAGGTCACTTGTGTGAATTTGGAAAGCTTATATATGACATATTGGATGTGTTTGGATCATGAGCTATGATGGAAATGCTCTCTAACTCAAAAACTCAGAGTTACCTTGCTAAAGAAGGTATTTTTGCCTAGAGAAAGTGATTTTGAGGAAAGCATCTGTTTGATGGCTTTGGTGTACTCAAACTGAGCCCAAATGAGCTCTATTTATAGTATAGCAAGTTTTTTTTGGGATCAATAGTGAATGGTAACTGCAGTAGAGGTTTGGCCAATGTTGATTAATAGGAATCCAAGTCTCCTCTAGCCATTGACTAGAGTGTAGAGCACAGAGCTGTGGTTCCCTAGTTGTTGGATCATTCTTGACTGAATTCAGTTGCAAATGTGTCAGCCCATGCCACCTTGGTGCATCCATTAAATGCTCCAATCCAAAGTTGGTACCCTTGCCACTTTGTTCATAACTTAGAAAATTTTCTAAGTTTTTATGGTTACCCCTTTTACAAGTTATACCACTTTTCTTGATTTTTCTTGATGAATGATGATTCCAATCATACATTAACATCATTTTGGGGTCAAAGAACCATAATTGGGAAAAATCTCAAAAAGTCAAAGTTTGACTTTTTTGCACAGTTGACTTTTTGTCAGATGAATTCCAAACTATGCGATCCTCTATGAAATCAAGTCCTTGACCTAAATCAAACTTGATGGATTGATTTCATAGGTGTTATAGGGTGTATTGAATCATGTCTTAGGGTTTGGGAGCATGTCCTGGTCAAAAGTCAAAGATACCGTTGACTTTTTCCGCAAAACCCTAACTGTGGTTCTGATGAAATTGAAACTTGTTGCTCAAGCTTCTTGGATCAATCCATTGTTGCAAATGGATCAATGTGATGTATTTGAGACCCTCAAATCCCCTCTTGAGGTCTTGGCTCAAGTTTTGTCCCAAAAGTCAACTTAAGGGTGAATTAGGTCAAGAAACCCTAATTCCTGATTTTTTGATGAATGCATCCCCTGAGGCTAAATTGACTTGCTGATTGGGTTCATGAGATCCCTTGGAGCATCATAGGTTATGCTTTGAAGCATTGGCTCATGCCTAGAGGAAAATTTCCATCTGGAGGCCCTGGTCGACCAAACCATAATTTGGTGACACTGGCGATCTTAAGGCTTGATCCACCTAGAAAGGAGAAGCCTTGTTCTTAATCCTTGAAGTGGGAGTCCTCTTGATCCTTTTTGGATGTTTGAGAGGCTAGAAAAGTTAAATATCATGTCATTTCTTGATTGATCCTTTGTCTAAGAGCTCTGAGAGGGCTTAAAACCCTAAGTCTAATTGTAGTGGATGCTCACCAATCTTTGGGGAGACTAATGGTTCATCCATATTGTGATGATGATTTGCACAATGATGGGAAATCTTAGTGGTCAAAATTTGGGGTATGACAGATGCCCCTATTTAATCTTCTTGGACCCGAAGGTGTGAATGGAGAAGGTATTCGGGCATTCGGGGTGCAAGAGGATTAAATATCGGAATACCTGAAATTTTGATGGTGGTTATGAATGGCAGTTTGCACATCCTTCCTCTTTTGCTAAGCAATGATGCTTAGAAAAGGTAAACTTCCCCTCGATCCTGGTTTCCTACCAAGGAACTGGTCTCAGTTTTTGATTTAAACTTCCCCTCGATCCTGGTTTCCCACCAAGGAACTGGTCTCAATTTCTGAAATAAACTTCCCCTCGATCCTGGTTTCCTACCAAGGAACTGGTCTCAGTTTCCGATATAAACCTCCCCTCGATCCTGGTTTCCTACCAAGGAACTGGTCTCAATTTCTGATTTAAACTTCCCCTTGGTCCTGGTTTCCTACCAAGGATCTGGTCTTGGTTTCTTTTGTCAATAAACTTTATTGACAAGGGACGCTATTTGTAGCGGTTCTCCTCAAACTTCTCGCCGAATTTTCCTGGGGAGATGTCATTTGATGGAAAAAGTTTTGATTGTAGAGAAGCACAAACTTCTCAGTTTGAGACGCCATTTGTCGACTCTACTGGGGAAAACGAGTCTCCTTGAGAGACTGCTTTCGTTTGGGGATATTACATCATACTTTTCTCGAGATCTTCATAGAGAAATGCCATACGATGTACCCCAATTTTGAGGTGCCGATGACTTTGTTGACATTGACATTCTGGAGAGAAGGACCAATGTGTTGCTGAAATTCTTTAGTTGAGAGGCTTTCTCTAGGGATTTTCCTTAATCCGGGAAAGCGAAGATATCATCTTCCATGGCGAAGAGTGATGCTGGCTGAGGGTTCTCTGGTTTTTCAGAGGTTCAAGTTATCAAAGTGGTCAAAGGCCGACTTCATCCCAAAAATAAACTGGAGGAGAGAGGTAGTTCAGATGCAACATTTCCTGACGAGGAAAGAACTGACAACTCGATTGAGAGGACTGTTATCACTAGGGGATAAGACCGACCAGAGTGATAGTGATTCAACATGAATATGAACGCAAAGTAGTAATGCATGATGTATGTGTGTATATGCTGACAAAACTGACACGACATATAAACTAATAGATGAACACGACTGGATACTCGGCCACTGCTGGGGACGAAGAGGTATCGCTGGTTCAAGATAGCAATTCTGCCTTGCTTAGGAGAAGTAGTCCTCGTGGGGAGCTACATTGGTCGGGCTTAGGAGATAAGAACTCGGCCGAAGATGTCAGACAGAGTTTTCGCATCTGACATAACTGATCCTTCGTTCAGGCGCACTGGTTTAGAAGGAGTACTTTGATTCTGCACTTTGAAGCTTAACCGCCTTTAGGAGAAGCCATCGATATTCTTTCGATGTTCAACAGTCAAAAGAATTTGCCATCTTTATTTTAAGCAGAAAAATTTTACAAGTAAATTCATTTTTGTTTTATTTCAAGAATCGTTGATCATGTTAAAATGTCGTCTTGTAAAGCTAAAACAAATAAGAATTGCCAACAAAAGCACAAGGGCTCAAATTTTATTGATAGGATGGAAATCAGCCAAACGCGTGATTCCATAGAGTATTTACAAAGTTTAGAAAATGGTAATTTAAGGGAAAAAGGGCTACATTGAAACATAACGACCACTATCCTTCTACCAACTTTGACTTCGGGGCATCCTGAACTTCTGTCAAAGATGTCCTTGACTGGAGTTTTCCTGACGGATGGTGTAACTGCTGCCGAGGGATTTGCCCTTTTGTCGAACGTAGTTACATGCCATTATCCCTAATTTTTGCATGGATTGTACTTTGAGGTTTCCAATCCACCGGGATGATTTTTGATCATGTCTCTAATTTTTTCCTGGACCGCCCTTTCGGGTTTTCAATCCACCGAGACGTTTTTTTTTATTATTATTATATTTTTTTTATTTAGGCGAAGTATTTCTTGACTACGTCAACATTTGTGGGGTAGGCAAATTCCTCTCCGTCCATGGTTGCAAGTCTCAAGGCGCCGCCTGAGAAAGCTTTCTTGAACACATAGGGGCCGTCATAATTCGGAGTCCACTTGCCTCGGGAATCAGTGAGAAATGATTGTATCTTTTTGAGCACGAGGTCTCCTTTCTTGAAGACACGGGGTCGGACCTTTTTGTCAAATGCCTTCTTCATTCTTTGCTGATATAACTGACCATGGCATAGTGCCGTTATTCGGTTTTCTTCGATCAGGTTCAGTTCGTCGTGTCGACTTTGACACCATTCAGCTTCTGTAAGCTTAGCTTCCATCAATACCCGGATTGATGGGATCTCTACTTCTATGGGAAGCACTGCCTCCATGCCATATACTAGAGAGAAAGGGGTTGCCCCTGTTGAAGTGCGGACAGATGTACGATAACCGTGAAGAGAAAAGGGTAGCATCTCGTGCCAATTTTTGTAGGTTACGACCATCTTTTGAACGATCTTCTTGATGTTCTTGTTAGCTGCCTCTACCGCCCCGTTCATCTTGGGTCGGTAGGGAGATGAGTTATGGTGTTCGATCTTCAACTCTGTGCACAACTCTTTCATTATCTTGTTGTTTAAGTTAGATCCATTATCAGTAATGATCTGGCTCGGAACACCATAACGTCAGATGATATTGTTTTTGATAAATCGGACTACCACTTGTCGGGTTACATTAACGTATGACGCTGCTTCGACCCATATGGTGAAGTAATCAATGGCTACCAGGATGAGCCGATGTCCATTCGAAGCCTTAGGTTCGATCATGCCAATCATGTCGATTCCCCAAATGGAAAAAGGCCATGGGGAAGAAAGAACTTTGAGATGTGTAGGCGGTACATGGATTTTGTCTGAGTATATCTGACACTTGTGACATCTCCTCATGTACTTGTAGCAGTCAGATTCCATTGTCAACCAATAGTACCTTGCTCTTAGAATTTTTCTCGCCATTGTATGTCTGTTGGCATGAGTGCCAAAGGACCCTTCGTGAATTTCTTTTATCAGCATGTCTGCTTCTGGTCTGTCGACGCATCGAAGCAAGACCATGTCAAAGTTCCTCTTATAGAGTGTATCACCGCTCAGAAAGAAACTGTCTGCTAGCCTTCTGAGGGTTTTTCTATCTTTCCTGGATGCCTCAGGTGGGTACTCTTGTTTCTGAAGGAAGCATTTGATATCGTGATACCAAGGTTTGTCGTCTATGACTGCTGCAATCGTGAAGATGTAAGCGGGTCGTTCAAGGCGCATTATGCCGATCTTAGGTAAGTCATTCCATTGACCTACACTAATCATGGAAGAGAGAGTGGCTAATGCATCAGCCATGTGATTCTCCTCACGAGGGATATGATGAAACTCGACTCTGTTGAAGAAGGGTAACAACCTTCTTTCGTAATCTTTTTACGGAATCAATCCTGATTGGTATGTGTTCCAATCTTCTTTGATCTTATTGACGATCAAAGTTGAGTCTCCATATACATCCAAGTTCTTGATCCTCAAATCAATCGCTTCCTCGAGACCCATGATACAAGCTTCGTATTCGGCCTCATTGTTTGTGCACTTGAACGTAAGTCTAGCGGTGAAAGGAATGTGGGTACCCTGAGGTGTTATGATAATTGCCCCAATTCCGTTTCCATAATGATTGACAGCTCCGTTAAAGATAAGTCCCCATTGGGAATCTGGTTCTGGCCCTTCACTGGGTAGCGGTTCATCGCAGTCTTTCATTTTTAGATACATGACATCTTCGTCTGGGAAGTCAAATCCGACTGATTCATGATCGTCAATCGGTTGATGAGCCAAATGATCGGCTAAAACACTTCCTTTAACGGCTTTCTAAGTGTGGTCCTCTATGTCATATTCTGATAACAACATCTGCCAACAGACAATCCTTCCCGTGAGAGCAGGTTTTTCGAAAACATACTTGATTGGATCCATTTCTGAGATTAACCAAGTAGCATGACGAATCATGTACTGGCAAAGACGTTTGGCTGCCCAAGCTAGAGCGCAGCAAGTTTTCTCGAGCATAGTGTACCGAGTCTCGCAGTCGGTGAATTTTTTGCTTAAATAGTATATGGCGGACTCTTTTCTTTTTGTTTCGTCTTGTTGGCCAAGTACACAACCTATTGAGTCTTCCAAGACTGTTAAATAGATTATCAGCGGTCTTCCTTCCACTGGAGGTGATAGAATCAGAGGGTTTGACAGGTATTCCTTGATACTGTCGAAGGCAGTTTGGCAGTCTTCTGTCTAAATGTAGTCCTGATTCTTTTTGAGTAATTTGAAAATCGGCGCACATGTCGCGGTCATGAGGAATATGAATCTGGAAATATAGTTCAAACGTCCCAGGAATCCCCTTACTTGTTTTTCAGTCTTTGGAAAAGGCATTTCTTGAATGGCCTTGACCTTGTCAGGATCAAACTCAATTCCCTTCTGGCTGACGATGAATCCTAAGAGTTTCCCTAAACGGACACCGAACGTGCACTTGCTGGGATTTAAGCGGAGTTTGTACTTTCTCAGACGCTCGAATAGTTTTGACAGGTGGGTCACATGCTCCTCTTCTGTTTTAGATTTGGAAATCATGTCATCGACATACACTTCGATTTCTTTGTGCATCATGTCGTGAAACAGAGTAGTCATAGTCCTTTGATAGGTTGCCCCGGCGTTCTTCAAGCCGAACGGCATTACCTTGTAACAAAAAGTACCCTATGGGGTAATGAACGAAGTTTTCTCCATGTCTTTCGGCACCATTTTGAATTGATTATAGCCCGAGAATCCATCCATGAAGGAGAAAACTTTGAACTTTGTTGTACTATCTACCAGCATGTCAATGTGTGGTAAGGGAAAGTCGTCCTTTGGACTTGCCTTGTTCAGATCTCGGTAGTCGACACACATTCTGACTTTTCCGTCCTTTTTAGGAACTGGTACTATGTTGGCTAACCATTTAGGATATTCTGACGTAGCGCGGAAACCCGCGTCAATCTGTTTATGTACCTCCTCTTTGATTTTGAAAGCCATGTCTGGATGAGTCTGTCTCAACCTTTATTTTACCGGCGGACATTCTGATCTCAACGGTAGATGATGTTCCACGATGCTGGTATCCAACCCTGGCATATCCTGATAGGACCAAGCAAATACATCGGGAAACTCTTTGAGAAGTTTCGTCAAACTTTCTTTGACAGTTGAACTGAGCAGTGCCCCAATCTTGACTTCTCTTCTCTCTTCTTCCGATCCTAAGTTGACTGTTTCCAACAACTCTTTGTGAGGCTCAATGGACCTTTCCTCTTGTCTGAGTAGTCGGGAGATCTCCTCTAGAATTTCGTCGTCATTTTCTTCTTCACCCTAAAATACCGGGAACTCAAAGTTGGGAGAAGGGATTGGATCATATGTTTCAACGGGTTTAAAACAAGCAATCTGCATGACGTGATGATTTGTGTTTAGAAGAGATAGAGAGAATGCAAAAGTGTGTGCAATGTTTTATTTTTTTTTTAACAATGCTCATTTTTATTTATTTTTATTTTTTAGGATTACCATTTTCTAGAAAAAGCAGAAAGAGAAAACAGCAATAACTGCGGAAATTACAGAACGACGTTATTTTATTTATGAACAAGTCGATTCTTGAAACTACAACCCTATAAAACAAAACTCTATCGCTTTGGGAAAAACGAAGAGGGATATTTACAGAAAGTGAGCCCTATCAAAATATCCGTTTCACCTGGGCAGGGTGAAAGGTTAAAGTAAAGATGGCAATTACTTAGACTTGTGAATAATCTTCGGAACATCAACAGTAACCCATTGGCGCCGAACTCCTCGGTGAATCACAAAGTCTGGTACCTTCTTTCTTGGCTTGCCTTTAGAAATAACGCTGATTTCTGGTGGAGCAGGATCGTTGGAATCTGCTTCCCAAACAGAGTTGTCGTAGGAGGATTCCTCAGTTGTATTTTGCGTAGTATTTGTACTCTCAGCTGTATCTCCTCATCCAATTGGCTGGATGTCTTCGATCCTGATACGAGAGCTTTCAGGAGCGGTGTATTTGACCTTGAAGTCGTATTTTCCACTCGGTTGTCCTAAGGTATCCCACACTTCTTTGGAACTGGAGGAGTCATCTCTCTCGATGACATTGACCTCGGGAAAAGCATAGTTGATGAATTCTAGTCCGACAAGTTTTGCCAATTCATCATCATACTGGATAAGTTCGGAATGACTTGAGTGTTGATCCCATGACATGGCGGGGACACAGGTATTTTGTTCAATGATGCTCAGCTGATTTTTATTGTTCGGCTGATTTTCTTGCCCCAAGTCTCCGGGATACGGCTGCCAGATAGGCAAGCCATCCATTGGGCCATAATAGTCGTGGTCAAAGTTGTATTTCATCAGAGTGTCCTCCTCTAATGAGTTTGGGGGAGTGCGGCATCCTTCCGGATCACAATCTTCGTACATCATTTTGACATCTGACCTTGGTATAAATCTCGGGCTCTGTGCAGGAAAGCAAAAGGGAGTCTGTGTTTCGCTCTGAGACGTATAACCGTCCCCGTTGAGATAGGACTTCCATTCTTCATCCGTATCGGAGGAATCTCCCTTGTTGATGGTATGGACTGCTTGAGGCACTGGGTGAAGGAAACCTCCACTATGAAAGAAGTCCTGAATGGGATGAAAACTTTTATTGTTCACAGCCGTGTGAGTACAGGTTGAGGAAAAGCCAAGACCTTTCTTTTTCTTATTGTCAGTAGGAATGACAAACTGCCCCCATCCTGTTGTATTGGTGTTCTCAACCACTTTGATAGAATCTTTGTACGAGGAAATCGAAGTTCCCCCTTCGGATTGATTGTCCTTGTGTAGCGAAAGCGTTTGGAACTGGGTTCCGATTACCCCCTCCGGTTCTACATAAGTGGATGACGATAAGTTGCTTACAAGCAAAGCCTGTTCTCCACAGACTGTGATGAGTTGGTTATTCTGGACGAACTTTAACTTTTGGTGGAGGGTTGAAGTGACCGCCCCAGCCTGATGTATCCAAGGTCCTCCTAATAAACAACTGTATGTTGCCCGGATGCCCATGACCTAGAAAATGACTTGGAAAGTGTGAGGACCAATAGTTATGGGAAGGTCGACTTCGCCGATAACCATTTTTCTGGATCCGTCAAATGCTTTGACGATGACCTCACTGCCTCTCATCGGAGATCCTTGAAATGATAGTCGCATTAGAGTAGATTTTGGCATAACATTCAGGGCTGACCCTGTGTCTACTAGTACGCTGGCTAAAGCATCGTCTTGGCAGTTGACTGTAATGTTGAGTGCCATGTTATGACGGCGACCTTATTCAGGTAATTCCTCATCACTAAATCCCAAGTTATTGCAGGAAGTGATGTTAGAGACAATGCTATCTGTAGCGAGCGATTTTGGACGCGGTTCTTAAGCGCTGGTCGCTCTCTGCGGTTGAGCTTACTACATGTCGATTCATTTTTTATCCTATTAAAGCTGATGAAGGAAGGGAAATAGATGTCTCCAATTGACCCTGCTTTGCATACTGAGTTTAAACAGCGGTCTGTTAGGTTATGAATGCTATCAATGTGGGGGGGCCCTTGTACTGGTTATTTGTATTTTCGCCAATACGGTTTTCTCTCTTTCTTGGATTTTCTGGCGGGGAACAAGGATTAGGATGTTAGGACTGATGCTTTTGATAGATACATGAGAGTATGGGATTTTGGATTTTTGTTTAGTGTGCTCGCTAAGATCTTTTCTTTCGATCTTATGCCTACGTATTCCCGTTTACCGAAACAAGGAAATCAGAGCGTTCGTAGTTCCTCCTATTCTATGGGAGGAAATGGTGTTTGGTGTCTTATTCAAAGCCCAAGACGTGAAGCGAAAGGTGATTTGTATCTTGTTCAAAGCCCAAGATGTGAAGCTAAAGGTGTTGACTTTAGAGATAATTTGTCACCTCTAAAGAGGGGGTTGTATGTCACAACTGTTTTATAAAGGAGAATTACTTTAACCGGGATGTGTGAATCCGGCAATGCCATAATTTCCTTTATAGGGGATTTTAACCTGAAGGAGAAGACTTTAACTCAGTGTAGAGCAATGCTATCTTTCCTTAGGAATTTCTCATGCTAAAAGAGGGACAGTGGCATGGATGTAGATGATCCAGAGGCTTGCCGCTTACAGCGATTGGATGAAGGGGAAAGAGTTGTTGATGTTTGTGTACTGTGAACGAGGCACAACTTTGATGCTAAAAGGTTGATTGGATCAACCAGTGGTTTTCTTATACAAAGCCTAAGAGGAGGCTATTATGTGTCTCGTACAAAGCCCGAGAGAGAGGCTACAAGGTTTTGACTCAACGAGGGAATCTTTTGATATCTCGTATAAAGCCCGAGATGGAGGCTAATTGACTCAACAAGAGAGTTTTTTCTGTATCTCGTACGAAGCCCGAGATGGAGGCTATTGTTTATTTGGCTCAATAAGAATCTTTTTGTATCTCGTATAAAGCCCGAGATGGAGGCGAAAGAGGTGATTAACTCAACGAGGGAGTCTCTTATGTGTCTCGTACAAAGACCGAGAGAGAGGCTAAACGACTTTTAACTCCACTGGGGAGAATCATTTGTACAAAGCCCAAGAGAAGACTAACTTCAATGGAGAAGGATCATTATACAAAGCCTAAGAGGAGGCTATGGTGACTGTTTCAGTTAAGTGACAGGTACAGTATACTGATCTTTATAGAGAAAATCAGTTCTTATATGAGCAACACTATACTCAAGGATTTGATTCAAGGGTCCGGGTTATGCCTGTTCTTTAAGGAAGCGGGAAATCCGAAGGGTATTGAGACTGTCTGAGTCTACGGGGTTCCTTCCTATTCTTGAAGGGGTCACTTGAGAATGTCTTTGAGACTCAAGGAAATTAGACTGTCCAAGTCTAGAGTTTTATCTTTTGTATTATGCTTTGAGAAACAATAGTAGACTCTTTGAAAGGACTGTTCTATGCAGATGATTAAGTTATCTTCCTATACCTCTAGGAGGCCATTTGGACAATTTGTACGAAGCCCAAGAGGAGGCTGGAAACTTTTAAGAAGCCGATCAGTCCTTGTACGAAGCCCAAGAGGAGGCTATCATTCCCGGAGGAAGAGATCATTATACGAAGCCTAAGAGGAGGCTGTGAATACTTCTAAGAAGCCGTAGGGTCCTTGTACTAAGCCCAAGAGGAGGCGGGGTTGCTTTTAGGAAGCCTGTGGGTCCTTGTACGATGCCCAAGAGGAGGCCGATGCTTTTAAGAAGCCGATGGGTCCCTAAACCCCGAGAAATTCAAGGCAAGCTATTCACAAGGAATAGATCAAGTCAGGAAAGTTCGAGAATTTGGAAGAAACTCAAGAGATGCCATTCACGGAGAAAAGATCATCTCTGGGGAGTAGAGTTTCTTGACAAATGCTTTTAAGAAGCCTGTGGGTCCCCAAACCCCGAGAAGTTTAAGACATGCCATTCACCGAGAATAGACCAAGCCAGGAAAGTCCGAGAATTTGGAAGAAACTCAAGAGATGCCATTCACGGAGAAAAGATCATCTCTGGGGAATAGAGTTTCTTGACAACTTCTATGAGTGACAGTCTATGAAAGGGTTCACAGAGAATGCTGCCTTTCATATCTCCATATTGTTTAACCCCAAGAGGAGGGAAGACTGTGTCTGGTAATCCTATGGGGATCTAGTTTAGACTATTTCTAAGAGTGATCAACGGGCTTAATGCTAGACGTAGTTGCTGGGGAAACTCTAAATATCTATACTAGTATTACACAGTTGATATGAGTTTATGAAAGAAGACTTACAGCGAAACAGCCCCACAATACAGTTATATGTATATGGAAGCGGTAAATGAAAGCAATAACCACTTACTCGGTTGTAGAGCTTCCATGCTGTTTGGTTAGTTATTCAACAAAGAAAGATTAAAAACAACAATATATTCAAAATCAAAGGAGAAAGTGCTTTGAAAAAGAAAGATTTGGGGCTTACAGCTCAAGGATAGGCCCAGGGTTTTATCAGTGAGCGCACTGTTGTTTGAATTTGTACAGAGGGACTTATACAAGTGACTGTGGCACAAAAATTGTTTTCTGTACAAAGGGATGGGTCTTACACTCTCTCAAGAGGCCCAAAAGGTTTAAAGAAAAGAAATGGGTCTTACTACATGAGGGTAGGCCCAGTTTGTTTTTTCGTTTGAAATGGCGATCGCGCCGAGGTTTTTTTGAAAACACAGTGGGACTTATACAATAAGTGAGGCCCAAAATGATTTTGGTTAAAAGGGGGTTGGGTCTTACACTCTATTAGAGGCCCAAAAAGTTTTGAATGGGTCTTATAGCTCGAGGAGAGGCCCAAGGTTATTTTTCAAAAGGCGACGATCGCGCCGTTTGTTTTTTACGGTATCGGGACTTATACAACACACTGAGGCCCAAAAATGGTTTGGTCAAAAAAGGATTGGGTCTTACACTCTATTAGAGGCCCAAAGTGTTTTGAAAATGATTTATGAGGGTTGAATTAATCCAAAAACCCTAATTTGTTTTCAAAAATGTATTTAATTGAATAAAAATTCAATTAAAATGATCAAAATTGTTTAACATATGAAAAAAAAATTGTGATCTTGGATTAATGCTTCAAAAATTAAGTATTGACCTACAAAATAATTAGAAAGCATTAAAAGTTACAAAATCAATGTGGAAAAAATATTTAAAATGTCAAAAACAACTAAAATATTAATTCTTTGCAAAAATATCAATTATATGAAATAAATAATATTTTTGGGATTTTTGATAAAATAAAATATTTTAACATTTTTGTGAAATATTAAAAAAAGAATCAACTCAAAATCATTAAAACTCAGAGAGAAATTAATTTTTGAATCAATTAAATAAAATCAAAAAATTCAAATATTCAAATTTATGAAAATGGCGCCAAGAACACCCAAGAACATGCGCGTGTTCTGGGCTTGCCCAGATTTGCGTTTTCCATCCAATCTCACTGAATACTTAACCATATCATGCAATCCACATACCAATCAACTCGTTTCAACCTCACGATCATGTCTATAACACTTAATTTCATTTAAATTAAACATAAAACATGAAATCATGAAGAAACCTCAAGAACCCTAATTTCTGCATGAAGGCTAGGATTTTTGATACACGATTCAAACAAAGCAATTAGTTAAGGGAAAACATTCGATGCATGATTATGAACATATGGCCAAATTATTGTGCAGCAAAAATTGCATAGATCATAGAGTTAGAAGAGCTCATGCTTACCACTTGCAGCTGGTGATCGTGATTTGTGTAGGAGGTGTTACAGTTGTGTTGTGATGATCTGAACAGCTTCCCTAGGTGCTATGGAGTGTGTTTGAATGCTTGGACTTGATGGAAATTGGCTGGATCACTTCATGGCATCTCAACTGCACTTTGGTTAAAACCTTGAGCAATTGACTGGTGATTCTGAGAAATCAATGTTCCAATTGTTGTTTAAGTGTTTGATCAGCTCATATGTGATGTATATGAGGTGTGTGAGTGATTGGTTTGGTTGGAAAAGCTCTCAAACTCAAAACCCGATAGTTACCTTGCTAAGAAAGGCATTTTTGCCGAGAGAAAGAGATTTTGAGAAAGGCAAGTGTTGTAGGCCTTTGGTGTACTTAAACTGAACACAATTGAGCTCTATTTATAGTAGAGCAAGTTTGTTTTGCAAGAAATAGTGAATGGCAACTGCAACAGGTGTTTGTTCAATGTTGGCCAATGGAAATCCAAGTTTCCTCTAGCCATTGACTAGAGGTTAGGGAACAGGGATGTGGTTCCCTTGGTCTTGGATAAGTCTTTACTGAATTTAAATGAAAATGGCTCAGTCCATGCCACCTTGATGCTTCCATTGAATGCTCCAATCCAAATTTGGAGTCTTGTCCCTATTTTGGCCATTCTAGGTTCAACATGCTATTTCTTGTTCCAAAGACTTTGGAGGCTTGGCTCAGTGATTGTCCCCTTTAGATTCAATCCTATGATGTGTCCAAGTGGATAGGAGCATTTGGATTTGGCTTATTTTGGCAAATCGAGCAAAAATGCAAATTCTGCCTTGCCTTGGCATATTTCAACAAGGCAATTTGACAATGTCATAACTCATAGCCCAAATGGAATTTGGCAATGTTCTTGGCCATTTTGGAAAGCCCTTACATGATACAACAACTGTTTGAACATGTTTGGTTTTGATCTCTTTTGAATCCAAGTGAAAAATCCCCCTACATTTGGCAAAAACTAAGTGTTGGAACAAAGTGTTTTCTCTTGATTTTGATCACTCCATAACTCAAAATCCATGAGGAATTTGGACATAGGTCAGTATGAAGCTTTTGTAGAGGGTAATGTAATATACAAATCAAGCTTTGAATGGGGCACAATGGCCTTGTGGTTTAGGAGTTATGGTCCTCCAAAGTTGGTGCATTAGTGGCACTTTTTCATGACTCAGAAAAATTTCTAAGTTTTATGGTTACCCCTTTTTCAAGTTATCCCACTTTTCTTGATTTTTCTTGATGAATGATGATTCAAATCATACGTTAACATCATTTTAGGGCTAAAAATCCATTTTAGTGAAAAATCTCAAAAAGTCAAAGTTGACTTTTGTGCACAGTTGACTTTTTATCAGATGAATTCCAAACTGTGCAATTCTTCAGGAAATCATGTCCTTGACCTAAATCAAACTTGATGGACATGTTCCATGGGTGTCATAGGGTATATTGGTGCATGTCATAGGGCTTGGGAGCATGTCCTGGTCAAAAGTCAAAGTTATAGTTGACTTTCCTCTTAAAACCCTAATTGTGGTGCAGATGAAATTGAGACTTGTTGCTCAAGCTTCTTCGATTAATCCATTGTTCCAAATGGATCAATAAAGTTCATTAGAGACCCTCAAATCATGTCTTGAGGTCTTGGCTCATGATTTGTCCCAAAAGTCAACTTAGGGGTGAATTAGGTCAAGAAACCCTAATTCCTGATTTTTGATGAATGCAACCCCTGAGGCTAAATTGACTTGATAATTGGGTCCATGAGGTTCCATGGAGTATATTAGGTTAGGTTTTGGATCATTGGCTTGTTCCCAGATAAAAGATTTCCATTTGGAGGCCCTGGTCGACCAAAACCCTAATTTGGTGACACTGTCGATCTTGAGACTTGATCCACCTATAAGGGAGCAGCCTTGTGCTTGATCCTTGAAGTGGGAGTCCTTTTGATCCATCGTGGATGTTTGAGAGGTTAGACAAGTTGAATATCATGTCATTCCTTGATTGATCCTTTGTCTAAGCACTCAGAGAGGGCTTGAAACCCTAATTTTGATTGTAGTGAATGCTCACCCATCTTTGGGGAGACTGATGAAGTATGATGGTTCCTCCATATTGTGATGATGATTTGCACAATGATGGGAAATCTAAGTGGTCAAAATTTGGGGTATGACAGATGCCCCTATTTAATCTTCTTGGACACGAAGGTGTGAATGACGAAGGTATTCGGGCATTCGGGGTGCAAGAGGATTAAATATCGGAATACCCGAAATTTTGATGGTTGTTATGAATGGTAGCTTACGCATTCATCTTCTTTAGCCAAGCAATGATGCTTAGAAAAGGTAAACTTCCCCTCAGTCCTGGTCTTCAGCCAAGGAACTGGTCTCAGTTTCTAAAATAAACTTCCCCTCGATCCTGGTTTCCTACCAAGGAACTGGTCTCAGTTTCTAAAATAAACTTCCCCTCGATCCTGGTTTCCTACCAAGGAACTGGTCTTAGTTTCTTTTTTCAATAAACTTAAATGACAAGGGACGCTATGTGTAGCGGTTTTCCTCAAACTTCTCGCCGAATTTTCCTGGAGAGATGCCATTTGACGGAAAAAGTTTTGACGCCAGACTTGTTGGGGAGCCCAGTCGTCTGGGTTGTAGAGGTGTACAAACTTCTTTGTTGGAGACGCCATTTGCCGACTCTATCTGGGGAAAGCGAGTCTCTTGGGAGACTGCTGTCGCTTGGGATCTTACATCATACTTTTCTCGGGATCTTCCCGGAGAAATGCCATATGATGGGGTCCAATTTTGAGGTGCCGATGACCTTTTCATCAGCGGTCTCTTCTGAGCGAAACTGACATTCTGCTGAATCTCTGATTACGAGGCTTTCTCTGGGGATTTTCCTTAATCCGGGAAAGCAAGGATATCATCTTCAATGGCGAAGAGTGACGTTTGTTGAACGTTCCTCTGGCTTTTCAGAGGTTCAAGTTATCAAAGTGGTCGATGGCCAACTTCCATCCAGAAATAAACTGGAGGAGAGATTGTTCAGACGCGACACTTCCCGACGAGGAAAGAATCGACGACTCGATTGAGAGGACTGTTATCACTAGGGGATAAGACCAACTAGAGTGATAGTGATGCAATATGCAATGTAAATGCAAATCAATAATGCATGATGTATGTATGTATATGTTGACAAAACTGACGCGACATACAAACTGAAAGATGAACATGACTGGATACTCGGCCATCGCGGGGCGTATAGAAATATAGCTGGTTCAAGATAGCAATTCCACCTTGCTTAGGAGAGACAGTCCCTGTTGGGAGCTACCGTTGGTCGGGCTTAGGAGGTAAGAACTCGGCCGAGGCGTGTCAGACGAAACAAGGTCTCTAACACAGTTGATCCCTTCATTCAGGCGCACTGGGTTAGAAGGAGTACTTTGATTCTGCACTTTGAAGTTCGCTCACTTCTGGAGAAGTGGTCGATGTTCCTTTGATGGTCAACAGTCAAAAGAAATTGTCGTCTTTAATTTAAAAGCAGAAAAAGTTTTAACAAGTAAATTCATTTTTGTTTTATCTCAAGAATCGTTAATCATGTTAACAATGTCGTTCTGTAAAGCTAAAACAAATGAGAATTACAAACAAAAGCACAAGGGCTCAAATTTTATTGATAAGATGGAGATCATCCAAACGCGTGATTCCAAAGAGTAATTACAAAGTTATAAAATGGTAATTTATCGGGAAAAGGGCTACGTTGAAACATAACGACCATTATTCTTCTACCAACTTTGAATTTTGGGCATCCTGAGCTTCTGTCGAAGATGACCTTGACTGGAGTTTTCCTCCGATGGATGATGTAACTGCTGCTGAGGGACTTGCCTCTGTTGAACATAGTTACTTGCCGTTATCCCTAATTTTTGTCTGGATTGTACTATGAGATTTCCAATCCATCGGGATGATTTTTTTCATGTCTCTAACTTTTGCCTGGACCGCCCTTTCGGGTTTTCAATCCACCGAGACGTTTTTTTTTTTTTAGTTTAGGCGAAGTATTTCTTGACTACATCAACATTCGTGGGGTAGGAAAATTCCTCTCCGTCCATGGTTGCAAGTCTCAAGGCGCCGCCTGAGAAAGCTTTCGTGACCACATAGAGGCCATCATAATTCGGGGTCCACTTGCCCTGAGAGTCAGTGAGAAACGATTGTGTCTTCTTGAGCACGAGGTCTCCTTTCCTGAAGATGCAAGGTCGAACCTTTTTGTCGAACGCCCTCTTCATTCTTTGTTGATACAACTGACCATGGCATAGTGCCGTTATTCTCTTTTCTTCGATCAGATTCAATTCGTCGTGTCGGTTTTGACACCATTCAGCTTCGGTGAGCTTAGCTTCCATCAATACTCGGATTGACGGGATCTCTATTTCTATGGGGAGCACTGCTTCCATGCCATACACTAGAGAGAAAGGGGTTGCCCCTGTTGAAGTGCGGACAGATGTGCGATAACCGTGAAGAGCAAAGGGTAGCATCTCGTGCCAGTCTTTGTAGGTTACAACCATCTTTTGAACGATCTTCTTGATGTTCTTATTGGCCGCTTCTACCGCTCCGTTCATCTTGGGTCGGTAGGGAGATGAGTTATGGTGTTCGATCTTGAACTCAGCACACAACTCTTTCATCATCTTGTTGTTCAAGTTAGATCCATTATCAGTAATGATCTCGCTTGGAACACCATAACGGCAGATGATATTGTTTTTGATAAATCGGACCACCACTTGTCGGGTTACATTGGCGAATGACGCTGCTTCGACCCACTTGGTGAAATAGTCAATGGCTACTAGGATGAACCGATGTCCGTTTGAAGCCTTAGGCTCAATCATGCCAATCATGTCGATTCCCCATATGGAAAAAGGCCACGGGGAAGAAAGAACTTTGAGATGTGATGGCGGTACATGAATTTTGTCGGAGTATATCTGACACTTGTGACACCTCCTCATGTACTTGTAGCAGTCGGATTCCATTCTCAACTAATAGTACCCTGCTCTTAAAATTTTTCTCGCCATTGTATGTCCATTGGCATGAGTGCCAAAGGATCCTTCATGAATTTCTTTCATGAGCATGTCTGCTTCTGGTCTGTCTACGCATCGGAGCAAGACCATGTCAAAATTTCTCTTATAGAGAGTGTCACCGCTCAGGAAGAAGTTTCCAGCCAGTCTTCTGAGGGTTTTTCAATCTTTTCTGAGTGCCCCAGATGGGTACTCTTGTTTCTGAAGGAAGCATTTGATATCGTGATACCAAGGTTTGTCGCCTATGACTGCTTCGATCGCGAAAATGTAAGCGGGCCTTTCAAGGCGCATTATGTCGATCTTAGGTAAGTCGTTCCATTGACCTACACTAATCATGGAAGAGATAGTGGCTAATGCATCAACTATGTGATTCTCCTCACGAGGGATGTGATGAAACTCAACTCTGTTGAAGAAAGGTAGCAACCTTCTTGCGTAGTCTTTGTAAGGGATCAATCCTGATTGGTATGTGTTCCAATCTCCTTTTATCTGATTGATAACCAAGGCTGAGTCGCCGTATACGTCCAAGTTTTTGATCCTTAAATCAATCGCTTCCTCGAGACCCATAATACAAGCTACGTATTCGGCCTCGTTGTTTGTATATTTGAACGTAAGTCGGGCAGTGAAAGGAATGTGGGTACCCTGAGGGGTAACAATGATTGCCCCAATTCCGTTTCCGTAATGATTAACTGCTCCGTCAAAGATTAGTCCCCATTGGGAACCTAGTTCTGGCCCTTCACTGGGTAACGGTTCATTGCAATCTTTCATTTTTAGATACATAACATCTTTGTCTGGGAAGTCAAACCCGATTGATTCTTGATTGTCAATCGGTTGATGAGCCAAATGATCGGCTAAAATACTTCCCTTAACGGCTTTCTGAGCGTGGTACTCTATGTCATATTCTGATAACAGCATCTGCCAACGGGCAATCCTTCCCGTGAGAGCAGGTTTTCGAAGACGTACTTGATTGGATCCATTTCGGAGATTAACCAAGTAGTATGACAAATCATGTATTGGCGAAGACGTTTGGCTGCCTAAGCCAAAGCGCAACAAGTTTTCTCAAGCATCGTGTACCGAGTTTCACAGTCGGTGAATTTCTTGCTTAGATAGTAAATGGCAGACTCTTTCCGTTTAGTTTCGTCTTGTTGGCCAAGTACACATCCCATTGAGTCCTCTTGAACTGTGAGGTAAATGATCAATGGTCTCCCTTCCACTGGAGGTGATAGAATCGGAGGATTCAACAGATATTCCTAAATACTGTCGAAGGCGGTTTGGCAATCTTCTGTCCAAACGCAATCCTGGTTCTTTTTGAGTAATTTGAAAATCGACGCACACGTCGCGGTCATAAGGAATATGAATCTGGAGATGTAGTTCAAACATCCCAAGAATCCTCTGACTTGTTTTTCAGTTTTCGGAGAAGGCATTTCTTGAATGGCCTTGACCTTGTCAGGATCAACCTCAATTCCTTTATGGCTGACGATGAACCCTAGTAGTTTCCCTGAACGGACACCGAAGGTGCACTTGTTGGGATTCAAGCGGAGCTTGAATTTTCTTAGACGTTCGAACAATATTGACAGATGTTCAACGTGCTCACTCTCTGTTTTTGATTTTGCAATCATATCATCGACATACACTTCGATTTCTTTGTGTATCATGTCATGAAACAGAGTAGTCATGGCCCTTTGATAGGTTGCCCCGGCGTTCTTCAAAACGAACGACATTACCTTGTAACAAAAGGTACCCCATGGGGTAATGAACGATGTTCCCTCCATGTCTTTCGGCGCCATTTTGATCTGGTTATAGCCTGAGAATCCATCCATGAAGGAGAAAACTTTAAACTTTGCTGTACTGTCTACCAGCATGTCAATGTGTGGTAAAGGAAAGTCGTCCTTTGGACTTGCCTTGTTTAGATCCCTATAATCAACACACATTCTGACCTTTCCGTCCTTTTTGGGAACGGGTACGATGTTGGCTAACCATTGAGGATATTTAGATGTGGCGAGGAAACATGCGTCAATCTGTTTCTGTACCTCCTATTTGATTTTGATGGCCATGTCCGGGTGAGTACGTCTCAACCTTTGCTTTATTGGCGGACATTCCGATCTCAATGGTAAGTGATGTTCCACGATGCTGGTATCCAACCCTGGCATATCCTGATAGGACCAAGCGAATACATCGGGAAATTCTTTGAGAAGCTTTATCAAACTCTCTTTGGCAATTGGACTGAGCAGTGCCTCAATCCTGATTTCTTTTCTCTCTTTTTCTGAACCCACATTGATCGTTTTTAACGGCTCTTCGTGAGGTTCAATGGACCTTTCCTCTTGTCTGAGTAGTTGGGAGAACTCTTCTGGAATTTCGTTGTCATTTTCTTCTTCAGCCCCAAATACCGGGAACTCAAAGTCGGGAGAAGGCATCAGATCGTATGTTTCAACGGGGTATAAAACAAGCAATCTGCATGACGTGATGATTTGTGTTTAGAAGAGATAGAGAAAATGCAAGTGTGTGCAGTGTTTTTATTTTACTGCTTGTTTTTATTATTGTTATGGATTTTTTTTTAGGATTACCATTTTCTGAAAAAGCAAAAAGAGAAAACAGCAATTAATGCGGAAATTACGGAACGACTTTATTTTATTTATGAACAAGTCGAATCTTGAAACTACAGCCCTATAAAACTAAACTTTGTCGCTTCGGGCAAAGCGAAGAGGGAAAATTTACAGAAAGCGAGCCCTATCAAAACATCCGTTTCACCAGGGCAGGGTGAAAGGTTAAAGATGGCAATTACTTTGACTGATGAACGATCTTCGGAACATCGACGGTAACCCATTGGCGGCGAACTCCTCGGTGAATCACAAAATCTGGCACCTTCCTTGATTTGTCTTCAGAAGTGACGTTGATTTCTGGTGGAGTAGGATCATTGGAATCTGTCTCCCAGGCAGAATTGTCGTAGGAGAATTCCTCTGTTACATTTTGCATAGTAGTTGTGCTCTCAGCTGTATCTCCCCATCCAGTAGGCTAGATATCTTCGAGCCTGATACGAGAGCTTTCGGGAGCGGTGTACTTGACCATATAGTCGTATTTTACACTCGGTTCTCCCAGAGTGTCCCAAACTTCTTTGGAACTGGAGGAGTCATCCCTCTCGATGACGTTGACCTCGGGAAAAGCATAGTTGATGAATTCAAGTCCTGTAAACGTTGCGAATTCATCTTCATGTTGGGTAGTTTCTGAATGACCTGAGTGTTTATCCCATGACATGGTGGGGACACAGGTATTCTGTTCAATGATGCTCAGCTGAGTTTCATTACTCGGCTGACTTTCCGGTCCCAAGTTTCCTAGGTAAGGTTGCCACATTGGCAGACCATCCATTGGGCCATAGTAGTTGTGGTCAAAGTTATCTTTCATCAGAGTGTCCTCCTCTAATGAATTTGGCGGAGCACGGCATCCTTCCGGATCACAATCTCCATATATCATTTCGACATCTGACCTGGGTATAAATCTCGGACTCTGTGCGGGATAGCAAAATGGTATAGGCACCTCCTCCTGAGATATATAACCGTCCTCATTAAGATAGGACTTCCATTCTTCATCTGTGTCAGAGGGATCTTCCTCATTGATAGCATGTACTGCCTGAGACACTGGGTGGAGAAAACCTCCACTGTGGAAAAAGTTTTGAAGGGGATGAAGACTTTCATCGTTGGCAGCTGTCTGGGTACAGGTTGCAGAAAAACTAAGACCCTTCTTTGTTTTATTGTCAATAGGAATGACAAGCTGTCCCCATCTTGTTGCATCGGTACTCTCGACCGCTTTGATAACATCTTTGTATGAGGAAATCGAGGTTCCTCCTTTGAACTGATTGTTCTTGCTTACCGACAGTGCTTGGAACTGAGTCCCAATAACCTCCTCGGGTTCTATGCCAGTAGACGATGACAAGTTGCTTACAAGCAAGGCTTGTTCCCCATAAACTGTGACAAGTTGATTGTTCTGAACGAACTTTAGCTTTTGGTGGACGGTCGAAGTGACCGCTCCAGCCTGATGTATCCAAGGTCTTCCTAATAAACAACTGTATGTTGCCCGGATGTCTATGACCTGGAAAGTGACTTGGAAAGTGTGAGGACCAATAGTTATGGGAAGATCAACTTCGCCGATAACTGTTTTTCTGGATCCGTCGAACGCTTTGACGACGACCTCGCTGATTCTCATCGGAGGGCTTTTGAATGATAATTGCATCAAAGTGGACTTCGGCATAAAATTCAGGCTGACCCTGTGTCTACCAGTACGCTGGCTAAAGAATCGTCCTAGCAGTTAACTGTGATATTGAGCGCCATGTTATGACGACGACCCTCCTCGGGTAGTTCCTCATCACTAAATCCCAAATTGTTGCAGGAAGTGATGTTCGAGACAATACTATCGAACTGTCTGATTGTTACATCCTGTTCCACAAAGGCTTGCTCCAAGACTTTCTGTAGAGCCTCCCTGTGGCCTTCCGAACTGAGTAACAGTGATAATACCAAGATCTTTGAAGGAATCTATAACAGTTGATCAACAATGTTGTACTCACTCCTTTGGATGAGCTTCAGTATCTCATCATTGTTTTTCAAAAGGTCGGGATTACTGGATTGACCGACTGGTGGATCGGGAGCTTCTGTCTGAAGTTCCTTTTCCTTGTTAGGTTCTCCAACTCCTCGGTTGAAGATTCTACCGCTCCGTGTTACACGGCTATTGTCTGTAATATTCACGACGGAAGGTAATGGAATTTCCTTTCCATTTTCAACTGTCGTTGCACCGTATTTGTAAGGGATAGCCTTAGTTGATTTATACGGTAGTGGTCCCGGTAGATAGATGACTATGGGAACCTTATGATTTTTCTGACCATCATAATTAATCTCGATCCGTTCCTGGTTGGGAACTTTAGATTCGTCAAGTAGAGGGATAATGGCAAAAACATCCCTGGTCCTATGATGACCAGAGATCGTGACAACATCCTCAATCAAATCGGCAAGGTAGTTCGGCGTCCAGTTAATGGGTCCAGAACCCGGATATGGACGAATCTCTCCACGATCCACCTGACCCTGAAGAGCTGCTCTCACAGGGTAACACCTTTGGTTACTTTCCGAACAGACGCCGCAACGTTCATAGTTGTGTGGTGGCACCTGGCCACGCCCGCTTTGAATACAATGTAACCTCACTAGGTTAGCTTCCATTGATCGGACATCCTGACTCTGACGCCGAGTAGGATTCCTGTTATTGATACTAATCTGCTGAGTATCTTCATCCATATAAATTGGCATCCACCAGTGATTTAATAAGTGTTGAAGTGCCTCCTGGACAAGGGTACAACCTCAATCGTTTTCGCAACCCGCTTTACAGCTTTGATAGTCATGTGATATTAAGAATCCGAGTCGGGCCTGTTCAGCATGTAACTCTACCAGGTTGGCATTCATCACGCGAATATCGAAGATCTGAACCATGTTGATTTGATAGGAATTCCTATCACGGTAGTCTTGGATCCATCCAAGATCCATCTGACGCTGGAGGGTCTCCTGTATGAAAGAGAATCCCTGTTTGTTTACCGAGCAAATCAGACAGGAACTATAATCGTGCCGCGGCAGATTATGATACTGGCTTTGCCTTGAGTGCATTGCCACTAAGTTGACATTCATCGCACGAATGTCGTGGTTTTGAATGACGTTGGAATTCGTGTAGACCATGTTAACTCCACGAACTCGGTGCTCTTGGATCCATCCGAGATCCATCTGTTCCTGTAGAGCTGCTTGCACCACAGAACATCCTTGGTTGTCTTTAGAGCAGATATCACATTGATGATAGTTATGAGGTGGCACATGGCCATATCCACTCCGTCTGCAATGCATCTTGACCAGATTGGTTTTCAACAAGAGTACATCGTGCATTTGATAGACATCGTTAGTCTCTCCTTCTATCAAATTGACTGCAGCCTTCTCGTGTTGAGGCAGCGGGTTCGTAAGAACTTTAGGATTTGTATCCTTGAAGGATAAGACCCCGCTCCTAACAAGTTTTTGCACGTCGGACTTGAAATTGAGACAAGTCTCTATGTTATGCCCTGATCCTCCTTGATGGTAAGGGCAAGTTTGATCCACGTTAAACCAAAAAGGTGGATTTTCCAGTACTGTAAGAGGAGATTTAGTCTGAATGTGCCCCTTAGCCAGTAGTAATGGAAACAGCTCTGCGTACGACACGGGTATAGGATCAAATCCTGGTGGCCGTGTTGTACGGTTGTTGTTGTATGGAGGACAAGCCTGCTGAAGAGGCTGTTGTGTCTTTTGCTGATCAGGTTGGCTCTGTGCAACCTGAGGTTGATACGTAGGAATAGACGCAGGGTTGATAGCAGGAGTCACAGCTGCTACCGGTTGATAACGTCGCCTTTGCTTTCTGAGAGAGATATTCCCAATATCTTGCTTTTTTTTCTTAGGGAGAGCACTACCATATTTTTTAGTACCGCTCGATGATCCAGCTTCTTTTACCAAACATCCTTCTCGGACGGCTTCCTCAAGACGTACACCCATGTCGACCATTTCGGTGAAATCACTAGGTGCACTAGCAACCATTCGGTCATAGTAAAATGAGCTTAAGGTTTTTAAGAAGATCTTTGTCATCTCTTTTTCCTCAAGAGGTGGACAAATTTGAGCGGCAATCTCACGCCACCTTTGAGCGTACTCCTTAAAGGTTTCCTTGTCCTTTTGTTACATCGATCTGAGTTGATCTCTGTCGGGTGCCATGTCCAAATTATATTTGTATTGTTGGATGAAGGCAGTACCAAGATCTCTGAATGTACTGATCGTAGTACGATTTAAACCCATGTACCATTTTAATGCGGCACCGGTTAAACTATCCTGGAAATAGTGAATCAGTAGGTCCTGATTCTCCGTCTGAGCTGACATCCGCCGGGCGTACATCACCAGATGGCTTTGAGGGCAAGAGTTACCCTTGTATTTTTCAAAGTCGGGCACTTGAAATTTGTGCGGGACTTTCACATTTGGGACCAAGCAGAGATCTGCGGCGTCCTTTCCAAATAGATCCGAACCGCGAATGGCTTGCAGCTCCTTCTGCATTTCCAAGAACTGCTCCTGGAATTCCTCCATTCTGTCAAACATAGTTTCCTTCTTACCAGAAGGTGTCTGTGGAATCTGTCCTTCCGGGACAGTGTGCACCACAGGGGGTGGTACCGTGACTACGGTAGCGAGTCTTGGCGTTTCCCGAAGTTTGTAACCTTCAGGAGTCTTTAGTATGCCTCTGGAATTTTCGCTTTCCCGAAGTTTGTAACCTTCAGGCCCAGCGGCTTCTGTTGTGATTCCCTGATCTTCAGTGATCGGCGGAACATATCCTTCCGGGATATAGTTAACAGGCATGCCCCAAGGACGATCTTTCGGCATTTGATACCTAGGATCATACCTTTCTACTATGGGCGTTGAGGTGATCTCTGAGATCACAGTTCTTTGTAGCTGAGCTTCTGCCATGGCTTGCATGTCGTTACGAAGCTTTCTCATATCCTCTCTCAGAGCGTTGATCTCTTCTTTCAACTCTCTGTTTTCTTCCTCAAGATCATCCATCTTTATCTGACGATTGGCCCGAGTATTATACGAATGAGACAGTTTGACTCTAGAACCGAGACACAAATGTGAGATTCGTAGGTAAGAAGAATACGTGATGTGAGAATGATGAATGCAATGATTATATTAATTGTTTAAGGTTTAATCAAAATAAACTTCGACAATTAGATTGCAAATATCAAACGGTGGGGAAACCCCTTTTTATTGAATTCAAAGGATTGCGAAAACCAAAATACAGTAGATTACAAAGTGAAGAAACAGAAACCTAAACTAATGGGTCCCGAGTCCTCTCTGAAGAGAAATCGGGTGCTGACTCTGGTATCTTCCTTTTCTTTGACCGGGGCTCTTGGGCCGTTGTCGGGTTGTCATTCCTTTGCCAGGTGAAAGGAGTGAGCAAATTCCTTTGGTTATCCTGATTATCCACAGCATGTTGCTCCAAAATTTCAATCAGAGCATCTTTATCTTTCAGTAATTGTTGTATTTTGATGCACTCTACGTCGAGGGTGCGGTACTTGTCCTTCCAAGACCTTCTCTCCTTTTGAACTTTGTTGAGAGTAACCTGAAGCTTTTTCGTTTCCGTCATGAAGTACATGACAGATTCCTTTGGTGGAAGAATTCCGTAACGAGGATAAGGCATCTTTAGCTTGAGAGCTCTAGTTTGTACCCAATGGAGGTAAGGCTCCACCGAGACACAATCTGGTTTTCCCAGAGACTCTCGTCCTTTCTTATGAACATGCTTCTAAGCGTGCACTATTTCCATCTTTAGTGCTCTGTCGTTTTCTCCTTCCTTGAAGAAAAGACCTTCCAGATGAACACCCCGTGGGACGTGTCTCATCGGGTATCCGAATTGACGATGAATGAGAACTGGATGGTAGTTGATTCCTCCCTTAGTTCCTATGAGGGGTACGTTGGGGAAGTTTCAACAACGATCAATGATCCTAATTCCATCATATATCCTATTACACCAATCTATATCAGAGTTGGTAAGAGACATGATCTTCTGCGACCAACGTAAGGCACTCTTGCAATCCCAAAAAGCAGCAGACTTAGGTAAGTGAGAGATAAACCATTTATAAAGCAGAGGTACACAGCATGTGATCTCCCCTCTGCTGTACAAATTTCCTAAGTGTACAGAATGATACGCATCTGGGAGCAAAGTCGGCACAGGGTTTCCAATGAGAAAAACCTTAATGGAGTTGATATCTACAAAGTTATTGATGTTGGGAAACAAACATAACCCGTAGGTGGGCAAGACAAAGACGCTTTCAAAAGCAGTCACGTTTCCTATACTGGCAAAATACAGGGCTTTCTTTGTCAAGAACTGGGCTGGCAAACCTTGGATGCCACCCTTAGCGGTCATGTGAGTCCTGACCTCAGACTCGTCCAAATGAATTGCTCTTGCAATGATCTGATTCTTTGGAATTTCTTCCAGTCCAGAAAATGGAGCTCGATCTGTAATGTCCAGATCAGTCAGATGAGAATACTCCTCCAGCGTTGGTGCGAGCTGGTAATCCGGGAATGTAAAGCAGTGGTAAACCAGATCGTAGAATTGAACGAGCACGTCCATGATTCCCTCAATCACATGGACTCTTAGTAGAGGTAGCAGACCTCCGTACTTGGCTCTGAAAGCCTCCTGGTTTGTGATCATCCTCGCCAAACCTCTTAAATCCTCTAGTTTTGGAATCCTGAAGGTATACTTATGAGTTCTCCTTCTACCGAAATCCATTAGCGCAATCCTTTTCTCTGATATTTGCAATCACAGTCTTAGTTTAATTTGAAAAAAATAGAGAGACTAGAAGAGAAGAATTTTTTTGAATGTTTTAATGTTTTTTAAATGAATGCATGAATGCAGCACACAAAAACATAGAAAAAACATGGGGTCAAAGGGTCGTTGTCATGAAGTCAAGGCTCTACCCATCCCCAAGGGTTTATACTAGGGTGATTTTTGTACCTGTACTCATTATCATCAGCTCCTCCCAGGAAAGCAAAACAACAAGCAGATCGCCAGCGAGTTGTAGGGCAATCTTAGAGTAAGTTCCATTCACCGAGAATAGATCACCAGCCTCAAATGAGGGTAGTATCGCGTGACAACTATTTCCGATAGCCTCCGCACTACAAAAGGGTTTAGCTCCTCAGCTTCTCAGACATTACAATCGGCCCATTGTCTAGGTGAGAGAATGGGTTGCATTGGTCAGCCTCCACTGAGGTTGATGGTCGACCTCGTCGCCATCACTTATCTTAAGTGTATACTCAATCTTTCCACATACGGCATCACCCGCATTCCCATTAGCAGAAAAATAAACACGTATAACAATTAGGAAAAGAAGTATATATATTTGTCCGAATCATCCTAGACCTTTAAAGCTATGAATCCTAAGTTCCTGACAGAAAATGGGTTCCCCGGCGGAAGCCCCAATCTGTGGTTTCTACAAGAAAAGAAAAGAAAGATCAGCCCCACGGTGGGCGCCATTTTTCTGTAGCGAGCGATTTTGGACGCGGTTCTTAAGCGCTGGTCGCTCTCTGCGGTTGAGCTTACTACAGGTTGATTCATTTTTTATCCAATTAAAGCTGATGAAGGAAGGGAAATAGATGTCTCCAATTAACCCTGCTTTGCATACTGAGTTTAAACAGCGGTCTGTTAGGTTACGAATGCTATCAATGTGGTGGGGCCCTTGTACTGGTTATTTGTATTTTCGCTAATACGGTTTTCTCTCTTTCTTGGATTTTCTGGCGGGGAACAAGGATTAGGATGTTAGGACTGATGCTTTTGATAGATGCATGAGAGTATGGGATTTTGGGTTTTTGTTTAGTGTGCTCGCTAAGATCTTTTCTTTCGATCTTATGCCTACGTATTCCCGTTTACCGAAACAGGGAAATCAGAGCGTTCGTAGTTCCTCCTATTCTATGGGAGGAAATGGTGTTTGGTGTCTTGTTCAAAGCCTAAGACGTGAAGTGAAAGGTGATTTGTATCTTGTTGAAAGCCCAAGATGTGAAGCTAAAGGTGTTGACTTTAGTGAGAATTTGTCACCTCTAAAGAGGGGGTTGTATGTCACAACTGTTTTATAAAGGAGAATTACTTTAACCGGGATGTGTGAATCTGGCAATGCCATAATTTCCTTTATAGGGGATTTTAACCTGAAGGAGAAGACTTTAACTCAGTGTTGAGCAAAGCTATATTTCCTTAGGAATTTCTCATGCTAAAAGAGGGACAGTGGCATGGATGTAGATGATCCAGAGGCTTGCCGCTTACATCGATTAGATGAAGGGGAAAGAGTTGTTGATGTTTGTGTACTGTGAACGAGGCACAACTTTGATGCTAAAAGGTTGATTGGATCAACCAGTGGGTTTCTTATACAAAGCCTAAGAGGAGGATATTATGTGTCTCGTACAAAGCCCGAGAGAGAGGCTACAAGGTTTTGACTCAACGAGGGAATCTTTTGATATCTCGTATAAAGCCCGAGATGGAGGCTAATTGACTCAACAAGAGAGTTTTTTCTGTATCTCGTACGAAGCCCGAGATGGAGGCTATTGTTTATTTGGCTCAATAAGAATCTTTTTGTATCTCGTATAAAGACCGAGATGGAGGCGAAAGAGGTGATTGACTCAACGAGGGAGTCAATTATGTGTCTCGTACAAAGCCCGAGAGAGAGGCTAAACGACTTTTGACTCCGCTAGGGAGAATTATTTGTACAAAGCCCAAGAGAAGACTAACTTCAATGGAGAAGGATCATTATACAAAGCCTAAGAGGAGGCTACGGTGACTATTTCAGTTAAGTGATAGGTCCAGTATACTGATCTTTACAGAGAAAATCAGTTCTTATATGAGCAACACTTTACTCAAGGATTTGATTCAAGGGTCCGGGTTATGCCTGTTCTTTAAGGAAGCGGGAAATCCGAAGGGTATTGAGATTGTCCGAGTCTACGGGGTTCCTTCCTATTCTTGAAGGGGTCACTTAAGAATGTCTTTGAGACTCAAGGAAATTAGACTGTCCAAGTCTAGAGTTTTATCTTTTGTACTATGCTTTGAGAAACAGTAGTAGACTCTTTGAAAGGACTGTTCTATGCAGATGATTAAGTTCTGTTCCTATACCTCTAGGAGGCCGTCGGGACAATTTGTACGAAGCCCAAGAGGAGGCTGGAAACTTTTAAGAAGCTGATCGGTCCTTATACGAAGCCCAAGAGGAGGCTATCATTCCCGGAGGAAGAGATCATTATACGAAGCCTAAGAGGAGGCTGTGAATACTTCTAAGAAGCCGTAGGGTCCTTGTACTAAGCCCAAGAGGAGGCGGGGTTGCTTTTAGGAAGCCTGTGGGTCCTTGTACGATGCCCAAGAGGAGGCTGATGCTTTTAAGAAGCCGATGAGTCTCCAAACCCCGAGAAATTCAAGGCAAGCTATTCACAAGGAATAGATCAAGTCAGGAAAGTTCGAGAATTTGGAAGAAACTCAAGAGATGCTATTCACGGAGAAAAGATCATCTCTGGGGAGTAGAGTTTCTTGACAAATGCTTTTAAGAAGCTTGGGGGTCCCCAAACCCCGAGAAGTTCAAGACATGCCATTCACCGAGAATAGATCAAGCCAGGAAAGTCCGAGAATTTGGAAGAACCTCAAGAGATGCCATTCATGGAGAAAAGATCATCTCTGGGGAATAGAGTTTCTTGACAACTTCTATGAGTGACAGTCTATGAAAGGGTTCACAGAGAATGCTGCCTTTCATATCTCCATATTGTTTAACCCCAAGAGGAGGGAAGACTGTGTCTGGTAATCCTATGGGGATCTAGTTTAGACTATTTCTAAGAGTGATCAACGGGCTTAATGCTAGACGTAGTTGCCGGGGAAACTCTAAATATCTATACTAGTATTACACAGTTGATATGAGTTTATGAAAGAAGACTTACAGCGAAACAGCCCCACAATACAGTTATATGTATATGAAAGCGGTAAATGAAAGCAATAACCACTTACTCGGTTGTAGAGCTTCCATGCTGTTTGGTTAGTTATTCAACAAAGAAAGATTGAAAACAACAATATATTCAAAATCAAAGGAGAAAGTGCTTTGAAAAAGAAAGATTTAGGGCTTACAGCTCAAGGAGAGGCCCATGGTTTTATCAGTGAGCACACTGTTGTTTGAATTTGTACAGAGGGACTTATACAAGTGACTGTGGCCAAAAAATTGTTTTCTATACAAAGGGATGGGTCTTACACTCTCTCAAGAGGCCCAAAAGGTTTAAAGAAAAGAAATGGGTCTTACTGCACGAGGGTAGGCCCAATTTGTTTTTCCGTTTGAAATGGCGATCGCACCGAGGTTTTTTTGAAAACACAGTGGGACTTATACAATAAGTGAGGCCCAAAATGATTTTGGTTAAAAGGGGGTTGGGTCTTACACTCTATTAGAGGCCCAAAAAGTTTTGAATGGGTCTTATAGCTCGAGAGGCCCAAGGTTATTTTTCAAAAGGCGACGATCGCGCCGTTTGTTTTTTACGGTATCGGGACTTATACAACACACTGAGGCCCTAAAATGGTTTGGTAAAAAAAGGATTGGGTCTTACACCCTATTAGAGGCCCAAAGTGTTTTGAAAATGATTTATAAGGGTTGAATTAATCCAAAAACCCTAATTTGTTTTCAAAAATGTATTTAATTGAATAAAAATTCAATTAAAATGAGCAAAATTGTTTAACATATGAAAAAAAAATTGTGATCTTGGATTAATGCTTCAAAAATTAATTATTGACCTACAAAATAATTAGAAAGCATTAAAAGTTGCAAAATCAATGTGGAAAAAATATTTAAAATGTCAAAAACAACTAAAATATTAATTCTTTGCAAAAATATCAATTATATGTAATAAATAATATTTTTGGGATTTTTTGATAAAATAAAATATTTTAACATTTTTGTGAATTATTAAAAAAAGAATCAACTCAAAATCATTAAAACTCAGAGAGAAATTAATTTTTGAATTAATTAAATAAAATCACAAAATTCAAATATTCAAATTTATTAAAATGGCGCCAAGAACACCCAAGAACACGCGCGTGTTCTGGGCTTGCCCAGATTTGCGTTTTCCATCCAATCTCACTGAATACTTAACCATATCATGCAATCCACATACCAATCAACTCGTTTCAACCTCACGATCATGTCTATAACACTTAATTTCATTTAAATTAAACATAAAACATGAAGTCACGAAGAAACCTCAAGAACCCTAATTTCTGCATGAAGGCTAGGATTTTTGATACACGATTCAAACAAAGCAATTAATTGAGGGAAAACATTCCATGCATGATTATGAACATATGGCCAAATTATTGTGCAGCAAAAATTGCATGGATCATAGAGTTAGAAGAGCTCATGCTTACCACTTGCAGCTGGTGATCGTGATTTGTGTAGGAGGTGTTACAGTTGTGTTGTGATGATCTGAACAGCTTCCCTAGGTTCTATGGAGTGTGTTTGAATGCTTGGACTTGATGGAAATTGGCTGGATCACTTCATGGCATCTCAACTGCACTTTGGTTAAAACCTTGAGCAATTGACTGGTGATTCTGAGAAATCAATGTTCCAGTTATTGTTTAAGTGTTTGATCAGCTCATATGTGATGTATATGAGGTGTGTGAGTGATTGGTTTGGTTGGAGAAGCTCTCAAACTCAAAACCCGATAGTTACCTTGCTAAGAAAGTCATTTTTGCCAAGAGAAAGAGATTTTGAGAAAGGCAAGTGTTGTAGGCCTTTGGTATACTTAAACAGAACACAATTGAGCTCTATTTATAGTAGAGCAAGTTTTTTTGCAAGGAATAGTGAATGGCAACTGCAGCAGGTGTTTGTTCAATGTTGGCCAATGGAAATCCAAGTCTCCTCTAGCCATTGACTAGAGGTTAGGACACAGGGCTGTGGTTCCCTTGGTCTTGGATAAGTCTTGACTGAATTCAAATGAAAATGGCTCAGTCCATGCCACCTTGATGCTTCCATTGAATGCTCCAATCCAAATTTGGAGTCTTGTCCCTATTTTGGCCATTCTAGGTTCAACATGCTATTTCTTGTTCCAAAGACTTTGGAGGCTTGGCTCAGTGATTGTCCCCTTTAGATTCAATCCTCTGATGTGTCCAAGTGGATAGGAGCATTTGGATTTGGCTGATTTTGGCAAATCGAGCAAAAATGCAAATTCTGCCTTGCCTTGGCAGATTTCAACAAGGCAATTTGACAATGTTATAACGCATAGCCCAAATGGAATTTGGCAATGATCTTGGCCATTTTGGAAAGCCCTTACATGATACAACAACTGTTTGAACATGTTTGGTTTTGATCTCTTTTGAATCCAAGTGAAAAATCCCCATACATTTGGCAAAAAGTAAGGCAAAATCTGACTTAGTGAAATTTCCACTAAGTGTTGGAACAAAGTGTTTTCTCTTGATTTTGATCACTCCATAACTCAAAATCCATGAGGAATTTGGACATAGGTCAGTATGAAGATTTTGTAGAGGGTAATGTGATCTACAAATCAAGCTTTGAATGGGGCACAATGGCCTTGTGGTTTAGGAGTTATGGTCCTCCAAAGTCATGTCCTTGACCTAAATCAAACTTGATAGACTTGTTCCATGGGTGTCATAGGGTATATTGGTGCATGTCATAGGGCTTGGGAGCATGTCATGGTCAAAAGTCAAAGTTACAATTGACTTTCCTCTTAAAACCCTAATTGTGGTGCAGATGAAATTGAGACTTATTGCTCAAGCTTCTTGGATTAATCCATTGTTCCAAATGGATCAATATAGTTCATTAGAGACCCTCAAATCATGTCTTGAGGTCTTGGCTCATGATTTGTCCCAAAAGTCAACTTAGGGGTGAATTAGGTCAAGAAACCCTAATTCCTGATTTTTGATGAATACAACCCCTGAGGCTAAATTGACTTGATAATTGGGTCCATGAGGTTCCATGGAGTATATTAGGTTAGGTTTTGGATCATTGGCTTGTGCCCAGATAAAATATTTCCATCTGGAGGCCCTGGTCGACCAAAACCCTAATTTGGTGACACTGTAGATCTTGAGACTTGATCCACCTAGAAGGGAGCAGCCTTGTGCTTGATCCTTGAAGTGGGAGTCTTTTGATCCATTGTGGATGTTTGAGAGGTTAGACAAGTTGAAGATCATGTCATTCCTTGATTGATCCTTTGTCTAAGCACTCAGAGAGGGCTTGAAACCCTAATTTTGATTGTAGTGAATGCTCACCCATCTTTGGGGAGACTGGTGAAGTATGATGGTTCCTCCATATTGTGATGATGATTTGCACAATGATGGGAAATTTAAGTGGTCAAAATTTGGGGTATGACACTATCGAACTGCCTAATTGTTACATCCTGTTCCACAAAGGCTTGCTCCAAGACTTTCTGTAGAGCCTCCCTGTGCGCTTCTGAACTAAGTAACAGTGATAATACCGAGATCTTTGAAGGAGTTTGTAACAGCTGATCAACAATGTTGTATTCACTCCTTTGGATGAGCTTTAGCATCTCATCATCGTTTTTTGAAAGGTCGGGATTACTGGATTGACCAACTGGTGGATTGGGAACTTATGTCTGAGGTTCCTTTTCTTTCCTGGGTTCTCCAACTCCTCTGTTGAAGATTCTACCACTTCGTGTAACTCGACTGATGTCTGCAATATTCACGACGGAGGGTAATGGAATTTCTCTTCCATTCTTAATTGTTTTTGCACCGTATTTGTAAGGGATAGTCTTAGTTGATTCATACGGTAGCAGTCCCGGTAGATAGATGACTATAGGAGCCTTCTGATTTTTCTGACCATCGTAAGTAATTTCGATCCATTCCCGGTTGGGAACCCTCGATTTGTCAAGTAGAGGGATAATGGTACAAACATCCCTAGTCCTCTGATGATCAGAGATTACGACGACGTCCTCGATTTGATCAGTAAAATAGTTGACTGATCCAGAACTTAACCATGGTTGAATCTCTTTGCGGTCCAACTAACTTTGAAGGGCTGCTAGCACGAGGTAGCATCCTTGATTATCCACTGAGCAAACTCCACACCACTCATAGTTGTGTAGTGGCACCTGGCCACGTCCTCTTTGAATACAGTATAACCTTACTAGATATGTTTCCATCGACCGAACATGCTGACTTTGATATCTAGTAGGATTCCCGTTAGTGATACTAATTTGCTGGATGTCTTCATCCATATAGATTGGAAGCCACCAGTGGTTCAACAAGTGCTGAAGTGTTTCCTGGACAAGGGCACAGCCCTGATCGTCTTCGCAACCCGCTTTACAGCCCTGATAATCATGTGATACCAGGAACCCGAGCCGGACCTGTTTAGCATGTAACTCCACCAGGCTGGTATTCATCAAGCAAATGTCGAAGATTTAAATCATGTTGATTTGATAATGATTCCTATCATTGTAGTCTTGAATCCATCCAAGATCCATCTGACGCTAGAGAGCCTCTTGTACAAAAGAGCATCCCTATTTGTTTACCGAGCAAGTCAGGCAGGAATTATAATCGTGACGCGACAGATTATGATACTGGCTTTTCCTTGAGTGCATTGCCACCAGGTTGACATTCATCGCACGGATATCGTGGTTTTGAATGATGTTGGAATTCGTATAAACCATGTTAACTCCACGAACTCGGTGCTCTTGGATCCATCCGAGATCCATATGTTCCTGTAGAGCTGAATGCACCACAGAACATCCTCGATTGCTTTTAGAGCAGATATCACACTGGTGATAATTATGAGGTGGCACATGGCCATATCCACTCTGTCTACAATGCATCTTGACCAAGTTGGTCCTCAATAAGAGTACATCATGAATTTGATAGATGTTGTTAGACTCTCCCTCTATCAAATTGACTGTAGCCTTATCGTGTTGAGGCAGCGGGTTCGTGAGAACATTTGGATTTGTATCTTTGAAAGATAAGACCCCGCTCCTAACAAGCTTTTGCATGTCGGATTTGAAACTGAGACAGTTTTCTATGTTGTGCCCTGGTCCTCCTTGATGGTAAGGGCAAGTCTGATCCACCTTAAACCAAAAAGGTGGATTTTCTGGTACTGTAAGAGGAGACTTAGTCTGGACATGCCCCTTGGCCAGTAGTAACGGAAATAGTTCTGCGTATGATACGGGCATAGGATCAAATCCTAGTGGCCGCGTTGTATGGTTGTTGTTGTATTGAGGATGAGCCTGTTGAAGAGACTGTTGTGTCCTTTTCTGAAATTGCTACGAATGCGGTTGGCTTTGAGCAACCTGAGGTTTATACGTAGAAACAGGCGCGGGGTTGATAGCAGGAGTTACAGCTGCTACTGGTTGGTACCCTCGCCTTTGCTTTCCGAGAGAGATATTTCCAATATCTTGCTCCTTTTTCTTTGGGAGAACACTACCGTATTTTTTATACCGCTTGTCGAGGCAGTGTCTTTGACTAGACGTCCTTCTCGAACGGCTTCCTCGAGATGCACTCCCATACCGACCATTTCGGTGAAGTCGCTGGTGTCGCTCCCGGGATTTTCATCCTAGTACAAACGCGAAAGTGGCACCGAACAGAGTCGCCAGCAATGTGTATTTATCCCCCGAGAGGGAAAGGAAACACCGCGTAAACCTGAGAGAAAGGAAAAGCATGGTCTTACGACCAAGAGAAATGGGTTCGGGAGTCGGTTACGCGAGAGGAAGGTATTAGCACCCCCACGCGTCCATCGTACCCGATGGGATCCACGCTTGCTTGTCTCGATCAAAGGGTGTAAAGAAAAGATACCGGAAAAGGAACTGAAAGAAAGAAAAGAGAAAGAAAAGAAAAGGAACGGGAAACAAATGTAGGGAAAATAAAAGAAGTGCTCGCATGGGCCCTACCCCACTGCCTACGTATCTCATCGGGAACATGAGAATCAGAGCGACGTAGTTCCCCTCACTAGGGATGGATTGTTTGTGTTTTTTAAGGAACGGCTAACGTTCTAGCTCAGGTGTTGCAGGCTCGCTGGTCCGAGTGCGTTACCATCTTGCAAGAGAACGAGTAGGAGCGCGTTCGTTCGTTGAGAGTGAATGAGGTGAGAAAAGAATTCCCGAAGGAAAGACGTTATTGTTTGTTTTTGTCTTTTAGAAGGAGGTGTTTTGAATTTGTTTGCATATGACAGTGTATCTGAATCTTAGTCATTGGAATGTGTACCTTCTCACATTCCAAGATGGAATGGGTAAGAAAGCACACTAAGAGTGAAGAAGACCCTCACCCTTAGTTCCAATTATCAAGGTTCAAACATACTAGCATACTTGTGATTATTAAGTGTTTTTGTTGATTATGAAGTGAAGAAGTGTTTTTTATTATTTGCACCTTCAACAAGTATTGCATTTAAGTCCCTCATACAAGATCAAATGTTTAACACATTGACCCAAGATGGGCTATATGCTACACATTCTAAGATTACAAGAGAAGACCCCTTATAATCTTTTCTTTATATGAAAGGCCTAAATGCAATAAATGCCTACCTTTATTATATGTTTTGAATTTTCTTTGAGATGAGAAAAGAGACTCAAGAGAGGATAAAGGTAAAACCTATATGGACTAAGACTCAATCCTAATTGAAGATTAAAGGGAGTGATCCTAAAGGTTTGTGAGGTTTCAACCTAAAGTCTAAAGAAAGAAAGAATTAAACAATTCACTTCCAAAGTAGAAGATGAATTGTAATTCAAAAGGGGAAAGTAATGAGTTATTAAAAGAAAGCACATAAGCGCTTAGCAAAACACAAAATGGAATTGTAAAAGAGAAAGGAAAGAAATTTGAATGTGGATTCCTTGTCCACACTCAATTGACACTTACCAAAGCCCCTACATGGTTAGTAAACATGTATAAGAAGTATAAGAAGTAAAAGAACATGTAATGCATCATAAAACTCAAAAGAATTAAATGAGAAAACAAATCCTAGAACCACAACCAGAATGGGCATCATATGGACAACAAGTGAATATCATCATGCAAGTGCAAGTGAATAAGCAATAATCATCATCCATTAGCATTTAAACATGTTACAAGAAGAAGGGATAGATGAAAGATGGAAAGAAATGAAGAGGACATGCATAAATGGAACATGTAAATCAACAACCAGAATTGAAACTAAATGGAAAATGGTTTATAAACATCTCAAAAGTATTTATGAAATCAACTTCAAGACATTCAAGAAGTAATATAAGAAGAATTGAAATGAAAGTTCAAAAAGAGAACACAAGTACAAACACAACATGTTAAAGGTGCACAAGGTTTAAATGAAAGTCAACATGCAAGGATGACATATAATATGTACCAATGACCTATAATGTCAAGTGAATGGTTCACCAAATATGCAAATGATCATGCAAGTATACACCAAAGAAAACATGCACCAAAGATTACAATGATATGACATGTTATAATGCTTTAAATGAAATGCATCAAACAAAAATCAAATGGCCTCATGAAAAATATGAAAACATGGTATTAGAGTTCACTAATCAGAGATGAATCACATATCAAAATAGCATATCAAAATTCAAAGCAAAATGACTTCAAACAAAGCAATTAGGTCAAGTTGAAATGTCATGCAAAGTGGTACAAATATAGGCATCAAGACATGTCATAAAGTGGTCCAAAAAACCAAACAAAAATCATTTAACATGCTTAAATGTATTAATGACTCAATGCAAAAAGAAGAGCATCAAAACAATTTTTTATGATTAAGAACAAAATTAAACAAGATCATGTACCATATTAAGAATGCACATCAAAGAAATTCAAAGAAAATTATGGAGCAGGGGCAAAAATGTCATAAAATCAGAAAATAAAAACATGAAAAATTTCAAAAATGTTTCAATGATGTTCATGAATTTTTGTGGAATTTTATGATATGTTTTGGTATTTTTAAAAATTAAAAATCAAACGTGTAGAAAGAAATAAAAATGAAAAATAAATGCACAATGCAGGGGGTATGAACATAGCAATTGGACAGTGCAAATTCATTGGGCTTCCAAACAGAGGGGGTGTGATTATCAATCTGCATATGTCCATTAAGCACGCAGAACATACTAACAAACATGAACCCTCAGTCAACAATCTTGACTCACTCACAACCATTAGATCAAGTCCAAGTCAAACCAAAGTCAAAGTACTCAAAATCAACGCATGCACGTGAGGACACATGCCACTTACCATGTACCAGGCCACACAAGGTTTAAATAAAATTCAGAAAAATGCACGTGAGTGGCATGTGATTTTTAATGTGCTGTCACATTTTGGAGCGTACGATCATGAAAAACACACGGCTGAGATTAAAACGCACACAAACCCTAATAGTTAAAGTCACCGGCCGGAGATGACCTCCGGTCATCTTCTCCGGCCAGCAGCCATCACCTGCAACTCACATTTTCTCCAGAAATTCACAAGCCATATACCAAACGAAAGCTAAGCTCATGAGGAACACAAATCCAACAACAAAATTCAAAGATCAAGCATGGATACAGAGAATCGAAGAAGAGAAATTTGCCCTAAGTCTCAGTTCTAAACTCCTAAGGAGCTCTATCAACTAACCGGTTTCATATAGCTTCTAATAAGCTCAAATAACACATCAACCAGTTAAAATAACATCAAATCGTGCAAGCAAAGTTTGAGAACTTTTGGAACCTGAAACTTGAAGATCTTTGGATTTTTGAGAAAACCAGAGGTGAGAACTTGTTCTTGAACTTCTAGAACTTCAATTTGAGCAAAATAGATGCTATTTGATCTTGAGAATAAGAGGAAATCTGAATCTGAAATTGGAGATAACTGTGCTATTCCATGCTTCAGTGATGTCTTCTTGCTTGATTGTGAAGGTTGAAGAAGAACTTGAGGAATTCGTGCAGGTAGAGAGAAAATTCAGAGAGAAAGTTGAGAGTGCTTTTGGAGTGAGAGTGAAACAATGAGAATCTCCCTTTCCAAATCTGTTAGAATTGTTTATATAGGCGTGGTTATGATTTGACCCTGGTGGTTGATGGTTAGAACTACAGTTAACTGAGTTAGTTAACTGAGTTTGAGTTAACAGAATGAGTCATGACAGTTAGTGACACGAGTTGGAGAGGTTTTGTTTTAGTGTGGAAGAGCTCATGGTCACTTATGGTGAGGATAATGGTGAGGTGGTGTTATGCAGCAGTAGCTTGTGGTGGAAGTTTCGCAAGTTTCCCTTCTCATGTAAGAAGTAACAAAGTGGAAGCACGTGCAAGAATGTTTGGGCAAATGAGGAAAAGAAAACAGCTGGTGATGGTGAAGTGTTTGTGGTGTGACTGAACCAAAACAAAGTGTGAACTGCTACACATGACAGTCAATGCCTCAATGCAGATGGTGATGTTTGAACATGGATTTCTTTATGACCAAGGCACGAAAATGAATCATCTTGGTGTCAATGGATTGAGGAAGCATCATAGGACAATTTTGGTGTTGGACTTGAGTTGAAAAGGTACCTCAAACATGTCTAAAAATCATCATAAACAGATGGAAAAACGACTGGTGCATGGGCGAGCAATTTGTGGCATGGCATGGCAAGCTGGCCTAGTGATTTTCAGCATGATCACACCAACTTTGGACCAACATCTCTACCTCATAACTTGATCAAATCAAAAATTGTCCAACATGAACATTAAAGATGACACTACAAAGAACAACTTTGATGTTGAAAACTTTTCCATTTGAGGTTTTTATCTTGGAGAAATTGAGCTTGACATTTGGCACACCAGGTGTTTGTAGAAATGACATGCGCGTGACCTGAAACTTGCCCAAGCTGACTTGCATTTTGCCCAAGTTTCCCTCAACTTTGATCATCTATAACTCTCTCAATTTTTATCCAATGGAGATGTTCTACACATGGATTTGAAGCTTAAAACAAGATCTTTCATTGAGGCAGAGTGGATTTTTCATTTGGTGCTCCAAATTTAAATGGCCTTGGTTCAAACTCTGATGCAAAATGGCCAAAACTTGCTATTTTTAGCAACCCTACTTCATCCAAAAATGGCAACTTTTTACATCTTGATTTTTTCATGATTCCTTTGGAATTTCTTGACCAAATTTTGTACATTGGACATATGTAACATGAATTTCATGATTTTGGGCTCAAAAAGTCAAGAGTTGACTTTTTCCTCTGATTATTTGACTTTGCCCCAATTTCTCTGATTCTTGATCTTTCTTCCAATTGAACCACTTCTAAAACCAATTGAGATGCAATTTTCCACATACATACACTTAGGGACATATGGAATACCATGACATCAAGTTTTGTTCAAAAAAACAGAAATACCCTGATTTAATTGGAAACCCTAATCTTGACCTCCTCTGGTTAGGAGGAAATTGCACATCTTCCAAATCCAAATTCCTCAGAGTATGTTGTGTATCCTCTTAAAGGATGATGAGATATACCATTTGAGGATGATTTTGAATCAATGAGCCATCCCTTTTGAGGATTTTCCTTCAATTTTTGGACTTCTTGCATAGTGTAGGATGTAATGCTTCAATCTCCTATTGAATCTCACCTTCTTGAGGTTGTGGAGGATCAATTGGGATAGTATGAGACATGAGAGGCCTCTTGGCTTGCCTTGAGGAAACTTGATTTACCTTTTTGTGCTTTGAATGATTCCTTGATTGTCCACCTTCCACCTGATCACATGCCCTGATGGTAAGAAGGATGCCATGCTTCATTTTTCTATGTTAAATGCAATGTAATGTTAATGAGGTGGATATGATATGATAAATGATAATGCCATGCTATGATGACAAAAAGGGAGAGCAAATTTTGGGGTATTACAGCTGCCCCTATTCAAGCGCTGTAGACCTGAATGCCTGAAAGCAATTGCTTTCGGACTTTCAAGGTATATAGTGATTGAATACCAAATATAACCAAAAATTTGCTCCGGATGGTGAAGAAGAAAAGGGATATAAACCCAACGAGACTGCTGGATTGAATCTTCGATGAAACGTCGGAGAGATCTGTCTTTTGAACGACGCCAGACGACTACTGGCTTGCCACACTGCTGGTGGACTTTAATACTGTCTTTTATGCAATTCCAGACGACTACTGGCCTGCCACACTACTGGTGGACTTTGGAAATGTCTTTTTGAACGACGCCAGACGACTACTGGCTTGCCACACTACTGGTGGACTTTAATACTGTCTTTTATGCAATTCCAGACGACTACTGGCCTGCCACACTACTGGTGGACTTTGGAAATGTCTTTTTGAACGACGCCAGACGACTACTGGCTTGCCACACTACTGGTGGACTTTAATAATGTCTTTTATGCAATTCCAGACGACTACTGGCCTGCCACGCTACTGGTGGACTTTGCAGCTTCGTGCCACCCGAAGATGGACTTCTGCCAATCCACTGTTGGACTTTTGCCACCCGAAGACGGACTTTTGCCAATCCACTGTTGGACTTTTGCCACCCGAAGACGGACTTTTGCCAATCCACTGTTGAACTTTTGCCACCCGAAGACGGACTTTTGCCAATCCACTGTTGGACTTTTAGCTGCTTTGCCACCCGAAGATGGACTTTTGCCAATCCACTGTTGGACTTTTGGCTGCTTTGCCACCCGAAGATGGACTTTTGCCAATCCACTGTTGGACTTTTGCCACCCGAAGACGGACTTTTGCCAATCCACTGTTGGACTTTTAGCTGCTTTGCCACCCGAAGATGGACTTTTGCCAATCCACTGTTGGACTTTTAGAATATGCAAAATTGCATTACTCTCTGCATCTGTGTCAGACATCTATGCTGACTCTGCTGAGGAACAATGATCAATGACTTGACTTTAGAGGTTCCTGAGAGGATAATATCTCTGCTGGCGAATGGATGAACAATCCGTCTGCTTCGAATTGTCAAGCTTGCCAAAAATAAATTGGACTTTAAGATATGAGGGAATGATGACTCGGTCAGGAATTATTCCATCTGTTTGGGGCTGGATTCTGGTCACAGCAACTCCGCTGGGGATGAGAATTTTTAAATGACGTCCTGTTGGGGAAATGAGCCATTAAAACTCTGCTTGGGGATTTATTCAACCCAAGATCCTTTATAGGGATTATCAACCTTATAACTCGGCTGGGGAGTATTGCTGACAAGATTCGATGCTGACCTCTGTGGGGGGTCATTACCAGAGACACAATCTTGTTGGGGATCATGGCTACTCTGCCAGGGATATGCAAATCCTGGTTAGAACATTCCACTGCAACTTGCTAGAAAGAGTCCTTAGAGATCTGTTGAGGAAACCCAAAGCAAATCCACAGTAGTCTGCTGAAGAATATGACTGTCGAGCTTAGGATAAGTACTACAATGCCCCATGTTAGGCGAGCTTCCCTTTAGACAATTCCGTTGGGGATGACGAGTTTATAACAAACTCTGCTGGAGAAAACTGCTTTAAAGTGTCTCGTGTTGGGGAATGCCTTTTGAGAGGATTTTACAGAAGACCAACTGTCCTCAAACTCTACTGGGGATGATCAACACTTCATGCTAGGGAACCAAACAATTTGTCCCCGAAGAGGATGTCATAAGAGGTTTTTACAGAAGATTTAGCTTCTTCGAACTCCTGCGACTTCGCTGGGGATAATGATCATCAAACTCTACTGGGGGGTGATCAACACTTCACGTTGGGGAAACAACATGCCCCATGCTTAAGAAAACCAACAATTTGTCCCCGAAGAGGATGTCATAAGAGAATTTTACAGAAGATTTAGCCTCTTCAAACTCCTAGCGATTTCAACGGGGATAATGACCATCCGTTTCGGTGTCGACGAGACCACTCTTTTGGGGAACCTGTGACCGTTATCGACATAGAAAAGCTTGTAGTTGTTGGAAGTACTGAATGAGAGAATCAACTTAATAAGATACAACGGTACCCAGTTGAACTTAATTCACTGAGATCGACCCGATGAACGCCGATCTCCTTACCCATAATTGCCCCAGTCTTTTGCGTGGGGTGATTTATTGCTAGTCTTGTGCTTAAAATCACCTGCACCTGCTACCTGCAACAAAAGAATATGCCCACATGCCCCGAATATTGCGTGGCTAGAATCCACCATCCGGGAGTATTCAACATTCGAAGTAATTTCAAATGTTTTTTCTGCGCATGTTATTGCAAGGCTGTCATGTTTTCAAATGCAATGTTTTATCAAAAATTAGGACGTTTTTGCAAACAAAGCAATAAAACAAAAATGGAAAGCTTTTTACTGAAATTCAATTTATTGACTGAGAGCCCAGAATAGGCAATTACATCCGGAAGCAATCCCTGGAAAGAGGTGATCGCTGAAAATTGAGAAAAGAAACTATCCTAATGGCAATGTGAAAACGGAATTCCACTGAGTTTCCATTCTGTTATGACCAGTATGTCTTCAAAACTTCCCGACCTTGCCTTCTGAGGAATGATCAGACCGATTCCTATCCTTCAGAACGTCAGTTGTTCAAACGGTAATGGGGGATAGATAACTCAAACCGTAGTCATTCGCTTAAATCCCTCTTTTGTGTGGACCGCCCTTTCAGGTTTTCGATCCACCAGGATACCCTTTTTTGCCTAAGTTGCCCTTTCGGGTTTTCAACTTACCGGGTGTACAAATTTTTTTCAATTATATCCCTAATTTTTGCCCGAACCTTATTCTGTTTTTGGTTCGCCGGGATGCCCTTTTTTGCCTGGATTTTTTTTATTTTTATTATCCAGCGGGTCTATTCATGCGAAGTATTTTTTGACTACGTCCGAGTTGACAGGGGATGAAAAGTCTTCGCCATCCATGGTTGTAAGTAATAAAGCTCCGCCCGAAAAGACCTTTTTAACCACGAATGGACCTTCATAATTAGGAGTCCATTTGCCCCTGTGATCTGTATTGGGAGGAAGGATCCTTTTGAGTACCACATCCCCGACTTTATAAACCCGAGGACGCACCTTCTGGTCAAATGCCTGTTTCATTCTGCGCTGATATAGTTGCCCATGACATACAGCCGCCAATCGCTTTTCCTCAATAAGGCTCAACTGATCAAATCTGGCTCGTACCCATTCAGCCTCATCTAGTTTAACATCCATCATGACTCTGAGGGACGGAATCTCTACTTCAACCGGTAGCACTGCCTCCATACCATATACGAGTGAGAATGGGGTTGCTCCAGTGGACGTGCGTACCGACGTTCGATACCCATGCAAAGCGAATGGTAACATCTCATGCCAATCTTTGTACGTGACAACCATCTTCTGTACAATCTTCTTGATATTTTTGTTGGCCGCTTCGACCGCGCCATTCATCTTTGGGCGGTACGGAGAAGAATTGTGGTGTTCGATTTTGAAGTCCCGGCATAACTCAGCCATCATCTTATTGTTCAAATTAGAACCATTATCAGTAATGATTCTTTCGGGAACTCCATATCGGCAAATGATATCCCGTTTTAAGAAACGAGCGACCACTTGTTTTGTAACATTGGCATAGGATGAGGCTTCAACCCATTTGGTGAAGTAATCAATTGCCACCAAGATGAAACGATGACCATTGGAAGCTGTAGGCTCAATCTTTCCGATCATATCAATGCCCCACATGGCAAACGGCCAAGGCGACGACATGATACTCAACGGATTTGGAGGCACATGCACCTTGTCTGCATAGATCTGGCATTTATGGCATTTGCGGGCATATTTGCAACAATCTGACTCCATAGTCAACCAATAATATCCCGACCTTAACAACTTTTTAGCCATTGCCTGCCCTCCGGCATGAGTACCGAAAGAGCCTTCGTGCACTTCAATCATCAACAAGTCTGCTTCATGTCTATCCACACATCTAAGCAGGACCGTGTCAAAATTTCTTTTATACAGCACGCCATCTTTGTTCAGGAAGAAACTACCAGCTAACCTTCTCAACGTCTTCCTGTCTTTGGACGATGCCCCGGACGGGTACTCTTGACTTTTCAAGAAACACTTAATGTCATGAAACCATGGCTTGTCATCAGACGTTGCATCGACCGCAAACACAAATGCTGGTCTGTCAAGGCGGGATACCTCAATCTTAGGTACATGGTTCCATCCTTGCACTTTGATCATGGAAGACAAAGTGGCCAAGGCATCAGCGAACCTATGCTCATCTCGAGGAATGTGGTACAGTTTCACTGTTGTGAAAAATGTCAGCAATCTCCTCGTATAATCTCTATACGGCACTAGATTTGCTTGGTGCGTGTACCAACTCCCTTTCACTTGATTGATTACCAAAGCTGAATCACCGAATATATCAAGGGTTTTAATCCGTAGATTAATCGCCTCCTCGATCCCCATTACACAAGCTTCGTACTCTGCTTCATTGTTGGTGCATCCGAAAGTTATTCGTGCAGTGAAAGGCATATGAACACCCTCCGGCGTGATAAGAACTGCTCCAACTCCGCACCCATTCATATTGACAGCCCCATCAAACATCAGACTCCATTTGGATTCAGGGTCTGGCCCCTCCTCCGGGAGTGGTTCCTCACAGTCTTTAGCTTTGAGAAACATGATGTCTTCATCAGGGAAGTCAAATTTCATGGGTTGGTAATCATCAATCGGCTGTTGTGCAAGATAGTCAGACAAGATACTTCCTTTGATGGCCTTTTGTGAAGTGTAATGAATGTCATACTCTGTCAAGACCATTTGCCACCGTGCAACTCTGCCTGTCAATGCTGGTTTCTCGAAAATGTACTTGATAGGATCCATTTTTGAAATCAACAAGGTTGTGTGCCTAACCATATATTGCCTCAATCTCTTAGCGGCCCATGCAAGTGCACAGCATGTCTTTTCAAGCATTGAGTATCGGGACTCACAATCATTGAACTTTTTGCTCAGGTAGTAAATAGCATGCTCCTTCCTACCTGTCTCGTCATGTTGACTGAGAACACAACCCATGGAACCTTCAAGCACTGTCAGATACATTATCAGCGGTCTCCCTTCAACTGGAGGCATTAGAATCGGAGGTTCCTGCAAGTATTCTTTTATCTTATCGAATGCCAACTGGCAATCGTCATTCCACCTGACCGTTTGATCTTTCCTTAACAATTTAAATATTGGCTCACACGTGGCTGTTAGGTGAGATATGAACATTGCAATGTAGTTCAATCTACCCAAGAAACCACGAACCTCTTTTTCTGTTCTCGGTTCAGGCATTTCTTGTATTGCTTTCACCTTGGCAGGATCAACCTCGATTCCTCTTTCGCTCACAATGAAACCTAACAACTTTCCAGAACGCACCCCAAACGTGCACTTGTTTGGATTTAATCTCAGACGAAACTTTCTCAACCTTTCAAACAGCTTTTTCAGGTTGACCAGATGTTCCTCTTCTGTTCTCGACTTGGCAATCATATCATCTACATAACATTCGATCTCCTTATGAATCAAGTCATGAAACAATGTCACCATCGCCCGCTGGTACGTTGCCCCTGCGTTTTTCAACCCAAAAGGCATTACTTTATAACAATATGTACCCCACGGAGTAATGAACGTGGTCTTCTCCATATCTTCAGGTGCCATCTTGATCTGGTTGTACCCGGAGAACCCGTCCATAAAGGAGAACACTGAAAATTGAGCTGTATTGTCGACCAGCACATCAATATGAGGTAGTGGAAAATCATCTTTCGGGCTAGCTTTATTAAGATCTCGATAGTCCACACACATTCTCACTTTTCCATCTTTCTTCGGTACTGGCACGATGTTGGCTACCCATGGAGGATACTTTGTCACAGCAAGAAAACCAGCGTCCCACTGCTTCTGGACTTCCTCCTTAATCTTTAAAGCCATGTCGGGGTGAGTCCGACGAAGTTTCTGCTTGACTGGCGGACATTCTTCTCTTAATGGCAGCCTGTGCACGACGATATCCGTATCCAACCCCGGCATGTCTTGATACGACCAAGCGAAGACGTCAACATACTCGCGCAACATTTCCGTCAAAGTTTGCTTCACATCTGATTGCAAGCTGGCACCAATCCTGATCTCTTTTTTGGCGTCCTTGGTACCAATATTGATGATGTCTACAGTCTCCTGATGAGGCTGGATGACCCTTTCCTCTTGTTTCAACAATCTGGCCAGTTCTTCAGGGAGTTCACAATCTTTCTCATCCCCTTCTTCGGCTTGATAAATCGGATTGTCAAAGTCATACATAGCCATATCAAAATCGTTATCAGTGGTATCCGGAAGATCAAGTCTGCATGAACGGGTTCATGCCTTATTTTAGAATTTATTTTTAAGCAAAACAAAAGAAAATGAAACATTGCCATTTTATTTTATTTTTTTTTGTGCAAAAATAAAAACTGAAAGACAGAGAACAAAATTTGATTGCAAAACGTCCTTTATTAATGATTAAACATTGCAAATGCAACCATGGTGGCCCTACAAATGAATCTATACGCCTTGGGCAGAGCGCAAGATTTTGTCATGCATTATGGTTAGAAAAAACAAAGAAAAATTACTCTGTCTGAAGAGTAACCCGGATGACTTCTTCAACGAACCAGTTTTGCACTTGTTGTCCCGGAACATGAGGGCGTACCCAGTTGTCCAGGTCACAATCACTGTCAACACTATCCTCCGTGGCTGCACAAGACTGGTCCATGTAGATAATTCCCCCACTATTGAAAGTAATGGGTCCCCTGCTCCCCGCATCTGAAGTTGTAGAGGGATGATAACCAATACCAAATTTGTCTTCCTTCATTGGGGTCTCTATCAACCTGCCCCAACCTTGGGCGTTGCCTGCCCTGACGACTTCGACAGCTTGTTTGTAAGATGAAATGGAGGTACCAGCCCCAACTGGTACAGAAGAAGACTCAGGTGCATCGTCAATATTGACTGCTTCAAATGATTGGCACAGCATCTCATGAATTTCCCCATCCATTTCAATGTACTTGAATGTGGACAAGTGACTCACAAAGATGTCTTCCTCCCCACACACTGTCACAACCTGCCCTTCAAACTCATACTTCAGCTTTTGATGTAGAGTAGAAGTAACAGCCCCGGCTCCGTGAATCCAAGGGCGTCCCAATAGGCAGCTATATGCAGGTTGTATGTCCATTACATGGAACGTGGATTTGAATACCTGTGGTCCAATTTGTACGGGCAATTCCACCTCACCAAACACAGATCGTCTAGTTCCATCGAATGCTCTGACCACCAATTCACTAGGCCTTAAGATCAAACCGTCAACTTCCAGCTTCATTAATGCCTTCTTGGGCAAGACATTGAGTGATGAACCAGTGTCTACCAGTACATGAGATAACACTGCGCCCTTACACTCCATCGTGATATGCAAAGCCTTATTATGGTTTCTTCCTTCAACCGTCAAATCTCTACTTGTAAAGCCCAAGCCATGGCTAACATTAACATTGGAGATTACGCCCTCGAGCTGATTAACAGTAATTTCTTGTGGCACGTACGCACTCTTCAACACTTTCAACAACGCCTGCCAGTGCGCATCAGAGCACATCAATAGTGACAAGATTGAAATCTTTGAAGGGGTCTGATTCAGTTGGTCCACAATCTTATAATCGCTTTTCTTGATTATCTTCATAAATTCTTCCATTTCCTTATCAAAAGTAATCTTTGTCTCTGCTTCAGGTGTAGGCGCACTTTCAACCACCTGTTTACCCTTAGCCTTTGCTGCAGCTTCTACCTCCTTATCACTTCTCAAGGTTTGGGGAGCGAACAACCTTCCACTCCTTGTAAAGCCCCCTACACCCCCTACATTATCAATATTTGGGCTGACTGACGGCTCAACTTCCTGCTTTTTACCTTCGTAATATACATCTGCCCCATAGTGCCATGGGATAGCTTTCGTAGATGTGAACGGAATTGGTCCTGGCACCGTGATAGTGACAGGACTGGGCCCTTCTGGCGCAACACTCGCCACGGGAACTGCATTGACCGGCATTTGAATCTCAGCGGGAGTGTAATAGATGGTCACGGTTGATATCTCATCAGTGTCTTTCACGACTCTGTCGAACTGTAGACATCCTTCATCGATCAGATTCTGTAAACCCATCTTCAAGTTATCACAGCCGTTCTCCTGATTCATACACTCAGAGCAATCTTGATTACAGCCCGGGAACACCTGTCCCTTCAATAAACGATCTTTTACAACCAACAAAGAAGTTTTCACTTGATGAACGTCTAACACCAAATTCAATCTCCTCCCATCTTCAATAGCGTACACATTTGCTGCGCTATGATCAGGCATGGGATGCTGAGTAATATTAGGAGCGGGAGAGAAATTGATGGCTTTAGCATCAATCAAATCTTGTACTTTATGATGGAAAGCCCAGCATTTTTCAATGGAGTGCCCCTGAGCACCTGAGTGGAACTCACAACGAGCATTAGCATCGAAGTTAGGTGGCAGGTTTCCAGCAACCGGAGCTTTCATAGTACGGAGTTCTACCAACTTTAACTCGAGTAGCCGGGGCAACAGCGCGGCATAAGTCATAGGGAGAGGATCCATCTTACGATCCCTCTGTCTAGACCTTTGCTGGAAAAAAGGTTGTTGCTGTTGAACTTGTTGTTGGGGTTGTTGTTTCTGAACAGACGGTGTGGGGATTGTCACAGCATCTACCTGATAATAAGCTCGAGAACGCCCTCTGCCTCGTCCTCTAAACACAGCATTCGTATCACCTTCTCTTCTTTTCTGGTTACTAGCGAACGGTTTCTTCGTCCCCGAAGAGCCAGCCCCACTCACATCCTGGATCTTTCCAAGCTTTAACAGACTTTCTATTCTTTCTCCCGCAATCACAATATCAGCAAATCCAGTTGACGGACAAGCAGCTAATCTATCCAGATAGGCCCCTTGCAAGGTGCCCATGAACATATCTGCCATTTCTCTGTCTGACAAGGGAGGTTGAACCTGGGCAGCCATTTCCCTCCACCTCTGTGCATATTCTTTGAAACTCTCCTTGGCATTTTGTGACAATCCCTGCAATTGGGTGCGGTTGGGCGCCATGTCAATATTATATTGGTATTGCTTCAGGAACGCTTCTGCCAGATCTTTCCAATTCTTCACAGCAGCTCTACTCAACTTCATGTACCAGGTCAAAGACGCCCCCGCCAGACTGTCCTGAAAATAGTGCATCCATAGCTTCTCGTCATCCGTATGGGCTGAAATCTTCCCAAAGTAAGCTTGAAGATGCGTTTGGGGACACGCATTGCCGTGATACTTATCAAAAGTGGGAGGTTTGAATTTAGGGGGAATTCTGACTCCTGAGACCAGCCCCAAGCTGGTAACATCAACACCCATAGAGTTCTTGCATTCTATGGCCCTGATCTTCTCTGCTAGCTCATCATACCTTCGATCCCCTTGATTACCCACATCAGCATCCAGCAGAGTAAATTGGTCTTCCAGAGTATCTTCAAGAGTAACACCAGCCTGCCTACCATTTCCATTACCCCGATTGTTACCACCAGGAGGAGGGTTGCCACCGGGAGGAGGAATGCCATGTCCCTGTGAATTGTCATGATGATCACCTTCGGGCCCATTGTCGGGACGCTCTACCAGAAGCCTCAGTCTCTCCTGATTTTGCGCCATGCCAGTCATGAGGGTCATGAACTGGTCCATACGCGCCCTCATTTCCGCCAAATCACTTTGCACTTGATCCATGATTCTTACTTGATTCCTTCGCGTCGAATATCGGTGAATATGACTCTCCGCTATACTGCCTGAAACCAAATAAAGGTTAGAGACCCCGCAACGAGTACCTGAAAAGCAAGTAACAAAAAATGCAAAATGATATGCAATGCCATGTTTGTCATTTCCGAGGTGCTTTATACCCTGATTCCAATCCAACCACAGAAATCTGAAGACCAGAAATTGTGATATAAAGAGACGTGTCGTGGTCATGTGCTTGTGTGCAGCTATCTGATAAGGAGTAATTCTGAATAAAACTGCTCATACTCATTCAACAAAGTATTCAAGTACATTTAAGAAAGGCTCATCCGCAAATGCAATACAAGGAAAAATGGATCCATCAACAAGCCTGATGGTAACCATTAATAACAAAATATAAGGAAAAGAACATCAGTCTGACAATTCCACACCCTTCAGCTTATCACTTGAGTATTTGATCTCCTCAAAAAGTATACGGGTACGCTGGTGATTCGGCTTTTCAATCATTTCTTTGATCAAGACATCCCTTTTCTCAAGAGCTTCAGTTAAAGAACCCATGTGCAGCATCAGAGCCTCGTCATCACACACTCCTTTGTGTCTCTTTATGCCGGCTTGCGTCTTGAGTATCTCCCTTTCTATCATGACTTCTTCAAGCTCTTTCTTGGTATTCCTCAGCTCACCTCTAGCTTCTTCTAGCTGTTCTTGACTCTTACCGAGGCTTTTCCGATACTTTCTCCTCTGCTCATGCGCCTTTTCAAGCTCTTCGTCCTTAATCTGCAACTGTTCCTGTAATTCAGCATTCTCTATCCTAACTTCGTCCCAAGCGTGCTGAAACTTTGTTAACTTTTCTTTGGTCTGTGCTAACGCCTGTTTGGTTTGCTTGTGGGCTTGAGTAGCATCATCAGCACCTTTACTAGTCTTCCGGAAATGTTGGGCTCTTCCAGCAAAGTCTTTTTCTTTTGCAGTTAGGATTTGTTCAGCATCTTGGGCTTTCCGCTCCAGCTCTTTGTTGGCATGTAGAGCATTCTGAAGACGGCTACTCAACTCGGAATTCTCTCCTTGGAGCTTTTTCACCAAGGCTTGCAACTTGTCAACTTCTTCCACAGTAGCATTGCTTCTTGCTTTCTCATTCTCCGGATACAAAAGGGGTACCTTACCAAAAGGCAAGAGAAAATCTTCAACTCTTTTCTTCACCCACTCTTCATATGCTGGATAAACCCGGTTGTTAGGCTTGCCTAGAGTAACTTTCCCCTTTTTCAGTATGCTACCCCAGCTTTCAGAAGCTTTCTGTGCTGCTTCCCAACCATCTGATGTATGAAAATAGAGGGACTCCTCCACATCTCTCTTAATAGGCGGACCTGTCAGGGCATACCCAAATTGTCGAATGGCCAAAGAAGGATTGTAGTTAATCCCACCCAGTCTTCCTATCAGTGGAACGTTAGGGAACTTACCACAGCTGTGGATAATATTCTTACCAATCAGCCCATGATCTACCCATACGATGTCCTTGGCCACCAATCCCATTAAACGTTGTTTCCACTCTAGAGAATCTTTGGAATCCACAAAAGCCCCTGATTGTGGTAAACGGCCCGCAAACCACTTATAGAACAAGGGTGCACAACAACGAATTATCCCTCCTCTTTTCTTTTCGTTTCGGTTGTACAATGAGTAGTGAAGATCTCCCAGTAGCGTTGGCACCGGGTTCTTCATCATGAATATTCGTATAGCGTCCGTATCAATGAAATCCGGCTCGTTGGGAAACAACACTATGCCGTATACACAAAGGGCTAGCAAAGCATTAAAAACAAGCCAATTCTCGCCTTTATCTGCTTCCTGGGCCTTCTTAATCAGATATTCCAGCTTGTAACCACGAATCTTTCCTTTGTTGGAGACATTGTCACTTAGCTCTGATTTGCTCAAATAAAGAGCACCAGCCAACTTCCCAAAGTCAAGATCCCCCACCGATCCAAAGAAAGGGGGCTCCTCCTTGATAGCAATCCCCAACATGTTGGAATACTCCTCCAAGGTAGGAACCAACACATAGTCTGGAAATACAAAACATCTCAGAGGCGGATCATAGAACTGCATCAACGTATGGAGACCTCTGGCTTCATAATCACTGACATTACGGACCATAGATAAAATCTACCCATATTTCTCTTCAAAAGCTTCTCGTACTGCAGGACTCGTCATTCCCTTCAGCATAACAATAGGGCCCAAAGTAGGCGTAAGGAACTTATAGCTGATGATATTCTTCCTCTCTTTAGTGTTCATCTTTGCAGGGACCTGATGACTGGAATCAAGGGTAATATATGCACCTGGAAATGAATAAACATGTATGTTAAAATATGATAATGCAATGCAAAGGGCAATGTGATCAGGTAATCAGGTGTCTGTGCTGAACTGTGAACGGTGTCAGTGTAGCTCTGAGACTAATATAGAACCATAGATAAGAACCATCTGAATACAATAGGATGAAACTTCCTTTCTGTGCAATGATGATAGAAAACCGGGTATGTAGGAGGTCATGGTTACCTGCAAACCTGTAAACAACCCACCCCTCTCATATGTGGGTACTAGGATGTTCAGTATCCCGGGCTCTCAGGCCGAGAAATGATGATACGTTCACCATTTCTGGTTTGGCATCATCATTAATCAAGGAGGCCTCAACTGATTCTCCAATACGAAAGGTCCTCAGCTTCTGGCACTGAGGTCGAGAAGCAATAGTACATTCATCCCTCAGGGTACAGTACTATCGCCAATCGAGGAGTGCCTCCGCTGATTCTCTTTCAAAAAGGGATGTCCTATAGCAAGTTCCCAGCATTGGGTCCTCGGATCGAGAATGTGCAATGGGTTTGCCACGGAATGTGGTCTGCCACTGTCACAACTCGGGAGGAGTGCCGCAACTGAGTCCTCGGGAATGGTCACCAGAGTCGACAGTTCCTCAAGAGAATAACCACTGGCCTGCATAACATGCAGTAGCAGAAAGCTCCTGATAGAACCTCGTCTGGTTGTGGGTCTCATGAACAACAATACGTGGTCACCACCACGCAAGCGTCATGACTATCCACTCTAATACCTATGTATGTACTCAAGCCTTGGTAGCGGGCTTATCTCTCAGAACACCCATCCCGCCAAACAGACAAAACAGTGCAACACAATATAATATATGATATGTAATGCTAAAATGCGGTAAATACAGTAATGTACAGTAAAACAGTAAATAACCATACAATAAAACAGTAAATACAGCACAACAGTAAACACCCAATGAAAGAAAAGCAGACAAGCGCTAGGATTGACTTGCTTAGGATGGACCAGCAATAGGTCAACCTCTTTTCCCCAGCAGAGTCGCCAGCTGTCGCTCCCGGGATTTTCATCCTAGTACAAACGCGAAAGTGGCACCGAACAGAGTCGCCAGCAATGTGTATTTATCCCCCGAGAGGGAAAGGAAACACCGCGTAAACCTGAGAGAAAGGAAAAGCATGGTCTTACGACCAAGAGAAATGGGTTCGGGAGTCGGTTACGCGAGAGGAAGGTATTAGCACCCCCACGCGTCCATCGTACCCGATGGGATCCACGCTTGCTTGTCTCGATCAAAGGGTGTAAAGAAAAGATACCGGAAAAGGAACTGAAAGAAAGAAAAGAGAAAGAAAAGAAAAGGAACGGGAAACAAATGTAGGGAAAATAAAAGAAGTGCTCGCATGGGCCCTACCCCACTGCCTACGTATCTCATCGGGAACATGAGAATCAGAGCGACGTAGTTCCCCTCACTAGGGATGGATTGTTTGTGTTTTTTAAGGAACGGCTAACGTTCTAGCTCAGGTGTTGCAGGCTCGCTGGTCCGAGTGCGTTACCATCTTGCAAGAGAACGAGTAGGAGCGCGTTCGTTCGTTGAGAGTGAATGAGGTGAGAAAAGAATTCCCGAAGGAAAGACGTTATTGTTTGTTTTTGTCTTTTAGAAGGAGGTGTTTTGAATTTGTTTGCATATGACAGTGTATCTGAATCTTAGTCATTGGAATGTGTACCTTCTCACATTCCAAGATGGAATGGGTAAGAAAGCACACTAAGAGTGAAGAAGACCCTCACCCTTAGTTCCAATTATCAAGGTTCAAACATACTAGCATACTTGTGATTATTAAGTGTTTTTGTTGATTATGAAGTGAAGAAGTGTTTTTTATTATTTGCACCTTCAACAAGTATTGCATTTAAGTCCCTCATACAAGATCAAATGTTTAACACATTGACCCAAGATGGGCTATATGCTACACATTCTAAGATTACAAGAGAAGACCCCTTATAATCTTTTCTTTATATGAAAGGCCTAAATGCAATAAATGCCTACCTTTATTATATGTTTTGAATTTTCTTTGAGATGAGAAAAGAGACTCAAGAGAGGATAAAGGTAAAACCTATATGGACTAAGACTCAATCCTAATTGAAGATTAAAGGGAGTGATCCTAAAGGTTTGTGAGGTTTCAACCTAAAGTCTAAAGAAAGAAAGAATTAAACAATTCACTTCCAAAGTAGAAGATGAATTGTAATTCAAAAGGGGAAAGTAATGAGTTATTAAAAGAAAGCACATAAGCGCTTAGCAAAACACAAAATGGAATTGTAAAAGAGAAAGGAAAGAAATTTGAATGTGGATTCCTTGTCCACACTCAATTGACACTTACCAAAGCCCCTACATGGTTAGTAAACATGTATAAGAAGTATAAGAAGTAAAAGAACATGTAATGCATCATAAAACTCAAAAGAATTAAATGAGAAAACAAATCCTAGAACCACAACCAGAATGGGCATCATATGGACAACAAGTGAATATCATCATGCAAGTGCAAGTGAATAAGCAATAATCATCATCCATTAGCATTTAAACATGTTACAAGAAGAAGGGATAGATGAAAGATGGAAAGAAATGAAGAGGACATGCATAAATGGAACATGTAAATCAACAACCAGAATTGAAACTAAATGGAAAATGGTTTATAAACATCTCAAAAGTATTTATGAAATCAACTTCAAGACATTCAAGAAGTAATATAAGAAGAATTGAAATGAAAGTTCAAAAAGAGAACACAAGTACAAACACAACATGTTAAAGGTGCACAAGGTTTAAATGAAAGTCAACATGCAAGGATGACATATAATATGTACCAATGACCTATAATGTCAAGTGAATGGTTCACCAAATATGCAAATGATCATGCAAGTATACACCAAAGAAAACATGCACCAAAGATTACAATGATATGACATGTTATAATGCTTTAAATGAAATGCATCAAACAAAAATCAAATGGCCTCATGAAAAATATGAAAACATGGTATTAGAGTTCACTAATCAGAGATGAATCACATATCAAAATAGCATATCAAAATTCAAAGCAAAATGACTTCAAACAAAGCAATTAGGTCAAGTTGAAATGTCATGCAAAGTGGTACAAATATAGGCATCAAGACATGTCATAAAGTGGTCCAAAAAACCAAACAAAAATCATTTAACATGCTTAAATGTATTAATGACTCAATGCAAAAAGAAGAGCATCAAAAAAATTTTTAATGATTAAGAAAAAAATTAAACAAGATCATGTACCATATTAAGAATGCACATCAAAGAAATTCAAAGAAAATTATGGAGCAGGGGCAAAAATGTCATAAAATCAGAAAATAAAAACATGAAAAATTTCATAAATGTTTCAATGATGTTCATGAATTTTTGTGGAATTTTATGATATGTTTTGGTATTTTTAAAAATTAAAAATCAAACGTGTAGAAAGAAATAAAAATGAAAAATAAATGCACAATGCAGGGGGTATGAACATAGCAATTGGACAGTGCAAATTCATTGGGCTTCCAAACAGAGGGGGTGTGATTATCAATCTGCATATGTCCATTAAGCACGCAGAACATACTAACAAACATGAACCCTCAGTCAACAATCTTGACTCACTCACAACCATTAGATCAAGTCCAAGTCAAACCAAAGTCAAAGTACTCAAAATCAACGCATGCACGTGAGGACACATGCCACTTACCATGTACCAGGCCACACAAGGTTTAAATAAAATTCAGAAAAATGCACGTGAGTGGCATGTGATTTTTAATGTGCTGTCACATTTTGGAGCGTACGATCATGAAAAACACACGGCTGAGATTAAAACGCACACAAACCCTAATAGTTAAAGTCACCGGCCGGAGATGACCTCCGGTCATCTTCTCCGGCCAGCAGCCATCACCTGCAACTCACATTTTCTCCAGAAATTCACAAGCCATATACCAAACGAAAGCTAAGCTCATGAGGAACACAAATCCAACAACAAAATTCAAAGATCAAGCATGGATACAGAGAATCGAAGAAGAGAAATTTTCCCTAAGTCTCAGTTCTAAACTCCTAAGGAGCTCTATCAACTAACCGGTTTCATATAGCTTCTAATAAGCTCAAATAACACATCAACCAGTTAAAATAACATCAAATCGTGCAAGCAAAGTTTGAGAACTTTTGGAACCTGAAACTTGAAGATCTTTGGATTTTTGAGAAAACCAGAGGTGAGAACTTGTTCTTGAACTTCTAGAACTTCAATTTGAGCAAAATAGATGCTATTTGATCTTGAGAATAAGAGGAAATCTGAATCTGAAATTGGAGATAACTGTGCTATTCCATGCTTCAGTGATGTCTTCTTGCTTGATTGTGAAGGTTGAAGAAGAACTTGAGGAATTCGTGCAGGTAGAGAGAAAATTCAGAGAGAAAGTTGAGAGTGCTTTTGGAGTGAGAGTGAAACAATGAGAATCTCCCTTTCCAAATCTGTTAGAATTGTTTATATAGGCGTGGTTATGATTTGACCCTGGTGGTTGATGGTTAGAACTACAGTTAACTGAGTTAGTTAACTGAGTTTGAGTTAACAGAATGAGTCATGACAGTTAGTGACACGAGTTGGAGAGGTTTTATTTTAGTGTGGAAGAGCTCATGGTCACTTATGGTGAGGATAATGGTGAGGTGGTGTTATGCAGCAGTAGCTTGTGGTGGAAGTTTCGCAAGTTTCCCTTCTCATGTAAGAAGTAACAAAGTGGAAGCACGTGCAAGAATGTTTGGGCAAATGAGGAAAAGAAAACAGCTGGTGATGGTGAAGTGTTTGTGGTGTGACTGAACCAAAACAAAGTGTGAACTGCTACACATGACAGTCAATGCCTCAATGCAGATGGTGATGTTTGAACATGGATTTCTTTATGACCAAGGCACGAAAATGAATCATCTTGGTGTCAATGGATTGAGGAAGCATCATAGGACAATTTTGGTGTTGGACTTGAGTTGAAAAGGTACCTCAAACATGTCTAAAAATCATCATAAACAGATGGAAAAACGACTGGTGCATGGGCGAGCAATTTGTGGCATGGCATGGCAAGCTGGCCTAGTGATTTTCAGCATGATCACACCAACTTTGGACCAACATCTCTACCTCATAACTTGATCAAATCAAAAATTGTCCAACATGAACATTAAATATGACACTACAAAGAACAACTTTGATGTTGAAAACTTTTCCATTTGAGGTTTTTATCTTGGAGAAATTGAGCTTGACATTTGGCACACCAGGTGTTTGTAGAAATGACATGCGCGTGACCTGAAACTTGCCCAAGCTGACTTGCATTTTGCCCAAGTTTCCCTCAACTTTGATCATCTATAACTCTCTCAATTTTTATCCAATGGAGATGTTCTACACATGGATTTGAAGCTTAAAACAAGATCTTTCATTGAGGCAGAGTGGATTTTTCATTTGGTGCTCCAAATTTAAATGGCCTTGGTTCAAACTCTGATGCAAAATGGCCAAAACTTGCTATTTTTAGCAACCCTACTTCATCCAAAAATGGCAACTTTTTACATCTTGATTTTTTCATGATTCCTTTGGAATTTCTTGACCAAATTTTGTACATTGGACATATGTAACATGAATTTCATGATTTTGGGCTCAAAAAGTCAAGAGTTGACTTTTTCCTCTGATTATTTGACTTTGCCCCAATTTCTCTGATTCTTGATCTTTCTTCCAATTGAACCACTTCTAAAACCAATTGAGATGCAATTTTCCACATACATACACTTAGGGACATATGGAATACCATGACATCAAGTTTTGTTCAAAAAAACAGAAATACCCTGATTTAATTGGAAACCCTAATCTTGACCTCCTCTGGTTAGGAGGAAATTGCACATCTTCCAAATCCAAATTCCTCAGAGTATGTTGTGTATCCTCTTAAAGGATGATGAGATATACCATTTGAGGATGATTTTGAATCAATGAGCCATCCCTTTTGAGGATTTTCCTTCAATTTTTGGACTTCTTGCATAGTGTAGGATGTAATGCTTCAATCTCCTATTGAATCTCACCTTCTTGAGGTTGTGGAGGATCAATTGGGATAGTATGAGACATGAGAGGCCTCTTGGCTTGCCTTGAGGAAACTTGATTTACCTTTTTGTGCTTTGAATGATTCCTTGATTGTCCACCTTCCACCTGATCACATGCCCTGATGGTAAGAAGGATGCCATGCTTCATTTTTCTATGTTAAATGCAATGTAATGTTAATGAGGTGGATATGATATGATAAATGATAATGCCATGCTATGATGACAAAAAGGGAGAGCAAATTTTGGGGTATTACAGCTGGGCGCACTGGCAACCATTCAGTCGTAGTAAAATGAGCTCAAGGTCTTTAAGAAAATCTTTGTCATCTCTTTTTCCTCAAGAGGTGGACAAATTTGAGCGGCAATTTCACGCCATCTCTGAGCGTATTCCTTAAAGGTTTCCTTGTCCTATTGTGACATTGATCTGAGTTGATCTCTGTCTGGTGCCATGTCCAAATTGTATTTATATTCTTGGACGAAGGCAGTGCCAAGATCTCTGAAAGTGATAATCGTAGTGCGGTTTAAACCCATGTACCATTTTAATGCGGTGCCGGTTAAACTATCCTGAAAGTAGTGAATCAGTAGATCCTGGTTCTCTGTCTGAGCTGACATTTGCCAAGCGTACATCACTAAATGGCTTTGAGGGCAAGAGTTACCCTTGTACTTTTCAAAATCGGGAACTTGGAACTTGTGCGGGACTTTCACATTGGGGACCAAACAAAGGTCTGCGGCGTCCTTTCCAAATAAATCCTGACCACGAATAGCCTGCAGTGCCTTTTACATTTCCAGGAACTGCTCCTGGAATTCATACATTTTATCGAAGATACTTTTCTTTCTACCAGAAGGTATCTGTGGAATCTGTCCTTCTGGGACAGTGTGCACCACAGGGGGTGGTACCGTTACTACGGAAGTGAATCTTGGTGTTTCCCGAAGTTTGTAACCTTCAGGAGTCCTCATTATGCCTCTGGAATCCTCGCTTTCCCGAAGTTTGTAACCTTCAGGGCCAACGGCTTCTGCTATGATTCCCTGATCTTCAGTGATCGGCAGAACATATCCTTCGGGGATATAGTTAACACGCATGCCCCAGGGACGATCTTTCGACATTCGATACCTAGGATCATACTTCTCTACTATGGGCGTTGAGGTGATCTCTGAGATCACAGTTCTTTGTAGCTGAGCTTCTGCCATGGCTTGAATGTCGTTATGAAGCTTTCTCAATCCTCTCTCAGAGCGTTGATCTCTTCTTTCAACTCTCTGTTCTCTTCCTCGAGATCATCCATCTTTTTCTGACGATTGGCCCGAGTATTGTACGAATGAGACAGTTTGACTCTAGAACCGAGACACAAACATGAGATTCGTAGGTAAGAAGAATACGTGACGTGAGAATGATGAATGCAATGATTATATTAATTGTTTTTTGGTTTAATCAAAATAAACTTTGACAATTAGATTGTAAATATCAAACAGTGGGGAAAACCCCATTTTATTGAATTCAAATGATTGTGGAAATGGAAATACAGTAAATTACAAGGTGCGGAAACAGAAACCTAAGCTAATGGGTCCCGAGTCCTCTCTGAGGAGAACTCGGGTGCTGATTCTGGTACTTTCCTTTTCTTGGACCGGGGCTCTTGGGTCGTTGTCGGGTTGTCATTCCTTTGCCAAGTGAAAGGAGCGAGCAAATTCCTTTGGTCATCCGGATTTTCTACAGCATGTTGCTCCAAAATCTCAATTAGAGCATCCTTATCTTTCAGCAGTTGCTGTATTTCGGTACACTCCACATTGAGAATGCGGTACTTGTTCTTCCATGACCTCCTCTCCTGTTAAACTTTGTTGAGAGTAACCTGAAGTTTTTCCGTTCCAGTCATGAAGTACATGACAGATTCCCTTGGCGGAAGAACTCCGTGACGAGGATAAGGCATCTTTAGCTTGAGAGCTCTAGTTTCTACCCAGTGGAGATAAGGCTCCACCGATACACAGTCCGGTTTTCCTAGAGACTCTGGTCCTTTCTTATGAACATGTTTCTAAGCGTGCACTATTTCCATCTTTAGTGCCTTGTCATTTTCTCCTTCCTTGAAGAAAAGACCTTCCAGATGAGCATTACGCGGGACAATGCCTCATCGGGTATCCAAATTGACGACGAACTAAAACTGGATGATAATTGATTCCTCCTTTAATTCCTATGAGGGGTACGTTGGGGAAGTTTCCACAACGGTCAATGATCCTGATCCTGTCATAAATCCTATTGTACCAATCTATGTCAGAGTTGGTAAGAGACATGATTTTCTGCGACCAACGTAAGGCACTCTTATGATCCCAAAAAGAACAGACTTAGGCAAATAGGAGATAAACCACTTATATAGCAGGGGTACACAGCACGTGATCATTCCTCTGCTGTATAAATTCCTTAAGTGTACAGAATGATACGCATCTGCGAGCAAGGTTGGTACAGCGTTTCCAATGAGAAAAACCTTAATGGCGTTGATATCGACGAATTTATCAATGTTAGGAAACATAAATAACCCATAGGTGAGTAAAACAAAGATGCTTTCAAAAGCAGTCACGTTCCATATACTAGCAAAGTATAGAGCCTTCTTTACCAGAAACTTGGCTGGTAAACCTGGGATTTCTCCTTTGGTGGTCATGTGAGTCTTGACTTCTAACTCATCCAAATAGATTGCCCTTGCAATGATTTGATCCTTTGGAATTTATTCCAGTCCAGAAAAGGGAGCTTGATCAGTAATGGGTAGATCAATCAGATGAGAATACTCCTCCAGCGTTGGTGTGAGCTGGTAATCCGGGAATGTGAAACAGTGATAGACCGGATCGTAAAACTGAACGAGTGCCTCCATGATTCCTTCAATTACATGGACCCTTAACAGAGGTAGCAGACCTCTGTACTTGGCTCTTAAAGTGTCAGGGTTAGTGATCATCCTTGCTAATCCTCTCAAATCCTCTAGTTTTGGAACCTTGAAGGTATACTTATGAGTTTTCGGTCTACCGAAATCCATGAGCGCAATGCTTTTCTCTCTGACATTTGCAATCATTGTTTTAGTTTAATTTGAAAAAGCGAGACTATAAGGGAAAATTTTTCTTTGCTTAAAGTTTTTAAAATGAATGCCTGAATGCAGCACACAAAAACATAGAAAAAACACGGGGTCAAATGGTCGGTGTCATGAAGTCAAGGCTCTACCCATCCCAAAGGTTTATACTAGTGATTTTTGTACCTGTCTCTCAAAATCATTGATTCTTGTCGAGATAACATCAGCGGGCCGGGAACCGTGCTAGGTGATGTATTTCGAAGAATCTCAAAAGAGGGTAGTATCGCGTGACAACTATTTCCGATAGCTTCCGCACTACTGAAAGAGGTTTTTCCTAGGTGTATACTCAATATTTCCACATGCGGCATCACACACATTCCCATTAGCAGAAAAATAAACACAGATATCAATTAGGAAAAGCAGTATATATATTTGTCCTAATGTCCTAGACTTTTTAAGAGCTATGAATCCTATGATCCTAACAGAAAATGGCTCCCCGGCGGAGTCGCCATTCCGTGGTACTTTCCCAACTTAAAGGTTTTTGACCTAAGATTCTAGTGAGGGCCGATCCTAGCAATAATGACATTCCCCGATGGAACCGTCATTCGGTGATACCTTGTGAACCCAAGGACTCGTCCTAAGAGAAGGTTTCAACTAGAGAGATAAGAGAGACAAGATTCGTTTGTTTGGCCCCACGGTGAGCGCCATTTTTCTGTGGTGGCCACCGCCATGAAAATGACTTGTCCAAGGTTTTCACCTTAAATTGTAAGAAAGAAAGATGAGAATGCGGCCCCACGTTGGGCGCCATTTTTCTGTAGCGAGCGATTTTGGAAGTGGTTCTTAAGCACTGTCGCTCTGGGGTACTACAGGTCGATTCATTTTTTATCCTATTGAAGTTGATGAAGGAAGGGAAATAGATGTCTCCAACTAACCCTGCTTGCGAACTGAGGTTAAACAGTCAAAACTGTTGGTTTACAGATGCGGTTTTAGTTCGTGGGCCTCTCTCTGCTTATTTTGTTTAGAACGAAATACCGGGACTGTTCATAGGGAATTTGTTGGGATCCTGCACCAGATTGGATGGAGGTTAGGGACTTTGGGGTTTTTTTTATTAGTGTGCTCGCTAAGATTGTCTTTCAATCTTATGCCTTACGTATTCCCGGGATAGGGAAATCAAAGCGATCGTAGTTCCTCCTATTCTATGGGAGGAAATGGTGTTTTGGTGTCTTGTTCAAAGCCCAAGACATGAAGCTAAAGGTGGTTTGTATCTTGTTCAAAGCCTAAGATGTGAAGTTGAAGGGTCTATTTGTATCTTGTTCGAAGCCCAAGATGTGAAGCTAAAAGGGTGTTGACATTAGAGAGAATTTGTCATCTCTAAAGGGGTCTGTTTGTCACAATTGTTGGGTGACTGATTATAAAGGAGAATTACTATAACTGGGATATGCGAATCCAGCAAGGCCATAATTTCCTTTATAGGGGATTTTCAACCTGAAGGGGAAAAATTTAACTCAGTTTAGAGCAACGCCATCTTTCCTTAGGAACTTCTCATGCTAAAAGAGGGACAGTGGCGTGGATGTAAATAATCCAGAGGCTTGCCGCTTACAACAATTAGACGAGGGAAAAAGAGTTGTTCATGTTTATATGTTGTGACCAATGCATGATTTGATGCTAAAAGGTTGATTGAATCAAACGAGGATTTCTTTATACAAAGCCTAAGAGGAGGCTATTGACCCAACAAGAGGATGCTTTTGTATCTCGTACGAAGCCCGAGATAGAGGCTAAAAGGGTTGACTCAACAAGAGAATGTTTTTATATGTGTCTTGTACGAAGCCCAAGACGGAGGCTAAAAGGGTTTGACTCAACAAGAGAGTCTTTTATACTCACCAAGAGAGTGATTTGTATCTCGTATGAAGCCCGAGATGGAGGCTAAAGGTGATCGACTCAACAAGAGAGTCTTTTTATACTTAACAAGAAAGGGTTTTGTATCTCGTACAAAGCCCGAGATGAAGGCTAAAAAATGTTTGACTCAACAAGAGAGTCTTTTATACTCAACAAGAGAGTGATTTTGTATCTCGTACGAAGCCCGAGATGGAGGCTGCAAAGTTTTGACTCAACAAGAGAATCTTTTATACTCAACAAGAGAGTGTTTTTGTATCTCGTACGAAGCCCGAGATGAAGGCTGCAAAGGTTAACTCTGCTGGGGAGAATCATTGTACAAAGCCCAAGAGGAGGCTAGGGTTACTGTTTCAGTTGAGTGACAGGTCCAGTATGTTGGTTAAAAGAGAAAATCAGTTCATATATGGGTAATGTTGTACTCATGGATTTGATCTGAGGATCGGGATTATTTGCTGTTCTTTAAGGAAACGGGGAATCCGAAGGGTATTGAGACTGCCCAAGTCTACAGGTGTTTTTTCCTAGTTTTAGAAAGGAACTTGAGAATGTCTTCGAGACTCAAGGAGATTAGACTGTCCAAGTCTAGAGTTTTATCTTTTGTACTATGCTTAAGAGAGATCAAGAGACAGTATGTTCGCCGTAGGAAGATCCAGACTCTTTGAAAGACTGTTCTATTAAGATGACTAATTTTTGTTCCTATACCTTTAAGAGGTTGTCGGGACAATTTGTACGAAGCCCAAGAGGAGGCGAGAAAAACTTTTAAGAAGCCGAAGGGACAATTTGTACGAAGCCCAAGAGGAGGCTATCTTCCCGTAGGAAGAATCATTATACGAAGTCTAAGAGGAGGCTGTGAAAACTTCTAAGAAGCCGACGGGTCCTTGTACAATGCCCAAGAGGAGACGGGGATGCTTTTGAGAAGCCTGTGGGTCCCCAAACCCCGAGAAGTTCAAGACATGCCATTCACTGAGAATAGATCAAGCCAGGAAAGTTCGAGAATTTGGAAGAAACTCAAGAGATGTCATTAACGGAGAAAAGATCATCTCTCGGGAGTGGAGTCTCTTTGACGATGTCTAAGGGTGACAGTCTGAGAAAGGGTTCACTGAGAATGCTGCCTTTCACCTCTCCATATTGTTTAACCCCAAGAGGAGGGAAGACTGTGTCTTGTAATCCTATGGGGATCTAGTTTTGTTTGTATTTAAGAGTGACCAACAGGGCTTTACCTAGTGCTAGACGTAGTTGTCGGGGAAAACTCTAAATAACTATACTAGTATTACACAGTGGATATTTGACAAGTATATTAAAGTTTGTGAAAGAAGACTTACAGTGAAACAGCCCCACAGTACAGTTATATACATATGAAAGCGCTAAATGAAAGCGGGTAAACACTTACTCGGTTGTAGAGCTTCCATACTGTATTGTTAGTTGTTCAACAAAGAAATTGAAAATAATAGTATGTTACAAAATCAAAGGAGAAAGTGCTTTTTGAAAGGAAAATTGGGGCTTAAAGCTCAAGGAGAGGCCCAGGGTTTTATTAGTGATTGCACTGTCGTTTTGTACAGGGACTTATACAAGTGACTGAGGCCCAAGAAAGGTTTTCTATATAAGGGGATGGGTCTTACACTCTCTTAAGAGGCCCAAAATGATTGAAAGTGAACAAAGATGGGTCTTATAGCTCAAGGAGAAGCACAGGGTTTATTTTGAAAAGGGCGACGATCGCGCCGAGGTTTTGAAAACACCGTGGGTCTTATACAATGACTGAGGCCCAAAAGTTTTTGGTTTCAAAAGGGGATTGGGTCTTACACTCTATTAGAGGCCCAAAATGATTTTGAATGGGTCTTATAGCTCGAGGAGAGGCCCAGATAGTTTATTTTAAACGGGCGATGATCATGCCGAACTTTTGAAATACAATGGGACTTATACAACATTTGAGGCCCAAAATAGGTTTGTATTTATAAAGGATTGGGTCTTACACTCTATTAGAGGCCCATGAGTGTTCGGAAAAGTTTGTTAGGGTGAAAATCAATAAAACCCTAATTTCATCATTTTTTAATATAATTATTCAAAGAAAATTAATACAAATGATAAAAATTCCAAATAAGTTTGATAAACAACTTGTGATTTTGGTTTTAGGTTTGAAAAATGAGGCTTTCATCACAAGATGAATTAAAACCTACTTGGTTTTTATTTTCCAAAATGGATATTTATTTTTAAAAGGTTTAAACACAAATAAAAGACATTTATTCACAAAAATACTAATTATATTAAATAAATAATATAAATCTTATTTTTTTTGTGGAATAAAATATTTCAACATTTTTGTCATTTTTTTCAAAAAGAACCAATAAAAAATAATTAAAATTGAAGGAGTTATTAATTTTTCAAACTATTAAAAATAATATGGAAAATAACAAAAAGTGGGAAAAATAGCAAAATGAGGATCTGGGGGGATGGGGATTCGAACCCCAGACCTCTTGTGTATAGGGCGCGCGCCTTACCACTGGGGTGGTGATACATCCGTTGATTGAAACACAACCATAAATATACAAGGCTTGCCTTGTTTTTGGCCTAGCCCAAGGCAAGGCAAGGCAAGTTTTGACAAGAAACGGGAAGGTCTATAACTTTCTCATTTTTCAATGGTCGGGGACAAAATTTATATGCATCTGGCCTAGAATTTCACAAGGAATCCAATGGAGGTGGTATTTTTTTCAGATCATGATCCCTCCTCAAAATCCAATAGTGGTTTTGAAATAGACCATATTTTGCATTTTCTGTGCTACATCTTGGTACAGGTATGAATTACATGATAAATTGATGCAAACACAACACATATGACATGTAGAAGAGATGCATGATCAGTGGACTTCAAAGCAATGCATATTTTGGAAAGTTCAAGTCATGATGCTTACCTCTTTTTGAGCTTTTGGAGGTTTTTGTTCAATCTGCCAAGTTTCTTGTTCCAGAAATGGTTTGATGATTTGGACACTCTCAAATGATCCCTTAGAAGCTTTTAGGATGATTGGAATCAGCTGGAACCTGCAAACACAAAAACTAGCCCTTTCTTGCAAAAGGGGTTAAAATGTCCAAAATAGCAACTCCCTCAAATGGTGTTCCAGATGGGGGGAACCATTTGAGACAGTTCAAGGATGATATTTGGAGTGTGTTTGAGGCTTTATCTGGTTTAGAAAGTGACTGAATCAAGACATGGCTTGAAAAATGCACAAAAAGCCTATTTTGAGATTTTGAGAGGTAACTTTGAGATTTAAGGATTACAGGTCACTTGTGTGAGTTTGGACAACTTAGATATGACATATTAGATGTGTTTGGATCATGAGCTGTGATGGAAATGCTCTCTAACTCAAAAACTCAGAGTTACCTTGCTAAAGAAGGAATTTTTGCCTAAAGAAAGTGATTTTGAGGAAAGTACCTGTTTGATGGCTTTGGTGTACTCAAACTAAGCACAAATGAGCTCTATTTATAGTAGAGAAAGTTTGTTTTGGGATCAATAGTGAATGGAAACTGCAGCAGAGGTTTGGCCAATGTTGATTAATGAGAATCCAAGTCTCCTCTAGCCATTGACTAGAGGTTAGAGCACAGAGTTGTGGTTCCCTAGTTGTTGGATCATTCTTGACTGAATTCAGTTGCAAATGTGTCAGTCCATGCCACCTTGGTGCATCTATTAAATGCTCCAATCCAAAATTGGAGTCTTGTCCCTCTTTTATGGATTTCTAGGTTTGGCATGCTACTTCTTGTTCCAAAGACTTTGGAGGCTTGGATCAGTATTTGTTCCCTTTAGATTTGATCCTCAGATGTGTCCAAAGTGATGACAAGGCTTGGAATTATCTGATTTTACCAAATCGAGCAAAAGTGCAAAATTCTGCCTAGCCTTGGCAGTTTTCAGCAAGGCATATTGCCATTGTCATATCTCATGGGTCAAGTGGAATTTGATGGAGTTCTTGGCCATTTTGGAAAGCCCTCATATGATACAATAACTGTTTAATCATAATTGGTTTTGATACTTTTTGGATCCAAGTGAAAAATGCCCCTACATTTGGAAAAAGTGAAGGCAGATTCTGACTCAGTGAAAATTTCACTAAGTGTTGGAAAAAAGTGACATTTTCACTTTTCTTGATTTTGATCATTCCATAACTTGAAATCCATGGGAAATTGGAATGAGTGGTAGTTGAAGCTTTTGTAGAGGGCCATGAGAGCTACAAATCCAGCTTTGGATGGGAAAAAATGGCCTTGTGGTTTAGGAGTTATGATCCTCCAAAGTTGGTACCCTAGCCACTTTGTTCCATAACTTAGAAAATTTTCTAAGTTTTTTTATGGTTACCCCTTTTACAAGTTATCCCACTTTTCTTGATTTTTCTTGATGAATGATGATTCCAATCATACATTAACATCATTTTGGGGTAAAAGAACCATAATTGTGAAAAATCTCAAAGAGTCAAAGGTTGACTTTTGTGCACAGTTGACTTTATGTCAGATGAATTCCAAACTGTGCGATCCTCTATGAAATCAAGTCCATTACCTAAATCATACTTGATGGATTGATTTCATAGGTGTTATAGGGTGTATTGAATCATGTCTTAGGGTTTGGGAGCATGTCCTGGTCAAAAGTCAAAGATACAGTTGACTTTTTCTACGAAACCCTAACTGTGGTTTTGATGAAATTAAAACTTGTTACTCAAGCTTCTTGGATCAATCCATTGTTGAAAATGGATCAGTGTGATGTATTTGAGACCCTCAAATCCCCTCTTGAGGTCTTGGCTCATGTTGTCCCAAAAGTCAACTTAGGGATGAATTAGGTCAAGAAACCCTAATTCCTGATTTTTTGATGAATGCATCCCCTGAGGCTAAATTGACTTGCTGATTGGGTTCATGAGATCCCTTTGAGCATCATAGGTTATGCTTTGAAGCATTGGCTCATGCCCAGAGGAAAATTTCCATCTGGAGGCCCTGGTCGACCAAACCCTAATTTGGTGACACTGGCGATCTTAAGGCTTGATCCACCTAGAAGGGAGAAGCCTTGTGCTTAATCCTTGAAGTGGGAGTCCTCTTGATCCTTTTTGGATGTTTGAGAGGATAAACAAGTTGAATATCATGTCATTTCTTGATTGATCCTTTGTCTAAGAGCTCTGAGAGGGCTTGAAACCTTAAGTCCGATTGTAGTGGATGCTCACCCATCTTTGGGGAGACTAATGGTTCATCCACATTGTGATGATGATTTGTACAATGATGGGAAATCCTAATGGTCAAAATTTGGGGTATGACACCCATATGGAAAAAGGCCACGGGGAAGAGAGAACTTTGAGATGTGTTGGCGGTACATGGATTTTGTCAGAGTATATCTGACACTTGTGACACCTCCTCATGTACTTGTAGCAGTCGGATTCCATGGTCAACCAGTAGTACCCTGCTCTCAGAATTTTTCTCGCCATTGTATGTCCATTGGCATGAGTGCCAAAGGACCCTTCGTGAATTTCTTTTATCAGCATGTCTGCTTCTGGTCTGTCTACGCATCGGAGCAAGACCATGTCAAAGTTTCTCTTATAAAGTGTATCACCGCTCAGGAAGAAGCTGCCAGCCAGTCTTCTGAGGGTTTTTCTGTCTTTTCTTAGTGCCCCAGGTGGGTACTCTTGTTTCTGAAGGAAGCATTTGATATCGTGATACCAAGGTTTGTCGTCTATAACTGCTTCAATCGTGAATATGTAAGCGGGCCATTCAAGGCGCATTATGTCGATCTTAGGTAAGTCATTCCATTGACCTACACTAATCATGGAAGATAGAGTGGCTAATGCATCAGCCATGTGATTCTCCTCATGAGGGATATGATGAAACTCGACTCTGTTGAAGAAGGGTAACAACCTTCTTGCGTAATCTTTGTACGGAATCAATCCTGATTGGTATGTGTTCCAATATCCTTTGATCTGATTGACGACCAAAGCTGAGTCGCCATATACATCTAAGTTCTTGATCCTCAAATCAATCGCTTCCTCGAGACCCATGATACAAGCTTCTTATTCGGCCTCATTGTTTGTGCACTTGAACGTAAGTCTAGCGGTGAAAGGAATGTGGGTACCCTGAGGTGTTATAATAATTGCCCCAATTCCATTTTCGTAATGATTGACAGCTCCGTCAAAGATAAGTCCCCATTGGGAATCTGGTTCTGGCCCTTCACTGGGTAGCGGTTCATCACAGTCTTTCATTTTTAGATACATGACATCTTCGTCTGGGAAGTCAAATCCGACTGATTCCTGATCTTTAATCGGTTGATGAGCCAAATGATCAGTTAAAACACTTCCTTTAACGGCTTTCTGAGCATGGTACTCTATGTTATATTCTAATAACAACATCTGCCAACGGGCAATCCTTCCCGTGAGAGCAGGTTTTTCAAAGACATACTTGATTGGATCCATTTCAGAGATTAACCAAGTGGTGTGACGAATCATGTACTGGCGAAGACGTTTGGCTGCCCAAGCCAAAGCGCAACAAGTTTTCTCAAGCATAGTGTACCGAGTCTCGCAGTCGGTGAATTTCTTGCTCAAATAGTAGATGGCAGACTCTTTCCTTTTTTTTTCGTCTTGTTGGCCAAGCACACAACCCATTGACTCCTCTAGGACTGTTAAATAGATGATCAGCGGTCTTTCTTCCACTGGAGGTGATAGAATCAGTGGGTTCGACAGGTATTCCTTGATACTGTTGAAGGCAGTTTGGCAGTCTTCTGTCCAAACGCAGTCCTAATTCTTTTTGAGTAATTTGAAAATCGGCGCACATGTCGCGGTCATGAGGAATATGAATCTGGAAATATAGTTCAAACGTCCCAGGAATCCCCTGACTTGTTTTTCAGTCTTTGGAGAAGGCACTTCTTGAATGGCCTTGACCTTGTCAGGATCAACCTCAATTCCTTTCTGTCTGACGATGAATCCTAAGAGTTTCCCTGAACGGACACCGAACGTGCACTTGCTGGGATTTAAGCGGAGTTTGTACTTTCTCAGACGATCGAATAGTTTTGACAGGTGGGTCACATGCTCCTCTTCTGGTTTAGATTTGGAAATCAAGTCATCGACATACACTTCGATTTCTTTGTGTATCATGTCATGAAACAGAGTAGTCATGGCCCTTTGATAGGTTGCCCCGGCGTTCTTCAAACCGAATGGCATTACCTTGTAACAAAAAGTACCCCATGGGGTAATGAACGAAGTTTTCTCCATGTCTTTCGGCGCCATTTTGATTTGATTATAGCCCGAGAATCCATCTATGAAGGAGAAAACTTTGAACTTTGTTGTACTGTCTACCAGCATGTCAATGTGTGGTAAGGGAAAGTCGTCCTTTGGACTTGCCTTGTTGTGATCTCGGTAGTCGACACACATTATGACTTTTCCGTCCTTTTTTGGAACTGGTACTTTGTTGGCTAACCATTGAGGATATTCTGACGTAGCGAGGAAACCCGCGTCAATCTGTTTCTGTACCTCCTCTTTGATTTTGACAGCCATGTCTGGATGAGTCCATCTCAACCTTTGTTTTACTGGCGGAAATTCTGATCTCAACGGTAGATGATGTTCCACGATGCTGGTATCCAACCCTGGCATATCCCTATAGGACCAAGCGAATACATCGGGAAACTCTTTGAGAAGTTTCGTTAAACTTTCTTTGACAGTTGGACTGAGCAGTGCCCCAATCTTGACTTCTTTTCTCTCTTCTTCCGATCCTAAGTTAATTGTTTCCAGCAACTCTTTGTGAGGCTCAATGGACCTTCCCTCTTGTCTGAGTAGTCGGGAGATCTCCTCTAGAATTTCGTCGTCATTTTCTTCTTCAGCCTCAAATACCGGGAACTCAAAGTTGGGAGAAGGCATTGGATCGTATGTTTCAACGGGGTTTAAAACAAGCAATCTGCATGACGTGATGATTTGTGTTTAGAAGAGATAGAGAGAATGCAAGAGTGTGTGTAATGTTTTATTTTTTTTTTGAACAATGCTCATTTTTATTTATTTTTGTTTTTTAGGATTACCATTTTCTAGAAAAAGCAGAAAGAGAAAACAACAATAACTGCGGAAATTACAGAACGACGTTATTTTATTTATGAACAAGTCGATTCTTGAAACTACAACCCTATAAAACAAAACTCTATCGCTTTGGGAAAAACGAAGAGGGATATTTACAGAAAGTGAGCCCTATCAAAATATCCGTTTCACCTGGGCATGGTGAAAGGTTAAAGTAAAGATGGCAATTACTTAGACTTATGAACAATCTTCGGGACATTGACAATAACCCATTGGCAGTGAACTCCTCGGTGAATCACAAAGTCTGGTACCTTCCTTGATTTATCTTCAGAAATAACGCTGATTTCTGGTGGAGCTGGATCATTGGAATCTGTCTCCCAGGCAGAGTTGTCGTAGGAGGATTCCTCAGTTGTATTTTGCGTAGTATTTGTACTCTTAGTTGTATCTCCCCATCCAGTTGGCTGGATGTCTTCGAGCCTGATACGTGAGCTTTCAGGTGCGGTGTACTTGACCTTGAAGTCGTATTTTCCACTCGGCTGTCCTAAGGTATCCCACTCTTCTTTGGAACTGGAGGAGTCATCTCTCTCGATGACGTTGACCTCGGGAAAAGCATAGTTAATGAATTCTAGTCCTGCAAACATTGTGAATTCATCGTTGTGCTGGGTATTTTCAGGATAACCTGGGTGTTGATCCCATGACATGGTGGGGACGCAGGTATTCTTCTCAATGATACTCAGCTGATTTTCATTGTTCGGCTGACTTTCTTGCCCCAAGTCTCCTGGGTAAGGCTGCCACATTGGCAGGCCATCCATCGGGCCATAGTAGTCGGGGTTAAAGCTATCTTTCATCAGAGTGTCCTCCTCTAATGAGTTTGAGGGAGCGCGACATCCTTCCGGATCACAATCTCCATATATCATTTCGACGTCTGACCTGGGTATAAATCTCGGACTCTGTGCGGGATAGCAAAAGGGAGTCTGTGTTTCGCCATGAGACGTATAACCGTCCTCGTTGAGATAGGACTTCCATTTTTCCTTTGTATCGAAGGAATCATCTTTATTGATGGTATGCACGTCTTGAGTCACTGGTTGAAGGAAGCCTCCACTGTGGAAGAAGTTCTGAATAGGATGAAAACTTTTATTGTTCGTAACCGTCTGAGTACAGGTTGAGGAAAAGCCAAGAGCTTTCTTTTTCTTATTGTCAGTAGGAATGACAAGTTGCCCCCATCCTGTTGTATTGGTATTCTCGACCGCTTTGATAGCATCTTTGTACGAGGAAATCGAAGTTCCCCCTTTGGATTGATTGTCCTTGTGTAGAGAAAGCGTTTGGAACTGGGTTCCGATTACCCCCTCCGGTTCTACATAAGTGGATGACGATAAGTTGCTTACGAGCAAGGCCTGTTCTCCACAGACTGTGATGAGTTGGCCATTCTTGGCGAACTTTAACTTTTGGTGGAGGGTTGAAGTGACCGCCCCAGCCTGAAGTATCCAAGGTCTTCCTAATAAATAACTGTATATTGCCTGGATGTCCATGATCTGGAAAGTGACTTGGAAAGTGTGAGGACCGATAGTTATGGGTAGATCGACTTCGTCGATAACCGTTTTTCTGGATCCGTCAAATGCTTTGACGACGACCTTGCTGGTTCTCATCAGAGGTCCTTTGAATGATAATTGCATCAAAGTGGACTTCAGCATAACATTCAGGGCTGACCCTGTGTCTACCAATACGCTGGCTAAAGCATCGTCCTGGCAGTAGAATGTAATGTTGAGCGCCATGTTATGACGGTGACCTTCTTCAGGTAATTCCTCATCACTAAATCCCAAGTTATTGTAGGAAGTGATGTTAGAGACAATGTTATCGAACTGTCTGATTGTTACATCCTGTTCTACAAAGGCTTGCTCCAAGACTTTCTGTAGAGCCTCCCTGTGCACTTCTGAACTAAGTAACAATGATAATACCGAGATCTGTGAAGGAGTGTGTAACAGCTGATCAACAATGTTGTATTCACTCCTTTGGATGAGCTTTAGCATCTCATCATCATTTTTTGAATGTTCGGGATTACTGGATTGACCGACTAGTGGATTGGGAACTTCTGTCTGAGGTTCCTTTTCTTTGCTGGGATCTCCATCTCCTCTGTTGAAGATTCTACCACCCCGTGTTACTCGACTGATGTTTGCAATATTCACGACGGAGGGTAACGGAATTTCCTTTCCATTATCAATTGTTGTTGTACCGTATTTGTAAGGGATAACGTTAGTTGATTCATACGGTAGTGGTCCTGGTAGATAGATGACTATGGGAGCCTTCTGATTTTTCCGACCATCATAAGTAATTTCAATCCACTCCTGGTTAGGAACTCTCGATTCGGCAAGTAGAGGGATGATGGAACAAACATCCTTAGCCCTCTGATGATTAGAGATTGCGACAACGTCCTCGATTTGATCAGCGAAGTAGTTGACTGATCCAGAACTTGACCATGGTTGAATCTCTTTGCTGTCCAACCAACTTTGAAGGGCTACTCGCACGAGGTAGCATCCTTGATTATCCCCTGAGCAAATTCCACACCGTTCATAGTTGTGTAGGGGCACCTAGCTAAGTCCGTTTTGAATACAGCGTAACCTTACTAGATCTGTTTCCATCGACCGAACATCCTGAATTTGATATCTAGTAGGATTCACATTAGTGATACTAATTTGCTGGGTGTCTTCATCCATATAGATTGGAAGCCACCAGTGGTTCAACAAGTGCTGAAGTGTTTCCTGGACAAGGGCACAACCCTGATCGTCTTCGCAGCCCGCTTTACAGCTCTGATAATCATGTGATACCAGGAACCCGAGCTGGCCCTATTTAGCATGTAACTCCACCAGGCTGGTATTCATCAAGCGAATATCGAAGATTTGAATCATGTTGATTTGATAATGATTCCTATCATGGTAGTCTTGAATCTATCCAAGATCCATCTGACGCTGGAGGGCCTCTTGTACAAAAGAACATCCCTGTTTGTTTATCGAGCAAGTCCGACAGGAATTGTACTCATGCCGCGACAGATTATGATACTGGCTTTGCCGTGAGTGCATTGCCACCAAGTTGAGATTCATCGCACGGATGTCGTGGTTTTGAATGATGTTTGAATTCGTATTAACCATGTTAACTCCACGAACTCAGTGCTTTTGGATCCATCCGAGATCCATCTATTCTTGTAGAGCTGATTGAACCACAGAACATCCTCGATTGCTTTTAGAGCATATATCACACTGGTGATAATTATGAGGTGGTACATGGCTATATCCACTCTGTCTACAATGCATATTAACCAAGTGGCCCTTAACAAGAGTACATCATGAATTTGATAGATGTTGTTAGACTCTCCCTCTATCAAATTGACTATAGCCTTCTCGTGTTGAGGCAGCGGGTTCGTGAGAACTTTCAGATTCATATCTTTGAAAGATAAGACCCCGCTCCTAACAAGATTTTACACGTCGGATTTGAAACTGAGACAGTTTTCTATGTTATGGTCTGGTCCTCCTTGATGGTAAGGGCAAGTCTGATCCACCTTAAACCAAAAAGGCGGATTTTGCGGTACTGTAAGAGGAGACTTAGTCTGGATATGCCCCTTAGCCAATAGTAACGGAAATAGTTCTGCGTACGATACGGGTATAGGATTAAATCCTGGTGGCCGCGTTATACGGTTGTTGTTGTATTGAGGACGAGCCTGCTGAAGAGGATGTTGTGTCCTTTGCTGAAATTGCTGCGAATGCGGTTGGCTTTGAGCAACCTGAGGTTGATACGTAGAAACAGGTGCGGGGTTGATAGCAGGAGTTACAGCTGCTACTGGTTGATATCGTCGCCATTGCTTTCCGAGAGAGATATTCCCAATATCTTGCTCTTTTTTCTTAGGGAGAGCACTACCGTATCGTTTTGTACTACTTGATGATCCAGTGTCTTTAACTAGGCGCCCTTCTCGGACCGCTTCCTCAAGACGAACTCCCATGCCTACCATTTCGGTGAAGTCGCTGGTCGCACTGGCAACCATTCTGTTGTAGTAAAATGAGCTCAACGTCTTTAAGAAAATCTTTGTCATCTCTTTTTCCTCAAGAGGTGGACAAATTTGAGCGGTAATTTCACGCCATCTCTGAGCGTATTCCTTAAAGGTTTCCTTGTCTTTTTACGACATTGATCTGAGTTGATCTCTGTCTGGTGCCATGTCTAAATTGTATTTATATTGTTGGATGAAGGTAGTGCCAAGATCTCTGAAAGTGCTAATCGTAGCGCGGTTTAAACCCATATACCATTTTAATGCGGCACTGGTTAAACTATCCTGAAAGTAGTGAATCAGTAGATCCTGGTTCTTTGTCTGAGCTGACATTCGCCGAGCGTACATCACTAAATGGCTTTGAGGGAAAGAGTTACCCTTGTACTTTTCAAAATCGGGTACTTGGAACTTGTGCGGGACTTTCACATTTGGGACCAAACAAATGTCTACGGGGTCCTTTCCAAATAAATCCTGACTGCGAATATCTTGCAGTTCCTTCTGCATTTCCAGGAACTGCTCCTGGAATTTATCCATTCTATCGAACATACTTTCCTTTCTACTAGAAGGTATCTGTGGAATCTGTCCTTCTGGGACAGTGTGCACCACATGGGGTGGTACCGTTACTACGGAAATGAATCTTGGCATTTCCCGAAGTTTGTAACCTTCAGGAGTCCTCATTATCCCTCTGGCATCCTCGCTTTCCCAAAGTTTGTAACCTTCAGGCCCAGCGGCTTCTGCTATGATTCCCTAATCTTCAGTGATCGGCGGAATATATCCTTCCGGGATATAGTTAACAGGCATGCCCCAGGGACGATCTTTCGGCATTTGATACCTAGGATCATACTTCTCTACTATGGGCGTTGAGGTGATCTCTGAGATCACAGTTCTTTGTAGCTGAGCTTCTGCCACAGCTTGCATGTCATTACGAAGCTTTCTCATATCCTCTCTTAGAGCGTCAATCTCTTCTTTCAACTCTCTGTTCTCTTCCTTGAGATCATCCATCTTTTCCTGACGATTGGCTTGAGTATTGTACGAATGAGACATTTGACTCTAGAACCGAGACACAAACGTGAGATTCGTAGGTAAGAAGAATACGTGACGTGAGAATGATGATTGCAATGATTATATTAATTGTTTTTTGGTTTAATCAAAATAAACTTCGACAATTAGATTACAAATATCAAACTGTGGACACACCCCCGTTTTATTGAATTCAAAGGATTGCGGAAATGGAAATACAGTAAATTACAAGGTACGGAAATAGAAACCTAAGCTAATGGGTCCCGAGTCCTCTCTGAGGAGAACTCGGGTGCTGATTCTGGTACTTTCCTTTTCTTGGACCGGGGCTCTTGGGTCGTTGTCGGGTCGGCATTCCTTTGCCTAGTGAAAGGAGCGAGCAAATTCCTTTGGTCATCCTGATTTTCTATAGCATGTTGCTCCAAAATCTCAATTAGAGCATCCTTATCTTTCAGCTGGTGCTGTATTTTGGTACACTCCACATTGAGAATGCGGTACTTGTTCTTCCAAGACCTCCTCTCCTGTTGAACTTTGTTGAAGGTAACTTGAAGTTTTTCCGTTTCAATCATGAAGTACATGACAGATTCCCTTGGTGGAAGAACTTCGTGACGAGGATAAGGCATCTTTAGCTTGAGAGCTCTAGTTTGTACCCAGTGGAGATAAGGCTCCACCTAGACACAGTCTGATTTTCCTAGAGACTCCCGTCCTTTCTTATGAACGTGTTTCCAAACGTGCACTATTTCCATCTTTAGTGCCCTGTCATTTTCTTCTTCCTTGAAGAAAAGACCTTCCAGATAAGCATTACGCGGGACATGCCTCATCGGGTATCCAAATTGACGGCGAACTAAGACTGGATGATAATTGATTCCTCCTTTAATTCCTATGAGGGGTACGTTGGGGAAGTTTCCACAATGGTCAATGATCCTGATCCCGTGATAAATCCTATTGTACCAATCTATGTCAGAGTTGGTAAGAGACATGATTTTCTGCGACCAACGTAAGGCACTCTTATGATCCCAAAAAGCAGAAGACTGAGGCAAATGGGAGATAAACCACTTATATAGCAGGGGTACACAGCACATGATCATTCCTCCACTGTATAAATTCCTTAAGTGTACAGAATGATATGCATCTGCGAGCAAGGTTGGTACGATGTTTCCAATAAGAAAAACCTTAATGGCGTTGATATCGACGAAGTTATCAATGTTGGGAAACAGAAATAACCCGTAGGTGAGTAAAACAAAGATGCTTTAAAAAGCAGTCACGTTCCCTATACTTGCAAAGTACAAAGCCTTCTTTACCAGAAACTTGGATGGTAAACCTGGGATTCCTCCTTTAGTGGTCATGTGAGTCTTGACTTCTGACTCATCCAAATAGATTACTCTTGCAATGATTTGATCCTTTGGAATTTCTTCCAGTCCAGAAAAGGGAGCTTGATCAGTAATGGGTAGATCAATCAGATGAGAATACCCCTCCAGCGTTGGTGCGAGCTGGTAATCCGGGAATATGAAACAGTGATAGACCGGATCGTAAAACTGAACGAGTGCCTCAAGGATTCCTTCAATTACATAGACCCTTAACAGAGGTAGTAGACCTCCGTACTTGGCTATGAAAGCGTCAGGGTTAGTGATCATCCTTGCTAATCCTCTCAAATCCCCTAGTTTTGGAACCTTGAAGGTATACTTGTGAGTTTTTCTTCTACCGAAATCCATTAGCGCAGTCCTTTTCTCTCTGACATTTTCAATCATTGTCTTAGTTTAATTTGAAAAAGAGAGACTAGAAGAGAAAATTTTTCTTTGCTTAATGTTTTTTAAAATGAATGCAGCACACAAAAACATAGATAAAACATGGGGTCAAATGGTCGGTGTCATGAAGTCAAGGCTCTACCCATCCCAAAGGTTTATATTAGTGATTTTTGTACCTGTCTCTCAAAATCATTGATTCTTGTCGAGATAACATCAGCGGCCCGGGAACCGTGCTAGGTGATGTATTTCGAAGAATCTCATAAGAGGGTAGTATCGCGTGACAAATATTTCCGATAGCTTCCGCACTACTGAAAGAGGTTTTTCCTATGTGTACACTCAATCTTTCCACATGCGGCATCACACGCATTCCCATTAGCAGAAAAATAAACACATATATCAATTAGGAAAAGCAGTATATATATTTGTCCTAATGTCCTAGACTTTATAAGAGCTATGAATCCTATGATCCTAACAGAAAATGGTTCCCTGGCGGAGTCGCCATTTTTCTGTAGCGTGCGATTTTGGACGTGGTTCTTAAGCACTGTCGCTCTGGGGCACTACAGGTCGATTCATCTTTTATCCTATTGAAGCTGATGAAGGAAGGGAAATAGATATCTCCAACTAACCCTGCTTGCAAACTGAGGTTAAACAGTCAAAACTGTTGGTTTATAGATGCGGTTTTAGTTCGTGGGCCTCACTCTGCTTATTTTGTTTAGAACGAAATATCGGGACTGTTCATGGGGAATTTGTTGGGATCCTGCGCCAGATTGGATGGAGGTAGGGGACTTTGGGGTTTTTTTTATTAGTGTGCTCGCTAAGATTGTCTTTCAATCTTATGCCTTACGTATTCCCGGGATAGGGAAATCAGAGCGATCATAGTTCCTCCTATTCTATGGGAGGAAATGGTGTTTTGGTGTCTTGTTCAAAGCCCAAGACATGAAGCTAAAGGTGGTTTGTATCTTGTTCGAAGCCCAAGATGTGAAGCTGAAGGGTCTATTTGTATCTTGTTCGAAGCCCAAGATGTGAAGCTAAAAGGGTGTTGACTTTAGAGAGAATTTGTCATCTGTAAAGGGGAATATTTGGTCTGTTTGGCACAACTGTTGGGTGACTGATTATCAAGGAGAATTACTTTAACTGGGATATGCGAATCCAGCAATGCCATAATTTCCTTTATAGGGGATTTTTAACCTGAAGGGGAAGACTTTAACTCAGTGTAGAGCAATGCCATCTTTCCTTAGGAATTTCTCATGCTAAAAGAGGGACAGTGGCGTGGATGTAAATAATCCAGAGGCTTGCCGCTTATAGCAATTAGATGGGGAAAAGGAGTTGTTGATGTTTGTATACTGTGAATGAGGCACAACTTTTGATGCTAAAAGGTTGATTGAATCAAACGGGGATTTCTTTATACAAAACCTCAGAGGAGGCTATTGACCCAACAAGAGGATGTTTTTGTGTCTCGTACGAAGCCCGAGATAGAGGCTAAAAGGGTTGACTCAATAAGAGAGTGTTTTTATATGGGTCTTGTACGAAGCCCAAGACGGAGGCTAAAAGGATTTGACTCAACAAGAGAGTCTTTTATACTCACCAAGAGAGTGATTTGTATCTCGTACGAAGCCCGAGATGGAGGCTAAAGTTGATCGACTCAACAAGAGAGTCTTTTTATACTCAACAAGAGAGTGTTTTGTATATCGTACAAAGCCCGAGATGAAGGCTAAAATTGTTTGACTCAACAAGAGAGTCTTTTATACTCAACAAGAGAGTTATTTTGTATCTCGTACGAAGCCTGAGATGGAGGCTACAAAGGTTTGACTCAACAAGAGAGTCTTTTATACTCAACAAGAGAGTGTCTTTGTATCTCGTACAAAGCCCAAGATGAAGGCTAAAAATGTTTGACTCAACAAGAGAGTCTTTTACAATCAACAAGAGAATGATTTTGTATCTCGTACGAATCCTGAGATGGAGGCTGCAAAGGTTTGACTCAACAAGAGAGTCTTTTATACTCAACAAGAGATTGTTTTTGTATCTCGTACGAAGTCTAAGATGAAGGCTGCAAAGGTTAACTCTGCTGGGGAGAATCATTGTACAAAGCCCAAGAGGAGGCTAGGGTTACTGTTTCAGTTGAGTGACAGGTCCAGTATGTTGGTTAAATGAGAAAATCAGTTCTTATATGGGTAATGTTGTACTCATGGATTTGATCTGAGGACCGGGATTATTTCCTGTTCTTTAAGGAAATGGGGAATCCGAAGGGTATTGAGATTGCCCAAGTCTACAGGTGTTTTTTCCTATTTTTGAAAGGAACTTGAGAATGTCTTCGAGACTCAAGGAGACTAGACTGTCTAAGTCTAGAGTTTTATCTTTTTTACTAGGCTTAAGAGAGATCAAGAGACAGTATGTTCGCCGTAGGAAGATCTAGACTCTTTGAAAGACTGTTCTATTAAGATGACTAATTTCTGTTCCTATACCTTTAAGAGGTCGTCGGGACAATTTGTACGAAGCCCAATAGGAGACGAGAAAAACTTTTAAGAAGCCGAAGGGACAATTTGTACGAAGCCCAAGAGGACGCTATCTTCCCGGAGGAAGAATCATTATATGAAGCCTAAGAGGAGGCTGTGAAAACTTCTAAGAAGCCGACGGGTCCTTGTACAACGCCCAAGAGGAGGCGGGGATGCTTTTAGGAAGCCTGTGGGTCCTTGCACTAAGCCTAAGAGGAAGCTGATGAATAGTTCCAGAAGGGGTTTCACTTGGAACATTGGCCTTCTGTATATGAACTGTTCAAGGGGGAGATTTCTTAGATCTAGTTATCTTAAATTGTTGTAAAAGAAAATTCTCATGGTTTAGGTTATGTTTGAAATATCCGGGAGAACGTCGGATGTAAGGAGACGAGGTTTTGTCTAGTTCTAGACGTAGTTGCCAGGGAAACTCTAAATATCTATACTAGTATTACATAGTCAATATGAGTTTATGAAAGAAGACTTATAGTGAAACAGCCCCACAGTACAGTTATATACATATGAAAGCGGTAAATGAAAGCGGGTAAACACTTACTCGGTTGTAGAGCTTCCATAATGTATTGTTAGTTGTTCAACAAAGAAATTGAAAATAACAATATGTTACAAAATCAAAGGAGAAAGTGCTTTTTGAAAGGAAAATTGGGGCTTACAGCTCAAGGATAGGCCCAAGGTTTTATCAGTGATCACACTGTCGTTTTGTACAGGGACTTATACAAGTGACTGAGGCCCAAGAATGGTTTTCTGTACAAGGGGATGGGTCTTACACTCTCTCAAGAGACCCAAAATGATTGAAAGTGAACAAAGATGGGTCTTATAGCTCAAGGAGAGGCCCAGATGGTTTGTTTTAAACGGGCGATGATCGCGCCGAACTTTTGAAATACAACGGGACTTATACAACATTTGAGGCCCATAATAGGTTTGTATTTACAAAGGATTGGGTCTTACACTCTATTAGAGGCCCATGAGTGTTCGGAAAAGTTTGTTAGGGTGAAAATCAATAAAACCCTAATTTCATCATTTTTTAATATAATTATTCAAAGAAAATTAATACAAATGATAAAAATTCCAAATAAGTTTGAATAAACAACTTGTGATTTTGGTTTTAGGTTTGAAAAATGAGGCTTTTATCACAAGATGAATTAAAACCTACTTGGTTTTGATTTTCTAAAATGGATATTTATTTTTAAAAGGTTTAGGCTTAAATGCACTTTTGGTCCCCCTAGTTTGGGGTTTTAACACTTTTGGCCCCCCTATTACAAAACCTGTGTTTTTGGTCCCTTTAGTTTGATGCGCCTTGCATTTTGTTGGCCCCCCTTCCAAATATGATGATCTGGCTTTGAATTTGGTGATGTGGCTGGTTTAATCATATGACATGTCATTTAAATTTAATTTGTAACTAATTATAATTGCCAAAAAGCTCATTAAATTCCTAATTACCTCCAACTTGATTAAAAACCTAATTATGTTGTGAAGATTGTTTATAAATTAGGGATTTATGTTCCTTTTTCTTCTCACTTGATACGCATGTTCTTGTTGTTCATTCTTTTTCTCAGTTCATCATCTTCTTCTTCACTTTCCAACTAACCAGAAGAGTAGTCTTCGTTTCTATGCCTCGTGAATGTGAATCTGGATGTAGCCATGGAAGTAGGTCATCAATTCGTTCAAGGCATGTCTGCAAGTGTGGACTTGATGCTCCATTGATGACGGCATGGACGGATGCGAACCCGGGTCGTCATTTCTATGGATGTGGGATGTATAAAGTACAAGGTTACAAGCAATGTTCTCACTTTGTTTGGTTGGATGACGAAATGCCTCCTAGGGAAAAAGAGATAATATCATCACTGTTAATGAAGATGAATGAGGAGAAGGACATTGTTAACACACACAAAGCAAAGGAGGAGGAATTGAGGATGAAGATGAAGATCATGAAGAAACAATTGAAGATAATATCATCACTGTTAATGAATTAAAGATTAACTTGAAGATCCTAGAACAGCTAGAACAAGTCCCTAAAAGTGAAAATAGAAATTGACAAAACTTGATCAAGTTGTAGTAAAACATAAAGCACAAAATGGAAATCTGATTGTAAAACATAAAACTGTACCTTTTGTTGGTCTGATATAAATGAGTATGCCCTCTGATTGTAAACCTCTAAGTCATGCAGTAGAAGATCTAAAAACCATTCCCAAGATTCCTTTGTTTCAGCTTCAACTACAGCATATGCTATAGGAAATACTTGATTGTTTCCATCCCTCCCAATTGCTGACATCAATTGTCGACCATAGTCTCCTTTTAGAAAGCATGCATCTAACCCACTTAGTGGCCTACATGTCTTTGCAAAAGTTGCCTTGCTTGCTTCCAGACACACATAAATTCTATCAAAAACATGAGTGCCATTACTTTCACCACATTGAATTACCACTGTACTGTTAGGATTAGATTTCAATATTTCATTCCCATAAGATCTCAAATGTGAAAATTGATCAATACCAGCCCCTTGAACCACCTCCATTGCTTTCCTCTTGGCCCTATATGCTTGGTGTACTGATAATTTCACTCCCCATTTATCAACTGCTTCAGCTATGAGACCAGCTGGTTTCATATTGGGGCTATGCCTAAGAGTGTTGGCAAACCTTTTGGCAAGCCACTTGGTCTTTGCACTTCTGTTTCTAGCAGTTCTATGACAAGTATGTTCTTCAATCAAACTTACTACTTGCCAAAATTGGTTCCCCATTCTTTTACTAAATATCAAGTAAAACTTACATCCATCTGTGCATCTCACCACAACTCTTTTAGAATCATTCTTCTTGATGAAAACATTCTTTTGATTCTCCATACCATACTCCTTGATTGCATCCCTAATGGCTTCTTTGTTGGTGAACATCATGCCAAGCTGAAATTCCATCCCCTCACCAGTCTTAAATGTGGGAAACTTAGTACCCTCCTCATCATCATCACTTCCAGGGGGTGTATACAAATGGTCAGAGTCCTCACTCTCATCATGTACAATGTCAGCCTTGTCTACATGTTTTTGACAGCTTTCACCCTCACCTAATGTCTCTTGTGGCAACACCTTAGTCCAGTTCATCTCACTAACACCTGAATCATCACTATAATTATAATCACTCTCCTCTTCACTACTTTCACTACTAGCAACATAGTCATCATCCATACTATCATTAACTTCTTCAGCATTTACTTCTGGTGCAACATTACCTTCAGCGGAATTACCTTTAGTAGCATTACCTTCAGTGGCATTACCTTCAGTAGCATTAACTTCTGGTGCAGCATTACCTTCAGTAGCATTACATTCAGTGGCAACATTATCTGCTTTTGAACTCTTAAACCCTGTACATTGTATCTCATCTTCCTCACCATCCTCAATGTTTACATTAGCTTCACTATCCTCAATGATATCTGGTGTCCCTACACTATGCTCCACTTAAACATCAATAACATCATATCCTACAACATATTTTGCAAACTGCACCACATCATTGTCATTGTTCAAAGGTCTAAGACCACGAGAAATGCTAAAAGCTGGGTTCTAATACCATAGACACTTGATATTCACATAACCCTCAGCCCTGATCATATCCTCTATCTCCATATACGACATGTAATCTACATCCTAACTCCAATTCATCTCAGTCACTAACCCATTCACGTACCATTTAACAGGAAAATCAACCAACTGTCCCCTATGATGGATTCTCAACCTGACCTTATTGTTCTTAGTTGGCCTGACAAAAAAAACCATTAAGCACTTTAGGGTCCCACACGATGTGAATAACATTAGAAAATGCTGAAAGATCAGGGACCACACACACTACCACGACAACAACAAAACATTGCAAAACCCTATACTTAGGAATCATAAAAAATTGACCACAAAACAACAAAAGGGACCACAAAACCCTAACCTGATATAAGGGACCACAACACCATAAACTGATACAAGGGACAACAAAACCCTAAAGGGAACACATTACGTACCTTACGCAGTAGTTGAACCCTTCGCGAGTTGCTTCCTTCGTCATCTTCCTCGAACCTGCAAACACGTATAGTTATGCGTGCCTCTCCCTTTGACTTGCTGGAATGGAGGGGAAACACAAATAGCAATGTTCGTGTACAGGTGAATTGGGGAAATGAATGGAAACTAGGGTTTTTTGCATTTTTAATCAAGTTGGAGGTAATTAGGAATTTAATTAGTTTTTTGGCATTTATAATTAGTTACAAATTAAATTTAAATGACATGTCATATAATTAAACCAACCACATCACCAAAATTAAAGCCAGATCATCATATTTGGAAGGGGGACCAACAAAATGCAAGGCGCATCAAACTAAAGGGACAAAAAACACAGGTTTTGTAATAGGGGGACCAAAAGTGTTAAAACCCCAAACTAGGGGGACCAAAAGTGCATTTAAGCCAAAGGTTTAAAAACAAATAAAAGGCATTTATTCACAAAAATACTAATTATATTAAATAAATAATATAAATCTAATTTTTTGGGGAATAAAATATTTCAACATTTTTGTGATTTTTTTTCAAAAAGAACCAATAAAAAATAATTAAAATTGAGAGAGTTATTAATTTTTCAAACTATTAAAAATAATATGGAAAATAACAAAAAGTGGGAAACATAGCAAAAAGAGGATCTGGGGCGAGGGGGATTCGAACCCCAAACCTCTTGTGTATAGGGCGCGCGCCTTACCACTGGGGTGGTGATACATCCGTTGATTGAAACACAACCATAAATATACAAGGCTTGCCTTGCTTTTGGCCTAGCCCAAGGCAAGACAAGGCAAGTTTTGACAAGAAACGGGAAGGTCCATAACTTTCTCATTTCTCCATGGTTGGGGACAAAATTTATATGTATCTGGCCTAGAATTTCACAAGGAATCCAATGGTGGTGGAATTTTTTTCAGATCATGATCCCTCCTCAAAATCCGATAGTGGTTTTGAAATAGATCATATTTTGCATTTTCTGTGCTACATCTTGGTACAGGTATGAATTACATGATAAATTGATGCAAACACAACACATATGACATGTAGAAGAGATGCATGATCAGTGGACTTCAAAGCAATGCATATTTTGGAAAGTTCAAGTCATGATGCTTACCTCTTTTTGAGCTTTTGGAGTTTTTTATGAAATCTGCCAAGTTTCTTGTTCCAGAAATGGTTTGATGCTTTGGACACTCTCAAATGATCCCTTAGAAGCTTTTAGGATGATTGGAATCAGCTGGAACCTGCAAAAACAAAAACTGGCCCTTTCTTGCAAAAGGGGTTAAAATGGCCAAAATAACAACTCTCTCAAATGGTGTTCCAGATGTTGGGAGCCATTTGGGACAGTTCAAGGATGATATTTGGAGTGTGTTTGAGGTTTTATCTGGTTTTGAAAGTGGCTGAATCAAGACATGGCTTGAAAAATGCAAAAAAAGCATATTTTGAGGTTTTGAGAGGTGACTTTGAGATTTAAGGATTATAGGTCACTTGTGTGAGTTTGGACAGCTTAGATATGACATATTGGATGTGTTTGGATCATGAGCTGTGATGGAAATGCTCTCTAACTCAAAAACTCAGAGTTACCTTGCTAAAGAAGGTATTTTTGCCTAGAGAAAGTGATTTTGAGGAAAGCATCTCTTTGATGGCTTTGGTGTACTCAAACTGAGCACAAATGAGCTCTATTTATAGTAGAGCAAGTTTGTTTTGGTATTAATAGTGAATGGCAACTGCAGCATAGGTTTGGCCAATGTTGATCAATAGGAATCCAAGTCTCCTCTAGCCATTGACTAGAGGTTTGAGCACAGAGTTGTGGTTCCCTAGTTGTTGGATGAATCTTGACTGAATTCAGTTGCAAATGTGGCAGTCCATGCCACCTTGGTGCATCCATTAAATGCTCCAATCTAAAATTGGAGTCTTGTCCTTCTTTTAGGGATTTCTAGGTTTGGTATGCTACTTCTTGTTCCAAAGACTTTGGAGGCTTGGATCAGTGTTTGTTCCCTTTAGATTTGATCCTCAAATGTGTCCAAAGTGATGACAAGGCTTGGAATTATCTGATTTTTCCAAATCGAGCAAAAGTACAAAATTCTGCCTAGCCTTGGCAATTTTCAGCAAGGCATATTGCCATTGTCATATCTCATGGCTCAAGTGGAATTTGATGGAGTTCTTGGCCATTTTGGAAAGTCCTCATATGATACAATAACTGTTTGATCATAATTGGTTTTGATACTTTTTGGATCCAAGTGAAAAATGCCCCTACATTTGGAAAAAAGTGAAGGCAGATTCTGACTTAGCAAAAATTTCACTAAGTGTTGGGAAAAAGTGGCATTTTCACTTTTTGTGATTTTGATCATTCCATAACTTTAAATCCATGGGGAATTGGAATGAGTGGTAGTTGAAGCTTTTGTAGAGGGCCATGAGAGCTACAAATCCAGCTTTGGATGGGAAAAAATGGCCTTGTGGTTTAGGAGTTATGATCCTCCAAAGTTGGTACCCTAGCCACTTTGTTCCATAACTTATAAAATTTTCTAAGTTTTTTATGGTTACCCCTTTTATAAGTTGTCGCTCCCGGGATTTTCATCCAAGTACAAACGTGAAAGTGGCGCAGAAACAGAGTCGCCAACAATGTGTATTTATCCCAAGAGAGGGAAGGTATTAGCACCCCCACGCATCCATTGTACTCGATGGGATCCACGCTTGTTGTTATCGATCAAAGGGTGTCGTCATCTGGAGCTCCACTGCTACTTGATAGGAGAAGGAACGGGAATGGAAAAGAGCAAAGAAACGAGGAATAAAATAAGAAGAAGTGACTCGATAGGACATCACGTCCTAGGCCTACGTATTCCGTCGTGCAATGGGAAAGTCAGAGTCAATGTAGTTCGGACTACGGATTAGGGAAAAAGAGAAAGATGGTGCTCGGAGAGATCTCGCACGATCTCTTACCTACGTATCATGCTCGCACGCGAGAATCAGAGTGACGTAGTTCCCCTCACTAGGGATGGATTTGCTTTGTTTGTATTTTTTAAGGGGAATATGTCAACGTTCGCGTTCCAGCAGTTAAGTGTCGCAGCTCGTTGTACGGAGTCTTAGGCATTTACCTGTTTGCGGTAGAACGAAAGTGACGCATCCTTAACGGAAGGAATGAGGAGATTAGAAGAGAACTATTTTTTTTTGTCCTTAAGAAAAAGTGTTTTGATTTTGATGTGTTTATAACACATATTGCATTAAAGTCTATGACATAGGATCGAATGCCTCGCATATCGACCCAAGACGGGACGTACACTAAACACTCTAAGAAAGTGAAAGAAGATCCTCCACTATCTTATCTCCCACATGCAAGGCTCATATGCAATACATGTTAATCCTTTATTAGATGTTTTGATTTTTGTTTTGAGATGAGAAAGAGACTCAAAGGGTTTAAGAAAGGAAAAAGTCTAAGTGGGGAACTAGTTATCCTAAAGTTATCATGCATGGAGATCCTATGGTTATGTGAGGTAATAGGAACCACCTAAGTCTAAAGGAAGAGAGGGATAACATTATCTAATGCTTATCCCACCTCACCTTAATAAAAAATTAAGGATGAGCTAGGATCCCTAAGGGATGTGAAAAAAAGTTGTGCACAAAGCATTATATCATGCTATTCCATACAAGCAATGAGAATAAACAAGAAAAACAGCGGCTACAACAGCGCTACAACATCCATACAGCAGTAGAAAGTGGGACATAAGGAAGACAGCTTATAACAGCACATGATTCAGCACAAAAGGAGCTATAAAAAGTCAAACAGCAGCACATATAACAGCGTGCGTGCACATAGACAGCAGTAGAAAATCAGGGCAACATGTATTAAAAAATGATTCATTCATGAAAAAACAATCATGCATCAAGCCTCACACATTCTTCCATCAAACATGATCACAATCATATCATAACATGGTAAACAACCTTGAAATTATCATGAAAGAATGCACAACTTTAAGTACATGAACAAACCAAATCAAGTATGCACCTCATGGAATTGAATGCAAGTAAGCATGCACAACACAACAACCCCAGTAATACAAACATTAATTCACAATTAGCTTGCTCAAGGAGTGTGTGCTATGTGTTCATCGCATCAAGAATGCAACAACGCAAACATGATCATAAACGATAAAAATCCAAGAGTCGCGTGTCGGAAAATCATGCTCATGCAATAGTGTGAGGTGAAACAGCTCAGGAATAGTCCACAAATCATCAGCATATTAATCCATGAATTTTAGTCATGCAAAGGATCTCAAACAAACAAGAAAATGCAAGAAAATCACATTACGTAGCAGTGGTAACTAGTTACTGCATAACTGCTAACCGGTTACACAGTTCAAAATTGCACAAATATGCTGAAAAATACACAGTGTAACCGGTTACGGCGTAACTGATAACCGGTTACTCTGGGACAGTAGTGAAAAAAATCAGTTCTAAAAGCACTTTTCAGTAGCAAATCACTTCTCCAAACATCCAAATAATCACGCAATCAATTAATCACGAAATTCATTGAATTACGGTCATCAAACATCAATTGAATCCAATAATCAACAACATCAAGAATCAAATTCAAACAAATGGATCCAAATCAAAAATACCAAAGATCTACATCGAATAAGTTGCAAATAAGCTAAATCAAGTATAGATCTAATGAAAACCAACCTACAAAGTGGAGATTTGCTTTGGTGATTGTTGCAAAGTGATCTTGGTGCAGAAAATTAAATAAAATCAGAGATTCCCTGATTAGTAGCCGAAACGCGTCAAAACCGAGCAAAATCGCAAAAAATCACTGAGATCGAACTTGCACCAAAATAAATGGTGTGAAACCCTTGGATTGAAGTAGAATTTCCAGAAATCCAACCAAAGAAAGCCAAATGATGGAGTTTGAGCTCAAGAATTAATCACTTTTCAATGTGAAAAGTGATTATCCTTCAAGAAATAAGAGCTTTTTATGAGGGTTTGGAATAGAGAATTGAGATGAAGGTGTAGAAGTAGCAGAAAATTTCAGAGAAAAGGAGAGAATTGAGAGTGAAATGTGAGAAATTTGGTGAAAAATGGTGGATCCCCTGAAAAATGAGTGAAGGGTTTCTTATATAGACTTTAGGTTTGGAGTGTGGGAGGTTTGGGATTAGCTTTGGACTTAGCTTTGGGTTTGGAGCTAGGGTCGGAGTTAGTTGGACTTGACTCACCGAGTCAAGGCGGTTAACTCGGTTAGTTAGAACCAACTCGGTAACAATCCCAAGAAGAACTTCAACATCCAAAGGTGGAGATGCTTGGAAAACAAGGAATATGGTGCACTCAATTTGAAATGAAATATTAGAATAAATGCCCTTGGAATTAATTTAATAGCCTTGCAATGTCTAGAGATGTCTAGAATATTCCACTTGCTGCTATATACTGTAGAATCAAAGACCCAAGTGTGTGCAATGGTGCTGTCACAACAATGCAGCAAAATCTGCAACTTTGTTCAGAGTAACCGGTTACATGCTTGAAAACCTGCGTTTCTGATGAAAAATACAGTATGTATCGGTTACAGCATAACTGCTAACCAGTTACTGTAACCCAATTTACCCAAGTTTGCTTGGAAATGATGTTGAAGTCCCAGTTTCGATTTTCCACCTCTTGTTTTGATGAGTAAACATGGAAACCTCTGTTTAAAGAACATCGTGATCCCATGCCTTAGGAAAACCAATGATATGTATGATTTACGAACGATTTATGGCCTAATGGATGCAAATGAAAAAGAAACATAAGCCAGAAAAAGGTAGGGCAAATTTTGGGGTACTACAGCTGCCCCTATTCATTCCACTTGGACCTGAAAGGATGATAACAACGGCTTTCAGACATTCAAGGTAGAAGGTGATTGAATACAAAAAGTACCACAAAATTTGCTTACTGCGAGGAGCGAAAATGTAAACTCGAGCCCAGTCACACTTCGTCAAAGGAATCTGACAGAAATACAACATACCCAGCGAACCACATCGTCAAAGGGGTTTGACATAAAGAAGATGGAAACCCGACCGAAGGGATACATCATCAAAGTAATTTGACGGCAGGACGACTCAACAGAAGGAACACATTGTCATAGGGATGACAGAAAGAAAACCCGACCGAAGGCAACACATTGTCACAGGGATGACAGAAAGAGGACCTGGCCGAAGGCAACACATTGTCATAGGGATGACAAAAAGAATACTCGACCATAGAGACACATTGTCATGGGGATGACTGAAAGAAGACTTGACTGAAGACAACACATTGTCATAGGGATGACAGAAAGAATACTCGACCAAAGGAAACAGATTGTCATAGGGATGACAGAAAGAAGACTCGACCGTAGAACACATTGTCATGGGGATGACAGAAAGAAAACTCGACCGAGGAAACATATTGTTATAGGGATGACAGAAATAGGACCTGGCCGAAAGCAACACATTGTCATAAGGATGACAGAAAGAAGACTCAACCGAGGAAACACATTGTCATAGGGATGACAGAAAGAAGACCGGACTGAGGGAACACATTGTCATTGGGATGGCAGAAAGAAGACTCGACCGTAGAAACACATTGTCATGGGGATGACAAAAAGAAGACCTGACTGAAGACAACACATTGTCATAGGGATGACAGAAAGAAGACTCGGCCTAGGGAGCACATTGTCATAGGGATGATAGAAAGAAAAATCAGACTTAGGGAGCACATTGTCATAGGGATGACAGAAAGAAAAATATGACTTAGGGAGCACATTATCATAGGGATGACAGAAAGAAAAATCTGACTTAGGGAGCACATTGTCATAGGGATGACAGAAGGAAAACCATACACAGAAACACATCATCAAAGGGGTTTGATGGAAAGGAAACCTGACCGAAATGTCATCATCAAGGGGTTGATGGACAATGACTGGTCGAGGGTAAGATCGACGTATGATCTACGACCCAAAAGAAAGGTAATCAGATGGGTTGATTGCAATGTCTGCTGGGGATATGTCACCGTCTTGATTGGAAGTTGATTCGGGCTTTCGCGCAAGGTACCAAATCTGGCTTATGCTTCGCATGCATATGTTTGAATTTTCTTTCTATGGCATAATGCTCCATATCAAATGGTAATGCTACATGATTTGAGGATGCAATGATTACTATATGCTGAATGCCAACGTATGCTCGGGCTACCGGGAACAAAAGAATGTGCCAAGTATGATTGGACTTTGCTGACTATGACAGGTGAAACCAGATGGTGATTGTTTTTTCAAAGGAGAAATCTTTCTGGGTACCAATGGGGATTGGATTTTGAATGAAGTGCCAATAGGGATTGGAATTTTGCTTTGAAGGAGACGCCAATATGGATAAGGCTTCAGGTTTTTTTTTTAAAGATGCCAGCAAAGTGGGTTGTGGATGAAGGTGCCGAGCATGGTTGGGCTATGGATTTCTGTTTAGTTTTACAAGGCTTTATGCAATGCTATGCTAGTGATATGCATGGTAATGATTATGCAATGATGTTTATGATATGCAACAGGACCATTCCAGCAAAATGAATGCTGATGAGACGAGGCCAACTCCGTTGGGGATAACAAACTGAACCGTCTTCAGTGTCATAACTGCTCGAGATCCCAACTAAACCTCCATTCGGCAGAAAAGTATGAATAACAAACTTCTGCTGGAGAAACATCTCAGGAATCTCGTTGAAGAAAAGTGCTAATGACAATCGGACTTGGACTTGCTGGGGAAAGCTAACCACCATCCAAAAATATGCTCGGGGAACAATGGTAAACTCTGCTAAGGGACAAGATCAGACTTACTCCTTTGTTGAAAATGTACTTTCTTCTACCCTTACTCTGCTGGGGAGATGGAAACAACTTTACCGCAAACTGGGGAAGCACAAACCCCATACTCTTATATGAACTCTTGCAGAAAAGCAGTAAACTTCGTCAAACTGGCTAGGGGAGAGCGAACTCATGAACTCTTGCTAGGGAGAATAATCACCATCTCCATAATGCTCTGCTGAGTGATAAAACTTCAGCTATCTCTGTCGATGAGAGAAATTCTACTGGGGACGTCACACATTAACAACCACCATGAACCTGCAAATGTGAGATGACAAAAGAGGTGCCCTAATACAGCATAACCTGTAAATGAACATGTCTTCAGAATGTCTCGTGAAGATCCGACATATATTGCCCCATGGCTTTTGATTAACCATCCTCTAGAGAGAAATAACTTCCTGGTCTTTTGGGGTGGCCTGCCCCAGCCTTGAAATGATTTGTGCCCCTGTCTGGCTGATCTGTGAAGGAGTACCTTTAATTGACCTTTGAGAGATGTGTTAAATCTCGAATTGATTGCCACAGATTAACTGAATCTTGGAATGGATCGCCCATTTGATATGACTTGCCTCGGCTCAACGGAGTACTCAGGCACTTTGCACCTTAGATTAATCAATCTTTCCATTGTAGAAACTTCCATGATGTCAAGTACTGACTCGCAAGTAAAACAATTCGTTTTGAAAAGATAATTTTGATGCAATGCATATGACAATTTTGATATCCAAGTGTGTTCACTGGAAAAATGTTATGACATGTGGTGAACGAATCACTTATTAGAATGTCACATCGATACCAACATGAATGGTAAGAAAGTCCTTTTGGGAGTCAGAGCTGACGCGATTTTAAACAAAGTATGCTTTCGAAACAACCCTGCTTCAACTAGGTCTTTTGAAGGTTATAACGTGGCCTGGTTCGCGGTTTAAGAAAGAAAGGATTTAAGGCTCAAAGTTTTATTTTAACCCACCCATTCTCCTTGATGTTCTCTAGTCCTACGTTCAGCTAACTTGACACAAGCACTCTCCTTTCAAAAGGTTAATGAATGGTAAGAGGATGGAAGGAACCCACACGGTTTTCGGAGTGACTGTCACCCCTTTTGTCTTTGGTGTCTGTGGTCACACGACTTGTTCTTTGCTCGAGGATTTTTCTTTTATAATCCTTTTCGCTTTTCATTCTTTTGTTTTTGATATCCCTGATTTTTGCCTGGACTGATTCCTTTTGAATTTTTGATTTTAAAGTCCAGCGGGATGCCCTAACTTTTGCCTAAGTGACTTGTTTTCAAGTTTCAACTTAGCGGGCTTTCTTGTTTTCTTTTTATTTTGATTCTTTTTTTTGAACGAATCGTGTGACAGAGGTTTGACTTGTTTTAAAGGGTTGTGACTACCTCACTCTTCGGTTGGTGAGGGATAACCATTGTGATTTGATCCTCGAATGGGACACTCCTTTTGAAATTTGAACGCATGGTCAAATTAACTGACACCTACCCTTCTCCGGGTTAAGATTGAGGGTTTTCGTTTTCCGAAAGAAACTCCTACTACTAGGCTCAACGGGTTTACAAGGGATTATCTTCCTTATGTCTCCGGTGTTTGGGAATTTGAAACAATGTCTGTACATCATCAGCAGGGTTTCGTTCAAAAGCATACAATCGAAAGTTTTACGTCTTCAATTTCGTCATCCTCCCTCGGATCCTGCTTAAACAAGCATATGATATCGATAAAAAGTATGAGTGAACACGGATGGATTTAATCAAAACATGCATATTCATTCTATTATCATTATCAATTAAAAACATACGAGTTTTACAAATGAGTTTGCACTTTAACAGGAAAGAAACTACAAATGCAAAGAACTGATATGATGTAAATGGTCTCCAGCTTCGAGGAACTGGGCTTTCCAAGCTTGATTTACAAATGCTAGCCATCTTCAGAATGGCTCATCAAAGTCAGCCTGATACTCATCTGCACAACTGCTCTCGGTGACTTCTTCCATAACCTGGATGGATGAACCCACCTGATTGGATGAAGGAGAATTGCTGATCTGAATACCCTGAGGCATGAATGAAAACATGTTGGAGTCAAGCAGCGTCTTAATCCTGCTCCTGAGACCTTACAGTCTTCAGTTGAATACCCCTGTGCCCCAGCATAGTAGTCACAACGGGCATTGGTATCAAAATCCGGTGGATATGGAAAAGGAACTGGCTTCAATTCCTTCGGCACTATAAGTCCACCTCTGATTAAATCTGGCAACATTTGACTGTACCACATTGGCAAGTGAGTGAAATGCCTCTCTGGCTTCCTTGGTCTTTGTCAGGCGTGCTGACGCGGCTGACGGTGATATGACCGTTGGTTCTTAGGAGTACCTTGATTTGCAGAAGAATATTGTCCTTGATACGGAGACTCAGAAGATTGCTGGATGGAACTATTTTCTTCCTCCGATTCTTCTTGAGAACTAACAACTGATTCTTTTTCATTAGCTTGGAAGTTCGAGACGCCTTGGAGCTTTCCACACTTGAGCAGGCTCTCGATACGTTCTCCCACCATCACCAGGTCAGAAAATTTTGCTGCCGTGTTGACAATCATCTTTTCCAAGTACGGACCTTGCAAGGTATCCATGAATAAATCAACCAATTCTCTATCCGAAAGTGGCGGTTGAACATGAGCGGCTAACTCTCTCCATCTCTGAGCATACTCTTGGAATGATTCGTTATCTGCCTGAGACAAGTCTTGCAAATGCATTCGGCTGGGAGCCATGTCAAGATTATAGTTGTATTGCTTTACAAAGGCGTTAGCTAGGCCTATCCATGATTGGATGCTACCACTTTCTAACTGCATATACCAACTCAAAGATGCCCCACTCAGACTGTCATGGAAACAGTGGATCATAAGCTTGTCATTGCGAACATGTGAAGTCATTCTTCTGCAAAACATCACCAAATGTAGTTTTGGGCAGCTGTCCTCTTTGTATTTCTCAAACTTCGGCATTTTAAACTTCGGAGGCATTACCAGGCCGAGCACCAAACACATGCTTGAAGCACTCAAATCAAGAGTATCACGCCTCTCCAGGGCTGTAATCTTTTCTTCCAACCAACGGTATTTTTCATCAAACTGAATAGATCGTGGGTCCTTAGGCTTCATCTTTGGAACTACCCCTTGGATATCTGGCACAGAGAAGGCAAAACTCTGATAATCTGCAGCATCAAGAGAAGATGAATGTCCGCCTCGGACAATGGGACGCTCTTGCATAACAGGATCCTCAACAGGGACTCCCACAGGCTGAGCTTGAGCAACATTGTTCACCGGAGATGGAATAACATTCTCATTTCTTTGAACATTGGCCTCTCCCCTTGTCATGGCGGCCATAGCTTCCATAAGTTGGTCCAACTGATTCTTCATCAAATCAACATCGGCCCTAGTCACAATCTGATTCTGCTCTCCTGAGTTCATGATCTTTTCAGAAGCTGATTCAAGTCCAATACAAAAATCGGGAAACCAACTGCAGGTCGAGGCAAAGGATGGATGAGCTCACTGATGGCCTGGAGAAAGGATATGCAAAATGATGCAAGAATGCAAATGCAATGCAAAGAATGCAATAAGACATGGGATCAAAGCTTCCATATAGTCCGAATAAGTGCTGTGCTGATGTCTGAATAAGCTCATAGGTCTGTTCTGAAGAGAATACCAGAATACCAGAATATCCAAATAATCATAATACCATAATACCAGGCTGATAAGTCCACACTGGTAGGAAAACCAAAATACCGGGTAGGTTGAAGGTCAAGGTTACCTGCAAACCTGTAAACAACCCGCCCCCCTCACATGTGGGAACTAGAAAGGCGAAGATCCTCAATATCACAGACTCTCAGGTCGAGAAATGATGATACGTTCACCATTTCTGTTTTGGCATCATCATCAATCGAGGAGGCCTCAACCGATTCCCCTAAAAAAGGATATCCTACAGCAAGTTCCCAGCATTGGGTCCTCGGATCAAGAATGCGTAATGGATTTGCCATTTCTGGTCTGCCATTATCACATCTTGGGAGGAGTGCCGCAACTGAGTCCCCGAGAATGGTCACAAGAGTCGACAGCTTTCTAGGTTAACACCCCGAAATGCACAAGACGCGCAAATCAGAACATCTCCCAAGAAAACCTCATCTGGGCGTGGATTTCATGTAAACCATATGTACCAAGACGCTACATAGGACACACTACTTTCCACTCTAATCCTATGTGTGTACTCAAGCATGTGTAATGGGCTTATCTCTCAGATCACCCTGCCAGCCAAACAGAAAAATGTAGCACAGCCCAGCACAGTACAATATATATGGCAACAGTAAATGAAAAGCAAGTAAATGTAATAAATCAATAAACATGCAATAATGCCATAAATAAAGCGAGTAAAGAAAACAGATAAAACACCCTACAATCGAAAACAAACAAGCTCTAGGATTGACTCGCTTAGGAAACCAGAGATTCTGGGTTCGGTCCCCAGCAGAGTCGCCAGCTGTCGCTCCCGGGATTTTCATCCAAGTACAAACGCGAAAGTGGCATAGAAACAGAGTCGCCAGCAATGTGTATTTATCCCAAGAGAGGGAAAGGAAACACTGCGTAAACCTGAGGGAAGGAAAGAGCATGGTCTCGCGACCAAGAGAAACGGGTAGGGGAGTCGGTTACACGAAGGGAAGGTATTAGCACCCCCACGCGTCCATCGTACTCGATGGGATCCATGCTTGTTGTTATCGATCAAAGGGTGCCGTCATCTGGAGCTCCACTGCTACTGGAAAGGAGAAGGAACGGGAACGGAAAAGAGCGAAGAAACGGGAAGAAAAGAAGAAGAAGTGACTCGATAGGACATCGCGTCCTAGGCCTACGTATTACCTCGTGCAATGGGAAAGTCAGAGTCAACGTAGTTCGGACTACAGCCTGGGGAAAAAGAGAAAGATGGTGCTCGGAGAGATCTCGCATGATCTCTTACCTACGTATCCCGCTCGCACGCGAGAATCAGAGCGACGTAGTTCCCCTCACTAGGGATGGATTTGCTTTGTTTGTATTTTTTAGGGGGAATACGTCAACGTTCGCGTTCCAGCAGTTAGGTGTCGCAGCTCGTTGTACGGAGTCTAAGGCATTTACCTATTTGCGGTAGAACGAAAGTGACGCATCCTTAACGAAAGGAGTGAGGAGATGAGAAGAGAATTGTTTGTTTTTGTCCTTAAGAAGAAGTGTTTTGATTATGATGTGTTTATAACACATATTGCATTAAAGTCTATGACATAGGATCGAATGCCTCGCATATCGACCCAAGACGGGACGTACGCTAAACACTCTAAGAAAGTGAAAGAAGATCCTCCACTATCTTATCTCCCATATGCAAGGCTCATATGCAATACATGTTAATCCTTTATTAGATGTTTTGATTTTTGTTTTGAGATGAGAAAGAGACTCAAAGGGTTTAAGAAAGGAAAAAGTCTAAGTGGGGAACTAGTTATCCTAAAGTTATCATGCATGGAGATCCTATGGTTATGTGAGGTAATAGGAACCACCTAAGTCTAAAGGAAAAGAGGGATAGCATTATCTAATGCTTATCCCACCTCACCTTAATCAAAAATTAAGGATGAGCTAGGATCCTGTAAGTTCTTGTAATTGGCTGTAATTTTGTTAAAACAATGTGTTGTCATGGTTGATGTTACAACATGAGCTTCTAACAGTATAGGTATGTTTTAACTAACATTCTGGTTGGTTGTTGAAGAATTAAAGTACTGAAGAGTGATGTCACATGCGATGTCGTAACATCACTATACCAGATCATCAGACTTTAATGTGTTTAGGGCTGCACGTGGTTCTGGTGTGTTTGAGATTTTCTGCTAAAGAGATTCAGAGAATGCAGGCGAAAATCAAGGGAGATATATATTCTGTTACAATCTGTTATGAAGATCAGATTGTTACGAATCTAAAGCATAAAGATATGGAGAAGATTCTGATCTAATAAATGAAGATTTATTTGAAGATATGATCAGATTTGTTACAGCTAATATGATATGATTGAAGGCCCAAATTCAGCTGGGATGATATTATAAATAGAGTGCTTGTAACCTAGAATGAGTACGAGTCCAAGATGTAGATCATTAGGGCTTTGTCTAGTGAACCACTCGGGGTGTGAGATGGTCACTATGGTTAACTCAGAAACCTGTAGGTAATGAGTTTTGTATTGTTCTTGGAGGAAGCGTTGAAGCAACTCTAAAGGGCTGTCATGGAAGTGTGTCTTCCAAGGTATATGTAATAGAAAAGTTTAAGGAGTCAAGTTGTTGATGCAGTGATGGTGTAGTTGACTGCTAGACATCATCGAGATGATTGGAAGTGAGATGGAGTCTCTTACCTAGGGAGGACTTAGGTAGAAGTGTCATTGGGTAGTGATTGAATTAGGTAGATTGTCAACTGGTGTGTTGAGTCTGTAATTTGATACTACTAATAGTGGACTTCCTTCCTGGCTTGGTATGCCCCCAGATGTAGGTTGGTTGAACCGAACTGGGTGAACAATTGATTGTGTTCATTTACTGTTTTCTATTATTGCCTTGTTCAGCAGATTGCGATGTTGTGACATTGCACAAGACATCACACATCTGTACCAGAATTTGATTTGGTATCAGAGCAGGCATCCTGTCTGTTTCTGGATGAGATCTAGGGAAGATACTTTCTGGTTCGTGAGCAAGGAAGATAGTTGCTGAGTTGTGGACTAGGCCAGTTCATACGGTTGGGTGTAGGATCCCTTGAAGTAAAGGATGGACTATTTATCAGAGCTGCCATTGTGAGAGTGTTGACCCTTGGTGACAAGCAAGGATTTTTTAGCAGCACCTGAAGGTTGTTGAGGAGTCATTGTATGTTCTGCTGCAGGTAACCCTGGTTGGTTCTCGTATCTCTGGTGGTGAGATTCTAGGAAGGTATTCTCTTGGAAAGACATTAAGGGTTGGTCTCCTCAGCAGGTTGGTCTCTGACGTGGTAGTTGGTGCTAGGCAACTTCAACTGGTTGGTTTGAGAGATCGAAGATTCTTGAGGATTATCTCATACCTTTGTTTTGGGGAAAGAAGTGATCAGAAGGTGAATGGATTGTTTTTAAGGCTTGATGAAGAAAGAAGAGGGTGGAGCCCAAGGCAAAAGAGTATCACTGTCAAATCTTTCATGCGGGAGTGAAGATCTTGATAAGGTATCTCTTAAGCTGAGTTGTGGTGACCTATTCAGGAGGGTTTTTCTGGTTACGTTATCAGTTTCATCAAGAAAGAAGCTAAGCTTGATATGTCAATCCTAATGTCTCGACATCGCGCTACACATCAGTAGTTTAAAGGTAAATGCTGAGTCAAAGACCTGTTAGACTGTAGCTGTTTTGAAGGATCTCTGAAGCTGTGAAGTTGAACAATTTGTGAGATGATGTTCATATAAAAGGTAGTAAGCTTGAGCTAAACAGTCTGAGGACAATATTATAGGGAAAGTGCATCCTAGAGTTTGTGTTCAATAGCAGTGTAAATCAGCCTGGGGTCAATTGGTGTCTGCATTAGTCGTATGGAGTGAACTCTTCCAGCTTTGAGGCTTAAAGGATTGGAAGTAGCAGAGTGTCTATGGTATGGCTTTAGATGCAGAAGGATGGTAGTTATCACTCTTAAGTTGACAAAGGTATGAACCTTGTGCTTATAAGAAGAAGATTTTGGAAGAGCGTGGTATGCAAGTTACTGCAGTTTTGTTGGTCTAATCTTGGAAGTTGATCAGATGTTGATATGTTCTCATGTGTCCCCTACATGAGATATGTGTGGATTAATATGGTCGGAGTCTCCAAATCCATTGTAGAAGTGTTTAATGTGATGAAGACTGATGTCAGAACTGATGTTGACACATCATTTCAGCCAAAGAAAGATAGTGATCAGTGATGTGGATTAGCAGAAGAGGGATCAGCTAGGGCCTCAAGTTTCAGACCAGATCAAATGTTGAGTGTTTGTCTGTCTTCAACTAATGACAATATACATTGACGGGAGACTATGTATATGTCTGAGGTACAAGTGCAGGACTGCAGAAGTATTGAGAATTTATTTTTCTCTATGTGGCTGGTTATTCCTCTTTGTGGTGTGAGAATGTACCATCTGGTGGGGTTGATTGGTGACTGTGTGCTTGGAGCATCATCCAAATTATCTGGGATAAGTTTGAATTAGAAGAGGCAGAGTGTTGAGGAATGTTGACAAGCTTATGTGTTTAAGGCTAAAAGATATGAAGACATCATAGTCTTGTGGGTTTCAGCTTGGATCAGTTTATTTCTGATCTAAGTGGTTTGGAGCAGGGTGGTTGCTCTGGTTGTGAAGGTCTAGGATAAGTGGCAGTTATCTCTGGCTTTCTACTGATGGCTCTACTAAGGGAAGTGGCATTCTTTGGTATAGCTATGGGGTAGTCTTGGACTACTTATTTTCTGAAGATTCAGATGTGGTAGGTTTGAAGTCTTTGGAGTTTCTAAGCAGGATGGAGGTTGTCTACTCAAACTTGATTATTGAATCAAGCCTATGAGAGCATGGAAATTTGTTTCTGCAAAGGGAGGAGGTTCTTCTGAGTGGCAGAAGGTTGAGCTGAATTCAACAGTTAGATGTTCTGACATCTTGCTCAACATCAGGAGTCTCAGCTGGTGATGTGGCACATCAGCTAATGATAGGATGATCTACAGGAATGATAGGGGGCTTTAAAAAGATCGTTCTCATGGCAGTTTGCAGGAGCTGCAGGAAGGAGAAGATGGTACATGACCATGGCTTAGGGAGTCTAAGTGGGTTTGCTTTTGAGCAAGTGGATCATGTGACTTAAAGATCAAGTTTCCTTGGTAGATACCTTTGTGAGAGTTCTGACAAACGTGAAAAAGGTCAAAATGTGGCATTTGACTGGTTTCGTATGAGGATTCGTGAATGAGGTGACCAAACTGTGGCATGTGGTTGATCTCAGAAGTGGAGTCGAGGAATCAAAATAATCAGAGAGTGGCAGCTGGTTATTATTGAGGTTTGTCTTGGAACAAGTTACTCTTGGGCAGAAGGGTGATGGGTTGAAGACTCAAGGAGATTATTCTTCTTGAAGGTGGATGAGAGGTTACTCTCTAGTTCTTTGGATTACTTTGCTAGAGTAAGTCCAGTTGGTGGAGCATATCAAGAATCATGGGGATGATGTTTTGGTGTGTGGCAGGCGTTCTAACTTATGTTGGGACATTATTTTGGATATCCTTGGTGAAGGATGATTATGGTCTGGGTCACGAGCTTGGTGCCTACATTATGCCTAAGGAGCGTCTACATAGTCATACGAGAGAATGATGAAGTAGAAGGTCTGCCTTAGATGGAGTATGTAGAGAAGACTGAAGTAGATCAGGATTGATTGCTTGAGAGTCTAAAAAGGGTTATTCACCTATTGTTTCAGTGAAGAAACGCCTGTGAAGGAGATTTAGCCCTTTGGTCAAGTCCTGCTGGAGAGAAGTTGATCAGCCTAGCATATGAAGTGAACTAACCAAGAGGTTCAGCAGTTATGTGAAGTAGTGGGCAAATGCATTGGGGTACTTGGCTATGGTTGCTGCTGCAAAGGTGCACATAGTGTGAAGCTTGCAGGGTGTTCAAGCTTGTGGAGAGTTAGCCTAGGTGTGTAAGTGTGTGACCTTGTCTAATATGGTTCAGATGTTGAGAGGAAGTTATTGCTGATGTTTCTGAAGACTGCATGCTGATCAAGAAGACTGGATATAATGTCAGACAACATGTTATGACATGTTGGTGTGGACTTGACAATTTTGACCTGATTGAACCAGTAGTGTACATCTACCTCATTGTGTGAGTATGGTGGTTGGATGTTTAAGAGAAGATTGTCTTTGGAATTGTGTGTACTTGGTTGTCCTATTGTGGCTACAAGGAGGGAGAGATAGCCAATATGTGTTGACTAAGAAGGCTCTAGGATTGACGGGGAGTGCGCATGTTTGTACAGCCGGTTCCTGCCTTTAGGAGGAGTTTAGGCTTGTGATGTTTTGGATGTGATTGATATTGGTTGTGTCTTGGAATCTACTGTGAAGTCTTGGATTGGTTGTGCTGTGAACCAGCAGACAATGTCTGATGAGATGTCAGAACATGGGATAGGACATGTTTCTCTTGGGCCAAACAAGGAATTATTTTGGACGGTGAGGTGCAACACGTGAATCCGACTCTGCATGGAACTGTTTTGGCACAATTTATGGTATATATCAGTTAGGAAACAATAAATCTGGTCAAGACTGTTTTGGACGGAAGACATTGAATTTGGATGGAGTTTTAGTTCCTAAAATAGCGTTTCCTTGACTAAGAACTTTGAAATATTCAAAGCTCGTTAATTCCTAAGTAACTGATCTGATATATATAGGGGCAATTCTTCTCTCCTTCAACTCGTGAGTGTTCTTGGTTCATAAGTCTTATGGCTTTTGTGTGCCTTTGGGTGAGTACTTCTTGGATCTGGTTTTGTGAGGGCTTCCTTTGCCAATTTGTGGCTAAAAAGGGGGAGAAAAGTGAGAGATGGGCTAAATGGTTTGCGCAGATGTTTTGCCTGAAGTCTGCAGTCCCAGCTGTTGCAGAACGAGGTCTCAGCCACAGTTGGTGTTGAGTCTTTGTGACTTGTGTCCTGAGTTATGAACACAGTTGTGAATTGTGTTCTGAGTTACATGAGTTGGCAGATTGGCACGTCTTAAGTTTCATCTTATGCCATAGGTCGACTGGGGGCGTCTGATCAATTTAGGTGTGCATAAGTCTCTCATGCCACCATTGGTCTTTGATGTCTAGACAAGCATTTCTTTTCTGGAGGAGTCTTCTACATCCTCTCCGGGTCTGAGTTGAAAGGAAAAAGAAATGTGTTGTATTAAGGGGGAGTATTGGATATCTTCTTCCTCATGTGCACCTCCTGATGTGTTGCCTGGAGCTGATGTCGTATGGTGATGTCCTAACATCAGTCAGAAGAGGATTCCCCATGAATGCAGTACACTGTTAGGATCAGATAACACCCAACAGTAGTGTAGGATTGTAATTACTGCTGTTACTGCTGTAATCTGAGTTGTAATATCTTTGTATATGTTTTAGCCAAAATTAACCAAAGGGGGAGATTGTAAGTTCTTGTAATTGGCTGTAATTTTGTTAAAACAATGTGTTGTCATGGTTGATGTTACAACATGAGCTTCTAACAGTATAGGTATGTTTTAACTAACATTCTGGTTGGTTGTTGAAGAATTAAAGTACTGAAGAGTGATGTCACATGCGATGTCGTAACATCACTATACCAGATCATCAGACTTTAATGTGTTTAGGGCTGCATGTGGTTCTGGTGTGTTTGAGATTTTCTGCTAAAGAGATTCAGAGAATGCAGGCGAAAATCAAGGGAGATATATATTCTGTTACAATCTGTTATGAAGATCAGATTGTTACGAATCTAAAGCATAAAGATATGGAGAAGATTCTGATCTAATAAATGAAGATTTATTTGAAGATATGATCAGATTTGTTACAGCTGATATAATATGATTGAAGGCCCAAATTCAGCTGGGATGATATTATAAATAGAGTGCTTGTAACCTAGAATGAGTACGAGTCCAAGATGTAGATCATTAGGGCTTTGTCTAGTGAACCACTCAGGGTGTGAGATAGTCACTATGGTTAACTCAGAAACCTGTAGGTAATGAGTTTTGTATTGTTTTTGGAGGAAGCGTTGAAGCAACTCTAAAGGGTTGTCATGGAAGTGTGTCTTCCAAGGTATATGTAATAGAAAAGTTTAAGGAGTCAAGCTGTTGATGCAGTGACGGTGTAGTTGACTGCTAGACATCATCGAGATGATTGGAAGTGAGATGGAGTCTCTTACCTAGGGAGGACTTAGGTAGAAGGGTCATTGGGTAGTGATTGAATTAGGTAGATTGTCAACTGGTGTGTTGAGTCTGTAATTTGATACTACTAATAGTGGACTTCCTTCCTGGCTTGGTATGCCCCCAGATGTAGGTTGGTTGAACCGAACTGGCTGAACAATTGATTGTGTTCATTTACTGTTTTCTATTATTGCCTTGTTCAGCAGATTGCGATGTTGTGACATTGCACAAGACATCACACATCTGTACCAGAATTTCAGATCCCTAAGGGATGTGAAAAAAAGTTGTGCACAAAGCATTATATCATGCTATTCCATACAAGCAATGAGAATAAACAAGAAAAACAGCGGCTACAACAGCGCTACAGCATCCATACAGCAGTAGAAAGTGGCACATAAGGAAGACAGATTATAACAGCACATGATTTATCACAAAAGGAACTATAAAAAGTCAAATAGCAGCATATATAACAGCATGTGTGCACATAGACAGCAGTAGAAAATCAGGGCAACGAGTATTCAAAAATGATTCATTCATGAAAAAACAATCATGCATCAAGCCTCACACATTCTTCAATCAAACATGATCACAATCATATCACAACATGGTAAACAACCTTGAAATTATCATGAAAGAATGTACAACTTTAAGTACATGAACAAACCAAATCAAGTATGCACCTCATGGAATTAAATGCAAGTAAGCATGCACAACACAACAACCCCAGTAATACAAACATTAATTCACAATTAGCATGCTCAAGGAGTGTGTGCTATGTGTTCATCGCATCAAGAACGCAACAACGCAAACATGATCATAAACGATAAAAATACAAGAGTCGCGTGTCGAAAAATCATGCTCATGCAATAGTGTGAGGTGAAACAACTCAGGAATAGTCCACAAATCATCAACATATTAATCCATGACGTTTAGTCATGCAAAGGATCTCAAACAAACAAGAAAATGCTAGAAAATCACATTATGCAGCAGTGGTAACCGGTAACAACGTAACTGCTAACCGGTTACACAGTTCAAAATTGCACAAATCTGCTGAAAAATACACAGTGTAACCGGTTATGGCGTAACTGATAACCGGTTACTCTGGGACAATAGTGAAAAAAATCAGTTCCAAAAGCACTTTTCAGCAGCAAATCACTTCTCCAAACATCCAAATGATCATGCAATCAATTAATCACGAAATTCATTGAATTACGGTCATGAAACATCAATTGAATCCAATAATCAACAACATCAAGAATCAAATTCAAACAAATGGATTCAAATAAAAAATACCAAAGATCTACATCGAATAAGTAGCAAATAAGCTAAATCAAGTATAGATCTAATGAAAACCAACCTACAAAGCGGAGATTTGCTTTGGTGATTGTTGCAAAGTGATCTTGGTGCAGAAAATTAAAGAAAACCAGAGATTCCTCGATTAGTAGCCGAAACACGTCAAAACCGAGCAAAATCGCAAAAAATCACCGAGATCGAACTTGCACCAAAATAAATGGTGTGAAACCCTTGGATTGAAGTAGAATTTCCAGAAATCCAACCAAAGAAAGCCAAATGATGGAATTTGAGCTCAAGAATTAATCACTTTTCAATGTGAAAAGTGATTATCCTTCAAGAAATAAGAGCTCTTTGTGAGGGTTTGGAAGAGAGAATTGAGATAAAGGTGTAGAAGTAGCAGCAAATTTCAGAGAGAAAGGAGAGAATTGAGAGTGAAATGTGAGAAATTTGGTGAAAAATGGTGGATCCCCTGAAAAATGAGTGAAGGGTTTCTTATATAGACTTTAGGTTTGGAGTGTGGGAGGTTTGGGATTAGCTTTGGACTTAGCTTTGGGTTTGGAGCTAGGGTCGGAGTTAGTTGGACTTGACTCACCGAGTCAAGGCGGTTAACTCAGTTAGTTAGAACCAACTCGGTAACAATCCCAAGGAGAACTTCAACATCCAAAGGTGGAGATGCTTGGAAAATAAGGAATATGGTGCACTCAATTTAAAATGAAACATTAGAATAAATGCCCTTGGAATTAATTTAATAGCCTTGCAATGTCTAGAGATGTCTAGAATATTCCACTTGCTGCTATAATACTGTAGAATCAAAGACCTAAGTGTGTGCAATGGTGCTGTTACAATGCAGCAAAATCTGCAACTTTGTACAGAGTAACCAGTTACATCATATCTGCTAACTAGTTACATGCTTGAAAACCTGCGTTTCTGGTGAAAAATACACTATGTAACCGGTTACAGCATAACTGCTAACCGGTTACTGCAGTCCAATTTACCCAAATTTGCTTGGAAATGATGTTGAAGTCCCAGTTTCGATTTTCCACCTCTTGTTTTGATGAGTAAACATGGAAACCTCTGTTTAAAGAACATCGTGATCCCATGCCTTAGGAAAACCAATGATATGTATGATTTACGAACGAGTTATAGCCTAATGGATGCAAATGAAAAAGAAACATAAGCCAGAAAAAGGTAGGGCAAATTTTGGGGTACTACACAAGTTATCCCACTTTCCTTGATTTTTCTTGATGAATGATAATTCCAATCATACATTAACATCATTTTGGGGTCAAAGAACCATAATTATGAAAAATCTCAAAAAGTGAAAGTTTGACTTTTGTGCACAGTTGACTTTTTGTCAGATGAATTCCAAACTGTGCGATCCTCTATGAAATCAAGTCCTTGACCTAAATCAAACTTGATGGATTGATTTCATAGGTGTTATAGGGTGTATTGAATCATGTCTTAGGGTTTGGGAGTATGTCCTGGTCAAAAGTCAAAGATACAGTTGACTTTTTCTACGAAACCCTAACTGTGATTCTGATGAAATTGAAACTTGTTGCTCAAGCTTCTTGGATCAATCCATTGTTGAAAATGGATCAATGTGATGTATTTGAGACCCTCAAATCCCCTCTTGAGGTCTTGACTCATGTTTTGTCCCAAAAGTCAACTTAGGGGTGAATTAGGTCAAGAAACCCTAATTCCTGATTTTTTGATGAATGCATCCCCTGAGGCTAAATTGACTTAATGATTGGGTTCATGAGATCCCTTGGAGCATCATAGGTTATGCTTTGAAGCATTGGCTCATGCCTAGAGGAAAATTTCCATCTGGAGGCCCTGGTCGACCAAACCCTAATTTGGTGACACTGGCGATCTTAAGGCTTGATCCACCTAGAAGGGAGAAGCCTTGTGCTTAATCCTTGAAGTGGGAGTCCTCTTGATCCTTTGTGGATGTTTGAGAGGCTAGACAAGTTAAAGATCATGTCATTTCTTGATTGATCCTTTGTCTAAGAGCTCTGAGAGGGCTTGAAACCCTAAGTCTGATTATAATGGATGCTCACCCATCTTTGGGAAGACTAATGGTTCATCCATATTGTGATGATGATTTGCACAATGATGGGAAATCTTAGTGGTCAAAATTTGGGGTATGACAGCAAGGTGAAAGGGTTAAGATAAAGACGGAAATTACTTGGACTTATGAACGACTTTCAGAACATCGACAGTAACTCATTGGCGGCGAACTCCTCGGTGAATCACAAATTCTGGCACTTTACTTCTTGATTTGTCTTCAGAAATGACGCTGATTTCTGGTGGAGCAGGATCGTTGGAATCTGTTTCCTAGGCAGAGTTGTAGTAGACGAACTCCTCTGTTGCAACTTGCACAATGTTTTCACTCTCAGGTGGATCTCCCTATCCAGTTGGCTGGATGTCTTCGAACCTGATGCGAGAGCTTTCCAGATTGGTGTACTTAACTAGGTAATCGAACTTACCACTCGGTTGTCCCAAGGTGTCCCACACTTCTTTGGAACTAGAGGAGTCATCCTTCTCGACGACGTTGACCTCAGGAAAAGCATAGTCGATGAATTCTGGTCCTACAAGCTTTGTAAATTCATCGTCGTGCTGCATATTTTCTGAATGCCTTGAGTAATGATCCCATGCTTTGGTGGGGATGCAGGTATTCTTTTCAATGATGCTCAGCTGATATGCATTGTTGGGCTGACTCTTTTGCCCCAAGTCTCCTGGGTACGGCTGCCAGATAGGCAGGCCATCCATTGGGCCATAGTAGTCGTGGTCAAAATTGTCTTTTATCAGAGTGTCCTCCTCTAATGAGTTTTGTGGAGCATGGCATCCTTCCGGATCACAATCTCCATATATCATTTTGACATCCGCTCTTGGTATATTTCTCGAACTCTGTGTAGGATAGCAAAATGGTGTAGGCACCTCTTCCTGAGACATATAACCGTCCTCGTTAAGATAGGACTTCCACTCTTCATCTTTATCGGAGGAATCACCCTCGTTGATGGTATGTACTTCTTGAGACACTGGGTGAAGGAAACCTCCACTGTGGAAGAAGTTCTGAATGGGATGAAGACTTTCATCGTTAGTAGCTGTCTGGGTACAATTTGAAGAAAAACCAAGACCTTTCTTTGTCTTGTTATCAGTATGAATGACAAGCTATCTCCATCCTTTGGTATTGTTAATTTTGATCACTTCGAGAGCATATTTGTATGAGGAAATCGATGTTCCCTTTTCTAATTGATTGTTATTGCTCACTGAAAGTGCTTGGAACTGGGTTTCAACAACCTCCTCTAGTTCTACACAAGTGGACGACGATAAGTTTCTCACGATCAAGGCTTGGTCTCTGCAGACAGTTACTAGTTCGTCGTTCTTGACGAACTGCAGCTTTTGGTGAAGTGTCAAAGTGACTGCCCCAGCCTCGTGTATCCAAGGTCTTCCTAACAAACAGCTGTATACTGCCCGGATATCCATGACCTGGAAAGTGGCTTGGAAAGTGTGAGAATCGATAGTTATGGGAAGGTCAACTTCACCGATAACTATTTTTCAAGATCCGTCAAATGCTTTGATGATGACCTCACTGCCTCTCATAAGAGATCCTTTAAATGATAGTCGCATTAGAGTGGACTTCGGCATAAAATGTGAAGCTTGTAACTTTCTCATTTCTCCATGGATTGAGACAAAATTTAGGTCTATCCTGCCTAGAATTTCACAAGGAATCCAATTATGGTGGTGGTTTTTTTAGATGAGGCTCCTATTTCAAAACCCGATGGTGTTCTTGAAATAGGCCTATAATTGCATTTTCTATGCTACCTCTTGTTACAGGCATGAATTACATGATGAATTGGTTCAAACACAACATATGCAACATGTATGAGATGTGCATGATCAGTGGACTTCAAAGCAATGCATTTTTCAGAGAGTTTAAGTTGTGATGCTTACCTCTTTAGGAGCTTTTTGGGCTATCTACCAAGTTTCTTGTGCCAGAAGTAATTTGATGCTTTAGACACTCTCAATTGATCCCTTAGAAACTTTTAGAATGGTTGGAACCAGTTGGAATCCTCAGGAACAAGTTTGAGCCCTTTCTTGCAAAAGGGGCAAAAGTGACCAATATAAAAACTCTCTCAAATGGTGTTCCAGATGTGGGGAACCATTTGGGACAGTTCAAGGATGATATTTGGAGTGTGTTTGAGGTCTTATCTGGTTGAAGTGACTGAATCAAGACATGGCTTGAAAAATGCAAAAAAGTCCAATTTTGAGGTTTTGAGAGGGGACTTTGTGATTTTGGTGTTACAGGTCACATATGAGAGGTTGGACACCTTAGATATGACATATTGGACGTGTTTGGATCATGAGTTATGGTGGAAATACTCTCTAACTCAAAAACTCAGAGTTACCTTGCAAAAGAAGGCATTTTGGCCTTGAGAAAGGGATTTAGAGGAAAGCATCAGCTTGGTTGCTTTGGTGTACTCAAACTGAGCACAAATGAGCTCTATTTATAGTAGAGCAAGTTTGTTTTGCAAGCAATAGTGAATGGTGGCTGCAGCAGGCCTTTGGCCAAATGGATCACTTTGGAATCTAAAGTCTCCTCTAGCCATTAACTAGATGTTAGAGCACAGAGCTATGGTTATTTGGTTCAGAGCTTATCCTTGACTCATTTAGTTGGAATAGGCTCAGTTCATGCCACCTTGGTGCATCCATTGAATGCTTGGAAACAAAATTGGAGTCTTGCCCTCTTTTAGGCTTTTTTAGGGTTGGCATGCTACTTGTAGATTCATGGACTTGTGAGGCTTGGAGATCAGATCATCCCCCTTAGATTTGATCCTCAGATGTGTCCAAAATGATGACAAGCTTGGATTTGTCAGATTTGATCAAATCGAGCAAAATGCATCAAATCTTCCAAATCTGCCTTGGAAAAAATCAGTTCATGAGGCCATGTTTCAAGGGTTGTATCTCCTTGCTCAAATGGAATTTGGAGATGATCTGGTACTTGTTAGAAAGCCCTCATGACATACTTTAACTTTGATGTCCACCCCCAGACCTGGTTTGACTTGGATCAAGGTGAAAAATGTCCCTACATTTTGGAAAAAGTAAGGCAGATTTTGACTTTGTGAAAATTTCACTAAGTGTTGGAAAAATGTTATTTTCATGGTTTTAGCCATTTTGATCACTCCATAACTTAAAATCCATGGGGAATTGGAATGAGATGTAGCTGACACTTTTAAAGTATGCCATGAGAGCTACAAATCCATCTTTGGACCATCCAAAATGGTTTCTTGGATCTCAAGTTATGATTCTTGGAAGTTGGTACCCTTGCCACTTTGTTCCATAACTTAGAAAAATTCTAAGTTTTTATGGTTACCCCTTTTACAAGTTATCCCACGTTCTTTGATTTTTCTTGATGAATGATGATTCAAATCACATATTAACATTGTTTTAGGGTTGAGGAACCATAATTGTGAAAATTCTCAAAAAGTCAAACTTAACTTTTGTGCACAGTTGACTTTTTATCAGATGAATTCCAAACTGTGCGATCCATGGTGAAATCAAGTCCTTGACCTAAATCAAACCTAATGGGTATATTCCATAGGTGTTATAGGGTGCATTGAATCATGTCCCAAGGTTTGGGAGCATGTCTTGGTCAAAAGTCAAAGGTATAATTGACTTTTCCCTCAAAACCCAAATTGTGGTCCAGATGAAAATGAAACTTGTGTATCAAGCTTTTTGGATCAATCCATTGTTGCAAATGGATCAATGTAGTGTGTTAGAGACCCTAAAATCACGCCTTGAGGTCTTCGCTCATGTTTTGTCCCAAAAGTCAACTTAGGGGTGAATTAGGTCAAGAAACCCTATTTCCCGATTTTTTGTGAATACATCCCCTGAGGTAAAATTGACTTGATGATTGGGTCCATGAGGTCCCTTGTAGTATCTTAAGTTGTGCTTTGGAGCATTGGCTCATGCCTAGAGGAAAATTTCCATCTGGAGACCCTGGTCGACCAAAACCCTAATTTGGTGACACTGGCGATCCTGAGGCTTAATCCACCTAGAATGCTGCAACCTTGTGCTTGATTCCTGATGTGGGAGTCCTCTTGATCCTTTATGGGTGTTTAAGAGGTTAGACAAGTTGAAGATAATGTCATTCCTTGATTGATCTTTTGTCTAAGTGCCCTAAGAGGACTTAAAACCCTAATGCTTGACTGCAGGGAATGCTCAATAATTCTTGAGAAGATTGATGAGGCATAAAGGTACATCCATATTGTGATGATGATTTGCACAATGATGGGAAATCTTAGTGGTCAAAATTTGGGGTATAACACTCTCATTCTAAATTTCCCCAGCTAGGGTCAAATTACCATTAATAAACTCTCAATCAGAACCTCATGGTCTCTGATATTTCAAATCTTCTGTAATCCTCAGCAAGAGTTGATTCTCAAATTTGGACCTGCCTTTGGATCTCAATAATCGTCTGTAGAAGCTAGCCTCCTCTTAGGCTTTATATAAGAAATTCCTCAACCAGCCTCCTCTTAGGCTTTGTATAATGATCATCCCTCGGCCCCATTTAGCCTCATTCTTGGGCTTTGTACAAGACACCCATAAACATTATCCAGCTGAGTCAGTCAATCCTCTTTTAGCCTCAATCTTGGGCTTTGTACAAGAGAGATATAAAATCTCCCCAGTGAAGTCAATCCCTTTTAGCCTCAATCTTGGGCTTTGTACAAGACAGATAAAATATTTCCCCGAAAGAATCAATTCCTTCCAGCCTCCTCTTAGGCTTTGTATAATGATCTCCCCAAAAAACTTTTAGCTTCAATCTTGGGATTTGAACAAGACACAAATACCCTTTAGCTTCAATCTTGGGCTTTGAACAAGACACCAAACATCTTTTTCCTCCCATAGAATAGGAGGAACTACGATTGCTCTGATTTCCCTGTTTTCTTTAACGGGAATAAGTAGGCATAATATTGTGAAATCTTAGCGAGCACACAAATCAAAAACTTTAGGTCCAGTATCTTACCAAAAACATCGGAAAACCCGAAATCAACAAAAATACTCTCTCTCAAACATTCCCAAAGGAGAAACTTTCCCAACCCACGACAGATAAACACCAGTAAGTAGATAGCAGTATAGTTTGCTAAACGATCTATGGATAACCATATAGAGGATGGGTAATTGAAAACTCCCCATTGTATAACCTAACCCTGGACCCCCCAATCTCTTAAGCATTTGTTAAAGAAAACATTTGCGTGAAAGGTTAGTTTTAGATAGCTTCCCTTTCCTTTCCAGCTTCATAGGATAAATAAGAAATCAGAAAGTAGCACCCAATTCCAATCAATGGCGATAAGGTGGTCACGTCTCCGAAAAAAATCACACGCTACAGAAAAATGGCGACTCTGCTGGGGAACCAAACTAGGATTAGAATTCCTAAGAGGTCTAGGTTGTATAGCATACTATATACTATATATATATATATATATATATATATATATATATTTACTGCTATTCCTACTTGATATCCGTGTTTATTTTTCTGTCAATGGGAATGTGATTGATACGCATGTGGAAAGTTAGAGAGAACCCTAAGATAAGGTGTGGCATAGACGGGAGAACTTATAGGGAGTGAATCCCGAACAAGCGATCCTAGTAGTCCACCAAATCAGGCGAGGTACCTGTGTGGGTACTTAATGTTGAACGACCGATTGTCGTGAAAACGTAGTTTTCCTAGTGCGGTGCCCGTGACCCTGAGGATTTAGTAGACATTAACCCTATGACAAATTGGTAGTACGGTGACTATCAGGAATAGTTGATACGTGATCCTACACCCAAATGAGATCTACCTTAGGATATTACAACTCGCTCGAGTAAATCAGCTTGCTGTTGATACCCCTAGGTGTAGCGAGCGATTTTTGTCGGTGACGCGACCACCTTATCGTTGGGTTTTCATCACCGCAATGAGGAGGAGTGGGTGCTACTTTCTGATTTCTTATTTATCCCATGAAGCTGGAAGGGAAAGGGAAGCTATCTAAAACTAATCTTGCACGCGAATGTTTAACTGAACAAACGCTTAAAAGAGATTGGGGGTCCGGGGTCAGGTTATACAATGGGGAGTTGTCAATTACCCATCCTATATGTGGTTATCCACAGGATATTAGCTTTAGGTTTCTCTTTATACTTGATGGTGTTTATCCGTTAATGGGTTGGGAAAGTTTCTTGGGAAATATGAGCGAGTTAGTGAGTTCTTGTTGATGTTCGAGTTACTCCTGATGTTTTTGGTAAGGTACTGGACCTAAGTTTTGATTGATATGCGAAGGTACTGGACCTAGAGTTTTGTTTAGTATGATCGCTATGATTTCGGAGTCTTATGCCTACGTATTCCCGTCTAAATGAAACAGGGAAATCAGAGTAATCGTAGTTCCTTCTATTCTAAGGGAGGAAAATGATGTTTTGGTGTCTTGTTCAAAGCCCAAGATTGAAGCTAAAAGGGTATTTATGTCTTCTTCTAAGCCCAAGATTGAAGCTAAAGGGTTTGACTGAGAATTTGTCATCTCTAAAGAGGGATTAGACTTCCTCTGAGGAGATGTTAATTTTTGTGTGCCTTGATCGAAGCCCAAGGTTGAAGCTAAGAGGTTGATTGACTCCACTAGGGAAGTCCTTATACAAAGCCTAAGAGGAGGCTGGAAATGACCGACTCAACAAAAGAGTGTTTTATCTGTCTTGTACAAAGCCCAAGATTGAGGCTAAAAAGAGACTGACTCTTTGGGGATATCATTATACGAAGCCTAAGAGGAGGCTATAAGTTTGACTTTTTCGAAGGAAAATTTTCTTTCTGTCTTTTACAAAGCCCAAGATTGAGGCTAGAAGGGATTTTTGACTCCGCCGGGAGGCTTGTATGTGTCTTGTACAAAGCCCAAGATTGAAGCTGAAATGGGAAATTTAACTGACTTGGGTGAGGATATTTTTATGTGTCTTGTACAAAGGCCATGATGGAGGTTAAAAGGTTTTAACTCTGCTGGAGAGTATTATCTATCTTGTACAAAGCCCAAGATGGAGGAGGAAAAAAGTTGACTCTGCTTAGGAATTATTTCTCGAAGTCTAAAAGAAGGCTCGGAGGAAATAACTCTGTTGGGGAAGATGTTTGTCCGAAGCGTAAGAGAAGGTTATGAAATTTTATGTCTTGTACAAAGCCGAAGATAGAGGCTAAAAAGGGTTTGACTCGACAAGAGAGTGCTTTTATTTGTCCTGTACAAAGCCCATGATTGTGGCTGAACAAGCTGGAGAAGTTATCATACCCAGCTTGAGAGGAGGATAACTCCTGCTAGGGGAAATCATTATAGGCTAAAAGGGGTTAAAAGGGGAGTGTTTTTTATCTGTGTCGTACAAAGCCTGAGATTGAGGCTAAAAGGGGTTAACTCAACAAAAGAGTGCTTGACTCGACAAGAGAGTCCAAGAAGTGATTGACTCAACAAGAGAGCCTGAAAAGGATGATTGACTCAACAAGAGAGTCTAGAAGAGTGATTGACTCAACAAGAGAGTCTGAAAAGGTTATCTCTGCTGGGGAGAATCATTTGTACAAAGCAAAAGAGGAGGCTAACTATGCTGAGGAAAGATCTTTATACAAAGCCTAAGAGGAGGCTAACTTCTGCTAGGGATCATTGAGATCCCGAGGCAGGTCCAAGTGGGGAAATCAACTCTTGCTGAGGGTTTACAGCAGAGTTGAAGTATCAGATGCCTTGAGGTTCTGATTTGAGATAGTGTTATCCTGATAATAAACTGACCCTGGTTGGGGATTTTTTACGATAGAGACTGGATTTTAGCTCAGTTGGGGATTTATCCAGAATGATCGGGGTTTCTTCCTATGTTTGTAGGGAACTTGAGAATGTCTTTGAGACTCAAGAGGGGATCTAGACTGTCTAAGTCTACTGGTGTGGAAGAGTTTTATCTTTTGTATGATGCCTCTAGAGGAGGCGGGTGTTTTAAGGGATGAGAATCAACCCTAAATGGTTTGAGATTTGACACTGGAAAGACTGCTCTATCAAAGGATGACTAAGTTCTGTCTTATACCTTTAAGAGGTCGTCAGGGTCCTTGTATTAAGCCCAAGAAAAGGCGTGAGAACTTCTAAGAAGCCGGATGGTCCTTGTATAAAGCCCAAGAGGAGGCGGGGATGCTTTTAGGAAGCCCGTGGGTCTCAAACCAAGAAAAGTTTAAGAAATGCTATTCACCGAGAATAGATCATTTAGTGAAAGTTCTGAGGTTTGAAGAAACTCAAGAGATTCTATTCACCGAGAATAGATCAACTCTGGGGAGTAGAATTTCTTTGACAATTTCTAATAGTGACAACCTGAGAAAAGGTTCACGAAGAATACTGCCTTTCTCTTTGTTCCGTATTGTTTAAGCCCAAGAGAAGGCAAGACTGTATCTAGAAATCCTATGGGGATCTAGTTTTGTCTGTATTTAAGAATGACCAACATGGCTTTACCTAGTTCTAGACCTAGTTGTCGGGGAAAACTCTAAATAACTATACTAGTATATATACAGTTGATATATGACAAGTATTTAAAAGGATATGAAAGAAGACTAACCGTACGCAGCTTCCCACAATACAATTATATATATATATATATATATATATATATATATATATATATATATATATATATATGAAAACGAGTAAATGAAAGTAGATAAAATCTTACAAGAGAGCAAGCTTCCATGCTGTATTGTTAGTGGTTCAAAGAAATTAAAGAAAGTTTTGATAACAACTGTATATTTGAATCTAAATAAAAAAGGGAAGTTGTTTTGAAAAGATTGTTGGGGCTTATAGTCTAGGAGAGGCCCAAGGTTTAATAGTGATCACACCGTTGTTTTTAAAGATCGCATCGGGACTTATACAATGACTGAGGCCCAAAAATATGTTCTGTACAAGGGGATGGGTCTTACAACTCAAGGAGAGGCCCAATTGATTTTGTTAAAAAGGCGATGATCACGCCGAACTTTTGAAAATATACAGAGGGACTTATACAATGTGTGAGGCCCAAAATTGTTTATTTACAAAAAGGATCGGGTCTTACACTCTATTAGAGGCCCAAAGGTTATTTTAGAAAAGAGGTGGGACTTATAGCTCGAGGAGAGGCCCAATTATATTTTCTGTTTCAAAATGGCGACCGCGCCGAGATCTTTTTAACGCAGTGGGTCTTATACAATAACAGAGGCCCAAAATGGTTTTGGTTAAAAAGGGATTGGGTCTTACACTCAATTATATGCCCAAAAGTGTTTGAAAAAGATTGATGAGGGTGAAATCAATCAAAACCTTACTTTTGTTAAAAATGGAATTAATTTTGATTAAGAATTAATAAAATCATTGAAAACATGTGAGAAATGAAATGTGATTTTGGGTCAATGTTTCAAAAATCATGTTTTTATCCATAAAATGATTGAAAATCACTTAAGTTTGGAAAATCAAGGGAAAGAATTTTTTTTTAAAATGTTAAAAAACAAATAAAAATTAATTCTTTGCAAAAATATCAAATATATGAAATAAATAATATTTTTGGGAAATTTTTGTAAAATAAAATATTTTAACATTTTTGTGAATTTAAAAAAAAAGAATCAACTTAAAATCATTAAAATTCAGAGAGAAATTAATTTTTGAATCAATTAAATAAAATAAAAAAAATTCAAAAATTCAAAAGTTTGAAAAAGGGCGCCAAGAGCATCTTGTTCTTGCCCGCGTGCCCTGTTTTTGGCTGATTCGCATTTTCTCATCAATCTCACTGAATACTTGATGAAATTACACAATCCACATATCAATCTGCTCGTTTTCAACTCATGATCATGTCTATGGTCTTTAATTTCATTTATTTTAAGTATGGAATGAGAAATCAAAGAGAAACCTCAAGAACCCTAATCTATGCATGAAGGCTCGGAAATCTCATACACGATTCATACAAAGCAATCAATTAAGGGGAAACACTCCATACATGATTATGAACATATGGCAAAATTATTGTGCGAGGAAATATGCATGAATCATGAGATGACCAATTTGAGGCTTACCTCTTGCAGCTAGTGATTGAGTTCTAGGTTGGAGGTGTTACAGCTTGGTTCCAATGATGTGGACAGCTTCCCTAGGTGTTATGGAGTGTGTCTGAATGCTTGGAGTGAATTGAATTGAGCTGGAACTTGATTTGGCACCTCAACTACAAATCTGTCAAAGGCTTATACAGATGGCTGGTGATTTTGTGATTCTGATGTTCCAGATGTTATGTAAGAGTTTGGATCACTTCTATATGTTATATGTGAGGTGTGTGAACCATTGGTTTTGTTGGAATTGCTCTCAATCTCAAAACGCGATGGTGACTTGAGTTAGAAGGCAAACTTGGAGTGAAAGAGGTTATTTTGAGGAAATCATCAATTTGGGTGCTTTGGTATACTCAAACTTATCACAATTGAGCTCTATTTATAGTAGAGCAAGTTTGTTTTGCAAGGAATAGGGAATGGCAACTGGTACAGGTCTGTAACCAATTGTGATCAAATGGAATTTCAAGTCTTCTCTAGCCATTGAATTGAGGTTAGAGAATAGGCATATGGTTCTTTGATTCAAGGATAAGGCTTGACTGAAGTGTTCATCTTTGCTCTGATACATGCCACCTCTAAGCATCCATTGAATGTTCCAAAACAAAATTGGAGTGTTGAGGAATCTTTAGCTTTTTTGAGGTGGCATACCTACTTGTAGTTCCAAAGACTTGGGAGGCTTATGGATCAGTGTTTGTTCCTCCTTGGTTTCCCACCTAAGGTAAGCAGATGGATAAACTTGTTTATCATTTGTACAAATTGATCAAATCGAGCCCTAATGCACAAATCTGCCTTGCAAAACAGTTTGCAGCAAGGCAAGTTGCAGCTGTCATAACTCCTAGGTCAGGTGGAGTTTGATGGAGTTCTTGGTCACTTTGGAAAGCTGATATGTCCTGTTTCAACATGATGTCCAACTTGGGTTTTGAGTCAACTTGAATTACAATGAAAAATTCCTCTACATTTTGGAAAAAATAAGGCATATTTTGACTTAGTGAAAATTTCACTAAGTGTTGGAAAAATGCCATTTTCAAGTTTTCAACCACTTTGAGCACTCCATAACTTAAAATCCATGAAGAATTGGAATGGGATGTAGTTAACACTTTTGAAGTATGTAATGAGAGCTACAAATCCAGCTTTGGACCATGCAAAATGGTTGCTTGAATCTCAAGTTATGATCCTCGGAAGTTGGTACCCTAGCCCCTTTGTTCCATAACTTAGAAAAATTCTAAGTTTTTTATGGTTACCCCTTTTACAAGTTAAATCACTTTCTTTGATTTTTCTTGATGAATGATTATTTAAATCACATATTAACATTGTTTTAGGGTTAAGGGACCTTGGTTGACCAAAAATTCAAAAAGTCAAACATTGATTTTTGTACTGTTGACTTTTTCAACAGACGAAATTTTTGACTTTGCGATCCTTTTGCGAAATCAATCCTTGGGCTCAAACAAACTTAATGGGGGACTTACGAGGGTAGTTAGGGATGTCTTGAGTCATGTCCCAAGGTTTGGGAGCATGCCTTGGTCAACAGTTAAAGGCACAGTTGACTTTTTCCTCAAAACACTAATTGTGGTCCAGATGAAAATGAAACTTGTGAGTCAAGCTTTTGGGATCAATCCATTGTTGTAAATGGATCAATGTAGTGTATTGGAGACCCTCAAATCATGTCTTGAGGTCTTGGCTCATTTTTTGTCCCAAAAGTCAACTTAGGGGTGAATTAGGTCAAGAAACCCTAATTCCTGATTTTTTGTAAATGCATCCCCTGAGGTTAAATTGACTTGATGATTGGGTCCATGAGGTCCCTTAGAGTAGCTTGGGTTATGTATTGAAGCATTGGCTCATGCCTAGAGGAAAATTTCCAACTGGAGGCCTCAGTAGACCAAAACCCTAATTTGGTGACACTGGTGATCTTGAGGCTTGATCCACTTGGAATACTGCACCTTTGTGCTTGATTCTTGATGTGGGAGTCCTCTTGATCCCTTTATGGGTGTTTGAGAGGCTAGACAAGTTGAAGATCATGTCATTTCTTGATTGATCCTTTGTCTAAGTACTCTGAGAGGGGTTAAAACCCTACTTCTTGGTTGTAGTGAATGCTCGATCATCTTTGAGGAGACTGATGAGGCATGTAAATACATCCCCATTGTGGTGATGATTTGCACAATGATGGGAAATCTTAGTGGTCAAAATTTGGGGTATGACAGATGCCCCTATTTAATCTTCTTGGATCCAAAAGTGTGAATGGCGAAGGTATTCGGGCATTCGGGGTGCAAGAGGATTAAATATCAGAATACCCAAAATTTTAATGGAGGTTATGAATGGAAGTTCACTCATCCATCTTCTTTTGCTAAGTAATGAGGCTTAGAAAAGGTAAAAACTTCCCCTCGATCGTGGTCTTCAGCCAAGGAACTGGTCTTAGTTTCTGATATAAACTTCCCCTCGATCCTGGTCTTCAGCCAAGGAACTGGTCTCAGTTTCTAATATAAACTTCCCTCGATCCCGGTGTTCAGCCACGAAACTGGTCTCAGTTTCTGAAATAAACTTCCCCTCGTTCCTGGTCTTCAACCAAGGAAATGGTCTCAGTTTCTGAAAAAAACCTCCCCTCGATCCTAGTCTTCAGCTAAGGAGCTGGTCTTAGTTTCTAAAATAAACTTCCCCTCGGTCCTGGTCTTCAGCCAAGGAACTGGTCTTAGTTTATTTTGTCAATAAACTTTCTTGACAAGGGACGCTATTTGTTACCAGTTTTCCTCAAACTTCTCACCGAATTTTCCTGCGGAGATGCCATTTGATGGGAAAAATTTTGATGTTAGACTTACTGGGGAGACCCATTCGTATGAGTTGTAATAGGAGTGTACAAACTTCTTTACTGGAGAGGCCATTTGTTGACTCTACTAGGGAAAACGATTCTCTTTAGAGACTGTTTCTGCTCGGGGATATTACATCATACTTTTCTCTGAGATCTTCTCGGAGAAATGCCATACGATGTATCATAATTTTGAGGTGCTGTTGACCTTTTCGTCAGCGAATTTTCCGGAGAAAAACTGCTGTATTGCCGAATCTTTGATTAAGAGGCTTTCTCTGGGATTTTCCTTAATCCGGGAAAGCGAAGATATCATCTTCAATGGTGAAGAATGACATTTATCGAAGGTCTTCTTGTTTTTCAGAGGTTCAAATTATCAAAGTGGTCGAGGACCGGCTCCATCCAGAAATAAACTAGGGGAGAGAGATTGTTCAGACAAGACATTTCCTGATGAGGAAAGAATTGGCAACTCGATTGAGAGGACTTTTATCACTAGGGGATAAAACCGACTAGAGTGATAGTGATGCAATATGAATGTGAATTCAAATTAATAATGCATGATATATGTATGTATATGCTGATAGAACTGACGCAACATATAGACTAGTGGATGAACACGACTAGATTCTCGGCCACTGCAGGGGACGAAGAAGTACCATTGATTCAATATAGCAATTCTTCCTTGCTTAGGAGAGGTAGTTCCCGCGGGGAACAACGTTGGTCGGGCTTAGGAGATAAGAACTCTGCCAGGGATGTCAGATGAAACATTCGCATATGACACAGCTGATCCTTCATTCAGGCGTACTGGTTTAAGAAGTAGCACTTTGATTCTGCACTTTGAAGCTCAATTGCTTTCGGAGAAGCGATCGATGTCCTTTCGATGTTCAACAGTCAAAAGAAATTGCCATTTTTATTTTAAAAGCAGAAAAATATTTGACAAGTAAATTCATTTTTTGTTTTATTTAAAGAATCGTTAATCATGTTAAAATTTCGTTCTGTAAAGCTAAAACAAATAAGAATTGTAAACAAAAGCACTAGGGCTCAAATTTTATTGATAGGATGGAAATCAGCCAAGCGCATGATTCCATAGAGTATTTACAAAGTTTAGAAAATGGTAATTTAAGGGAGCAGGGCTACATTGAAACATAACGACCACGATCCTTCTACCAACTTTGAATTCTGGGCATCCCGAGCTTCCGTCGAAGATGACCTTGACTGGAGTTTTCCTGATGGATGGCATTACTGCTGCTAGGGGATTTGCCCCTTTGTTGGACGTATTTACTTGCCATGAATCCCTGACTTTTTCCTGGATTGTACTTTGAGATTTCAAATCCATCGGGATGATTTTTTATTATGTCTAATATTTTCCTGGACCGCCCTTTCGAGTTTTCAATCCACCGAGACATTTTTTTAATTTTTTTATTTAGGCAAAGTATTTCTTAACTGCGTCAACATTTGTGGGGTAAGAAAATTCCTCTCCATCCATGGTTGCGAGTCTCAAGGCGCCGCCTGAGAAAGCTTTCTTGACCACATAGGGGCCGTCATAATTCGGAGTCCACTTGCCCCAGGAATTTGTGAGAAATGATTGTATCTTCTTGAGCACGAGGTCTCCTTTCCTGAAGACACGGGGTCAGTCCTTTTTGTCAAACACTTTCTTCATTCTTTACTGATACAACTGACTGTGACATAGAGCCGTTATTCTCTTTTCTTCGATCAGATTTAGTTCGTCGTGCCGACTTTGGCACCATTCAGCTTCTGTTAGCTTAGCTTCCATCAATACCCTGATTGATGGGATCTCTACTTCTATGGGAAGCACTGCCTCCATGCCATATACTAGAGAGAAATGGGTTGCCCCTGTTGAAATGCGGACAGATGTACGATAACCGTGAAGAGCAAAGGGTAACATTTCATGCTGTCTTTGTAGGTTACAACCATCTTTTGAACAATCTTTTTAATGTTCTTGTTAGCCGCTTCCACCGCTCTGTTCATCTTATGCCGGTAGGGAGATAAGTTATGGTGTTCGATCTTGAACTCAGCACTCAACTCTTTCATCATCTTGTTGTTCAAGTTGGATCCATTATCAGTAATGATCTGGCTAGGAACACCATAACGGCAGATGAGATTGTTTTTTATAAAGCGGACTACCACTTGTCGGGTTACATTAGCGTATGACGTTACTTCGACCCACTTGGTGAAATAGTAAATGGCTACTAAGATGAACCGGTGTTCGTTTGAAGCTTTGGGTTCAATCATGCCAATCATGTCTATTCCACATATGGAAAAAGGCTATGGGGAATAGAGAACCCTGAGATGCGTTGGAGGTACATGGATTTTATCTGAGTATATCTAACACTTGTAACATCTCCTCATGTACTTGTAGCAATCAGATTCCATTGTCAGCCAATAGTACTCTGCTCTCAGAATTTTCCTCGCCATTGTGTGCCCGTTGGCATGAGTGCCAAAGGATCCTTCGTGAATTTCTTTCATTAACATGTTTGCTTTTGGTCTGTCTACACATCGAAGCAAGACCATGTCGAAGTTTCTCTTATAGAGTGTATCACCGCTCAGAAAGAAGCTGCCTGCCAATCTTCTGAGGGTCTTTCTGTCTTTTCTGGATTCCCCAGGTGGGTACTCTTGTTTTTGAAGGAAGCATTTGATATCGTGATACCAAGATTTGTCGTCTATGACTACTTCAACCACGAAGACGTGGGCGGGCCGTTCTAGGCGCATTATGTCGATCTTAGGTATGTCATTCCATTGACCTACACTTATCATGGAAGAGAGAGTGACTAATGCATCAGCCATGTGATTCTCCTCACGAGGGATGTGATGAAACTCGATTCTGTTGAAGAATGGTAACAACCTTCTCGCATAATCTTTGTAAGGAATCATTCCTGATTGGCATGTGTTCCAATCTCCTTTGATCTGATTGATAACCAGGGCTGAGTCTCCATACACATCCAAGTTCTTAATTCTTAAGTCGATCGCTTCTTCGAGACCCATGATACAAGCTTCGTACTCGGCCTCGTTATTTGTACATTTGAACGTTAATCTGGCAGTGAAAGGAATATGGGTACCCTGAGGTGTTATGATGATTGCCCCAATTCCATTTCCATAATGATTGACAGCTCCATCAAAGATTAGTCCCCATTGGGAACCTAGTTATGGACCTTCACTGGGTAGTGGTTCATCGCAGTCTTTCATTTTCAAGTATATAACATCTTCGTCTGGGAAGTCAAATCTGAATGATTCCTGATCGTCAATCGGTTGATGAGCCAAATGATCGGCTAAAACACTTCCTTTGACGGCTTTCTGAGCATGGTACTCGATGTCGTATTTTGATAAAAACATTTGCCAACGGGCAATCCTTCCCGTGAGAGCAGGCTTTTCAAATACGTACTTGATCGGATCCATTTCGGAGATTAACCAAGTAGTGTGACGAATCATATACCGGCGAAGACGATTGGCTGCCCGAGCCAAAGCACGACAAGTTTTCTCAAGCATAGTGTATCGAGTCTCACAGTCGGTGAACTTCTTGCTCAAATAGTAAATGGCAGACTCTTTTCTTTTTGTTTCGTCTTGTTGGCCAAGTACACAACCCATTGAGTCATCCAAGATTGTTAGGTAGATGATCAGCGGTCTTCCTTCCACTGGAGGTGATAGAATCGGTGGGTTCAACAAGTATTCCTTGATACGGTTGAAGGCGGTTTGGCAGTCTTCTGTCCAAACACAGTCCTGATTCTTTTTGAGTAATTTGAAGATCAGCTCACATGTCGCGGTCATGAGGAATATAAATCTGGAAATGTAGTTCAGACGTCCCAGGAATCCCCTGACTTGTTTTTCAGTCCTTGGAGAAGGCATTTCTTGAATGGCCTTGACCTTGTCAGGATTAACCTCGATTCCTTTCTGGCTGACGATGAACCCTAAGAGTTTCCCTGAGCGAACACCGAATGTACACTTGTTGGGATTCAAGCGGAGTTTGTACTTTCTCAGACGCTCGAATAACTTTGACAAGTGGGTCACATGCTTCTCTTCTATTTTAGATTTGGCAATCATATCATCGACATAGACTTCGATTTCTTTGTGTATCATGTCATGAAACAGAGTAGCCATGGTCCTTTGATAGGTTACCCCGGCATTCTTCAAACCGAACGGCATTACTCTGTAACAAAAGGTGCCCCAAGGGGTGATAAATGAAGTTTTCTCCATGTCTCCCGGCGCTATTTTTATCTGATTATAGCCCGAGAATCCATCCATGAATGAGAATACTTTAAACTTTATTGTACTGTTTACCAGTATGTCAATGTGTGGTAGGGGAAAGTCATCCTTTGGACTTGCTTTGTTCAGATCCCTGTAGTCTACACACATTCTGACCTTTCAGTCCTTTTTTGGAACTGGTACTATGTTGGCTAACCATTGAGGATATTCTGATGTCGCGAGGAAACCCGCGTCAATCTGTTTCTGCACTTCCTATTTGATTTTGATAGCCATATCTGGGGGAGTCCGTCTCAGCCTTTGTTTTATCGGCGGATATTCTGGTCTCAACGGTAGATGATGTTCCACGATGTTGGTATCCAACCCTGGCATATCCTGATAGGACCAAGCGAATACATCGGGAAACTCTTTGAGAAGCCTTATCAAACCTTCTTTGATAGTTGGACTAAGCAGTGCCCCAATCTTGACTTCCTTAATTTCTTCTTCTGAACCCAAGTTGACTGTTTCCAACGGCTCCTTGTGAGGTTCAATGGACCTTTCCTCTTTTCTGAGTAAACGGGAGATCTCTTCTGGAATTTCTTCGTCATTTTCTTCTTCAGCCACAAATACTGGGAATTCAAAGTTGGGAGAAGGCATTAGATCGTATGTTTCAATGGGTTTAAAACAAGCAATCTGCATGACGTGATGATTCTCTTTTTAGAAGAGATAGAGAGAAACACAAGAGTGTATGCAGTGTATTTTCTGAAAATTGCTCGTTTGTATTTTTTTTATTTTTAAGTTTTTCTTTTGGATTACCATTTTCTGAAAAAAACGAAAAGAGAAAACAGCAATAAATGCGGAAATTACAAAACGACGTTTATTTATTTATGATTTTGTCGATTCTTGAAACTACAACCCTATAAAACAAAACATTGTCGCTTTGGGCGAAACGAAGAGAGACATTTACAGAAAGTGAGCCCTATCAAAACATCCGTTTCACCTGGGCACGGTGAAAGGTTAAGATAAAGACGGCAATTACTTTGACTTATGAACAATCTTCGGAACGTTGACAGCAACCCATTGGCGGCGAACTCTTCGGTGAATCACAAAGTCGAGTACCTTCCTTCTTGATTTGTCTTCAGAAATAACGCTGATTTCTGGCGGAGCTAGATCATTGGAATCTGTCTCCCATGCAGAGTTGTCATACGAGTATTCTTCTGTTGTATCTTGCACAGTATTTGTGCTTTCAGGTAAATCTCCCCATCCAGTTGGCTGGATGTCTTTGAGCCTAATACGAGTGCTTTCAAGAGCGGTGTACTTAACCAAGTAATCGAATTTGCCACTCGGTTGTCCTAAGGTGTCCCATACATCTGTGGAACTGGAGGAGTCATCCCTTTCGATGACGTTGACCTCAGGAAAAGCATAGTTGATGAACTCAAGTCCTGCAATCTTTGCAAATTCATCGTCGTGCTGGGTATTTTCTAAATGCCCTGAGTGTTGATCCCATGACATGGTGGGGACGCAGGTATTCTTTTCTATGATGCTCAGCTGATAAGCATCGTTGGGCTGATTCTTTTGCCCCGAGTCTCCTGGGTACGGCTGCAAAATAGGCAGGCCATCCATTGGGCCATAATAGTCATGGTCAAAGTTGACTTTCATCAGAGTGTCCTCCTCTAATGAGTTTGGTGGAGCACGACATCCTTCTGGATCACAATCTCCGTATATCATTTTAACATCTGATCTCGGCATATATCTCGGACTCTGTGCTGGGTAGCAAAATGGCGTAGGCACCTCTCCTTGAGACATATAACCGTCCTCGTTAAGATAGGACTTCCACTCTTCATCTGTATCGGAGGAGTCTCCCTCGTTGATGGTATGTACTTCTTGAAACACTGGGTGAAGGAAACCTCCATTGTGGAAGAAGTCCTGAATAGGATGAAGACTTGCATCGTTAGTAGCAGTCTGGGTACAGGTTGAGGAAAAACCAAGACCTTTCTTCATCTTGTTATCATTAGGAATGACAAGTTGTCCCCATCCTTTTGCATTGTTATTTTTTATCACTTCGAGAGCATCTTTGTACGAGGAAATCAACGTTCCTCTTTCAGATTGGTTGTCATGGCTCACCGAAAGTGCTTGGAATTGAGTTCCTACATTTTCCTCTGGTTCTATGCAAGTAGATGATGATAAGTTACTTACGATCAAGGTTTGCTCTCATTATACTGTGACCAGTTGGTCATTCTTGACAAACTTTAGCTTTTGGTGAAGTGTCGAAGTGACTGCCCCAGCCTCGTGTATCTAAGGTCTTCCTAACAAATAGCTGTATGCTTCCTGGATGTCCATGACCTGGAAAATGACTTGGAAAGTGTGAGGACCGATAGTTATGGGAAGGTCGACTTCGCCGATAACTGTTTTTTGGGATCCGTCGAATGCTTTGACGATGACCTCACTACCTCTCATCGGAGATCCTTTAAATGATAGTCGCATTAGAGTGGACTTCGGCATAACATTTAGAGCCGATCTGATATCTACCAGTATGCTGGCTAAAGCATCGTCTTGGCAGTTGACTGTAATATTGAGTGCCATGTTATGATTCTGGCCCTCTTCCGGCAGTTCCTCATCACTGAATCCCAAGTTATTGCATGAAGTGATGTTGGAGATGATGCTGTCAAATTGTCTTATTGTTACATCTTGTTCCACAAAGGCTTGCTCTAAGACATTCTTTAGAGCCTCCCTGTGAGCTTCGAAACTGAGTAAAAGAGATAATACTGAGATTTTTGAAGGAGTTTGCAACAGCTAATCAACAATGTTGTACTCACTCTTTTGGATGAGCTTCAACATCTCATCTTTGTCTTTTGAAAGGTCGGAATCACTGGATTGACCGACTGGTTGATTGGGAACTTCTGTTTGAGGTTCCTTCTCTTTGCTAGGTTCTTCAACTCCTCGGTTGAATATCCGACCGCTCCGTGTTACTCGACTGATGTCTGCAATATTCACGAAGGAGGGTAATGGAGTTTCTTCTCTATTCTCAATTGATGTTGCACCGTACTTGTAAGGGATATCTTTATCGGATTTGTATGGTACTGGTCCTGGTAGATAGACAACTACATGAGCCTTTTGATTTTTCTGACCATCGTAGCCGACCTCAATTGGTTTGAGGTTGAGAATCTTTCTACTATCAAAAGGAACTCTTGATTCATGGAGTAAAGGGATTATAGAACAAACGTCTTTGGTCCTCCCCTGATCGGAGATTATGACAATGTCTTTGCTTTGATCAGGAAGATAGTCTAGCATCACGTTGATCGACCCAGAACTTGAACATGGTCAGATCTCTTTTCGGTCCAACTGATTTTGAAGATCCGCTCGCACAAGGTAGCATCCTTGGTTGTTCTCTGAGCAAACTCTACAGTGCTCATAATTGTGTGGTGGCACCCGACCACGTCCGCTTTGTATGCAATGTAACCTTACTAGATCTGTTTCCATTGATCGGACATCCTGACTTGGATGTCTAGTAGGGTTCCCATTAATCATGTTGGCTTGTTGCGTGTCTTCATCTAGGTAGATCGGAAGTCACAAGTGGTTTAACAAGTGTTGCAGAGTCCTTTGAACGAGCGCACATCCTTGGTCACTCTCCCGACACACTTTACAGTTCTGATATTCATGCGAGGGAAGAAAACCGAGCTGAACTTGCTTGGCGTGTAGTTCCACCAAGCTGGTATTCATCAAGCGAATATCAAAGATTTGAATCATATTCACTTGATACTTACTTCTATCACAGTAATCCTGAATCCATCCAAGATCCATCTGACGCTGGAGGGCCTCTTGTACAAAAGAGCATCCCTGATTATTTACCGAGCAGATCAGACAAGAATCGTAATCGTGTCGTGGCATATCATGATGTTGGCTTTGCCCTGAGTGCATTGCCACCAAGTTGACATTCATCGCACGGATGTCGTGGTTTTGAATGATGTTGGAATTTGTATAAGTCATGTTGACCTCACGAATTCGGTGATCTTGGATCCATCCGAGATCCACCTGTTCCTGTAGAGCTGATTGCACCATAGAACATCCCTGATTGTCTTTAGAATAGATATCACACTGGTGATAGTTATGAGATGGTACATGACCGTATCCGCTCTGTCTGTAATACATTTTGACTAGGTTGGTTCCCAAAGAGAGTACATCATGAATTTGATAGCTGTGCTTAGACTCTTCTTCTATCAAATTTACTGCAGCTTTCTCGTGTTGAGGCAACGGGTTCGTTTGAAAATTAGGATTTGTATCTTTGAAGGATAAGACCCCACTCCTAACAAGCTTCTACACATCAGACTTGAAGTTGAGACAATTTTCTATGTTATGCCCTGGTCCTCCTTGATGGTAAGGGCAAGTCTGATCCGCTTTGAACCAAAAGGGCAGATTTTCCGGTACTGTAAGAGGAGCCCTGGTTTGGACATGCCCCTTGACCAGTAGTAATGGAAACAGTTCTGCGTACAACATTGGTATAGGGTCGAACCCTGGTGGCCGCGCTGTACGGTTGTTGTTGTACTGAGGACGAGCCTGCTGAAGAGGCTGTTGTGTCCTTTGTTGATATGGTTTCGATTGGCTCTGAGCAACCTGAGGTTGATACGTAGGCATAGGGTTAATAGCAGGAGTTACAACTGCTACTGGTTGGTACCGTCGCCTTTGCTTTCCGAGAGAGATATTACCAATATCCTGCTCTTTTTTCTTAGGGAGAGCACTACTGTATCTTTTGGTACTGCTTGATAATTCAGCATAGTTAACTAAACGTCCTTCTCGGACTGCTTCTTCAAGACGAACTCCCATGCCTACAGTGAAGTCGCTTGGTGCACTGGCGACCATTCTGTCGTAGTAAAAGGAGCTCAAGGTTTTCAAGAAGATTTCTGTCATCTCTTTTTCCTCAAGAGGTGGACAAATTTGGGCGGCAATTTCACGCCATCTCTGAGCGTATTCCTTGAAGGTTTCCTTATCCTTCTTTGACATGGCTCTGAGTTGATCTCTGTCCGGTGCCATGTCCAGGTTATACTTATACTGCTGAACAAAGGCTGCCCCAAGATCTCTGAAAGTGACAATCTTAATGCGGTTTAAACCCATGTACCATTTAAGTGCGGCACCGGTTAAACTATCTTGAAAGTAATGGATCAGTAGTTATTGATTCTCTGTCTGAGTTAACATCTTTCGAGCGTACATTACCAAATGACTTCGAAGGTAAGAGTTGCCCTTGTACTTTTCAAGGTCGGGCACCTTGAATTTGTGCGGGATTTTCACATTGGGGACCAGACAATGGTCTGCGGCGTCCTTTCCGAATAAATCCTAACCGCGAATGGCATGCAGTTCCTTCTGCATTTCCAGGAATTTCTCTTGGAACTCCTTCATTCTGTTGTCCATATCTTTGTTCCCACCAGAAGGTATCTGTGGAATCTGTCCTTCCAGGACAGTGTGTACCACGGGTGGTGGTATAGCCATCACAGCAGTGACTCTTGGTGCTTCCCACTCCAGAAGTTTGTAACCTTCAGGAGTTGCGGTCATGCCCCTCGCGTCTTCGCTTTCCCGAAGTTTGTAACCTTCAGGCCCAACGGTTCCTGCTGCAGTTTCCGGATCTTCTGTGATCGGCGAAATATATCCTTCCGGGATATAGTTAAGTGGCATGCCCCAGGGATGATCTTTAGGCATGTTATATCGAGTATCATACGTCTCTACTATGGGCGTAGATGTGATCTCTGAGATCACAGTCCGTTGTTGTTGGTTCTGGGCTGCTGCCAGAGATTTCATGTCATTATGAAGTTTCCTCAAATCCTCCTTCAGAGCGTCGAGTTCCTCTCTCAACTCTCTATTCTCTTCCTCTAGATCATCCATTTTCTTTTGTCGATTGGCCCGAGTATTGTACGAATGAGACAGTTTGACTCTAGAATCGAGACGCAAACGTGAGATTCGTAAGGAAGAAGAATGCGTTATGCGAGAATGATGAATGATATGCAATGATTATATTAATAATTTTTTTTGTTTAATCAAAAGAAACTTTGACAATTGGATTGCAAATATCAAACAGTAGGGAAACCCCATTTTATTGAATTCAAAGATTGCAGAAATGAAAATACAGTATTTTACAAAGTGCTGTAAAAGGAAATGTCTAAACTTATGGATCCTGAGTCCTCTCTGAGGAGAGCTCAGGTGCTGGTTCTGGTACTTTCCTTTTCTTTGACCGGGGCTCTTGAGCCGTTTTCGGGTTGCCATTCCTTTGCCAAGCGAAAGGAGCGGGCAAATTCCTTTGGTCTTCTTGATTTTCTACAGCATGTTGTTCTAAAATCTCGATCAGAGCATCTTTTTCCTTTATTAGTTGCTATATTTTGTTACACTCCACGTTGAGAATACTGTATTTGTTCTTCCAAGACTTCTTCTCTCGTTGAACTTTGTTGAGAGTAACCTGAAGTTTTTCCGTATCAGACATAAAATAAAGGACAAATTTTTTTAATGGAAGAACTTCTTGGCGAGGGTAAGGCATCCTCAGTTTGAGAGCTCTAGTTTGTACCCAGTGGAGATAAGGTTCCACAGAGGTACAATCTGATTTTCCTAGATACTCTCTTCCTTTCCTGTGAACATGTTTCCAGGCATGCACTATTTCTGTCTTTAGTGCCCTGTCATTTTCTCCTTCCTTGAAGAAAAGACCTTCCAGATGAACATTACGCGGGACATGTCTCATCGGGTATCCAAATTGACGCGAACTAAAACTGAATGATAGTTGATTCCTCCTTTAGTTCCTATGAGGGGTGCATTAGGGAAGTTTCCATATTTGTCAATGATCCTTATCCCGTCATAGATCCAATTGTACCAATCTATGTCAGAGTTGGTAAGAGACATGATTCTCTGTGACCAACGTAGAGTACTCTTATGATCCCAGAAAGTGGAAGACTTAGGTAAATGGGAACTGAATCATTTGTATAGCAGGGATACACAGCATGTGATGATTCCTCCGCTGTACAAATTCCTTAAGTGTGCGGTATGATACGCATCTGCGAGTAAGGTCGGTACAGGGTTTCCAATCAGAAAAATCTTAATGGCATTAATATCAACGAAGTTATCAATGTTGGGAAACAGAAATAACCCGTAGGTGAGTAAATCAAAGACGCTTTCGAAGGTAGTCACGTTCCCTATACTAGCAAAGTACAGAGCTTTCTTTACCAGAAACTGAGCTGGTAAACCTTGGATACCACCCTTAACGGTCATGTGAGTCCTGACTTCTGACTCATCCAAATAGATTGCTCTTGTAATGGTTTGATCCTTTGGAATTTCTTCCAGTCCAAAAAAGGGAGCTTGGTCAGTGATGGGTAAATCAGTCAGGTGAGAGTACTCCTCCATTGCTGGTGCTAGTTGGTAATCCAGGAATGTGAAACAGTGATAGACCGGATCGTAAAACTGAATGAGTGTAGACAGGATTCCCTCAATTACATGGACCCTTAACAGAGACAGCAGTCCTCCGTATTTAGCTCTAAAAGCATCAGGGTTGGTGATCATCCTTGCCAACCCTCTCAAATCCTCTAATTTTGGAACCTTGAAGGTCTACTTGTGAGTCTTCCTTCTACCGAAATCCATAACGCAATATTTTTTCTCTGACATTTGCAATCATTGTCTTAGTTTAATTTGAAAAAGAGAAACTAGAAGAGAAATTTTTTCTTTGTTTGAAAGTTTTTAAAATGAAATGAATGCATGAATGCAGCACACAAAAACATAGAAAAAACATGGGGTCAAAGGTTCGGTGTCATGAAGTCATGGCTCTTCCCATCCCCAACGGTTGTACTGGTGTTTTTTTGTACCTGTCCTTAAAATCATTTACTCCTCTTGGGATAACAACAGCAGGCTGGTTCACCCGAGCGAGCTGCATTATCTTAGAGTAATCTCAAATGAGGGTAGTATCGCGTGACAACTATTTCCGATAGCTTCCGCACTACAAAATAGTAACATGGTCTCAGTCTACTAAAATCCTTAGTTTCTCAGATACCACAATCGAACAATCTGCTTTCAACAACCGAAGTCGTATAGACATTGAATTCGCAAAGGGTATCTCCACTGATTCGATGGTCGACCGAGGTCTCTTATTTGTGAGTCACTCCCTGTAAGATTACCCGTCTAGTGCCATCACTTATCTTAGGTGTCACTCAAACTTTCTAAATGCGGCATCACCCGCAGTCCCATTAGCAGAAAAAGTAAACACCGATATCAATTAGGAAAAGCAGTATATATATTTATTCCTAAGACTAACATCCTAGACCTCTTAAGAGCTATAATCCTAGTCCTATACAGACAATGATTCCCCAGCAGAGTCGCCATTTTACTGTTGGAAAATGGGGACGATGCCCCAAGGATCATTCTAAGGACTCCCCAGCAGAGTCTCCATTTTCCTGTAGCGAGTGATTTTTGTCGGTGATGCGACACCCTTATCGCTGGGTTTTCCTCACCGCAATGAGGAGGAGTGGGTGCTACTTTCTGATTTCTTATTTATCCCATGATGCTGGAAGGGAAAGGGAAGCTATCTAAAACTAACCTTAGATGCGAATGTTTAACTGAACAAACGCTTAAAAAAGATTAGAGGGTCCAGGGTCAGGTTATACAATGGGGAGTTGTCAATTACCCATCCTATATGTGGTTATCCGCAGGATATTAGCTTTAGGTTTCACTTTATACTTGATGGTGTTTATCCGTTAATGGGTTGGGAAAGTTTCTTGGGAAATATAAGCGAGTATGTTAGTTTTTGTTGATGTTCGGGTTACTCCCGATGTTTTTGGTAAGGTACTGGACCTAAGTTTTGATTGATATGTGAAGGTACTGGACCTAGAGTTTTGTTTAGTATGCTCGTTAAGATTTCGCAATCTTATGCCTACGTATTCCCATCTAAATGAAACGGGGAAATCAGAGCAATCGTAATTCCTCCTATTCTAAGGGAGGAAAATGATGTTTTGGTGTCTTGTTCAAAACCCAAGATTGAAGCTAAAAGGGTATTTGTGTCTTGTTCAAAGCCCAAGATTGAAGCTAAAGGGTTTGACTGAGAATTCGTCATCTCTAAAGAGGGATTGGACTTCCTCTGAGGAGATGTTGATTTTTGTGTGCCTTGATCGAAGCCCAAGGTTGAAGCTAAGAGGTTGATTGACTCCACTAGGAAAGTCCTTATACAAAGCCTAAGAGGAGGCTAGAATGACTGACTCAACAAGAGAGTGTTTTATATGTCTTGTACAAAGCCCAAGATTGAGGCTAAAAAGAGACTGACTCTTTGGGGATATCATTATACGAAACCTAAGAGGAGGCTATAAGTTTGACTTTTCCGGAGGAAAATGTTCTTTCTGTCTTGTACAAAGCCCATGATTGAGGCTAGAAGGGATTTTTGACTCCGCCGGGGAGGCTTGTATGTGTCTTGTACAAAGCCCAAGATTGAGGCTGAAATGGGAAATTTAACTGACTTGGGTGAGGATATTTTTATGTGTCTTGTACAAAGCCCAAGATGGAGGCTAAAAGGTTTTAACTCTGCTGGAGAGTATTATCTATCTTGTACAAAGCCCAAGATGGAGGCGGAAAAAGTTGACTCTGCTTAGGAATTATTTCTCTATGTCTAAAAGAAGGCTCGGAGGAAATAACTTCGTTGGGGAAGATGTTTGTCCTAAGCGTAAGAGAAGGTTATGAAATTTTATGTCTTGTACAAAGCCCAAGTTAAAGGAGGCTATTGACTCAACAAGAGAGTGTTTTTTATCTATCTCGTACAAAGCCCGAGATTGAGGCTAAAAGGGGTTAACTCAACAAGAGAGTGCTTGACTCGACAAGAGAGTCTGAGAAGTGATTGACTCAACAAGAGAGCCTGAAAAGGATGATTGACTCAACAAGAGAGTCTGGAAGAAAGATTTACTCAACAAGAGAGTCTGAAAAGGTTATCTCCACTGGGGAGAATCATTTGTACAAACCCCAAGAGGAGGCTAACTATGCTGAGGAAAGATCTTTATACAAAGCCTAAGAGGAGGCTAACTTCTGCTAGGGATCATTGAGATCCCGAGGTAGGTCCATGTGGGGAAATCAACTCTTGTTGAGGGTTTACAGCAGAGTTGAAGTATCAGATGCCTTGAGGTTCTGATTTGAGATAGTGTTATCCTGATAAAAAACTGACCCTGGTTGGGGAATTTTTAGGATAGAGACTAGATTTTAACTCAGTTGGGGATTTATCCAGAATGACCGAGGTTTCTTCCTATGTTTGTAGGGAACTTAAGAATGTCTTTGAGACTCAAGAGGGGATCTAGACTGTCCAAGTCTACTGGTGTGGAAGAGTTTTATCTTTTGTATGATGCCTCTAGAGGAGGCGGGTGTTTTAAGGAATGAGAATCAACCCTAAATGGTTTGAGATTTGACACTGGAAAGACTGCTCTATCAAAGGATGACTAAGTTCTGTCTTATACCTTTAAGTGGTCACCAGGGTCCTTGGATTAAGCCCAAGAGAAGGCGTGAGAACTTCTAAGAAGCCGGAGGGTCCTTGTATAAAGCCCAAGAGGAGGCATGGATGCTTTTAGGAAGCCCGTGGGTCTCAAACCAAGAAAAGTTCAAGAAATGCTATTCATCGAGAATAGATCATTTAGTGAAAGTTCTGAGATTTGAAGAAACTCAAGAGATGTTATTCAGCGAGAATAGATCAACTCTAGGGAGTAGAATTTCTTTGACAATTTCTAATAGTGTCAGCCTGAGAAAAGGTTCACGAATAATACTGCCTTTCTCTTTGTTCCATATTGTTTAAGCCCAAGAGAAGGCAAGACTGTATCTGGAAATCCTATGGGGATCTAGTTTTGTCTGTATTTAAGAGTGACCAACATGGCTTTACCTAGTTCTAGACCTAGTTGCCGGGGAATACTCTAAATAACTATACTAGTATATATACAGTTTATATATGACAAGTATTTAAAAGGATATGAAAGAAGACTGACCGTGCGCAGCCTCCCACAATACAGTTATATATATATGAAAGTGAGTAAATGAAAGCAGATAAAAACTTACAGGCGAGCAAGCTTCCATGTTGTATTGTTAGTGGTTCAAAGAAATTAAAGAAAGTTTTGATAACAACTGTATATTTGAATCTAAATCAAAAAGGGAAGTTGTTTTGAAAAGATTGTTGGGGCTTATACTCCAGGAGAGGCCCTAGGTTTAGCAGTGATCACACTGTTGTTTTTAAGGATCGCATCGGGACTTATACAATGACTGAGGCCCAAAAATATTTTCTGTACAAGGGGATGGGTCTTAAAACTCAAGGAGAGGCCCAATTGATTTTGTTAAAAAGGCGATGATCACGCCGAACTTTTGAAAATATACAGAGGGACTTATACAATGTGTGAGACCCAAAATTGTTTATTTACAAAAAGGATTAGGTCTTACACTATATTAGAGGCACCAAAGGTTATTTTAGAAATGAGGTGGGACTTATAGCTCGAGGAGAGGCCCAATTATATTTTCTGTTTCGAAATGGCGACCGCGCCGAAATCTTTTTAACGCAGTGGGTCTTATACAATAACTGAGGCCCAAAATGGTTTTAGTTAAAAAGGGATTGGATCTTACACTCTATTAGAGACCCAAAAGTGATTGAAAAAGATTGATGAGGGTGAAATCAATCAAAACCCTAATTTTGTTAAAAATGGAACTAATTTTGATTAAAAATGAATAAAATCATTGAAAACATGTGAGAAATGAGTTGTGCTTTTGGGTCAATGTTTCAAAAATCATGTTTTTATCCACAAAATGATTGAAAATCACTTAAGTTTTGAAAATCAAGAGAAAGAAATTTTTTTTAAAATGTTAAAAAACAAATAAAAATTAATTCTTTGCAAAAATATCAAATATATGAAATAAATAATATTTTTGGGAAATTTTTGTAAAATAAAATATTTTAACATTTTTGTGAATTTTGAAAAAAGAATCAACTTAAAATCATTAAAATTCATCGAGAAATTAATTTTTGAATTAATTAAATAAAATAATAAAAATTCAAAAATTCAAAAGTTTGAAAAAGGGCGCCAAAAACATCTTGTTCTTGCCCGCGTGCCCTGTTTTTGGCTGATTTGCATTTTCTCATCAGTCTCACTGAATACTTGATGAAATCACACAATCCACATATCAATTTGCTCGTTTTCAACTCAAGATCATGTCTATGGTCTTTAATTTCATTTATTTTAAGTATGGAATGAGAAATCAAAGAGAAACCTCAAGAACCCTAATTTCTGCATGAAGGCTCAGAAATCTCATACACGATTCATACAAAGCAATCAATTGAGGGGAAACACTCCATACATGATTATGAACATATGGCAAAATTATTGTGCGAGGAAATATGCATGAATCATGAGATGACCAAGTTGAGGCTTACCTCTTGCAGCTGGTGATCGAGTTCTAGGTTGGAGGTGTTACAACTTGGTTCCAATGATGTGGACAGCTTCCCTAGGTGCTATGGAGTGTGTCTGAATGCTTGGAGTGAATTGAATTGAGCTGGAACTTGATTTGGAACCTCAACTGTAAATATGCCAAAGGCTTGTGCAGATGGCTGGTGATTTTTTGATTCTGATGTTCCTGATGTTATGTAAGAGTTTGGATCACTTCTATATGTTATATGTGAGGTGTGTGAACCATTGGTTTGGTTGGAATTGCTCTCAAACTCAAAACCCGATGGTGACTTGAGTTAGAAGGCAAACTTGGAGTGAAAGAGGTGATTTTGAGGAAAGCATCAGTTCGGGTGCTTTGGTGTACTCAAACTGATCTCAATTGAGCTCTATTTATATAAGAGCAAGTTTGTTTTGCAAGGAATAGGGTTTGGCAACTGGTACAGGTCTGTGACCAATTGTGATAAAATGGAATCTCAAGTCTTCTCAAGCCATTGACTTGAGGTTAGAGCACAGGCCTATGGTTCTTTGATTCAAGGATAAGGCTTGACTGAAGTGTTCATCTTTGCTCTGATACATGCCACCTCTAAGCATCCATTGAATGTTCCAAAACAAAATTGGAGTCTTGAGGAATCTTTAGCTTTTTTGAGGTGGCATACCTACTTGTAGTTCCAAAGACTTAGGAGGCTTATGGATCAGTGTTTGTTCCTCCTTGGACTCCCCCTGAGGTGTGCAGATGGATAGACTTGTTTGTAATTTGCACAAATTGATCAAATCGAGCCCTAATGCACAAATCTTCCTTGCAAAACAGTTTTCAGCAAGGCATGTTGCAGCTGTCATAACTCCTAGCTCAGGTGGAGTTTGAAGGATTTCTTGGTCACTTTGGAAAGCTGATATGTCCTATTTCAACATGATGTCCAACTTTGGTTTTGAGTCAACCTGAATTACAATGAAAAATGCCTCTACATTTTGGAAAAAATAAGGCAGATTCTAACTTAGTGAAAATTTCACTAAGTGTTGGAAAAATGCCATTTTCATGTTTTCAGCCACTTTGAGCACTCCATAACTTAAAATCCATGAAGAATTGGAATAAGATGTAGTTAACACTTTTGAAGTATGTAATGAGAGCTACAAATCCAGCTTTGGACCATGCAAAATGGTTGCTTGGATCTCAAGTTATGATCCTTGGAAGTTGGTACCCTAGCCACTTTGTTCCATAACTTAGAAAAATTCTATGTTTTTTATGGTTACTCCTTTTACAAGTTAACTCACTTTCTTTGATTTTTCTTAATGAATGATGATTCAAATCACATATTAACATTGTTTTAGGGTTAAGGGACCTTGGTTGACCAAAAATTCCAAAAGTCAAACTTTGATTTTTGTGCAGTTGACTTTTTCAGCAGATGGAATTTTTTATTTTGCGATCCTTTTGTGAAATCAATCCTTGGGCTCAAACAAACTTCATGGGGGACTTCCAAGGGTAGTTAGGGATGGCTTGAGTCATGTCTCAAGGTTTGGGAGCATGCCTTGGTCAACAGTCAAAGGTACGGTTGACTTTTTCCTCAAAACACTAATTGTGGTCCAGATGAAAATGAAACTTGTGAGTCAAGCTTCTGGGATCAATCCATTGTTGTAAATGGATCAATGTAGTGTATTAGAGACCCTCGATCCCACCGGTCACTGAAGACCAAGAAACTGCACCAGGAACCACTGGGCTTGAAGGTTACAAACTTCGGGAAAGTGAAGACGCAAGGTTTACAACAACAACTCCTGAAGGTTACAAACTTCAGGACACTGAAGCGCCAAGAATCATCGCTGTAATGTCTATGCCACCACCAGTGGTACACACTGTCCCGGAAGGAAAAATTCCACAAGCAATTTCTGGTAGAAACGAAGACATGTATGATAGGATGAATGAGTTCCAGGAACAATTCTTAGAAATGTAGAAAGAAATGCATGCCATTCGCGGTCAAGACTTATTTGGAAAGAACGCCGCAGACCTCTATCTGGTCCCTAATGTAAAGATCCTGTACAAATTCAAGGTGCCTGACTTTGAAAAATACAAAGGCAACCCTTGCCCTTAAAGTCATTTGGTGATGTACACTCGAAAAATGTCAACTTAGACAGAAAATCAACAGCTACTGATCCATTATTTTCAAGACAGTTTAACCGGTGTCACACTCAAATGGTACATGGGTTTAAACTGCACTAAGATTAGTACTTTCAGAGATCTTGGGGTAGTCTTTGTTCAGCAGTATAAGTACAATTTGGACATGGTACCAGATAGGGATCAGCTCAGAGGAATGTCGCAAAAAGACAAAGAAACTTTCAAAGAATATGCTCAGAGATGGCGTGAAATTTCCGCCCAGATCTATCCCCCTCTTGAGGATAAAGAGATGACCAAGATCTTTTTGAAAACCTTAAGCTCATTCTTTTATGACCGGATGGTTGCAAGTGCACTCAGTGACTTCACTGAGATGGTGAACATGGGAGTAGGCCTTGAAGAAGCAGTCTGAGAAGGACGATTGGTCAAGGATACAAAGCAATCAATCAGTACCAAAAGATACGGTAGTGCTTTCCAAAAGAAAAAAGAGCAAGATATTAGTAATATCTCTCTCGGAAAGCAAAGGAGAAGGTATCAACCAGTAGCGGCGATAACTCCCGCTTTTAACCCAGCGCCGACTCCGACTTATCAACCTTAGGTAGCTCAGAGCCAACTAAATCAACAACAGTATCAGCAAAGGACACAACAGCCTTTTCAGCAGGCTCGTCCACAGTACAACAACAAAAATTGTACGACACGACCATCAGGGTTTGACCCTATACCGAAGTTGTACGCAGAACTATTTCCACTCTTACTGGCCAGGGGCACGTCCAAACCAGGTCTCCTCTCACAGTATCGGAAAATCCGCCTTTTTGGTTTAAACGGATCAAACTTGCCCTTACCATCAAGGAGGATCGGGGCACAACATTGAGAACTGTCTCAGCTACAAGTCTGATGTACAAAAGCATGTTAGGAACGGGATCCTATCTTTTAAAGATACCAATCTAAATGTTTAGACGAACACGTTACCACAACATGAGAAGACTGCAGTAAATTTAATAGAGGAAGAATTTAGCCACATTTATCAAATTCACGATGTACTCCTATTAGGAACCAATTTGGTCAGGATGCATTGCAGACAGAGTGGGTACGGTCATGTACCGCCTCACAATTATCACCTGTGTGATATCTGCTCAAAGAATAACCAGGGGTGTTCTGTAGTGCAATCAACTCTACAAGAACAGATGGATCTAGGCTGGATTCAGGATCACCGAATCCGTGAAGTCAACATGGCCCATACGCGTCCCAACATTGTTCAGAACCACTATATTCTTGCGATGAACGTCAATTTGGTGGCGATGCATTCAAGGAAAAGTCAATATCATAATCTTCCACGACATGAATACAACACCTGTCTGATCTGCTCAACAAGCAATCAGGGATGCTCTTTTGTACAAGAGGAACTTCAACGTCAGATGGATCTCAGATGGATATATGACTCCAGTGGAGAAAATAACCATCAGGTCAATATGGTCCAGATCTTTGACATACGCTTGATGAATACCAGTCTGGTAGAATTACACGTTAAGCAAGTTAGGCTCGGCTTTTTGGCTTCACATGATTATCTAGACTGTGAAGAATGTCGTGAAGATGACCAAGGGTGTGTCCTTGTCCAAAGAATGCTTAAACACTTATTGGACCACTGGTGGCTTCCAATCTACTTGGATGAAGCTACACAGCAGATTAGTATGACTGACGGGGATCCTGGTAGGCATCAAAGTCAGAATGTCCGCTCGATGGAAACAGATCTAGTAAAGTTGAACTACATACAAAGAGGGCGTGGGCGGATGCCACCCCACAACTACGAGCGCTGTAGAGTTTGTTCAGAGAACAACCATGGATGCTACCTCGTACGAGCAGCTCTTCAAAATCAGTTGGACCAAAAAGAGATTCGATCGTGTTCAAGTTTTGGGTTGATCAATGTGATACGAGACTATCTCCCTGATCAAAGCAAATACATTGTCATAATCTCCGATCATGGGAGGACCAAAGACATTTGCGCCATAATCCATCTACTCGAAGAATCAAGAATTCCTCTTGATAGTAGAAAAGTTCCTAACCAGGAACTGATTGAGGTTACCTATAACGGCCAGAGAAGCCAAAAAGCTCCTGTGGTTATCTACTTGCCATGTCCAATACCGTACAAATCGGAAAAGGCTATCCCTTACAAGTACGGTGCAACAACCATCAAAAATGGAAAGGAAACTCCGTTACCCTCTGTCGTACACATTGCCGACATCAGTCGAGTAACACGGAGGGGCCGAATCTTCAACAGAGGAGTTAGAGAACCCGCCAAAGAAAAGCAACCTCAAATAGAAGGCCCCAAGCAACAAATCGGGCAATCCAGTAATCTAGAAATGGTAAAAAACAACGATGAGATGCTGAAGCTCATCCAGAAAAACGAGTACCACATTGTGGACCAACTGTTGCAAACTCCATCTAGAATCTATGTGCTATCTCTCCTGCTTAGTTCGGAAGCTCACAGGGAAGCTCTGCAGAAAGTCTTGGAGCAAGCTTTCGTAGAACAAGATGTGACGGTAAAGCTGTTTGACAGCATCATTTCCAACATCATTTTCTGCAACAATTTAGGATTCAATGATGAAAAACTGCCGGAAGAAGGCAAAAATCACAATATGGCACTTAACATTACAGTCAACTACCAGGACGACGCTCTAGCCAGCGTACTGGTAGACACAGGATCGTCTTTGAATGTTATGCCAAAATCAACTCTGATACGACTATCATTTCAAGGAGCTCCGATGAGGGGCAGCAAGGTCATCGTCAAAGCCTTTGACGGATCCAAAAAAATAGTTATCGGCGAAGTTGATCTTCCCATAACCATCGGTCCTCACACTTTCCAAGTCACTTTCCAGGTCATGAATATCCGGGCAGCATACAACTGTTTATTAGGAAGACCTTGGATACACGAAGTTAGGGCAGTCACTTTGACACTTCACCAGAAGCTGAAGTTCGTCAAGAATGACAAGCTAGTCACAGTATGCGGAGAGCAGGCCTTATTCGTGAGCAACTTATCATCATTCTCCTCTGTAGAACCTGAGGAGGTTGTTGAAACTCAATTTCAAGCACTATCGGTGAGCAATTAGAATCGATTAGAAAGAGGGACGTCGATTTCCTCATACAAAGACGCTCTCAAAGTGATCGAGAGTAATAACATAAAAGGATGGGGACATCTTGAAATTCCTACGGATAACAAGACAAAGAAAGGTCTTGGTTTCTCTTCAGCTTGTACCCAGACTACTAAAGATGAAAGTTTTCATCCCATTAAGGACTTCTTCCACAGTGGAGGACTTCTTTCACAGTGACTCCTCCGATACGGACGAGGAATGAAAATCTTATCTCGACGAAAATTGTTATATGTCTCAGGAAGAAGCGCACATGCTATTCTGTTTTCCCAAGCAGGGCCCGAGATATATACCAAGATCAGACGTTTAGATGATATATGGAGATTGTGTTCCTGAGGGATGTCGTACTCCACCTAACTCATTAGAAGATTATCTAATGAAGAACAACTTCGATCACGACTATTATGATCCCCTGGATGACTTGCTTATCTGGAAGCCGTACCCAGAAGACTTGAGGCAAAAGAGTCGGCCAAATGATGCCTATCAGCTGAGTAATATTAAAAGGAATGCCCACATCCCCACCGAGTCGTGGGATCATTATTCAGGACATTTCAAAGATATCCGGCACAATGATGAATCTGCAAAGATTGCAGGACAAGAGTTCATCAACTATGCTTTTCCTGAGATCAACGTCATTGAGAAAGATGACTCCTCTATCCCAACAGAAGTACCGGACACCTTAGGACAGTCGAGTGGCAAATATGGCTTCTTTGTCAAGTACACCGCTCCTGAGAGCTCTCCCATCAGATCGAGGACATCCAGCCAACTGGATGGAGAGATTCTCTTGAGAGTGAAAACATTAGGGAAGATACAACATAAGAGTTCGTTTACGACAACTCTGCATGGGAGGAAGACTCCAACGATCCTGCTTCACTAGAAATCAACGTCATTTCTGAGGACAAACCAAGAAAGAGGTACCAGCCTTTGTGATTCATTGAGGAGTTCGTCGCCAATGGGTTGCTGTCGATGTCCCGAAAGTCGTCTATAAGTCTAAGTAATTGCCATATTTATTTTAACCTTTCACCCTGCCCAAGTGAAACAGATGTTTTTATAGGGCTCACTTTTCTGTAAATGTCCCTCTTCGCTTTGCCCAAAGCGACAGAGTTTTGTTTTATAGGGCTGTGTTTCAACAATCGACAAATCATAAATAAATAAACGTCGTTCTGTCATTCCCGCATTTCATGCTGTTTTCACTTTTCATTTTTCAGAAAATGGTAATCCTAAAAAACAATAAACAAAATAAAAACAAGCATTTTTCAGAAAATACATTGCACACACTCTTGCATTCTCTCTATCTCTTCTAAAAAATGAATCATCACGTCATGCAGATTGCTTGTTTTAAACCCCATTGAAACATACGATCCAATGCCTTCTCCCAACTTTGAATTCCCGGTATTTGAAGCTAAAGAAGAAGAGGACGTAGAAATTTCGGATGAAATCTCCCGACTACTCAGGTAAAAGGAAAAGTCCATTGAACCTTACAAAGAGCCATTGGAACCGGTCAATTTGGGATCAGAGGAAGAAGAGAAAGAAGTTAAGTTTGGAGCACTGCTCAGTCCGACTGTCAAAGAAAGCTTGATAAAACTTCTCAAAGAGTTTCCCGATGTATTTTCTTGGTCCTATCAGGACATGCCAGGGTTGGATACCAGCATCGTGGAACATCATTTACCGCTAAAGACAGAATGTCCTCCGGTAAAACAAAGACTGAGACAGACTCACCCGGATATGGCTATCAAAATCAAGGAGGAAGTGCAAAAATAGATCGACGCAGGTTTCCTTGCCACCTCAGAATATCCTCAATGGTTAGCCAACATAGTGCCAGTTCCAAAAAAGGATGGAAAAGTCAGAATGTGTGTAGACTATAGGGATCTGAACAAAGCAAGTCTAAAGGATGACTTCCCCCTGCCACACATTGACATGCTTGAAGACAGTACAACAAAGTTTAAAGTATTCTCCTTCATGGATGGATTCTCGGGCTATACTAAAATCAAAATGGTGCCGGAAGATATGGAGAAAACTTCATTCATCACCCCATGGGGCACCTTTTGTTACAAGGTAATGCCATTCGACTTGAAGAACGTCGGGGCAACCTATCAAAGGGCTATGACTACTCTATTTCACAACATGATGCACAAAGAAATCGAAGTTGTTAGTTCTTGTGTTGGCTGGAATTTTGGTAAAACAAAGTTGAACAATGTTAATGTCATATGTCTGATGTCATAACATTGGTTCTTATCATTAGTTGTTGCAGGGTTGGAAGTTTTGTATGCTGATGTCATAAGTGATGTCTTGACATCAGTATACCAGAACATCAGAACATCAGTTTGTGATGTTGCGCGTGTTAGGATGTTTTGTTGTTAGTGAGATTTTCTGCTAAGAGATAGAGAGATTGCAGGCGAATTTATTGGAGAAGATTTATTCTGATACAATTAATTCTGCTTATCTTGTGGAGAATAGTTTGTTACTATTTTTGTGCAAATAGACATGGAGAATTGTTCCTATTTGTGTGGAGAAGATCTTGCAGCTGAATTAAAAAGTGAAGATTTAAAAGATACATAATATCCTGGAAATATTATGTGGAGCTGATTTAAAGGTGTGGAAGATTAAAGATAAAATCTAGCAAAGATTGCGTATTTAAAACATAAAGATTTGAATGAAGATTTAATTGAAGATTTGATTGAAGATTTAATTAAAGATCTATTGAAGAGCAGAATCTGTTGGAGATTTGTAGCAGAAGATTTGATATGATTTGAAGGCCCAAATCCAGTTGGGAAAAGGTTATAAATAGAATGCTTGTAATCTAGAATGAGTACGGGTCCAAGATGTAGATAATTAGGGCTTTGTCTAAGTGAACCACTCAGATTGTGAGATGGTCACTATGTTATTACTCAAAAACCTGTAGGTAATGAGTATTGTATTGTTCTTAGAGGAAGCTGTGAAGCAACTCTAAGGTGTGTCATGGAAGAGTGTCTTCTATGTTTATGTGATTGTAAAGTTTTTGGTAATCAGACTGTTGATGCAGTGGCGGAGTTGCTGACTGCTAGACATCATTGCGATGATTAGGAGTGAGATGGAGTCTCTTACCTAGGGAGGACTTAGGTAGAAGGGTCATTGGGTAGTGATTGAATTAGGTAGATTGTCAACTGGTCTGTTGAGTCTGTAATTTGATACTACTAATAGTGGACTTCCTTCCTGGCTTGGTATGCCCCCAGATGTAGGTTGTTGAACCGAACTGGGTGAACAATCCTTGTGTACAATTCTGTGCTTTTCTGTTGTCTTACATTGCAGAGTGTGTTGTTGTAACATCACACATAACATCACAGGTTTTTAGTGTCTTGTTCATACAGCAGATATTGATGTTGTGACATCGCACTTAACATCACATGTCTGTACCAGAATTTCAGAAGTGTATGTCGATGACATGATTGCCAAATCTAAAATAGAAGAAGAGCATGTGACACACCTGTCGAAGTTATTTGAGTGTCTGAGAAAGTACAAACTTCGCTTGAATCCCAATAAATGCACATTCGGTGTATGCTCGTGAAAACTTTTAGGGTTCATCGTCGGCTAAAAAGGAATTGAGGTTGATCCTGAAAAGGTCAAGGTTATTCAAGAAATGCCTTCGCAAAAGACTGAAAAACAGGTTAGAGGATTTTTGGGACGTCTGAATTACATCTCAAGGTTCATATCCCTCATGACCGCAACATGCGCGCCGATCTTCAAACTACTCAAAAAGAATCAAAGCTGTGAATGGACGGAAGATTGCCAAAAAACGTTCGACAGTGTCATACCCTAAATTTTGACCACCAAGATTCCCATCATTGTGAGAATCATCACCACAATATGGATGTACCATCATGCCTCATCAATCTCCTCAAGGATTGTGGGGCATTCACTATAATCAAGAATTGGGGTTTCAAGCCCTCTTAGAGAATTTAGACAAAACATCAATCAAGAAATGACATGATCTTCAACTTTTCTAACCTCTGAAACACCCATAAGGGATCAAGAGGACTCCCACATCAAGAACCAAGCACAAAGTTTCCATATTTCAAGTGGTTCGAGCCTCTAAACACCGGATGTCACCAAATTAGGGTTTTTGTCGACTGAGGCCTCCAGAGTGAAATTTTCATAGGGGATTAAGCCAAGGCTTAAAATTATGACTCAATATGCTCAAGATAACCCTAGAAGTCCCTTTCCAAAGTTAAAACACCCTGAGAGATTACATTCTCCAAAAGTCGGGAATTAGGGTTTCTCTGCGACGAACTGCTTTGGAGCCAAAAGTCAAAATTTGACTTTTTTTGGAAAAAATGATCCTTATGACTCATATTTTTATAAAATATGATTTATAATGTTATTTGAACAAGAATTGATCAAGAAATCATGATAACTTGTAAAAGGGGTAATCTTGAAAAATTGAAAATTTTTCTAAGTTACTAAATTTGAATGGTTTTGGTGTCAACTTCCAAGGACCATAACTTTTGATCCAAGCAACCATTTTGAGTGATCCAAAGCCTGATTTGTAGGTCTTCCTACATTCTACAAAAGCTTCAAATACCTAAAACTCCAATTCTTCATAGATTTTTAGTTATGGATGGATCAAAGTGGTAAAAAAATCAAAGATTAAACACTTAGTGAAAACTGCCTGAGTTTTCAGCCTTGAACATCAATGTTCATGAGGATTTTTCTGTTGGATTCAAATAGTTTCAAGACAAACTATGATCACATATGAATTATATCATGTTAGGGCTTTCTAAAAATCACAAGAGCTTTCCATAACTCCATTTGAGCAAAGAGATATGATCCTCTCAAAATGGCACTTTCCAACTATCATGTACAAGGCAGTTTTGTGAACTTTTGCTCGAGCTGGCCAAATTGTACAACCTTAAGCCTTGTCACACTTGTCAAAACATATAAGGATCTTATCCAAGCAAGTACCTCTGATCCACAAGCCTTTCAAGTCAAGAGTCCACCCCTTTTGGCATGTGGAATTCAATGTTCCAAATCCAAAAACTCCAATTTTGTTTCAAGGCATTCAAGAGGTGCATTGAGGTGGCATGGACTGAGTCTTTAATCACTGAATGAGTCAAGCCTTATCCCTGCAATAGAAGACCATAGGCATGTGCTCTAATCTCAAGTCAATGATCATGGAAGACTAGAATTCCTTTATGCAACCATTGGCCACAGACCTGTACCAGTTGCCATTCACTATTGCTTGCAAAACAAACTTGCTCTACTATAAATAGAGCTCATTTGTGATCAGTTTGAGTACACCAAAGCACCCAAACTTATGCTTTACTCAAAATCTCTCTTTCACTCCAAAAAACACCTTCTCTTGCAAGTCACTATCGGGTTTTGCATTTGAGAACAATTATGTCCAAACCAATGAGGCAAACACCTCACATACATCATATGTAAGTGATTCAAACACATAAACAACATCTGGAACATCAGAATCACAAAGTGGTATCCCATTTGCTCAAGTTCAAGAACCCTCCGTAGAAGGATCCGAGCTAGTCAGACTAAGAAGTTTCCAACCACTCCAAGCATTCAAACACGTTCCTTGACACCTAAGGAAGTTGTCTAGATCATTGGAACACATCTGTAGCATCTCCATCATCAAGCTCGATCACAAGCTGCAAGAGGTAAGCCTGAAGCCTTCAAACTCCATATTCCATGCATCATAAATGAATTTTTGAGTTACCATCTTGTTCCTGCATGTATATAGAGTGATAACCCTCAATCAATTGCCATGAATCAATCGTGTATGGAATTTCATTGTGTTCATGCTGAAACTAGGGTTCTTGAGGTTATCCTTTGATTTCTCACTCCATACTTAATATAATGCAATTAATCTATATGGTTGTGATCCTTGTTCAAAAATGAACAAGATTGGTGTTTGAATCATGCAAAACGATTGGGTAATCAGAGAGAAAAGTGAGAAAATGTAAATCTGCAAAAAAAAGGGTCGCGCGTGTTCTTTCCTTGACCGTTGGCGCCCTTTTTCAAATTTTCAAATATTTGGATTTTTGATATTTTATTTAATTGATTTCAAAAATTAAATTCTCTCTCATTTTTTTATCATTTTTTATTGGTTCTTTTTTTAAAGAGTCACAAAACGGTTAAATTATTTTATTTTACAAAAAAAAAGTCCAATTTATATTGTTTATTTAATATAATTAGAATTTTTGTAATTAATTTCATTTTATTTGTTTTCAAACATTTTTAAATGAAATTCTCACCTTGATTTTTCATTTTAATTGAATTTCAAGCTTTCATGTGATTAAACATGATTTTTCAAAATATTTTTCAAAGTGTACAACTTGTTTTTTAATATATTTGGTATTTTATATCATTTTTTATTTAATTTCCTTTAAAATTATATCTTTTAAATTCAAAATTAGGGTTTTCTCTAATTTTTTATTTTTCAAACTTCACAAAAACACTTTGGGCCTCTAATAGAGTGTAAGACCCATCCCTTGTCACAAACAAACTTTTTTGGGCCTCAGTCATTGTATAAGTCCCAGTACGTTAAGAAATCTCGGCGCGATCGCCATTGTCAAAACATTTTCATTTGGGCCTTCCCTTGTGTTGTAAGTCCCATTTTTCTTCTTTTTCAAACATCTTTGGGCCTCTAATAGAGTGTAAGACCCAACCGCCTTTGTACATAAATAAATTTGGGCCTCAATCATTGTATAAGTCCCGATACGATTTCAAAAACAACGGTGAGATCACTGTTATTGTTGGGCCTCTCCTTGAATTATAAGCCCCATCTCTTGTACAAAAATAAACTTTGGGCATCTAATAGAGTGTAAGACCCATCTCTTGTAAATAAAAACCATTTTTGGGCCTCATTCATTGTATAAGTCCCACTGTGTTTTCTAAAATCGCGACGCGATCGTCGCCTTTTAAACAAAATCATATGGGCCTCTCCTTGAGTATAAGCCCCAATCTTCATTTCAAAAACAACTTCTCCTCTGATTTAGATTCAAACTCATAGTTGTTATCAAAACTTTTTTTAATTTCTTAATTAACTAACCATACAGCTGTAACAATAGAAGTTTGCTCACCTGTAAGTTTTATCAGCTTTCTTTTTACATACTTGTTTATGTATACTTGTTTATAATGTTGGAAGCTTGCTCACCTGTAAGTCCTACCACACTCTTTTACATACTTGCTTATATATATATTCCATCTGTATATATGCCTGTATATTATCTGCTTAGAGTTTTCCTCAGCAATTAGGTCTAGGATTAGAGCAAACTAGTGGTCACTCTTTCAACACAGTCAAAACTAGTTCCCCATAGGAAATTCCAGATACAGTCTTGCCTCCTCTTGGGCTTATACAATATGAAACAGAGAAAGGCATTATTCCCGGTGAAACTTTTCTCAAGACTGTCACTACTAGAAATTTGTCCAAGAAATTCATTTCCCCCATAAAGGATTAATTCCCAGTGAAACCTCTCTTGAATTTCTTCAAACCCTAGAACTGTTCACTAAAGAAAGGATTATTCCCGGTGAAACCTTTCTTGAACTTTTTTTTGGCTTAGACCCACAGGCTTCCTAAAAGCATTCCCAGCCTCCTCTTGGGCTTTATACAAGGACCATCAGGCTTCTTAGAAGTTCTCATGCCTCCTCTTGGGCTTAGTACAAGGACCCAAAGACCTCCTACAGGTATAGGACATAACTTAGTCATCCTTTGTTAGAGCAGTCCTCCAAAGAGTCAAAACATCAGACCAGTTTAGGGTTGATTCTCATCCCTTAAAACATCAGCCTCCTCTTGTGCTTCATACAAGCAGACTTGGACAGTCTCAGCCTCCTCTTGGGCATCATACAAAGATCATCCTCCGGTTAAGAGTTAACCTCTTCATACCAGTAGACTTGGATAGTCTCACCTCTTTTACGATCTCCTGAAACCCTCGAGTTTCCTAAAAACATAGGAAAAAACCCCGAGCATTTCATCAATCACTAGCCGAGTTAAAACCTCCATAGGTTTCAAAACTCAATCCTTGAACTCTCACTTTACTTTTCCCCAGCTTGGGTTAAAATGCTATCAATAAACCCTTTATCAGAACCTCAAGGCATCTGATATTTTAACTCTTCTTTATTCCCCAGCAAGAGTTGATTCCCCAATTTGGACCTGTCTCTAGATCTCAATATTCCTCAGCAGAAGCTAGCCTCTTCTTAGGCTTTATATAAGAAATTCCCCAACCAGCCTCCTCTTAGGCTTTGTATAATGATTTTCCCTCAGCCTTTTTTAGCCTTAATCTTGGGCTTTGTACAAGACACCTATAAATATCCTCATCTAAGTCAGTCAAATATTTTTTAGCCTCAATCTTGGGCTTTGTACAAGACACATATAAACTCTCTCCAAAGGAGTCAAATACTTCTAGCCTCCTATTAGGCTTTGTATAATGATCTCCCTGAGGAGAGTCAATATCCCACCAATAAAACTTCCCTAGTGTAGTTAATCCTCTTTTAGCCTCAATCTTGGGCTTTGTACAAGATAGATAAAACCTCTCCCCAGTAGGGTCAATCCCTTTTAGCCTCAATCTTGGGCTTTGTACAAGACAGAAAAAATATTTCCCCGGAAGACCCAATTCCTTCCAGCCTCCTCTTAGGCTTTGAATAATGATATCCCTAAAAAATCCAGTCTCTTTTCAGCCTCAATCTTGGGCTTTGTACAAGACAGAAATAAAACTCCCTAATAAAGTCAACCTTTTAGCTTTAACCTTGGGCTTTGATCAAGGCACACAAAAAACATCATCTCCTCAGAGGAAATCAAAAATCTCTCTGTAGGAAGACATTTCTCTGTACAATCACACATCAAAACAAATAATCAAACAAACCTTAATTCCAGATAACTGCTGTAAGTGGCACACTTGTTGATTCAAATATCCAAGTTGTAGTCCATGTCTTATCCTGGTAAATCCCCTTCTTTCATCTAATTGCAGTAAGTGGCAAGCCTCTGGATTATTTACATCCAAGTCAATGTCCCTCTCTTAGCATGAAAGACCCCTACGGAAAAATGGCATTGCTCTACACTGAGTTAAAGTTTTCTCCTTCAGGACAAATCCCCTATAAAGGAAATTATGGCATTGCTGGATTCTTATATCCCAGTTAAAGTAATTCTCCTTTATAAACAGTTACCCAACAACCGTGATAAACAGATGAGATATCTACCTAAGAGATGACAAATTCTCTCTCAGTCAAACCTTTTAGCTTCAATCATGGGCTTTGAACAAGACACAAATACTCTTTTAGCTTCAATCTTGGGTTTTGAACAAGACACAAATAACCTTTAGCTTCAATCTTGGGCTTTGAACCAGACACCAAACGTCTTTTTCCTCCCATAGAATAGGAGGAACTACGATTGCTCTGATTTCCCTGTTTTCTTTAACAGGAATACGTAGGCATAAGATTGTGAAATCTTAGCGAGCACACTAATAAAAATCCTTAGGTCCTGTACCTTACCAAAAACATCGGAAAAACCCGACATCAACAAAAACTCTCTCTCAAACATTCCCAAAGGATGAACTTTCCAATTTACGATAGATAAACACCTGTAAGTAGAAAATAGTAGAAATTGCTAACAATCTATGGATAACCATATATAGGATGGGTAGTTGACAACTCCCCATTGTTTAACTTGACCCCGGACCCCCCAATCTCTTAAGCATTAGTTAAAGAAAACATTTGCGCACAAGGTTAGTTTTAGATAGCTTCCCTTTCCTTTCCAGCTTCATAGGATAAATAAGAAAACAGAAAGTAGCATCCAGTTCCAACCAAATGGAGATAAGATGGTCGCGTCACCGACAAAAATCGCACGCTACAGAAAAATGGCGACTCTGCTGGGGAAATTTATAGGATTAGAATTCCTAAGAAGTCTAGGTTGTTAGAAGTTTTTCTACATAATACATACTATATATATATATATACTGCTATTTCCTACTTGATATCCTTGTTTTTTTTCTGTGAATGAGAATGCGATTGACCAAAACAGTACAACCTTTGGGGATGGGTAGAGCCATGACTCCATGCTCGTGACATTGAACCCTTGTGTAGCGTGCGATTTTTGTCGGTGACGCGACCAGCTTATCGCAAATGGTTTCCTCCTCACTAGTGGGTTGCTACTTTTTGATTTCTTATTTATCCCGTGAAGCTGGAAGGGAAAGGGAAGCTATCTAAAACTAACCTTGCACGCGAATGTTTAACTGAACAAACACTTAAAAAGATTCAGGGAGTTCGGGGTCAAGTTATACAATGGGGAGTTGTCAATTACCCATCCTATATGTGGTTATCCACAGGTTGTTAGTTTTAGGTTCTGCTTTGTACTTGATGGTGTTTATCTGTTATAGATTGAGAAAGTTTCTTCTTTGGGAGAGATGAGAGAGAGAGTTTTTGATGATTTTGGTGAGGTATTGGACCTTAGTTTTGATTAGTATGTGTGAAGGTACTGGACCTAAAGTTTTGATTGGTATGCTCGCTAAGATTTCACAATCTTATGCCTACGTATTCCCGTTTAAAGAAACAGGGAAATCAGAGAAATCGTAGTTCCTCCTATTCTATGGGAGGAAAAAGATGATGTTTTGGTGTCTTGTTCAAAGCCCAAGATTGAAGCTGAAAGGTGGAGTATTTGTGTCTTGTTCAAAGGCCAAGATTGAAGCTAAAAGGTTTGACTTAGAGAGAACTTGTCATCTCTAAAGAGAGACATCTCGGCTGTTTATCACAGTTGTTGGGTGACTGTTTATAAAGGAGGATTACTTTAACTGGGATATGAGAATCCAGCAATGCCATAATTTCCTTTATAGGGGATTTGTCCTGAAGGAGAAAACTTTAACTCAATGTTGAGTAATGCCTTTCCTAAGAGGAGGCTAAAAGTTTGACTTTTCTGGGGAAAATATTATGTCTGTCTTGTACAAAGCCCAAGATTGAGGCTAAAAGGGATTTTGATTCCGCTGGGGAGGGTTTGTATGTGTCTTGTACAAAGCCCAAGATTGAGGCTAAAAAGAAGACTGACTCTGTGGGAAAGAAATATTTATCTGTCTTGTACAAACCCCAAGATTGAGGCTAAAATGAGACTGACTCAACTGAAGATTTTTAGGTGTCTTGTACAAAGCACAAGATTGAGGCTGAAAGAAGTTTAACTCTGCTGGAGAGTATTATCTCTCTTGTACAAAGCCCAAGATTGAGGCTGAAAAAAAAAAGTCAACTTAACAAGAGAGTGTTAAAAAGGGTGATTGACTCAACAAGAGAGTTTGAAAAGGTTAGCTCAGCTGGGGAAAATCATTGTACAAAGCGCAAGAGGAGGCTGACTATGCTGAGGAAAGGAATGATCATTATACAAAGCCTAAGAGGAGGCTAGCTTCTGCTGAGGATTATTGAGATCCAGAGGCAGGTCCAAATGGGGAATCAACTCTTGCTGAGGGTTTACAGAAGAGTTGAGATATCAGATGCCCTGAGGTTCTGATTTGGGATAGTGTTATACTAATGATAATCTGACCCTGGCTAGGGGAAACTTAAGGTGAGAGTTTAAAGATTGAGTTTTGAAAACCTATAGAGGTTTCAACTCTACTGGAGGTTGGTTGAATGACCAGGGTTTTTCCTGTGTTTATAGGGAACTTGATAATGTCTTTGAGATCCAAGAGGGGATTAGACTATCCAAGTTTACTGGTATGGAAGAGTTTATCTTTGTATGATGCCCAAGAGGAGGCTAGTGTTTTAAGAGATGAGAATCAACCCTAAATTGGTTTGAGGTTCTGACTCTGGAAAGACTGCTCTAGCAAAGAATGACTAAGTTCTGTCCTATACCTTTAAGAGGTCTTCCAGGTCCTTGTACTAAGCCTAAGAGAAGGCATGAGAACTTCTAAGAAGTTGGAGGGTCTTGTACAAAGCTCAAGAGGAGGCGGAGATGCTTTTAGGAAGCCTGTGGGTACAAACTTAAGAAGAGTTCAAGAAAAGTTTCACCAGGAATAATCTTTTCTTTAGTGAACAATTCTAGGGTTTGAAGAAATTCAAGTGAAGTTTCACCGGGAATTAATCCTCTCAGGGGAAATGAAATTCTTTGACTTTTTTTAACAGTGACAGTCTGAGAAAAGTTTCACCGAGAATAATGCCTTTCTCTTTGTTCCATATTGTTTAATCTCAAGAGAAGGCAAGATTGTATCTAGAATTCCAATGGGGAACCAGTTTTGACTGTATTTAAGAGTGACCAACTGGCTTTACCTAGTTCTAGACCTAGTTGTCGGGGAAATCTCTAAGCAGGTATACAAGTATATATACAGTTGATATATGACAAGTATTTAAAAGGATATGAAAGAAGGACTTACAGGTGAGCAAGCTTCCAGCAATACAGTTATATATATATATATATATATATATATATATATATATATATATATATATATATATATGAAGGCATGTAAAGAAAGCTGATAAAAACTTACAGGCGAGCAAGCTTCCATTGTAACAGCTGTATGGTTAGTTGTTCAAGAAATTAAAGAAAGTTTTGATAACAACTATGGATTTGAACCTAAATCAAAAGGGAAGGTTATTTTTGAAAAGATTGAGGTTTATACTCAAGGAGAGGCCCAGATGAAAAACAGTAATCCTACCGTTGTTTTGAAAACTGTATCGGGACTTATACAACGACTGAGGCCCAAAAAAAAAAGTTTTCTGTACAAAGGGATGGGTCTTACAACTCAAGGAGAGGTCCAAAGGTTTGAAAAAGAAAATAAATGGGACTTACAACACAAAGGTAGGCCCAGATGGTTTTCGTTTAACAAGCGACGACCGCGCCGAGATTTTAAAATCGCAGTGGGACTTATACAATGACTGAGGCCCAAAAAGGTTTTGGTTAAAAATGGATTGGGTCTTGCACTCTAATAGAGGCCCAAAGATGTTTGAAAAGATTTGTTAGGGTGATAGTGATCAAAACCATAATTTTTGGTTTTAAAATGTATTTTAATTGAATAAGAATTCAATTAAAATAATCAAACAAGTGAAAAAAGGTTGTGATCTTGGATTTATATTTGGAAAATCATGTTTCATTCATGGGATGATTTAAAAATCATTTGAATTTTTGCAAAACCAAGAGAAAGAAATATTTTTAATGTTTAAAAATAAATAAAAATATAATTCTTTACAAAAATACCAAATATGTGAAATAAATAATATTTTTGTGAAATTTTCATGGAATAAAATATTTTAATATTTTTGTGAATTTTCAAAAAAAGAATCAATAAAAAATAATTAAAATTGAAAGAGAAATTAATTTTTGAATTAATTAATAAAAACATGAAAATAATGAAAAATAGAAAAAATGAGAAAGAAGCAAAAAAGGACTGGGTGGGGTTTGAACCCATGACCTCCTAGACAAACACATACGCGCGTAACCACTGGGGTGGTGATACATCCGTGTATCAAAACCACCCCATAAATACATAAGGGGCCAAGTTTTCAGGCCTGGCCAAGGCAAGGCAAGGCAAGTTTTGGGAATTTACGTGAAGCCTCTAACTTTCTCATTTCTCCATGGATTGAGACAAAATTTAGGTGCATCTGACCTAGAATTTCATGAGGAATCCAATGGTGGTCTTGGAATTTTCAGGAAGTGTCCCTATTTTAAAACCCGATAGTGGTTTCAAAATAGGCCTAGATTTGCGTGTTCTATGCTATCTCGTGGTACAGGCAAGAATTGCATGACAAATTGGTCCAAACACAACATATACAACATGTATGAGATGTTTATGATCAATAGACATCAAAGGAATGCATAATTCAAAGAGTTCAAGTTGTCATGCACTTACCTCTTAGAGCTTTTTGTGCTACCTGCCAAGTTCCTTGTGCTAGAAGTAATTTGATGCTTTGGACACTCTCAATTGATCCCTTAGAAGCATTTAGGATGATTAGAACCAGCTGGAATCCTTAGGAACAAGTTTTGGCACTTTCTTGCAAAAGGGGCAAAAGTGACCAATATGGCAACTCTCTCAAATGTTGTTCCAGATGAGGGGAACCATTTGGGACAGTTTGAGGATGATATTTGGAGTGTGTTTGAGGCCTTGTTTGGTTTTGGAAGTGACTGAGTCAAGGCATGGCTTGAAAATATAGAAAAGTTAATTTTTGAGGTTTTGCAGGTTGACTTTCTGATTTTGGTGTTTCAGATCACAAGTGAGTGTTTAAACAACTTAGATATGACATATTGGATGTGTTTGGATCATGAGCTGTTGTGGAATTTCTCTCTAACTCAAAAACTCAAAGATACCTTGCAAAAGAAGGCATTTTGGCCTAAAGAAAGAGATTTTGTGGAAAGCAAGTATTGTAGTGCTTTGATGTACTCAAACTGATCACAATTGAGCTCTATTTATAAGGTGTCAAGTTTGTTTTGGTATCAATAGTGAATGGCAGCTGCAGCAGGCCTTTGGCCAATGTTGAGCAAAAGGAATCCCAAGTCTCCTCTAGCCATTGACTTGAGGTTAAGGCACATGCATATGGTCCTTTGATTCAGAGCTTATTCTTGACTCATTCAGTTAGGAATGTGTCAGTCCATGCCACCTTGGTGCATCTATTGAATGCTTGGAAACAAAATTAGAGTCTTGGCACCTTTTTAGCCTTTTTATGTTTGTTATGGTTAAGTGTAGATTCTCAGACTTTGGAGGCTTGGGGATCAGATCATTCTCCTTTTGTTTTATCCTCAGATGTGTCCAAATGGATGACATGGCTTAGAGTTGTCCAAATTTGCCAAATCGAGCAAAACACCAAATTTTTCCTTGCCTAGGATAGTTGGATATGGTGATTTTGAGGGATTCCTATCTCCTTGCTCAGGTTGAGTTATGGGTGGCTCTTGTGCTTTTTAGAAATCCCTCATATGATATAAAGCATGGGTGATCATATTTTGTTTTGAAACTATTTGGATCCAACTTTAAAAACCTCATGAACATTGATGTTCGAGGCTGGTAACTTAGGCAGATTTTCACTAAGTGTTGGAAAAAGTGTCATTTTCATGTTTTTGTCATTTTGATCACTCCATAACTCAAAATCCATGAGGAATTGGAGTCTGGGGTAGTTGAAGCTTTTGTAGAGTGTAGCAAGACCTACAAATCCAGCTTTGGATCACCCAAAATGGTTGCTTGGATCTCAAGTTATGGTCCTTGGAAGTTGGTACCAAAACCACTTTTATTCCATAACTTTTAGAAAAATTTTGGTTTCTCATGGTTGCCCTTTTTGCAAGAAACCTCACTTTTCTTTATTTTTCTTAATGAATGATAATCAATACCATACATTAACATTATTTTTGACTTAGGGGAACCATATTTGTGAAAATTTCCAAAAAGTCAAACTTGATTTTGTGCACAGATGACTTTTTATCGGATGAAATCCAAACTGTGCGATCCTTTGTGAAATCAAGTCCTTGACCTAAATCATACCTAATGGATGGATTCCTTAGGTGTTATAGGGTGTATTGAATCATGTCCCAAGGTTTGGGAGCATGTCTTGGTCAAAATTTAAATATACAGTTGACTCTTTCTTCGAAACCCTAATCATGGTCCAGATGAAATTGAAACTTGTGAATCAAGCTTCTTGGGTCAATCCATTGTTACAAATTAATCAATGTGGTGTATTTGAGGTCCTCAAGTCATGTCTTGAGGTATTGGCTCATGCTTTGTCCCAAAAGTCAACTTAGGGGTGAATTAGGTCAAGAAACCCTAATTCCTAATTTTTGGTAAATGCATCCCCTGAGGTCAAATTAACTTGATGATTGGGTTTATACGGTCCCTTGGAGTATCTTGGGTTGTGCTTTGGAGCATTGGCTCATGCCCAGATGAAAATTTTCATCTGGAGGCCTTAGTCGACCAAAACCCTAATTTGGTGACACTGGCGATCTTGAGGCTTGATCCACTTGGAATGTTGCAACTTTGTGCTTGATTCCTGATGTGGGAGTCCTCTTGATCCTTTATAGGTGTTTGAGAGGTTAGACAAGGTGAAGATCATGTCATTTCTTGATTGATCCTTTGTCTAAGTGCTCTGAGAGGGCTTGAAACCCTAATTCTTGATTGTGGTGAATGCTCAACCATCTTTGAGGAGATTGATGAGGCATGAAGGTACATCCATATTGTGATGATGACTTGCACAATGATGGGAAATCTTGGTGGTCAAAATTTGGGGTATGACACCTTGAACCCATGTTTTTTCAATGCTTTTTGTGTGCTGCATTCATGCATTCATCTAAAAAACTTTTAAACAAAGAAAAAAAAATCTCTTCTTTGCTTCAAGATAAACTAAAACAATAATTGCAAATATCAGAGAGATTGCGTTATGGATTTCCGTAGAAGAAAGACGCACAAGTACACCTTCAAGGCTCCAAAATTATAGGATTTAAGGAGGTTGGCAAGGATGATTACTAACCCTGATGCTTTCAGAGCTAAGCATGGAGGATTGTTGTCTCTATTAAGGGTCCACATGGTTGAAGGAATCCTGTCTACGCTGATTCAGTTCTACGATCCGGTTTATCACTGCTTCACATTTCCGGATTACCAACTGGCACCAACACTGGAGGAGTACTCTGATCTGATTGATTTACCTATCACATATCAAGTTCCGTTTTCTGGACTAGAAGAAATTCTAAAGAATCAGGTCATTGCAGGAGCAATCTCTTTGGACGAGTCAGAAGTTAGGACTCACATGACCACCAAAGGAGTAATTAAGGGTTTACCAGCTAAATTCCTGATAGAGAAAGCTCTATACTTTGCCAGTATACGAAATGTCACTACTTTCGAAGATATCTTTGTCCTCCTCACATATGGGCTTTTCCTCTTACCCAACATCGACAACTTCGTTGATATCAACGCTGTTAAAATATTTCTGATTGGAAACCCCGTACCAACCTTGCTCGCAGATGCTTATCATTCTGTACATTTAAGGAATTTGTACAGCGGAGGAATGATCACATGTTGTGTACCCTTACTCTACAAATGGTTCATTTCCCATTTACCCAAGACTGCTACTTTTTGGGATCACAAGAGTACTCTACGTTGGTCACAAAGGATTATGTCCCTAACCAACTGTGACATAGATTGGTATAATAGGATTTATGAAGGGATAGAGATCATCGACAGATGTGGAAATTTCCCTAACGTACCCCTCATTGGAACTAAAGTAGGAATCAACTATCATCCAATTTTAGTTCGCCGTCAACCCGGATACCCGATGAAGAATATCCCGCATAATGTTCATCTGTAAGGTCTTTTTTTCAAGGAAGGGGAAAATGATACGGCACTAAAGAAGGAAATAGTGCATGCTTGGCAACATATTCACAGGAAAGGAAGAGAGTCTCTAGGAAGACCAAACTATATCTCCACGAAGCCTTATCTCCACTGGGTGCAAACTAGAGACCTCAAGCTGAGGATGCCTTACCCTCGCCAAAAAGTTTTTCCATTAAAGGAATTTGTCCTTTATTTCATGTCTGATATGGAAAAACTCCAAGTAGCTCTCAACAAAGTTCAACGTGAGAAGAGCTCTTGGAAAAACAAGTACCAAATCCTCAATGTGGAGTGTACTAAGATTCAGGAACTGTTAAAAGAAATGGATGCTCTGATTAAAATATTAGAGCAGCATCCTGTAAAGAGTCAAGAAGATCGAAGAAATTTGCTCGTTCCTTTCACTGGGCAAAGGACTGACAACTCGACAACGGCTGAAGAGCCCCGGTCAAAGAAAAGGAAATTATATGAACCAGCATCTGACCTCTCTTCAGAGAGGACTCAGGATCCACGAGCTTAGCCATTTTCCTTACATCACTTTGTAAAATACTGTACTTTTCCTTGTAACATACTGCAATCTTTCGAATTCAATAAAAAGGGTCTCACCCAACTGTATGATATTTACAATCTATTTGTTGAAGTTTCTTTTTAATTAAAACTAAAAAATATGTCTTTGCATATCATTCATCATTCTCACATAACGAGTTCTTCTTATCTTTGAGTCTCATGTATGTGTCACGATTCTAGAGTCAAACTGTCTCACTCATACAATACTCGGGCCAATCGACAAAAGAAAATGGACGATCTCGAGGAAGAGAACAGAGAGCTGAGAGAAGAAATCGATGCTTTAAAGGAAAGTTTGGAAAAACTTCACAGTAACAGGCAATCCCTCGCAGCGGCTCAGAAGAAACAACAAAGGACTGTGATCTCGGAGATTACATCTACGCCCATTATGGAAACGCATGAGAATCATCCTCGGTACAACATGCCTAAAGGTCACCCCTGGGGCATGCCTCTCAACTTCATCCATGAAGGATATATCCCACCGGTCATTGAAGACCAAGAAACTGCGATAGGAACCACTGGACCTGAAGGTTACAAACTTCGGGAAAGTGAAGACGCAAGGTTTACAACAGCAACTCCTGAAGGTTACAAACTTCAGAACACTGAAGCACCAAGAATCACCGTTGTAATGTCTATACCATAAACATTGGTACACTCTATCCCAGAAGGACAAATTCCACAAGTAATGTCTGGTGGAACCGAAGACATGTACGAGAGAATGAATGAGTTCCAGGAACAATTCTTGGAGATGCAGAAGGAACTGCATGCCATTCGCGGTCAAGACTTATTCAGAAGAGACGCCGTAGACCTCTATCTAGTCCCTAATCTAAAGATTCCGCACAAATTCATGGTGCCTGACTTTGAAAAATACAAAGGCAACTCTTACCCTCAATGTCATTTGGTGATGTACGCTCGAAAAATGTCAACTCAGACAGAAAATCAACAGCTACTGATCCATTACTTCTAAGACAGTCTAACCGGTGCCGCACTTAAATGGTACATGGGTTTAAACCGCACCAAGATCATTACTTTCAGAGATCTTAGGGCAGCCTTTGTTCAGCAGTATAAATACAATCTGGACATGGCACCAGATAGAGATCAACTCCGAGCAATGTCGCAAAAGCACAAAGAAACTTTCAAGGAATATGCTCAGAGATGGCGTAAAATTGCCGCTCAGATCTGTTCGCCTCTTGAGGAAAAAGAGATGACCAAGATCATTTTGAAAACCTTAAGCTCATTCTATTATGACCGGATGGTCGCCAGTGCGCCCAGTGACTTCACTGAAATGGTGAACATGGGAGTACGCCTTGAAGAGGCAGTCCGAGAAGGACGATTGGTCAAAGATGTAGAGCCATCTAGCAGTACTAAGAGATACGGTAGTGCTTTCCAAAAGAAAAAAGAGCAAGATATTGGTAATATCTCTCTCAAAAAACAAAGGGGAAGGTATCAACCAGTAGTTGCAATAACTCCCGCTATCAACCCTGTGTCAGCTCTGATTTATCAACCTCAGGTTGCTCAGAGCCAACCAAGTCAACAACAGTATCAACAAAGGACACAACAACCTCTTCAGTAGGCTCGTCCACAGTACAATAACAACAATCGTACGACACGACCATCAGGGTTTTACCCTATACCGATGTTGTACGCAGAACTATTTCCACTCTTACTAGCCAAGGGGCACATCCAAACCAGGTCTCCTCTTACAGTATCGGAAAATCCGCCTTTTTGGTTCAAAGCGGATCAAACTTGCCCTTACCATCAAGGAGGATCAGGGCACAACATTGAGAACTGTATCAGCTTCAAGTGTAATGTACAGAAGCTTGTCAGGAACGGGATTCTATCTTTCAAAGATACTAATCCAAATGTTCAGACGCACCCGTTGCCGCAACATGAAAAGACTGCAGTAAACTTAATAGAGGAAGAAATTATCCGCAGTTATCAAATTCACTATGTACTCCTATTAGGAACCAATCTGGTCAGGATGAATTGCAGACAGAGCGAGTACGGTTATGTACCGCCTCACAATTATCACCAGTGTGATATCTGCTCAAAGAATAACCAAGGGTGTTCTGTAGTGCAATCAGCTCTACAAGAACAGATGGATCTGGGTTGGATTCTAGATCACCGAATCCGTGAAGTCAGCATGGCCCATGCGCATCCCAACATTATTCAGAACTGCAACATTCTTGCGATGAACATCAATTTGGTGGCGATGCACTCAAGGCAAAGTCAATACCACAATCTGCCACGACACGATTATAACACATGTCCGATCTGCTCAACAAGCAATCAGGGATGCCCTTTTGTACAAGAGGCCCTCCAACGTCAAATGGATCTTGGATGGATCCAAGACTACCGTGAGAGAAATAACCATCAAGTCAATATGGTTCAGATCTTTGACATATTCTTAATGAATACCAGTCTAGTAGAATTAAAGGCTAAGCAAGTCAGACTCGGCTTTCTGGCTTCACATGATTATCAAGACTGTAAGGAATGCCATGAAGATGACCAAGGGCATGCGCTTGTCCAAAGAACACTTTAACACTTATCGGACCACTGGTGGCTTCCAATCTACTTGGATGAAGCTACACAACAAATTAGTATGACTGACGGGGATCCTGGAAGGCATCAAAGTCAGGATGTCCGCTCAATGGAAACATATCTAGTAAAGATACACTGCATACAAAGCGGATGTGGTTGGGTGCCACCCCACAACTACGAGCGTTGTAGAGTTGGTTCAGAGAACAACCAAGGATACTACCTCATTCGAGCGGCTCTTCAAAATCTGTTGGACCAGAAAGAGATTCGACCATGTTCAAGTTCTGGGTCGATCAATGTGATACAAGACTATCTCCCTGATCAAAGCAAAGACATTGTCATAATCTCCGGTCATTAGAGGATCAAAGACGTTTGCGCCATAATCCCTCTACTCGATGAATCAAGAATCCCTATTGATAGTAGAAAAGTTCCCGACTAGGAACTGATCAAGTTTGCCTATAATGGTCAGAGATGTCAAAAAGCTCCTGTGGTTATCTGTTTGCCAGGTCCAATACCGTACAAATCAGAAAAGGCTATCCCTTACAAGTACGGTGCAACTACCATTGAAAATGGAAAAGAAACTCCATTACCCTTAGTCGTAAACATCGTCGACATCATTCGAGTAACACGAAGCGACCGGATCTTCAACAGAGGAGTTGGAGAACCCGCCAAAGAAAAGGAACCTCAAACAGAAGTTCCTAATCAACCAGTCAGTCAATCTAGTAATCCAAAACTGGTAAAAACCAACGATGAGATGTTGAAGCTCATCCAGAAAAGCGAGTACAACATTGTAGACCAACTGTTGCAACTCTTGCTCAGTTCCGAAGCTCATAGGGAAGCTCTGTAGAAAGTCTTAGAGCAATCTTTTATGGAACAGGACGTGAGGGTCAGAGAATTTGACAGCCTCATTTCCAACTTCACTTCCTGCAATAATTTAGGATTCAGTGATGAAGAACTGTCGGAAGAAGGCAAAAACCATAACATGGCGCTTAACATTACATTCAACTTCCAGGACGATGCTCTAACCAGTGTACTGGTAGACACAGGATCACCTTTGAATGTTATGCCAAAATCAACTCTGATACGGCTATCATTTCAAGGAGCCCCGATGAGAGGCAGCGAGGTCATCGTCAAAGCCTTTGACGGATCCAGAAAAATAGTTATCAGCGAAGTTGATCTTCTCATAACCATCGGTCATCACACTTTCCAAGTCACTTTCCAGGTCATGGATATCCGGGCAGCTTACAGCTGTTTATTAGGAAGACCTTGGATACACGAGGTTGGGGAAGTCATTTCGACACTTCACCAAAAGCTGAAGTTCGTCAAGAATGACAAGTTAGTCACAGTATGCGGAGAGCATGCCTTAATAGTGAGCAATTTATCATCATTCTCCTGTGTAGAGCCCGAGGAGGTCATTGGAACTCAGTTTTAGCACTCTCAGTGAGTAATGAGAATCGATCAGAAAGAGGGACGTCGATTTCCTCATACAAAGATGCTCTCGAAGTGATCAAGAGTAACGACATAAAAGGATGGGGATAACTCGTAATTCCTACAGATAAAAAGACAAAGAAAGGTCTTGGTTTCTCCTTAGCCTGTACCCAGACTGCTAAAGACGGAAATTTTTGTCCCATTCAGGACTTCTTCCATAGTGGAGGCTTCCTCCACCCAGTGTCTCAAGAAGTACACATCATCAACAAGAGTGACTCCTCCAATACGGACGAGGAGTGGAAGTCTTATCTCAACGAGGACAATTATATGTCTCAGGAAGAAACGGACATGCCATTCCATTTTCCCAAGCAAGGGCCGAGATATATACCAAGATCAGACGTTCGGATGATCTATGGAGATTCTGATCCTGAGGGATGCCAAGCTCCACCTAACTCATTCGAAGATGATCTAATGAAGGACAACTTCGATCAAGAAAATTATGATCCCCTGGATGACTTGCCAATCTGGAAGCCGTACCCAGAAGACCTGGGGCAAAAGAGTCAGCCCAACGATGCTTATCATCTGAGTAATATTGAAAAGAATACCCATGTCCCCACCAAGTCATGGGATCATTACTCAGGACATTCCAAAGATATCCAGCACAATGATGTATCTGCAAAGATTGCAGGACAGGAGTTCATCAACTATGATTTTCCTGAGGTCAACATCATTGAGAAGGATGACCCCTCTGTTCCCACAGAAGTATGGGACACTTTAGGACAACCGAGTGGCAAGTACGACTTATTGGTCAAGTACACCGCTCCTGAAAGCTCTCGCATTAGATACGAGGACATCCAGCCAACTGGATGGGGAGATCCTCTTGAGAGTGAAAACACTGAGGAAGATACAACTGAAGAGTTCGTTTATGACAACTCTGCTTGGGAGGAAGACTCCAACGATCCTACTCCGCCAGAAATCAGCGTCATTTCTGAGGACCAACCAAGAAATAAGGTACCAGACTTTGTGATTCACCGAGGAGTCTGTCGCCAATGGGTTATTGTCGATGTCCCGAAAGTCGTCCATAAGTCTAAGTAATTGCCATCTTTGTTTTAAACCTTTCACCCTGGCTAGGTGTAACGGATGTTTTTATAGGGCTCACCTTTCTGTAAATATTCCTCTTCGCTTCTCCCAAAGCGACAGAGTTTTGTTTTATAGGGATGTATTTTAAGAATCGACAAAATCATAAATAAATAACATTGTTTTGTCATTCCCGCATTTATTGCTGTTTTCACTTTTCGCTTTTCATAAAATGGTAATCCTAAAAAACAACCCAAAATAAAAACAATCATTTTTCAGAAAATACACTGCACACACTCTTGCATTCTCTCTATCTCTTCTAAAAAACGAATCATCACGTCATGCAGATTGCTTGTTTTAAACCCCGTTGAAACATGCGATCCAATGCCTTCTCCCAACTTTGAATTCCCGGTATTTGAATTTGAAGAAGAAGAGGATGCAGAAATTCCAGAAGAGATCTTCCGACTACTCAGACAAGAGGAAAGATCTATCGAGCCTCACAAAGAACCGTTGGAAACGGTCAATTTGGGATCAGGGGAAGAAAAGAAAGAAGTTAAGATTGGGGCACTGCTTAGTCCGATTGTCAAAGAAAGCTTGATAAAACTTCTCAAAGAGTTTCCCGATGTATTCACTTGGTCCTACCAAGACATGCCAGGGTTGGATACCAGCATCGTGGAACATCATTTACCGCGGAAATCAGAATGTCCTCCAGTGAAACAAAGGCTGAGAAGAACTCACCCGGATATGGCCATCAAAATTAAAGAGGAAGTGTCGAAACAGATTAATGTAGGTTTCCTTGCCACCTCAGAATATCCTCAATGATTGGCCAACATAGTGCCAGTTCCGAAAAAGGACGGAAAAGTCAGAATATGTGTAGACTACAGGTGTAGCGTGCGATTTTTGTCGGTGACGCGACCACCTTATCGCAAATTGGGTTCTTCCTCACTGCAACGGTAGGGAAGGGGGTGCTACATTCTGATTTCTTATTTATCTCGTGAAGCTGGAAGGTAAAGGGAAGCTATCTAAAACTAAACTTGCACGCGAATGTTTAACTGAACAAACGCTAAGAGAGATTCGGGGAGTTCGGAGTCAGGTTATACAATGGGGAGTTGTCAATTACCCATCCTATATGTGGTTATCCATAGATTGACAGTTTTAGGTTCTGCTTTGTACTTGATGGTGTTTATTTGTAAATGGGTTGGGAAAAGTTTGAGAGAGAGAGAGAGTGAATTTTTGATATTTTTGGCGAGGTATTGGACCTCAGTTTTGATTGTATTGGAAGATACTGGACCTAAGGTTTTTTTTTGGTATGCTCGCTAAGATTTCGCAATCTTATGCCTACGTATTCCCGTTTAAAGAAGCAGGAAAATCAGAGTAATCGTAGTTCCTCCTATTCTATGGGAGGAAAATATGTTTGGTGTCTTGTTTAAAGCCCAAGATTGAAGCTAAATGAGTATTTGTGTCTTGTTCAAAGCCCAAGATTGAAGCTAAAGGTTTGACTGAGAGAGAATTTGTCATCTCTAAAGGGAGACATCTCGTCTGTTTATCATAACTGTTGGGTGATTGATTATAAAGGAGAATTAATTTAACTGGGATATGTGAATCCAGCAATGCCATAATTTCCTTTATAGGGGATTTATCCTGGAGGAGAAAACTTTAACTCAGTGTTGAGCAATGCCATTTTTCCTTAGGAATCTTTCATGCTAAAAGAGGGAATGAGGTGTGGATGTAAATAATCCAAAGGCTTACCGCTTACAATAGTTAGATGAAAAAGGAAGTTTTACCAGGATAAGAGATAGACTACAACTTGGATTTTTTAATCAACAAGTGTGCCACTTACAACGGTTATCTGGGATTAGGGTTTGTTTTGATTTATCTGTTTTTTATGTGTGATAACACAGAGAAATGTCTTCCTACAGAGAGATTTTGATTTCCTCTCAAGGGATGGTGGTTTTTGTGTGCCTTGATCAAAGCCTAAGGTTGAAGCTAAGAGATTGATTGACTCCACTGGGGAAGTCCTTATACAAAGTCTAAGAGGAGGCTGCAAAAGGATGACTCAACAAGAAAGTGTTTATGTGTCTTGTACAAAGCCCAAGATTGAGGCTAAAAGAGAGTTGACTCTTTGGGGGATATCATTACACAAAGCCTAAGAGGAGGCTAGGAGGAATCGACTCCGCTGGGGAGGTATTTATCTGTCTTGTACAAAGCCCAAGATTGTGGCTAAAAGAAGATTTTTTGATTCCACTGGGGAATATTTGTAGGTGGCTTGTACAAAGCCCAAGATTGAGTCTGAAAAGGAGATGATTGACTCTACTGGAGAGTATGGTTTGTCTTTGTATAAAGCCCAAAATTGAGGCTAGAAAGAGGATTGAGGCTACAAAATATTTGACTAACCCAGCTGAAGATATTTATGGGTGTCTTATATAAAGCCCAAGATTGAGGCTGAATTTTGCTGAGGGAAAGAAGGATCATTATACAAAGCCTAAGAGGAGGATGATAGAGATGACTACTCAATAAGAGAGTGTTATAAGGTGATTGACTCAACAAGAGAGTATCTTTGTGTGTCTTGTACAAAGCCCAAGATTATGGCTGAACAATCTGGAGAAATCATTATACACTGTCTAAGAGGAGGCTAACTTCTGTTGAGGACTATTGAGATCCAGAGGCAGGTCCAAATCGGGGGATCAACTCTTACTGAGGGTTTACAGAAGAGTTGAGGTATTAGATGCCTTGAGGTTCTGATGATAAGCTGGCCCTAGCTGGGGAAATTTAGGATAAAGATTGAGTTTTATATCCTGTGAGGATTTTCAACTCATACTGGAGATTGATCGAATGATCAAGGTTTTTCCCGTATTCGTAGGGAACTTGAGAATGTCTTTTAAATCTCAGAGGATATTAGACTGTCCAAGTCTATTGGGATGAAGGGGTTTATCTTTGTATGATGCCCAAGAGGAGGCTGGTATTTTAAGGGATGAGTATCAACCATAAATTGTACAAGGTTTTGAATATTTGGAAAGACTGCTCTAACAAAGGATGACTAAGTTCTATCCTATACCTTTAAGAGGTCTTCAGGGTCCTTGTATTAAGCTTAAGAGAAGGCATGAGAACTTCTAAGAAGTTGGAGGGTCCTTGTACAAAGCCTAAGAGGAGGCTGGGATGCTTTTAGGAAGCCTGTGGGTCCAAACTCAAGAAACGTTCAAGAAAAGCTTCACTGGGAATAATCTTTTTTTTAGTGAACAGTTCTAGGGCTTGAAGAAATTCAAGAGAGGTTTCACCGAGAATTAATCCTCTCTGGGGAATGGAATTTCTTTGAAAATTCTAATAGTGACAGTCTGAGAAAAGTTTCACGGGGAATAATGCCTTTCTCTTTGTTCCATATTGTTTAAGCCCAAGAGAAGGCAAGACTGTATCTGGAATTCCTATGGGGAACTAGTTTTGACTGTATTGAAAGAGTGACCAACTGGCTTTACCTAGTTCTAGACCTAGTTGCAGGGGAAAACTCTTAGCAGATATACAAGTATATATACAGTTGATATATGACAAGTATTTAAAAGGATATGAAAGAAGGACTTACAGATGAGCAAGCTTCCAGCACAAACAATTATATATATATATATATATATATATATATATATATATATATGAAAGCTGATAAAAGTTACAGGCGAGCAAGCTTCCATTGTAACAGCTGTATGGTTAGTTGTTCAAGAAATTTAAGAAAGTTTTGACAACAACTATAGATTTGAACCTAAATCAAAAGGGAAGTTGTTTTTTGAAAAAGTTGTTGGGGCTTATACTCAAGGAGAGGCCCAGATGAAAAAAACAGTAATCGTATCGTTGTTTTGTAAACTGTACTGGGGCTTATACAATGACTGAGGCCCAAAGCTTATTTATGTACAAACGGGTTGGGTTTTACACTCTATTAGAGGCCCAAAGTTTATTTTATGTACGAGTGATGGGGCTTACAACTCAAGGAGAGACCCAAAGTTGTTTGAAAATTTAAAATCGAGAGGAAACCCTAATTTTAAATTAAAATGTCATTTTTCAAAGGTAATTTAAATAATAAATGATAAAATATCAAATATATTCAAAAACAAGTTGTACACTTTGAAAAATATTTTGAAAAATCATGTTTAATCATATGAAAGCTTGAAATTCAATTGGGTTTTAAAGATCAAAGTGGGAATTTCATTTTAAAAATGTTTAAAAACAATAAAAATGAAATTAATTACAAAAATTCTAACTATATTAAATAAATAATATAAATTGGATTTTTTTTTTGTAAAATAAAATACTTAATCATTTTAGTGGATTTTGAGAAAAAGAATCAATTCAAAAACATAAATATTCAGAGAGAAATTAATTTTTGAATCAATTAAACAAAATAACTAAAATTCAAAATTTTGAATTATGGCACCAAGAACACTTGGTTCTTGCTCGCGCCCTCTGTTTTTGTAGATTTGCGTTTTCTCACTTTTCTCCATGATTTCTCAATGGTTTTTCACGATTCAAGTACCAATCTTGTTCGTTTTTGAACAAGGATCACAACCATATAGTTTAATTGCATTTATATTAAGCATGGAGAAAGAAATCAACAGAAAACCTCAAGAACCCTAATTTCAGCATGAACACAATGAAATTCCATACACGATGTTTGAATGAATGGAGATTTTGCAGCTAGGTTCCAATGATCTGGATAGCTTCCTTAGGTGCCATGGAGTGTGTTTGAATGCTTAGAATGGATTGAAATGAGCTGGAACTGGTTGTGGTACCTCAACTGCAACTATGTTAAGAACTTGAGCAATTGGCTGGTGATTTTGAGAATTTGATGTTCCAGATGTGATTTTGTGTTATGGATCACTCATATATGATGTTTATGAGGTGTGTGTGTGATTCGTTTGGTTGGAATCACTCTCAAACTCAAATCCCGATAGTGACTTGAGTTAGAAGGAAAAATTGGAGTGAAATGGAGATTTTGAGGAAAGCATCAGTTTGGGTGCTTTGGTGTACTCAAACTGATCACAATTGAGGTCTATTTATAGTGTGTCAAGTTTATTTTAGCAGCAATCATGTGTGGCAACTGCAGCAGGTCTGTGGCCAATGTGGATCAAATGGAATCTCAAGTCTCCTCTATCCATTGACTTGAGGTTAGAGCACAGGCCTATGGTCTTTTGGTTCAGAGATAAGGCTTGAATCATTCAGTTAAGCTTGCCTCAGTTCATGCCACTTTGATGCATCCATTGAATGCATTGAAATAAAATTGGAGTCTTGGCACTTTTTAGCTCTTTTAGGTTTGACATGGCTATATGTAGATTCTTGGACTTGGGAGGCTTGGGGATCAGATCATTCTCCTTTTATTTTATGCGCAGATGTGTCCAAGTGGATGACAAGGCTTGGAGTTGTCCAAATTTTCCAAATCGAGCAAATGCACAAAATTTGGCTTGCTTGGGACAGTTGGAATGGTGATTTTGAGGGATTCATATCTCCCTGCTCAGGTTGAGTTATGGGAGGCTCTTGTGCTTTTTAGAAAGCCCTCATATAACACAAAACATGTGTGATCATAGTTTGTTTTGAAACTATTTGGATCCAACTGAAAAATCCTCATGAACATTGATGTTCAAGGCTTGTAACTTAGGCAAATTTTCACTAAGTGTTGGAAAAAGTGTCATTTTCATGTTTTTGTGATTTTGATCACTCCATAACTTAAAATCCATAAGGAATTGGAGTTGGAGGTAGTTGAAGCTTTTGTAGAGTGTAGCAAGACCTATAGATCCAGCTTTGGATCACCCAAAATGGTTGCTTGGATCTCAAGTTATGATCCTTGGAAGTTGGTAGCAAAATCACTTTCGTTCCATAACTTAGAAAAATTTTGGTTTCTTATGGTTGCCCCTTTTGCAAGAAACCTCAATTTTCTTGATTTTTTTTTATGAATGATGATCAATGTCACACTATAACATTATTTTAGACTTAGGGGAACCATATTTGTGAAAAATTCCAAAAAGTCAAACTTGATTTTGTGCACAGTTGACTTTTTATCAGATGAAATCCAAATTGTGCGGTCCTTTGTGAAATCAAGGCCTTGACCTAAATCAAACCTAATGGATGGATTCCATAGGTGTGATAGGGTGTATTGAATCATGTCCCAAGGTTTGGGAGCATGTCCTAGTCAAAAGTCAAAGGTACAGTTGACTTTTCCCTTCAAAACCCTAATTGTGGTCCAGATGAAAATGAAACTTGTGAATCAAGCTTCTTGGATCAATCCATTGTTACAAATGGATCAATGTAGTGTAGTTGAGGCCCTCAAATCATGTCTTGAGGTCTTGGCTCATGCTTTGTCCCAAAAGTCAACTTAGGGGTGAATTAGGTCAAAAAATCCTAATTCCTGATTTTTTATGAATGCTTCCCCTGAGGCTAAAATGACTTGATGATTGAGTCTATGAGGTCCCTTGGAGTATCTTGGGTTGTGCTTGAAGCATTGGCTCATACCCAGAAGAAAAATTCCATCTGGAGGCCTTGGTCGACCAAAACCCTAATTTGGTGACACTGGCGATCTTGAGGCTTGATCCACTTGGAATGTTGCAACCTTGTGCTTGATTCTTAATGTGGAAGTCCTCTTGATCCTTTATAGGTATTTGAGAGGTTAGACAAGTTGGAGATCATGTCATTCCTTGATTGATCCTTTGTCTAAGTGCTATGAGAGGGCTCAAAACCCTAATTCTTTATTGTGGTGAATGCTCACCCATCTTTGAGGAGATTGATAAGGCATGATGGTTCATCCATATTGTGGTAATGATCTTCACAATGATGGGAAATCTTGGTGGTCAAAATTTGGGGTATGATAGATGACCCTATTTAATTTTCTTGGACCCGAAGGTGTGAATGGCGAAGATATTCGGGCATTCGGGGTGCAAGAGGATTAAATATCGGAATACCCGAAATTTTGATGGTGGTTATGAATGGCAGTTTTCTCATCCATCTTCTTTTGCTAAGCAATAATGCTTATAAAAGGGTGAAACTTCCCCTCATTCCTGGTCTTTAGCCAAGGAACTGGTCTCAGTTTCTTTTGTCAATAAACTTCCCCTCGATCCTGGTCTTCAGCCACAGAACTGGTCTAAGTTTTCTTTTGTCAATAAACTTCCCCTCGATCTTGGTATTCATCCAAGGAACTGGACTCAGTTTCTTCTTTTTGAGTTTCTTCCTTGATAAGGGATGCTATTAGTCATAGCGGTCTTCATCAAACTTCTCACCGTATTTTCCTGGGGAGATGCCATTTGATGGAAAACGTTTTGTCATCAGACTTGCTGGGGAACCCATTTGTCTGAGCTGTAGAGGTGCACAAACTTCTCTGTTGGAGATGCCATTTCTTGACTCTACTGGGGAAAACGAGTCTCTTGAGAGACAATTTTTTGCTTGGGGATACTACATCATACTTTTCTTTGAGATCTTCTCGGAGAAATGCCATGTGATTCAATCCAATTTGGAGGTGCTGATAACCCTGTTGACATCAAATTTTTAGAGAGAGACTGTTGTATTACCGATAGTCTTTGGTTAAAAGGCTTCCTTTGGGGATTTTCCTTAATCCGAGAAGCGAGAAATATCATCTTCGATGGTGAAGAGTGACGTTTGTCGTATGCCTTCTTGCCTTTCAGAGGTTCAAGTTATCAAAGTGGTCGAGGACGGGCTCTAATCCAGAAATAAACTGGGAGAGATTGTTTAGGTGGCACATTTCCTAACGAGGAAAGAACTGACAACTCGATTGAGAGGACTTTTATCACTTGGGAACGAGACTGACTAGAGTGATAGTGATGCAATATGAATATGAATATGAATCACTAATGCATGATGTATGTATGTTTATGCTGACAAAACTGATGCGACATACAGACTAATGACAGGATACTTGGCCACAGTGGGAGATGAAAAGTATCACTGGTTCAAAATAGCAATCCTTCCTTGCTTAGGAGAGACGATCCCTGCGGGGAGAAAGAATTATCAATCGGTCTTAGGAGGTACGAACTCTGCCAGGGATATCAGATGGGATATTACATCTGAAACAGCTAATCCTTTATAAAGACGTACTGGTTTAGAAGGAGTACTTTGATTCTGCACTTTGAGGTTCAACCACCTTCGGAGAAGCGATCGATGTTCTTTCGATGTTCAGCAGTCAAAAGAATTGCCATATTTATTTTAAAAGTAGAAAAAAATTTTACAAGTAAACTTGTTTTTTTTTATTTCATGAATCGTCGATCATGTTAAAAATATCAATCTGTAAAGCTAAAACAAATAAGAATTGCAAACAAAAGCACTAGGGCTCAAATTTTATTGATAGGATGGAAATCAGACAAGCGCCTGATCCCATAGAGTATTTACAAAGTTTGAAAATGGTAATTCAAGGGAAAAAGGCTACATTGAAACATAACGACTGCTATCCTTCTACCAACTTTGAATTTTGGACATCTTGAGCTTCTGTCGAAGATGACCTTGACTTGAAATTTTTCTCTGATGGATGGCATTACTGCTGGGGATTTAACCACGTCAGACGTAGTTACTTGCCATTAATCCCTAACTTTTGCCTGGATTGTATTTTGAGATTTCCAATCCATCGGGATAATTTGCTTATGTCTCTAATTTTTGCATGGACCGCCCTTTCGGGTTTTCAATCCACCGAGACATGTTTTTTGTTTAGGCAAGTATTTCTTGACTATGTCAACATTCGTTGGGTAGGCAAATTCTTCTCCATCCATGGTTGCGAGTCTCAAGGCGCCGCCTGAGAAGGCTTTCTTGACCACATAGGGGCCATCGTAATTCAGAGTCCATTTGCCCCGGGAATCTGTGATGAATGATTGTATCTTCTTGAGCACGAGGTCTCCTTTCATGAAGACACGGGGTCAGAACTCTTTGTCAAACGCTTTCTTCATTCTTTGCTGATATAACTGACCGTGGCATAGTGTCGTTATTCGCTTTTCTTCGATTAGATTCAGTTTGTCGTGTCGACTTTGACACCATTCAGCCTCTGATTTCTTGGCTTCCATCAATACCCGGATTGATTGGATCTCTACTTCTATGTGGAGCACTGCTCTCATGCCATATACTAGAGCGAAAGGGGTTGCCCCTATTGAAGTACGGACAGACGTGCGATAACCGTGAAGATCAAAGGGTAGAATCTCGTGCCAGTGTTTGTAGGTTACAACCATCTTTTGAATGATCTTCTTGATGTTCTTGTTAGCCGCTTCTAACGCTCCGTTCATCTTGGGCCGGTAGGGAGATGAGTTATACTATTCGATCTTGAACTCAGCGCACAACTCTTTCATCATCTTATTTTTCAAGTTTGATCTATTATCATTAATGATCTGGATTGGAACACCATAACGGCATATGAGATTGTTTTTGATAAAGCGGACTACCACTTGTCGGGTTACATTGGCATATAATGCTGCTTCGACCCACTTGGTGAAGTAGTCAATGGCTACCAGGATGAACCGATGTCCGTTTGAAGCTTTGGGTTCGATCATGCCAATCATGTCGATTCCCCATATGGAAAAAGGCCATGGGGAAGAAAGAACTTTGAGATGTGTTGGCGGTACATGGATTTTGTCAACGTATATCTGACACTTGTGACACTTTTTCATGTACTGGTAGCAATCGGATTCCATTGTCAACCAATAGTACCCTGCTCTTAGAATTTTTCTCGCCATTGTGTGTCCATTGGCATGAGTGTCAAAGGATCCTTCGTGAATTTCTTTTATCAACATGTTTGCTTCTGGTCTGTCTACGCATCGGAGCAAGACCATGTCAAGGTTTCTCTTATAGAGTGTATCACCGCTCAGAAAGAAGTTGCCTGCCTATCTTTTGAGGGTCTTTCTATCTTTTCTGGATTCCCCAGGTGGGTACTTTTGTTGAAGAAGGGTAACAACCTTCTTGCGTAATCTTTGTAAGGAATCAGTCCTGATTGGTATGTGTTCTAATCTCCTTTGATCTGATTGATAACCAGGGTTGAGTCTCCATACACATCCAAGTTCTTAATCCTTAAGTCAATTGCTTCTTCGAGACCCATGATACAAGCTTCGTATTCGGCCTCGTTGTTTGTACACTTGAATGTTAGTTTGGCGGTGAAGGGAATGTGGGTACCTTGAGGTGTTATGATGATTTCCCCAATTCTGTTTCCATAATGATTGACAGCTCCATCAAAGATTAGTCCCCATTGGGAACCTGGTTCTGGCCCTTCACTGGGTAGCGGTTCATCGCAATCTTTCATTTTCAAGTACATGACATCTTCGTCTGGGAAGTCAAATCTGACTGATTCTTGATCGTAAATTGGTTAATGAGCCAAATGATAGGCTAAAATACTTCCTTTTATGGCTTTCTGAGCATGGTACTCAATATCATATTCTGTTAACAACATCTGCCATTAGGCAATCCTTCCCGTGAGAGCAGGCCTTTCAAAGACGTACTTGATCGGATCCATTTCTGAGATTAACCAAGTAGTGTGACAAATCATGTACTGGCGAAGACGTTTGGCTGCCTAAGCCAGAGCATAATAAGTTTTCTCAAGCATAGTATACCGAGTTTCACAGTCGGTAAACTTATTTCTTTTCTTTTTGTTTCATCTTGTTGGCCAAGTACACTACCTATTGAGTCTTCCAAGACTGTTAAGTAGATGATCAGTGGTCTTCCTTTCACTGGAGGTGACAGAATATGAGGATTCAACAAATATTCTTTTATACTATCGAACGTTGTTTGGCAGTCTTCCGTCCATACACAGTCCTGATTCTTTTTGAGTAATTTGAAGATTGGCGCGTATGTCGCGGTAAAGAGGAATATCAATCTGGAAATGTAATTTAGACGTCCCAGGAATCCTCTGACTTGTTTCTCAGTCTTTGGAGAAGACATTTCTTGAATGGCTTTGACCTTGTCAGGATCAACCTCAATTCCTTTTTGGCTGGCAATGAATCCTAAAAGTTTTCCTGAGCAGACACCGAATGTGCATTTATTGGGGTTCAAGCGGAGTTTGTAGTTATTCAAACGCTCGAATAATTTTGACAGGTGGGTCATATGCTCCTCTTCTGTTTTAGATTTGGTAATCATATCATCGACATACACTTCGATTTCTTTGTGCATCATGTCGTGAAACAGAGTAGTTATGACCCTTTAATAGGTTGCCCCGGCATTCTTCAAACCGAACGACATTACCTTGTAATTGAAGGTGCCCCATGGGATGATGAATGAAGTTTTCTCCATATCTTCCGGCGCCATTTTGATTTGATTATTGCCCGAGAATCCATCCATAAAGGAGAAGACTTTGAACTTCGTTGTGCTGTCTACCAGCATGTCAATGTGTGGCTGGGGGAAGTCATCCTTTGGACTTGCTTTGTTCAGATCCCTGTAGTCTTTACACATTCTGACTTTTCCGTCCTTTTTCGGAACTGGTACTATGTTAGCTAGCCATTGAGGATATTCTGAGGTGGCAAGGAAACCTGCATCAATCTATTTCTGCATTTCCTCTTTGATTTTGATAGCCATATTCGGGTAAGTCCTTCTCAACCATTGTTTCACCGGCGGACATTCTAATTTTAACGGTAAATGATGCTCCACGATGCTGGTATCCAACCCTGGCATGTCCTGATAGGACCAAGCAAATACATCGGGAAACTCTTTGAGAAGTTTTATCAAATCTTCTTTGACAGTTGGACTGAGCAATGGTTCAATCTTGACTTCTTTCCTCTCTTCTTCTGAACCCAAGTTGACCTTTTCCAATGGCTCTTTATGAGGTTCAATGGACCTTTCCTCTTGTCGGAGTAATCGGGAGATCTCTTCTGAAATTTCTTCGTCATCTTCTTCTTCAGCCTCAAATACTGGGAATTCAAAGTTGGGAGAAGGAATTGGGTCGTATGTTTCAATGGGGTTTAAATTAAGCAATCTGCATGACGTGATGATTGTTTTTTAGAAAAGATAAAGAGAAATGCAAGAGTGTGTGCAGTGTATCTTCTGAAAAATGCTTGTTTTTATTTTTAGGTTGTTTTTAGGATTACCATTTTCTGAAAAAGAGAAAAGTGAAAACAACAATAAATGCATAAATTACAGAACGACGTTTATTTATTTATGATTTAGTCGATTCTTGAAACTACAGCCCTATAAAACAAAACTCTGTCGCTTTGGGCAAAGCGAAGAGGGACATTTACAGAAAAGTGGGCCCTATAAAAACACCCGTTTCACCTGGGCAAGATGAAAGGTCAAAACAAAGACGGTAATTACTTAGACTTATGGACGACTTTCGGAACATCGACAACAACCCATTGGCGACGAACTCCTCGGTGAATCATAAAGTCTAGTACCTTCTTTCTTGGTTTGTCCTCAGAAATGACGCTGATTTCTGGCGGAGCAGGATCGTTGGAGTCTTCCTCCCAGGCAGAGTTGTCGTAAACGAACTCTTCTATTGTATCTTGCACAGTGTTTTCACTCTCAAGCGGATCTCCCCATCCAGTTAGATGGATGTCTTCGAGCCTGATACGAGAGCTTTCAGGAGCGGTGTACTTGACCAAGAAGTCGTACCTTCCACTTGGTTTTCCTAAGGTGTCCCATACCTCAGTGGAACTGGAGGAGTCATCCCTCTCGATGACGTTAACCTCTGGAAAAGTATAGTTGATGAACTTTTGCCCTGCAATCTTTGCAGATTCATCGTTGTGCTGGATAACTTCTTAATGCCCTGAGTAATGATCCCATGATTTGGTGGGGACGTAGGTATTCTTTTTAATGATGCTCAGCTGATATGCATCGTTTGGCTGACTCTTTTGCCCCAAGTCTTCTGGGTACGGCTGCTAGATAGGCAAGTCATCCATTGGGTTATAATAGTCATAGTCAAAGTTATTTTTCATCAGTGTGTCCTCCTCTAATGAGTTGGGTGGAGCAAGGCATCCTTCCGGATCACAATCTCCGTACATCATCTTGACATCTGATCTCGGTATATATCTCGAACTCTGTGTGGGATAGGAAAATGGCGTATGTGTTTCTTCCTGAGACATATGACCATCCTCATTGAGATAGGACTTCCACTCTTCACCTGTATCGGAGGAATCACCTTCATTGATGGTATGTACTTCTTGAGACACTGGGTGAAGGAAGCCTCCACTATGGAAGAAGTCCTGAATGGGATGAAAACTTTCATCTTTAATAGTCTGGGTACAGGTTGAGAAAAAATAAGACCTTTCTTTGTCTTGTTATCTGTAGGAATGACAAGCTGTCCCCATCCTTTTGCGTTGTTACTTTTGATCACTTCGAGAGCATCTTTGTATGAGGAAATCAATGTTCCTCTCTCTGATCAATTCACATTGCTCAACGAGAGTTCTTGGAATTGAGTCCCAATAACCTCTTCTGGTTCTACACAGGACGATGATGATAAGTTGCTCACAATTAAAGCCTTCTCTCCACAGACTTTGACTAGCTTGTCATTCTTGACAAACTTCAGCTTCTGGTGAAGTGTCGAAGTAACTGCCCCAGCCTCGTGTATCCAATATCTTCCTAATAAACAGCTGTATGCTGCCCGGATGTCCATGACCTGGAAAGTGACTTGGAAAGTGTGAGGACCGATAGTTATGGGAAGGTCGACTTCGCCGATAACTGTTTTTCTAGATCCGTCAAAGGCTTTGACAATGACCTCACTGCCTCTCATCGGGGATCCTTGAAATGATAGTCGCATCAGAGACGATTTAGGCATAATATTCAGAGCTGATCCATTATCTACCATTATGCTGGCTAACGCATCGTCCTGGAAGTTGACTATAATGTTAAGCGTCATATTGTGATTTTTTCCTCCTTCCGGCAGTTCTTCATCACTGAATCCTAAATTGTTGCAGGAAGTGATGTTGGAGATGATGCTGTCGAATTGTCTTATCGTCACATCTTGTTCCACAAAGGCTTGCTCTAAGACTTTATGTAGAGCTTCCCTGTGAGCTTTGGAACTGAGCAAGAGAGATAGCACAGAGATTCTTGAAGGAGTTTGTAACAGTTGGTCTACAATGTTGTACTCGCTCTTCTGGATGAGCTTCAGCATCTCATTGTTGTTCTTTGAAAGGTCGGGATTATTGGATTGCCCGGCTGGTTGATTGGGAACTTCTGTTTGAGGTTCCTTTTCTCTGGTGGGTTTTCCAACTCCTCTGTTGAAGATCCGGTCACTCCATGTTACTCGACTGATGTCGGCAATGTTTACGACGGAGGGTAATGGAGTTTCCTTTCCATTCACGATTGCTGTTGAACCGTATTTGTAAGGGATAGCCTTATCGGATTTGTATGGTATTGGACTTGGCAGATAGATAACCACATGGGCCTTTTGATTTTTCTGACCGTCGTAGCCGGCCTCAATTGGTTCGAGGTTGAGAATCTTTCTACTATCAAGAGGAACTATTGATTCATGGAGTACAGGGATTATGACACATACGTCCTTGGTCATTTCATGATTAGAGATTATAACAACGTCTTTGCTTTGATCAGGAATATAGTCTTGCATTACGCTGATCGAACCAGAACTTGAGAATGGTCGAATCTTTTTTTGGCCCGACTAATTTTGAAGAGCTGACCGTACAAGGTATCCTTGGTTGTTTTCTAAGCAAACTCTACAACGCTCATAGTTGTGTGGTGGCACTTGGCCACGTCCGCTTTGTATGCAGTGCAACCTTACTAGATCTGTTTCCATCGAGCGAACATCCTGACTTTGATGTCTAGTAGGATTCCTGTTAGTCATACTGATTTATTGTGTGTCTTCATCTAGGTAGATCGGAAGCCACCAGTGGTTTAACAGGTGTTGAAGTTTTCTTTGGACAAGTGCACATCCTTGGTCGTCTTCACGACACACTTTACACCCTTGATAATCATGTGAAGCCAGAAAACTGAGTCTGACTTGCTTAGCGTGTAATTCTACCAGACTGGTATTCATCAAGCGAATATCAATGATTTGACTCATATTAACTTGATGGCTACTTCTATCACAGTAATCCTGGATCCATCCAAGATCCATCTGACGCTCGAGGGCCTCTTGTACAAAAGAGCATCCCTGATTATTTATTGAGCATATCGGACAGGAATTGTAATCGTGTCGTGGGAAATCATGATGTTGGCTCTGCCTTGAGTGGATTGCCACCAAGTTGACATTCATTGCTAGAATGTTATGGTTCTGGACAATATTGGGATTGGCGTGAGCCATATTGACCTCACGTATTCGGTGATCTTGGATCCATCAGAGATCCATCTGTTCTTGTAGAGCGGATTGCACTACGGAACATCCTTGATTATTCTTTGAGCAGATATCACACTGGTGATAATTGTGAAATGGTACATGATCGTACCCGCTCTGTCTACAATGCATCCCGACCAGATTGGTTCCTAATAGGAATACATCGTGAATTTGATAACTGCGGTTAAACTCTTCCTCTATCAAATTTACTGCAGCTTTCTCATGTTGAGGCAACGGGTTCGTCTGAACATTTGGATTTGTATCTTTGAAAGATAGGACCCCATTCCTTACAAGATTCTGTACATCAGATTTGAAGCTGAGACAGTTTTCAATTTTATGCCCCGGTCCTCCTTAATGGTAAGGGCAAGTTTGACCCGCTTTGAACCAAAAAAGCGGAATTTCTGGTACTGTAAGAGGAGACCTGGTTTGGACGTGCCCCTTGACTAGTAGAAGTGGAAATAGTCCAGCGTAAAACATCGGTATAGGGTCAAACCCTGGTGGTAGTGTCATACGATTGTTATTGTTGTACTGAGGACGAGCCTGCTAAAGAGGTTGTTGTGTCCTTTGCTGATACTGTTGTTGATTCGGTTGGCTCTAAGCAACCTAAGGTTGATACATTGGAACAGGCCCAGGGTTAATAGCGAGAGTTACTGCTGCTACTGGTTGATACCTTCTCCTTTGCTTTCCGAGAGAGATATTGCCAATATCTTGCTCTTTTTTCTTAGGGAAAGCACTACCGTATCTTTTGGTACTACTTTGATGGTCCTGTATCTTTGACCAGACGTCCTTCTCGGACTGCTTCTTCAAGGCGTACTCCCATGTTCACCATCTCAGTGAAATTGCTGGGCGCACTGGCGACCATTCGGTCATAGTAGAATGAGCTCAAGGTTTTCAAAAAGATTTTTGTCATCTCTTTTTCCTCAAGAGGGGATAGATTTGGGCGGCAATTTTATGCCATCTCTGAGCATATTCCTTAAAGGTTTCCTTGTCCTTCTGCGACATTGCTCGGAGTTGATCTCTGTCCGGCGCCATGTCCAGGTTAAACTTATACTGCTGAAAAAAGGCATCGCCAAGATATCTGAAAGTGACGATCTTGGTGCGGTTTAAACCCATGTACCATTTGAGTGCGGCACCGGTTAAACTGTCTTGGAAATAATGGATCAGTAGCTGTTGATTCTCTGTTTGAGTTGACATCTTTCGAGCGTACATCACCAAATGACTTTGAGGGCAAGAGTTGCCCTTATATTTTTCAAAGTCAGACACCTTGAATTTGTGCGGGATTTTCACATTAGGGACCAAACAAAGGTCTGCGGCGTCCTTTCCGAATAAATCCTGACCGCGATTGGCATGCAGTTCCTTCTGCATCTCCAAGAATTATTCCTGGAACTTATTCATTCTGCCGTACATATCTGCATTTCCACCAGAGATTACTTGTGGAATCTGTCCTTCCAGGACAGTGTGTACCACGGGTTGTGGTATAGTCATTACGGGGGTGACTCTTGGTTCTTCCATGCCCCGAAGTTTGTAACCTTCAAGAGTTGCTACCATCACTCTTGCATCTTCGCTTTCCCGAAGTTTGTAACCTTCAGGCCCAGCGGTTCCTGCTGCAATTCCTGGGTCTTCAATGACTGGCAGAATGTACCCTTCAGGGGTGAAGTTGATAGGCATGCCCCAGGGACGATCTATAGGCATGTTATACCGAGGATCATATGTCCCTACTATGGGCGTAGATGTGATCTCCGAGATCACAGTCCTTTGTTGTTGCCTCTGAGTTGTTGCCAGAGATTGCATGACACTGTGAAGTTTTTTCAGATCTTCTTTCAGAGCGTCGATTTCTTCTCTCAGCTCTCTGTTCTCTTCCTCAAGATCGTCCATTTTCTTTTGTCGATTGGCTTGAGTATTGTACGAGTGAGATAGTTTGACTCTAGAATCGTGACACATACGTGAGATTCAAAGGTAAGAAGAATGCGTTATGTGAGAATGATGAATGATATGCAATGATATATATTAATTTTGTTTTTGCTTTAATGAAAAAGAAACTTCAACATACAGATTGCAAATATCATACAGTGGGGAGACCCTGTTTTATTGAATTTGAAAGATTGCAGAAAGGGAAATACAATATTTTACAAAGTGTTGTAAAAGGAAATGTCTAAGTTCAGGGATCATGAGTCCTCTCTGAAGAGAGCTCATATGCTGGTTCCAGTAGTTTCCTTTTCTCTGACCGGGGTTCTTCAACTGTTGTCGGGTTGTCATCCCTTTGCCAAGTGAAAGGAGTGAGCAAGTTCCTTTGATCTTCTATAGCATGTTGTTCTAGAATCTCGATCAGAGCATACTTTTCTTTTAATAGTTCCTGAATTTTGGTACACTCCACATTGAGAATGCGGTATTTGTTCTTCCAAGAGTTCTTTTCCCATTGAACTTTTTTGAGAGCGACCTAGAGTTTTTCCGTATCAGGCATAAAATAAAGGACAAATTCCTTTAATGGAAGAACTTCTTGACGAGGGTAAGGCATCTTCAGGTTGAGGGCTCTAGTTTGTACCCAATGGAGATAGGGTTCCACAGAGGTACAACTTGGTCTTCCTAGAGACTCTCTTCCTTTCCAGTGAATGTGTTGCCAGACATGCACTATTTCTTTCTTTAGTGCTCTGTCATTTTCTCCTTCCTTGAAGAAAAGACCTTCCAGGTGAACATTATGCGGGATATGCCTCATCGGGTATCCGAGTTGACAGCGAACTAAAATTGGATGATAGTTGATTCCTTCTTTAGTTCCTATGAGGCGTACATTAGGGAGGTTTCCACATCTATCGATGATCCTTACCCCTTCGTAAATCCTATTGTACCAGTCTATGTCAGAGTTGGTAAGAGACATGATTCTCTGTGACCAACGCAGAGTACTCTTGTGGTCCCAAAAAGCAATAGACTTGGGTAAATGGGAAGTGAACCACTTGTAAAGCAAGGGTACACAGCATGTGATCATTCCTCCATTGTACATATTCCTTAAGTGTACAGAATGATAAGCATCTGCGAACAAGGTTGGTACGGGGTTCCCAATCAGAAATATCTTAACAGCGTTGATATCAACGAAGTTATCAATGTTGGGAAAAAGGAAAATCTCATATGTGAGTAGAAAAAAGATATCTTCGAAAGTAGTAATGTTTCCTACACTGGCAAAGTATAGGGCTTTCTCTACCAAAAACTTGGCTGGTAAACCTTGGATTCCATCCTTAGTGGTCATATGAGTCCTGACTTCTGAATCGTCCAAATAGATTGCTCTTGCAATGGTTTGATCCTTTGGAATTTCTTCCAGTCCATAAAATGGAGCTCGATCAGTGATAGGTAAATCAGTCAGATGAGAGTACTCTTCTAGCGTTGGTGCTAGTTGATAATTCGGGAATGTGAAGCAGTGATAAACCGGATCGTAAAACTGAATTAACGTAGACAAGATTCCTTCAACTACATGGACCCTTAACAGAGACAGCAGTCCTCCATACTTAGTGTAGCACGGTTTTTGTGGTTTCGAATCACTATCGCTTTGGTACTACAGTTCGATTCATTTTTTATCCTATTTAAGCTGATGAAGGATGGGAAATAGTTGTCTCCAATTAACCCTACTTGCAAACTGAGGTTAAACAATCAAAACTGTTGGTTTACAGATGCGGCTTTAGTTCGTGGGTGTCTCTCTGCTTATTTTATTCAGAACAAAATACCGGGATTGTTCAGGGGGAATTTGTTGGGATACTGTGCTAGATTGGCTGGAGGTAGGGTCTATTTGTATCTTGTTCGAAGCCCAAGATGTGAAGCTAAAAGGGTGTTGACTTTAGAGAGAATTTGTCATCTCTAAAGGGGTCTGTTTGTCACAATTGTTGGGTGACTTATTATAAAGGAGAATTACTTTAACTGGGATATGTGAATCCAGCAATGCCATAATTTCCTTTATAGGGGTTTTTTACATGAAGGAGAAGACTTTAACTCAGTTTAGAGCAATGCCATCTTTCCTTAGGATTTTCTCATGCTAAAAGAGGGAATGTGGCGTGGATGTAAATAATCCAGAGGCTTGCCGCTTACAGCAATTAGATGGGGAAAAGGAGTTGTTGATGTTTGTATGTTGTGACCAAAGCATGCTTTGATGCTAAAAGGTTGATTGAATCAAACGGGGATTTCTTTATACAAAGCCTAAGAGGAGGCTATTGACCCAACAAGAGGATGCTTTTGTGTCTCGTACGAAGCCCGAGGTAGAGGCTAAAAGGGTTGACTCAACAAGAGAGTGTTTTTATATGTGTCTTGTATGAAGCCCAAGACAGAGGCTAAAAGGGTTTGACTCAACAAAAGAGTCTTTTATACTCACCAAGAGAGTGATTTGTATCTCGTACGAAGCCCGAGATGGAGGCTAAGGGTGATCGACTCAACAAGAGAGTCTTTTTATACTCAACAAGCGAGTGTTTTGTATCTCATACAAAGCCCGAGATGAAGGCTAAAAGGGGGTTGACTCAATAAGAGAGCCTTTTATACTCAACAAGAGAGTGATTTTGTATCTCGTACCAAGCCCGAGATGGAGGCTGAAAAGGTTAGCTCCGCTGGGGAGAATCATTGTACAAAGCCCAAGAGGAAGCTATGGTTACTGTTTCAATTGAGTGAGAGGTCCAGTATGTTGGTTAAAAGAGAAAATTAGTTCTTATATGGGTAATGTTGTACTCATGGATTTAATCTGAGGACCGCGATTATTTCTTGTTCTTTAAGGAAACAGGGAATCCGAAGGGTATTGAGACTGCCCAAGTCTACAGGTGTTTTTTCCTATTTTTGAAAGGAACTTGAGAATGTGTTCGAGACACAAGGAGATTAGACTGTCCAAGTCTAGAGTTTTATCTTTCGTACTATGCTTAAGAGAGATCAAGAGACACTACGTTCGCGGTAGAAAGATCTAGACTCTTTGAAAGACTGTTCTATTAAGATGATTAATTTCTGTTCCTATACCTTTAAGAGGTCGTCGGGACAATTTATATGAAGCCCAAGAGGAGGTGAGATAAACTTTTAAGAAGCCGCAGGGACAATTTGTACGAAGTCCAAGAGGAGGCTATCTTCCCGGAGGAAGAATCATTATACGAAGCCTAAGAGGAGGCTGTGAAAACTTCTAAGAAGTCAACGGGTCCTTGTACAACGGCCAAGAGGAGGAGGGGATGCTTTTAGGAAGCCTTTGGGTCCTTGCACTAAGCCCAAGAAGAGGCTGATGAACAGTTTCAGAAGGGGTTTCACTTGGAACATTGGCTTTCTGTATATGAACTGTTCAAGGGGGAGATTTCTTAGATCTAATTACCTAAAATTGTTGTAAAAGAAAATTCTCATGGTTTAGGTTATATTGAAATATCCGGGAGAACGTCTGATGTAAGGAGACGAGGTTTTGTCTAGTTCTAGACGTAGTTGCCGGGGAAACTCTAAATATCTATACTAATATTACACAGTCGATATGAGTTTTTGAAAGAAGACTTACAGTGAAACAGCCCCACAATACAGTCATATACATATGAAAGCGGTAAATGAAAGCGGGTAAACACTTACTCGGTTGTAGAGCTTCCATGTTGTTTGGTTAGTTGTTCAACAAAAAAATTGAAAATAACAGTATGTTATAAAATCAAAGGAGAAAGTGCTTTTGAAAGGAAAATTGGGGCTTAATCAGTGGTCGCACTGTCGTTTTGTACTGGGACTTATACAAGTGACTGAGGCCCAAGAAAGGCTTTCTGTACATGGGGATGGGTCTTACACTCTCTCAAGAGGCCCAAAAATGATTGAAAGTGAACAAAGATGGGTCTTATAGCTCCAGGAGAAGCCCAGGGTTTATTTTGAAAAGGACGACGATCGCGCCGAGGTTTTGAAAACACCGTGGGTCTTATACAATGACTGAGGCCCAAAAGGTTTTGGTTTCAAAAGGGACTTGGGTCTTACACTCTATTAGAGGCCCAAAATGATTTTGAATGGGTCTTATAGCTCGAGGAGAGGCCCGAATGATTTGTTTTAAACGGGAGATGATCGCGCCGGGATTTTTTGAAAACGCAGCGGGTCTTATACAATGGCTGAGGCCCAAAAATGGTTTTGGTTTTCAAAGGGGGTTGGGTCTTACACTCTAATAGAGGCCCAAAGTTTGAAAATGTTTTGTGAGGGTGAAAATCAAAGAAACCCTAATTTTGCTTTTCTTTAAAAGTAAATATTTAAAGAAAAATCAAATAAAAATTATAAACATGCCAAATAAGTTTGAACAAACCATTTGTGATTTTTGTTTAAGGTTTGAAAAATGAGGGATTAATCACAAGATGAATTAAAACTCATTTGGTTTTGATTTTCAAAGTAAATATTCACTTTTAAATGTTTAAAAAACAATTAAAAAGGAATTATTCACAAAAATACAAATTATATTAAATAAATAATATAAATCTGATTTTTTTGTGGAATAAAATATTTTAATATTTTTGTGATTTTTTGCAAAAAGAAGCAATAAAAAATAATTAGAATTGAAGGAGTTATTAATTTTCCAATTAATTAATAAAACATGAAAATATTGGAAAAAATAGCAAAAATGTGAGAAAACACAAAATGGTCTGGGTGGGGTTTGAACCCACGACCTCAAGGTTATAGGGTGTGCGCCTTACCACTGGGGTGGTGATACACCCGTTGATTGAAACAAACCAACAAATACACAAGGCTTGCCTTGTTTTCTAGGTCTGGCCAAGGCAAGGCAAGGCAAGTTTTGGCTCAGAAACGTGAAGACCATAACTTTCTCATTTCTCCATGGATTGAGACAAAATTTAGGTCTATCCTGCCTAGAATATCACAAGGAATCCAATGGTGGTGGTATTTTTTCAAGATCATGTCCCCATTTTAAAACCCGATAGTGGTTTTGAAATAGGCCTCCAATTGCATTTTCTGTGCTATCTCATGATACAGGCAAGAATTGCATGGAAATTTGGTGCAAACACAACACATATAACATGTACAAGATGTGCATGATCAGTGAAACTCAAAGCAATGCATATTTTGGTAAGTTCAAGTCATGATGCTTACCTCTTTTTGAGCTTTTGGAGTTTTTTGTGCAATCTGCCAAGTTTCTTGTTCCAGAAATGGTTTGATGCTTTGGACACTCTCAAATGATCTTTTAGAAGCTTTTAGGATGGTTGGAATCAACTGGAAACCTCAGGGATGAGTTTGAGCTCTTTCTTGCAAAAGGGGCAAAAGTGGCCAAAATAGCAACTCCCTGAAATGGTGTTCCAGATAGGGGGAACCATTTGGGATAGTTCAAGGATGATATTTGGAGTGTGTTTGAGGTTTTATCTGGTTTGGAAAGTGACTGATTCAAGACATGGCTTGAAAAATGCACAAAAAGGCATATTTTGAGGTTTTGAGAGGTGACTTTGAGATTTAAGGATTACAGGTCACTTGTGTGAGTTTGGACAGCTTAGATATGACATATTAGATATGTTTGGATCATAAGCTATGGTGGAATTTCTCTCTAACTCAAAAACTCAGAGTTACCTTGCTAAAGAAGGTATTTTTGCCTAGAGAAAGAGATTTTGAGGAAAACATCTGTTTGATGGCTTTGGTGTACTCAAACTGAGCACAAATGAGCTTTATTTATAGTAGAGCAAGTTTGTTTTGGGATTAATAGTGAATGGCAATGCAGCAGAGGTTTGGCCAATGTTGATCAATAGGAATCCAAGTCTCCTCTAGCCAATGACTAGAGGTTAGAGCACAGAGTTGTGGTTCCCTAGTTGTTGGATCATTCTTGACTGAATTCAATTGCAAATGTGTCAGTCCATGCCACCTTGGAACATCCGTTAAATGCTCCAATCCAAAATTAGAGTCTTGTCCCTCTTTTAGGGATTTCTAGGTTTGGCATGCTACTTCTTGTTCCAAAGACTTTGGAGGCTTGGATCAGTGTTTGTTCCCTTTAGATTTGATCCTCTATGAAATCAAGTCCTTGACCTAAATCACACTTGATGGATTGATTTCATAGGTGTTATAGGGTGTATTGAATCATGTCCTAGGGTTTGGGAGCATGTCCTGATCAAAAGTCAAAGGCACAGTTGACTTTTCCCGCGAAAGCCTAATTGTGGTTCAAATGAAATTGAAACTTGTTGCTCAAGCTTCTTGGATCAATCCATTGTTGTAAATGGATCAATGTGATGTATTTGAGACCCTCAAATCCCCCCTTGAGGTCTTAGCTCATGTTTTGTCCCAAAAGTCAACTTAAGGGTGAATTAGGTCAAGAAACCCTTATTCCTGATTTTTTTATGAATGCATCCCCTAAAGCCAAATTGACTTGATGATTGGGTTCATAATATCCCTTGAAGCATCATAGGTTATGCTTTGAAGCATTGGCTCATGCCCAGAGGAAAATCTCCATCTGGAGGCCCTAGTCGACCAAAACCCTAATTTGGTGGCACTGTCGATCGTGAGATTTGATCCACTCAGATTGCTGCAACCTTGTGCTTGATTCTTGAAGTGGGAGTACTCTTGATCCATTGTGATTGTTTGAGAGGCTAGACAAGTTAAAGATCATGTCATTCCTTGATTGATCCTTTGTCTAAGAACTCTGAGAGGGCTTGAAACCCTAATTTTGATAGTAGTGAATGCTCACCATCTTTGGGGAGACTAATGGGGCATGATGGTTCATCCATATTGTGATGATGATTTGCACAATGATGGGAAATCTTAGTGGTCAAAATTTGGGGTATGACAGATGCCCCTATTTAATCTTCTTGGACCCGATGGTGTGAATGGCGAAGGTATTCGGGCATTCGGGGTGCAAGAGGATTAAATATCAGAATACCCGAAATTTTGATGGTGGTTATGAAAGGCAGTTCGCACATCCTTCCTCTTTTTCTAAGCAATGATGCTTAGAAAAGGTAAACTTCCCCTCGATCCTGGTTTCCCACCAAGGAACTGGTCTCAATTTCTGAAATTAACTTCCCCTCGATCCTGGTTTCCTACCAAGGAACTGGTCTCAGTTTCTGAAATAAACTTCCCCTCGATCCTGGTTTCCTACCAAGGATCTGGTCAAGGTTTCTTTTGTCAATAAACTTTATTGACAAGGGACGCTATTTGTAGCGGTTCTCCTCAAAATTCTCACCGAATTTTCCCGGGGAGATGCCATTTGATGGAAAAAGTTTTGATTGTAGAGAAGCACAAACTTCTCTGTTTGAGACGCCATTTGTCGACTCTACTGGGGAAAACGAGTCTCTTGAGAGACTGCCTTCGCTTGGGGATATTACATCATACTTTTCTTTGAGATCTTCTCGGAGAAATGCCATACAATGTATTCCAATTTTGAGGTGCCGATGACTTTGTTGACATTGACATTCTGGAGAGAAGGACCAATGTGTTGCTGAAAGTCTCTAGTTGAGAGGCTTTCTCTAGGGATTTTCCTTAATCCGGGAAAGCGAAGATATCATCTTCCATGGCAAATAATGATGCTAGCTGAGGGTTCTCTAGTTTTTCAGAGGTTCAAGTTATCAAAGTGGTCAAAGGCCAACTTCACTCCAGAAATAAACTGGAGGAGAGAGGTAGTTCAGATGCAACATTTCCTGACGAGGAAAGAACTGACAACTCGATTGAGAGGACTGTAATCACTAGGGGATAAGACCGACCAAAGTGAAAGTGATGCAGCATGAATATGAACGCAAAGTAGTAATGCATGATGTTATGTGTATATGCTGACAAAACTGACACGACATACAAACTAATAGATGAACACGATTGGATACTCGGCCACTGCTGAGGACGAAGAGGTATCGCTGGTTCAAGATAGCAATTCTGCCTTGCTTAGGAGAAGTAGTCCTCGTGGGGAGCTACGTTGGTCGGGCTTAGGAGACAAGAACTCTGCCGGTGGTATTAGATGGGAAAGTCGCATCTGATACAGCTGATCCTTCATTCAGGCGCACTGGCTTAGAAGGAGTACTTTGATTCTGCACTTTGAAGCTCGATTACTTTTGGCGAAGCGATCGATGTTCAACAGTCAAAAGAAATTTCCATCTTTATTGTAAAAGCAGAAAAAGTTTGACAAGTAAATTCATTTATGTTTCATTTCAAGAATCGTTATTCATGTTAAAATGTCGTTCTGTAAAGCTAAAACAAATAAGAATTGCAAACAAAAGCACAAGGGCTCAAATTGTATTGATAGGATGGAAATCAGCCAAACGCGTGATTCCATATAGTATTTACAAAGTTAGAAAATGGTAATTTAAGGGAAAAGGGCTACATTGAAACATAACGACCACTATCCTTCTACCAACTTTTAATTCGGGACATCCTGAGCTTCTGTTGAAGATGACCTTGATCTAGATTTTCTGATGGATGACATGACTGTTGCTGAGGGATTTACCCCTATTGGACGTAGTTACTTGCCATTAATCCCTAACGTTTGCCTGGATTGTACTTTGAGATTTCCAATCCACCGGGATAATTTTGGATTATGTCTCTAATTTTTACCTGGACCGCCCTTTCGGGTTTTCAATCAACCGAGACGTTTTTTTTTTTAGGCGAAGTATTTCTTGACTACGTCAACATTTGTGGGGTAGGCAAATTCTTCTCCATCCATGGTTGCGAGTATCAAGGCACCGCCTGAGAAAGCTTTCTTGACCACATAAGGGCCGTCATAATTCGGAGTCCATTTGCCCCGGGAATCCGTGAGAAATGATTGTATCTTTTTGAGCACAAGGTCTCCTTTCCGGAAGACGCGAGGTCGAACCTTTTTGTCGAACGCCTTCTTCATCCTTTGCTGATATAACTGACCATGGCATAGTGTCGTGATTTGCTTTTCTTCAATCAGGTTCAGTTCGTCGTGTCGACTTTGACACCATTAAGCTTCTGTTAGCTTAGCTTCCATCAATACCCAGATTGATGGGATCTATACTTCGATGGGGAGCACTGCTTCCATGCCATATACTAGAGAGAAAGGGGTTGCCCCTGTTGAAGTGCGGACAGATGTGCGATAACCGTGAAGTGCAAAGGGTAGCATCTCGTGCCAATCTTTGTAGGTTACGACCATCTTTTGAACAATCTTCTTGATGTTCTTGTTAGCCGTTTCTACCGCGCCGTTCATCTTGGGTCGGTAGGGAGATGAGTTATGGTGTTCAATCTTGAACTCTGTGCACAACTCTTTTATCATCTTGTTGTTCAAGTTAGATCCATTATCCGTAATGATCTGGCTTGGAACTCCATAACGGCAGAGGATATTGTTTTTGATGAATCGGACTACCACTTGTCGGGTTGCATTGGCGTATGACGCCGCTTCGACCCACTTGGTGAAGTAGTTAATGGCTACCAGGATGAACCGATATCCGTTTGAAGCCTTAGGTTCAATCATTCCAATCATGTTGATTCCCTATATGGAAAAAGGCCACGGGGAAGAGAGAACTTTGAGATGCGTTGGCGGTACATGGATTTTGTCGAAGTATATCTGACACTTGTGACACCTCCTCATGTACTTGTAGCAGTCGGATTCCATGGTCAACCAGTAGTACCCTGCTCTTAGAATTTTTCTCGCCATTGTATGTCCGTTGGCATGAGTGCCAAAGGACCCTTCGTGAACTTCTTTTATCAGCATGTCTGCTTCTGGTCTGTTAACGCATCGGAGCAAGACCATGTCAATGTTCCTCTTATAGAGTGTATCACCGCTTAGGAGGAAACTGCCTGCTAGCCTTCTGAGGGTTTTTCTATCTTTCCTGGATGCCCCAGGTGGGTACTCTTGTTTCTGAAGGAACCATTTGATATCGTGATACCAAGGTTTGTCGTCTATGACTGCTTTAATCGTGAAGATGTAAGCGGGCCGTTCAAGGTGCATTATGTCAGTCCTAGGTAAGTCGTTCCATTGACCTACACTAATCATGGAAGAGAGGTTGGCTAAGGCATCAGCCATGTGATTCTCCTCACGAGGGATATGATGAAACTCGACTCTGTTGAAGAAGGGTAACAACCTTCTTGCGTAATCTTTGTACGGAATCAATCCTGATTGGTATGTGTTCCAATCTCCTTTGATCTGATTGATAACTAAAGCGGAGTCGCCATATACATCCAAGTTCTTGATCCTCAAATCAATCGCTTCCTCGAGACCCATAATACAAGCTTCGTATTCGGCCTCGTTATTTGTACACTTGAACGTAAGTCTGGCGGTGAAAGGAATGTGGGTACCCTGAGGTGTTATGATGATTGCCCTAATTCAGTTTCCGTAATGATTGACAGCTCCGTCAAAGATAAGTCCCCATTGGGAACCTGGTTCTGGCCCTTTACTGGGTAGCGGTTCATCGCAGTCTTTCATTTTTAGATACATGACATCTTCATCTGGGAAGTCAAATTTGACTGATTCTTGATCGTCAATTGGTTGATGAGCCAAATGATCGGCTAAAACACTTCCTTTAACGGCTTTCTGAGCGTGGTACTCTATGTCATATTCTGATAGCAACATCTGCCAACGGGCAATCCTCCCCGTGAGAGCAGGTTTTTCAAATACATACTTGATTGGATCCATTTCAGAGACCAGCCAAGTAGTGTGACGAATCATGTACTGGCGAAGATGTTTGGCTGCCCAAGCCAAAGCGCAACAAGTTTTCTCAATCATAGTGTACCGAGTCTCGCAGTCGGTGAATTTCTTGCTCAAATAGTATATGGCAGACTCTTTCCTTTTTGTTTCGTCTTGTTGGCCAAGCACACAACCCATTGAGTCCTCTAGGACTGTTAAATAGATGATCAGCGGTCTTCCTTCCACTGGAGGTGATAGAATCGGTGGGTTCGACTGGTATTCCTTGATACTGTCGAAGGCGGTTTGGCAGTCTTCTGTCCAAACGCAGTCCTGATTCTTTTTTAGTAATTTGAAAATCGGCGCACATGTCGCGGTCATGAGGAATATGAATCTGGAAATATAGTCCAAACGTCCCAGGAATCCCCTGACTTGTTTTTCAGTCTTTGGAGAAAGCATTTCTTGAATGCCCTTGACCTTGTCAGGATCAACCTCAATTCCTTTCTGGATGACGATGAACCCTAAAAGTTTCCCTGAACGGACACCGAATGTGTACTTGTTGGGATTCAAGCGGAGTTTGTACTTTCTCAGACGCTCGAATAGCTTTGACAGGTGGGTCACATGCTCCTCTTCCGTCTTAGATTTTGCAATCATGTCATTGATATATACTTCGATTTCTTTATGTATCATGTCATGAAACAGAGTAGTCATGGCCCTCTGATAGGTTGCCCCGGTGTTCTTCAAACCGAACGGCATTACCTTGTAACAAAAGGTCCCCCATGGGGTAATGAAGAAGGTCTTCTCCATGTCTTCCGGCACCATTTTGACCTGATTATAGCCCGAGAATCCATCCATGAAGGAGAAGACTTTGAACTTTGCTGTACTATCTACCAGCATGTCAATGTGTGGTAAAGGAAAGTTGTCCTTTGGACTAGCCTTGTTTAGATCTCGGTAGTCGACACATATTCTGACCTTTCCGTCCTTTTTCGGAACTGGTACTATTTTGGCTAACCATTGAGGATATTCTAACGTAGCGAGGAAACCCGTTTCAATCTGTTTCTGTACCTCCTCTTTGATTTTGATGGCAATGTCTGGATGAGTCAGTCTCAATCTTTGTTTTACCGGCGAATATTCTGATCTCAACGGTAGATGGTGTTCCACGATGCTGGTATCCAATCCTGGCATATCCTGATAGGACCAAGCAAACACATCGGGAAACTCTTTGAGAAGTTTCGTCAAACTTTCTTTGACAGTTGGACTGAGCAGTGCCCCAATCTTGACTTGTTTTCTCTCTTCTTATGAGCCCAAGTTGACTGTTTCCAGCAACTCTTTGTGAGGCTCAATGGACCTTTCCTCTTGTCTAAGTAGTCGGGAGATCTCTTCCGGAATTTCGTTGTCAACTTCTTCTTCAACCCCAAATACCGGGAACTCAAAATCGGAAGAAGGCATCGGATCGTATGTTTCAACGGGGTTTAAAACAAGCAATCTGCATGACGTGATGATTTGTGTTTAGAAGAGATAGAGAGAATTCAAGAGTGTGTGCATTGTATTTCTTTTACTGGATGTTTTTATTATTGAGTTGTTTTTTAAGATTACCATTTTCTGAAAAACGAAAAGAGAAAACAACAATTAATGCAGAAATTACAGAACGACGTTATTTTATTAATGAACAAGTCGATTCTTGAAACTACAGCCCTATAAAACAAAACTCTTTCGCTTTGGGCGACGCGAAGAGGGAAATTTACAGAAAGTGAGCCCTATCAAAACATTCGTTTCACCTGGGCAGGGTGAAAGGTTAAAGTAAATATGGCAATTACTTAGACTTATGAACAATCTTTGGAACATCGACAGCGACCCATTGGCGGCGAACTCCTCGGTGAATCACAAAGTCTGGTACCTTACCTGATTTGTCTTCAGAAATGACGTTGATTTATGGCGGAGCAGGATCATTGGAATCTGTCTCCCAGGAAGAGTTGTCATAGGAGGATTCCTCAGTTGTATTTTGCATAGTATTTGTACTCTTAACTGCATCTCCCCATCCAGTTGGCTGGATGTCTTCGACCCTGATACGAGAGCTTTAAGGAGCGGTGTACTTGACCTTGAAGTCGTATTTTCCACTCGGTTGTCCCAAGGTGTCCCACACTTCTTTGGAACTGGAGGAGTCATCCCTCTCGATGACGTTGACCTCAGGAAAAGCATAGTTGATGAATTCTAGTCCGGCAAGCTTTGCCAATTCATCATCGTACTGGATAAGTTCGGAATGACCTGAGTGTTGATCCCATGACATGGTGGGGACGCAGGTATTCTATTTAATGATGCTCAGCTGATTTTCATTGTTCGACTGACTTTCTTGGCCCAAGTGTCCTGGGTAAGGCTGCCACATTGGCAGGCCATCCATCGGGCCATAGTAGTCGGGGTCAAAGTTGTCTTTCATCAGAGTGTCCTCCTCTAATGAGTTTGGGGGAGCGCGGCATCCTTCCGGATCACAATCTCCGTACATCATTTTGACATCTGACCTTGGTATAAATCTCGGGCTCTGTGCAGGAAAGCAAAAGGGAGTATGTGTTTCGCCCTGAGACGTATAACCGTCCTCGTTGAGATAGGACTTCCATTCTTCCACGGAGGAATCCTCTTTATTGATGGTATGCACTTCTTGAGTCGCTGGTTGAAAGAAGCCTCCACTGTGGAAGAAGTTCTGAATGGGATGAAGACTTTCACCATTAGCAGCTGTCTGGGTGTAGGTTGCAGAAAAACCAAGACCCTTCTTTGTTTTGTTATCAGTGGGAATGACAAGCTGTCCCCATCCTTTTGCAGTTATTTTCGATCACTTCGAGAGCATCTCTGTATAAGGAAATTGAGGTTCCTTTCTATAATTGATTCTCATTGCTCACCGACAGTGCTTGGAACTGAGTCCCAACAACCTCCTCGGGTTCTACACAAGTAGATAATGACAAGTTACTCACTAGCAAGGCTTGTTTTCCACAGACTGTGACGAGTTGGCCGTTCTGGACGAACTTTAGCTTTTGGTGGAGGTTCAAAGTGACTGTCCCAGCCTGATGTATTCAAGGTCTTCCTAATAAACAACTATACGTTGCCCGGATGTCCATGACCTGGAAAGTGACTTGGAAAGTATGAGGACCAATAGTTATGGGAAGGTCGACTTCGCCGATAACCGTTTTTCTGGATCCGTCAAATGCTTTGACGACAACCTCGCTGGTTCTCATCGGAGGTCCTTTGAATGATAATTGCATCAAAGTGAACTTCGGCATAACATTCAGGGCTGACCCTGTGTCTACCAGTACGTTGGCTAAAGCATCGTCCTGGCAGTTGACTGTAATGTTGAGCGCCATGTTATGACGGTGACCTTCTTCAAGTAATTCCTCATCACTAAATCCCAAGTTATTCCAGGAAGTGATGTTAGAGACAATGCTATTGAACTATCTGATTGTTACATCCTGTTCTATAAAGGCTTGCTCCAAGACTTTCTGTAGAGCCTCTCTGTGGGCTTCAGAACTGAGTAAAAGTGATAATACCGAGATCTTTGAAGGAGTTTGTAACAGCTGATCAACAATGTTGTATTCACTCCTTTGGATGAGCTTTAGCATCTCATCATTGTTTTTCGAAAGGTCGAGATTACTGGATTGACCGACTGGTGGATCAAGAACTTCTGTCTGAGGTTCCTTTTCTTTGCTGGGTTCTTCAACTCCTCTGTTGAAGATTCTACCACTCCTTGTTACTCGACTGACTTCTGCAATATTCACGACGGAGGGTAACGGAATTTCCTTTCCCTTCTCAATTGTTGTTGCACCGTATTTGTAAGGGATAGCCTTAGTTGATTCATACGGTAGTGGTCCCGGTAGATAGATGACTATGGGAGCCTTCTGATTTTTCTGAATATCGTAAGTAATTTCGATCCATTCCCGGTTGGGAACTCTCGATTCGTCAAGTAGAGGGATAATGGTACAAACATCCCTAGCCTTCTGATGATCAGAGATTATGACAACGTCCTCGATTTGATCAGCGAAATAGTTGACTGATCCAGAACTTGACCATGGTTGAATCTCTTTGTGGTCCAACTGACTTTGAAGGGCCGCTCGCACGAGGTAGCATCTTGATTATCCACTGAGCAAACTCCACACCGCTCATAGTTGTGTAGTGACACCTGGCCACGTCCGCTTTGATTACAATGTAACCTCACTAGATCTGTTTCCATCGACCGAACATCTTGACTTTGATATCTAGTAGGATTCCCGTTAGTGATGCTAATTTGCTGGGTGTCTTCATCCATATAGTTTGGAAGCCACCAGTGGTTCAACAAGTGCTGAAGTGTTTCCTGGACAAGGGCACAACCCTGATCGTCTTCGTAACCCACTTTACAGCCCTGATAATCATGTGATATCAGGAACCCGAGTTGGACCTGTTTAGCATGTAACTCCACCAGGCTGGTATTCATCAAGCGAATATCGAAGATTTGAATCATGTTGATTTGATAATGATTCCTATCATGGTAGTCTTGAATCCATCCAAGATCCATCTGACGCTGGAGGGCCTCTTGTACAAAAGAGCATTCCTGTTTGTTTACCGAGCAAGTCAGGCAGGAATTATAATCGTGACGCGGCAGATTATGATACTGGCTTTTTCTTGAGTGCATTGCCACCAAGTTGACATTCATCACACGGATATCTTGGTTTTGAATGATGTTGGAATTCGTATAAACCATGTTAACTCCACGAACTCGGTGCTCTTGGATCCATCCGAGATCTATCTGTTCCTATAGAGTTGATTGCACCAAAGAACATCCTTGATTGCTTTTAGAGCAGATATCACTCTGTCTACAATGTATCTTGACCAAGTTGGCCTTCAATAAGAGTACATCGTGAATTTGATAGTTGTTGTTAGAGCTATCAAATTGACTGTAGCCTTCTCGTGTTGAGGCAGCGGGTTCGTGAGAACATTCAGATTCGTATCTTTGAAAGATAAGACCCCGCTCCTAACAAGCTTTTGCACGTCGGATTTGAAACTGAGACAGCTTTCTATGTTATGCCCTGGTCCTCCTTGATGGTAAGGGCAAGTCTGATCCACCTTAAACCAAAAAGGCGGATTTTCCGGTACTGTAAGAGGATACTTAGTCTGGACATGCCCCTTGGCTAATAGTAATGGAAATAGTTCTACGTACGATACGGGTATAGGATCAAATCCTGGTGGCCACATTGTACGGTTGTTGTTGTATTGAGGACGAGCCTGCTGAAGAGGTTGTTGTGTCCTTTGCTGAAATCGCCTTTGCTTTCTAAGAGAGATATTCCCGATATCTTGCTCTTTTTTCTTAGGGAGAGAACTACCGTATCCTTTTGTACTACTTGATGATCCAACGTCTTTTACTAAACGTCCTTCCCGGACGGCCTCCTCAAGACGAACTCCCATGCCCACCATCTCGGTGAAGTCACTGGGCGCACTGGCGACCATTTTGTCGTAGTAAAATGAGCTTAAGGTCTTTAAGAAGATCTTTGTCATCTCTTTTTCCTCCAGAGGTGGACAAATTTGAGCGGCAATCTCACGCCATCTCTGAGCGTATTCCTTAAAGGTTTCCTTGTCCTTTTGCGACATTGATCTGAGTTGATCTCTGTCTGGTGCCATGTCCAAATTGTATTTATACTGTTGGACGAAGGCAGTGCCAAGATCTCTGAAAGTGCTAATCGTAGTGCGGTTTAAACCCATGTACCATTTTAATGGGGTTGTAATACCTCAAAATTTACCTTCTTTTTTCTCAACAAATTGGTTTATGCTTTACTCATTTGCATTCCATAGTAGGTCATAGATTTCATAGCATGGCATTCAGCATAGGGCATAGGATCAAGGCACTTGGTCTATATTCTCAAGTCTCAAGCTTCAGAGTGGCTCATGGGGTTCATCATGTCTTCTTAAGATCAAGCATGGCAAAAGATTGCAAGTGGATCTCTCCCTCCTAACCAGAGAGACCAATCAAGGTTTTTGGTTTCAAGAGAGTTTCTTGGAGACTTTGGGGGTTCAAGCATGTTTTATGGCTTCCATATGCTCACAAGTGTTCATGGATGGGGATTTGGTTGATGGTTCATGGTGGAGACTGTTCAGTGGATCAGTTGCTGGTGAAATAAGCAAAAGTCAATTGTAAAGGAGAAAGTCAACTGTGGAATTTTGAGGGTCTTTTCATGGTTTTCAAGGTCTCACATCCTCATATGGTCTTCAATTGTCAAGATTCATGCCATTCTTCAAGAATCAAGAGTTTGTGCAAAAGTTACTAAATTTGGTAAATGACCTATAATACAAACTTTCCATTTTTGGCAAGTTTTCAACCACATTCAACTTGACTTTTCATCATCAAGGAAGCTCCAAATGAATTTTCCTCCAAAATGAAAGTTGAAGATCTTTCTCTCCCATTTCCAAAAAGTATTAGAACATTTCCATATCATTTGTGGAACTCTAGTTATGGCCAAAACAATGCAAGGTGCTTTTCATGGATTCCTTATATGTCAAATTTTCCACCTTTTGCATTTTTGCACAAATGGACTTGTAATGTTCCCAATTGCTTCATGCCATATTACAACATCAAAATACAAGTCAAGAAGATCATTTGTGGCCTTTGAATCAATTCATGTCATGCCATATTTCTTATTATTCTCACAAAGTGCAAAAATGCCAAATTAATTCAAAACTTGCAAACCAAGAAAGTACAAGGCCCAAAATCAATTCAGAAATGATACATGAGTAAATTGGATGTGAATTGTACTGGTGGCAAGGGTTTCCCACGTGTAAATTGGTGGTGGTGGTGTAAAATGCATTTTTGGAATTTCACTCAAATCTCATTAACAAGAGTTCTAATCACTTCCTAATCCTAATCAGTGAACTAATGAAGGGTATATATGCTTACTCATGCCCTCACAGCTAGGGTAGAGGCTCTCATTTGCACACTTGTGGTATTTTGCTCTCACACTTCCTCTCATTGAATCTCATTCTTCTTGGAGCTTCTCTGAGTTTTCTCTTCACATTCTTGATTAGTGAAGAGAATAAAGCAAGAATTCACCGTTGTTTTGAGCTCATACTGAAGATTTCATCAAGTGCCATTCAAGAGGGTTCAAACTTAAATCTCAAGATCCAACACGATTTCAAGCTCTAGTTGCATTTATTTTGCATCTAGAGGTTCTAAGGAGTGGATCTGCAGTATTTGGAGGGATTTCTTGGAGGATTTCAAGTTCTACAAGGTTCAGGTTGGTGAATTTTTCATACTCACAGAACTTGAATTTTTGATATGCATAATGATCTGTGAACTTCCCTGAGCATGTTGATATATTTTATTTGAAGTTTGGACGTGTGGTTTGTGAGATATGTTGATTTAAAGTTTTAGATCTATTTATGTTTTTGCTCGATTCTCCTTATTGGTTGATTGTTTGTTAAAATGGACTGCATATTTGAGATCCTTGTGTTTTTCTGGTCAAGATAGTGTACCCATATGCATTTTCTGGAAAATTTTGGATGACAGATCACCGGAGAGGGTGGCCGGAGCCCTAGCTCCGGCGGCTGCCGGAGAACCAGTCCGGCGAGGGAGATCCATGGAGAAGAAGCAATCCTGATCGTTCATTTCCAGATCCTACGCACCTCCATGCGCCACGTGTCTTTTTATTTTCTGTTTTATTTTAATAATTACATGCTTGCCAACCACGCTTACTACCGTGTGACCGCTCATCATAGCCTTGTTTTTTAATTAATATTTGACTTCGTGGTTTAATCTGGTGCGTCCAATTGATCGTGTGATGGTGGTAATGACAACAAATTAATGAAGTCATGTGCGTGGCACATGGCTGGTACATGGTGTGAACTATATGATTGTGTGTGCGTGTGACTAGGTGGAGCGTGGTGCGCCCTTTTAATCCTGACCGTTATTTTTCATTAATTTTGATCATGTGGTTGTGGTTTGTTATGTTTATGCGCATTGGATCATTTGTATGGCTGAGATTGTATCTGATTGTTGACTTCTACCATGCTCCCTTTAACCATGTGCCTTGGGCTCCCTTCGGCTTTGGGCCTTTATTTTCGCACCCCCCTCTATTAGGCCTGTTTCAATTCCAACGTGTTTCTATTTCTTTTTGCACCCCCTGCTTCTTTCATTTTCTTTTCTTATTTTTATTATTTGTTTTGCATTTTTAATTTCTAAAATTACTTTTATGCATTTAAAAATCATACAAAAAATCATGAAACTTATTTTTAATTTTCTCAAATATTTCCATATTTTATTTTCTCATTTTATTTTATTTTGGCATCTGTTCTAATTAATTGTTTTATTTTCTTTTCTTAATTGTTTCACTTGCACACTCTAACTTGCAAATTTTATTTCTCTTCATCCACAACACATTTTTAATCCATTCTTTTTGTATCCATTAGGTGACACATTAAATTGCATAAAAACATTTTTGTTTCATTTTTAAAACTTTTCCATATTGCATTTTGGTCCCTTTCTTTTGCATGTTGAATCATTGTTCTTACTTGACCTTTGTCTAATTGTTTGAGATACTTAGTTTATGAATTTTGGTTTGATCTTTTTGTACATGTTACTTGACTGAGTTAACTTCTTTTTGAATATTTTTTGGGATTTTATTAATCCACGTTCCTATTTTTGGTTGAATTTTGTTTGTGATGCAAGTTTGATTGAGGTTTGCTTTGATACATGATATAGTGTGAATGCATTCACTTACTTGTGATGGAGTGATGCTTGAGATGTTTTTATGGTATGATCATGTTCTGTTTGAGCTTACTTGTGGATTTGGAATCATCCTCATTTGATCATTTTCCAATTTGTTCTTGATTTTCTAAGTTGATGTTATTTTGACTTAAGTTTTGTGGATGTTTTGATTAACTTTGATGCATGTTTTGAATGTGTTGCTTAAGGATTCATCTTGCATTACTTGAGTTTGATTTTGGTATGATGTTGATACATATGCTACTGCCCCTTGAGTTCATTACTTGGTTTTCGTCTCACTTGATCATCATTTTTTGATTTGTATGATGCATATCATTATCATTGGTTTTGTGGTTTCTTTGGCTCATAATGCATCATAATGTGAAACATTCTTGCATGTTTGGATTAGATGATCATGATGTGAATTGAATTCTGACTTGGTTCCACTTTCATCTTATTTTGTTCATGTCATCTTTGTGTGAAACCTTAGTGTGTGAATTTGTGAATCTTGTGCAAGTTTACTTGCATCCTTTCTTGTGTGCCTTCACTTGTATGCTTGATATGTGCTTGTATGATCTTTGAAGCATGTTTTATGTTATGATTTGGATATGATGATTATGATGTGCTTGCTGCCCCATCTCTTTTTCTCATTCTTCTCTTCTCTTTTCTTCTCTTTCACTCTTTCTCATCCCATGAATCTCAAGACTTGTTCAAGTCTTGGATTCCTTTCCCCTTAGAGCTACCTAGTCCAACTTAATTTTTGATTAAGCTTGGAGTTGGATTAGAATTAGGATATGTAGTCTTTTCTCCTAAACCTCACTAACCATAGGATATCCATGTATGATAACATTAGGACTCTTTGTTTCCCTTTAGAGTTTCCCTTGCGTCGTTTCTCTTATCATCTCAAAAGAAAAGTAAAAAATACTTAATAAAGGTTAACGTGTATTGCGCTTGAGCCTTATATGTGGGAAGTGGGGAACGAGGGGCTTCCTCTCATTCTTCTAGGATACCTAGTGTACGTCCTGTTGGGGACGATGCACGAAAGTATTCGTTCCTGTATTTAAGACTTTGGTTCAATGCAAGTTACAAATAACTGTCAAAAACACTTCTTGCTAAAAACTTCAAACCAACACTAACGTCTTTCCTTCGGGAATTCTTTTCTCATCTCACTCACTCTCAACGTACGAACGCGCTCCTACTCGTTCTCTTGCGAGACGGTAACGCCTAAGTCTCGATTCAGCGAGCTGCAACACTTGAGCTAGAACGTAAGCCGTTCCTTAAAAAACACAATCCACCCCTAGTGAGGGGAACTACGTCGCTCTGATTCTCATGCTCCCGATGAGATACGTAGGCAGTGGGGTAGGGCCCATGTGAGCACTTCTTTTATTTTCCCTACTTTTGTTTCTTTTTCTCTGTTTTCCTTTTCCTTTTCCCCGTTCCTTTTCCTTTCCGGTAGCAGCGGAGCTCCAGTTGATGACACCCTTTGATCGAGACAAGCAAGCGTGGATCCCATCAGGTACCATGGACGCGTGGGGGTGCTAATACCTTCCTCACGCGTAACCGACTCCCGAACCCAGATCTCTTGGTCGCAAGACCATGCTCTTTCCTCTTTCCCCTCAGGTTTATGCAGTGTTTCCTTTCCCTCTCTTGGGATAAATACACATTGCTGGCGACTCTGTTTTCCGCGCCACTCTCGCGTTTGTACCGTTGGATGCGAATCTTTCGGGAGCGACAGCGGTACCGGTTAAACTATCTTGAAAGTAGTGAATCAGTAGATCCTAGTTCTCTGTCTGAGCTGACATTCGCCGAGCGTACATCACCAGATGACTCTGAGGGCAAGAATTACCCTTGTATTTTTCAAAGTCGAGCACCTGGAATTTGTGCGGGACTTTCACATTGGGGACCAAACAAAGGTCTGCGGCGTCTTTTCCAAATAAATCCTGACAGCGAATAGCTTGCAGTTCCTTCTGCATTTCTAGGAACTGCTCCTGGAATTCATCCATTCTATCAAACATACTTTCCTTTCTACCAGAAGGTATCTATGGAATCTGTCCTTCTGGGACAGTGTGCACCACAGGGGGTGCTACCGTTACTACGGAAGTGAATCTTGGCGTTTCCCGAAGTTTGTAACCTTCAGGAGTCCTCATTATGCCTCTGGCATCCTCGTTTTCCCAAAGTTTGTAACCTTCAGGCCCAACAGTTTTTGCTATGATTCCCTGATCTTCAATGATAGGTGAAACATATCCTTCCGGGATATAGTTAGCAGGCATGCCCCAGGGACGATCTTTCGGCATTTGATACCTAGGATCATACTTCTCCACTATGGGCGTTGAGGTGATCTCTGAGATCACAGTTCTTTGTAGCTGAGCTTCTGCCATGGCTTGCATGTCGTTATGAAGCTTTCTCATATCCTCTCTTAGAGCGTCAATCTCTTCTTTCAACTCTCTGTTCTCTTCCTCGAGATCATCCATCTTTTTCTGACGATTGGCCCGAGTATTGTACGAATGAAACAGTTTGACTCTAGAATCGAGACACAAACGTGAGATTCGTAGGTAAGAAGAATACGTGGCGTGAGAATGATAAATGCAATGATTATATTAATTATTTTTTTTGTTTAATCAAAATAAACTTCGACAATTAGATTGCAAATATCAAATAGTGGGGACACCCCCATTTTATTGAATTCAAAGGATTGCGGAAATGGAAATACAGTAAATTACAAGGTGCGGAAACAGAAACCTAAGATAATGGGTCCCGAGCCCTCTCTGAGGAGAACTCGGGTGCTGATTCTGGTACTTTCCTTTTCTTGGACCGGGGCTCTTGGGCCGTTGTCGGGTTGTCATTCCTTTGCCAAGTGAAAGGAGCAAGCAAATTCCTTTGGTCATCCTGATTTTCTACAGCATGTTGTTCCAAAATATCAATTAGAGCATCTTATCTTTCAGCAGTTGCTGTATTTTGGTACACTCCACATTGAGAATGTGGTACTTGTTCTTCCAAGACCTCCTCTCCTGTTGAACTTTGTTGAGAGTAACCAAAAGGTTTTTCGTTTCAGTCATGAAGTACATGACGGATTCCCTTGGTGGAAGAACTCCGTGATGAGTATAAGGCATCTTTAGCTTGAGAGCTCTAGTTTGTACCCAGTGGAGATAAGGCTCCACCGAGACACAATCCGGTTTTCCTAGAGACTCCCGTCCTTTCTTATGAACATGTTTCCAAGCGTGCACTATTTCCATCTTTAGTGCCCTGTCATTTTCTCCTTCCTTGAAGAAAAGACCTTCCAGATGAGCATTACGCGGGACATGCCTCATCGGGTATCCAAATTGACGACGAACTAAAACTGGATGGTAATTGATTCCTCCCTTAACTCCTATGAGGGGTACGTTGGGGAAGTTTCCACAACAGTCAATGATTCTGATCCCTTCATAGATTCGATTGTACCAATTGATGCCAGAGTTGGTAAGAGGCATGATTTTCTGCGACCAACGTAAGGCACTCTTATAATCCCAAAAAGCGGCATACTTAGGCAAATGGGAGATAAGCCATTTATATAGCAGGGGTACACAACACGTGATCATTCCTCCGCCGTATAAATTCCTTAAGTGTACAGAATGATACGCATCTGCGAGTAAGGTTGGTACAGGGTTTCCAATTAGGAAAATCTTAAGGGCGTTGATATCGAATGAAGTTATCAAAGTTAGGAAACAGAAATAACCTGTAGGTGAGCAAAACAAAGATGCTTTTGAAAGCAGTCATGTTCCCTATACTAGAAAAGTACAGAGCCTTCTTTACCAGAAACTTGGCTGGTAAACCTAAGATTCCTCCCTTGGTGGTCAGGTGAGTCCTGACTTCTGACTCATCCCAATAGATTGCTCTTGCAATGATTTGATCCTTTGGAATTTCTTCCAGTCCAGAAAAGGGAGCTTGATCAGTAACGGGTAGATCAGTCAGATGAGAATATTCCTCCAGCGTTGGTGCGAGCTGGTAATCCGGGAATGTGAAACAGTGATAGACCGGATCGTAAAACTGAACGAGTGCCTCCAGGATTCCCTCAATTACATGGACCCTTAACAGAGGTAGCAGACCTCCGTACTTGGCTCTGAAAGCGTCAGGGTTAGTGATCATCCTTGCTAATCCTCTCAAATCCTCTAGTTTTGGAACCTTGAAGGTATACTTGTGAGTTTTTCTTCTACCGAAATCCATTAGCGCAATCCTTTTCTCTCTAACATTTGCAATCATTGTCTTAGTTTAATTTAAAAAAGAGAGACTAGAAGAGAATATTTTTCTTTGCTTAATGTTTTTTTAAATGAATACATGAATGCAGCACACAAAAACATAGAAAAAACATGGGGTCAAAGGGTCGGTGTCATGAAGTCAAGGCTCTACCCATCCCAAAGGTTTATACTAGTGACTTTTGTACCTGTCTCTCAAAATCATTGATTCTTGTCGAGATAACATCAGTGGGCCGGGAACCGTGCTAGGTGATGTATTTCAAAGAATCTCAGAAGAGGGTAGTATCGCGTGACAACTATTTCCGATAGCTTCCGCACTACTGAAAGAGGTTTTTCCTAGGTGTATACTCAATCTTTCCACATGCGGCATCACACGCATTCCCATTAGCAGAAAAATAAACACAGATATCAATTAGGAAAAGCAGTATATATATTTGTCCTAATGTCCTAGACTTTTTAAGAGCTATGAATCCTATGATCCTAACATAAAATGCCTCCCCGACGGAGGCGCCATTCTGTGGTACCTTCCCAACTTAAAGGTTTTTGACCTAAGATCCTAGTGAGGGCCGATCCTAGCAGTAATGACCTTCCCCGATGGAACCGTCATTTGGTGATACCTTGTGAACCCAAGGACTCGTCCCAAGAGAAGGTTTCAACCAGAGAGGTAAGAGAGACAAGATTCCTTTGTTTGGCCCCATGATGGGCACCATTTTTTTCTGTGGAAAATGGGGACGACAAGATCTTACCAAGTTGCTCCCACTGTGGTCGCCATTTTTCTGTAGCGCGGTTTTTGTGGTTTCGAATCACTATTGGTTTGGTATTACAGTTCGATTCATTTTTTATCCTATTGAAGCTGATGAAGGATGGGAAATAGATGTCTCCAATTAACCCTGCTTGCAAACTGAGGTTAAACAGTCAAAACTGTTGGTTTACAGATGCGGCTTTAGTTCGTGGGTCTCTCTCTGCTTATTTTGTTCAGAACGAAATACCGGGATTGTTCATGAGGAATTTGTTGGGATATTGTGCTAGATTGGCTGGAGGTAGGGGACTTTGGGGTTTTTCGATTAGTGTGCTCGCTAAGATTCTTTTTCAATCTTATGCCTACGTATTCCCGGGATAGGGAAATCAGAGCGATCTTAGTTCCTCCTATTCTATGGGAGGAAATGGTGTTTTGGTGTCTTGTTCAAAGCCCAAGACATGAAGCTAAAGGTGGTTTATATCTTGTTCAAAGCCTAAGATGTGAAGCTGAAAGGTCTATTTGTATCTTGTTCGAAGCCCAAGATGTGAAGCTAAAAAGGTGTCGACTTTAGAGAGAATTTGTCATCTCTAAAGGGGTCTGTTTGTCACAATTGTTGGGTGACAGATTATAAAGGAGAATTACTTTAACTGGGATATGTGAATCCAGCAATACCATAATTTCCTTTATAGGGGTTTTTAACCTGAAGGAGAAGACTTTTACTCAGTTTAGAGCAATGCCATCTTTCCTTTGGAATTTCTCATGCTAAAAGAGGGACAGTGGCGTGGATGTAAATAATCTAGAGGCTTTCCTCTTACAGCAATTAGATGGGGAAAAGGAGTTGTTGATGTTTGTATGCTGTGACCAAAGCATGATTTGATGCTAAAAGGTTGATTGAATCAAACGGAGATTTCTTTATACAAAGCCTAAGATGAGGCTATTGACCTAACAAGAGGATGCTTTGGTGTCTCGTACGAAGCCCGAGATAGAGCGTAAAAGGGTTGACTCAACAAGAGAGTGTTTTTATATGTGTCTTGTACTAAGCCCAAGACGGAGGCTAAAAGGGTTTGACTCAACAAGAGAGTCTTTTATACTCACCAAGAGAGTGATTTGTATCTCGTACGAAGCCCGAGATGGAGGCTAAGGGTGATCGACTCAACAAGAGTCTTTTTATACTCAACAAGAGAGTGTTTTGTATCTCATACAAAGCCCGAGATGAAGGCTAAAAGGAGGTTGACTCAACAAGAGAGCCTTTTATACTCAACAAGAGAGTGATTTTGTATCTCGTACGAAGCCTGAGATGGAAGCTGAAAAGGTTAGCTCCGCTGGGGAGAATCATTGTACAAATCCCAAGAGGAGGCTATGGTTACTGTTTCAGTTGAATGACAGGTCCAGTATGTTGGTTAAAAGAGAAAATCAGTTCTTATATGGGTAATGTTGTACTCATGGATTTGATCTGAGGACCGGGATTATTTCCTGTTCTTTAAGGAAACAGGGAATCCGAAGGGTATTGAGACTGGCCAAGTCTACGGGTGTTTTTTCCTATTTTTGAAAGGAACTTAAGAATGTCTTCGAGACTCAAGGGGATTAGACTGTCCAAGTCTAGAGTTTTATCTTTCGTACTATGCTTAAGAGAGATCAAGAGATAGTACGTTCGTGGTAGAAAGATCTAGACTCTTTGAAAGAATGTTCTATTAAGATGACTAATTTCTGATCCTATACGTTTAAGAGGTCGTCGGGACAATTTGTACGAAGCCCAAGAGGAGGCGAGAAAAACTTTTAAGAAGTCGCAGGGACAATTTGTACGAAGCCCAAGAGGAGGCTATCTTCCCAGAGGAAGAATCATTATACGAAGCCTAAGAGGAGGCTATGAAAACTTCTAAGAAGCCGACAGGTCCTTGTACAACGCCCAAGAGGAGGCGGGGATGCTTTTAGGAAGCCTGTGGGTCCTTGCACTAAGCCCAAGAGGAGGCTGATGAACAAATCCATAAGGGGTTTCACTTGGAACATTGGCCTTCTGTATATGAATTGTTCAAGGGGGGGATTTCTTAGATCTAGTTACCTAAAATTGTTGTAAAAGAAAATTCTCATGGTTTAGGTTATTTTGAAATATCCGGGAGAACTTCGGATGTAAGGAGACGAGGTTTTATCTAGTTCTAGACGTAGTTGCTGGGGGAAACTCTAAATATCTATACTAGTATTACACAGTCGATATGAGTTTATGAAAAAAGACTTACAGTGAAATAGCCCCACAATACAGTCATATACATATGAAAGCGGTAAATGAAAGCGGGTAAACACTTACTCGGTTGTAGAGCTTACATGCTGTTTGGTTAGTTGTTCAACAAAGAAATTGAAAATAACAGTATGTTATAAAATCAAAGGAGAAAGTGCTTTTGAAAGGAAAATTGGGGCTTAATCAGTGGTCGCACTGTCGTTTTGCACAAGGACTTATACAAGTGACTTAGGCCCAAGAAAGGTTTTTTGTACAAGGGGATGGGTCTTACACTGTCTCAAGAGGCCCAAAAATGATTGAAAGTGAACAAAGATGGGTCTTATAGCTCCAGGAGAAGCCCAGGGTTTATTTTGAAAAGGGCGACGATCGCGCCGAGGTTTTGAAAACACCGTGGGTCTTATACAATGACTGAGGCCCAAAAGTTTTTGGTTTCAAAAGGGGATTGGGTCTTACACTCTATTAGAGGCACAAAATGATTTTGAATGGGTCTTATAGCTCGAGGAGAGGCCCGGATGGTTTGTTTTAAACGGGCGATGATCGCGTCGAGATTTTTTTGAAAACGCAGCGGGTCTTATACAATGACTGAGGCCCAAAAATGGTTTTGGTTTTCAAAGGGGGTTGGGTCTTACACTCTAATAGAGGCCCAAAGTTTGAAAATGTTTTGTGAGGGTGAAAATCAAAGAATCCCTAATTTTTCTTTTCTTTAAAAGTAAATATTTAAAGAAAAATCAAATAAAAATGATAAAAATGCCAAATAAGTTTGAATAAACGATTTGTGATTTTTGTTTAAGGTTTGAAAAATGAGGGATTAATCACAAGATGAATTAAAACTCATTTGGTTTTGATTTTCAAAGTAAATATTCACTTTTAAATGTTTAAAAAACAAGTAAAAATGAATTTATTCACAAGAATACTAATTATATTAAATAAATAATATAAATCTAATTTTTTTTGTGGAATAAAATATTTCAATATTTTTGTGATTTTTTGCAAAAAGAAACAATAAAAAATAATTAAAATTGAAGGAGTTATTAATTTTCCAATTAATTAATAAGACATGAAAATATTGGAAAAATTAGCAAAAATGTGAGAAAACACAAAATGGTCTGGGTGGGGTTTAAACCCACGACCTCAAGGTTATAGGCCGTGCGCCTTACCACTGGGGTGGTGATACATCCGTTGATTGAAACAAACCAACAAATACACAAGGCTTGCCTTGTTTTCTAGGCCTGGCCAAGGCAAGGCAAGGCAAGTTTTGGCTCAGAAATGTGAAGGCCATAACTTTCTCATTTCTCCATGGATTGAGACAAAATTTAGGTCTATCCTGCCTAGAATTTCACAAGGAATCCAATAGTGGTGGTAGTTTTTCAAGATCATGTCCCCATTTTAAAACTCGATAGTGGTTTTGAAATAGGCCTCCAATTGCATTTTATGTGCTATCTCATGATACAGGCAAGAATTGCATGGAAATTTGGTGCAAACACAACACATATAACATGTACAAGATGTGCATGATTAGTGGACCTCAAAGCAATGCATATTTTGGAAAGTTCAAGTCATGATGTTTACCTCTTTTTGAGCTTTTGGAGTTTTTTGTGCAATCTGCCAAGTTTCTTGTTCCAGAAATGGTTTGATGCTTTGGACACTCTCAAATGATATTTTAGAAGCTTTTAGGATGGTTGGAATCAGCTGGAAACCTCAGGGATGAGTTTGAGCTATTTCTTGCAAAAGGGGCAAAAGTGGCCAAAATAGCAACTCCCTCAAATGGTGTTCCAGATGGGGGGAACCATCTAGTACAGTTCAAGGATGATATTTGGAGTGTGTTTGAGGTTTTATCTGGTTTGGAAAGTGACTGATTTAAGACATGGCTTGAAAAATGCACAAAAAGGCCTATTTTGAGGTTTTGAGAGGTGACTTTGAGATTTAAGGATTACAGGTCACTTGTGTGAGTTTGGACAGCTTAGATATGACATATTAGATATGTTTGGATCATAAGCTATGGTGGAATTGCTCTCTAACTCAAAAACTCAGAGTTACCTTGCTAAAGAAGGTATTTTTGCCTAGAGAAAGAGATTTTGAGGAAAGCATCTGTTTGATGGCTTTGGTGTACTCAAACTGAGCACAAATGAGCTCTATTTATAGTAGAGCAAGTTTGTTTTGGGATCAATAGTGAATGGCAATGCAGCAGAGGTTTGGCCAATGTTGATCAATAGGAATCCAAGTCTCCTCTAGTCAATGACTAGAGGTTAGAGCACAGAGTTGTGGTTCCCTAGTTGTTGGATCATTCTTGACTGAATTCAGTTGCAAATGTGTCAGTCCATGCCACCTTGGTGCATCCATTAAATGCTCCAATCCAAAATTGGAGTCTTGTCCCTCTTTTAGGGATTTCTAGGTTTGGCATGCTATTTCTTGTTCCAAAGACTTTGGAGGCTTAGATCAGTGTTTGTTCCCTTTAGATTTGATCCTCAGATATGTCCAAAGTGATGACAAGGCTTGGAATTATCTGATTTTGCCAAATCGAGCAAAGTGCAAAATTCTGCTTAGCCTTGGCAGTTTTTAGTAAGGCATATTGCCATCGTCATATCTCATGGCTCAAGTGGAATTTGATGGAGTTCTTGGCCCTTTTGGAAAGCCCTCATATGATATAATAACTGTTTGATCATAATTGGTTTTGAAACTTTTTGAATCCAAGTGAAAAATTCCCCTACATTTGGAAATAAGTGAAGGCGGGTTCTGACTTAGTGAAAATTTCACTAAGTGTTGGAAAAAGTGGCATTTCATGTTTTCAGCCACTTTGATCATTCCATAACTCTAAATCCATAATGAATTGGAATGAGGTGTAGTTGAAGCTTTTGTAGAGGGCCATGAGGGCTACAAATCCAGCTTTGGATGGGAAAAAATGGCCTTATGGTTTAGGAGTTATGATCCTCCAAAGTTGGTACCCTAGCCACTTTGTTCCATAACTTAGAAAATTTTCCAAGTTTTTTATGGTTACCCCTATTACAAGTTATCCCACTTTTCTTGATTTTTCTTGATGAATGATGATCCAAATCACACATTAACATCATTTTAGGGTCAAAGAACCATATTTGTGAAAAATCTAAAAAAGTCAAAGTTGACTTTTGTGCACAGTTGACTTTTTGTCAGATGAATTCTAAACTGTGCGATCCTCTATGAAATCAAGTCCTTGACCTAAATCAAACTTGATGGATTGATTTCATAGGTGTTATAGGGTGTATTGAATCATGTCCTAGGGTTTGGGAGCATGTCCTGGTCAAAAGTCAAAGGCACAGTTGACTTTTCCCTAGAAACCCTAATTGTGGTTCAGATGAAATTGAAACTTGTTGCTCAAGCTTCTTGGATCAATCTATTGTCTCAAAAGGATCAATGTGATGTATTTGAGACCCTCAAATCCCCCTTGAGGTCTTGGCTCATGTTTTGTCCCAAAAGTCAACTTAGGGGTGAATTAGGTCAAGAAACCCTAATTCTTGATTTTTCTATGAATGCACCCCCTAAAGCCAAATTGACTTGATGATTGGGTTCATGATGTCCCTTGGAGCATCATAGGTTATGCTTTGAAGCATTGGCTCATGCCCAGAGGAAAATCTCCATCTGGAGGCCCTGGTCGACCAAAACTCTAATTTGGTGGCACTGTCGATCGTGAGGCTTGATCCACTCAGAATGCTGCAACCTTGTGCTTGATTCTTGAAGTGGGAGTCCTCTTGATCCATTGTGGATGTTTGAGAGGCTAGACAAGTTGAATATCATGTCATTCCTTGATTGATCCTTTGTCTAATAACTCTGAGAGGGCTTGAAACCCTAATTTTGATAGTAGTGAATGCTCACCCATCTTTGGGGAGACTAATAGGGCATGATGGTTCATCCATATTGTGATGATGATTTGCACAATGATGGGAAATCTTAGTGGTCAAAATTTGGGGTATGAAACTTAGCTCTGAAAGCATCAGGGTTGGTGATCATCCTTTCCAGCCCTTTTAAATCCTCTATTTTCGGAGTCTTGAAGGTGTACTTGTGCGTATTCTTTCTACCGAAATCCATAATGCAATCCTTTTATCTGATATTTGCAATCATTGTTTTAGTTTAATTTGAAAAGAGAGAAGAGAAAAGAAGATTTTTTTTCTTTGTTTAAGAGTCTTTTTTAATGAATGTATGAATGCAGCACACAAAAACAGTGAAAAAACATGGGTTCAAGGGTTCAACATCACGAGCATGAAGTTATGGCTTTACCCATCCCCAAAGGTTGTATTCTACTGTACCTGTAGAACGGGTTAAAAGTTCCCAAAATCACTGACCCCCCTAGGGATAACAACAACAAGCTGGTTCACCCGAACGAGCTGTAGCATCCTAGGGTAATCTCAATTGAGTGTAGTATCGCGTGTCAACTATTTCCGATAGCTACCGCACTACCAAATGGCCATATGGTTAATTTCTACTAAATCCTCAGTTTCTCGGATACCACATCGGGATAATCTGCTTTCACGACGAAGTCGTTAGACATTGAATCCGCAAAGGGTATCTCCACTGATTTGATGGTCTACCAGGATTGCTTATTCGGGAATCACTCCCTATAAGACCACTCGTCTAATGCCATCACCTATTTTAGGGTTCTCTCGAACTTTCCACATGCGACATCACTCACATTCCCATTGACAGAAAAATAAACACGGATATCAAGTAGGAAAAGCGATATATATATATATATATATATATATATATATATATATATATATATATATATATATATATATATATATATATATATATATATATATATATATATATATATATATTTCCTAAAACTAACATCCTAGACCTCTTAGGAATTCTAGCCTTAGTCCTAGACAGACAAAATGGATCCCCAGCAGAGTCGCCATTTTTACTGTTGGAAAATGGGGACGAATGATGACTAAGGTAAAACAGATCCTAATGGCACTCCCTAGCAGATTCGCCATTTTTACTGTAGGGTGCGATTTTTGTCGATGATGCAACCACCTTATCGCAAATTGGGTTCTTCCTCACCTCAATGGTAGGGAAGGGGTGCTACTTTCTGATTTCTTATTTATCCCGTGAAGCTGGAAGGGAAAGGGAAGCTATCTAAAACTAACCTTGCACGCAAATGTTTAACTGAACAAATGCTAAGAGAGATTTAGGGAGTTCGTGGTTAGGTTATACAATGGGGAGTTGTCAATTACCCATCCTATATGTGGTTATCCACATGTTGATAGTTTTAGGTTCTGTTTTGTACTTGATGGTGTTTGTTTGTAAATAGGTTGAGAAACATTTGAGAGAGAGAGTGAATTTTTGATGATTTTTGGCTAGGTACTGAACCTCAGTTTTGATTTTATTTGAAGATACTGGACCTAAGGTTTTGGATTGGTATGCTCACTAAGATTTCTCAATTTTATGCCTACGTATTCCTGTTTAAAGAAGCAGGGAAATCAGAGCAATCGTAGTTCCTCATATTCTATGGGAGGAAAAGATGTTTGGTGTCTTGTTTAAAGCCCAAGATTAAAGCTAAATGAGTATTTGTGTCTTGTTCAAAGCCCAAGATTGAAGCTAAAGGTTTGACTGAGAGAGAATTTGTCATCTCTAAAGGGAGACATATCGTCTGTTTATCACAACTGTTGGGTGATTGATTATAAAGGAGATTTATAGGGGATTTATCCTGGAGGAGAAAACTTTAACTCAGTGTTGAGCAATGCCATTTTTCCTTAGGAATCTATCATGCTAAGAGGGGGACAGTGGCATGGATGTAAATAATCTAGAGGCTTGCCGCTTACAGCAGTTAGATGAAAGAGGAAGTTTTACAAGGATAAGAGATGGACTACAATTGGGATTTTTCAATCAACAAGTGTGCCACTTACAGCGGTTATCTGGGATTAGGGTTTGTTTTGGTTTATCTGTTTTTGATGTGTGATAACACAGAGAAATGTCTTCCTACATAGAGATTTTGATTTCCTCTGAAGGGATGGTGGTTTTTGTGTGCCTTGATCAAAGCCCAAGGTTGAAGCTAAGAGATTGATTTACTCCACTGGGGAAGTCCTTATACAAAGCCTAAGAGGAGGCTGGAAAAGGCTGACTCAACAAGAGTGAGGCTAAAAGAGAGTTAACTATTTGGGGGATATCATTACACAAAGCCTAAAAGGAGGCTAGGAGGAATCGACTCTGCTGGGGAGGTATTTATATGTCTTGTACGAAGCCCAAGATTGTGGCTGAAAGAAGATTTTTTTATTCCACTGGGGAGTATTTGTAGATGTCTTGTACAAAGACCAAGATTGAGGCTGAAAAGGAGAAGATTGACTCTACTGGAGAGTGTGGTTTGTCTTTGTATAAAGCCCAAGATTGAGGCTAGAAAGAGGTTTGACTCAGCTTAGGGAAATTTATATGGTGTCTTGTACAAAGCCCAAGATTGAGGCTACAAAATATTTGACTGGCCCAACTGAAGATATTTATGGGTGTCTTGTATAAAGCCCAAGATTGAGGCTGAATTTTGCTGAGGGAAAGAAGGATCATTATACAAAGCCTAAGAAGAGGCTGAGAGAGATGACTACTCAATAAGAGAGTGTTCTAAGGTGATTGACTCAACAAGAGAGTATCTTTGTGTGTCTTGTACAAAGCCCAAGATTGAGGCTAAAAGGGTTTGACTCAACAAGAGAGTGCATTTATCTGTCTTGTACAAAGCCCAAGATTGTGGCTGAACAAGCTGGAGAAATCATTATAAAAAGCCTAAGAGGAGGCTGACTTCTGCTGAGGATTATTGAGATCCAGAGGCAGGTCCAAATCAGGGGATCAACTCTTGCTGAGGGTTTATAGAAGAGTTGAGGTATCAGATGCCTTGAGGTTCTGATGATAAGCTGACCCTAGCTGGGGAAATTTAGGATAAAGATTGAGTTTTAGATCCTGTGAGGATTTTCAACTCATACTGGAGATTGATCGAATGATCAAGGTTTTTCCCGTATTCGTAGGGAACTTGATAATGCCTTTTAAATCCAAGAGGACATTAGCCTGTCCAAGTCCATTGGGATGAAAGAGTTTATCTTTGTATGATGCCCAAGAGGAGGCTGGTATTTTAAAGGATGAGTAACAACCCTAAATTGTCCAAGGTTTTGACTCTTTGGAAAGACTGCTCTAACAAAGGATGACTAAGTTCTGTCCTATACCTTTAAGAGGTCTTCAGGGTCCTTGTATTAAGCCCAAGAGAAGGCATGAGAACTTCTAAGAAGCCGGAGGGTCCTTGTACAAAGCCAAAGAGGAGGCTGGGATGCTTTTAGGAAGCCTGTGGTTTCAAACTCAAGAAAAGTTCAAGAAAAGTTTCGCCGGGAATAATCTTTTCTTTAGTGAACAGTTCTAGGGTTTGAAGAAATTCAAGAGAGGTTTCACCGAGAATTAATCCTCTCTGGGGAATGGAATTTCTTTGACAATTCTAATAGTGACAGTCTGAGAAAAGTTTCACCGGGAATAATGCTTTTCTCTTTGTTCCATATTGTTTAAGCCCAAGAGAAGGCAAGACTGTATCTGGAATTCCTATGGGGAACTAGTTTTGACTGTATTGAAAGAGTGACCAACTGGCTTTACCTAGTTCTAGACCTAGTTGTCGGGGAAAACTTTAAGCAAATATACAAGTATATATACATTTGATATATGACAAGTATTTAAAAGGATATGAAAGAAGGACTTACAGGTGAGCAAGCTTCTAGCACAAACAATTATATATATATATATATATATATATATATATATATATATATATATATATATATATATATATATGAAAGCATGTAAATGAAAGGTGATAAAACTTACAGGCGAGCAAGCTTCCATTGTAACAGCTGTATGGTTAGTTGTTCAAGAAATTAAAGAAAGTTTTGACAACAACTATGAATTTGAACCTAAATCAAAAGGGAAGTTGTTTTTTGAAAAAGTTGTTGGGGCTTATACTCAAGGAGAGGCCCAGTTGAAAAAAACAGCAATCGTACCGTTGTTTTGTAAACTGTACTGGGGCTTATACAATGACAGAGGCCCAATGATTATTTATGTACAAAGGGGGTTGGGTCTTACACTCTATTAGAGGCCCAAAGTTTATTTTATGTACGGGTGATGGGCCTTACAGCTCAAGGAGAGGCCCAAAGTTATTTGAAAATTTAAAATCAAGAGGAAACCCTAATTTTAAATTAAAATGTCATTTTTCAAAAGAAATTTAAATAATAAATGATAAAATATCAAATATATTCAAAAACAAGTTGTACACTTTGAAAAATATTTTGAAAAATCATGTTTAATCATATGAAAGCTTGAAATTCAATTGGTTTTGAAAGATCAAAGTGGGAATTTCATTTTAAAAATGTTTAAAAACAATAAAAATGAAATTAATTACAAAAATTCTAACTATATTAAATAAATAATATAAATGGGATTTTTTTGTTAAATAAAATATTTAATCATTTTATTGAATTTTGAGAAAAAGAATCAATTCGAAAACATAAATATTCAGAGAGAAATTAATTTTTGAATCAATTAAACAAAATAACTAAAATTCAAAAATTTGAATTATGGCGCCAAGAACACTTGGTTCTTGCCCGCGCCCTCTGTTTTTGTAGATTTGCATTTTCTCACTTTTCTCCATGATTTCTCAATGGTTTTGCACGATTCAAGTACCAATCTTGTTCGTTTTTGAACAAGGATCACAACCATATAGTTTAATTGCATTTATATTAAGCATGGAGAAAGAAATCAACAGAAAACCTCAAGAACCCTAATTTCAGCATGAACATAATGAAATTCCATACACGATGGATTTATGGCAATTGATTGAGGGTTATTACTCTACATACATGCATAAACAAGATGGTAACTCAAAAGTTCATTCACGATGCATGAATCATAGAGTTTGAAGGTGTCAGGCTTACCTCTTGCAGCTGGTGATCGAGTTTGGTGATGGAGGTGTTGCAGCTAGGTTCCAATGATCTGGACAACTTCCTTAGGTGCCATGGAGTGTGTTTGAATGCTTAGAATGAATTGAAATGAGCTGGAACTGGTTGTGGTACCTCAACTGCAACTCTGTCAAGAACTTGAGCAATTGACTGGTGATTTTGAGAATTTGATGTTCCAGATGTGATTTTGTGTTATGGATCACTCATATATGATGTTTATGAGGTGTGTGTGTGTGATTGGTTTGGTTGGAATCACTCTCAAACTCAAAACCCGATAGTGACTTGAGTTAGGAGGAAAAATTGGAGTGAAAGGGAGATTTTGAGGAAAAAATCAGTTTGGGTGCTTTGGTGTACTCAAACTGATAACAATTGAGGTCTATTTATAGTGTGTCAAGTTTGTTTTGGCAGCAATAGTGTGTGGCAACTGCAGCAGGTCTGTGGCCAATGTGGATCAAATGGAATCTCAAGTCTCCTCTAGCCATTGACTTGAGGTTAGAGCACAAGCCTATGGTCTTTTGGTTCAGAGATAAGGCTTAACTCATTCAGTTAAGCTTGCCTCCGTTCATGCCACCTCGATACATCCATTGAATGCATTGAAACAAAATTGGAGTCTTGGCACTTTTTAGCTCTTTTAGGATTGGCATGGCTATATGTAGATTCTTGGACTTGGGAGGCTTGGGGATCAGATCATTCTCCTTTTGTTTTATCCTCAGATGTGTCCAAATGGATGACAAGGCTTGGAGTTGTCCAAATTTTCCAAATCGAGCAAATGCACAAAATCTGCCTTGCTTGGGACAGTTGGAAATGGTGATTTTGAGGGATTCATATCTCCCTACTCAGGTTGAGTTATGGGAGGCTCTTGTGCTTTTTAGAAAGCCCTCATATGATAAAAAACATGTGTGATCATAGTTTATTTTGAAATTATTTGGATCTAACTGAAAAATCCTCATGAACATTGATGTTCAAGACTGGTAACTTAAGCAGATTTTCACTAAGTGTTGGAAAAAGTGTCATTTTCATGTTTTTGTGATTGTGATCACTCCATAACTTAAAATCCATAAGGAATTGGAGTTAGAGGTAGTTGAAGCTTTTGTAGAGTGTAGAAATACCTACAAATCTATCTTTGGATCACCCAAAATGGTTGCTTGGATCTCAAGTTATGATCCTTGGAAGTTGGTACCAAAATCACTTTTGTTCCATAACTTAGAAAAATTTTGGTTTCTTATGGTTGCCCCTTTTGCAAGAAACCTCACTTTTCTTGATTTTTCTTGATGAATGATGATCAATGTCACATATTAACATTATTTTTGACTTAGGGGAACCATATTTGTGAAAAATTCCAAAAAGTCAAACTTGATTTTATGCACGGTTGACTTTTTATCGGATGAAATCCAAACTATGCGATTCTTTGTGAAATCAAGTCCTTGACCTAAATCAAACCTAATGGATAGATTACATAGGTGTTATAGGGTGTATTGAATCATGTCCCAAGGTTTGGGAGCATATCCTGGTCAAAAGTCAAAGGTACAGTTGACTTTTCCCTTCAAAACTCTAATTGTGGTCCAGATGAAAATGAAACTTGTGAATCAAGCTTCTTGGATCAATCCTTTGTTGCAAATGGATCAATGTAGTGTATTTGAGGCCCTCAAATCATGTCTCGAGGTCTTGGCTCATGCTTTGTCCCAAAAGTCAACTTAGGGGTGAATTAGGTCAAGAAACCCTAATTCCTGATTTTTTATGAATGCATCCCCTGAGGCTAAAATGACTTGATGATTGGGTCTATGAGGTCCCTTGGAGTATCTTGGGTTGTTATTTGAAGAATTGGCTCATGCCCAGAAGAAAAATTCCATCTGGAGGCGTTGGTCGACCAAAACCCTAATTTGGTGACACTGGTGATCTTGAGGCTTGATCCACTTGGAATGTTGCAACTGTGTGCTTGATTCTTGATGTGGAAGTCCTCTTGATCCTTTATAGGTATTTGAGAGGTTAAACAAGTTGGAGATCATGTCATTCCTTGATTGATCCTTTGTCTAAGTGCTTTGAGAGGGCTCAAAACCCTAATTCTTGATTGTGGTGAATGTTCACCCATCTTTGAGGAGATTGATGAGGCATGATGGTACATCCATATTGTGGTAATGATCTTCACAATGATGGGAAATCTTGGTGGTCAAAATTTGGGGTATGACAGAAGGGATCTGAACAAAGCAAGTCTAAATGAAGACTTCCCCTTACCACACATTGACATGCTGGTAGACAGTACAATAAAGTTCAAAGTCTTCTCCTTCATGGATGGATTCTCGGGCTATAATCAAATCAAAATGGCGCCGGAAGACATGGAGAAAACTTCATTCATCACCCCCTGGGGCACCTTTTGTTACAAGTTAATGCCATTCTATTTAAAGAACGCTAGGGCAACCTATCAAAGGGCTATGACTACTCTGTTTCACGACATGATGCACAAAGAAATTGAGGTGTATGTCGATGATATGATTACCAAATCTAAAATAGAAGAGGAGCATGTGACCCACTTGTCAAAGTTATTCGAGCGTCTGAGGAAGTACAAACTCTGCTTGAATCCCAACAAATGCACATTCGGTATCCGCTCAAGAAAACTTTTAGGGTTTATTGTCAGCCAAAAAGGAATTGAGGTTGATCTTGACAAGGTCAAGGCCATTCAAGAAATGCCTTCACCAAAGACTGAGAAATAAGTCAGATGATTTTTTGGACGTCTGAATTATAACTCCAGGTTCATATCCCTCATAACCGCGACATGCGCTCCAATCTTCAAACTCCTCAGAAAGAATCAGAGTTGTGTATGGACGGAAGATTGCCAAAAAGTGTTCAACAGTATCAAGGAATATCTGTTGAATCCACCAATCCTTTCACCTCCAATGGAGGGAAGACCACTGTTCATTTACCTAACAGTCTTGGAAGACTCTATGGGTTGTGTACTTGGCCAACAAGACCAAACATAAAGAAAAGAGTCTGCCATTTACTACTTAAGTAAGAAATTTACCGATTGTGAAACTCGGTACACTATGCTCGAGAAAACTTGTTGCGCTCTGGCTTGGGCAGCCAAACGTCTTCGCCGGTACAGGATTTGTCACACTACCTGGTTAATCTCCGAAATGGATCCGATCAAGTACGTCTTTGAAAAGCCTGCTCTCACGGGAAAGATTGCCCGTTGGCAAATGTTGTTATCAGAATACGACATCGAGCACCATGCTCAGAAAGCCGTTAAAGGAAGTATTTTAGCCAATCATTTGGCTCATCAACCGATTGACGATCAGGAATCAGTCGGATTTGACTTCCCAGATGAAGATGTCATGTACTTGAAAATGAAAGATTGCGATGACCAGCTACCCGGTGAAGGGCCCGAACCAGGTTCCCAATGGGGACTAATCTTTGATGGAGCTATCAACAATTATGGAAACGACATTGGGGCACTCATCGTAACACCTCAGGGTACCCATATTCCTTTCACATCCAGACTGACATTCAAGTGCATAAATAATGAGGCCGAATACGAAGCTTGTATCATGGGTCTCGAAGAAGCGATTGACTTGAGGATTAAGAACTTGGATGTGTATGGAGACTCAGCCCTGGTTATCAATCAAATCAAAGGAGATTGGAACACATGCTAATCAGGACTGATTCCTTACAAATATTACACGAGAAGGTTGTTACCATTGTTCAACAGAATCGAGTTTCATCATATCCCTCGTGAAGAGAATCACATGGATGATGCACTAGCCACTCTCTCTTCCATGATTAGCGTAGGTCAATGGAATGACGTACCTAAGATTGACATAATGCGCCTTGAAAGCCCCGCTTACATCTTCACGATCGAAGCAGTCATAGACGACAAACCTTGGTATCACAATATAAAATGCTTCCTTCAGAAACAAGAGTACCCACCTGGGGCATCAAGAAAAGACAGGAAGACCGTCAGAAGACTGGCAAGGAACTTCTTCCTGAGCAGTGATACACTCTACAAGATAAATTTCGACATGGTATTTCTCTGATGTGTAGACAAACCAGGAGCAAACATGCTAATGAAGGAAATTCACGTAGGATCCTTTGGCACTCATGCCAACAGACACACAATGGCCAGAAAAATTCTGAGAGCAGGGTACTATTGGTTGACCATGGAATCTGATTACTACCAATACATGAGGAAATGTTACAAGTTTCAGATATACGTAGACAAGATCCATGTACCTCCAACGCATCTCAAAGTTCTTTCTTCTCCGTGGCCATTTTCTATATGGGGAATCGACATGATTGGCATGATCGAGGCCAAGGCTTTAAACGAACATCGGTTCATCCTGGTAGCCATTAACTACTTCACCAAGTGGGTCAAAGCAGTGTCATACGCCAATGTAACCCAACAAGCCATGGTCCGATTTATCAAAAACAATCTCATCTGCCGTTACTGTGTTCCGAGCCAGGTCATTACTGATAATGGATCCAACTTGAACAACATGATGATGAAAGATTTGTGTGCTGAGTTCAAAATCAAACACCATAATTCATCCCCCTACCGACCTAAGATGAACGGGGCGGTAGAAGTGGCTAACAAGTATATCAAGAAAATCATTCAAAAGATGGTTGTAACCTATAAAGACTAGCACGAGATGCTACCCTTTGCTTTTCACGGTTATCGCACATCTGTCCGCACTTCAACAGGGGCAACCCCTTTCTCTCTAGTATATGGCATGGAAGCAGTGCTTCCCATAGAAGTAGAAATCCCATCAATCCGGGTATTGATGGAAGCTAAGTTAACAGAAGCTGAATGGTGTCAAAGCAGGCATGATGAACTGAACCTAATCGAAGAAAAGAGAATGACAGCTTTGTGCCCTGGTCAGTTGTATCAGCAAAGAATAAAGTAGGCGTTCGACAAAAAGGTCTGAACTCGCGTCTTCAGGAAAGGAGACCTTGTGCTCAAAAAGATATAATCATTCCTCACTGATTTCCAGGGCAAATGGACTCCGAATTATGATGGCCCCTATGTGGTCAAGATAGCCTTCTCAGGCGGCGCATTAAGACTCGTAACCATGGATGGAGAGGAATTTGCCTACCCCACGAATGTTAATGTAGTCAAGAAATACTTCGCCTAAATAAAAAAAAAACGTCTCGGTGGATTGAAAACCCGAAAGGGCAGTCCAGGCAAAAATTAGAGACACAAGCAAAAACCATCCCGATGGATTGGAAACCTCAAAAGATAATCCAGGCAAAAGTTAGGGATTCATGGCAAGTAACTACGTCCGACAAGGTGAAATCCCCCAGCGGTAACACTATTCGTCAAAAAACTTCCAGTCAAGGTCATCTTCGACAGAAGCTCAAGATGTCCAGAATTCAAAGTTGGTAGAAGGATAACGGTTTTTATGTTTCAATGTAGCCCCTTTCCCATAAATTACCATTTTCTAAACTTTGTAAATACTCTATGGGATCACGCGTTTGGCTGATTTCCATCCTATCAATAAAATTTGAGCCCTAGTGCTTTTTTTTGCAATTCTCATTTGTTTTAGCTTTACAGAATGACATTTTTAACATGATCAACAATTCTTGAAATCAAACAAAAATGAATTTACTTGTCAAAATTTTTCTGCTTTTTAAATAAAGATGGCAATTCCTTTTGACTGATGAACATAAAAAATAACATCGATAGTTTCTCCGAAGGTGATTGAACCTCAGAGTACAGAATCAAAGTACTCCTTCTAAACCAGTACGCCTGAATGAAGGATCAACTGTGTCAGATGCGAATGTCCCATCTGATATCCCCGGCAGAGTTCGTTTCTCTTAAGACCGATTGAACGATTCTTTCTCCCCCCATAGGGTCTACCTCTCCTAAGCAAGGCAGGATTGCTATCTTGGACCAATGATACTTTTCATCCCCCGCAGTGGCCGATCGTGTTCATCCACTAGTTTGTATGTCGCGTCAGTTTTGTCGGCATAAACATACATACAACATGCATTATTGATTCATATACATATTCACATTGCATTACTATCACTTTGGTCAGTCTCATCCCCAAGTGATAAAGTCCTCTTGTCAATCAAGTTGTCAGTTCTTTCCTCGTCAGGAAATGTATTGTCTGAGCAATCTCTCCCCCAGTTTATTTCTAGATTTGGGACCGGTCCTCGCCCACTTTGATAATTTGAACCTCTGAAAGGCAAGAAGGCATTTGACCGACACCTTTGGAACTTCACTCTTCACCATTGAAGATGATATCTTTGCTTTCCCAGATTAAAGAAAATCCCTAGAGAAAGCTTCTTAAACAAAGACTCTTGGAAATACATCGGTTTTTCTCCCAAGAAAGTCGATGTTAAGGAAGTCATCAGCACCTCAAAATTGGATCGCATCACATGGCATTTTTCCGAGAAGAACTCGAAGAAAAGTATGATGTAATATCCCTAAGCAGAAAATGGTCATTCAAGAGACTCATTTTCCCCAGTACAGTCAACAAATGGCATCTCCAACAGAGAAGTTTGCACACCTCTACAGCTCAGACAGATGGGTGTCCCCAGTAAGTCTAACATCAAAAAAATTTCCATCAAATGGCATCTCCCAAGTAAAACTCGGTGAGAAGTTTGATGAAGACCACTACACATAGCGTCCCTTGTCAAGGAAGAAACTCGACAAGAAGAAACTAATACCAGTTCCTTGGCTGAAGACCAGGATCGAGGGGAAGTTTATTTAAGAAACTGAGACCAGTTCCGTGGCTGAAGACCAGGATCGAGGGGAAGTTTATTACAAAAACAGAAACTAAGACTAGTTCCGTGGCTGAAAACTAGGATCGAGGGGAAGTTTATTTTAAAAAAACTAAGACCAGTTCCGTGGCTGAAAACCAGGATCGAGGGGAAGTTTATTTCAAAAAAAAAGTAAGAACAGTTCTGTGGCTGAAGACTAGGATCGAGGGGAAATTTTACCCTTTTTCTAAGTATCATTGCTTAGCGAAGGAAGATGGATGAGTGAACTGCCATTCATAACCACAGTCAAAATTTTGGGTATTCCGATATTTAATCCTCTTGCACCCTGAATGTCCGAATATCTTTGCCATTCACACCTTCGGGTCCAAGAAGATTAAATAGGGACATCTGTCATACCCCAAATTTTGACCACCAAGATTTCCCATCATTGTAAGAATCATCACCACAATATGGATGTACCATCATGCCTCATCAATCTCCTCAAGGATTGTGGAGCATTCACTACAATCAAGAATTAGGGTTTCAAGCCCTCTCAGAGCATTTAGACAAAAGATCAATCAAGAAATGACATGATCTTCAACTTGTATAACCTCTCAAACACCCATAAGGGATCAAGAGGACTCCCACATCAAGAACCAAGCACAAAGTTGCCACATTTCAAGTGGTTCGGGCCTCTAAACACCCGATGTCACCAAATTAGGGTTTTTGTCGACTGAGGCCTCTAGAGTGAAATTTTCATAGGGGATTGAGCCAAGGATTCAAAATATGACTCAATATGCTCAAGATTAACCTAGGAGTTCCTTTGCAAAGTTAAAACACCCTCAGAGATTGCATTCTCCAAAAGTCGGGAATTAGGGTTTCTCCGCAACGAACCGCTTCGGAGCCAAAAGTCAAAACTTGACTTCTTTTGGTAAAAATGATCCTTATGACTCATATTTTCATAAAATATGATTTATAATGTCATTTGAACAAGAATTGATCAAGAAATCATGATAACTTGTAAAAGGGATACTCTTGAAAAATTGAAAATTTATCTAAGTTACTAAATTTGAATGGTTTTGGTGCCAACTTCCAAGGACCATAACTTTTGATCCAAACCGCCATTTTGAGTGAACCAAAGCCTAATTTGTAGGTCTTCCTACATTATACAAAAGCTTCAACTACCTAAAACTTCAATTCGTCATAGAGTTTTAATTATGGATGAACCAAAGTGGTAAACAAATCAAAGATTAAACACTTAGTGAAAACTACCTGAGTTTTTAGCCTTGAACATCAATGTTCATGAGGAGTTTTCAGTTGGATTCAAATAGTTTCAAGACAAACTATGATCACATATAGATTGTATCATGTTAGGGCTTTCTAAAAAGCACAATATCTTTCCATAACTCCATTTGAGCAAAGAGATATGATTCTCTCAAAATGGCACTTTTCAACTGTCATGTACAAGGCAGTTTTGGACACTTTTGCTCGAGCTGGCCAAATTGTGCAACCTTAAGCCTTGTCACACTTGTGAAAACATATAAGGATCTTATCCCAGCAAGTACCTCTGATCCACAAGCCTTGCAAGTCAAGACACCACCCCTTTTGGCATGTGGAATTCAATGTTCCAAATCCAAAAACTCCAATTTTGTTTCAAGGCATTCAAGAGGTTCATTGAGGTGGCATGGACTGAGTCTTTAATCACTGAATGAGTCAAGCCTTATCCCTGCAACAAAAGGCCATAGGCATGTGCTCTAATCTCAAGTCAATGATCATGGAAGACTAGAATTCCTTTATGCAACCATTGGCCACAGACCTGTACCAGTTGCCATTCATTATTGCTTGCAAAAAAAACTTGGTCTACTATAAATAGAGCTCATTTGTGATCAGTTTGAGTACACCAAAGCACCCAAACTGATGCTTTACTCAAAATCTCTCTTTCACTCCAAAAAACACCTTCTCTTGCAAGTCACTATCGGGTTTTGAATTTGAGAACAATTATGTCCAAACCAATGATGCAAACACCTTATACACATCATATGTAAGTGATTCAAACACATAAACAACATCTGGAACATCAGAATCACAAAGTGGTATCCCATTTGCTCAAGTTCAAGAACCCTCTGCAGAAGGATTCAAGCTAGTCATACCAAGAAGTTTCCAACCACTCCAAGCATTCAAACATGTTCCTTGACACCTAAGGAAGCTTTCCAGATCATTGGAACACATCTGTAGCATCTCCATCATCAAGCTCGATCACCAGCTGCAAGAGGTAAGCCTGAAGCCTTCAAACTCCATATTCCATGCATCATAAATGAATTTTTGAGTTACCATCTTGTTCCTGCATGTATATAGAGTGATAACCCTCAATCAATTGCCATGAATCAATCGTGTATGGAATTTCATTGTGTTCATACTGAAAATAGGGTTCTTGAGGTTATCCTTTGATTTCTCACTCCTTACTTAATATAAATGCAATTAATCAATACGGTTGTGATCCTTGTTCAAAAACGAACAAGATTGGTGTTTGAATCATGCAAAACCATTGAGTAATCAGAGAGAAAAGTGAGAAAATGCAAATCTGCAAAAAACAGGGTCGCGCGTGTTCTTCCCTTGACCACTGGCACCCTTTGTCAAATTTTCAAATATTTGGATTTTTGATATTTTATTTAATTGATTTCAAAAATTAATATCTCTCTCATTTTTTATCATTTTTTATTGGTTCTTTTTTTAAAAAGTCACAAAAATGTTAAATTATTTTATTTTACAAAGAAATCCAATTTATATTGTTTATTTAATATAATTAGAATTTTTTTAATTAATTTCATTTTATTTTTTTTCAAACATTTTTAAATGAAAATCTCACCTTGATTTTTCATTCTAATTGAATTTCACGCTTTCATGTGATTAAACATGATTTTTCAAAATACTTTTTCAAAGGGTACAACTTGTTTTTGAATATATTTGGTATTTTATATCATTTTTTTTAATTTCCTTTGAAAATTATATCTTTTAAATTCAAAATTAGGGTTTTCTCCAACAAACTTTTTTGGCCCTCAGTCATTGTATAAGTCCCAATACGTTGAGAAATCTCAGCACGATCGCCGTTGTTAAAACATTTTCATTTGGGCCTTCCCTTGTGTTGTAAGTCCCATTTTTCTTCTTTTTCAAACATCTTTGGGCCTCTAATAGAGTGTAAGACCCAACCCCCTTTGTACATAAATAAATTTGGGCCTCAGTCATTGTATAAGTCCCGATACGATTTCGAAAACAACGGTGCGACCACTGTTATTGTTGGGCCTCTCCATGAGTTGTAAGCCCCATCTCTTGTACAAAAATAAACTTTGGGCCTCTAATAGAGTGTAAGACCCATCTCTTGTAAATAAAAACCATTTTGGGCCTTAGTCATTATATAAGTCCCACTGTGTTTTCTAAAACCGCGGCGCGATCGTCGCCTTTTAAACAAAATCATCTGGGCATCTCCTTGAGTATAAGCCCCAATCTTCATTTCAAAAACAACTTCTCCTTTGATTTAGATTCAAATTCATAGTTGTTATCAAAACTTTCTTTAATTTCTTGAATAACTAACCATACAGCTGTAACAATGGAAGCTTGCTCACCTGTAAGTTTTGTCAGCTTTCTTTTTACTTACTTGTTTATATATACTTGTTTATAATGCTAGAAGCTTGCTCACCTGTAAGTCCTACCACACTCTTTTACGTACTTGCTTATATATATTCCATCTGTATATATGCATGTATATTATCTGCTTAGAGTCTCCCCCGGTAATTAGGTCTAGGATTAGAGCAAACTAGTGGTCACTCTTTCAACACAGTCAAAACTAGTTCCCAATAGGAAATTCCAGATACATTCTTGCCTCCTGTTGGGCTTATACAATATGGAACAGAGAAATGCATTATTCCCGGTGAAACTTTTCTCAAGACTGTCACTACTAGAAATTTGTCCAAGAAATTCATTTCCCCCAGAGAGGATTAATTCCTGGTGAAACCTCTCTTGAATTTCTTCAAACCCTAGAATTGTTCACTAAAGAAAAGAGTATTCCTGGTGAAACCTTTCTTGAACTTTTCTTTGGCTTGGACCCACAGGCTTCCTAAAAGCATCCCCAGCCTCCTCTTGGGCTTTATACAAGGACCTTCAGACTTCTTAGAAGTTCTCATCCCTCCTCTTGGGCTTGGTACAATGACCCAAAGACCTCCTACATGTATAGGACAGAACTTAGTCATCCTTTGTTAGAGCAGTCCTCCAAAGAGTCAAATCATCAGACCAGTTTAGGGTTGATTCTCATCCCTTAAAACATCAGCCTCCTCTTGGGCTTTATACAAGCAGAATTGGACAGTCTCAGCCTCCTCTTGGACATCATACAAAGATCATCCTCCAGCTAAGAGTTAACCTCTTTATACCAATAGACTTGGACAGTCTCACCTCCTTTTGGATCTCCTGAAACCCTCGAGTTTCCTAAAAATACAGGAAAACATCCTGATCATTTCATCAATCACTAGTAGAGTTAAAACTTCCATAGGTTTCAAAACTCAATCCTTGAACTCTCACTTTACTTTTCCCCATCTAGGGTCAAAAAGCTATCAATAAACCCTTTATCAGAACCTCAAGGCATCTGATATTTCAACTCTTCTGCAATCCCCAACAAGTGTTGATTCCCCAATTTAGACTTGCCTCTGGATCTCAATAATCCTCAGTAGAAGTTAGCCTCCTCTTAGGCTTTATATAAGAAATTCCCCAACCAGCCTCCTCTTAGGCTTAGTATAATGATTTTTCCCTCAGCCTTTTTCAGCCTCAATCTTGGGCTTTGTACAAGACACCTATAAATATCCTCAGCTGAGTCAGTCAAATCTATTTTAGACTCAATCTTGGGCTTTATACAAGACACATATAAACTCTCTCCAAAGGAGTAAAATCCTTCTAGCCTCCTCTTAGGCTTTGTATAATGATCTCCCTGAGCAGAGTTAGTATCCCACCAATAAAACTTCCCCAATGTAGTTAATCCTCTTTTAGCCTCAATCTTGGGCTTTGTACAAGACAGATAAAACCTCTCCCCAGTAGAGTCAATCCTTTTTAGCCTCAATCTTGGGCTTTGTACAAGACAGACAAAATATTTCCCCAGAAGATTAATTCCTTCCAGCCTCCTCTTAGGCTTTGAATAATGATATCCCTAAAAAAGTTAGTCTCTTTTCAGCCTCAATCTTGGGCTTTGTACAAGACAAAAATAAAACTCCCTAATAAAGTCAACCCTTTAGCTTCAACCTTGGGCTTTGATCAAGGCACACAAAAAGCATCATCCCCTCAGAGGAAATCAAAAATCTCTCTATAGGAAGACATTTCTCTGTACAATCACACATCAAAACAAACAATAACACAAACCTTAATTCCAGATAACTGCTGTAAGTGGCATACTTGTTGATTCAAATATCCAAGCTGTAGTCCATCTCTTATCCTGGTAAATCCCCTTATTTCATCTAGTTGCTCTAAGTGGCAAGCCTCTAGATTATTTACATCCAAGCTAATATCCCGCTCTTAGCATGAAAGACCCCGAAGGAAAAATGGCATTGCTCTACACTGAGTTAAAGTTTTATCCTTCAGGACAAATCACCTATAAAGAAAATTATGGCATTGCTGGATTCTTATATCCCAGTTAAAGTAATTCTCCTTTATAAACAGTTACCCAACAACCGTGATAAACAGATGAGATATCTCCCTTAGAGATGACAAATTATCTCTCAGTCAAACCGTTTAGCTTCAATCTTGGGCTTTGAACATGACACAAATACTCTTTTAGCTTCAATCTTGGGCTTTGAACAAGACACAAGTAACCTTTAGCTTCAATCTTGGGCTTTGAACAAGACACCAAACACCTTTTTCCTCCCATAGAATAGGAGGAACTACGATTGCTATGATTTCCCTGTTTTCTTTAATGGGAATATGTAGGCATAAGATTGCGAAATCTTAGCGAGCACACTAATCAAAAACCTTATGTCCAGTACCTTACCAAAAACATCAGAAAAACCCGACATCAACAAAAACTCTCTCTCAAACATTCCCAAAGGAGGAACTTTCCCATTTACTACAGATAAATACCAGTGAGTAGAAAACAGTAGAAATTGCTAACAATCTATGGATAACTATATATAGGATGGGTAATTGACAACTCCCCATAGTATAACCTGACCCCGGACCCCCTAATCTCTTAAGCATTTGTTAAAGAAAACATTTGCATGCAAGGTTAGTTTTAGATAGCTTCCCTTTCCTTTCCAAGTTCATAGGATAAATAAGAAATCAGAAAGTAGCATCCAGTTCTAACTAAATGGCGATAAGGTGGTCGCGTCACCGACAAATATCGCACGCTATAGACAGTATCAAAGAATATTTATTTAATCCACCAATCCTGTCACCTCCAGTGGAAGGAAGACCACTGACCATCTACCTAACAGTCTTGGAAGACTATATGGGTTGTGTACTTGGCCAACAAGATGAAACAAAAAGAAAAGCGTCTGCCATTTACTACCTAAGCAAGAAATTAATAGACTGTGAAACTCGGTAGACTATGCTCAAGAAAACTTGCTACGCTTTGGCTTGGCAGCCAAACGTCTTTGCCAGTACATGATTTGCCACACTACTTGGTTAATCTCCGAAATGGATCCGATCAAGTTCGTCTTTGAAAAACCTGCTCTCACGGGAAGAATTGCCCGTTGGCAGATGTTGTTGTCAGAATACGACATCGAGTACCATGCTCAGAAATCCGTCAAAGGAAGTATTTTAGCCGATCACTTGGCTCATCAACCGATTGGCGATCAAGAATCAATCGAATTTGACTTCCCCGACGAAGATGTCATGTACTTGAAAATGAAAGATTGTGATGAACCGCTACCCAATGAAGGGCCAGAACCAGGTTCCCAATGAGGATTAATTTTTGACGGAGCTGTCAATAATTATGGAAACAAAATTGGGCCAATCATCGTAACACCTCATGGTACCCATATTCCTTTCATTGTCCGACTGACTTTCAAATGCACAAACAACGAGGCTGAATATGAAGCTTTTATCATGGGTCTCGAAGAAGCGATTGTTGAGGCTAGAATAGCAGCAAGCAAAAATATATAAGTAACCCAGTTTTTTCATTCTCCACATGGATCAGTGCGAGGGAAAGAATTCCATTCAACGGTATCTATATTTCTAAGCTCATGGTTCAAAAGTTTTGGTTTTAAGAAGGAACCAAAGTAAAATGCAGAAAATGCAAAGACGGAAAATATAAAATAAAGACAGAATAATAAACGGAGCCTTGTTGGAATTAGATCTCATAAATTGATAACACGTGCATTCTTCTAATCATATTATAGATAAATCAATCATTCGCCTAATATCCTCACGTATCACCCACGACCGAGGTTATGTCTAACGCAACGTCGAGAGATCGACCGTAGTGCCTCATTGGTGATGTCTCACGCAACAAAAACCAACACAGAGCATTAAGAGCTGATACTCACGCAAGTGTTAAGCCTAAATCCATCGTTAGAGTTCAGAACAAAACAGATAATCATCTTAGATCCAGATCTGAAGAGTATATGTCTATAGTGGTTCAAATCAAAGATAAACAGGTAAACAAAGATGACACCCAAATCAGATAAATGACTGCTTCATATAAAATGCCAACGATTAGAATACGTACATACATTTAACCCTTTTTACATGTATTCAACTAATTTTCCAAATGAATGTGAATATCGTTCTTCATCACTATTATCATGCATCCTCGCAATACTGTATCGATCCTACTCATGCTAGCCATGCTACTTAATCAACACAATACAACAAAAGATATAATGAATATCAATTCACAAAACCATGTCAAAAGTTTGGTTCATTGATAGATGAAAATCTCAGATCAAGGATTTGTAAAGGTTTTGTCAAGACCACAAATAATCAATCAAAGACAACAACAATAGAGAATCGAAACATATTCACAAACATACATTAGATGAAATACAAAAGGTATCAAAAGATTACATCCTCATCCAACAAGAGATCAAAGATCCTACCTTTTCTCCCTTGGAAATGAGAAGATATAAGCTCTGCTCTTTTTATTTACAAGTTTCTATCTTCAAAATCCAAAAACGTAATAACCTAAAAAGTGTGAAAATCTATTTATACAATTCAGGAATTTACATGATCGTTAAGCGAACGATTCATTTGCTCATCGAATGGTGAAAAATGGCACTTCAGGTGCCTCTGAACAGTTAAACCGCCCCAGAAATTCTCGTGAGTTCGCAATACGAAGGAATGTTCGCAAAGCGAACATTCGCCTTCCAGCTTGCAAAGCGAACTTTAGTTCCTTTCTCCTCTGCCAAAATCTAGGTCCATTCGCTGGAGACCTCGCTAGCCTTCGCAAAGCGAAGCTTCGCTAGCAATTCGCCAGAGTTTGCAAAGCGAACCTGCTGTTGTTTTCCTCTTTTCTTTGGAAGCTTGCACCATTTCTTGTGTCTTATAACTTTGATCAATTTAGTGCCTTTTCCTACACAATAACACACATATTACAAGCACCAAAGGTATATTCACGATGTTTAGAAGAACAACAACAATCATTAGCAAAACCAATGAAAACATGGGAAAAGAGCGGAAAAAGTGCAAAGAAAGATAGTCCATTTTTAGGTCAAATCCGCACCTAACAACTCTCCCCAACTAGATTTTTGCTTGTCCACAACCAAAGTATGCCTCTCATTAAAACAAGAGGATTTGCTCAAGCATAAGATTCAACCAAAGTCAAACATGAAAATGCGCACAAGCAACATTCACCACTCAATAGAATCGAACAATGACAAAGAATTAGGTTCTTAAACAAATATCATAACTGGTTCAAAGAACAACTAAGTTTTCATACTTGAATCACTCTATCACTCCTCTTCAGAATAAGAATGAAGAAATTTACGCGTTTGCAACCGTGGGGAAATTTCACTCACCTGACAAACAATGCTAATAGCAACTCAATTCATACAACATCTAACAATCAAAAATGAAAATATGGAAGAAAAAAGATCACTAAGGGCTTCAAAGGTTGTAGCTTGGTCGGGTTCACAACAAAGGGGCATTTCTAAAGGCCATGGAATCGAAGTTGCCGATGCAAAAAGAAACATTCACTATACATGGTATTTACACATCATAACTTCATTCACCATTTTCATTCCTTTATCACCAACCTTCTCAAACTTCCTTATGCACAATTATTTCATTCTCTATTTTTCTCACTCAAACAAGCATTCTTTTTCTTTTGTTTTTCACATTCATATTCACACTTTTTCTTTTCATGCTTGCTTGAACTTTTTCAAAAGTTTTAGCAACCTACCATTCTTCTTTTTCATTCTCCCCAACTTGAAATCAATCAAACCTCAAGTGAATGCTCCTTGTTTTTTAAGGCAAGGAAATCAAATTAAAACAATGTTCAAAGGTTCAAGAAGAAATTTTTAGAACTCACAAAATTCAATGATGAACCAAACTTTCAAATTATGTACATAAACCAAGTTCATCACTAAAATGAGGTCTAAACTGTTTAGGCACAAAGGGGTTAACGAATTCTCTCTACTCACGGGTAAGGTACTTTTGGATACGGTTGTGCTCAATATAAACAAATGCCTTGATCTATTCTAATGCTTCCACAAAATCACAATAATCAACAGATAAAGCATGAATCAAACGAATTAAACAAAGTTATCAGTCATCTTAGCATATATTAAAAAATGGAGGTTTCTCACAATTTGTGGCTTTTGGACCTAAGTGAAACAAGCATTCAAACAAGTTGCAAAATGAAACAAAAATACACATTTGTACAAAGCACAAAATTGTTAAATCATTCTATCATTCTATAAAGCAGTACAATTTACCGTGCATACTTTCAACGCTCAACATCAATCCAGACTCGGTAGAAGCTTCATTGAATACTTTTATACAATCGCAACCAATCTAGAAGGAGTTCTCATCATTCCTGATCACACTAGAGAAAACATAAAAGAAAACAAATACATATAATATAAACAAATGTACAAAGCTCAAAAATATAGAAACTATCGCGATGCGATTTAATATCTAAACACCGATCCCCGGCAACGACGCCATTTTGTTGAGGCTAGAATAGCATCAAGCAAAAATATATAAGTAACCCAGTTTTGTCGTTCTCCACAGGGATCAGTGCGAGGGAAAGAATGCCATTCGATGGTATCTATATTTCTAAGCTCATGGTTCAAAAGTAAAGACGGAAAATATAAAATAAAGACAGAATTATAATTGGAGCCTTGTTGGAATTGGATCTCATCAATTGATAACACATGCATTCTTCTAAGCATATTATACATAAATCAATCATTGGCCTAATATCCTCACGTATCACCCACGCCCGAGGTTATGTCTAACGCAACATTGAGAGATCAACCGTATTTCCTCATTGGTGATGTCTCATGCAACAAAAACTAACACAGGGCATTAAGAGCTGATACTCACGCAAGTGTTAAGCCTAAATCTATCTCTAGAGTTCAGAACAAAACAGATAATCATCTTAGATCCAGATCTGAAGAGTATAAGTCTATAACGGTTCAAATAAAAGATAAAAAGGTAAACAAAGATGACACCCAAATCAGATAAATGACTGCTTCATATAAAATGCCAACGATCAGAATACGTACATACGTTTAACCCTTTTTACATGTATTCAGCTAATTTTCCAAATGAATGTGAATATGGTTCTTCATCACTATTATCACGCATTCTCGCAATACCGTATTGATCCTACTCATGCTAGCCATGCTACTTAATCAACACAATACAACAAAAGATACAATGAATATCAATTCACAAAACCATGTCAAAAGTTTGGTTCATTGATAGATGAAAATCAAAGATCAAGGATTTGTAAAGGTTTTGTCAAGACCACAAATAATCAATCAAAGACAACAACAATAGAGAATCGAAACATATTCACAAACATACATTAGATGAAATACAAAAGGTATCAAAAGATTACATCCTCATCCAACAAGAGATCAAAGATCCTACCTTTTCTCCCTCGGAAATAAGAAGATATAAGCTCTGATCTTTTTATTTACAAGTTTCTATCTTCAAAATCCAAAAACATAATAACCTAAAAAGTGTGAAAATCTATTTATACAATTCAGGAATTTACATGTTCGCTAAGCGAACGATTCATTCGCACAGCGAATGGTGAAAAATGACACTTCAGGTGCCTCTGAACAGTTAAACCGCCCTAGAAATTCTCGTGAGTTCGCAATGCGAAGGAATGTTCGCAAAGCGAACATTCGCCTTCCAGCTTGTAAAGCGAACTTTAGTTCCTTTCTCCTCTACCAAAATCTGGGTCCATTCGCTGGAGACCTCCCTAGCCATCGCAAAGCGAAGCTTCGCTAGCAATTCGCCAGAGTTCGCAAAGCGAACCTGCTGTTGTTTTCCTCTTTTCTTTGGCAGCTTGTACCATTTCTTGTGTCTTATAACTTTGATCAATTTAGTGCCTTTTCCTGCACAATAACACACATATTACAAGCACCAAAGGTATATTCACGATGTTTAGAATAACAACAACAATCATTAGCAAAACCAATGAAAACATGAGAAAAAAGTGGAAAAAGTACAAAGAAAGATAGTCCATTTTTAGGTCAAATCCGCACCTAACAGCGATCGATTTAAGAATAAAGAACTTGGATGTGTATGGAGACTCAACCCTGGTTATCAATCAGATCAAAGGAGATTGAAACACATACCATTCAGGACTGGTTCCTTACTGTCGCTCCCGGGATTTTCATCCAAGTACAAACGCGAAAGTGGCACCGAACAGAGTCGCCAGCAATGTGTATTTATCCCAAGAGAGGGAAAGGAAACACCGCGTAAACCTGAGAGAAAGGAAAGAGCATGGTCTCGCGACCAAGAGAACTGGGTTCGGGAGTCGGTTACGCGAGAGGAAGGTATTAGCACCCCCTCGCGTCCATCGTACCCGATGGGATCCACGCTTGCTGCTTCAATCAAAGGGTGTAAGAAAAGAATGCTGGAAAAGGAACTGAAAGAAAGAAAGGAGAGAGAATGGAAAAGGAACGAGAAACAAATGTAGGGAAAATAAAAGAAGTGCTCGCATGGGCCCTACCCCACTGCCTACGTATCTCATCGGGAGCATGAGAATCAGAGCGACGTAGTTCCCCTCACTAGGGATGGATTGTTTTTTAGAGAACGGCTTACGTTCTAGCTCAGGTGTTGCAGGCTCGCCGGTCCGAGTGCGTTACCATCTTGCAAGAGAACGAGTAGGAGCACGTTCATACGTTGAGAGTGAATGAGGTGAGAAAAGAATTCCCGAAGGAAAGACGTTATTGTTTGTTTTTTGTCTTTTAAGAAAGAAACGTTTTGTTATTTGTTTGCATATGACAGTGTATCTGGATCTTAGTCATTGGAATGTGTACATTCTCACATTCCAAGATGGAATGGGTAAGAAAGCACACTAAGGGTGAAGAAGACCCCCACACTTAGTTCCAATTGTCAAGGTTCAAACACACTAGCATACTGGTATTTATTAAGTGTTTTTGTTGATTAAGAAATGAAGAAGTGTTTTTTTATTATTTGCACCTTCAACAAGTATTGCATTTAAGTCCCTCACACAAGATCAAATGTTTAACACATTGACCCAAGATGGGCTATATGCTATACATTTTAAGATTATAAGAGAAGACCCCTTATAATCTTTTCTTTATGTGAAAGGCCTAAATGCAATAAATGCCTACCTTTATTAAGTGTTTTTTTATTATTGTTTTAAGATGAGAAGATGAAAGACTCAAGAAAGAGGTAAAGGTAAAATCTATATGGACTAAGACTCAATCCTAATTGATTAGTTAAGGGAGTGATCCTAAGGTTTGTGAGGTTTCAACCTAAAGTCTAAAGAAGGAATGAATTAAACAATTCACTTCTAAAGTAGAAGATGCATTGTAATTCACAAAGGGAAAGTGATGAGTTATTAAAAGAAAGCACATAAGTGCTTAACAAAACACAAAATGGAATTGTAAAAGAGAAAGGATAGAAGTTGAATGTGGATTCCTTATCCACACTCAATTGAAACTTACCAAAGCCCCTACATGGTTAGTAAACATGTATAAGAAGTATAAGAAATAAAAGAACATGTAATGCATCATAAAACTCAAAAGAATTAAATGAGAAAACAAATCCTAGAACCACAACCAGAATGGGCATCATATGGACAACAAGTGAATATCATCATACAAGTGCAAGTGAATAAGCAACAAGCATCACCCATTAGCATTTAAACATGTTACAAGAAGAAGGGATAGATGAAAGATGGAAAGAAATTAAGAGGACATGCATAAATGGAACATGTAAATCAACAACCAGAATTGAAACTAAATGGAAAATGGTTTATGAACATCTCAAAAGTATTTATGAATCAACTTCAAGACATTCAAGAAGTAATATAAGGAGAATTGAAATGAAAGTTCAAAAAGAAAGTGCAAACAATACATGTTAATGATGCACAAAGTTCAAATAAAAATCAACATGCAAGGATAACATGTAATATGTACCAATGACCTATAATGTCAAGTGAGTAGTTCACAAAGTAGGCAAATGATCATGCAAGTATGTACAAAAGAAATCATGCAAACATGCACTAAAGTTAAAATGACATGACATGTATTATACTTCAAAGGTAATGCATCAAACAAAAATCAAATGGCCTCATGAAAATTATGAAAACATGGTATTGGAGTGCCTAGGTCAGAAATGCATCATACATCAAGATAGCATGTAAAAATTCAAAGCAAAAATGACTTCAAACCAAGCAATTAGGTCAAATTGAAACATCATGCAAAGTGGTGCAAATATAGGCATCAAAACATGTAATAAAGTGACCTAAAAAAACAAACAAAAATCATCTAACATGCTTCAATGTATTAGTGAATCAATGCAAAAAGAATCATGTCAAAATAGTTGGTAATGAGCAAGAACAAAATTAAACAAATTCATGTATCATGCTTAGAATGCATCTAAATGGAAATTCAAAGAAAATTATGGAACAGGGGAAAAAAGGTCATAAAATCAGAAAATAAAATCATGAAAAATTTCCTAAATGTCTTGAGAATTCACATGAATTTTTGTGGAATTTTATGATGAGGTTTGATATTTTTAAAAATTAAAAGGTAAACGTGTATAAAAATGAAAAAAAAAAAATGCAATGAAATGAGGGAAGGGGTGTATGCCTAGTAACTATTCAGTTCAAATTACATTGGGCCTTAAACAAGGGGGGTGTGAATATCAATTTGGCTAAGTCCATCAGAAATGTGCACATGACTTGCACGAGTTTTTTAATGCGCTGTCACCAATATCACCACACGATCATGCCAAAATGGACGCACAAGATTAGAACATGCTAAACCCTAACATCCACTCACCGGCCGGAGAGGGACCTCCGGTCACCTTCTCCGGCCACTCTCCGGCGCTGCAATCAACCAAACATTCCAGAAATTTATGCAATGCACATCAAAATGTTCAGGAAGTCACGTAGAGCATGAATCTAGGATTAGTTTTCACAAACAACACACAAACAGAGAGAATCGAAGCAATGAAATTAGCCCTAGATTTTGGATCTAAGCTTCTAAGAAGCTCTATCAACTAGCCAGAACGCACACGACCTCTACTAGGCCACAAACACCACGGAAACAAGCTAGATTCACTAAAACAAAGTTGAGGAAGGGAACCTGAAATATGATGAACTTTGGATCTACCAGAATACCAGAGATCCTATCTTCTTCTTCTTCCTTGGAGCTTCACAAACTAAGCAAAATAAATGCTGTTTGAGCTTAATATCTTGAGAGCAGAGAGAAAATTGCAAAATGTTGATGAAGCTTCACTGGGAGAATGATGAAGATTCAGTGTGCTCCTGATCCAACAATGCCAAGCAATGATAATGCAGATGAAAAGTGGAAGAAGAGTGTTGAAATCGTGTGGAATCAGAGAGAAAGTAGAGAGAGTTTGAGGTGTTCTTGGAAAGAAATGTGGTTGTCAAAACTGAAAAATGAAAATGGAGTGTGTGATTTTCTTTTATAGTGTGAGCTTACCACGGTTTAATGAGTTGAGTTAGGGTGAGTCAAGGTGGTTAACTGAGTCCACCCTAACTAACTGAGTCAAGTTAGTTAGGGGGCGAGTGATCAAGGCTGGGTTATGGTGAGGTTAATCTCATGACAGTTATGGTGAGGATGAAGAGTAAAACTTGGAATGGTAGGACTGTTGTGGCAGAAACTTGCTCAACAAGTTGTTCTCTCCATTTTCATGCAAGGCACGTGATACTAAATATTGTGTAAGTGATGTGTGCTTGGTCTAAAGAGGAAACTGAAGTGAGGAAGTGTTTGTAGTGTGTGTGAACCAAAATCGTGCACCAAATCATCATTGTAACAGTAAGTGTTTGAGGGTGAATTTCTCACATGTTAGTGAATGGTTTGAGGAACTTTTGATGCCAAATAAAAGAGGGCATGTTGTGGAACACATTTGATGTTGATTTCAAATTGAGATGAGGTTTGGAAAATGGTGCAAAATAGCTTAAAACACAAAGGTCTGAGAACTGGTGTAAGGGCGTGTGAAGCAAGTCATGGCATGGCAACTTGGCACACAAAATTCCAGCACAATCAACATGACTTTGAACCAATATATCTCCACTATAACTTGATCGAATGGAATTTTGTCCAACATGAGTATTGAAGATGACACTACAAGGAACAACTTTGATGTTGAGAAGTTTTTCATTTGAGGCCTTTAACCATGAGAAAAATGAGTGGACATTTGGCCCACCACATGTTTGTTAAAATGACTGCGCGCGTGCCCTGAAAATCTTGATCATGACCTAGTTTTGAACCTACTTTGCTCAAACTTTGATCAATCATATCTCCCTCATTTTTTATCCAATGGAGATGTTCCACACATGGATTTGAAGCTTAAAGCAAGGCCTTTCATTGAGGCAGAGTGGAATTTTCATTTGGTGCTCCAAATTTGAATGGCCTTGGTTCAAATTCTGATGCAAAATGGCCAAAAACTTGCTATTTTTAGTAACCCTACTTCATCCAAAAATGGCAACTTTCCAAATCTTGATTTTTTCATGATTCCTTTGGAGTTTCTTGATCAAACTTTGTACATTGGTCACATATAACATGAATTTCATGAATTTGGCCTCAAAAATTCAAGAGTTGACTTTTTCCCCTGATTATTTGACTTTGCCCCAATTTCCTGATTTTTGATCTTTCTTCCAATTGAACCACTTCTAAAACCAATTGAGATGTAATTTTCCACATACATACACTTAAGGACATATGGGATACCATGACATCAAGTTTTGTTCAAAAAATCAAAGATTCCCTGATTTAAATGGAAACCCTAATTTTGGCCCCCTCTGGTTAGGAGGTAAAAGTGCAGTCTCCAATTTCAAATTCCTCAGAGTATGTTGTGTATCTTCTTAAAGGATGATGAGATATACCATTTGAGGATGATTTTGGATCAATGAGCTATCTCTTTTGAGGGTTTTCCTTCAGTTTTTTGAACCTCTTGCATAGTGAAAGATGTAATGCTTCAATCTCCCATTGTATCTCTTATCCTTGAGGTTGTGGATGATCAATTGAGATAGTATGAGACATGAAAGGCTTCTTGGCTTGCCTTAAGGCAACTTGATTGACCTTTTTGTGCTTTGAATGATTCCTTGATTGTCCACCTTCCACCTGATCACATGCCCTGATGGTAAGAAGGATGCCATGCTCCATTTTTCTATATTAAATGCAATGTAATGTTAATGAGGTGGATATGATATGATAAATGATAATGCCATGCTATGATGACAAAAGGGAAGAGCAAATTTTGGGGTATTACAGCTGCCCCTATTCAAGCGCTGTAGACCTGAATGCCTGAAAGCGATTGCTTTCGGACTTTCAAGGTATATAGTGATTGAATACCAAATATAACCAAAAATTTGCTCTGGATAGTGAAGAAGAAAAGGGATATAAACCCAACGAGACTGCTGGATTGAATCTTCGATGAAACGTCGGAGAGATCTGTCTTTTAAACGATGCCAGACGACTACTGGCTTGCCACGCTACTGGTGGACTTTAATACTGTCTTTTATGCAATTCCAGACGACTACTGGCCTGCCACGCTACTGGTGGACTTTGGAAATGTGTTTTATGCAATTCCAGACGACTACTGGCCTGCCACGCTACTGGTGGACTTTGCAGCTTCGTGCCACCCGAAGATGGACTTCTGCCAATCCACTGTTGGACTTTTGCCACCCGAAGACGGACTTTTGCCAATCCACTGTTGGACTTTTGCCACCCGAAGACGGACTTTTGCCAATCCACTGTTGGACTTTTGCCACCCGAAGACGGACTTTTGCCAATCCACTGTTGGACTTTTGCCACCCGAAGACGGACTTTTGCCAATCCACTGTTGGACTTTTGCCACCCGAAGACGGACTTTTGCCAATCCACTGTTGGACTTTTGCCACCCGAAGACGGACTTTTGCCAATCCACTGTTGGACTTTTGCCACCCGAAGACGGACTTTTGCCAATCCACTGTTGGACTTTTGCCACCCGAAGACGGACTTTTGCCAATCCACTGTTGGACTTTTGCCACCCGAAGACGGACTTTTGCCAATCCACTGTTGGACTTTTGCCACCCGAAGACGGACTTTTGCCAATCCACTGTTGGACTTTTAGAATTTTAAAATCGAATTACTCTCTGCCTCTGCGCCAGACATCTCTGCCGACTCTGCTGAGGAATCACAATCAATGATTTAATCTCGGAGACTCCTAAAAGGATAATATCTCTGCTGGCGAATGGATGAACAATCCGTCTGCTTCGAATTGTCAAGCTTGCCAAAAATAAATTGGACTTTAAGATATGAGGGAATGACGACTCTGCCAGGAATTATTCCATCTGTTTGGGGGAACGAATTCTGGTCACAGCGATTCCGCTGGGGATGAGAATTTTTAAATGACGTCCTGCTGGGGAAATGAGCCATTAAAACTCTGCTTGGGGATTTATTCAACCCAAGCTCCTTTATAGGGATTATCAACCTTCTGACCCGGCTGGGGAAAGGCTGTACCATCCTTGTTGAGGAATAGATTCTGTCGATTTGATAAACCTCTGCGGAGAGAACAACAACTCAGCTGGAAGTTGCTGACAAGATTCGATGCTGACCTCTGTGGGGATACCATGACCAGAGATACGATCTTGCTGGGTATCAGGGCTACTTTGCCAGGGATATGCAAATCCTGGTTAGAACATTTCACTGCAACTTGCTAGAAAGAGTCCTTAGAGATTTGTTGGGGAAACCCAAAGCAAATCCATAGTAGTCTGCTGAGGAATATGACTGTCGAGCTTAGGATAAGTACTACAATGCCCCATGTTAGGCGAGCTTCCCTTTAGACAATTCCGTTAGGGATGACGGGTTTATAACAAACTCTGTTGGAGAAAACTGCTTTAAAACGTCTCATGTTGGGGATGCCTTTCGAGAGGATTTTACAGAAGACCAACTGTCCTCAAACTCTACTGGGGGTGACCAACACTTCATGCTGGGGAAACAATCATGCCCCATGCTTGGACAACACAACAATCCGTCCCCGCAGAGGATGTCATAAGAGGATTTTACAGAAGATCTAGCCTCTTCAAACTCTTGTGACTTCGCTGGGGATAATGACCATCAGTTTCGGTGTCGACGAGACCACTCTTTTGGGGAACCTGTGACCGTTATCGACATAGAAAAGCTTGTAGCTGTTGGAAATACTATATGAGAGAATCGACTTAATAAGATGCAACGGTACCCAGCTGAACTTAATTCACTGATATCGACCCGTTATACACAATCGTCGACCGAACGATGAACGCCGATCTCCTTACCCATAATTGCCCCAGTCTTTTGCGTGGGGTGATTTATTGCTGGTCTTGTGCTTAAAATCATCTGCACCTGCTACCTGCAACAAAAGAATATGCCCACATGCCCCGAATATTGCATGGCTAGAATCCACCATCCGGGAGTATTCAACATTCGAAGTAATTTCAAATGTTTTTTCTGCGCATGTTATTGTAAGGCTGCCATGTTTTCAAATGCAATGTTTTATCAAAATTAGGACGTCTTTGCAAACAAAGCAATAAAACAAAAATAGGAGGCTTTTTACTGAAATTCAATTTATTGACTGAGAGCCCAGAATAGGCAATTACATCTGGAAGCAATCCCTGGAAAGAGGTGATCGCTGAAAATTGAGAAAAGAAACTATCCTAATGGCAATGTGAAAACGGAATTCCACTGAGTTTCCATTCTGTTATGACCAGTATGTCTTCAAAACTCCCCGACCTTGCCTTCTGAGGAATGATCAGACCGATTCCTATCCTTCAGAACGTCAGTTGTTCAAACGGTAATGGGGTACAGATAACTCAAACCGTAGTCAATTGCTTAAATCCCTCTTTTGTGTGGACCGCCCTTTCAGGTTTTCGATCCACCAGGATACCCTTTTTTGCCTAAGTTGCCCTTTCGGGTTTTCAACTTACCGGGTGTACAAATTTTTCAATTATATCCCTAATTTTTGCCCGAACCTTATTCTGTTTTTGGTTCGCCGGGATGCCCTTTTTTGCCTGGATTTTTTTTATTTTTATTATCCAGCGGGTCTATTCATGCGAAGTATTTTTTGACTACGTCCGAGTTGACAGGGGATGAAAAGTCTTCGCCATCCATGGTTGTAAGCAATAAAGCTCCGCCCGAAAAAACCTTTTTAACCACGAATGGACCTTCATAATTAGGAGTCCATTTGCCCCTGTGATCTGTATTGGGAGGAAGGATCCTTTTGAGTACCACATCTCCGACTTTATAAACCCGAGGACGCACCTTCTGGTCAAATGCCTGTTTCATTCTGCGCTGATATAATTGCCCATGACATACAGCCGCCAATCGCTTTTCCTCAATAAGGCTCAGCTGATCAAATCTGGCTCGTACCCATTCAGCTTCATCTAGCTTAACATCCATCATAACTCTGAGGGACGGAATTTCTACTTCAACCGGTAGCACTGCCTCCATACCATATACAAGTGAGAATGGGGTTGCCCCAGTGGACGTGCGTACCGACGTTCGATACCCATGCAAAGCAAATGGTAACATCTCATGCCAATCTTTGTACGTGACAACCATCTTCTGCACAATCTTTTTGATATTTTTGTTGGCCGCTTCGACCGCGCCATTCATCTTTGGGCGGTACGGAGAAGAATTGTGATGTTCGATTTTGAAGTCCCGGCATAACTCAGCCATCATCTTATTGTTCAAATTAGAACCATTATCAGTAATGATTCTTTCGGGAACTCCATATCGGCAAATGATATCCCGTTTTAAGAAACGAGCGACCACTTGTTTTGTAACATTGGCATAGGATGCGGCTTCAACCCATTTGGTGAAGTAATCAATTGCCACCAAGATGAAACGATGACCATTGGAAGCTGTAGGCTCAATCTTTCCGATCATATCAATGCCCCACATGGCAAACGGCCAAGGCGACGACATGATACTCAACGGATTTGGAGGCACATGCACCTTGTCTGCATAGATCTGGCATTTATGACATTTGCGGGCATATTTGCAACAATCTGACTCCATAGTCAACCAATAATATCCCGACCTTAACAACTTTTTAGCCATTGCCTGCCCTCCGGCATGGGTACCGAAAGAGCCTTCGTGCACTTCAATCATCAACAAGTCTGCTTCATGTCTATCCACACATCTAAGCAAGACCGTGTCAAAATTTCTTTTATACAGCACGCCATCTTTGTTCAGGAAGAAACTACTAGCTAACCTTCTCAACATCTTCCTGTCTTTGGACGATGCCCCGGACGGGTACTCTTGACTTTTCAAGAAACACTTAATGTCATGAAACCATGGCTTGTCATCAGACGCTGCATCGACCGCAAACACAAATGCTGGTCTGTCAAGGCGGGATACCTCAATCTTAGGTACATGGTTCCATCTTTGCACTTTGATCATAGAAGACAAAGTGGCCAAGGCATCAGCGAACCTATTCTCATCTCGAGGAATGTGGTATAGTTTCACTGTTGTGAAAAACGTCAGCAACCTCCTTGTATAATCTCTATACGGCACTAGATTTGCTTGGTGCGTGTACCAACTCCCCTTCACTTGATTGATTACCAAAGCTGAATCACCAAATATATCAAGGGTCTTAATCCGTAGATTAATCGCCTCCTCGATCCCCATTATACAAGCTTCGTACTCTGCTTCATTGTTGGTGCATCCGAAAGTTATTCGGGAAGTGAAAGGAATATGAACACTTCCGGCGTGCTAAGAACTGCTCCCACTCCGCACCCATTCATATTGACAGCCCCATCAAACATCAGACTCCATTTGGATTCAGGGTCTGGCCCCTCCTCCGGAAGTGGTTCCTCGCAGTCTTTAGCTTTGAGAAACATGATGTCCTCATCAGGGAAGTCAAACTTCATGGGTTGGTAATCATCAATCGGCTGTTGCGCGAGATAGTCGGACAAGATACTTCCTTTGATGGCCTTTTGTGAAGTGTACTGAATGTCATACTCTGTCAAGACCATTTGCCACCGTGCAACTCTGCCTGTCAACGCTGGTTTCTCGAAAATATACTTGATAGGATCCATTTTTGAAATCAACAAGGTTGTGTGCCTAACCATATATTGCCTCAATCGCTTAGCGGCCCATGCAAGCGCACAGCATGTCTTTTCAAGCATTGAGTATCGGGACTCACAATCATTGAACTTTTTGCTCAGGTAGTAAATAGCATGCTCCTTCCTACCTGTCTCGTCATGTTGACCGAGAACACAACCCATGGAACCTTCAAGCACTGTCAGATACATTATCAGCGGTCTCCCTTCAACTGGAGGCATTAGAATCGGAGGTTCCTGCAAGTATTCTTTTATCTTATCGAATGCCAATTGGCAATCGTCATTCCACCTGACCGTTTGATCTTTCCTTAACAATTTAAATATTGGTTCACACGTGGCTGTTAGGTGAGATATGAACCTCGCAATGTAGTTCAATCTACCCAAGAAACCACGAACCTCTTTTTCTGTTCTCGGTTCAGGCATTTCTTGTATTGCTTTCACCTTGGCAGGATCAACCTCGATTCCTCTTTCGCTCACAATGAAACCTAGCAACTTTCCAGAACGCACCCCAAACGTGCACTTGTTTGGATTTAATCTCAGACGGAACTTTCTCAACCTTTCAAACAACTTTTTCAGGTTAACCAGATGTTCCTCTTCTGTTCTCGACTTGGCAATCATATCATCTACATAACATTCGATCTCCTTATGAATCAAGTCATGAAACAATGTCACCATCGCCCGCTGGTACGTTGCCCCTGCGTTTTTCAACCCAAAAGGCATTACTTTATAACAATATGTACCCCACGGAGTAATGAACGTGGTCTTCTCCATGTCTTCAGGTGCCATCTTGATCTGGTTGTATCCGGAGAACCCGTCCATAAATGAGAACACTGAAAACTGAGCTGTATTATCGATCAGCACATCAATATGAGGTAGTGGAAAATCATCTTTCGGGCTAGCTTTATTAAGATCTCGATAATCCACACACATTCTCACTTTTCCGTCTTTCTTCGGTACTGGCACGATGTTGGCTACCCATGGAGGATACTTTGTCACAGCAAGAAAACCAGCGTCCCACTGCTTCTGGACTTCCTCCTTAATCTTTAAAGCCATGTCGGGGTGAGTCCGACGAAGTTTCTGCTTGACTGGCGAACATTCTTCTCTCAATGGTAGCCTGTGCACGACAATATCCGTATCCAACCCCGGCATGTCTTGATACGACCAGGCGAAGACGTCAACATACTCGCGCAACATTTCCGTCAAAGTTTGCTTCACATCTGCTTGCAAGCTGGCACCAATCCTGATCTCTTTTTTGGCGTCCTTGGTACCAATATTGATGATGTCTACAGTCTCCTGATGAGGCTGGATGACCCTTTCCTCCTGTTTCAACAATCTGGCCAGTTCTTCAGGGAGTTCACAATCTTTCTCATCCCCTTCTTCGGCTTGATAAATCGGATTGTCAAAGTCATACATAGCCATATCAAAATCGTTATCAGTGGTATCCGGAGGATCAAGTCTGCATGAACGGGTTCATGCCTTATTTTAGAATTTATTTTTAAGCAAAACAAAAGAAAATGAAACATTGCCATTTTATTATTTTTTTGTGCAAAAATAAAAACTGAAAGACAGAGAACAAAATTTGATTGCAAAACGTCCTTTATTAATGATTAAACATTGCAAATGCAACCATGGTGGCCCTACAAATGAATCTATACGCCTTGGGCAGAGCGCAAGATTTTGACATGCATTATGGTTAGAAAAAACAAAGAAAAATTACTCTGTCTGAAGAGTAACCCGGATGACTTCTTCAACGAACCAGTTCCGCACTTGTTGTCCCGGAACATGAGGGCGTACCCAATTGTCCAGGTCACAATCACTGTCAACACTATCCTCTGTGGCTGCACAAGACTGGTCCATGTAGATAATTCCCCCACTATTGAAAGTAATGGGTCCCCTGCTCCCTGCATCTGAAGTCGTAGAGGGATGATAACCAATACTAAATTTGTCTTCCTTCATTGGGGTCTCTATCAACCTGCCCCAACCTTGGGCGTTGCCTGCCCTGACGACTTCGACAGCTTGTTTGTAAGATGAAATGGAGGTACCAGCCCCAACTGGTACAGAAGAAGACTCAGGTGCATCGTCAATATTGACTGCTTCAAATGATTGGCACAGTATCTCATGAATTTCCCCATCCATTTCAATGTACTTGAACGTAGACAAGTGACTCACAAAGATGTCTTCTTCCCCACACACTGTCACAATCTGCCCTTCAAACTCATACTTCAGCTTTTGATGTAGAGTAGAAGTAACAGCCCCGGCTCCATGAATCCAAGGGCGCCCCAATAGGCAGCTATATGCAGGTTGTATGTCCATTACATGGAACGTGGATTTGAATACCTGTGGTCCAATTTGTACGGGCAATTCCACCTCACCAAACACAGATCGTCTAGTTCCATCGAATGCTCTGACCACCAATTCACTAGGCCTTAAGATCAAACCATCAACTTCCAACTTCATTAATGCCTTCTTGGGCAAGACATTGAGTGATGAACCAGTGTCTACCAGTACATGAGATAACACTGCGCCCTTACACTCCATCGTGATATGCAAAGCCTTATTATGGTTTCTTCCTTCAACAGTCAAATCTCTATTTGTAAAGCCCAAGCCATGGCTAACATTAACATTAGAGATTACGCCCTCGAGCTGATTAACAGTAATTTCTTGTGGCACGTACGCACTCTTCAACACTTTCAACAACGCCTGTCGGTGCGCATCAGAGCACATCAATAGTGACAAGATTGAAATCTTTGAAGGGGTCTGATTCAGTTGGTCCACAATCTTATAATCGCTTTTCTTGATTATCTTCATAAATTCTTCCATTTCCTTATCAAAAGTAATCTTTGTCTCTGCTTCAGGTGTAGGCGCACTTTCAACCACCTGTTTACCCTTAGCCTTTGCTGCAGCTTCTACCTCCTTATCACTTCTCAAGGTTTGGGGAGCGAACAACCTTCCACTCCTTGTAAAGCCCCCTACACCCCCTACGTTATCAACATTTGGGCTGACTGATGACTCAACTTCCTGTTTTTTACCTTCGTAATATACATCTGCCCCATAGTGCCATGGGATAGCTTTCGTAGATGTGAACGGAATTGGCCCTGGCACCGTGATAGTGACAGGACTGGGCCCTTCTGGCGCAACACTCGCCACGGGAACTGCATTGACCGGCATTTGAATCTCAGCGGGAGTGTAATAGATGGTCACGGTTGATATCTCATCAGTGTCTTTCACGACTCTGTCAAACTGTAGACATCCTTCATCGATCAGATTCTGTAAACCCATCTTCAACTTATCACAGCCGTTCTCCTGATTTATACACTCAGAGCAATCCTGACTACAGCCCGGGAACACCTGTCCCTTCAATAAACGATCTTTTACAACCAATAAAGAAGTTTTCACTTGATGAACGTCTAACACCAAATTCAATCTCCTCCCACCTTCAATAGCGTACACATTTGCTGCACTATGATCAGGCATGGGATGCTGAGTAATATTAGGAGCGGGAGAGAAATTGATGGCTTTAGCATCAATCAAATCTTGTACTTTATGATGGAAAGCCCAGCATTTTTCAATGGAGTGCCCCTGAGCACCTGAGTGGAACTCACAACGAGCATTAGCATCGAAGTTAGGTGGCAGGTTTCCAGCAACCGGAGCTTTCATAGTACGGAGCTCTACCAACTTTAACTCGAGTAGCCGGGGCAACAGCGCGGCATAAGTCATAGGGAGAGGATCCATCTTACGATCCCTCTGTCTAGACCTTTGCTGGAAAAAAGGTTGTTGTTGTTGAACTTGTTGTTGGGGTTGTTGTTTCTGAACAGACGGTGTGGGGATTGTTACAGCATCCACCTGATAATAAGCTCGAGAACGCCCTCTGCCTCGTCCTCTAAACACAGCATTCGTATCACCTTCTCTTCTTTTCTGGTTACTAGCAAACGGTTTCTTCGTCCCCGAAGAGCCAGCCCCACTCACATCCTGGATCTTTCCAAGCTTTAACAGACTTTCTATTCTTTCTCCCGCAATCACAATATCAGCAAATCCAGTTGACGGACAAGCAGCTAATCTATCCAAATAGGCCCCTTGCAAGGTGCCCATGAACATATCTGCCATTTCTCTGTCTGACAAGGGAGGTTGAACCTGGGCAGCCATTTCCCTCCACCTCTGTGCATATTCTTTGAAACTCTCCTTGGCATTCTGGGACAATCCCTGCAATTGGGTGCGGTTGGGCGCCATGTCAATATTATATTGGTATTGCTTCAGGAACGCTTCTGCCAGATCTTTCCAATTCTTCACAGCAGCTCTACTCAACTTCATGTACCAGGTCAAAGACGCCCCAGCCAGACTGTCCTGAAAATAGTGCATCCATAGCTTCTCGTCATCCGTATGGGCTGAAATCTTCCCAAAGTAAGCTTGAAGATGCGTTTGGGGACACGCATTGCCGTGATACTTATCAAAAGTAGGAGGTTTGAATTTAGGGGGAATTCTGACTCCTGAGACCAGCCCCAGGCTGGTAACATCAATACCCATAGAGTTCTTGCATTCTATGGCCCTGATCTTTTCTGCTAACTCCTCATACCTTCGATCACCTTGATTACCCACATCAGCATCTAGTAGAGTAAATTGGTCTTCCAGAGTATCTTCAAGAGTAACACCAGCATGCCTACCATTTCCATTACCCCGATTGTTACCACCAGGAGGAGGGTTGCCACCGGGAGGAGGAATGCCATGTCCCTGTGAATTGTCATGATGATCACCTTCGGGCCCGTTGTCGGGACGCTCGACCAGAAGCCTCAGCCTCTCCTGATTTTGCGCCATGCCAGTCATGAGGGTCATGAACTGGTCCATACGCGCCCTCATTTCGGCCAAATCACTTTGCACTTGATCCATGATTCTTACTTGATTTCTTCTCGTCGAATATCGGTGAATATGATTCTCCGCTATACTGCCTGAAACCAAATAAAGGTTAGAGACCCTGCAACGAGTACCTGAAAAGCAAGTAACAAAAATGCAAAATGATATGCAATGCCATGCAATGCTATGTTTGTCATTTCCTAGGTGCTTTTATACCCTGATTCCAATCCAATCCACAGAAATCTGAAGACCAGAAATCGTGATATACAGAGACGTGTCGTGGTCATGTGCTTGTGTGCAGCTATCTGATAAGAAATAATCCCGAATAAAACTGCTCATACTCATTCAATAAAATATTCAAGTACATTTAAGAAAGGTTCAACCGCAAATGCAATATAAGGAAAAAAATGGATCCATCAACAAGCCTGATGGTAGCCATTAACAACAAAATACAGGGAAAAGAACATCAATCTGACAATTCCACATCCTTCAGCCTATCACTTGAATACTTGATTTCCTCAAAAAGTATACGGGTACGCTGGTGATTCGGCTTTTCAATCATCTCTTTGATCAAGACATCCCTTTTCTCAAGAGCTTCAGTTAAAGAACTCATATGCAGCATCAGAGCTTCGTCATCACACACTCCTTTGTGTCTCTTTATGCCGGCTTGCGTCTTGAGTATCTCCCTTTCTATCATGACTTCTTCAAGCTCTTTCTTGGTATTCCTCAGTTGGCTTCTAGCTTCTTCTAACTGTTCTTGACTTTTATCGAGACTTTCCCGATACTTTCTCCTCTGCTCATGTGCCTTTTTAAGCTCCTCGTCTTTAGTCTTCGACTGATCCTTTAACTCGGCATTTTCAATTCTGACTTCATCCCAAGCTTGACGAAGTTGAGCTAATGAATCCTTGCTTCGGGCTAAAGCCTGTTTTGTAATCTTGTGAGCCTGACTAGTGTCATCTGCTCCCAAAGTAAGTTTCCGAAAGTACCGAGCTCGGTCATCAAAATCTTCCTCTTTGTCAGCCAAGGTTTTTTCTGCTTTCAAGGCTCTCTTTTCCAACTCTTTGTTGTCAGCTAGAGCTTTCTGAAGACATCTGCTCATTCCAGAATTCTCTATCTGCAACTCTCTGACCATTTTCTTCCACTTCTCACATTCTTCAATAGCCACCATAGTGGGTTGTTCTGGCTGTACTGCACATAAAAGAGGTCCCCTTGAAAAGGGTAAAAGCAATTCCTTTACTTTCGTCTCCATCCATCTGTCATATTCAGGATAAGATCTACAATCTCCTTTTCCAAAAACTGCTTTTCCAATTTTGTGCTTATCTTTCCAAGCATTCACTACTTCTACCACCTTCGCATCTTTAGTTCCTGTAAAGAATAAAGATTCTTCCACATCTTGCTCTGTAGGAGGATCCCTGGAAGCATACCCAAACTGTCGGATGGCCAAAACTGGATTATAATTGATCCCTCCTTTTCTGCCAATCAAAGGCACATTTGGAAAATTTCCGCATCTTGTGACAAGCTCTATTCTCAACAACCGGTGATCAAACCATACAATGTTATCAGCAGTTAAACTCATCAATCGTTTAGACCATTTCGCCACATCTTTGGTTTCCACAAAGGCACCTGTCTGAGGCAAATGTTTGAAAAACCAATGACTCAGCAGTGGAGTACAACAACTGACAGATCCTCCCCTCCTTTTCTCATTCTTATAGTGCACGGAATGATAAAAATCTCCTAACAAAGTAGGGACTGGATTTTTAAGAACGAAAACTCTTGTCGCTTGCATATCCACAAAGTCTTGCTGATTGGGAAAGAAAACTAGGCCATATATGCAGAGAGCCAGGATGGAATTGTAAACCGTCCAATTTTTAGCACTTGCAGCCTCCTGGGCCTGTCCAGACAGAAATTCTAAATGAAATCCGCTAACTCCATTTTTACTGCTCACACCACTCTTTATCACTGCCTGATCCATTTGTAAAGCAGCAGCAATTTCTTTTACGCTGGGAGAACTACCAGAGAAGAATGGTATTGCCGACGTGATCGGAATTCCCAAAATAAATGAGAATTCTTCCAGTGTTGGCATCAAAATGTAATCTGGAAAAAGAAAGCACCTCAACGAAGGCTCGTAGAACTGCAGCAGAGTGTGCAAAGCATCATGCTCATACTTGGTGATTGTACGGACCATCCCAACCAAATTCCCGTAGCTCTTCTGAAACCTATCAAGAATACCCGGACCAGCCATATCTATAACTTTGAGCAATGAATCCAAGACAGGATCTGGAAACTTGTAAGACACATTGTTCTTTCTCTCGGCGACGATCTCTGTTGAACCCATGGATTGGAATCAGAAATGTATTATGCACCTGAAAATGACAAACATAACTATTATGATATGATAATGCAATGCAAGAGGGCATGTGATCAGGTAATCAAGTGTCGGTGTCTGTATTGAACTGTGTGCACTGTGTCTCTGTACTGAATCTGGCAATATCTGAGATGAACACTTAAATCACTGTCATAGGATACAATGTCTGAAATCATCATAGAATCACAAGTAAGGTAGGTAGGAGGCTGGGTTTCCTGCAAACCTGTAAACATCCCGCCCATGCTCACATGTGGTTCTTAGAAAATAAGGCTTGTCAGCTTCGGAGGTTTGAGAAGCAATAGCACATTCAGCCCGTAGGATACAATGCTATGCCAATCAAAGAGGTCGTCCACTGACTCCCCTTAGAAAATAAAGGTCATCCTATGCAAGTTCCAAAGTGGGCCCTCGGGTGCGAATGGGTTTGCCACAGAATGTAGTCTGCCATTGTCACCACTAAAGAGGGATATTTCCACTAAGGTTCTCATGATCGGTCACTAGAGTCGACAGCTCTCTAGATCTACATCCTGGAATACGCAAGATGCGTATGCCACGACGTGTCCCAAGATAGCCTCGTCTAGCTGTGAATTTCGTGAACACCCAACGCACTCCAAACGGCACGTAGGTCCCACTACTCTCCACTCTAATTCTAAGTGTATGCTCAAGCCTGTGTAATGGGCTTATCTCTCAGAAATCCCGCCCGCCAAACAGAAAACAACACAGTCCAGTATAGCATAATATATCATATGAAATGAAAATGCTAAAATACGGTAAATACAATAATGTACAGTAAAGCAGTAAATAACCATACAATAAAACAGTAAATACAACACAACAGTAAACACCCAATGAAAGAAAAGCGGACAAGCGCTAGGATGAACTCGCTAAGGAAACCAGAGATTCTGGGCAATACTCCCCAGCAGAGTCGCCAGCTGTCGCTCCCGGGATTTTCATCCAAGTACAAACGCGAAAGTGGCACCGAACAGAGTCGCCAGCAATGTGTATTTATCCCAAGAGAGGGAAAGGAAACACCGCGTAAACCTGAGAGAAAGGAAAGAGCATGGTCTCGCGACCAAGAGAACTGGGTTCGGGAGTCGGTTACGCGAGAGGAAGGTATTAGCACCCCCTCGCGTCCATCGTACCCGATGGGATCCACGCTTGCTGCTTCAATCAAAGGGTGTAAGAAAAGAATGCTGGAAAAGGAACTGAAAGAAAGAAAGGAGAGAGAATGGAAAAGGAACGAGAAACAAATGTAGGGAAAATAAAAGAAGTGCTCGCATGGGCCCTACCCCACTGCCTACGTATCTCATCGGGAGCATGAGAATCAGAGCGACGTAGTTCCCCTCACTAGGGATGGATTGTTTTTTAGAGAACGGCTTACGTTCTAGCTCAGGTGTTGCAGGCTCGCCGGTCCGAGTGCGTTACCATCTTGCAAGAGAACGAGTAGGAGCACGTTCATACGTTGAGAGTGAATGAGGTGAGAAAAGAATTCCCGAAGGAAAGACGTTATTGTTTGTTTTTTGTCTTTTAAGAAAGAAACGTTTTGTTATTTGTTTGCATATGACAGTGTATCTGGATCTTAGTCATTGGAATGTGTACATTCTCACATTCCAAGATGGAATGGGTAAGAAAGCACACTAAGGGTGAAGAAGACCCCCACACTTAGTTCCAATTGTCAAGGTTCAAACACACTAGCATACTGGTATTTATTAAGTGTTTTTGTTGATTAAGAAATGAAGAAGTGTTTTTTTATTATTTGCACCTTCAACAAGTATTGCATTTAAGTCCCTCACACAAGATCAAATGTTTAACACATTGACCCAAGATGGGCTATATGCTATACATTTTAAGATTATAAGAGAAGACCCCTTATAATCTTTTCTTTATGTGAAAGGCCTAAATGCAATAAATGCCTACCTTTATTAAGTGTTTTTTTATTATTGTTTTAAGATGAGAAGATGAAAGACTCAAGAAAGAGGTAAAGGTAAAATCTATATGGACTAAGACTCAATCCTAATTGATTAGTTAAGGGAGTGATCCTAAGGTTTGTGAGGTTTCAACCTAAAGTCTAAAGAAGGAATGAATTAAACAATTCACTTCTAAAGTAGAAGATGCATTGTAATTCACAAAGGGAAAGTGATGAGTTATTAAAAGAAAGCACATAAGTGCTTAACAAAACACAAAATGGAATTGTAAAAGAGAAAGGATAGAAGTTGAATGTGGATTCCTTATCCACACTCAATTGAAACTTACCAAAGCCCCTACATGGTTAGTAAACATGTATAAGAAGTATAAGAAATAAAAGAACATGTAATGCATCATAAAACTCAAAAGAATTAAATGAGAAAACAAATCCTAGAACCACAACCAGAATGGGCATCATATGGACAACAAGTGAATATCATCATACAAGTGCAAGTGAATAAGCAACAAGCATCACCCATTAGCATTTAAACATGTTACAAGAAGAAGGGATAGATGAAAGATGGAAAGAAATGAAGAGGACATGCATAAATGGAACATGTAAATCAACAACCAGAATTGAAACTAAATGGAAAATGGTTTATGAACATCTCAAAAGTATTTATGAATCAACTTCAAGACATTCAAGAAGTAATATAAGGAGAATTGAAATGAAAGTTCAAAAAGAAAGTGCAAACAATACATGTTAATGATGCACAAAGTTCAAATAAAAATCAACATGCAAGGATAACATGTAATATGTACCAATGACCTATAATGTCAAGTGAGTAGTTCACAAAGTAGGCAAATGATCATGCAAGTATGTACAAAAGAAATCATGCAAACATGCACTAAAGTTAAAATGACATGACATGTATTATACTTCAAAGGTAATGCATCAAACAAAAATCAAATGGCCTCATGAAAATTATGAAAACATGGTATTGGAGTGCCTAGGTCAGAAATGCATCATACATCAAGATAGCATGTAAAAATTCAAAGCAAAAATGACTTCAAACCAAGCAATTAGGTCAAATTGAAACATCATGCAAAGTGGTGCAAATATAGGCATCAAAACATGTAATAAAGTGACCTAAAAAAACAAACAAAAATCATCTAACATGCTTCAATGTATTAGTGAATCAATGCAAAAATAATCATGTCAAAATAGTTGGTAATGAGCAAGAACAAAATTAAACAAATTCATGTATCATGCTTAGAATGCATCTAAATGGAAATTCAAAGAAAATTATGGAACAGGGGAAAAAAGGTCATAAAATCAGAAAATAAAATCATGAAAAATTTCCTAAATGTCTTGAGAATTCACATGAATTTTTGTGGAATTTTATGATGAGGTTTGATATTTTTAAAAATTAAAAGGTAAACGTGTATAAAAATGAAAAAAAAAAAATGCAATGAAATGAGGGAAGGGGTGTATGCCTAGTAACTATTCAGTTCAAATTACATTGGGCCTTAAACAAGGGGGGTGTGAATATCAATTTGGCTAAGTCCATCAGAAATGTGCACATGACTTGCACGAGTTTTTTAATGCGCTGTCACCAATATCACCACACGATCATGCCAAAATGGACGCACAAGATTAGAACATGCTAAACCCTAACATCCACTCACCGGCCGGAGAGGGACCTCCGGTCACCTTCTCCGGCCACTCTCCGGCGCTGCAATCAACCAAACATTCCAGAAATTTATGCAATGCACATCAAAATGTTCAGGAAGTCACGTAGAGCATGAATCTAGGATTAGTTTTCACAAACAACACACAAACAGAGAGAATCGAAGCAATGAAATTAGCCCTAGATTTTGGATCTAAGCTTCTAAGAAGCTCTATCAACTAGCCAGAACGCACACGACCTCTACTAGGCCACAAACACCACGGAAACAAGCTAGATTCACTAAAACAAAGTTGAGGAAGGGAACCTGAAATATGATGAACTTTGGATCTACCAGAATACCAGAGATCCTATCTTCTTCTTCTTCCTTGGAGCTTCACAAACTAAGCAAAATAAATGCTGTTTGAGCTTAATATCTTGAGAGCAGAGAGAAAATTGCAAAATGTTGATGAAGCTTCACTGGGAGAATGATGAAGATTCAGTGTGCTCCTGATCCAACAATGCCAAGCAATGATAATGCAGATGAAAAGTGGAAGAAGAGTGTTGAAATCGTGTGGAATCAGAGAGAAAGTAGAGAGAGTTTGAGGTGTTCTTGGAAAGAAATGTGGTTGTCAAAACTGAAAAATGAAAATGGAGTGTGTGATTTTCTTTTATAGTGTGAGCTTACCACGGTTTAATGAGTTGAGTTAGGGTGAGTCAAGGTGGTTAACTGAGTCCACCCTAACTAACTGAGTCAAGTTAGTTAGGGGGCGAGTGATCAAGGCTGGGTTATGGTGAGGTTAATCTCATGACAGTTATGGTGAGGATGAAGAGTAAAACTTGGAATGGTAGGACTATTGTGGCAGAAACTTGCTCAACAAGTTGTTCTCTCCATTTTCATGCAAGGCACGTGATACTAAATATTGTGTAAGTGATGTGTGCTTGGTCTAAAGAGGAAACTGAAGTGAGGAAGTGTTTGTAGTGTGTGTGAACCAAAATCGTGCACCAAATCATCATTGTAACAGTAAGTGTTTGAGGGTGAATTTCTCACATGTTAGTGAATGGTTTGAGGAACTTTTGATGCCAAATAAAAGAGGGCATGTTGTGGAACACATTTGATGTTGATTTCAAATTGAGATGAGGTTTGGAAAATGGTGCAAAATAGCTTAAAACACAAAGGTCTGAGAACTGGTGTAAGGGCGTGTGAAGCAAGTCATGGCATGGCAACTTGGCACACAAAATTTCAGCACAATCAACATGACTTTGAACCAATATATCTCCACTATAACTTGATCGAATGGAATTTTGTCCAACATGAGTATTGAAGATGACACTACAAGGAACAACTTTGATGTTGAGAAGTTTTTCATTTGAGGCCTTTAACCATGAGAAAAATGAGTGGACATTTGGCCCACCACATGTTTGTTAAAATGACTGCGCGCGTGCCCTGAAAATCTTGATCATGACCTAGTTTTGAACCTACTTTGCTCAAACTTTGATCAATCATATCTCCCTCATTTTTTATCCAATGGAGATGTTCCACACATGGATTTGAAGCTTAAAGCAAGGCCTTTCATTGAGGCAGAGTGGAATTTTCATTTGGTGCTCCAAATTTGAATGGCCTTGGTTCAAATTCTGATGCAAAATGGCCAAAAACTTGCTATTTTTAGTAACCCTACTTCATCCAAAAATGGCAACTTTCCAAATCTTGATTTTTTCATGATTCCTTTGGAGTTTCTTGATCAAACTTTGTACATTGGTCACATATAACATGAATTTCATGAATTTGGCCTCAAAAATTCAAGAGTTGACTTTTTCCCCTGATTATTTGACTTTGCCCCAATTTCCTGATTTTTGATCTTTCTTCCAATTGAACCACTTCTAAAACCAATTGAGATGTAATTTTCCACATACATACACTTAAGGACATATGGGATACCATGACATCAAGTTTTGTTCAAAAAATCAAAGATTCCCTGATTTAAATGGAAACCCTAATTTTGGCCCCCTCTGGTTAGGAGGTAAAAGTGCAGTCTCCAATTTCAAATTCCTCAGAGTATGTTGTGTATCTTCTTAAAGGATGATGAGATATACCATTTGAGGATGATTTTGGATCAATGAGCTATCTCTTTTGAGGGTTTTCCTTCAGTTTTTTGAACCTCTTGCATAGTGAAAGATGTAATGCTTCAATCTCCCATTGTATCTCTTATCCTTGAGGTTGTGGATGATCAATTGAGATAGTATGAGACATGAAAGGCTTCTTGGCTTGCCTTAAGGCAACTTGATTGACCTTTTTGTGCTTTGAATGATTCCTTGATTGTCCACCTTCCACCTGATCACATGCCCTGATGGTAAGAAGGATGCCATGCTCCATTTTTCTATATTAAATGCAATGTAATGTTAATGAGGTGGATATGATATGATAAATGATAATGCCATGCTATGATGACAAAAGGGAAGAGCAAATTTTGGGGTATTACACTTACAAATATTACGCGAGAAGGTTGTTACCATTCTTTAACAGAATTGAGTTTCATTATATCCCTCGTAAAGAGAATCACATGGCTAATGCACTAGCCACTCTCTCTTCCATGATTAGTGTAGGTCAATGGGACGACGTACCTAAGATTGACATAATGCACCTAGAATGGCCCGCTTACATCTTTGCAATCGAAGTAGTCATAGACGACAAACCTTGGTATCACGATATCAAATGCTTCCTTCAGAAACAAGAGTACCCACCTGGGGCATCAAGAAAAGACGGGAAAACCATCAGAACACTGGCAGGTAACTTCTTCCTGAGCGGTGATACACTCTATAAGAGAAACTTTGACATGGTCTTGCTCCGATGCGTTGATAGATCAGAGGCAAACCTGCTGATGAAAGAAATTCACGAAGGATCCTTTGGCACTCATGCCAACGGACACACAATGGTGAGAAAAATTCTGAGATCAGGATGTTATTGGTTGACCTTGGAATCTGATTGCTACAAGTACATGAGGAGGTGTTATAAGTGTCAAATATACGCTGATAAAATCCATGTACCGCCAACGCATCTCAAAGTTCTTTCTTCCCTATGGCCTTTTTCTATATGGGGAATCGACATGATTGGCATGATCGAACCCAAGGCTTCGAACGGACATCGGTTCATCCTGGTAGCCATTGACTACTTCACTAAATGGGTCGAAGCAGCGTCATACACCAATGTAACCCAACAAGTCGTGATCCGATTTATCAAGGACAACCTCATCTGCCGTTATGGTATTCCAAGCCAGATCATTACGGATAATGGATCTAACTTGAACAACAAGATGATGAAAGAGTTATGTGCTGAGTTCAAAATTGAACACCATAACTCATTTCCCTACCGGACTAAGATGAGCGGAGCGGTAGAAGCGGCTAACAAGAATATCAAGAAAATCATTCAAAAGATGGTTGTAACATACACTTCACGGTTATCGCACATCTGTCCGCACTTCAACAGGGGAAACCCCTTTCTCTCTAGTATATGGCATGGAAGCCGAGCTCCCCATAGAAGTAAAGGTCCCATCAATCTGAGTATTGATGGAAGCTAAGCTAACAGAGGCTGAATGGTGTCAAAGTTGACACAATGAACTAAATCTGATCGAAGAAAAGTGAATAACGACTCTGTCCCATGGTCAGTTGTATCGGCAAAGAATGAAGAAGGCATTAGACAAAAAGGTCCGACCCCGTGTCTTCCGAAAAGGGGACCTTGTGCTAAAAAAGATACAATCATTCCTTACTGATTCCCGAGGCAAATGGATTCCGAATTACGAGGCCCCTATGTAGTCAAGAAATAATTCGCCTAAATAAAAAAAATGTCTCGGTGGATTGAAAACCTGAAAAGGCGGTCCAGGAAAAAATTAGAGACATAAGCAAAAATCATCCCAATGGATTGGAAACCTCAAAAGATAATCCAGGCAAAAGTTAGGGATTCATGGCAAGTAATTATGTCTGACAATGTTAAATCCCCAGCGGTAACACTATTCGTCAAAAAACTTCAAGTCAAGGTCATCTTCGACAGAAGCTCAGGATGTCCAAAATTCAAAGTTGGTAGAAGGATAACAGTCGTTATGTTTCAATGTAGCCCCTTTCCCTTAAAATTACCATTTTCTAAACTTTGTAAATGCTCTATGGGATCACGTGTTTGGCTGATTTCCATCCTATCAATAAAATTTGAGCCCTAGTGCTTTTGTTTGCAATTCTCATTTATTTTTGCGTTTCAGAATGACATTTTTTAACATGATCAACGATTCTTGAAACAAAACAAAAATGAATTTAATTGTCAAAAAAAATTTCTGCTTTCAAAATAAAGATGGCAATTCCTTTTGACTTTGAACATCAAAAAGAACATCGATAGTTTCTCCGAAGGTAATTGAAACTCAAAGTGCAGAATCAAAGTACTCCTTCTAAACCAGTACACCTGAACGAGGGATCAACAATTTCAGATATAATGTCCCCATCTGACATTTTTGGCCGAGTTCTTACCTCTTAAGACCGATTGACGATTCTCTCTTCCCCACGGGGTCTACTTCTCCTCAGCAAGACAGGATTACTATCTTGAACCAATGGTACTTTTCATCCCCCGCAGTGGCCGAGTATCTAGTCGTGTTCATCCACTAGTCTGTATGTCACGTCAGTTTTGTCAGTATAAACATACATACATCATGCATAATTGATTCACATTCATAATCATATTGCATTAATATCACTCTGGTCATACTCATTTCTAAAGTGATAAAGCCCTATTGTCAATCAAGTTGTCAGTTGTCCTTTCCGTGTCGGAAAAGACAAAATCCTGGTTTAAGTTCTTTCCTCGTCAGGAAATGTACCATATGAGCAATCTATTCCCCAGTTTATTTCTGGATTAGAGACGACCCTTACCACTTTGATAACTTGAACCTCTGAAAGGCAAAAAGACATTCGACCGACACCTTTGGAACATCGCTCTTCACCATTGGAGATGATATTTTTTGCTTTCCCGGATTAAGGAAACTCCCTAGAGAAAGCCTCTCAACCAAAGACTATTAGCAATACATCGGTTTTTCTCCCAAGAAAGTCGATGTTAATGAAGTCATCAACACTTCAAATTTGGATCACATCACATGGCATTTCTTCGAAATGATCTCGAAGAAAAGTATGATGTAATATCCCCAAGAAAAAAAGCAGTCTTTCAAGAGACTCGTTTTTCCCCAGTAGAGTCAACAAATGGCATCTCCAACAGAGAAGTTTGAACACCTCTACAGCCCATACAAATGGGTACCCCCATCAAGTCTGACCTCAACTCTTTTCCATCAAATGGCATCTCCGCAGTAGTAAAACTCGGCGAGAAGTTTGATGAAGACCGCTACAAATAGCGTCCCTTCTTAAGGAAGAAACTCGACAAGAAGAAACTGAGACCAGTTCCATTGCTGAAAACCAGGATCGAGGGGAAGTTTATTTAAAAAAAAATTGAGACCAGTTCCATGGCAGAAAACGAGGATCGAGGGGAAGTTTATTTCAGAAACTTAGACCAGTTTCGTGGCTGAAGACCAGGATCGAGGGGAAGTTTATTTCTAAGAAACTGAGACCAGTTCCGTGGGTGAAATCCAGGATCGAGGGGAAGTTTTACTCTTTTCTAAGTATCATTACTTAGCAAAAGAAGATGGATGAGCAAACTACCATTCATAACCACCGTCAAAATTTTGGGTATTCCGATATTTAATCCTCTTGCACTCTGAATGTCCGAATACCTTCGCCATTCACACCTTCGGGTCCAAGAAGATTAAATAGGGGCATCTGTCATACCCCAAATTTTGACCACCAAGATTTCCCATCATTGTGTAAATCATTGCCACAATATGGATGTACTTCCATGCCTCATCAATTTCCTCAAGGATTGTTGAGCATTCACTACAATCAAGAATTAGGGTTTTGAGCCCTCTCAGAGCACTTAGACAAAGGATCAATCAAGAAATGACATGATCTTCAACTTGTCTAACCTCTCAAACACCTATGAAGGATCAAGACGATTCCCATATCAAGAATCAAGCACAAAGTTGCTACATTCCAAGTGGATCAAGCCTCAAGATCGCCAGTGTCACCAAATTAGGGTTTTGGTCGACCAAGGCCTCCAGATGAAATTTTTCTTCTGGGTATGAGCCAATGCTTCAAAGCATGACCCAAGATACTCCAAGGAACCTTATGAGTCTCATCATCAAGTCAAAATAGCCTCAGGGGATGCATTCATTAAAAATCAGGAATTAGGGTTTCTTGACCTAATTCACCCTTAAGTTGACTTTTGGAACAAAGCATGAGCCAAGACCTCAAGACATGATTTGAGGGCTTCAAATACACTACATTGATCCATTTAAAACAATGGATTGATCCAAGAAACTTGATTCACAAGTTTCAATCTCATCTGGACCACAATTAGGGTTTTGAAGAAAAAGTCAACTGTATCTTTGACTTTTGACCAAGACATGCTCCCAAACCTTGAGACATTATTCAATACACCCTAAAATACCTATGGAATCCATCCATTTGGTTTGAATTGGGTCAAGAACTTGCTTGCACAAAGAATCACACAGTTTGTATTTCATCTGACAAAAAGTCAACTGTGCCCAAAATCAAGTTTAACTTTTTGGAAATTTTCACAAATATGGTTCCCCTAAGTCAAAAACAATGTTAATGTATGATTTTGATCATCATTTATCAAGAAAAGTCAAGAAAAGTAAGGTTTCTTGCAAAAGGAGCAACCTTGAGAAACCAAAATTTTTCTAAGTTATGGAACAAAAGTGATTTTGTACCAACTTTGCAAGGTCATAACTCTTAAACCATAAGGCCTTTTTCTCACATTAAAAGCTCAAATGAAAGTCCACCTTACATACTTCAAATATGTCAACTACAAGAGATTCCAAATCCTCATGGATTTTGAGTTATGGATTGATCAAAATCATAAAAATGGGAAATGGCCACTTTTTCCAACACTTAGTGAAATTTTCAACAAGTCAGAATATGTTTCACTTTTTCCAAACTTTAAGGACATTTTTCACCTTGATCCAAGTTGAACCAGGTCCATTGGTGAACATCAAAGTTAAAGTATGTCATGAGAGCTTTCCAAAATGTACAAGAACTCATCCTAAATTAACTTGAGTAGGGAGTTACAAGCATGGAAACATGATACCTCCAAAATTGTTCTCCACAAGACATCTGTGTACATGCCACACGATTTTGGCATTTTCATGACTTGGCAAGCCTTGTCATCATACAACACAAGTTTATAAAGTGCAATGAACCTGATCTCTGCAGAGCTACAACATCATAGAGCCTTGCAAGTCAAGAACCTCATCATTTGGCAAGTAGCATTCAAAGTTCAAAATCCAAATCTTTCAAATTTGGCATGGAGCATTTAAAGGATGCATAGAGCTGGCATGTATCATTCCATGATCAACCAAATAAGTCAAGATAAACTCATGCAATAGAGGACCATAGGCTTGTGCTCTAATCTCAAGTCAATGGCTATAGGAGACTTGAGATTCCATTTTATCACCATTGGCCACAGACCTGTACCAGTTGCCATTCACTATTGTTTGCAAAACAAACTTGCTCTACTATAAATAGAGCTCATTTGTGATCAGTTTGAGTACACCAAATCACCCAAACTGATGCTTTACTCAAAATCTCTCTTTCATGCCAAATTTGCCTTCCATTTCAAGTCACTATCGAATTTTGAAATTGGAAGTGATTCAAACCAATCCAATCATGCCAACACCTCATATACATCATATATGAGTGATTTATGGCCTTGAAACATATCTGAAACACTTGAATCACAAAATCACCAGTCAGTTGCTCAAGCTTTTGACAAGGTTGCAGTTGAGGTATTAGAAGGTGATCCAAGCATCTCCAATCAAGGCTAAGCATCTCAACACACTCCATAGGGTATAGTGAAGATGTCCAGGTCCTTACAACACACCCGTAACACCTCTATCATCAAGCTCGATCACCAACTGCAAGAGGTAAGCCTGAAGCCTTCAAACTCTATATTCCATGCATCATAAATGAATTTTTGAGTTACCATCTTGTTTCTGCATGTATATAGAGTGTTAACCCTCAATCAATTGCCATGAATCAATCGTGTATGGAATTTTATTGTGTTCATGCTGAAACTAGGGTTCTTGAGCTAATCTTCTGATTTCTCACTCCACTCTTAATATAAATGCAATTAATCTATATGGTTGTGATCCTTGTTCAAAAACGAGCAAGATTGGTGTTTGAATCGTGCAAAACCATTGAGTAATTAGAGAGAAAAGTGAGAAAATGCAAATCTGGGGAAAACAAGGGACGCGGGCAAGAACCAAGTGTTCTTTGAGCCCTTTTTCAAATTTTTCAATATTTGAATTTTTGATATTTTATTTAATTGATTCAAAAATTAATTTCTCTCTGAATTTTAATGTTTTTGAATTGGTTCTTTTTTTCAAAATTCATAAAAACTTTAATTTATTTTATTTTACAAAAAAAACCAATTTATATTATATCTTTAATATAGGTAGAATTTTTGTAATTAATTTCATTTATTTTTTTTTAAACATTTTAAAACGAAATTCTCACTTTGATATTTTCATTCCAAATGTATTTCAATATTTCATGTGATTAAACATAATTTTTCAAAATATTTTTCAAAGTTTACAACTTGTTTTTAAATATATTTGATATTTTCCATCATTTTTTATTTAATTTCCTTTGAAAATTATATCGTTTAAATTCAAAATTAGGGTTTCCTCTAAATTTTGATTTTTTAAAACTTCACATAAACACTTTGGGCCTCTAATAGAGTGTAAAACCCATCCCTTGTCACACAAAACCTTTTTTGGGCCTCAATCATTGTATAAGTCCTAATACGTAAAAAATCTCGGCGCGATCGCCATTTTCAAAACATTTTCATTTGGGCCTCCCCTTGTGTTGTAAGTCCCATTTTTCTTCTTTTTTAAACTATCTGGGCCTCTAATAGAGTGTAAGACCCATCCCTTGTAAATAAAAACCATTTTGGCCCTCAATCATTGTATAAGTCCCACTGTGTTTCTAAAACCGCGGCGCGATCGTCGCCTTTTAAACAAAATCATTCTGGGCCTCTCCTTGAGATGTAAGCCCCATCTCTTGTATAAAAATAAACTTTGGGCCTCTAATAGAGTGTAAGACCCAACCTCTTTTGTAAATAAAATAAACTTTGGCCTCAGTCATTGTATAAGTTCCGGTATAATTTTCAGAACAACGGTGCGATCACTGTTATTTCTGGGCCTCTCCTTGAGTATAAGCCCCAATCTTATTTTCAAAACAACTTCCCCTTTTGACTTAGATTCAAATTCATTGTTGTTATCAAAAATTTCTTTAATTTCTGGAATAACTAACCATATAGCTGTAGTACTGGAAGCTTGCTCACCTGTAAGTTCTATCAGCTTTCTTTTACATACTTGTATATATTTCATCTGTATATATATATGCCTGTATATTATCTTGCTTAGAGTTTTCCCCGAAAATTAGGTCTAGGATTAGATCAAACCAGTGGTCACTCTTTTAACACAGTCAAAACTAGTTCCCTATAGGAAATTCCAAATATAGTCTGCCTCCTCTTGGGCTTATACAATATGGAACAGAGAAAGGCATTATTCCCAATGAAAGTTTTCTCAAGACTATCACTATCTAGAAATTTGTATAAGAAATTCATTTCCCCCAGAGAGGATTAATTCTGAATGAAACCCCTCTTGAATTTCGTCAAACCCTTTCGTGAACTTTTCTTAAGTTTGGACCCACAGGCTTCCTAAAAGCATCCCCAATCTCCTCTTGGGCTTTGTACAAGGACCCTCAGGCTTCTTAGAAGTTCTCATGCCTCCTCTTGGTCTTAGTACAAGGACCCAAAAGACCTCTTACAGGTATAGGACATAACTTAGTCATCTTTTGTTAGAGCAGTTCTCCATACAGTCAGAATCCCAAAACATCAGCACAATTTAGGGTTGATTCTCATCCCTTAAAACACCAGCCTCCTCTTGGGCATCATACAAAAAATAAACCTCTTTATACCAGTAGACTTGGACAGTCTCACCTCCTTTTAGATCTCAAGAAACCCTCAAGTTTCCTAAAAACACAGGAAAAACCCTGGTCATCTTATCAATCACCAACAAAGTTAAAACCTCTATAGGTTTTAAAACTCAATCTTTAAACTCTCATTCTAAATTTCCCCAGCTAGGGTCAAATTACTATCAATAAACTCTCAATCAGAACCTCATGGTCTCTGATATTTCAACTATTCTATAATCCTCAGCAAGAGTTGATTCCCTAATTATGATCGGCCTTTGGATCTCAATAATCCTCAGCAGAAGCTAGCCTCCTCTTAGGCTTTATATAAGAAATTCCCCAACCAGCCTCCTCTTAGGATATGTATAATGATCATCCCTCGGCCCTTTTTAGCCTCAATCTTGGACTTTATATAAGACACCCATAAACATTATCTAGCTGAGTCAGTCAATCCTCTTTTAGCCTCAATTTTGGGCTTTGTACAAGACAGATATAAAATCTCCCTAGTGGAGTCAATCGCTTTTAGCCTCAATCTTGGGCTTTGTACAAGACAGAAAAAAATTTCCCCGGAAGAGTCAATTCCTTCCAGCCTCCTCTTAGGATTTGTATAATGTCACCCTAAAAGAGTCAGTCTCTTTTTCAGCCTCAATCTCGGGCTTTGTACAAGACAGAGATAAAACTCCTTAGTAGAGTCAACCTTTTAGCTTCAACCTTGGGCTTTGATCAAGGCACATAAAACCAAAATCCCCTTAGAGGAAATAAAAAACTCTCTGTAGGAAGACATTTCTCTGTACATTCACACATCAAAACAAACAATCAAAACAAACCCTAATCCCATATAACTGCTACAAGTGGCACACTTGATGATTCAAAAATCCAAGTTGTAGTCCATCTCTTATCCTGGTAAATACCTTTCTTTCATCTAATTACTGTAAGCGGCAAGCCTCTGGACTATTTACATCTAAGCCAATGTCCCTCTCTTAGCATGAAAGACTCCTAAGGAAAAATGGCATTGCTCTACACTGAGTTAAAGTTTTCTCTTTCAGGACAAATCCCTTATAAAGGAAATTATGGCATTGCGGGATCCATATATTCCAGTTAAAGTAACTCTCCTTTATAATCAGTCACCTAACAACTATGATAAACAGACGAGATATCTCCCTTAGAGATAACAAATTCTCTCTCAGTCAAAAAACTTTTAGCTTCAATCTTGGGCTTTGAACATGACACAAATACCCTTTAGCTTCAATATTAGGCTTTGAACAAGACACCAAACATCTTTTTCCTCCCATAGAATAGGAGGAACTACGATTGCTCTGATTTCCCTGTTTTCTTTAACAGGAATATGTAGGCATAAGATTGAGAAATCTTAGCGAGCACACTAATAAAAAACTGTAGGTCCAGTACCTTACCAAAAACATCAGAAAACCCGAAATCAACAAAAATACTCTCTCTCAAACATTCCCAAAGGAGAAACTTTCCCAACCCAAGACAGATAAACACCAGTAAGTAGATAGCAATATAGTTTGCTAAACAATCTATGGATAACCATATATAGGATGGGTAATTGACAACTCCCCATTGTATAACCTGACCCCGGACCCCCCAATCTCTTAAGCATTTGTTAAAGAAAACATTTGCGTGCAAGGTTAGTTTTAGATAGCTTCCCTTTCCTTTTCAGCTTCATAGGATAAATAAGAAATCAGAAAGTAGCACCCAATTCCAACCAATGGCGATAAGGTGGTCGCGTCACCGACAAAAATCGCACGCTACAATTGGAAACAGAATTGGTAAAGATGCATTGCATACAGAGTGGACAGGGTTGTATACCACCCCACAATTATGAATGTTGCGGGATATGTTCGGAAAATGACCAAGGATGCTACTACGTACAAGCCGTGTAACGCCCCAGTTTTTGTTAGATTTATTTAATCGAGTCGATTTAATTATTTTTGTTTTTATATTATTTTATTTTTGAATTTTATTTGGAAATATATTATTTTTCATCGTTATTATGTTTTATCGCGTTTTGGGAGCGTTTGCGAGATATTTGAGTGTAGGGGTATTTTGGTCATTTTACTTATTTTGTTTAAGTTAGAAACTTAAACAGAAAAAAATAGAGAAAATAGTAAGGAAGGAAAAGAGAAAGAAGGAAAAGAGAAAGGAAAGAAGAAAAAAGAGGAAAACTTGGGGTCTAAGGAATCGAATCAACCGACATTTCAAAACATGATTAATCGGGTAAGGGTGCGAAACTCGATTATTCTATGCTTGTGTATGATTATGTATGTATGTATTTGTTTGTTGTTGGGTTGAAATTGAATAGAGAACTAAAACCATTAATATGTTGAGATTGTTAGAATTTGATACAATTTGTGTCGGAAATCATGTTTTAAGGTTCCTTATTGTTGATACATGTTAGATATATGTTGTTGTGCATTCAATTGGTAAATTGCTAATGTTTAGGTGAGATTTGGGAGAGGAATTGGATGAATTTTGCAGCAGAAATTCTGCAGGAAAAATTCTGGGTTTCGCTGCCCATACCTATAACAGGCAAGGCAATACGCGTATGGCAAGGGGAAATGTGGGCATTACGCGTATGGAACCTATTTTGCATGGCCCTCTGCTGAAATGGGTAATGGTACGCGTACTTGGCAAGGCATTACGCGTAACTAGGAAGGCAATACGCGTACGGGGTTTTTAGTGGAAATTTTGGGGAGAAATTAGTCTCTGCCCATATGCGTAGCACTTAGGGCATTACATGTATGGATGAGCGAGCGAGCTGGGCAATACGCGTATGGCCCAAGGCAATACGCGTAGGACCAGAGAGGGTGCAGAATTGTTCCCGATTTTGCGTTCGATGCCGTAACTTTTGATCCGTAACTCGGATCGAGGCGTTCTTGGTACCGTTAGAAATCTTTTGAGATGTTCTTTCTTATTAAAATGGTTTTGAGATTGGTGGCCGATTTAATTATGTCGGGAATTTGGGGATGTGTCGTTTTGTCGACTTTTACCGTCTTAATTGTGTGTATTTGATGTGTTATCACGCAATATGTATTTGATATATGATGTATGACTTGTGCACTGTGGTATGATGTAATTGCATTGTGATTGTGGTTGATTGTATATGCATGATTATGGATGTTGGAATGGTTCACATGGATGTGTATATGTATACATTTGATTGTCATGGGTCATTGTATGCCAAGCATCATGATATGCATTCTTGTGATGTCGTGTGCCCTAGTGGGTGTGAGCGACGAAACCGTTCCAGAGGGAATCCACTATAACATCGTGTGCCTTATACAAAGAGGTGTGAGCGATGATTATAGACGATTGTGTGCCTTATACAAAGAGGTGTGAGCGATTGGGTCGTGTGCCTTATACAAAGAGGTGTGAGCAATCCATAAACGTCGTGTGCCTTATACAAAGAGGTGTGAGCGACGGGGAACATCGTTTGCCCGACGGGGAGTTACACTAAGTAACAAGCGATGATTCCAATAATTCTTGAGTGAATTAATGATGAGAATGATGGATGGAACGGTACCGCATTGCATTGCATAGAGTCGTTGTGTCGGTCTCTGTGCATTTGCATAAATCATGAATGGATTGATTTTGTGTGGAATTGTGAATGGAATTGATGAGTTGAGATATATATATGTTGGTGATAAATGTATTGTGCATGATTGATATGCCTTTGTGATGGATGTATGAGATATGAATGGTGTTGTTTTGTATTTGAATTATGGTGTAAGTTGTGGTGAGAATGTTTGACATGTGCATTTTTGTGTTATTATATAATTGTGTTTCTCACCCTTCTGCTGTTTTGAATTCTCTATGAGGCATTGCAGATTAGATGCTGGAGGTCTTTTTGTGAAAGCTTAGGTCTTCATTCTTTTGTCGGTCGGCTCTGATATGTAGCACCGGGTAGTCGGGGAGATCATTATGTGATTATGTGTATATGTATATATATCTTTTTGGATTGTACATGTATGATTCTGTATATGACAGATGAACTTTTATGTTATATATATATGAGATTTAGCTGCAGATTTTCCGCTTTTATTCTGTATCTGAATTGTGGGTGTTAGGAACTGAGTTCCTCTGTTATGTGCTACCTGATTGTTGCATATCTATATGAGCAGGTTGTTGTATTTTGTTTCAATTGATATGACGCCTCCGTCTATGCCATGAATGTTTTAATTATACTCTGATTTATTTGTTATCGCTTTATTTGCTCGGGGTATAGATTGGGGGTGTTACATTAAGTGGTATCAGAGCCAGTTTGTGTCAGTTTGGGCCAGTTTGTGTCAGTTTGTGCCAGTCCGTGTCAGTCTTTATGTTTAGGGTGAGCTGTTTGTTTCACCATAGTTGCTGTTATTGGATATGAACAGAATATGGCTGGTAGGAATGATGTTTCTCTTGCTGCTGCCATGCAAGCTATGGCTCAGGCTGTGTGAGTGCACCTAATGCTGGTGGGAATGATGAGTTCAGGAAGAACAAACCGCCTGTATTCAAAGGGAGACATGATCCTGATGGTGCTCAGATTTGGCTTAAGGAGATTGAAAGAATCTTTTGAGTGATGGACTGTGCTGAGGAACATAAGGTGAGATTGGGTACTCACATGTTGCAGGAGGAGGCTGATGATTGGTAGGTTAGTAAGTGTCATGTTTGGGAAGCTACAGGTGAAGACGTCACTTGGACTTTGTTTAGCAGGGATTTTTTTAGGAAGTATTTTCCTGAAGATGCTAGAGGAAAGAAAGAGATAGAGTTCTTGGAGTTGAAACAGGGTAACATGTTTGTTATGGACTACACTGCTAAGTTTGTGGAGCTTGTTCAGTTTTATCCACATTATGCTGAAGCAACTACAGAGTTTTCCAAATGTGTGACGTTTGAGAACGGGTTGCGTCCTGAGATCAAGCAGGCAATTGGTTATCAAAGGATTAGAAGATTTTCAGATTTGGTGGATTATTGTAGAATTTATGAGGAGGATAGCAAAGCTCGTTCTACTCATTATAAGAGTGTGAACGAAAGGTAAGGGAAGCAACCGTTTCATGGTGGTCTTTATGTGACACCAGCTGACAAGGGCAAGCAAAGGGCTAATTTTGACAAGAGGCCAAGTGGGGGAGGTATGTCTAATCCTCTGAGATGTTATAGGTGTGGTGACTTAGGACATCGTCAGTTTAAATGTAGAAAGGATATGAGGAAGTGTTCCAATTGTGGAGGTATAGGACATGTCACAGCTGAGTGCAAGAAGAATGTGGTGAAGTGTTTCAACTGTGGTGAACCTGGTCATGTTAGTACGAAGTGTCCGAAACCAAAGCAAGCTCCAGCTGGAGGGAAATTATTTGCATTGGCATGAACTCAGACTACTAGTGCAGACTGTCTGATCAGAGGTACTTGTTTTATTAATAGTACGCCTTTAGTTGCTATTATTGATACCGGAGCGACTCATTCGTTTATTTCGTCTGAGTGTGCGAAGCGTTTGAATCTTTCGTTGTCATCGATGGGTGGAGAGATGGTTATTGATACTCCAGCAATGGGGTCGGTAACTACTTCTTTAGTTTGTTTAAGTTGTCCTTTGACCATTTATGGTAGAGATTTTGAGATGGATTTGGTGTGTCTGCCGTTGGAGGGTTTAGATGTGGTTCTTGGAATGAATTGGTTGCAGTTCAATCGGGTGCATATTGATTGTTATCTTAAGTTGGTAAGATTTCCTTCTCTTGAAGAAGACGAGGAATCGAGTTTCTTATCTACCAAAGAGTTGAAGAAGCTTTTGGCGTATGAAGCTCAGTTGTTCGGGTTGTTTGCATCATTGACAGTGGATAGTCAAGTTGCACTTGATGTGTTTCCAGTGGTGTGTGATTTTCCAGAGGTGTTTCCTGAGGATATTTTAGATGTGCCGCCAGAAAGAGAGGTGGAGTTTTCTATAGATCTAGTTCCTGGTACTAGACCTGTATCTATGGCACCTTATCGTATGTCGGCATCTGAGTTGGTTGAGTTGAAGAAGCAGTTGAATGAATTGTTAGAAAAGAGGTTTGTGAGGCCGAGTGTATCGCCTTGGGGTGCTCCAGTTTTTTTGGTGAAGAAGAAAGATGGAAGTATGCGATTGTGTATTGATTATCGCCAGCTGAATAAGGTGACGATTAAGAATAAGTGTTAGTTCTGTAATTGGCAACAATTTTGGTAAAACAATGTGTGTGTTCAAGATGTCTGATGTTATGTCTTGACATGTGCTTCCAACATTCTACATATGGTGGTTTTATTAGTATTATTGTATTCTGCAGATTTTGTGTGTGATGTCGAACACGAAATGTTCTGACATTTGTTAACAAAACTTTATGTTCAGTCTGTTATGTGTTTTTAGGGCTGCTCTTTATTTGCTATATCTTGGGAGATTTTGTTAGAGAGATTTTAGGCGAATTTATTGAAGAAGATTTTATCTGATACAATCAATTCTGCATATTTTGTGGAGTATATTTCGTTTCTATTTTAGGGCGAACAGATTTGAAATTAAATATGTTTTTAATTAAGGATCAAATCTGAGATTATGTGATTGCCCAAGCCCAAGTATGCTGATTCTTTATAAAGTTGTGCCAACCCTACTTGAAGAAAAATAGAGAAGAAATCATTGTGTGTAGAGTTCAAGTATTAGGGTTTGAGTTTATGTGTTATTTGTGAGCCATTCACTCATCTCTTTGATGTTTGAATAGGACTGTCTTAGTTGAGTTGTATGATGTCCACTCTAAGCTTTTAAGCACGAGTGGTTGTTCTTGATCAAAGCTTTTAAGCAAGATCAAGGTGTGTCTTTGAAGGGTGATCTTCTAAATACTGTAATTGTTATATTGTAATCACTGTTGTGATTGAGGGGGAGTGAGAGGTATCTCCTATCTAAGTGAGTCTTAGATAGAAATTCCATAGGTAGGGATTAGGTGATAGGGTTTGAAAACGGTGGGTTTAGACCTTTGAACTAATTCTATTGATTGGATATTCTTCCTGGCTTGGTAGCCCCCAGACGTAGGTAGTTAGACCGAACTGGGTGAATAATTCTCTGTGTTGTTTATTGTTTTTAAGTTCTATTATTGTCTTGTTCATTTAACAGATATTGATGTTGTGACATCTCACTCGACATCACATATCTGATACCAGAATTTCAATAAGTATCCTCTTACGAGAATTGATGATTTGATGGATCAGTTGGTAGGTGCTTGTGTGTTTAGTAAAATTGATTTGAGGTCAGGTTATCATCAGATTAGAGTGAAAGAGGAAGATATTCAGAAGACGGCTTTTAGGACACGATACGTACATTACGAATATTCTGTGATGCCATTCGGGGTTTCTAATGCGCCAGGAGTGTTTATGGAGTATATGAATCGCATTTTTCATGAGCATTTGGATCGATTTGTTGTTGTGTTTATTGATGACATCTTGATTTATTCTAAGTCTCGGGAGGAACACGCGGAACATTTGCGAATTGTATTGCAAATTTTGAAGGAGAATAGACTTTATGCCAAGTTGTCCAAGTGTGAGTTCTGGTTGTCAGAAGTGAGTTTTCTTGGGCATGTGATTTCACGTAATGGTATTGCTGTGGATCCATCCAAAGTAGATGCAGTTCTACAATGGGAGGCTCCTAGATCGATTACGGAAATTAGAAGCTTTTTGGGTTTAGCTGGATATTATCGAAGATTCATTGAATGCTTTTCCAAGTTAGCACTTCCTTTGACCCTGCAGATTTGTAAAGGTCAAGCATTCATTTGGGATATTCAGTGTGAGGAAATTTTTAGTGAGGTGAATAGAAGATTGACTACAACTCCGATTTTAGTCTTACCGAATCCGATTGAACCGTTTTGTGGTGTATTGTGATGCGCCTTTGAGTGGTTTAGGTGGAGTGTTGATGCAAGGAGGCAAGGTTGTGGCTTATGCTTCGAGGCAATTGAGGATTCATGAGAAGAATTACCCTACTCATGATTTGGAATTAGCGGCAGTGGTTTTTGTATTGAAAATTTGGAGGCATTATCTCTACGGTGCAAGATTCAAAGTCTTTATTGATCATAAGAGTTTGAAATACTTGTTTGATCAGAAAGAGTTGAATATGAGGCAACGGAGATGGTTGGAATTTTTGAAGGACTTCGATTTTGGCTTGAATTACCATCCTGGTAAAGCTAATGTGGTAGCAGATACGTTGAGCCGGAAATCTTTGCATATGTCCGCTTTGATGGTTAAAGAGTGGGAACTTTTGGAAGCATTTAGAGATTTAAGTTTGGTGTATGAATTGACATCTGATAGCATGAGGCTTGGTATGTTAAAGGTCACTAATGATTTTCTGTCAACCGTTAGTGAGAAGCAGAAGTTGGATGTGAAATTTGTTGATTTGTTGATGGTTGGAGATAAAGGTGTGAATGGTGACTTTAAAGTGGATGATAAGGGTGTTTTGAGATTCCTTGGTAGAATTTGTATTCCTGATGATTCGGACTTGAAAAAGATGATTTTAGAGGAAGGACACCGGAGTAGTTTGAGTATACATTCGGGAGCTAATAAGATATATCAAGATTTGAAGAAGATCTTTTGGTGGTCTGGATTGAAGAGGGATGTGGCTCAGTTTGTTTATGCGTGTTTGACGTGTCAGAAGTCGAAGGTAGAACATCAGAAGCCTAGTGGATTATTGCAACCGTTGGATATTCCCGAGTGGAAATGGGACAACATTTCTACGGATTTTGTGACAGGGTTGTCGAATACACAGAGGGGACATAATTCCATTTGGGTAGTTGTGGATAGGCTGACTAAATTGGCGCATTTCATTCCGATTGACATCAGTTTTTCTTTGGAGTGGTTGGCTGAGATTTAGATCCGTGTGATTGTGAAGCTACATGGTGTTCTACTGTGTATTGTTTCAGACCGAGATCCGAGTTTTACTTCCAGGCTTTGGGAAAGTTTGCAAAAGGCGTTAGGTTCCAAGTTGAGATTGAGTTCTGCTTATCATCCTCAGACGGATGGTCAGACCGAGAGAACTATTCAGTTATTGGAAGATTTGCTGAGAGTTTGTGTTCTTGAGCAAGGTGGTGCTTGGGATAGTTATCTTTCGTTGGTGGAATTCACGTATAACAACAGTTTCCATTCGAGTATTGGAATGGCATCTTTTGAAGCGTTGTATGGAAGAAGATGTCGAACACCTTTGTGTTGGCATGAATCTGGTGAAAGTTCGGTGGTTGGACCAGAGTTAGTGCAACAAACTACGGAAAAGGTGAAACTTATTCGTGAGAAAATGAAGGCTTCTCAGAGTAGGCAGAAGAGTTATCATGATTGAAGGAGGAAAGATCTTGAGTTTCAAGAAGGCGATCATGTATTTTTGAGAGTTACACCGGTGACGGGTGTTGGGCATGCATTGAAGTCGAAGAAGCTTACTTCTCGGTTTATTGGTCCTTACCAGATATCCGCGAGAGTGGGTGCTGTGGCTTATCGGGTGGCGTTGCCACCGAATCTTTCGAATTTGCATGATGTGTTCCATGTTTCACAGCTTCGGAAGTATGTTTCGGATCCGTCGCATGTGATTCTGATGGATGAGGTAGAGGTAAGGGAGAACCTTACGGTTGAGGCATTACCAGTGAGAATTTTGGATCGCGAGTTGAAGCGGTTAAGAGGCAAGGATATTGCGCTTGTGAAAGTAGCGTGGGGGGCGCTGCTGAGGGAAATTTGACTTGGGAGTTGGAGAGTCGGATGCGGGAGTCGTATTCGGAGTTGTTCGTCTCAGGTAATATTTTCGAGGACGAAAATCTCTAAGTGGGGGAGTTGTAACGCCCCAGTTTTTGTTAGATTTATTTAATCGAGTCGATTTAATTATTTTTGTTTTTATATTATTTTATTTTTTACTTTTATTTGGCAATATATTATTTTTCATCGTTATTATGTTTTATCGCGTTTTGGGAGCATTTGCGAGATATTTGAGTGTAGGGGTATTTTGGTCATTTTACTTATTTTGTTTAAGTTAGAAACTTAAAGAGAAAAAAAGAGAGAAAATAGTAAGGAAGGAAAAGAGAAAGAAGGAAAAGAGAAAGGAAAGAAGAAAAAAGAGGAAAACTTGGGGTTTAAGGAATCGAATCAACCAACATTTCAAAACACGATTAATCGGGTAAGGGTGTGAAACTCGATTATTCTATGCTTGTGTATGATTATGTATGTATGTATTTATTTGTTGTTGGGTTGAAATTGAATAGAGAACTAAAACCATTAATATGTTGGGATTGTTAGAATTTGATACAATTTGTGTCGGAAATCATGTTTTAAGGTTCCTTATTGTTGATACATGTTAGATATATGTTGTTGTGCATTCAATTGGTAAATTGCTGATGTTTAGGTGAGATTTGGGAGAGGAATTGGATGAATTTCGCAGCAGAAATTCTGCAGGAAAAATTCTGGGTTTCGCTGCCCATACGCGTAACAGGAAAGGCAATACGCGTATTGGTTAGGGCAATACGCGTATGGCAAGGGGAAAATGTGGGCATTACGCGTATGGAACCCATTTTGCACGGCCCTCTGCAGAAATGCGTAATGGTACGCATACTTGACAAGGCATTACGCGTAACTAGGAAGGCAATACACGTACGGGGTTTTTAGTGGAATTTTTGGGGAGAAATTAGTCTCTGCACATACGCGTAGCACTTAGGGAATTACGCGTATGGATGGGAGAGCGAGCTGGGCAATACGCGTATGGCCCAAGGCAATACGCGTAGGACCAGAGAAGGTGCAGAATTGTTCCCGATTTTGCGTTCGATGTCGTAACTTTTGATCCGTAACTCGGATCGAGGGGTTCTTGGTACCGTTAGAAAGCTTTTGAGATGTTCTTTCTTATTAAAATGGTTTTGAGATTGGTGGCCGATTTAATTATGTCGGGAATTTGGGAATGTGTCATTTTGTCGACTTTTACCGTCTTAATTGTGTGTATTTGATGTGTTATCACGCAATATGCTTTTGATATATGATGTATGACTTGTGCACTATGGTATGATGTAATTGCATTGTGATTGTGGTTGATTGTATATGCATGATTATGGATGTTGGAATGGTTCACATGGATGTGTATATGTATGCATTTGATTGTCATGGGTCATTGTATGCCAAGCATCATGATATGCATTCTTGTGATGTCGTGTGCCCTAGTGGGTGTGAGCGACGAAACGGTTCCAGAGGGAATCCGCTATAACATCGTGTGCCTTATACAAAGAGGTGTGAGCGATGATTATATATGATCGTGTGCCTTATATAAAGAGGTGTGAGCGATCGGGTCGTGTGCCTTATACAAAGAGGTGTGAGCGATCCATAAATGCAGTGTGCCTTATACAAAGAGGTGTGAGTGACGGGGAACATCGTTTGCCCGACGGGGAGTTACACTAAGTAACAAGCGATGATTCCAATAATTCCTGAGTGAATTAATGATGAGAATGATGAATGGAACAGTACCGCATTGCATTGTATATAGTCGTTGTGTCGGTCTCTGTTCATTTGCATATATCATGAATGGATTGATTTTGTGTGGAATTGTGAATGGAATTGATGAGTTGAGATATATATATGTTGGTGATAAATGCATTGTGCATGATTGATATGCCTTTGTGATGGATGTATGAGATATGAATGGTGTTGTTTTGTATTTGAATTATGGTGTAAGTTGTGGTGAGAATGTTTGACATGTGCATTTTTGTGTTATTATATAATTGTATGCAATTATATTATAATTGTGTTTCTCATACTTCTGCTATTTTGAATGCTCTATGAGGCATTGCAGATTAGAAGCTGGAGGTCTTTTTGTGAAGCTTAGGTCTTCATTCTTTTATCGGTCGGCTCTGATATGTAGCACCGGGTAGTCGGGGAGATCGTTATGTGATTATGTGTATATGTATATATATCTTTTTGGATTGTACATGTATGACTCTGTATATGATAGACAAACTTTATGTTATATATATATATATGAGATTCAACTGCAGATTTTCCACTTTTATTCTGTATCTGAATTGTGGGTGTTAGGAACTGAGTTCCTCTATTATGTGCTACCTGATTCTTGCATATCTATATGAGAAGGTTGTTGTATTTTGTTTTTATATATGTGAAGCCTCCGTCTATGCCATGAATGTTTTAATTATACTCTGATTTATTTGTTATCGCTTTATTTGCTCGGGGTATAGATTAGGGGTGTTACAAGCCGCTCTCCAGAATCAGATAGACCAAGGAAATATCATACCACGCATAATGGAGGATTATCAGTCAATCAATATGGTGCAAGGTTACCCATAACAGCATGCAATTTATGACAAAGAATCTTCAGTCAAAAACTTGCAAGAACCTGACTGCGTTGGTCCAAATTAACATGATCACTTAACTTACAAAAAGCGTCGCAAAAGCCGACACGGTTGCCCCATCATCCAGGATGAGACTCAAAGACTAGTAAATCAAAAGGTCATCACAGCTGTAGCGTGCAATTTTTGTTGGTTACGCGACCACCTTACCGAAATGGAATTTGGGTGCTACTTTCTGATTTCTTATTTATCCTATGAAGCTGGAAAGGAAAGGGAAGATATCTAAAACTAACCTTGCATGCAAATGTTTTCTTTAACAAATGCTAAGAGATCGGGGAACGGGGTCAGGTTATACAAAGGGAAGTTGTCAACACCCAGTGTATATATGGTTATCCATAGACTTCTTATTGCATGTTTCTCAATTGGTTTAAATACTTTCTGGTGTTTATCTGCTGTGGTTTAGGAAATTTTCTCCTTTGGTAGTGTTGATAGAGTGTTTTTTCTGTTTTCAGGTTTTCCGTTGTTTTTGGGAAGGTACTGGACCTAAGGTTTTTTATTTGTGTGCTCGCTAAGATTTCGCAATCTTATGCCTACGTATTCCCATAAAGATAACTGGGAAATCAGAGCAATCGTAGTTCCTCCTATTTCTATGGGAGGAAAGGTAATTGGTGTCTTGTTCAAAGCCCAAGATTGAAGCTAAGTGAGTATTTGTGTCTTGTTCAAAGCCCAAGATTGAAGCTAAAAGGTTGACTGAGAGAGAATTTGTCATCTCTAAAGAGAGATATCTCATCTATTCATCACAATATGTTGGGTAATTGATTATAAGGGAAATTACTTTAACTGGGATATGAGAAATCCAACAATGCCATAATTTCCTTTATAAGGGTGATGTCATGAAGGAAGAAACTTTAACTCAGTATTGAGCAATGCCATTTTTCCTTATTGATCTTTCATGCTAAGATAAGGACATTGGCTTGGATGTTAGGAATCCAGAGGCTTGCCACTTACAGCTGTTAGATGAAAGATGATTTTTTACCAGGATAAGAGAAGGACTCCAACTTGGATTTTGAATCAACAAGTGTGCCACTTACAGCAATTATCCGGGAAAAAGATTTTGGTTGTCTGTTTTGATGTGTGATGTATAGAGAAAATATCCTCCTGCAGAGTGGACTCAGGGTCTCATCTGAGGGGATGATGATTTTTTGTGTGCCTTGGTCAAAGCCCAAGGTTGAAGCTAAAAGGTTGACTCTACAGGGGAGTTTTATATTTGTCTTGTAGAAAGCCCAAGATTGAGGCTGAAAAGGGATTGACTCCACTGGGTAGGTTTTATCTATCTAGTAAAAAACATAAGATTGAGGCTGAATCTACTGAGGAAAATCATTATATAAAGCCTAAAAGGAGGCTGGTTGGGGAAATTCTTATATGAAGCCCAAGAGGAGGCTGGCTTCTGCTGAGGATAATCGAAGTCAAGAGACAGGTCCAATATGTGTTGGGGAATCCCAAAGGTTTTTACTTTTTCTGGGGATCAAAGGGAGAGTTACAGTATTAGATATCACGGGGCTCTGATTCTATTAGGGTTTTACTAATGGTAAATTAACCCTGGCTGGGGATTTTTAAGGTGAAGGTTTTAACCTTGTTGAGGATCTGAAGAGTTTTGAAAATGAGTCTAAAAACCTAAGAAGGTTTTAAACTCTACTGGATACTGATGAAATGATCAGGGTTTTTTCCTGTGTTTTTTTTAGGAAAACTTGAGGGTCTCTATGAGATTCAATAGAATACGAGACTTTCCAAGTCTACTTGTATGAAGCCCAAGAGGTGGCTGAGACTGTCCAAGTCTCTCGAGAAGTGGTAGGTTAGGGTTGTAGAGAGAGATATTTGTATGATGCCCAAGAAGAGGCTGAAGGTTTAAGGGATGAAGATCAACCCTAAAATGGTTTGATGTTTTGGAATTCTAACTCTCCTAAGGATTGAACTAGCAAAGATGACTAATTTCTGTCCTATACCTGTAGGAGGCCTTTAGGTCCTTGTACTAAGCCCAAGAGGAGGCTGAGAACTTCTAAGAAGCTTGTGGGTCCTTGTACTAAGCCCAAGAGGAAGCTGGGGATGCTTTTAGGAAGCCTGTGGGTCCAAGCCTAAGAAAAGTTCAAGAAAGATTTCACCAGGAATTAATCCTTTCTCTATAGAACAGTTCTAGGGTTTGAATAAATTCAAAAGAGGTTTCACCGAGAATTAATCCTCTATGGGAATATGAATTTCTTATACATATATATTTCTAAGTTTGGACAGTCTTGAGAAAAGCTTCACCAGGAATAATGTCTTTCTCTGTTCCATATTGTATAAGCCCAAGAGGAGGCAAGACTGTATCTGGAATTTCCTATGGGGAACTAGTTTTTACTATGTTGAAAGAGTAACCTCTGGTTTGATCTAAACCTAGACCTAACTGGTGGGGAAAACTCTAAGCAAGTATGTACAAGCATATATATATATATACATATGAAATATATATAAACAAGTATGTATTGAAGATATAGTGGGACTTACAGTCTGATGAAAGCCCAGCATATTAACTACAGTTGTATGGTTAGGTTTTTTCCAAGAAATTGAAGCAAGTTTTGATAAAACTTTGAATTTGAACTTGAATAAAAAAGAAAGTTGTTTTAAAAGGAAATTTAGGGGCTTATACTCAAGGGGAGGCCCAGATGATCTCTTTTGAAAAGGCGACGATCGCGTCGTAGTTTTGACAACCACAGAGGGACTTATACAATGGCTGAGGCCCAAATTATTGTATTTTCAAAGGGATGGGACTTACACTCTACCAAGAGGCTCAAAAGTGTTATTTTTACACAAGATTTGGGGCTTATAACTCAAGGAGATGCCCAGATGAAAAACATTGATCACACCATTTATTTTGAAAATCGCGTAGGGACTTATACAATGACTAAGGCCCAAATTATTTATGTGCAAAGGGGTTGGGTCTTACACTCTATTATAGGCCCAAAAGTGTTTGAAAAAGAAGAAAAATGGGACTTACAACCAAAAGGAGGACCAGATGAAAATTGTTTTGAAAACGGCGATCGCGCTGAGATTTTTAAAATCGTATCGGGACTTATACAATGACTGAGGTCCAAATTATTTATTTACAAAAGGGGTTTGGATCTTACACTCTATTAGAGACCCAAAAGTGTTTGAAAAATTAAATTCAGAGAAACCCTAATTTTAATTAAAAATATAATTTTCTAAAGGAAATTAAAATATAAAATGATACAAAATATCAAATATATTCAAAAACAAGTTGTCAAATTTTAGAAATATTTTGAAAAAACATGTTTAATTACATGAAAGCTTGAAATCCAATTGGTTTTGAAAAATCAAGGTGAGAATTTCATTTTAAAATGTTTAAGAATAATAAAAATTAAATTAAATTAAAAAAATCAAACTATATGAAATAAATAATATAAATGTGATTTTTTTGTGGAATAAAATAACTCAACATTTTTGTGACTTTTTAAAAAAAGAACCAATAAAAAATGATAAAAAATGAGAGAGAAATTAATTTTTGAAATCAATTAATAAAACATCAAAAATTCAAAAATTCAAATATTTAAAAATGGCGCCAAGAACACATGTTCTTGCTCGCGCGTGTTCTTCTTCCCCAGATTTGCAAAACCTCTCATATCTCTCCGATTTCTCAATGGTTTTGACTTTTGAAAACATGAAACTTGTTCGTTTTTGAACAAGGATCCCAATGGTACCAAATAATTGAATTTATATTAAGTGTGGAGTGAGAAATCAGATGATGAACTCAAGAACCCTAGTTTCGGCAAGAACACTATGAAATCCTATACACGATTCATACATAGCAATTGATTGAGGGGAAACACTCTACATAAATGTAGAAACATGTTTGTAATTTGAAAACACATTTATGATGCATGGATCATAGAGTTTGAGAGTGTCAGGCTTACCTCTACAAGACGAAATCGAATCCCCAGTTGTAGGTGCTACAAATGTTGTGTAATGATCTGGATAGCTTCAATGGACCTCAAATAATGTGTTTGAAAGCTTGGAATGGATTGAAACAGCCTAGAACTTGTTGTGGCACCTCAATTGCAAGTAGGCCAAAAAGCTTGAACAAATGTGGGGTGACTTTGTGATTCTGATGTTCCATATGTGTTTTAAGGTTATGGATCACTCATATATGATGTATGTGAGGTGTTGGCAAGATTGGTTTTGATTGAATTGCTCTCAAATTAAAAATTCGATAGTGACTTGAAAGAGAAGCAAAATCTAGTTTTTTGAGAGTGATTTGGAGGAAAGCATGTATTATTATGCTTTGGTGTACTTGAATTGATCAGAAAGAAGCTCTATTTATAGTAGAGCAAGCTTTTTTTTGGGAGCAACAGTGAATGGAGGTTGGATCACTTCATTTTCCATTGAACTTTGTCTTGTTGCCAAAGTCTCCTCTAGCCATTGACTTGGGTCAATCTTGCAGGCCTATGGTGCTCTGATGCTTGAGTTTATCTTAACTCATTTGGTTGATCATGGACTGATACATGCCAGCTCTATGCATCCCTTAAATGCCTCATGATAAAATTTGAGTTTTTGGATTTTGAACTTTGAATGTCACATGCCAAATGATGAGGTTTTTGACTTGCAAGGCTCTATGGTGTTGTAGAGCTGCAGAGATCATGTTCATTGCACTTTATAAACTTGTCTTGTATGGTTACAAGGCTTGCCAAGTCATGGAAATGACAAAATCGTGTGGCATGTACAAGACTGTCTTACAAAACCAGTCTTGGAAGTGTTGGAAAAAGTGATCATTTTCATGTTTTTGTGAATTTGATCAATCCATAACTCAAAATCCACGAGGATTTGGAATCTTATGTAGTTGACAATTTTGAAGTATGTAATGAGAGCTTTCATTTAAGCTTTGGATGGAAGCAAATGGCTTTGTGGTTTAGGAGTTATGACCTTGCAAAGTTGGTACCAAATCACTTTTCTTCCATAACTTAGAAAATTTTAAGTTTCTCAAGGTTGCCCCTTTTTCAAGTAACCTCACTTTTCTTGATTTTTCTTGAGGGATGATGATCTAAACCATGAATTAACATTTTTTTTGACTTAGGGAAGCCTTGATTGTAAAAAAAATTCAAAAAGTCAAACTTGACTTTTGGCACAGTTAACTTTTTGTAAAATGAATTCCAAATTGTGTGATCCTATATGAAATCAAGTCCTTGACCTAATTCAAACCTAATGGATGGATTCCATAGGTATTATAGAGTGTATTGAATCATGTACCAAGGTTTGGGAACATGTCTTGGTCAAAATTCAAAGATACAGTTGACTTTTCATCAGGAAACCCTAATTGGTTCAGATGAATTGGATTCCTTGTACTGCTTGTGAACCAAGTTCTTTGGGTCAATCTAATCTTGTAAATGGATCAACGTGATGTATTGGAGATCTTCAAAACACTTCTTGAGGTTTTTGCTCATGTCTTGCTCCAAAAGTCAACTTAGGGGTGAATTAGGTCAAGAAACCCTAATTCCTGATTTTTTATGAATGCATCCCCTGAGGCTATTTTGACATGATGATTGGACTCATAAGGTCCCTTTGAACTCCTTGAATAATGTTTTGAAGTATTGGCTTATGCCTAGATGAAAATTTTCATTTGGAGACCTTAGTCGACCAAAACCCTAATTTAGTGACACTAGCGATCTTGAGGCTTGATCCACTTGGAATGTTGCAACCTTGTGCTTGATTCTTGATGTGGGAGCTCTCTTGATCCTTTATGGGTGTTTGAGAGGCTAGAAAAGTTGAAGATCAAGTCAAGTCTTCATTGATCCTTTATCTGAGTGCTCTGAAAGGGCTCAAAACCCTAATTCTTGGTTGTAGTGAATGCTCAACAATCCTTGAGAAGATTGATGAGGTATGATGGTACATCCATATTGTGGTGATGGTTTGCATAATGATGGGAAATCTTGTGGTCAAAATTTGGGGTATGACAACAGTGTTTCAGAAAGGAGAGTCCATTGATTTTTTAGTTTATAAAGGTGTTTACACCATAATTCCTCTACTCAGTGAACCAAAACGCATTGAAATCCCTTTTGATGGTAGAAAGATTTTTGATATCCCCAAGTTGGAACCAATAGAGGTCACCTATGATAGTAGTAAGACCAAAGTGACTCCTTTGGTCATTTACTTGCCAGGTCCAGTACCATACGAATTAGAGAAATTCGTTCTTTATAAGTACAATGCCACCATGATAGAAGATGGAATGGAAGTTACACTGTCATCCATTATCAACATCACTTATATAAGCCGAGTCACCTAAAGTGGTCGGGTATTTAACAAAGGAGTTGAAGAAATTGCTGGGGAGAAGTAAACCCAAATTGAAGTCCTCAATAAGCAGATAGGCCAATCAAGCAGCACAGAGCCTGCAAAGAACAATGATGAGATTTTAAAACTAATTCAAAAAAGTGAATACAACATTGTGGATCATTCATTGCATACTCCTTCCCGGATATCTGTATTATCTCTTCTACTAAGTTCAGAAGCGCACAGGGAAGCTCTGCAGAAGGTTTTAGAACAAGCTTTCGTGGAACAAGATGTGACGGTGAATCAGTTGGATAACATTGTTGCTAACATCACTGCCTGTAATAACTTAGGCTTCAGTGATGAAGAACTCCCATAGGAGGGTAAAATTCATAACATGGCACTCAATATCACAATCAATTGTATGGACGATGCTCTAGCTAGCGTACTAGTAGACATTGGTTCATCTCTGAATGTCATGCCAAAATTAACTCTTGTACGATTATCTTTTCAGGGCATACCCATGAGAGGCAGTGAGATTGTAGTCAAAGCTTTTGACGGATTTAGAAAGACAGTTATTGGCGAAGTTGACCTTCCCATAACCATTGGTCCTCACACTTTTCAAATCACCTTTCAAGTAATGGATATCTGAGCAGCATATAGTTGTTTGTTGGGACATCCTAGGATCCATGAAGCAGGAGCAGTCACCTTAACACTTCACCAAAAGCTGAAGTTTGTAAAGAATAACAAATTGGTTACAGTATGTGGTGAACGAGCTTTAATTGTAAGCAATCTATCATCATTTTCCTACGTGGAACTAGAAGAGATCATTGCAACTCAATTTCATGCACTTTCTGTGAATAAAGAGGACAGACAAGAAAAAAGAGCATTTATTTCCTCCTACAAAGACGCTTTTCGAGTAATGGAAAGTGAAACCACTAAAGGATGTTGACAAGTTGTGATCCCTGATGATAACAAAACAAGATAAGGTCTTAGTTTCTCTCAGGCATTTACAAAAGCTATGAAGAAGGACAAAGCCATTCGTCCTATTCAAGATTTCTTTCGCAGCGGAAGTCTCCTCCATCCCATTTCTCAAGAAGTGGACCCCATCGAAGGAGATGACTTTAAGGTCACTTCTTCCAATCCAGATGAAGAATGGAAATCATACTTCAACGATGATGGTTATATGTCGCAAGAAGAGACATACATACCCTTTTGCAGTCCACAGCAGAACTTCATATATATACCAAAGTCAGACAACAGGATGACCCACGGGGATGACGATACTGAAGGATGCCTTGCTCATCCTGGTTCATTTAAAACTAATGTTGTGATGAGAAATTACTTTAACTATAGCTCGGATGATCCCATGGATGATTTACCCATTTGGGAGCCTAACATGGAAGATCCAGGGTATCAAAGCCAGCCAGAAAATGCATATCTGTTGAAAAACCCTGAAAAAGATTCATTTGTTCCTTTGGAAGAATGGAGGCCTTATTTGAAAAATCCTGAATATGTCAATCATCGTCTTGATAAAGTCGTTAGAATTGCTGGACAAGAGTTTATCAACTTTGCACTACCAGAAATCAACGCCATTGAAGAAGATGATTCCTCAGTTTCATCAGAGAACTGGGATACTTTGGGACAACCAAGCGACAAGTTTGATTTCCTAGTAAAATATACTGTCCCTGAAAGTTCTCACATCTTGTATGAAGACATCCAAACAACTGGATGGGGAGATTCTCCTGTACATGAAAATACGTACGGGAAAGCAACATAAGACTTCTCTTCTAATAATTCAGCATGGGAAGAAGACTCTACTGACCCGACTCCGCCAGAAGTTAGCACTATTATTGAAGACAATCCTAGGAGGGATGTACAAAAATTTGTTATACATAGAGGAGTTCACCACAATTGGGTGGCTGTTGATGTCCCGAATGTTGTTCACATCTCAAAGTAAATGTCTCGTATTTATTTTGACCTCTCACTTTGCCTAGGTGAAGATATGTTTTTTAGGGCCTCCCTTGTCTTTAAATTTCCCCTCTTCACTTCGCCCAAAGTGGAAAAGTTATGTTTTATAGGGCTTGTGTTTCAAGAATCGACAAATCTTAAATAAAGACGTCATTCTGAATTCCCGCATTTATTGCTATTTTTTGTTTTTTTGCTTTTTCGGAAAATGGTACTCCTAAAACAAACAAAATGAATAACAAAACGTTTTCAAAAAAAACACACACAGTCACACACTCTTACATTTTAATATGTTTTCTAAAGAAAGAAATAAAAAAATCACGTTGTGCAGATTAATCATAAAAAACACCATTGAAAGACATGACCCAATGCCTTCTCCCAACTTTGAGTTCCTCGTATTCGAAGCTGAAGAAGAAGAAGACGAAGAAATTCCAGATGAGATCTCCTGACTACTTAGACATGACGAAGAGTCCATTCAACCCCACAAAGAGTCATTGTAAATAGTCAATTTGGGTTCAGAAGAAGAAAGGAAAGAAGTTAAGATTGGAGCACTGCTCAGTATAATCATCGGAGAAAGTATGATAAAGCTTCTCAAAGAATTTCTAGATGTGTTTCCTTGGTCCTACCAAGACATGCCCGGGTTGGATACCGACATTGTGGAATATCATTTGCCATTGAAACCAGGGTGTCCTCCGGTCAAACAAAATTTGAGAAGAACTCACCCAGATATGGCCATCAAAATCAAGGAAGAAGTTCAAAAGCAGATTCATGCAGGCTTCCTTGCCACGTTAGAATACCCTAAATGGCTAGCCATCATAGTACATGTTCCTAAGAAGGATGGAAAAGTCATGATGTGTGTGGACTACCGAGACTTAAACAAAGCTAGTCCGAAAGATGATTTTCCATTATCACATATTGACATGTTGGTCGACAGCACCGCAAAGTTCAAAATGTTTTCCTTCATGGATGGATTCTCGGGCTATAATCAAATCAAAATGGCACCAGAGGATATGGAGAAAACATCATTCATTATACCCTGGGGAACTTTTTTGCTACAAGGTGATGCCATTCGGTCTAAAGAATGCAGGAGCAACCTATCAAAGGGCCATGACAACTCTGTTTCATGACATGATACACAAGGAGACTGAAGTATATGTAGATGACATGATTACTAAATCCAGAACTAAAGAAGAACACGTGGAACAATTATCAAAGTTATTCCAGCGTCTGAGGTAATACAAACTCCGATTGAATTCCAACAAATGCACATTTGGTGTCCGTTCAGGAAAACTCTTAGGTTTCATCATTAGCCAAAAAGGAATTGAAGTCGATCCTGACAAAGTCAAGGCCATTCAAGAAATGCCTTCACCCGGAACTGAAAAACAAGTAAGAGGGATCTTAGGGTGTTTGAATTACATTTCAAGGTTCATATTCCTCATGACTGCGACTTGCACGCCAATTTTCAAACTCCTCCGAAAGGATCAAGGCTGTATATGGACGAAAGATTGCCAAAAAGCTTTTGAAAGTATCAAAGAATATATGCTCAAGCCTCCTAGTTTGTCTCCTCCTGTGGAAGGAAGACCCTTGATTATATACTTAACGGTCTTAAAAGATTCCATGGGATGTGTACTTGGCCAACAAGACGAAACAGGAAGATAAGAGTATGTCATTTACTACCTGAGTAAGAAATTCACGGACTGTGAGACTCGATACTCTATGCTCGAGAAAACCTGTTGCGCTTTAGCTTGGGCTGCTAAACGTCTTCGCCAATATATGATTTGTAATACCACTTTGTTAATCTCTAAAATGGATCCGATCAAGTATGTCTTTGAGAAACCTTCTTTACCGGAAGAATTGTCTGTTGGCAGATGTTACTATCAGAATACGACATCGAGTACCACGCTCAGAAAGCTGTCAAGGGAAGTGTTCTAGTTGGTCATTTGGTCCACCAACCAATTGATGATCATGAATCTCTTAGATTTGACTTCCCCGATGAAGATGTGATGTATCTAAAGATGAAAGATTGCGATGAGCCATTACTAGATGAAGGACCAGAGCTAGGATCCCGTTGGAGTCTAATATTCGACGGAGCTGTTAACACTTATGGAAATGGAATTGGGGCAATCATTGTTACGCCTCATTGCACCCATATTCCTTTCACAGTCAGATTGACATTAAAATGTACAAACAATGAGGTTGAGTATGAAGCTTACATCATGGGTCTCGAAGAAGCCGTTGACTTAAAGATAAAGAATCTGGATGTGTATGGAGACTCCGCTTTGGTTATAAATCAGATGAAAGGAGAATGGGACACACTTTAACCTGGTTTAATTCCTTACAAAGACTATGCAAGAAGGTTGTTACCTTTCTTCAACAAAGTTGAATTTTATCACATTCCTCGTGAAGAGAACAACATGGCTGATGCACTTGCTACCTTATCCTCCATGATTAGTGTGAATCAATGGAACGATATACCCAAGATTAATATGGCACACCTTGATAGGCCCGCTTACATATTCACAATGGAGGCAATCATCAATGACAAACCATGGTACCATGATATCAAGTGCTTCCTTCAAAAACAAGAATACCCAGTTGGGGCATCAAAGAAAGATAGGAAAACGCTCAGAAGACTGGCTGGCAACTTCTTCCTAAACAATGATGTGCTATACAAGAGAAACTTCGACATGGTTTTGCTCAGATGCGTGGATAGGCACGAAGCAAACTTACTGATGAAAGAAATTCATGAAGGCTCCTTTGGTACTCCTGCCAATGGACATGCAATGTCAAGAAAAATGTTAAGAGCAGGATATTATTGGCTAACAATGGAATCTAGTTGATACAAATGCATGAGGAAATGTCACAAATGTCAGATTTATGCCGACAAGATTCATGTTCCTCCAACTCTTCTCAAAATTCTATCCTCTCCATGGCCCTTTTCTATATGGGGGATTGATATGATCGGCATGATCGAACCTAAGGTTTCAAATGGACATTGCTTCATCTTGGTTGCTATTGATTATTTGACCAAGTGGGTCGAAGTAGTATCATACACCAATGTAACCAGACAAATGGTAGTCCGGTTCATCAAGAACAATCTCATCTGCCGTTACGGTGTCCCAAGCCAGATCATTACTGATAATGGATCGAACTTGAACAACAAAATGATGAAGGAATTATGTGCTGAATTCAAAATTAAACACCATAACTCATCTCCCTACCGGCCTAAGATGAATGGAGCGGTGGAAGCAGCTAACAAAAATATCAAGAAGATCATTCAAAAAATGGTCGTGACTTACAAGGATTGGCATGAGATGCTCCCGTTTGCTCTTCATGGATATCACACATCCATCAATACTTTAACAGGAGCAACCCCTTTCTCTTTGATATATGGCATGGAAGATGTGCTCCTCGTAGAAGTTGAAATCCTGTCAATATGAGTCTTGATGGAAGCCAAGCTAACAAAGGTTGAATGGTGTCAAAATAGATATTATGAGCTGAATCTAATCAAAGAAAAGAGGATGACGGCTTTATGCCATGGTCAGTTATATCAACAAAGGATGAAGAAAGCTTTTGACAAAAAGGTTCGACCTCGGGTATTCAGAGAAGGCGACCTCGTGCTTAAAAAGATCCAATCTTTCCTCACCGACTCCAGGGGCAAATGGACTCTAAATTATGATGGCCAATATGTTGTTAAGAAAGCCTTCTCAGGTGGTGCCTTAATAATTACAACTATGGATGGTGAAGAGTTCACTCGTCCTACAAATGTTGATGTAGTCAAGAAATACTTCGCCTAAAAAGAAACAAAAGAACAGCTCGCTAAGTTGAAAACCCGAAAGGGCATCATAGGCAAAAAGGAGCGTCTCGGTAGACTGCAAACCCGAAAGGGCGGTCCAGGCAAAAATTAGAGAAATAAACAGAAAATAATTATCCCGGTAGATTGAAAACTTGAAAAGGCAATCTAGGAAAAAGTTAGGGATTTATGGCAAGTAACTGCATCCAGCAAGATTGGATCACCTAAAGCAACGTCATTTGTCAAAGAATCATCAATCAAGTCACCTTCAAAAGAAGCTCAAGAATACTCGAAATTCAAAGTTGTTAAAAGGATAATGGTCATTATATTTCAGTGTAGCCCTTTCCCTTTAAATTACCATTTCCTAACTTTGTAATGCTCCATCACGCTTTTTGCTGATTACCATTCTATCAATGAAAATTTGAGCCTTTTGCCCATTTGATTACAATCCTTATTTTATTCTGGAAAAATGACATTTTTTATTGATATTCATTCTTGAAACAAAAAATGTATTTACTTTTGCTTTCAAAATAAAGACAGCAACTTCCTTTGATTTATGAACATAAGAAGGAATATCAACAGCTACTCAAAATACAGAATCAAGTACTTTTGTGACCAGTCTCACTAACATCTCCAAGTGACGGATCATTATTTCAAATTAAGAATGAACTACTTTTTCCTCTAATGAGTATTGAAATCAAGATAAGATTTGGTCCCTTTCCCCCCAGTAGAGTGTGACCTTCAAAATCTCTAGTGAATATTTCCATCCATACAAGATTGGCCGAGTATCTGGTTTTGTTTATTTTTATCACCAGTCCTTGTCTTACGTCTGTTTTGTCAACCTAAAACATAACATTCATTCATACATCATGCATAATTAAACTCATAATTCATATTCATATGCATCTCTTAACATGGTTCACTCACTTTGGTCGTGTTTCACCCCAAGTGTTAAGTTCCCTCTCTCCAATAGAGTTGTCAACTTTAAGCAGAAAATGTATATCCTTTCCAGCTCTCCACTGAGTTTGATCCTCGTGGAAGTTTTTGCTTCAAGTCTCCCCTCTACACTTGGATAGGATAAATTCCCAGTTTGAGTTCATTCCTCATCGGGAAGTGACTTGTTTAAAAAGTCACTCCAGTTTATTCCTGGATTAAATTCGGTCCCTGAACAGTTTGATAACTTGAACCTCTAAAGAATGGGAAGGAATTTGTTTTTGCACCTATTAAATCCAACTCTTTCCGGCAGAGGCGCACTTTGCTTTCCGAGATAAAAGTAAATCCCCTAGTGGAAGCCTCTCAGCCAAATCTCTTAGAAAAAAGGGATATCGCATCCCTAAGAAGTCTCTACTAATCAACGAACGGAAGTCTCCTTCCGAGCAGTTTGTCTATCCCCGCTAGAGATAACTTTATCCCTCTTTGGAATATACAGATGACAAACAATTGGTAGTCTCTTAAGAAGCTTAATTTTGTCCCAGAAATTCCTGGTGGATCGAAAAATGGCAATCTTTTCCCAAGAAGTTTGTCCCTCTTTCAATAAAGTTATTAGCACCTCAAAATTGTCCTACGTCACATGGCATCTCTCTGAAGAAGTCTCGAAGGGAAGTATGATGAAATTTTTCCAGCAAATGGCATCTTAGCAGAGAATTTTTCAAACCTCTACATTTCAGACAATTGTATTCCCTAGCAAGCCTAACATCAGATTGTTACTCATCCTATGGCGTCTCTCCGAAAAAGTCTCGAAGAGAAGTACGATGAAGTCTATTTTTCATCAAATGGCTTTCTCCCCGGTAAATCTCTGAGAGAAGTTTGGTGAAAACCATCACAGATTATGTCTCTTCATTTGAGAAATCTGTCCCGCAAGATAACTAGGCCACATTTCCTCGAAGATTCCTAGTGAAGTAATTGATCTAGCAAATGATCACCTCTCCTAGGGCTTGTTATCTCAACCTTTTCAAGAGAAAGACTTAACAAGAAGAAACGAAGACCAGTTCCATGGCTAAAAGCCAGGATCGATGGGAAGTTTATTTTAGAAACGAATACCAGTTTCATGGCTCATGACCAAAAACGTAGGGAAGTTTTACCCTTTCTAAGTAAGATTACTTAGGTAAAGAAGATGAGTAGGCATGTTCCGATGGTAGGAGTCTGTTACCATCCAAATTATCAGAATCATAGTCGTGTCCCCCCGGTGGAGTTGTCATCTCCCTAATCAATTAAGATACTTCTTTGTTTCCCAGCAGGCTATGTCTTTAGTCTTCAATTTCTTTCCCTTGTGAATAATTCTTTAATCCCCAGCGGTTTGAATTATTGTTAATCTTCTATGGTGTCATCCTCACAAGTCTCATATCTTGCACTCACAAAAATCACATCATTATGGCACCTTAGGGTCCAAAATTTGTGCATTCTTAATTGTATTTAAGTCTCTCCTATCTAGTCGAAACTAAGATGTCAATCTTCACCTCTCCAGATAGGAAAAACTTAAATAGGGACATCTGTCATACCCTAATTTTTGACCCTAAGATACAACATCATTTGCATTTCATTAGCATTATATGTGTGTATATTTTATGCATCACTAACCCATTTGGAGATACAAAGATTGTTGTTTGTTTCATTTGGTTACAAATTAGGGTTTTGAACCTCAAAGAATACTCAGGCAAAGGATCAATAAAGAATGGGCATGATATTCAACATCTCAAGTCCCTTATTCATCCATGAAGATCAAGAGATCTCCTTCAATAATCAAGTACAAGTGTACATCATTTCAAGTCAGTCAAGCCCCAAGTTCATCTGGTGCACCAATTAGGGTTTTGGTTGATCAAGGCCTCCAAAGTGAATCTTTTATCTGGGCATGATCTAATACCTCAAGATATGTTTCAAGGACCTCAAATACATCACATTAGTCCATTCATATGCTTGGATTGATCCAAATAACTTAATTCATAAACAATCCAAGGATTCAAATTCATCTGGACCACAAACTAGGGTTTTTGATGAAAAGTCAATTGTATCTTTGACTTTTAAGCAAGGCATGATCTCAAACGTTGGGACATGATTCAAGACACTCAAAAACACCTTTGGAGTTCATCCATGATGTTTAATTTAACCCAAAGATTTGATTTCAATCAGAGATCACAAATCAATGTTCATATGATACAAAAGTCAACTGTGCCCAAAATCAAGTTTGACTTTTGGAGTTTTTGGTCAAACACGGTCTCTTTAAGCCAAGAACAATGTTAATATGTGATTTGGATCATGATTGATAAAGAAAAATCAAGAAAAGTGAGGTTACTTGTAAAAAGGGCAACCTTAGAGAACTTGGAATTTTTCTAAGTCATGGAAAAAACAATGATTTTTGCCCTACTTTGCAAGGGCATAACTTCCAAACCAAGTAGCCATTTTCTTTGATCCAAAGATCAAATTGAAGAGCTTGTTACATACTATAACTTTTTCACTTAGGGTGGATTCCCAAAAAATGCATAGATTTTGAGATATGAAGCCATGAAGTTAGGGTTTCAAGACTTTTTGAACTTTGGTATTTAGAAAAATTTTGGACAAAATATGTTTTGTGTTTTGGCCATCTTTGAGGCTATTATTCTCCATGATCCAAGATGAAACAAGACCAAATGCAAGCATCAAAGTTGAAGTTTGATATACCAGCTTTCCAAAATGTCCAAGAACACAATCTAATTCCATTTTAGCAAAGAGATATGGAGTGCACAATATACCTTGATGCAACAGTGTTGGTAAGACAAATTGGGCATTACTTGGAGTGCACGATTTTGTGAGTCCAAGTGTGATGATCAAGCAATGCTCATTCAACAAAAATCTAAGTGAATCATCCAAAATCTGCAAGATAGAGCCACTATGTCAAGAAGAATCCCTTTGAAATGATGAGACATCATCACTTTAAGCCATGAATTCAAGAGGCATTTATGTGGAATAATGCATTGTCAAAGAAACCACTTTCACCAGTCAAGATGCACTCTTAAAAAACAATAAACACCTCTGCAGAATGTGGAATTGGTCAAAAGAAGAGCTAGGCTAGTGGAAGAGATAAGGTACCTTGGATTGGAAGTAATGATGCATTTCCAAAACCATTGAACATTGAGCTCATCCTTCAAACCAGCACTATTCCTCCAAAACAAACTTGCCCCCCTATAAATAGACACCACATTTGATCATTCAAAATACACCAAAACAATCACAACACTTTTTTTCTCATTCTTCCTCTTTCACTTCAAAATTTCAAATTTTCAAAGAGTGGGATTCGAATTTTCAAAACCATAACTTAAACTAATCAAACAACCATCCAAACACATCACAAATAATCCCTTGAAGGTGTTCAAACCTTCATCTTCACGCCAAAACACCATAATAAAAAAGTCAACTGTCAAAACTACATATCTTTGACTTTCTGCATTTTACAAGATATGTCTTGATTTTGGTCATTTCAAAACCATCCAACACTTCAAACACACTCTAAATAACATCCTCAAGTTGTTCCAACAATAGTTTCCTAACTGTAACATCATTTGGTGGAGTTTCCATTTTTGGTCATTTTGACCATTTTGCAAGAAAGAGGCATTTTCAGTTCTGTTGGTTTCCCTTTGATTCTAAGCATTCAAGAAGCTCCCTAGAGGTCTATTAGAGGTGTCCAAGACATTGGTTTACTTCTGTAACAAGTATCTTGAAGGTTGGCAAGTTGAGCTTCAAGAGGTAAGTGTATAAGAACTTGAACTTTATAAAATATGTATTGCTTTGATGTTCCTTGATCGCAAACATGTCTTATATGTCATACTTGTTGTGTTTGAACCATATTTGGATGCTATTATTGATTGTATGGTGATATGCCATAGAACTTGCAAAAACGTGTCATTTTAGGTCCCTATATCGTGTTTTGAAATAGACACATCTTTTGACAAAACCAAGACCACCATTGTGTTCCTTGTGAAATTCCAAGCAAGATTGATCTTTACTTTTTTGAATTTCACTAAGTGTAGAGAAAGTTAGAGGTGTTCTTGCAAATGCTACACAACCTGAATTTCTTGGGCAAGCCAGCCATGGGCGCGCTTTTAGTTCAGTCATTAGGCCTACTTTAGGTATTTTATTTAATGGATGGGGGTGATACAACAGATGTATCACCACCCCAATAATTAAACCTGCGCGCCCTATGTTCCTTGCCACTACCAGAACAGGGGTTTGAAACCCCCTCGTCCCAGTTCTTTTTAATTTTTCTGAATTTCAAGTGAATAACACATAATTCAATGCTTCCCCCATAGATTCAACTTGCGCACATTGGCTGGTTAGTCTTGGTTTTGTGCTGAAAGCGAATTGTCATGGGTTCAACACCCATGGGGACCATTCCCCATTTTTTTAGTACTTAATTTCTTCACTTTCCTTTGTATTTTCAAACTATCATAACTTTCTCATTTTTTATCATTTTAAACCCATTTTTTTCAAATTGTTCATGATAATGTCTATTTTCTATTTGAGAAAAATAAAATACCAAAAATATTTATTTTTGATGCATTTATGAATGTTCAAAGTGTGTTGTATTTTTAGGGTTTCTTAAGGACTTCTTTGATTCTTTTGAATTATCCCTTGCTTTCCCTTGCTTACAAAGCGTTGTTTGCACCATTTTTAACTTATATGAACCTTGAATAATGTTGTGATGTTGTACATTCTTGTTACCACTTGTTTTTTATGCATTTTTCAAGTGTATGCTCATATAAAAGTGTATGTTGAACTTTGTCTATACCATGAGCTTTTGTTTAACTATTTTTGCCCTAACATGTGATGTTCTTTCTATGATTACATGACCATGATATGCATGTTTGCCTTTATGTTGATTTCACCATGCTTGTGTGTTCTGAAACACTTGAATTTTGTCTTGAAAAGGGTTTTGAATAAATGTTTGTATGCCTAAACCTTTTGTGATGTTCTTACTTGCTTATGACCATGTTTGAACCCTAATATCCATGTTTGGTTGTTACCAACTTGTCTTAACATGTTCAACTTGTATCCATGCTTAAATGTTCAATTAAGGTCTTAACTTATTCACATGATGTTTAAACTTTTAACTTGTCATCTTTAAGTATTCTCACATGTCATCTCTTGTATGTCTACATTATAGCGCGCGATTTTTGTCGGTGACGCGACCACCTTATGACGGAATTTGGGTTTTCTCCTCAATGAAGAAGAGGGGGTGCTACTTTCTAATTTCTTATTTATCCCATGAAGCTGGAAGGGAAAGGGAAACTATCTCAAACTAACCTTGCACGCGAATGTTTAACTTAACAAACCCTTAAAGAGATTCAGGGAGTTCGGGGTCAGGTTATACAATAGGGAGTTGTCAATTACCCATCCTATATATGGTTATCCACAGGTTGTTAGCTTTAGGCTTCGCTTTGTACTTGATGGTGTTTATCCGTTAATGGGTTGGGAAAGTTTCTTGGGAAATATGAGAAAGTGAGTGAGTTTTTGTTGATGTTCGGGTTTTTTCAATGTTTTTGGTAAGGAACTGGACCTAAGTTTTGATTGGTAAGAAGGCACTGGACCTAGAGTTTTTGTTTGGTATGCTCGCTAAGATTTCGCAATCTTATGCCTACGTATTCCCGTTTAATCGAAACAGGGAAATCAGAGCAATCATAGTTCCTCCTATTCTAAGGGAGGAAAAAGATATTTTAGTGTCTTGTTCAAAGCCCAAGATTGAAGCTAAAAGGTTTAGTATTTGTGTCTTGTTCAAAGCCCAAGATTGAAGCTAAAACGTTTGACTAAGAGGGAATTTATCATCTCTAAAGGGGAGACATCGTGTCTGTTTATCACAACTGTTGGGTGACTGATTATAAAGGAGGATTACTTTAACTGAGATATGTGAATCCAGTAATGCCATAATTTCCTTTATAGGGGATTTGTCCTGAAGGGGAAAACTTTAACTCAACGTAGAGCAATGCCATTTTTCCTTAGGAATTTCTCATGCTAAGAGAGGACGGTGGCGTGGATGTAAATAACCCAGAGGCTTGCCGCTTACAGCAATTAGATGAAAGAGAGGATTTACCAGGATAAAGATGGACGACAACTTGGATATTTGAATCAACAAGTGTGCCACTTACAGCAGTTATCTGGGGTTAGGGTTTGCTTTGAATGTTTGTTTTGATAAGTGATAAACAGAGAAATGACTTCCTATAGAGATATTTTGATTTCCTCTGAGGGGATGTTTATTTTTGTGTTCCTTGATCAAAGCCCAAGATTAAAGCAAAGAGGTTGATTGACTCCACTAGAGAAGTCCTTATACAAAGCCTAAGAGGAGGCTGGAACAGGCCGACTCAATAAGAGAGTGTTTATATATGTCTTGTGCAAAACCCAAGATTGAGGCTAAAAAGAGACTGACTCTTTGGGGGACATCATTATACAAAGCCTAAGAGGAGGCTAAAAAGTTTGACTTTTCCGGGGAAAATGTTTTGTTTGTCTTGTACAAAGCCCAAGATTGAGGCTAAAAGGGATTTTGACTCCGTTGGGGAGAATTTGGATGTGTCTTGTACAAAGCCCAAGATTGAGGCTGAAAAGAAACTGACTCTGTGGGAAAGAAATCTTTATCTGTCTTGTACAAAGCCCAAGATTGAGGCTAAAGTGAGACTTTATTGACTCGACTGAGGATATTTTAGGTGTCTTGTACAAAGCCCAAGATTGAGGCTGAAATGAGGTGACTCTGCTTAGGGTATTATCTCTCATAGCCTAAAAGAAGGCTGGGAGGAACTGACTCTGCTGGGGAAGAAATTTTTCCCAAGCTTAAGAGAAGGTTATGAAGATTTATGTCTTGTACAAAGCCCAAGGTTGAGGCTAAAAAGGGTTTGACTCAACAAGAGAGTGCTTTTATCTGTCCTGTACGAGGCCCAGGATTGTGGCTGAACAAGCTGGAGAAATCATTATACAAAGCCTCAGGGGAGGCAGGCTTCTGCTAGGAGAAATCTTTATACCAAACCTAAAAGGAGCCTGGAAAAGATTGACTCAACAAGAGAATGTTTTTATCTGTCCTGTACAAAGCACATGATTGAGGCTAAATGGGTTGACTCAACAAGAGAGTCCAAAAAGGTGATTAACTCAACAAGAGAGTCTGAAAGTTGATTGACTCAATAAGAGAGTCTGAAAAGGTGATTGACTCAACAAGGGAGCCTGAAAAGGTTAGCTCCACCGGGGAGAATCATTTGACAAAGCCCAAGAGGAGTCTAGCTATGCTGAGGAAAGATCATTATACAAAGCCTAAGAGGAGGCTAGCTTTTGCTAGGGATTATTGAGATCCCGAGGCAGGTCCAAACGGGGAATAAACTCTTGTTGAGGATTACAGAAGAGTTGAGGTATCAGATACCTTGAGGTCCTGATTTGGGGTAGTATTATATCGATGATAAACTGACCCTGGCAGGGGATTTTTAGGAGAGAGACTGGGTTTTAGAACCCTTTGGTTTTAACTCTACGGGAAATTAATCCAGAATGGCCGGGGTTTCTCTTATGTTTATAGGGAACTTGAGAATGTCTTTGAGACTCAAGAGGAGATTTAGACTGTCCAAGTCTATTGGTATGGAAGAGTTTATCTTTGTATGATGCCCAAGAGGAGGCAAATATTTTAAGGGATGAGAATCAACCCTAAATTGGTCTGAGGTTTTGACTCAAGAAAGACTGCTCTAGCAAAGGATGACTAATTTTTGTCTTATACCTTTAAGAAGTCTTTAGGGTCCTTGTATTAAGCCCAAGAGAAGGCATGAGAACTTCTAAGAAGCCGAAGGGTCCTTGTACAAAGCCCAAAAAGAGGCGGGGATGCTTTTAGGAAGCCTGTGGGTCCCAAACTTAAGAAGAGTTCAAGAAAAGTTTCACCGGGAATAATCTTTTCTTTAATGAGCAGTTCTAAGGTTTGAAGAAATTCAAGAGAGGTTTCACCGGGAATTAATCCTCTCTGGGGAAACTGAATTTCTTTGACAAGTTCTAATAGTGACAGCCTGAGAAAAGGTTCACCGAGAATACTGCCTTTCTCTTTGTTCCATATTGTTTAAGCCCAAGAGAAGGCAAGACTGTATTTGGAAATCCTATGGGGATCTAGTCTTGACTGTATTAAAGAGTGACCAACTGGATTTACCTGGGTCTAGACCTAGTTGCCGGGGAAAACTCTAAATAGATATACAAGTATATATACAGTTGATATATAACAAGTATTTAAAAGGATATGAAAGAAGGACTTACAGGGGAGCATCTTCCCACAATACAGTTATATATATATATATATTAAAGCATGTAAGTGAAAGCTGATAAAAACTTACAGGTGAGCAAGCTTCCATGCTGTATTTGTTAGTTGTTCAAAGAAATTAAAGAAAGTTTTGATAACATTTGTACATTTGAACCTAAATCAAAAGAGAAGTTCTTTTTAAAAAGATTGTTGGGGCTTATACTCAAGGAGATGCCCAGATGAAAAACAGTAATCTTACCGTTGTTTGTAAACTGTAATGGGTCTTGTACAATGACTGAGGCCCAAAATGGTTTGTATTTACAAAAGATTGGGTGTTACACTCTATTAGAGGCCCAAAGATTTATTTTTGTACAAGTGATGGGGCTTACAACTCATGGAGAGGCCCAGGTGATTTGGTTTTGAACTGGCGATTGCGCCGAGATTTTTTAAAACACAGTGGGACTTATACAATGTCTGAGGCCCAAAGTGGTTTTGGTTAAGAAAGGGATTGGGTCTTACACTCTATTAGAGGCCCAAAGATGTTTGAAAATTTAAAATTGAGAGAAAACCCTAGTTTTAAATAAAAATGTTATTTTTCAAAGGTAGTTTAAATAATAAATGACGAAATATCAATTAAATTTAAAAACAAGTTATACACTTTGGAAAATATCTTGAAAAATCATGTTTAATCTTAGAAAGTCTAAAATTCAATTGATTTTGAAAGATCAAAGTGGGAATTTCATTTTAAAATGTTTAAAAAACAAATAAAATGAAATTAATTTCAAAAATTCTAACTATATTAAATAAATAATATAAATTGGATTTTTTTGTAAAATAAAATATTTAAACATTTTAATGAATTTTGAGAAAAAGAATCAATTCAAAAACATAAATAATTAGAGAGAAATTAATTTTTGAATCAATTAACAAAAATATCAAAATATTCAAATATTTGAAAATTTGAAAAAGGGCGCCAAGAACACTAAGTTCTTGCCCGCGTGCCCTGTTTCTGCAGATTTGCGTTTTCTCACTTTTCTCCATGATTTCTCAATGGTTTTGCACGATTCAAGTACCAATCTTGTTCGTTTTTGAACGAGGATCACAACCATATAGATTAATTGCATTTATATTAAGTATTGAATGAGAAATCAGAAGAAAACCTCGAGAACCCTAATTTCAGCATGAACACAATTAAATTCCATACATGCTTGATTCATGGCAATTGATTGAGGGTTATCACTCCATACATGATTATGAACATGTGGCAAAATTATTGTGCAGTAAAATATGCATGCATCTTGGAGTTTGAAGAGTTCATGCCTACCTCTTGCAGCTGGTGATCGAGTTTGGTGATGGAGGTGTTACAACTAGGTTCCAATGATTTGGATAGCTTTCTTAGGTGCCAAGGAGTGTGTTTGAATGCTTGGAGTGGATTGAATTGAGCTGGGACTGGTTGTGGTACCTCAACTGCAAATCTGTCAAGAACTTGAGCAATTGGCTGGTGATTTTGAGAATCTGATGTTCCAGATGTGATTTTGTGTTATGGATCACTTACTTATGATGTTTATGAGGTGTGTGCGTGATTGGTTTGGTTGGAATTGCTCTCAAACTCAAAACCCGATAGTGACTTGAGTTAGAAGGCAAAATTGGAGTGGAATGGAGATTTTGAGGAAAGAATCAGTTTAGGTGATTTGGTGTACTCAAACTGATCACAATTGAGGCCTATTTATAGTGTGTCAAGTTTGTTTTGCAAGAAATAGTGTTTGGCAACTGCAACAGGCTGTTGGCCAATGTGGATCAAATGGAATCTCAAGTCTCCTCTAGTCATTGACTTGAGATTAGAGCACAGGCCTATGGTTCTCTATTGTCTGAGCTTATCTTGACTCAATTGGTTGATCATGGACTGATACATGCTAGTTCTATGCATCCATTGAATGCCTCAAAACAAAATTGGAGTCTTGAGGCATATTTAGCTTTTAGGGGTGCCACGCCTATATGTAGCTCCAAAGACTTGGGAGGCTTATGGATCAGTGTTTGTTCCTCCTTGGTCTCCCCCTGAGGTGTTCAGATGGATAACAATGTTTGCTTTTACACAATTTGATCAATTTGAGCCATGTACAAATCTGCCTTGCAAAACAGTTTGCTGCAAGGCATGTTGCAGCTGTCATAACCTCTAGCTCAGGTGGAGTATGATGGAGTTCTTGGACATTTTGGAAAGCTGATATATCCTATTTCAACATGATTTACAACTTTGGTTTTGAATCAACCTTAATTACAATGAAAAATACCTCTACATTTTGGAAAAAATAAGGCAGATTCTGACTTAGTGAAAATTTCACTAAGTGTTGGAAAAATGTCATTTTCATGTTTTGAGCCACTATGATCACTCCCTAACTAAAAATCCATGAAGAATAGGAATGAGATGTAGTTAACACTTTTGAATTATGTAATGAGAGCTACAAATCCAGCTTTGGACCATCCAAAATGGTTTCTTGGATCTCAAGTTATGGTCCTTGGAAGTTGGTACCCTAGCCACTTTGATCCATAACTTAGAAAAATTCTAAGTTTTTCATGGTTACCCCTTTTACAAGTTAACTCACTTTCTTTGATTTTTCTTGATGAATGATGATTCAAATCACATATTATCATTGTTTTAGGGTTAAGGAACCTTGGTTGACCAAAATCTAAAAAGTCAAACTTGGCTTTTTGTACAGTTGACTTTTTCATCAGATGAAATTTTGACTTTGTGATCCCTTTGTGAAATCAATCCTTGGGATCAATTAAACTTCATGGGTGGCCTCCAAGGGTATTTAGGAATGTCTTGGACCCCTCCCCAAGGTTTGAGATCAAGGGTATGTCAACAGTCAAGGATAGGGTTGACTTTTTCCATCAGAAACCCTAATTTGTGATCAGATGGTTTTGAGTTCTTGTGGCTTATGACTTAAGCTCTTTGAGTCAATAAAATCTTGTAAATATGTCAATATGATGTATTTGAGGTCTTTGAAGTTCATTTTGGAGCGTCAAGCCATGCCTCACTTCACAAGTTAACTCAAGGGTTTAATTAGGTCAAAACCCTAATTCCTGATTTTTTGATAGATGGACCTTCAAGATGATTTTGCCATTGTGGATGGGCTCTTGAGATCCTTTTGAGTTTTTTAGAGCATACATTGAGGTATTGGCTCATGCCTAGATGGAAATTTTCATCTGGAGGCCTCAGTCGACCAAAACCCTAATTTGGTGACACTGGCGATCTTGAGGCTTGATCCACTTGGTATATTGCAACCTGGTGCTTAAATCTTGATGTGGGAGACCTCTTGATCCTTCGTGGATGTTTGAGAGGCTAGAAAAGTTGAAGATCATGTTATTTCTTGATTGATCTTTTGTCTAAATGCTCTGAGAGGGGTTAAAACCCTAATCTTTGATTGTGAAGAATGCCTAACAATCCCTGAGGAGATTGATGAGGCATGAAAGTACATCCATATTTTGGTAATGAGCTTCACAATGATGGGAAATCTTGGTGGTCAAAATTTGGGGTATGACAGATGCCCCTATTTAATCTTCTTGGACCCGAAGGTGTGAATGGCGAAGGTATTCGGGCATTCGAAGGTGCAAGAACATTAAATATCGGAATACCCAAAATTTTAATGATGGTTATGAATGGCTGCTTGCCCATCCATCTTATTTTTCTAAACAATGATGTTTAGAAAAGGTAAAACTTCCCCTCGACCCTAGTTTTTAGCCAAGGAACTGGTCTCAGTTTCTTTTGTCAATAAACTTCACCTCGATCCTGGTCTTCAGCCAAGGAACTGGTTTCAGTTTCTTTTGTTAATAAACTTCCCCTCGATCATGGTCTTTAGCCAAGGAACTGGTCTCAGTTTCTTTTGTCAATAAACTTTTTTGACAAGGACCGCTATTTGTAGCGGTTTTTCCTCAAACTTCTCGCCGAATTTTCCTGGGGAGATGCCATTTGACGGGAAAAAGTTTTGATGTCAGACTTGCTGGGGAACCCATTCGTCTGAGTTATAGAGGTGTTCAAACTTCTCTGTTGGAGACGCCATTTGTTGACTCTACTGGGGAAAACAAGTCTCTTGAGAGACTGTTTCCTGCTTGGGGATATTACATCATACTTTTCCTCGAGATCTTCTCGGAGAAATGCCATATGATGTAATCCAATTTTGAGGTGCTGATGAATTCATTAACATTGACTCTCTTGGGAAGGAAAATCAATGTGTTGCTAAGAGTCTTTAGTTGTGAGGCTTTCTCTGGGGATTTTCCTTAAATCCGGGAAAGCGAAGATATCATCTTCAATGGAGAAGAGTGACGTTCGTCGACTGTCTTCTTGTCTTTCAGAGGTTCAAATTATCAAAGTGGTCGAGGACTGACTCCAATCTAAAAATAAACTGGGGAGAGATTATTCAGACAAAACATTTCCTGACGAGGAAAGAACTGACAACTCGATTGAGAGGACTTCAACACACAACTCTTTCATCATCTTGTTGTTCACGTTAGATCCATTATCAGTAATGATCTGGCTTGGAACACCATAACGGCAGATGAGATTGTTTTTGATAAATTGGATCACGACTTGTCGGGTTACATTGGTGTATGATGCTGCTTCAACCCAATTGGTGAAGTAATCAATGGCTACCAGGATGAACCGATGTCCGTTTGAAGCCTTGGGTTCAATCATGCCAATCATGTCGATTCCCCGTATAGAAAAAGGCCATGGGGAAGAGAGAACTTTGAGATGCGTTGGCGGTATATGGATTTTGTCTTAATATATCTGACACTTGTGACATCTCCTCATGTACTTGTAGCAATCAGATTCCATGGTCAATCAATAGTACCCTTCTCTCAGAATTTTTCTCGCCATTGTGTATCCATTGGCATGAGTGCCAAAGGAGCCTTCATGAATTTATTTTATTAGCATGTTTGCTTCTGGTCTGTCTACACATTGGAGCAAGACCATGCCGAAATTTCTCTTATAGAGTGTATCACCGCTCAGGAAGAAACTGCCTACCAATCTTCTGAGGGTCTTTCTGTCTTTTCTGGATACCCCAAGTGGGTACTCTTGTTTCTGAAGGAAGAATTTGATATCGCGATACCAAGGTTCGTCGTCTATGACTGCTTCAATCGCAAAGATGTAAGCGGGCCTTTTAAGGCACATTATGTCGATCTTAGGTATGTCGTTCCATTGACCTACACTAATCATGGAAGAGAGAGTGGCTAATGCATTGGCCATGTGATTCTCTTCACGAGGGATGTGATGAAGCTCGATTCTGTTGAAGAATGGTAACAACCTCCTCGCGTAGTCTTTGTAAGGAATCAGTCCTGATTGGTATGTGTTCCAATCTCCTTTGATCTGATTGATAACCAGGGTTGAGTCTCCATACACATCCAAGTTATTGATCCTTAAGTCGATCGCTTCTTCGAGACCCATGATACAAGCTTCGTATTCGGCCTCATTGTTGGTACACTTGAATGTCAGTCGGGAGGTGAAAGGAATGTGGGTACCCTGAGGTGTTATGATGATTGCCCCAATTTCGTTTCTGTAATGGTTGACAGCTCCGTCAAAGATTAGTCCCCATTGGGAACCCGGTTCCGGCCCTTCACTGGGTAGCGATTCATCGCAATATTTCATTTTCAAATACATGACATCTTCATCTGGGAAGTCAAATCCGACTGATCCTTGATCGTCAATCGGTTGATGAGCCAAATGATTGGCTAAAATACTTCCTTTGACAGATTTCTGAGCATGGTACTCAATGTCGTATTCTGATAACAACATCTGCCAACGGGCGATCCTTCCCGTGAGAGCAGGTTTTTCAAAGACATACTTGATTGGATCCATTTCGGAGATTAACTAAGTAGTGTGACGAATCATATACTGGCGAAGACGTTTAGCTGCCCAAGCCAGAGCACAGCATGTTTTCTCAAGCATAGTGTACCGAGTCTCGCAGCCGGTGAATTTCTTGCTCAAATAATATATAGTAGACTCTTTCCTTTTGGTTTCGTCTTGTTGGCCAAGTACACAACCCATTGAGTCTTCCAAGACTGTTAGGTAGATAATCAACGGTCTTCCCTCTACTAGAGGTGATAGAATCAGTGGATTCAACAGGTATTCCTTGATACTGCCGAAGGAGGTTTGGCAATCTTTTGTCTAAATGCAGTCCTGATTCTTTTTGAGTAATTTGAAGATCGGCGCACATGTCGCGGTCATGAGGAATATAAATCTGGAAATGTAGTTCAAACGTCCCAGGAATCCTCTGACTTGTTTTTCAGTCTTTGGATAAGGCATCTCTTGAATGGCCTTGACTTTGTCAGGATCAACCTCAATTCCCTTTTGGCTAACGATGAATCCTAGCAGTTTTCCTGAGCGAACACCGAACGTGCATTTGTTGGGATTTAAGCGGAGTTTGTACTCTCTCAGGAGCTCGAATAGTTTTGACAGGTGGGTCACATGCTCCTCTTCCGTCTTAGATTTGGAAATCATATCATTGACATACACTTCTATTTCTTTGTGTATCATGTCATGAAACAGAGTAGTCATGGCCCTTTGATAGGTTGCCCCGGCGTTCTTCAAACCGAACGACATTACCTTGTAATAAAAGGTGCCCCATGGGGTGATAAAGGAAGTTTTCTCCATGTCTTTCGGCTCCATTTTGATTTGATTATAGCCCGAGAATACATCCATGAAGGAGAATACTTTGAACTTCGTGGTACTTTCTACCAGCATGTCAATGTGTGATCCGCTGTCGCACACGGATCAAAACGAGTACTTTTAAAAATGCAGTATATGGTAACGACAACTTGAAATATCGTTCTCAAGGATTCTTGATTTATTAACCAACAGTAGTAACGGATATGGGGGGGTTTGTGATCGATTCAAGAGAACAAAGCAGAAAAAAAAATGATTATAAAAAAAAGTGATTAAAAAAAGTGATTATAAAACAAACGGATTCACTGTGTCGGGTTCTACTTACCATCGACTGCCAATATTACAATTACCTAGGCGGATTTTCTATCCTATTTGATAACAATATCAGTCAACAAGCGTGATTGATATTATGAGAAATATGTTCTTGTTGCCGGATTAAGCATACGGTTATAAATAACGCAATTTAACGATTAAGCAAGGTTAGTTGCGATTAAAATTGGGAACACAAATCAATCAAACTAAATCAATAATGTTGTATGATAATCGAATTAATAAAACAACGATCACAAAACAATATTGAAAGGAATCGAAATCAAATTATAAATATCATAGCAATCTCAAAGTTTGGAACCTGAGTACAGTGAATCCGTCCAGAAAGTGTTAGTTCTCCATGAGTTCTTACAAAGCGTATAATTTTCTCTTGGAAATTCTGTCTCCAAAAAACTCTAGCGGCTGCCTAGGTATAAGTGAAAGACAATCCATTTGGTTTACAACCCAACTGGGTCAAATACAAAACCCAGGCCCATTACAATTGACCCAAAACAAAAAATATTTCTAATGCTGCAGCTTCAACTGATTTTCTGGAACTGTTGCACCCTGAATCAGCTCTCGGCCTCTTCAAGAAAATTGTAGCTCTTTCTCTTAGCTTTCCAACGACTGGTAGAACGCCTTATTCCGACATTCAAAGCTCCAATTATGAGTTTATTCGTAAAACCTGCAATTGCTGAAAAATAAAGTGCGAAAATTAAATAAAGGAAAAAATCAACTAAATTAGAAAAACATTATAAAACATGAAAATAAGCAAAACAAACCAAGGAAATGCTTAAGTACAAACATGGAAGAATGTGCATCGAAATACATTGATCAATGTGCGGTAAGGGAAAGTCATCCTTTGGACTGGCTTTGTTCAGATCCCTGTAGTCTACACACATTCTGACATTTCCATCCTTTTTCAGAAATGGTACTATGTTGGCTAACCATTGAGGATATTCTGATGTGGAGAGGAAACCCGCGTCAATCTGTTTTTGTACTTCCTCTTTGATTTTGATGGCCATATCCGAGTGAGTCCGTCTTAGCCTTTGTTTTACTGGCGGACATTCTGATCTTGATGGTAGATGATGTTCCACGATGCTGGTATCCAACCCTGGCATATCCTGATAGGACCAAGGGAGTACATCAATAAATTCTTTGAGAAGCTTTATCAACCCTTCTTTGACAGTCGGACTGAGCAGCGCCCCAATCTTGACTTCTTTTCTCTCTTCTTCTGAACCCAAGTTGACCGTTTCCAACGGCTCTATGTGAGGTTAAATGGACCTTTCCTCTTGTCTGATTAATCGGGAGATCTCTTCTGGAATTTCTTTGTCATTTTCTTCTTCAGCCTCAAATACCGAGATTTCAAAGTTGGGAGAAGGCGTTGGATCATATGTTTCAATGGGGTTTAAAACAAGCAATCTGTACAACATGATGATTGTTTTTAGAAGAGATAGAGAGAATGCAAGAGTGTGTGCAGTGTATTTTCTGAAAACTGCTTAGGATTACCATTTTCTGAAAAAACGAAAAGAGAAAACAACAATAAAATGCGGGAATTACACAACGACGTTATTTTATTTATGATTTTGTCAATTCTTGAAACTACAGCCCTATAAAACAAAACTATGTCGCTTTGGGCAAAGCGAAGAGGGATATTTACAGAAAGTGAGCCATATCAAAACATCTGTTTCACCTGGGCAGGGTGAAAGGTTAAAACAAAGACGACAATTACTTAGACTTATGGACAATTTTTGGGACATCGACAGTAACCCATTGGCGGCGAACTCCTTGGTGAATCACAAAGTCTGGTACCTTCCTTCTTGGTTTGTCTTCAGAAATGACGCTGATTTCTGGTGGAGCAAGATCCTTGGAGTCTGTTTCCCAGGTAGAGTTGTCGTAGATGAACTCTTCTGTTGTATCTTGCATAGTGTTTGCACTCTCAGGTGGATCTCCCCATCCAGTTGGCTGGATTTCCTCGAGCCTGATACGAGAGCTTTCAGGAGCAGTGTACTTGACCAAGAAGTCGTACTTGCCACTCGGTTGTCCTAAAGTGTCCCATACTTCGGTGGAACTGGAGGAGTCATCCCTTTCGATGACATTGACCTCGGGAAAAGCATAGTTAAGGAACTCTTGTCCTACACTCTTTGCAAATTCATTGTTGTACGGGATATCTCCAGAATGCCCTGAGTAATGATCCCACGATTCGGTGGGGACACAGGTATTCTTTTCAATGATGCTCAGCTGATAAGCATCATTGGGCTGACTCTTTTGCCTCAAGTCTCCTAGGTACGGCTGCCAGATAGGCAGGCCATCCATTGGGCCATAATAGTCATGGTCAAAGTTGTCTTTCATCAGAGTGTCCTCCTCTAATGAGTTTGGTGGAGCACGGCATCCTTCCGGATCATAATCTCCGTATATCATTTTGACGTCTGATCTTGGTATATATCTCAGACTTTGTGTGGGATAGCAAAATGGCGTAGGCAACTCTCCCTGAGACATATAATCGTCCTCGTTAAGATAGGACTTCCACTCTTCATCTGTATTGGAGGAATCACCCTCGTTGATGGTATGGACTTCTTGAGACACTGGGTGAAGAAAACCTCCACTGTGGAAGAAATCCTGAATGGGATGAAGACTTTCATTGCTAGTAGCAGTCTGAGTACAGGTTGAGGAAAAACCAAAACCTTTCTTTATCTTGTTGTCAGTAGGAATGAGAAGCTGTCCCCATCCTTTTACATTGTTACTTTTGATTACTTCGAGAGTATCTTTGTACGAGGAAATCGATGTTCCTCTTTCTGATTGGTTGTCTTTGCTCACCGGAAGTGCTTGGAACTGAGTTCCAACAACCTCCTTTGGTTCTACACAAGTGAACGATGATAAGTTGCTCACGATCAAGGCTTGCTCTCCACAGACTGTGACTAGTTGGTCATTTTTTACGAACTTCAACTTCTGGTGAAGTGTCGAAGTGACTGCCCCAGCCTCGTGTATCCAAGGTCTTCCTAATAAACAGTTGTATGTTGCTCGGATGTCCATGACCTGGAAAGTGACTTGGAAAGTGTGAGGACCGATAGTTATAAGAAGGTCGACTTCGCTGATAACTGTTTTTCGGGATCCGTCAAATGCTTTGATGATGACCTCACTGCCTCTCATCGGAGATCCTTGAAATGATAGTCGCATCAGAGTAGACTTGGGCATAACATTCAGAGTTGATCTAGTGTCTACCAGTACGCTGGCTAATGCATCGTCCTGGCAGTTGACTGTAATGTTAAGTGCCATGTTGTGTTTTTTGCCTTCTTCTGGCAATTCTTCATCACTAAACCCCAAGTTGTTGCAGGAAGTGATGTTGGAGATGGTGCTGTCGAATTGTCTTATTGTTACATCTTGTTCCACAAAGGCCTGCTCTAAGACTTTCTGTAGAGGTTCTCTGTGAGCTTTAGAACTGAGTAAAAGAGATAACACAGAGATTTTTGAAGGAGTTTACAACAGTTGGTCAACAATTTTGTACTCACTCTTTTGTATGAGCTTCAGTATCTCATCGTTGTTCTTTAAAAGGCCGGGATTACTAGATTGACCGACTGGTTGATTAGGAACTTATGTTTGAGTTTTCTTTTCTCTGGTGGGTTCTCCAACTCCTCGGTTGAAGATCCGACCACTCAGTGTCACTCGACTGATGTCTGCAATATTCAGACGGAGGGTAATGGAGTTTCCTTTCCATTCTCAATTGTTGTTGCACCGTATTTGTAATGGATAGCCTTAGCGGATTTGTACGGTACAGGTCCCGGCAGATAGATAACTACAGGAGCCTTTTTTTTTCTGACCATCATAGCCGGCCTTAATTGGTTCGAGGTTGAGAATCTTTCCACTATCAAGGGGAACTCTTGATTCATGGAGTGAAGGGATTATGGCGCATACATCTTTGGCCACTTCTTATTTAGGGATTAAGACAACATTTTTGCCTTGATCGGGAAGATAGTCTGACATTATGTTAATCGGACTAGAGCTTGAACATGGTTGAACCTCTTTGTGGTCCAATTGACTCTGAAGGGCTGCTCGCACGAGGTAGCATCCTTGGTTATTATCTGAGAAAACTCTACAGCGCTCATAGTTGTGCGGTGGCACCCGGCCACATCCACTTTGTATGCAGTGTAACCTTACTAGATCTGTTTTCATTGATCGAACATCCTGACTTTGATGCCTAGTAGGGTTCCCGTTAATCATACTGACTTGTTGTGTGTCTTTATCTAGATAGATCGGAAGCCACCAGTGGTTCAATAAGTGTTACAGTGTTCTTTGAACGAGTGCACATCCTTGGTCACTCTCACGACATACCTTACAGTTCTGATAATCGTACGAAGTCAGAAAACCGAGCTAGACTTGCTTAGCGTGTAATTCCACCGAGCTGGTATTCATCAAGCAAATATCAAAGATTTAAATCATATTGACTTGATAATGACTTCTATCACGGTAATCCTGAATCCATCCTAGATCCATCTGACGCTGGAGGGCCTCTTGTACAAAAGAGTATCCCTGATTATTTACCGAGCAGACCAGACAGGAATCGTAATCGTGTCGCGGCAGGTTGTGATGCTGGCTTTGCCTTGAGTGCATTGCCACCAAGTTGAAATTCATTGCACGGATGTCATGGTTTTGAATGATGTTGAAATTTGCATAAGTCATGTTGACTTCACAAATTCGGTGATCTTGGATCCACCCGAGATCCATCTGTTCTTGCAGAGCTGATTGCACCACAGAACATCTCTGATTGTCTTTAGAGCAGATATCACACTGGTGATAATTATGAGACGGTACATGACCGTATCCACTTTGTCTGCAATGCATCTTGACCAGGTTGGTTCCCAACAAGAGTACATTGTGAATTTGATAGTTGTGATTCGACTCTTCCTCTATCAAATTTACCGCAGCTTTCTCGTGTTGAGGCAATGGGTTCATCTGAACATTTGGATTTGTATCCTTGAAGGATAAGAACCTGTTCCGGACAAGCTTCTGCACATCAGATTTAAAGCTGAGACAGTTTTCTATGTTATGCCCTGGTCCTCCTTGATGGTAAGGGCAAGTCTGATCCGCTTTGAACCAAAAAGGTGGATTTTCCAGTACTGTAAGAGGAGACCTGGTTTGGACGTGCCCCTTGACCAGTAGTAGTGGAAACAGTTCTGCGTACAACATTGGTATAGGGTCAAACCCTGGTGGTCGCGTTGTACGGTTGTTGTTGAGGACGAGTCTGCTGAAGAGGCTGTTGTGTCCTTTGCTGATATTGTTGATGATTCGGTTGGCTCTAAGCAACCTGTGGTTGATACGTTGGAACAGGCGCAGGGTTGATAGCAGGAGTTACAGCTGCTACTGGTTTGTACCGTCGTCTTTGCTTTCCGAGAGAGATATTACCAATATCTTGCTCTTTTTTCTTAGGGAAAGCACTACTGTAACTTTTGGTACTGCTTGATGGTCATGTATCTTTGACCAGACGTCCTTCTCGGACTGCTTCTTCAAGACGTACTCCCATATTCACCATTTTAGTAAAGTCGTTGGGCGCACTGGCGACCATTCGGTCATAGTAAAACGAGCTTAAAGTTTTCAAGAAGATCTTTGTCATCTCTTTTTCCTCAAGAGGTGGACAAATCTGGGCAGCAATTTCACGCCATCTCTGAGCATATTCCTTAAAGGTTTCCTTGTCCTTCTATGACATGGCTCTAAGTTGATCTCTGTCCGGTGCCATGTCCAGGTTATACTTATACTGCTGAACGAAGGCAGCGCCAAGGTCTCTGAACGTGACGATCTTGGTGCGGTTTAAACCCATGTACCATTTGAGTGCGGCACCAGTTAAACTATCTTAGAAGTAGTGGATCAGTAGCTGTTGGTTCTCTGTCTGAGTTGACATCTTTCGAGCGTACATCACCAAATGACTTTGAGGGCAAGAGTTGCCCTTGTATTTCTCAAATTCGGGCACCTTGAATTTGTGCGGAATTTTCACATTAGGGACCAAACAAAGGTCTGCGACGTCCTTTCCAAACAGATCCTGACCGCGAATGGCATGCAGTTCCTTCTGCATCTCCAGAAACTGTTCCTAGAACTCATTCAATCTGTCGTACATACTTTCATTTCCACCAGAAGGTAACTATGGAATCTGTCCTTCCGGGACAGTGTGTACCACGAGTAGTGGTATAGTCATTACGGCAGTGACTCTTGGTGCTTCGCTATCCCAAAGTTTGTAACCTTCAGGAGTTGCTGTCGTGCCCCTGGCATCTTCGCTTTCTCAAAGTTTGTAACCTTCAGGCCCAGCGGTTCCCGCTGCAGTTTCCGGATCTTCCGTGATCGGCGGAATATATCCTTCTGGGATATAGTTTAGTGGCATTCCCCAGGGATATTGTACCGAGGATCATACTTTTCCACTATGGGCGTAGATGTGATCTCTGAGATCACAGTCCTTTGTTGTTGTATCTGAGCTGCTGCCAGAGATTGCATGTCATTGTGAAGTTTCCTTAGATCTTCTTTCAGAGTGTCGATTTCTTCTCTCAACTCTGTTTTCTTCCTCGATATCATCCATTTTCTTTTGTCGATTGGCCCGAGTATTGTACGAATGAGACAATTTGACTCTAGAATCGAGACACAAACGTGAGATTCGTAGGTAAGAAGAATGCGTTACGTTAGAATGATGAATGATATGCAATGATTATATATTAATAATAATTTTTTTTAATCAAAAGAAACTTCAGCAATTGGATTGCAAATATCATACAGTCGGGAGACCCCGTTTTATTGAATTCAAAGATTGCGGAAATGGAAATACAGTATTTTACAAAGTGTTGTAAAAGGAAATGTCTAAGCTTATGGATCCTGAGTCCTCTTTGAGGAGAGTTCAGGTGCTGGTTCTGGTATTTTCCTTTCGTTTGACCGGGGCTCTTGAGCCGCTGTCGGGTTGTCAGTCCTTTGCCAAGTGAAAGGAGCAATCAAATTTCTTCGGTCTTCTTGATTTTCTACAGCATGTTGCTCTAAAATCTCGATCAGAGTATCTTTTTCTTTTAACAGTTGCTGTATTTTGGTACACTCCACATTGAGAATGTGGGACTTGTTCTTCCAAGACTTCCTTTCCCGTTCAACTTAGTTGAGAGTGACCTGGAGTTTTTCCGTATCAGACATAAAATAAAGGAAAGATTCCTTTAACGGAAGAACTTCTTGACGAGGGTACGGCATCCTCAGCTTGAGAGCTCTAGCTTGTACCCAATGGAGATAAGGTTCCACAGAGATACAATATGGTTTTCCTAGAGACTCTCTTCCCTTTCGGTGAACACGTTTCCAGGAATGCACTATTTCTGTCTTTAGTGCCCTGTCACTTTCTCCTTCCTTGAAGAAAAGACCTTCCAACTAAGCATTACGCGGGATATGTCTCATCGGGTATCCGAATTGACGACGAACTAAAACTAGATGATAATTGATTCCTTCTTTAGTTCCTATGAGGGGTACATTAGGGAAGTTTCCATAACGGTCAATGATTCGTATCCCGTCATAGATCCGATTATACCAATCGATGTAAGAGACATGATTGTCTATAACCAACACAGAGTACTCTTATTATCCCAAAAGACAGCAAACTTAGGTAAATCGGACGTGAACCATTTGTATCGCAGGGGTACACAGCATGTCATCATTCCTCCGCTTTACGAATTACTTAAGTGTACAAAATGGTAAGCATCTGCGAGCAAGGTCGGTACAGGGTTTCTAATCAGAAATATCTTAGTGGCATTGATATAAATGAAGTTATCAATGTTGGGAAAAAGGAACAACCCGTAGGTGAGTAGAACAAAGATCTCTTCGAAAGCAGTAACGTTTTCTATACTAGCAAAGTACAGGGCTTTCTCTATCAGAAACTTGCCCGGTAAACCTGGGATTCCATCCTTAGCGGTCATGTGAGTCCTGACTTCTGACTCATCCAAATGGATTTCTCTTGCAATGGTTTGATCCTTTGGAATTTCTTCCAGTCCAGAAAACGGAGCTTGGTCAGTAATGGGTAAATCAGTCAGGTGAGAATACTCCTCTAGTGTTGGTGCTAGTTGATAATCCGGGAATGTGAAACAGTGATAAAACGGATCGTAAAACTGAATCAGAGTAGACAGTATTCCTTGAATTACATGAACCCTTAACAGAGACAGCAGTCCTCCGTATTTAGCTCTGAAAGCATCAGGGTTGGTGATCATCCTTGCCAACCCTCTAAAATCCTCTAATTTTGGAACCTTGAAGGTGTACTTGTGAGTCTTCCTTCTACCGAAATCCATAATGCAATCTTTCTCTCTCTGATATTTGCAATCATTGTCTTAATTTTATTTGAAAAAGAGAGACTAGAAGAGAAAAAATTTCTATGTTTGAAGTTTTTTAATGAAATGAATGCATGAATGCAGCATACAAAAACATAAAAAAAACATGGGTCAAAGGTTCAGCGTCACCAGCATGGAGTCATGGCTCTACCCATTCCCAAAGGTTGTACTGGTGAATTTTGTACCTGTCCTCACAATCATTGACCCCCCTTGGGATAACAACAGTAGACTGGTTCACCTGAGCGAGCTGCAGTATCTTAGGGTAATCTCAAATGAGGGTAGTATCGCGTGACAAATATTTCCGATAGCTTCCGTACTACAAAATAGTCATAGGGTCTCAGTCTACAAAATCCTCAGTTTCATGGATACCACAATCAAACAATCTGCTTTCAACAACTGAAGTCATTTAGACATTGAATCCGCAAAGGGTATCTCCACTGATTCGATGGTCTACCAGGATCGCTTATTCAGGAATCACTCCCTGTAAGACCACCCGTCTATGCCATCACTTATCTTAGGTATCACTCAAAATTTCCACATGCGGCATCACCCGCAGTCCCATTAGCAAAAAAATAAACACGGATATCAATTAGGAAAAGCGATATATATATTTATTCCTAAAACTAACATCCTAGACCTCTTAAGAATTCTAGTCTATAATCCTAATAGAAAAAATGACTCCCCAGCAGAGTCGCCATTTTACTGTAGTGCGCGATTTTTTTGTCGGTGACGCGACCACCTTATCGCGGAATTTGGGTTTTCTCCTCAATGAAGAAGAGGGGGGTGCTACTTTCTAATTTCTTATTTATCTTATGAAGCTGGAAGGGAAAGGGAAGCTATCTCAAACTAACCTTGCACGCGAATGTTTAACTGAACAATTGCTTAAAGAGATTCGGGGAGTTCGGGGTTAGGTTATACAATGGGGAGTTGTCAATTACCCATCCTATATGTGGTTATCCACGGGTGGTTAGCTTTAGGCTTCGCTTTGTACTTGATGGTGTTTAACCGTTAATGGGTTGGGAAAGTTTCTTGGGAAATATGAGAGAGTGAGTGAGTTTTTGTTGATGTTCGGGTTTTTTTGATGGTTTTGGTAAGGTACTAGACCTAAGTTTTGATTGGTATGAAGGAACTGGACCTAGAGTTTTTGTTTGGTATGCTCGCTAAGATTTCGCAATCTTATGCCTACGTATTCCCGTTTAAACGAAACAGGGAAATCAGAGCAATCGTAGTTCCTCCTATTCTAAGGGAGGAAAAAGATATTTGGTGTCTTGTTCAAAGCCCAAGATTGAAGCTAAAAGGTTGAGTATTTGTGTCTTGTTCAAATCCCAAGATTGAAGCTAAAAGGTTTGACTGAGAGGGAATTTGTCATCTCTAAAAGGGAGACATCTTGTCTGTTTATCACAACTGTTGAGTGACTGATTATAAAGGAGGATTACTTTAACTGAGATATGTGAATCCAGTAATGCCATAATTTACTTTATAGGGGATTTTTCCTGAAGGGGAAAACTTTAACTCAACGTAGAGCAATGCCATTTTTCCTTAGGAATTTCACATGCTAAGAGAGGGACCGTGGCGTGGATGTAAATAACCCAGAGGCTTGCCGCATACAACAATTAGATGAAAGAGAAGATTTACCAGGATAAAATATGGACGATAGCTTGGATATTTGAATCAACAAGTGTGCCGCTTACAACAGTTATCTGGGGGTTAGGGTTTGTTTTGAATGTCTGTTTTGATAAGTGATAAATAGAGAAATGATTTCCTACAGAGATATTTTGATTTCCTCTGAGGGGATGTTGATTTTTGTGTGCCTTGATCAAAGCCCAAGGTTGAAGCAAAGAGGTTGATTGACTCCACTAGGGAAGTCCTTATACAAAGACTAAGAGGAGGCTAGAACAGGCCGACTCAACAAGAGAGTGTTTATATATGTCTTATACAAAGCCCAAGATTGAGGCTAAAAAGAGACTAACTCTTTGGGGGACATCATTATACAAAGCCTAAGAGGAGGCTACAAAGTTTGACTTTTCAGGGGAAATTTTTTTTTTCTGTCTTGTACAAAGCCCAAGATTGAGGCTAAAAGGGATTTTGACTCCGTTGGGGAGAATTTGGATGTGTCTTGTACAAAGCCTAAGATTGAGGCTGAAAAGAAACTGACTCTGTGGAAAGAAATCTTTATCTGTCTTGTACAAAGCCCAAGATTGAGGCTAAAGTGAGATTTTATTGACTCGGCTGAGGATATTTTAGGTGTCTTGTACAAAGCCCAAGGTTGAGGCTGAAATGAGTTAACTCTGCTTAGGGTATTATCTCTCATAGCCTAAAAGAAGGCTGGGAGGAACTGACTCTGCTGGGGAAGAAATTTGTCCCAAGCTTAAGAGAAGGTTATGAAGATTTATGTCTTGTACAAAGCCCAAGATTGAGGCTAAAAAGGGTTTGACTCAACAAGAGAGTGCTTTTATCTGTCATGTCCGAGGCCCGGGATTGTGGCTGAACAAGCTGGAGAAATCATTATACAAAGCCTCAGAGGAGGCTGACTTCTGCTAGGGGAAATCTTTATACCAAACCTAAAAGGAGGCTGGAAAAGATTGACTCAACAAGATAATGTTTTTATCTGTCCTGTACAAAGCCAATGATTGAGGATAAAAGGGTTGACTTAACAAGAGAGTCCAAAAAGGTGATTGACTCAACAAGAGAGTCTGAAAGTTGATTGACTCAACAAGAGAGTCTGAAAAGGTGATTGACTCAACAAGAGAGTCTGAAAAGGTTAGCTCCACGGGAGAGAATCATTTGTACGAAGCCCAATAGGCGGCTAGCTATGCTGAGGAAAGATCATTATAAAAAGTCTAAGAGGAGGCTAGCTTTTGCTATGGATTATTGAGATCCTGAGGCAGGTCCAAACAGGGAATCAACTCTTGCTGAGGATTACAGAAGAGTTAAGGTATCAGATGCCTTGAGGTCCTGATTTGGGGTAGTATTATACCGATGATAAACTGACCCTGGCAGGGGATTTTTAGGAGAGGGACTGGGTTTTAGAACCCATGGGTTTTAACTCTACGGGAAATTGATCAAGAATGGTCGGGGTTTCTCTTATGTTTGTAGGGAACTTTAGAATGTCTTTGAGACTCAATAGGAGATTTAGACTGTCCAAGTCTATTGGTACGGAAGAGTTTATCTTTGTATGATGCCCAAGAGGAGGTAAATGTTTTAATGGATGAGAATAACCCCTAAATTGGTCTGAGGTTTTGACTCAAGAAAGACTACTCTAGTAAAGGATGACTAAGTTCTGTCTTATACCTTTAAGAGGTCTTCAGGGCCCTTGTATTAAGCCCAAGTGAAGGCATGAGAACTTCTAAGAAGCCGAAGGGTCCTTGTACAAAGCCCAAGAGGAGGCGAGGATGCTTTTAGGAAGCCTGTGGGTCCCAAACTTAAGAAGAGTTCAAGAAGAGTTTCACCGGGAATAATCTTTTCTTTAATGAACAGTTCTAAGGTTTGAAGAAATTCAAGAGAGGTTTTACCGAGAATGAATCCTCTCTGGGGAAACTGAATTTCTTTGACAAGTTCTTATAGTGACAGCCTGAGAAAAGGTTCACCGAGAATACTGCCTTTCTCTTTGTTCCATATTGTTTAAGCCCAAGAGAAGGCAAGACTGTATCTGGAAATCCAATGGGGATCTAGTCTTGACTGTATTAAAGAGTGACTAACTGGATTTACCTGGGTCTCGACCTAGTTGCCGGGGAAAACTCTAAATAGATATACTAGTATATATACAGTTGATATATGACAAGTATTTAAAAGGATAAGAAAGAAGGACTTACAAGGGAGCAACTTCCCACAATACAGTTATATATATATATATATATATATATATATATATATATATATATATATATATATATATTAAAGCATGTAAGTGAAAGCTGATAAAAACTTACAGGTGAGCAAGCTTCCATGCTGTATTTGTTAGTTGTTCAAAGAAATTAAAGAAAGTTTTGATAACAACTGTACATTTGAACCTAAATCAAAAGAGAAGTTGTTTTTGAAAATATTGTTGGGGCTTATACTCAAGGAGAGGCCCAGATGAAAAACAATAATCTTACTGTTGTTTGTAAACTGTAATGGGTCTTATACAATGACTGAGGTCCAAAATGGTTTGTATTTACAAAGAATTGGTCTTACACTCTATTAGAGGCCCAAAGATTTATTTTTGTACAAGTGATGGGGCTTACAACTCAGGGAGAGGCCCAGGTGATTTAGTTTTGAACTGACAATTGCGCCGAGATTTTTGAAAACACAGTGGGACTTATACAATGTCTGAGGCCTGTCGCTCCTGGGATTTTCATCCAAGTACAAATGCGAAAGTGGCACCGAAACAGAGTCGCCATCAATGTGTATTTATCCCAAGAGAGGGAAAGGAGACACTGCATAAACCTGAGAGGAAAGATAGACCATGATCTTACGACCAAGAGAACTGGGTTCGGGAGTCGGTTACGCGCGAGGAAGTTATTAGCACCCTCACGCGTCCATCGTACCCGATGGGATCCACGCTTGCTTGTCTCGATCAAAGGGTGTAAGAAAAGGATACCGGAAAAAGAACTGCTAGCTGGAGAACTGGAAAAGGAAAGGAGAGAGAAAGAGAAACAAATGTAGGGAAAATGAAAGAAGTGCTCGAATGGGCCCTACCCCACTGCCTACGTATCTCATCGGGAACATGAGAATCAGAGCGACGTAGTTCCCCTCACTAGGGATGGATTGTTTGTGTTTTTTAGGGAACGGCTAATGTTCTAGCTCAGGTGTTGCAGGCTCGCTGGTCCGAGTGCGTTACCATCCTGCAAGAGAACGAGGAGGAGCACGTTCGTACGTTGAGAATGAGTAAGATGAGAAAAGAATTCCCGAAGGAAAGACGTTATTGTTTGTTTTTGTTTTTTTAAGAAAGAAGTGTTTTTGATTATGTGTGTTTTGTAACATACATTGCATTTAAGTCCCTCATGTGAGATCGAATGCCTCGCACATCGTCCCCAGACGGTACGTATGCTAAACATTCTCCCAAAGAAATGAGAGAAGACCCCTCACCTCCTTGTTCCCACATGAAAGGCCTAAATACAATATTTGTTATGCCTTTATTAAGTATTTTTTTACTTTTATTATGAGATGAGAGAGAAGAGACTCAAGAGAGAGGAAAATGCTAAGGGGAAACTAGGTCCTAATGTTATCATACAATGATGGCCCTATGGTTGAGGTAAGAAAGGGAATTCTACCTAATGTTAGCATACATGGATTGCTATCCTAATGTGTCTCCTACCTCCGACTTAATCCAAAATTAAGTGGAGTGAGGAATCCTACGGGATCATGTCATCAGACAAGTAAACACAGGATATATCAATCACAAAATGAATTAAAAGCAAACGGAAGAATAAACAGTGTTAGTCCTATGTTATGTTTTCTAACCTATCTAACTTGGACAAGTTAGAATAGGTATCCTAATGAGGAAGCAAAAGCTAAAGCAAACTATACAATGATATCAAATATCAAAGTAGATTAATAAAGATGTGAATGGGATCACATAAGCGTCAACATCGGTCGATGTGAGCTAATGACAATGAGTGGGGGTCGGTTGCGAACCATATCTTCCACTTGACTTACTCGATAACAGGAGCAGGTGATGTTCAAAGCTTCAATCATGTAATGAGAGCTAAGAACGACTCGACTAGAATAACGGGGGTCGATTGCGAACCCTACCTTCTGTCAATTGCCTCCTTAGAGGTCTTCAGCACAATATCAAACAAGCACAATCATGGCCTCACTTGAGGGCTTTCCATACAATCCTACTTATCATGGCATTTGCTATTCCTACTTCTCATGGCATTTGAAAGCATTAAAGAGAAGTGAAGAGATAAGAAGTCCTACCAAACGGATATGAATCCGTAGCAAAGCAACGAAAGCTCAACGAAAGCAAGTCACGAAAGCACCTATAAACAAATGGCAAACCAAGTTTTTTATTTACAAAATGAAATGGTCAAACCACCTTTGGAATATCTCCTTTATGTACCTTGCACATGTGAACCAAAGACATTAGTAATAACAAGAGAGTGTATGTACAACATAAAGCTAAGTCTAATGACTATGTGCATTTGAGTCACATTAGTCAAAATGAAAGACCTAAAAGGATTATGAAATTACAAGTCAAGTTACAACTATGCTACAAGACCAATCTACTTTGAAGTTAAAGGTAAACCAACAAAAGAAATCACCTAAGGGTTACAAGTATAAGCAAAGGACATGAAAGTAAACCAAAACCAGAATTGAACTCATGTTAAAAGTGCGCACATCTCTTATAAACATCCACCAATGACTAAAGTAAAACAAGTTTAAGTCCTTAAGACAAAACAAGGCAATGAGTCATAAACAGCAGCAACAACAGCGCTCATGCACCTACATAGCTATAAAAACCAGCAACAAGGAAAAACAACCTATAACAGCTACTATTTCCAGTACAACGCATGTGTGTATACAATCAGGCAGAGTAGTAACATTTTACAGCACACTTTGTGCACAGCAACTGTATATGTGGCAGCAACTTCTACATTTTACTAATCAAGTGTAAAACACTACAAAACAAACTCAAGGGTTAATCAAACTTCAAATGGAAAGATCAATATGAAGTAATTGAAATCAATACTAAATGTAACCAAAAATTAGTCAAATATCTATGCAAAACATATTAAAGACTATTAACAAAGTTACCAAATGAAACTATTAAAATGATTAGTCAATGTTATCATTAAAATCTAAGTAAAGTCAATGTATGAACAAAATCAATTCAAACTATGTCAATGTCAATTAGTCCGAAGTTAATTTCTAATTCTAAAATGATTAATGAACAATTAGTGGCCAATTAAGCCAAAAACATATTATCAAGTCATCAAGCTACAAAACTATCAAGCAATTAAGCTAAAAACCGATTAGTGAACCATTAGGCAAAAACATCAATTAGGATATGATTAAGCAATATCGTCAATTGAGGATTCTAAACCTAATTAGCCTAAATCACTAAACTATATTAAAATGTCAAGGAAAACTCAATATTAATCTCACATTGAGGCCAAAATCTAATTAGGCTAATATTAATTCCTAAATCCTAATTCTAATGTTATGAATTAACTCTAAAGATCCTAAATCGGTTAACAAAACAATTAAGCCAAAAATTCGATTAAGGGGCAACTAAGTCAAACAAGCAATTAAGCAATCAAGCCAAAAAGTGAGCGATTAAACTAAAAATGATTATTGAGCAATTAAGCTAAAAATTGATTAGTGCGATTAAGCAAAAAAATCAATTATTCAACTTTAGCTAAAAAAAATATCAAACAATTAAGCTGATAACCAATTAGCCAAAAATCAATTACCTAAATCCAGTTATCTAAGACTTAATAAATAACATACCAGAGGAGTGCAGTAGCGAAAATGGAGGGTACGGATAAAGGTCTCATGATGATTTTGGGTTTACAGGGGGTGTGTTGAACATTATGATGGTGTGAATAGCACTCCCATGGTGGGCTTAGGAGTCCGGTTTGGTTCTATTCACAATATGGAAGGTCTTTGGTCCCTTAGAAACCCTAGAATTCATTGCACCAGCCAAACCTCACCGCTTCCCTCTTGCTTCGCCGCTATCCTTTATCTTCATCAACTTTCAATCTTTCTATCAACAAATCTCAACCAAGCCGACATTATCGTCACCATCCGTACTTCCGATTCGGGGAAATGATTCAGAGGCTCCACAACCGAATCAAACACTCCTCCTCCTCCATAGCAAATCAAGCTCTCAAATCGATCGCAATCTCTTGACTGATACCTCCTTCTTCTTCCTTTTATTCACTTCGTCGTGCCAACATCCTCGCCGTATTCAACAAACCCCCCTCCGTTCGCCTCCATGTTCTTCTCTCAATCCGCCAATGATCGGCTCTCACACAAGCTCGCACAAATGACGTCTTCAAACGCGATCTACACCATATAACCGCGCAAGAACAAACAGACGTGAGCGAAGATGCTTACCTGCGATTGGAGCTTGTTCAAGTATGAATCCAAACGGTAATCCGTAAACTCATTCGTTTCGTAACTCCTTCTACTCTCGCGCGTGTTGAATTTGTTGTGTTGTATTTCTGAATTGATATTGAATTCTTGATTTCGTTTCGACTCTTATCGATTTGTCGAATTTCTGTCGTTATCGCTTATTCCTCGATTTGCCTTGAAATTGTGGTTGCGGAATTGGTGATGCGAAGCTGTTGATGATTTGCAGGTATATTGATGGAGGTCGAAGGTTGTGGAGTTGGCGAATTGCATAAAAACGAAGGTGTTGTTATGGTTTTTTCGGTTGGGATTTCAAGGTCGTGGAAGAAAATTGAAGACGATGATGAAGAGAAGGTTTTAGCCGTGGATGAATGGGGATGAAGGTTGGAGCTTAGAGATGATGGTTCTGAAGATTGAAGAGAGTGAAATTGGAGATGGTCATGTGAAGATTGAATAAGTTTGTTGCGTTATGTTAGTTTTCTCTGTTAGCTTTTTGGTTAAGAGGTTAGAGGAAATTGAATCTGGGAAAATCGGTTATGGTTAGTTAATTTAGTTAAAGAAGTTGGTTAGTGGTTTTTTGAATCAGTTAGTTTTTTCAGTTTTTCTATTATGAAATGAATTATGCAGTGTGAAAATCAGTTGGAAGGCTCTTGGAAATGTTAGAGTGAAATCTTGTGAAAATAACCGTTATCTGTTATGTGAAACTTCTGGTGTAATTCTGTTATTTTCTGAACCTGCCATGAATTTCCTATTAAGCACTGCTATATTTGTAATTTTTATCTGTTTTTATGTTGTCAATCCAGCTTTTTCTTTGGAAATTTTCCGATCTTTTATGCTTCCTTGACGAACTGGCAGTGATCAACAATGCTCCTTACTTGCTTTTCATCTAGACTTGGCCCTGAGAACTGTAACCATTCATTGAATAAATCCCAATGGCCAACTTCTTTGAAACCGTATCATGACCTCTATATGTAACCAAATTTGCCTTAACAATCATCTTAACATCACCCAATTCATCAGAAAGAGGTTCATTCCTCATAAGGCTAGCAAGGTCCAATCTTTCTCGAAGAGAAGCTTCTAAATCTAAATTAACAGCGTATTGGTTTCTTGGATATTGGTTATTAAGTAAAAATAGATATGGAATAATGAATGTGGAATATGGATTAGATATTGGGTCCAAATTGAACATGAGTTTAAAAATTGCTTTAGGTATGTGACGTAGACTTGAATTTGTGGATAGAATTTGGAGACTAATCAAAAAATGTACATTGAATACTATTTGGTTTATGATAGAAATTGGTGAAAAGGATTTTAGTTGGATATAGAATTTGGACTTAGGAATATGGATAAAATGGATATCAAATATGGGCAAGAAGAAATAGAAATGGATACGTGAGTGAACAATTGGATTTGGAATTTGTTTAAGCATGAGATGAAATTAAAATGGATATAGAAGTGGTTCAAAATGGATAAAGAAAAATGGTTTTGGATATTTGAATATGGATATTAACATGGAAATGGTTAATTGGTATTCAAAAATGGGTTTGGGACCTAACTTCTAAGTAATCCCCGTGACTGATCCTAACACGTCCAATTCATATCAAGCTTCAAAATCCCCGCCAAACTCATATCTTCAATGAATCTTAAAAACTCAATCAATAAGCTCAGTTGACTATGACCCAATGATTTGCAATTCAATCCCCAAATATCCTGTCTTTATAACCAAGAATCTCAATACAAGAACAATTCCTCGAGGACAACTTGAAAATGAAGACAAGTCATGAAGCAGAAAGAAACATGATCAACCAGAGGTCCTTGATGCTCACTGATAATATTCTGAAAGCTCAAACCAAAGGAAGATGCCTTGATCACATGTCTTATGCTGAATGCAATGCTTTATTTTTTTTATGCTTGAATGCAATGCAATGCAATGAAAGTATATGCTAAATGATATGAAAATGAGAGGGCAAATTTTGGGGTATTACAAGGCCCAAAATGGTTTTGGTTTAGAAAGGGATTGGGTCTTACACTCTATTAGAGGCCCAAAGATGTTTGAAAATTAAAAATTGAGAGAAAACCCTAGTTTTAAATAAAAATGTTATTTTTCAAAGGTAATTTAAATAATAAATGACAAAATATCAATTATATTTAAAAACAAGTTATACACTTTGGAAAATATCTTGAAAAATCATGTTTAATTATATGAAAGTCTAAAATTCAATTTATTTTGAAAGATCAAAGTGGGAATTTCATTTAAAAATGTTTAAAAACAAATAAAATGAAATTAATTACAAAAATTCTAACTATATTAAATAAATAATATAAATTGGATTTTTTTGTAAAATAAAATATTTAAACATTTTAGTGAATTTTGAGAAAAAGAATCAATTCAAAAACATAAATAATCAGAGAGAAATTAATTTTTGAATCAATTAACAAAAATATCAAAATATTCAAATATTTGAAAATTTGAAAAAGGGCGCCAAGAACACTAAGTTCTTGCCTGCGTGCCCTGTTTCTGCAGATTTGCGTTTTCTCACTTTTCTCCATGATTTCTCAATGGTTTTGCACTATTCAAGTACCAATCTTGTTCGTTTTTAAACAAGGATCACAATCATATAGATTAATTGCATTTATATTAAGTGTTGAGTGAGAAATCAGAAGAAAACCTCAAGAACCCTAATTTCAGCATGAACATAATGAAATTCCATACACGATTGATTTGTGGCAATTGATTGAGGGTTATCACTCCATACATGATTATGAACATGTGGCAAAATTATTGTGCAGTAAAATATGCATGCATCATGGAGTTTGAAGAGTTCATGTCTACCTCTTGCAACTGGTGATCGAGTTTGGTGATGGAGGTGTTACAGCTAGGTTCCAATGATCTAGATAGCTTCCTTAGGTGCCAAGGAGTGTGTTTGAATGCTTGGAGTGGATTGAATTGAGCTGGAACTGGTTGTGGTACCTCAACTGCAAATCTGTCAAGTACTTGAGCAATTGGTTGGTGATTTGGTGTTTGGATCACTTACATATGATGTTTATGAGGTGTGTGTGTGTGTGATTGGTTTGGTTGGAATTGCTCTCAAACTCAAAACCCGATAGTGACTTGAGTTAGAAGGTAAAATTGGAGTGAAATGGAGATTTTGAGGAAAGCATCAGTTTGGGTGCTTTGGTGTACTCAAACTGATCACAATTGAGGCCTATTTATAGTGTGTCAAGTTTGTTTTGCAAGCAATAGTGTGTGGCAACTGCAGCAGGTTGTTGGCCAATGTGGATCAAATGGAATCTCAAGTCTCCTCTAGCCATTGACTTGAGATTAGAGCACAGGCCTATGGTTCTCTGTTGTCTGAGCTTATCTTGACTCAATTGGTTGATCATGGACTGATACATGCCAGCTCTATGCATCCATTGAATGCCTCAAAACAAAATTGGAGTCTTGAGGCATCTTTAGCTTTTAGGGGTGCCACACCTATATGTAGCTCCAATGACTTGGGAGGCTTATAGATCAGTGCTTGTTCCTCCTTGGTCTCCCCCTGAGGTGTGCAGATGGATAACCATGATTTTTTTGCACAATTTGATCAATTCGAGCCCTAATGTACAAATCTGCCTTGCAAAACAGTTTGCAGTAAGGCATGTTGCAGCTGTCATAACCTCTAGCTCAGATGGAGTTTGATAGAGTTCTTGGACATTTTGGAAAGCTGATATATCCTATTTCAACATGATGTCTAACTTTGGTTTTGAATCAACCTGAATTACAATGAAAAATGCCTCTACATTTTGGAAAAATAAGGCAGATTCTGACTTAGTGAAAATTTCACTAAGTGTTGGAAAAATGTCATTTTCATGTTTTTAGCCACTTTGATCACTCCCTAACAAAAAATCCATGAAGAATTGGAATGAGATGTAGTTAACACTTTTGAAGTATGTAATGAGAGCTATAAATCCAGCTTTGGACCATCCAAAATGGTTGCTTGGATCTCAAGTTATGGTCCTTGGAAGTTGGTACCTAGCCAATTTGTTCCATAACTTAGAAAAATTCTAAGTTTTTCATGGTTACCCCTTTTACAAGTTAACTCACTTTCTTTGATTTTTCTTGAAGAATTATGATTCAAATCACATATTAGCATTGTTTTAGGGTTAAGGAACCTTGGTTGACCAAAAATCCAAAAAGTCAAACTTGGACTTTTGTACAGTTGACTTTTTCATCAGATGAAATTTTGACTTTGTGATCACTTTGTGAAATCAATCCTTGGGATCAATTAAACTTAATGGGTGGCCTCCAAGGGTATTTAGGAATGTCTTGGAACCCTCCCCAAGGTTTGAGATCAAGGGTAGGTCAACAGTCAAGGATAGGGTTGACTTTTTCCATCAGAAACCCTAATTCGTGATCAGATGGTTTTGAGTTCTTGTGGCTTATGACTTGAGCTCTTTGAGTCAATAAAATCTTGTAAATATGTCAATATGATGTATTTGAGGTCTTTGAAGTTCATTTTGGAGCCTCAAGCCATGCCTCACTTCACAAGTTAACTCAAGGGTTGAATTAGGTCAAAACCCTAATTCCTGATTTTTTGATAGATGGACCTTCAAGGTGATTTTTCCATTGTGGATGGGCTCTTGAGATCCTTTTGAGTTTCTAGACCATACATTAAGGTATTGGCTCATGCCCATATGGAAATTTTCATCTGGACGCCTCAGTCGACCAAAACCCTAATTTGGTGACACTGGCGATCTTGAGGCTTGATCCACTTGGTATATTGCAACCTGGTGCTTAATTCTTGATGTGGGAGACCTCTTGATCCTTCATGGATGCTTGAAAGGCTATAAAAGTGGAAGATCATGTTATTTCTTGATTGATCTTTTGTCTAAATGCTCTGAGAGGGGTTAAAACCCTAATCTTTGATTGTGAAGAATGCCTAACAATCCCTGAGGAGATTGATGAGGAATGAAAGTACATCCATATTGTGGTAATGAGCTTCACAATGATGGGAAATCTTGGTGGTCAAAATTTGGGGTATGACATACATCTTCATCCATATATTGTGTCATAAACATGTCCTTTTGTTGAAAGTATGCTTGGTTGTTTCCCTTACTATATTCATTGGATCCTCGATTCATCTTGAATACATATACTTGCTTGAACTTATCTGTAATTGCTCACATGGATTAAATCTTTGCTTGCATATTCAATTATTTCCTTCATAAACTCTCACCATGATGAATACATCTCTTGGTTTGATGCACATTACATTTCAACACTTTTGGGTCTATGTTAGAGTGTAAGACCCATTACAATTATAAAATTCTTTGGACCTCTGTTAGAGTGTAAGACCCATTACATTTCACACTTTTGGGCCTCTGTTAGAGTGTAAGACCCATCACATTTTCAATTACATTTCAACACTTTTGGGCTTCTATTAGAGTGTAAGTCCATCCCCTCTTCCTCAAAACTTTCTTCAATTTCTCAAAAGCTTTTCATCTATCCAAACCTCAACCGTTAACTCTCATCAAACACATCCCTAGTGGCATTCAAATCTAAAATTCTTTGGGCCTCTATAAGAGTGTAAGACCCATCACAATTTTCAAGTCAACCATGCTTAGACATGGGCCTCTATAAGAGTGTAAAACCCTCCACTTTTAATACTTGTCAAATATTTTTCATATACTTATTCATATTAAGTTTCTCTTAACATTTATAACACCTCATCCTTAGTTTAGACTTAGTTCAAACATCAAGGTTCCCTCAACTACAACTTAGTTCAAACACTAGTTCCCCTTGGATGAAGTCAACTTCATCATAGCCTCCTCTTGGGCTTTACCCAAGCATCATATCCTCCTCTTGGGCTTTATCCAAGCATCATAGCCTCCTCTTGGGATTTATCCAAGCATCATAGCATCCTCTTGGGCTTCATACAAAATACCATTAATTCAAAACTCACCCCTAATTAAGTCAGCCTCCTTTCAGGCAAACAAACCTTTTAGCTTCACATCTTGGGCTTTGAACAAGATACAAACAAACCTTTTAGCTCCACATCTTGGGCTTTTAACAAGATACAAATAAACTTTTTAGCTTCATATCTTGGGCTTTGAACAAGATACTCAAATAATCCAACTTCTCCCTAGAGATGAGACATTAAGTCATCTCTGTAGGAAGATATCTCTTCTATACACCACAATTCACAATCAAACATCAAAAAACTTTTTTTCCATATAAGTGATGTAAGTAGCACACTTGTTGATTCAATATCCAAGTTGGAGTCCTTCTCTTATCATGGTCCAAAACTTCTCTTTCATTTAAGTGATGTAAGTGGCACACTTGTTGATACTACATCCAAGTTAAGGTCCTTCTCTTAGCATGCAAAGACTCATAAAGGAAGATGTGGCATTGCTTAGGATTTTTTAACATCCAAGTTCAAAGCTTCTTCCCTTATGATATTATTCTCAAATGTTTGTGAAGAATTGGTGAGATATCTCCCTTAAGAATGACAATTTGTCTTTTCTTTCAAACCAACAAAACTTTTAGCTTCATCATCTTGGGCTTTGAACAAGATACAAAAACACCCTTTTAGCTTCATCATCTTGGGCTTTGAACAAGATACAAATTCCACCCATAGTTAGGTGGAACTACGAATGCTCTGATTTCCCAAAGTCTCTCTTTGTGGGAATACGTAGGTCTTAGTGAGCACACCTTTAAATAAAAACCCCTTAGGTCCCCCAACCCTTTCATAAAACAAAAATTCCTAAAAACATCTCACATTCTCATTCTCATCCATAGGTCAGAACTTTCCCAAATCAAATAGTAAACATTGTAAGTAGATAAGATAACTAATAGTAAAAGGTGTATAAAAGGTTCCTATATAGTACTATAGATACTTAGGGTGTTAATAGCTTCCCTTAGTATAACCGACCCCGATTCCAGATCTCTTTGCATTTGTAGGGAAAACATTTGCACGCAGGGTTAGTTTAGATTCCTTCCACTTCCTTTTAAGCATCATAGGATAAATATTAGAAATTCGAAAGTGGCACAAGCACGGTTCATGAGGGTCCCACCATCTCAGGATCAGTGGGGGCACGAAAATCGGTCCACAATGACTTCATGCCATGTGTTTACTACTGCTTAGGAAAAGTAGTTGTCTTTGTTGTTGCTAGACTGTATGCAACTTTTTAGGGGGAGCATGATAGTCTGTCATGCTTGCTACTACTGCTACTGATGTGGAACCATTTGTTGTGTCTAGGAGAATGCATTATTCTCTGCAGTAGGTTGTGATGTTCAGGGGAAGTGTGCTTGTGTTTTGTGTTTTCTTGTGATTTTGTTTCCCCATTTAGGGGGAGTATTGGTTATGTGTGACAGGGGGAGTTGTGTATCTGTCTGATCTGTTACTGCAGAGTTGCAGTTTGTACAAAGTTTACATGTTCTCATGTATCTTGTGTTATTTTGTGATGTCAGCCCTGATGTCTTGACATTGTGCTTATGCTGTCAGGTGTGCTCTATTGGTTTGACAACATTGTGCTCGGGTTCTTTGTTTTTGTTTTTTATTCCGCTGTATATGCCTCTGATGTGTGCTACAGTTGTTTTAGCCAAAATTTTCCAAAGGGGGAGATTGTAAGTTATGTGTTTTTTGGATTGGCTACATTTTGGTAAAACAACATGTTGTTAGCAAGATGTCAAACCAGATGTTCTGCCATGATAGTCAGACATCATGTCCAGCATGATATTGTGACATGTGCTAGGACATGTTATACCATAAAGTTAGGGCATGACTATTTTGGTCTTTTTAGTGTGTTCTAATTCACACACGTGCGGTTTTCATGGGAGTATATTGTGGGAATTTCTGTTATGACAGATTCTGTTAGTTTTCATAAAAAGGTTCCTTGACTCTTTTTAGGAAAGTTTGTATTTTGCTCCTATTATTGTGCAGGATGATTTGCAGTGAGTTAAAACTGATTGCTTCTATTTTTGCACCTCAACATTCCAACTCTATTAGGTCTGAAAGTTGTTTAAAGAGAAGACCTAACCCTATTGAATAAGAGAACAACATGTGAAGAATTTGGAGAATAAGGATTAGTCGTGATTTGGTTGGTCTTTAGGGTTTAGTGTGTGTTAATTATATGTCACTCATGTATCTTCTTATGCATTGAGGTTGACTGATTGTTCATTGTTAATTGTCCACTCTAAAGCTTTTAAGCAACAGTGTATTATTCATGGTTGAAGCTTTTAAGCAAAAACAAGTATTGTCTTAGAAGTTGTCGCAACTGCAAAAATCAACCGGCGGAAAAGACAGAAGAGTCACCACCGAACGTTATTTATCCCTACGAAGGGAAAGGAAATGATCGAAGAAAACCTAAAAAAGGGAAAGACATGGTCATCGCAACCACAGTCTGGGTTCGAGAGTTGGTTACGCGAGAGGAAGGTATTAGCACCCCCCACGTCCATCATACTCGATGGGATCCAAGCTTGTTGTTTTGATCAAAAGGTGTGGATATCTGAAGCTCCACTACTAACTGGAAAGGAAATAGAACGAGAAACGGGGAAAGAAATGAAAAGGTGACTCGATAGGACATCGTCGTCCTAGGCCTATGTATTCCCTCGGGAATGGGAAAATTAGAGTCAACGTAGTTTAGAGGACTACGGGATTGTTGGGGGAAGGTTGCTCGCCAAGACATTGTCGTCTTGTGCCTACGTATCCTCAATCGGACGAGAGAGAGGTAATCAGAGCAGTTGTGGTTAGACCTACAAGGTCATTTTTTTTTGGTGTTTTTTAGGTGGATGACGCTAACGTTCGCGTTCTAACAGTTTAGGTGTTGTCGCTCTTTGCGTGGAGACTTACGCGTTTACCTGTTTACGGTAGAACGGAAATAACGTATCCTTATGATTCGAGTGAGTGAGATGAGAAAATAATCCTGAAGGAAGACGATTGATTTGTTTTTTTTTCTTTTAGAAAAGGTATTTTGATTTGTTTTATTTGCGGTATGTATCATGCTAAAGTTTATGACATAGGATCGAATGTGTTACAAAATCGACCCAAGACGGGACGCATTCAAAACACCCTAGATAAGGTAAGGAGGGACTCCTGCTTATCACTTCCCATATGCTTAAGGCTCGTGGTGCACTCCACATACAATATTTATTAAGTGTTTTTGGCTTTTCTTTTAGAGAGAGAAGAGAATCAACTGATAAAAGAAAACAACTAAGGGGATCTCCATCCTATAAGTTGTCATGCCATGATTGATCCTAAAGTTGAGGATTAACGGGAATATCTACCTATGTTATCATGCTTGGATTGATAACCTAATGTCTTTCCTACTTTGAATCTAATCCAAAATTAGATTCAAGATAGGAATCCTAAGGGAACATGTGATCATACACAAGTAAACATTAGATGATTCAATCACACAAGAGAAAGAAAGGAGGAGTGAGATGAAAGAGAATTCATGTAAGTGTAAACATCAAGTTAAGATAGCACAAGTACTTACCAACTCCAAGCTAAGCTCAACTATTGAATAGTTGAAAGGAAAATGAAAAACTATGCACCTATTCATATGCTACTGTCCTAAGACTACACTAGGAGTAATGTCACACAATAAGAAAAGTGATATGAATCCTAAAGGTGTATGAACCTAATAGGGGCAGTAGCTAAACCTACTATATCCACTTCATGTTAATTTCCTAAGAAAGTGTAAAAGAAAACAAGTTATGTCCTACACTAGCACATAAACATTTGTAATTCAAAACTATGTCAAATTAACCTTTAAAGGTCATACATGATGTAATCATATCAAAGGCATGCTTGAAATGTTGAGAAGTGGTCATGAAATACACATCAAGTCATGTTCAAGAGATTTGAAAATTATGCACAAAGATATCACCTTAAGGATATATCATTCAATCATGACTACACAATAAGCAAACAAACATGAAGATTGGCATGTAAGTGACCTAGGTCAGAAGCTAAATCATGTGATTCAATGTACAAACATCTCAAGTTACCACAAAAGTTCTCATGACAAACCATTATCAAGAGTTAAGGCAAGCAAATGTCAAAACCAACACCTAAACACTTCCATAAAGGCATGTGAATTGTCAAGCAAGTAAAGGATGAACCAAGTCAAGTCAAAGGAGTATCTAAGCATACAAGGCAGTAGTAAATTAAATGTAATATCTCACCAAACATTGAGAAAAAGTGGCATACAAAAGCTCAAGCAAAAGTTGACAAAGTTGGTACACAATCATGTTCAAGTCCACACAAAAGTAACATCAATTAGAGGCATTCAAAAGAGACATATAAAGTGAGTTTAGATGGCTTTAATTCATGTTATAACAATTGGAAACCAATGCTCAATTTCAACAATCATGTCAACGTTACATCCCTAAACATCCTAAGCATCAACACAAAAGCTCAACTAGAGAGACATGCATTTAGGCACCTTTTTAGGGTTCAAAGTAAGCATCTCAAACATGATCAAAAATCAATGTCAAAGTAAAACAATGGAACATAATATCATTACTAATGTGCTTAATCATGTCAAGAAAGTTGACCTAAGAATGGCATACACAAACATCAAATTCCACCTAATTCCAAACATACATTCAAACACTAAGTACACATTGATCCACTCAAGTAAAATAGATGAAAGATTTGGAAAATTATGGAATATTATTCATGGAATGGAAAGGTCAGTAGCTGATCATGTTCAAAATATTGGCTCAAAAATATGTACCAAAGGTGTTCAAACAATTGCAAACATATAGCAAGTTATCCAACAATGATCATATAAACAAGTCTCAAAGAAAGCATTCACATGTGACACAAAAATCATAGCACAAACACAAATTGAATATATAAGGATCCTATTATCAAGTGGTAAAATTCACACAAAAATTGGGATTCAACCAATTAAGGGAAGGCTCTTTTTCAAGGCTTAAGGCACAAGGTATGTCAACATGTACACCATCCAATCAAAAATTCAGAAAAAATAGCAAATAATCACAAAATGGAATTTAAAAAATTATAAAAAATTAATTAATCCATCAAAGATCACTCATGAATTTTTATAGAATTTTTTAATGGTTTTTACTATTTTGAAAAATCACCTTTGAAACGTGTATCAAAGTGAAATAAAATAAAAACCACAAAACAAGCCAGGGGGTGCCAGGTTAGTAATTGATCAGTTCACATTGCATTGGGCCCAGATAATGGGGGTGTCAATAGTAAATCCACTGGGCCCATGTGCCAATCACATTATCCTTCTCTTCTTATCTGATTTTTATTATTCATTTATTAAAAAAAAGAAAAAGAAAATGCCAAAAGGAAAAAGGAAAATAGCATGTGATTTAATACGCATGCATTCATTAATGCGCTGGAGCCACCCTATTGGTGGCTTTGAACAACAGATACACCCTGGCTAATGTAGAATCACAAGTAGATCAGATCAATTGACATAGGCCAATGGGAGTGAAACACGCACGCCTTGACTTTTCCTCACATGCCAACGGGGACGCCGGAGCTACGGCTCCGGTCGTCTTCCCCGATCACCTTCGCCGGAGTTCACACAAAACATCACCAAAAATGAAAAATCTTGGTACCATTTCGCATGGAATTTCACACTGATTAATAATATGCCATTGGTTTTCACAAACAACTAATCTAAGGCCATGAAAATAGAACAAGAAATCTTGATCAACATTTTGGAACTTGCTCAAATTAACACAAATAAGTTACCAGAATTGCCTACAATGATGTAGGACTTCACATGTGTATGCCTACATGTCTCTAAGCTTAGGTACTTCCCTAAAATGATGTTGCAAGATCAAGAAACCTAACTTGATCAGAAATTCTTTCCACACGCCGTAGAAACCCAGACAACTTCTTAAAAGCCTTGAGATCTACTATAAGAGCAAAATAAATGCTCAGAATCCCCTCAAATCTGATTGAAATTTCCAAGTTGATGGTGATGATTGATGAAACTGGATATGGTAGTGTAGCACTCCCAGGTGCGTTTTCTTGCAAACAGAAACTAGGAGAAAGATTGGTGATGATGATTTTGAAAGAAGCGTGAGAAAAGCTTCTGAAATGAGCCTATTTCGAAGTTCTCCAATGGTGGTTGCAAAGATGATTTTTTTTATCTCTCTTTCTCAAATTGTTGTAACTGAATGGATTGATGGTTGTTAGAGGCTTATACGAGGTTGGTTAAAGTGAGTTAATTAGGGTTAAAGCTTGGTTAGGAGTGTGGTTAGGAAAAATACAAAAATAAGAGGGTGATGTCATGGCACGGGTTATGGAGTTTGTGTGTGTATTATTGTAGTTGTTATGCATGCTACATGATAAAGAATGGTGATGGATGGTAATGGATAGTCAGCATAACACTTGCTCACTAAGTTTTAATTTTCTCTATCTTGTACATATGAAGTAAATGTCATAGTATGGACATATTATGTAGGATATTTGCATGGCCATATAAGGTAAGTGGTAATGACAAGAGGTTATACGCATGGCAATGTAATGACACCAGAAAGATAAGCTTGATTCTTGGCAATTTGCATGAGGAATGCCTTGGTTCATGACATGAAACCTATACCATGGTGCTGATTTTGGGAGACAATATCTCATTATGTAATAGATCATTTTACACACTCTTGGTATCTTGAGAAAGAGGACACTTGATAGCACAAATCTGATGTTAGAAATAAGTTGAATGGAAGCTTCAAACATCAAGAAAAATGATCATGAAAATTCCATGACACAAGCTGCCATGACATGCCAAGTGTTTTTAAGTTATTTCCATGTTTGACAACATTGAAACCATGCTTTTTGAATGAGCATAACTTTTGATCTAGAAATCCAAATGGATCATTCTTTATATGGTTGGAAAGGTGGAAGATCCCTCTACAACTTTAATTTGAAAAAGATTTTCAAATGAGGCTTGGAAGTCACTCAAAATTGAGGTTGAACATGAGCACAAAATCTGACATTTAGACACTTGGAAAAATTTCTAAGTGTTGAAAATTAAAGTGTGAAAATCCCTAACTTGCAACAACCATAACTTGCTCAAAAATGATCCAATGGAGATGAATTATCTATGTTGGAAAGCTTGAAATGCATACTACAACTTTCATGTTTGACCAAAATTGAGATGAAGCTTGGATCATGGAGAAAAATGGCTTTGAACTTGGCTACAAAAAATGAAAACTTTCCAAAAATGGAAAGTTTCTAAAACCCTAGTTTTCCCAAAATGGTAACTTTCTACAACTCTTGATTTTTCATGATTCCTTTGATATTTCTTGATCAAATTCCATCCATTGATCATATTTAACATGATGAACATAAGTTTGACCTCAAAAAGTCAAGAGTTGACTTTTTCCTTGCACAGTTGAATTTGTTCCCAATTTGACTGATTCTCAATCATCTGGCCAATTGAAACTCTTCTGAATGAAATTGATGGTCTGTATTCCACTCCTAGATACTTGAGAACATATAGAATATCATGGAATCAAGTTTTTCCCAAAGAATCAGAAATAAACTGATTTTAAGCAAAACCCTAATTTGGCCCCCAAAAGTCAATAGATGTTGATTGTTCTTCAAAACCCTAATTCTTTTGGAGAGAAGGGAGAATCCTTTAAACCAAGATGTTCTACATGATATGTGGATGTTGAGGCTTTAAGATCCTTGCCCATGAGGGTGGCACACACACAGATATGTAAAACCCTAATCTGAGGATCAGGAGATAGGAGAGGTTGATCCTCTTCAAATTCCTTGCAAATTTCCATCATCTAATGAAATAGTGAGCCAATCATGAGGTCTTGAGGTATGACAAGTCTTTGTAACTTGAGTGCTTGAGCCTATCTCTTTCTCTTTGCCTTGAACAGCCAATGTTATAAAAGCCTCTGATCCCATGCCTGGGGAAGACCAATGATGCATGTATGATGATTATGACCTAAAAGTACATGTAAGGTGATGCATAAGCCAATTATTGATGATATAAATAAGAGGGCAAATTTTGGGGTGTTACAGAAGTGTGCTACTTCTATTGTTTGTTGTTGATTGAATTGTCATTGGGATTGGGACTTATTAGAAAGTGAGAGGGTGCCACACATATATGATTGAATTGTCCATGAGGGTGCCACACACACAGATATGTAAAACCATAATCTGAGGATCGGGAGATAGGAGTGGGTGATCCTCTTCAAATTCCTTGCAAATTTCCATCACCTAATGAAATTGTGAGCCAATCATGAGGTCTTGAGGTATGACAAGTCTTTGTAACTTGAGTGCTTAAGCCTATCTCTTTCTCTTTGCCTTGAACACCCAATGTTATAGAAGCCTCTGATCCCATGCCTTGGGAAGACCAATGATGCATGTATGATGATTATGACCTAAAAGTACATGTAAGGTGAAGCATAAGCCACTTATTGATGGTATAAATAAGAGGGAAAATTTTGGGGTGTTACAGAAGTGTGTTACTTCTATTGTTTATTGTTGATTGAATTGTCTTTGGGATTGGGACTGATTAGAAAGTGAGAGGGGGATCTCATATCTAGAGGGTGTCTAGGTAGAAGTTGCATAAGGTAGGCATTAGGCGAGAAGTTTTAAATGGGAGAGTTTAGCTTTGAACTAATACTATCATAGTGGATTTCCTTCCTGGCTTGGTAGCCCCCAGATGTAGGTGAGTTGCACCGAATTGGGTTAAGAATTCTGGTGTTAATTTTACTTTTCTGTAATTTAAATTTTTGCATCTTTACTTGTGTGGTCAAGCTATTTATATCCCAGTGTTGTGACATATCAAAAGGGAAAAAGGGAGGCTTTTTATTAGTGTGGTCGCCAAGGATTAGGTTCCTCGTGTCTATGTATCCTAATCAGAGCAATCTTAGTTTGGAGAAACTACGGTGGAAAAAAGAAAAAGGTTGCTCGCCAGGATCTCGCAATCTTGTGCCTGCATATTCTCATGGTACAATGAGGAAATCAAAGCTTCATAGATCGGGGAGACTACGGTTTGTTAGTTTGTGTTTTTTAATGAACAAGTGTTTAGATTGCATTCTAACGGCTAAACATTGGCTTGTCTACTCTCGGGGGAGGCCTAACGACTACTTTGTATGAGCATTAGAAGGGACTAAACAATGTTCTTTAGCAAAAAGGTGTTTAATCGCACGGGGGCCAGAAAAAAAGAGGTTTGATGTGTTAAGTGTTTTGTTGGATGACGAATACTCGAATGATCGAGTAAGGCAACTAATATCCAAGTAATCTAGGAAAGGAATCTGTAGGTGAGAAAAACATAAGAAAAGGGGGTAGAATTGGGTTTTAAAAACAAAATCTTTTTACCAACTCAAAAACTCAACAATCAAAATATTGAACAATGAGAGAGACACAAGGATTTTTATCCTGGTTCGCTTGAAACTTAAAGCTAATCCAGTCCACCCACCAAGGTGATTTCTCCTCATACACAAGGACTTAATCCACTATAATCAACTAATTATAAATGCACTAGTAACAGCTGGTGACTAACAAAGCACAAAGATAAACAGTCAATGTTTTCACAAGGATACTGACCTAACTGGTCCCTCAAGGAACTACAAACAAACAGTTTGAATAAAGATTGTGTGTTTACAAGTTGCTTCTACACAAGAAGATTTTACACAAATGAAATACACAAAAAGAAAAGTTTGCACAAAGTTGAGTGTTTTTCACGTAGAAATTTTTTTGTAAATTTGGCAACTTTCTTCAAGTCTCCAAGTCCTCTATATATAGCATGAAAAAGGAACCATTGGAGGGAAAATCAGGAATATCAAAATGTAGCTATCCACTAACGGAAAAGTGACAGGTGTGAATAATAGTATAGTCCTTTCGCCTACAAAATCAGGTAGTGGAGAAACAATTTCGTTTTGTATTGTGTACTATTTTGATCATGTATCCTTTATCCTATCTTCAAATTCATTGGCTGCTGGTGAAAAGTTTATGAAGCATGAATAAAAGAATCACATAGCTTGAAATCAGAATCTTTAGAATCATCAATCAGAACATTGTTAACATCAGCGTCTGACTTAAGATCTTCAGAAACTTCAGAATCTTCAGCTAGAAACTTTAAAAGCTTGCCATTCTTTAGAAGCTTAATGATCAGAGTAACATCAAGAAGCAGAAACTAAGAGAACATTGCAGCAACAACATGGCGTCTTCTCAGAAGCTTCTTAGAAGTGAATCAGTGCAGAAGTGAATTTCGAAACACAAAGTTCAGAATGCTATAATGTTGTACGTCATATTCTCATAATCAAAACTGGAAATTAAAGCTACACAATAACAAACCATTAGGGTACCAAAATTGTTCTTACACAAATATTACCTTGTTATCATCAAAACTCAAAGGTATAGATGCATAACCAAATCTTGTTCTAACAATCTCCCCCTTTTTTTATGATGACAAAATAATGTATTTTGATGAACAATTCGTACAGGGTAATCACAGAAAGACCTATCAGAAAGAAGCACAAAGCTCCCCCTAAGATGTACAGTCCCAAAAAGATAAAATCAGAATGAAAGAGCACTTTCCTAATTAGCCTTTTTGTAGAGACAGAATGATCTTCTTTTAGAATCTGGTTTTCTTCAGAAGTTAATTGAACTTATCCAGAATACTGGTTGTTAGAGTCAACACTTCTGATGAACTTCACTTCAGAATCCTGGTTTGAAAACTTAGCCTGATTTGAAATCTTATTGAAAGATCTTCAAATCCTGGTTAAAGCTTTACAAACTTAACTCCTGGTTGGAAGTCTTTCTTAACCTTTAAAGTTAATTCTTCAAACTCAGAAAGTAAACCATTTCTTCAGAAACTGGTTATCTTAAGATCTGATCTGAAAAACTTTAGGAGCTTCTAATATTTCATTACTTTCTCTGAAACAGCTAAAAGAATATTCTCGAAGTAATTGTTAGCAGAAACATTATAAATGTATGGGTTCTGATTCATGAATATAGATATATCAAAATCAATACGTTTCTCCCCCTTTTTTCAGCAATAAAAAAGACACAGACAAAATAAAAAGAAAAAGGAACAACTTCATTAAATAAACGCCAGAAGGCGCAGAAGTACAGAACAAAAACAAACAGAAACACTAAATCAAAATAATACAAACAAAAATGTATAAAAAATTTTAAAAACTAAGGGTTTGGGTTCTGCGTGGGAAGTCTGGAGAGGATAAGCTCAAACATCTTTTCCTGCCAATCCAAGCGCTGGTTGACAAGGTCTTTGTCTTCCTTCAGCTCAACAAGAGTCTTCAGAATTTCTGGAATCACCCCAGAAGATGAAGTTCCAATAGGATCAGCATTCAAATTTTCAGATAGCGACCTTTCAGATTCCTTTGTTTCTTGCGATGTATTTGACTAGTATAACAAGTACACACCTTGTGCTTGGAAACCTTTTCGCTATCCTCCTTCAAGTTTTATTTGGAGACGATTCAAACAATACCATCAACAAGGTGCAGGACCAGGTTAATAAAATTATTATTTCCGATCTTCTCAGCGAGCATCCTAACAGATATCTTCATCATAGTGTTATTCCTCATAAGAACTACCGAATCTCTGAGAAGTCTAAATAGAAGAGTTGGTAGTGTTAGCTTGACACTATCTTCTAAAAAACACAAATGAACTTATGGGAAGTATTAATGTGATCACTCGTGTTAGTGCTAGGTCACTGATACATACTTCCAATGACAATTTTGAACCATACTCTCAAGGTATCTTCAATCTCTTTGAAGTTCGATACCAAAGCTACCATTGCATCTCGCTTAGGTTTATTTTTGATAAAGGCAACTCTATTCCCTTTATTAACACGAGAGATGAAGTCAGCGATGGTCTTTTCTGTAATCTCAAGTTTTCTTCTAAGGAAGTAAGAAGTAATCTTTTCGTTTTCAGCCACAACATGATAAAAAAAATCCTCAACAAGGACTGGAAAAATAGGACCTTTCAATCTTTCGAAGAAGTATTACAGCCTTGAAATTCAAGTGTTACGGTAAGATCAAAACCATTATCTTTTAGATTTTTGAAATCAACAATAGTCTCGCAAAGCACAGAGAGGTCTTCAACTGAAGTGTTGAGAGTGATGACTGGCTTTTCAGGAATGAAAAAAAGGAAGGAACTTGTTGTTGAGGTTGTTGAGAGCATTGAGAAGATTCAGCCATTGTAGATGATTGAGAGTTGAAGGTTGAACATTGAAGGTGAATGTAGAAGATGAACGGTTGCAGAGAATGGTTTAGGGTTTGAAAGAGAGAAAAGTGTGGGAGAAATGTGAGCGTAGTGTGAAATATGAGTGAAGTGGGTTTATATAAATGTTTAAGTAATAATTACAATAATTAATCATAATTACGAATAGTAAATGCGCAGACATAGGGGGAATGCATAAAGATTTAACCTATTTTCAAAAAATATGAAACCCAATATGTCACGTCATCAAAACACATGTTCAGGAAGCGGGACAGATGTCTCCACTAAAGACCTCACGTAAATAAACGAAAAGACAACCATTAATGTTGTAACTGTTCAGAATCCATAAGACAAATCGATAGAATTTCCTTCTGAATGGAACCTTTCTGATTCATGAAACTTCCTCACTTCAGAAAGCTCATGTTTCAGAAACAAACAAACAACAACACATCCTCAGAATCTTAATCAAGAATTCCGAAAGCTTAACATTTTGATAACATCATTTCATTTTGGACAAGGTTTTATAAACAGATTTTTCAGAATGAAAACAAATCTATCTTCAGCAAGGGGTTTAGTGGAGATATCACCCCACTGGTGGTCTGTATCAACAAATTTTAAATGAAAAAAACCCTTCTGAACATAGTCACGTAAAAAGTGATGTTTAATTTCAATATGTTTAGCCCTAGAATGCAAGATAAGATTCTTGGATAAACAAATAGCAGAAGTATTATCACAGAAGATAAGAATGTTACTCTTAGAAATCTGATAAACTTCCAGCTGACTCTTCATCTAGAGTATCTGAGTGCTACATCCAGAAGCTACAATATATTCAGCTTCAGTTGTTGAAAGCTCAATTGTTGATTGTCTCTTGCTGGACCACAAGATCATATTTTCTACCATAAATTGACAACTTCCAAAAGTACTTTTCCTTTCTATTCTGTCTCAAGCATAGTCAGCATCACAATAGCCTACTAATTTGTATTCACTTGATTTTCTATAAAACAAACCAAGATTAGTAGTATTTTTCAGATACCTAAAGATTATCTTAACATCAGTTAAGTGAGTCTCCCTAGGATCTGATTGAAAGCAAGCACACAAACAAACACTGGATAAAATATCAGGTCTAGAATCAGTTAGATAAATGAGAGAGCCTATCATACCTCTAAATAGCTTCTGATCTACCTTACCACTCACCTCTTCCTTTTCCAGAATGCATGTGGGATGCATTGGAGTCTTTGTTAGCTTACATTCTGACAAGTTAAACTTCTTCATAAGTTCTCTTGTATACTTGCTTTGGTAAATGTACGTTCCTTCTGAACATTAATCAATTTGAATCCCCAGAAATAACTTAAGTTCTCCCATCAGACTCATTTCAAATTCTTCCTGCATTAACTTAGAAAATTCCTGGAAATTGGTGCAAAGGTTTCTGCATAGTCTATCCCCTCTTGTTGACTATAACCTTGTGCTACCAATCGAGCATTGTTCCTGACGACTTCACCTTTCTCATTGAGCTTGTTTCTAAACACCCATATGGTTCAAATAACATGGACACCCTTTGGTTTTTGAACAAGATCCCAAACGTCGTTTCTGCTGAATTTATTTAGTTCTTCTTGCATAGCCAGAATCCATTCATTATCCAGAGGAGTTTCATCTATAGATGTTGGCCCTATCAAAGATACCAAACCCATAAGATTTTCTTCAGAAGGTTTAAATGAAGATCGAGTTCTGACTGGTGTGTCTTTATCTTCTTCTAATTAGATGAACCAACGACAGTTTTTGGTTGATTCATTTCTGAGTTTTTAGCTTCAGCATCCTTGTCTTTTGCTTCTAAGTCTTTGTCTCCAGGATCTTTGTCCTTGGATTCTGAGAAAGTAATCTTCATATCTGCAAGTTTCTCAACTAGCTTTGACTTTTCAAGGTCAAGCTTATGATTGAATCTAACATGAATTGATTCCTCAACAATTCATGTTTATGTGTTGTAGATTCTGTAGCCTTTTGAGCGTTCAGAATATCCTAACAACAAATACTTATAAGCCTTAGAATCAAACTTGCGGAGATTCTCTTTAGTGTTCAACATAGAAAAAAAATACAACCAAAAGGATGGAAATAAGAAATGTTGGGCTTTCTATTCTTCCACGATTCATAGGGAGTCTTACCCATAATAGGTCTAATAGAAATCCTGTTCTGAATATAACACGTTGTGTTTACTGCCTCTGCCCAGAAATGCTTATCCATGCCAGTTTCTTGGGTCATGATGTGAGCCATCTCTTGCAACGTCCTATTCTTCCTTTCTATAACCCCATTATGTTATGGAGTTCTAGGACAGGAGAAATCATGGGAAATTCCATAAGAATAAAAAAGATTCTCAAAGTATCTCTTCTCAAATTCGCCACCATGATCGCTTCTGACTCTGACTATTTTGCAATCTTTCTCTGTTTTCATTTATGAGCAGAAGGTAGACAACACTGAATGTGACTCATCCTTGTGTTTCAAGAACTTTATCCATGTTCAACGACTATAGTCATCAACAATGACTAATCCATACTTTTAACCACTGATGGATGCAGTTTCCACTGGACCAAACAAATCAATGTGCAGAAGCTCTAACGATCTGGATATGGCAACAACATTTTTAGCTTTGAAAGAAGTTTTAGAAAACTTGCCTTTTTGACATGCTTCACAAAGAGCATCTAAAGCGAACTTCGGGTTGGGTAAGCCTCTAACTAATCCAAGCTAATTTAGCTGAGAAATCTTCCTCATGCTAACATGTCCCAAACGTCTATGCCATACCCATTGCTCCTTATTAACAGATATTAAGCATTTAACATTTTCGTCCTTAAGATTAGAAAGTCTAATCTAATAAATGTTGTTTTTCCTATTTCCGTTAAAAAGGATTGAGCCATCTTTCTGACTAACAGCCTTACAAAACTTTTGATTGAAAATGACATCATAACCATTGTCACTAAGTTGACCAATAAACAATAAGTTATGCATCAAACTATCAACCAGAAGAACATTAGTAATAGAAAGAAGTTTACCATTACCAACAATTTCAGAGCCAATGATCTTTCCCTTATGGTTTTTTCTGAAACCGATGAAGCCTCCAAGTTTAAGTTCCAAATCTTGGAACATATGCATTTTTCCCGTCATGTGTCGCGAGAAATCATTGTCCAGGTACCATGATTGGTGTTTCAATTGAACTGCTAAGGATGTCTGCAACTTAAATGACCTTATCCTTAGGTACTGTCGTAACCCGAAATTTGACCTCTTTTTTTCTTTTAGCATGAGCATGTGCATTCGCATCGCCAGCATACGCACTCGCACTTTTTTTCTCTTTGAATATTCAGGTTTTCCAAGCCCGATTAATCGCATCTTCACAAGGTCATCACATCATCAAAACAAGCACAAAGCAAGGGTGTCTAGGCCTATTTATCAAAACAAGAGGTGGAAATCGAAATCAGGACTTCAGCACTTGTTCCTGAGCAATCTGAGAAATTTGTGCCTAGAATAACCGGTTACTCAATATAGGGTAACCGGTTACTCAGTACAGATTTACAGATTCTGCTGCATTTTTGGGACAGCAACTCTGCACTCCCTTTGTTTTGGGATGCTTCTTGATTCTAGCAGGGTATGGAACACTCTAGACATCTCTAGATATTTCAAGACTATTCAAGACACTCCCCTTGCATTTAATCCAATGCCTCACTTTAAATTAAGTGCACCATGTTCCTTGATTTCCAAGTATGTGAACCTTTTGATTTGAAGCTTACATTGGGATTGTTACCGAGTTAACTTCCTAACTAACCGAGTTAACTGCTTGACTCGGTGAGTCAAGTGTAACTAACTCCTAGCCTAAGTCCAAACCACCCAAAGCTAGCTCCTAGCCTAATTCCAAACCTCTCACACTTCAAACCAAAACTCTATATAAACAAACCTTCAATCATTTTTCAAGGGACCTCAACCATTTCACACATTTCACTCTCAATTCTCTCACATTCTCTCTGAATTTTTCTACAACTTCATCATCTTCATCTACATTTTCTTCCCAAACCTCACCATAGCTCTTCACCATTGAAGAATAATCACTTTTCACCTTGTAAGTGATTATTTCTTGAGTTTAACCTTCATCACCTTGTAATTATACTTGGATTTCTGGAATTTTATTAGCTTTTGGATTCATTTCAAGTGTTTTCTTCAAGATTCAACGGTTCGAATTCGTATTTTGGAGTTTCGTCGCAATTTTATCAGTTTCGATACGTCTCGGCTATAATTGAAGATTCCTCTGCTTTTCTTTAATTATCTTCATCAAGATTCATTTGCAACGATCACTAGGCCAATTCTCCGGGCTGTAGGTTGGTAGCTCTCACTCATTTTACTGTTTCGGACGTTTTCGTATCATTTGCGATGTACTTTCGATGCTTTTGTGTGTGAATTAATTATGCCATTACTTGATCCTTGATCTTGATGATTTAATTAATTCCATTGCTATTATTTGCTGTTTTGGAACTTGACTTTTGTGCACAAATTCATACCCTAACATGTGGTAATTTAAACAAGTGATTTGGATGCTTTAAGTGCTTTTTCAAAAGCTATTTTTCCCACTGTTACAGTGGTAACCAGTTACTTAATATAGGGTAACTGGTTACTCTTCACAAATTTGCATCAGCGCTGCTTTTTTTAACTGAGTAACCCATTACTCAATATAGGGTAACCGGTTACTCTGCACAAATTTCACCAGATTTGCTTTTTTTCAAGCAAGTAACCGGTTACCCACTTTAGAGTAACCGATTACCACTGTAACAGAGTGCCATTTGTGGTGTGTTTCAAACTTGTTAGCCATGCTCTCTCCCTCTAACTTCCATGGATTAATGTGATTGATTTTTATGGATGTTTTAGGTGCTGTTATGCTTCAGTTTAAAGCATGATTGTGAATTTATCGATCTTTCGATTTCATAATTATGCTCATTCTTGACATTGCATGCACATGCTCCTTCTTGCACATTTTTATTCACATAATAACATGATTTGTGATACATTTTAAGTAACATTTGGCACTATTTTGCACTTTCCATTCATGTTTGAATTAAGTTTGCTCTCCAAAGGATAAGCTTAATCTTGTATAATCAATAATGCACCCTTTGCTTTAATAACTTTTCAATTCATTTTGGAAAGTTGTTAGCATATTTGTCCCTTTGATTAATTGATCTAAACTTCATTTCGATTATTAATCTTCCCTTTGGCGCTTCTGTTTAGGCTTCTTTTAGAGCTTTCTCTCTTTTTCCATCCCGCGGAGTCGGAGTTTCGTGCGACTCCGGAGCAGTGTACAACTTGGAGCTGTTACGCCGCCCGTTTCAACTTCTGCACTACACCCTGTGTGTTAGAAAAGGAATGAGAATGGACAATTCCTACTCTCGTTCTGACCACTTCAGGTAGGGGACGAATGACCCTGTGTATGGCTTAGTCACCTCTATCTCCAGGCGATAGCGTATCTCTCATCCCCAACTGAGTAGATCCTTGATCACTCCAACCTCTTTCAATCAGTTTGTTGATCCATCACCATTCCCTTGGTTCACGATCATTTGGCAATCCTCAGAGAGTCAATCCCTTGCTCTAGTTCAATACCGTTCCCTTGTTCTCTTCAAGAGAGTTTCAATTACCTTTTCTTGTGGCTAGTCACTTCTTTTGCTGATTCCCCATGAGAGTTGTAATCATTCTTCCTTTGGTCGATCACAGTCATACTGTTAAAACCAATGCTCTATTCCCCATCAATCGCACTCTTTCTTCGGTTAAACACAATTTTTCCTGTTAAACACCGAAACCCTTGCGGAGTTTGCAACCTTCTCTTGATTCTTCTCCCTTTGATTGGTTAATCACTACCTGTCAGTTAAAACACCAATATTTGCATCTTTTCTTCAGTTAATCACAGTCTATCTGTTAATACTGAGTTTCCTTTTGGGTTAATCACCTATCCTTGGTTAATCACCTTTTCTTCAGTTAACCACAGTCTATCTGTAAACACTTAACCATTTTTGAGTTAATCACCTTCGCTTGGTTAATCACTTATTCTTTTCGATTAATCGCAGTTTCTTCTGTTAGCACCGAATCCTCAGCGGTTAGCAACCTCTTTCTAGTTCAATACCCTTTTTGTTGGTCAAGTATTGTTTGTTCAGTCAGTACCAACATCCCCTTCGGGTCACGACCTTTGCTTGTCCCACACCCATCCTTTGGGTCATGACCTTCGCTTGGTCCTACACCCGTCCTTTGGGTCACGACCTTCGCTTGGTCCCACGCCGTCCTTTGGGTCACGACCTTCGCTTAGTCCCACACCCGTCCTTTGGGTCATGACCTTCGCTTGGTCCCACACCCGTCCTTTGGGTCACGACCTTCGCTTGTTCTCACACCCATCCTTTGGGTCACGACCTTAGCTTGGTCCCACACCCGTCCTTTGGGTCACGACCTTCGCTTGGTCTCACATCCGTCCTTTGGGTCACGACCTTCGCTTGGTCCCACACCCGTCCTTTGGGTCACGACATTTGCTTGGTCCCACACCCGTCTGTTGGGTCACGACCTTCGCTTGGTCCCACACCCGTCCTTTGGGTCACGACCTTCACTTGGTCCCACACCCGTCCTTTGGGTTACGACCTTCGCTCGGTCCTACACCCGTCCTATTAGATGATCACAGTCTATCTGTTACAACCTTTTTCCGCACAGAGTCTTAATCTCTCTTTCTTCGGTTAACCACTGTCAGTCAGTTAACATACCGAGTCTTTATTCTCTTGGTTTGACACCATTCCTTTATTTGTTTCCCAGTAGGGTCGCTTACCCATTGATCCCCAGCATAGTCACTTTGTTCTCTTCTCCCCAGTAGAGTCTCTGCTATTCTTTTGCTCCTTTATCTTCCTGGTTTTACACCACTCTTGCACGTTATCCTCAGCACAGTCTCTATTCTTTTCCTTTGCACGCCTTTCTTGGTTCTGACACCATTCTTTTGCCTCCCCAGCGGAGTTTTCTCTATTTCTTCTGCTCTTGGTTTTGACACCGCTTTTCTTTTCCTTTTCCGTCTTGGTTACCCGAACTACGAAAGCTTTGATTCTGCATTTATTTGAATGTATGATACGTAGGCATGAGATCGTGATGATCTTGGCGAGCACACTTCCACCCTTCCTTCTTCCATTCCCCCTCCTTTTCCCTGGTTCCTTTGAACTACGGCGCTTTGATTTCCTCATTGCACTATGAGGGTACGTAGGCACGAGGGCCTCAATCCTCCGCGAGCACTCTTCTTTCTTTCTTTCTTTTTTTTTTCTTTTTCTCCTCTCTCTCTCCTTTTCTTTAGCTAAAAGCCTTTAGATAGATAACCCATCCATGCCTAGAAGCAAGCGAAATGGTTCTCGTCGAGTACGACAGATGCGTTAGGTGCTAGTACCTTCCTTTCGCATAACCAACCCCCATTCTCATTTTTCTTCCCCTTGGGTTTTATCGATATTTTCCATGTCCTTTGGGACTAAATAAAGTTCGATGGAGACTCTGTTGTATCTTTGAGTGTGTGATTCGCTCAGGTATAAACCAACCATCTTCAGCTAGCGACTCTGCTGGGGAGTCCTCGCGCTTGCAGGTTGGGGTCTCTCCTAGTTTTGTTTGTTTTCTTGCTTGCTTGGGTGTTTATTTGTTGCGCTTTACTTGCTTTATCTTTATGCTTTAGCTTTATGTTTATTTACTCCATTTCTTTACTGCTTTGAATATTCACATGCTGAATATTCTGGATATCTGCTATATTCTGCCATTGTTGGGATAGGTAGATATTATTGGAGAGAAAAGTCCTAACACCGGGCTTAGCATACACATATGCTAGAACATGGATAGTCGTGAGGCCTGCGTTTCGCGCGTTGGGTTACCACGAGAGCCACATCCCAGATCGTGATTCGCTTGAGAATACATCCTTCCTGCGAGAATTCGCAACGGCGGGGGGTTTTCATTCTGAGTCTTATGGTTTGGGTGACCTTTCTAGGGACCACCTTGTTGAGTCTAGATCACACCTGTGAGCGGGATATGGGTTTTTTGCAGGATAACAAACCTCTTCATACCTTTGTTCTCTCACGTCAGATCTTCCCATCTACACAGAGCTACATGAGCAGATTATCCAGAAGCTGTTGCATCTCTAACTTACATTATTGCATAATGTTATTGCATCATCATGTATGCCGAACTTTTGAACCTGAGTTATTGCATCATCATATGTATACTGAACTGTTGCATCATCTAAACTTTGCATCATTGGATGTTGCATATCTCATTTGCACTCCATCTGCATAAACAACATATGCATACATACATTTTGCATTGCACATATTCAAACCAGAGAAAGCTCATTTTCTTCCCTGCATCAGCCCAAAGACAACGATTCGCCGACGCCGAAAGCCAAAGAATCGTGGAACAGGTTGGGTATGAGAACACAATATGCAAGGAAGGCAAGATTGACATGGTTGTGGATCTACTTCTGGACAGTATGACAATGAACTCCTCGGATCAGGTTGTGATGGATGAGCAAGCGCAGAATGGACCAATGGTGGATAAAATCATGAATGCGAATGCTAGCAATCTACCAGTGCACCCCTTATCTAATCATAAGACCACTAAAGGCAATCAGAAATAAAAGTGTAAGCAAATCAGCAAAGGGAAAAACAATCGAGGGAGGAGACATCCCCGCCTTGATCTAATTCTTGTGGCTTACACGCATCTACTGCCTGTTCTGATTCATGTTGAGGTGATTGTTCCTAAAAAGATCGAGCCAACCAAGTTTCCTTATCACCCTAAGCATGATCCTAATGCCACATGTGGATACCATGCTGGATATGTGGGGCATTCCACAGAAGCTTGTGTCGTCTTTAAAAACAGAGTCCAAGAGCTCATCGATCAGAAGTTGCTTTGCTTTACAGAGAAACCTTGCTAGAATTCTGCACCTATGATTGACAAAACATGTGCTGAGGCAAAAAATAGAGGTCCTCCTACTCATGTGCAGATTCCTCCAACCATTCAACCTGTTGGGCAATACCCCTACCAAGGTGTTCAGTCTGATAACTCTGGAGTGCCTTTTGCCTATCCTGGGGCACCCTCTGTTGTTGCACCTCAAGTTGCTTATCCTGGGGAACCCTACACTCCGTATGGGATCCAATTTGGTCAAATGGTTAATCAGGTGGTTAACCCTAGTTTCATGTGCCTTGCTCAAGTGTTCCCGCAATATGCTACCCAGCAGATTCATCCTCAAGCACCTCTGGCCCCTACGCCATACTATTGATTCTCGCATGTTGTTGCAACCCAATATCCACAGCCTCCTCAGACTCATAATCAGGAAGCCCAAGGCCAAAAGCTTCAGAACCAGCACAAGCCCCGGAACAATCTACAACGAAGGAATGCTCCTCTAGATCTGATTCCTGTGACATACAGTCAACTTCTCCCATATTTGGTTCAGAACTCGCTGGTGGTTCCTAAAGCTCTAAATTCTCCTCCAAAACCATTCCCACCTGGGTATGATCCCAATGTGCAATGCGGATATCATGTTGGGTCAGCTGGGCATTCGACCGAGGATTGCAACGCTTTCAAAGCTAAAGTCCAGAAGTTGATTGGCAAGAAACACTTAACTGTTCAAGATGATAAACTATGGGTGAACGGAAATCCCTTGTCCATGTAAGGGGCAAGATTGCAAAAGCATCCCTTGAAATAATTGATCAAGCCTAAGAGCACTTCCTCAACATCGGCATCCATTATGTCTTTCCATCATTTCCATTTTGTAATATTTTTGTTGGTTAAGCATTGTTCACTTGTAAAACTTGTGTGTTTTTTATGATAATAATAATGAAATGAATATGCATGTTTTGAATAAATTCATTCATGTTCACTCATACTTTTTATCAATATCGCACATTTAATCAAGCAAAATCAAAAAGAGAATGATGACATCAAAAAGACATGAAATCAATGTATGTATGCTTTTGAATAAAACCTTGCTGACGATGTAAGGCATTTGTTCAAATCCCCAAACACTGGAGTTATAAGGAAGATAATCCCTAGTCAACCCCTTTGGGCCTTGAAGTGGAAGTTTCTTTCTGTACACATAAAACCCTCAATCTTAACCAGGGGCAGGGTAGTCTTCAGTTAGTTTGACCGTGCGTTCAAATTTCCAAAGAGGAGTACCCCATTTTGAGGATCAACCACATCCTATCCCTCATGCGAGGTTGGAAAATCACAAATCCACATTGGTTATCCTTCACCGACCAAAAGAGCAAGGCAGTCTCAACCCTTTATCAAACAAACACATGTCACACAAGTTTGTTCGAAAGAAAAAATCAAAATCACAAAAGCAAAAAAAAAAGAGAGAGAAAAAACAAAAAGCCCGCTAAGTCCAAAACAAATGACTTAGGCAAAAATTAGGGCATCCTGGTAGACTGCAAATTCAAAATAATCAGTCTACGCAAAAATTAGGGAAAACAACAAAAAAACAAAAAGGAGAATCAAATGAAAAAAATCCTCAACAAGAACAAGTTTGTGTGATTACATGTGACAAAAGCAAAAGGTGAGTGATTATCGCTCCAAAACCCTCGTCAGTTCCTCTACCATCACATCTACTATTTCAAAATCCTTTTGAAAGGTGAACGCTTGTGTCAAACTAGCTAAACGTAGGACTGGAGACATCAAGGAGAATGGGTGGGTTAAAATAAATTTTGAGCCTTATATCCTTTCTTTCTTAAACCGTGAATCAGGCCACGTTACAACCCTCAAAAAGACCTAACTGAAGCAGGGTTTATTTCGAAAGCATACTATAGTGGGATCATGTCAAAGTTGACTCCCAAAGATTTGCTTATCATTTGTGCTGGTATTGACATGGCATTTGTAATGCCCCAATTTTGTCAGTTTTTATTTAATCGAGTCATTTTGATTATTTTATTATTATATTATTTTATTTTCGACTTTTATTTGGAAATATGTTATTTTTTAATGTTGTGATATTTTATCGAGGTTTGGGAACGTTTGCGAGATATTTGAGTGTAGGGATATTTTGGTCATTTCATCTTATTTTTCCATAAGTTAGAAAATAGAAAATAGAAAGAGAGAAAAATAGAGAGAAAGAAAAAGAGAAGAAGGAAAAGGGAAAGAAAAGAGAAGAAGAGAAGAAAAAGAGAGAAAACTTGAAATTCAAGAAATCAATCTCCCGACTTTTCTAAACACGATTAAATCGGGTAAGGGTGGGAAACTCGATTATTATATGCTTGTGTATGATTATGTATGTATGTTTTTTGTTGTTATTGGATTGAAATGGAAATATATAGTAAAAACCATATTATGTAAAAATTGATTAGAAATCGATTAAATTGTGTCGGAAATTATGTTTTCAGGTCCATTACTGTTGATACATGTTAGATACATGTTGTTAGGCATTGTATTGGTAATTTTTCTGGTGTATAGGTGAAAATGGGTTGATTTTGGTTGGAAAAACGCAGAACAAAGTTCTGCCAAATTTTCTGGATTTTCCACTACCCATACGCGTATCACTCAAGGCAATACGCGTATGGCATTGAAGAAAACTGGGCAATACGCGTATGGAAGCTTCATTTTCTCGGCCATCTGTCCATTTGCGTATGGTACGCGTAAGGTGTAGGGCAATACGCGTATGGTGTTTGGCACTATGCGTATTGGAGTTTTAATGGGAATTTTGGGGAAAAATGGTCTCTACCCATAGGCGTATGACCTTGGGCAATACGCGTATGGAATGGGCGAGGAATCAGGGCAATACGCGTATGGCTCAGGGAAATACGCGTATTGTCAGGAAAATTGCAAAATGGGGTTTTTCCGCGATGTCTTTTCTTGTTTAGTCCGTAATTTGTGTTCCGTTTATCCGTTTTTAACATTCTTGGTATCGTTGAGTAGCTATTGAACCGTACTTTATTATTATAATAATTTTGAGATTGTTAGCCAATTTAATTATGTCGGGAATTTGGAATAGTGTTGTTTTGTCGACTTTTTTCATTTTAATTGTGTGTAATTGGTGTGTATCATGCTATGTGCTGTTGATATGGATATGGTATGATTTGTGTGCTGTTGTATGGTATAAATGCATTGTTTTGGGCTTGAATTGCAAAGCATGATTTATGTTAAGTGAGATGGTTGCATATATGTGTGTATTTGAATGTCATGAGTCATTGTATGCCAAGCATCATGATATGCATTCTTGTAATGTAGTGTGCCCATGTGGGGTGTGAGCGATGGTTTGGTTCCAGAGGGAATCCGCTATAACGTCGTGTGCCCGTGTGGGGTGTGAGCGATGATTATAAATGATCGTGTGCCCGTGTGGGGTGTGAGCTGTCGGATCGTGTGCCCGTGTGGGGTGTGAGCGATCCATAAACGTCGTGTGCCCATGTGGGGTGTGAGCGACGGGGAACATCATATGCCCGACGGGGAGTTACACTAAGTGACGAGCGATGGTTCCAGCAGAGTTCCTGAGTGAACTAGTGATGAGAAATATTGGAAGTCGGTACCGCATGGCATATGCATAGAGTCGTTGTGTCGGTCTCTGTGCATTTGCATAAATCATGGATTAATTGTGTATGGAATTGTGAATGTGATCGATGAGATGGAATATGTATAATTGTATTGATGTTGAGTGTATTGTGTATGACTGATGTGCATTGGTATGGAATACTTGATAAGTGTACTGTGTTGTGTTGTAATTGATTGTGGTGCATTTGTGGTGAGAATATTGTACTTGTGCGTTTCGGTGTTAATATATAATTATATGCAACTGTATTATGATTGTTTTTCTCACCCTTCTACTGTTTCATAATGCTCTATGAGGCATTGCAGATTAGAGTGGCTGGAGGTCTTTTTGTGAAGCTTAGGACTTCATTCTTTTGTCGGTCGGCTCTGATATGTGGCACCGGGTAGTCAGGGGGATCGTTTTTTAGTTTGATGTGTATATGTATATATATATATATCTTTTGGCTTGTGCATGTATGACTTGATGTATGACAAACTCTTTATGATATCTATATATACATATGAGATTTCAGTACAGATTTTCCGCTTTATTCTGTATTTGAATTGTGGGTAGTAGAAACTAAGTTCCTCTGTTTATTTGCTACCTGCGGAATGTTACATATCTTTATGAGCAGGTGTTGTATGTTTGTTTCAAATTGATGTGACCCCTCGGTCTATGTCGTGCATGTTTTAAATATACTCTGATGAAATTTTGAATTTTTATTTTTCGCTTTAATAGCTTTGGGGTATAGATTGGGGGTGTTACATTAAGTGGTATCAGAGCCAGTCCATGTCAGTTGTGTCAGTCCTTGTTGGTCGTTGTAGTTGGATGAGCTGTTTGTTTAACCATAGTTTCTGTTATTGGAAATGAACAGAATATGGCTGGTAGGAATGACGCTGCTTTGGCTGCTGCTATGCAAGCTATGGCTCGGGCTGTGCAGGGTGCACCTAATGTTGCTGGTAATGATGAGTTCAGGAAGAACAAACCGCCTGTCTTCAAGGGAAGATATGATCCTGATGGTGCTCAGATTTGGCATAAAGAGATTGAAAGAATTTTCCGAGTAATGGATTGTGCTGAGGTTCAGAAGGTGAGACTGGGTATTCATATGTTACTGGAAGAAGCTGATGATTGGTGGGTTAGTACACGTCATGTGTTGGAAGCTGCAGAGGAGGAGATCACTTGGGTTGTGTTTAGCATTGAGTTTCTGAGGAAGTATTTTCCTGAAGATGTAAGAGGAAAGAAGGAAATTGAGTTCTTGGAATTGAAACAAGGTAATCTGTCTGTTGTTGATTATACTGCTAAGTTTGTGGAGCTTGTGCAGTTTTATCCTCATTATGCTGAAGCGACCGCGGAATTTTCTAAGTGTGTAAAGTTTGAGAACGGATTGCGTCCAGAGATAAAGCAGGCTATTGGTTACCAAAGGATTCGGAGGTTCTCTGATTTGGTGGATTGTTGTAGGATTTATGAAGAAGATAGTAAGGCTCGTTCTACTCACTATAAGTGTGTGAGCGAGAGGAAAGGGAAGCAACAGTTCCGTGGTGGTCCGTATGTAACACCAGCTGATAAGGGTAAACAAAGGGGAAATTTTGAGAAAAGGTCAAGTGGAGGAGGAATGTCTGGTCCTCTGAGGTGTTATAGATGTGGTGATGTGGGACATCGTCAGTCCGAATGTAAGAAAGATTTGAGGAAGTGTACTAATTATGGAGGTTTAGGACATGTTGCTGCTGATTGTGCCAGGAAGAATGTGGTGAAATGTTACAACTGTGGTGAACCTGGTCATATTAGTACGAAGTGTCCGAAACCGAAGCAAGCTCCGGCTAGTGGGAAAGTTTTTGCCTTGGCAGGAACTCAGACTTCAAGTGCAGACCGTCTGATCAGAGGTACTTGTTTTACTAATAGTACGCCTTTAGTTGCTATTATTGATACTGGAGCGACTTATTCGTTTATTTCGTCTGAGTGTGCTAAGCGTTTGAATCTTGTGTTGTCTTTGATGGATGGTGAGATGGTTATTGATACTCCCGCAATGGGGTCAGTAACTCCTTCCTTGGTTTGTTTGAGTTGTCCTTTGACCATTTATGGTAAATACTTTGAGATGGATTTAGTGTGTTTGCCGTTGGAAGGTTTAGATGTGGTTCTGGGAATGAATTGGTTGCAATTCAATCGGGTGCATATTGATTGTTATCATAAGTTAGTAAGGTTTCCTTCTCTTGAGGAAGACGAAGACTTGAGTTTCTTATCTACCAAAGAGTTGAAGAGACTTTTGGCGGATGAAGTTCAGTTGTTTGGGTTGTTTGCGTCGTTGACTGTGGATAGTCAAGTTTCACTTGATGTGTTTCCTGTTGTGTGTGATTTTCTGGAAGTGTTTCCTGAGGATATTTCAGACTTGCCGCCAGATAGGAGTGGATTTTTCTATAGATCTAGTTCCTGGTACTAGACCTGTTTCTATGGCACCTTATCGTATGTCGGCATCTTAGTTGGTTGAGTTAAAGAAACAGTTGAATGAATTGTTGGAGAAGAGGTTTGTGAGGCCAAGCGTTTCTCCTTGGGGTGCTCCAGTTTTATTGGTGAAAAAGAAAGATGGAAGTATGTGATTGTGTATTGATTATCGCGAGTTGAATAAGGTGACGATTAAGAATAAGTATCCTCTTTCGAGAATTGATGATCTGATGGATCAGTTGGTTGGTGCGTGTGTGTTCAGTAAGATTGACTTGAGGTCAAGGTATCATCAGATTAGGGTGAAGGAGGAAGATATTCAGAAGACGGCTTTTAGGACACGTTACGGTCATTATGAATATTCTGTGTTGCCGTTCGGGGTTTCTAATGCGCCAGGTCTATTTATGGAGTACATGAATCATATTTTCCATGAGCAGTTGGATTGTTTTGTTGTTGTGTTTATTGATGACATTTTGATTTATTCTAAGTCTCGGGAGGAGCACGCGGAGCATTTGCGTATTGTTTTGCAGGTTTTGAAAGAAAGAAAGCTTTTTGCCAAATTGTCCAAGTGTGAGTTCTGGTTGTCGGAGGTGAGTTTTCTTGGGCACGTGATTTCAGGTAATGGGATTTCTGTGGATCCATCTAAAGTAGAAGCAGTTCTACAATGGGAGGCTCCGAGATCTGTTACTGAAATGCGAAGCTTTTTGGGTTTGGCCGGATATTATTGAAGGTTCATTTAAGGTTTTTCTAAGCTAGCACTTCCTTTGACCCAGTTGACTTGTAAAGGGAAAGCGTTCATTTGGGATATTCGGTGCGAGGAAAGTTTTAACGAGCTGAAGAGAAGATTGACGAAAGCTCCGATTTTGATTCTTCCGAATCCTAATGAACCATTTGTGGTGTATTGTGATGCGTCTTTGATTGGTCTAGGTGGTGTTCTGATGCAAGAAGGTAAGGTGGTGGCTTATGCTTCAAGGAAATTGAGAGTGCATGAGAAAAATTATCCTACTCATGATCTTGAATTAGTGGCTGTGGTTTTTGTGTTGAAGATTTGGAGGCATTATCTCTACGGTGCAAGGTTTGAAGTCTTTAGTGATCACAAAAGTTTGAAATACTTGTTTGATCAGAAAGAATTGAATATGAGGCAGCGTAGATGGTTGGAATTTTTGAAGGACTACGACTTTAGCTTGAATTACCATCCTGGTAAAGCTAATGTGGTAGCCGACGCATTGAGCCGGAAATCGTTGCATATGTCCACTTTAATGGTTAAGGAGTGGGAACTTTTGGAATCATTTAGAGATTTGAGTTTGGTATATGAAGTGACGTTGGATAGCGTGAGGCTTGGAATGCCAACGATTACTAATGATTTTCTGATGACTGTTAGTGAGAAACAGAAGTTAGATGTGAAATTGGTGGATTTGATGTTGGTTGGCGGAAAAGATACGAGTGGTGATTTTCAAGTGGATATTAATGGTGTTTTGAGATTCCGAGGCCGAATTTGTATTCCGGATGATGTGGAGTTGAAAAAGATGATTTTGGAGGAAGGACACCGGAGTAATTTGAGTATACATCCGGGAGCGAATAAGATGTACCAAGATTTGAAGAAGATCTTTTGGTGGTCTGGTTTGAAAAGAGATGTGGCTCGGTTTGTTTATGCATGTTTGACTTGTCAGAAATCGAAGGTAGAACATCAGAGGCCTAGTGGTTTGTTACAACCGTTGGATATTCCTGAGTGGAAGTGGGATAGTATCTCCATGGATTTTGTAACAGGGTTACCGAATACACAGCGAGGGCATAATGTTATTTGGGTGGTTGTGGATAGGCTGACTAAATTGGCTCATTTCATTCCGATTGACATCAGCTTTACTTTGGAGAGGTTGGCTGAGATTTATATCAGTGTAATTGTGAAGTTACATGGGGTTCCGTTGAGCATTGTTTCGGATCGAGATCCGAGGTTTACCTCGAGATTTTGGGAAAGTTTACAGAAGGCGTTGGGTTCTAAATTGAGATTGAGTTCGGCTTATCATCCGCAGACGGATGGTCAGACCGAGCGAACAATTCAGTCATTGGAAGATTTGTTGGGGCTTGTGTTCTTGAGCAAGGTGGTGCGCGGGATAGTTATCTTGCATTGATTGAGTTCACGTATAATAATAGTTTCCATTCTAGTATTGGAATGGCACCGTTTGAAGCGTTGTATGGACGAAGATGTCGAACACCTTTGTGTTGGCAAGAATCTGGTGAGACTTCGGTAGTTGGGCCAGAGTTGGTGCAACAGACTACGGAAAAAGTGAAGCTTATTCGTGAGAAAATGAAGGCTTCTCAGAGTAGGCAAAAGAGTTATCATGATCGGAGAAGAAAAGATCTTGAGTTCCAAGAGGGCGATCATGTATTTTTTAGGGTTACGCCTGTAACGGGTGTTGGTCGTGCATTGAAATCGAAGAAGCTTACTTCTCGGTTTATTGGTCCTAACCAGATATCTGCGATAGTGGGTGTCGTGGCTTATAGGGTGGCGTTGCCGCCGAATTTGTCAAATTTGCACGATGTGTTCCATGTTTCACAGCTTCGAAAGTATGTTCCGGATCCGTCGCATGTGATTCCAATGGACGAGGTTGAGGTAAGGGAGAACCTTACGGTTGAGGCACTACCAGTTAGGATTTTGGATCGCGTGGTGAAACGGTTGAGGGGCAAGGATATTGCACTTGTGAAAGTGGCGTAGGGAGGCGCTGCTGAGGGCAATTTGACTTGGGAGTTAGAGAGTCGGATGCGGGAGTCGTATCCAGAGTTGTTCGTCTCAGGTATATTTTCGAGGACGAAAATTTCTAAGTGGGGGAGAGTTGTAAAGCCCCAATTTTGTTAGTTTTTATTTAATCGAGTCGTTTTGATTATTTTATTATTATATTATTTTATTTTTGACTTTTATTTGGAAATATGTTATTTTTCAATGTTGTGACATTTTATCGGGGTTTGGGAACGTTTGCGGGATATTTGAGTGTAGGGGTATTTTGGTCATTTGATCTTATTTTTCCTTAAGTTAGAAAATAGAAAATAGAAAGAGAGAAAAATAGAGAGAAAGAAAAAGAGAAGAAGGAAAAGGGAAAGAAAAGAGAAGAAGAGAAGAAAAAGAGAGAAAACTTGAAATTCATGAAATCAATCTCCCGACTTTTCTAAACACGATTAAATCGGGTAAGGGTGCGAAACTCGATTATTATATGCTTGTGTATGATTATGTATGTATGTTTTTGGTTGTTATTGGATTGAAATGGAAATATATAGTAAAAACCATATTATGTAAAAATTGATTAGAAATCGATTAAATTGTGTCGGAAATTATGTTTTCAGGTCTATTACTGTTGATACATGTTAGATACCTGTTGTTAGACATTGTATTGGTAATTTTTCTGGTGTATAGGTGAAAATGGGTTGATTTTGGTTGGAAAAACGCAGAACAAAGTTCTGCAGAATTTTCTGGATTTTCCACTACCCATACGTGTATCACTCAAGGCAATACGCGTATTGGTCAAGGCAATACGCGTATGGCATTGAAGAAAACTGGGCAATACGCGTATGGAAGCTTCATTTTCTCGGCCATCTGTCCATTTGCGTATGGTACACGTAAGGTGTAGGGCAATACGCGTATGGTGTTTGGCACTACGCGTATTGGAGTTTTAATGGGAATTTTGGGGAAAAATGGTCTCTGCCCATACGCGTATGACCTTGGGCAATACGCGTATGGAATGGGCGAGGAATCAGGGCAATACGCGTATGGCTCAGGGCAATATGCGTATTGTCAGGAAAATTGTAAAATGGGGTTTTTCCGCGATGTCTTTTCTTGTTTAGTCCGTAATTTGTGTTCCGTTTATCCGTTTTTAACATTCTTGGTATCGTTGAGTAGCTATTGAACCGTACTTTCTTATTATAATAATTTTGAGATTGTTAGCCGATTTAATTATGTCAGTGTCGCTCCCGGGATTTTCATCCTAGTACAAACGCGAAAGTGGCACCAAACAGAGTCGCCAGCAATGTGTATTTATCCCATGAGAGGGAAAGGAAACACCGCATAAACCTGAAGGAAAGGATAGAGCATGGTCTTGCGACCAAGAGAACTGGATTCGGGAGTCGGTTACGCGAGAGGAAGGTATTAGCACCCCCTCGCGTCCATCGTACCCAATGGGATCCACGCTTGCTTGTCTCGATCAAAGGGTGTAAGAAAAGAATGCTGGAAAAAAGGAACTGAGAGAAAGAAAGAGAAAGAGAAAGAGAAACAAATGTAGGGAAAATAAAAGAAGTGCTCGCATGGGCCCTACCCCATTGCCTACGTATCTCATCGGGAACATGAGAATCAGAGCGACGTAGTTCCCCTCACTAGGGATGGATTATTTGCATTTTTTAAGGGACGGCTAACGTTCTAGCTCAGGTGTTGCAGGCTCGCTGGTCCGAGTGCGTTACCATCTTGCAAGAGAACGAGTAGAAGCACGTTCGTACGCTGAGACTGAGTGAGGTGAGAAAAGAATTCCCGAAGGAAAGACGTTATTGTTGGTTTTTGTCTTTTAAGAGTCTTTTCATTTGTTTGCATATGACAGTGTATCTGGATCTTAGCCATTGGAATGTGCACGTTCTCACATTCTAAGATGGAATGGGTAAGAATGCACACTAAGAGTGAAGAAGACCCCCACACTTAGTTCCAATTGTCAAGGTTCAAACACACTAGCATACTTGTGTTTATTAAGTGTTTTGTTGATTATGAAGTGAAGAAGTGTTTTTTATTATTTGCACCTTCAACAAGTATTGCATTTAAGTCCCTCATACAAGATCAAATATGTAACACATTGACCTAAGATGGGCCATATGCTACACATCTTAAGATTATAAGAGAAGACCCCTTATAATCTTTTCTTTATATGAAAGGCCTAAATGCAATAAGTGCCTACCTTTATTAGATATTTTGAATTTTCTTTGAGATGAGAAAAGAGACTCAAGGGAGGATAAAGGTAAAAATCTATATGGACTAAGACTCAATCCTAATTGATTAGTTAAGGGAGTGATCCTAAGGTTTGTGAGGTTTCAACCTAAAGTCTAAAGAAAGAATGAATTAAACAATTCACTTCTAAAGTAGAAGATGAATTGTAATTCACAAGGGGAAAGTGATGAGTTATTAAAAGAAAGCACATAAGTGCTTAGCAAAACACAAAATGGAATTGTAAAAGAGAAAGGATAGAAGTTGAATGTGGATTCCTTATCCACACTCAATTGAAACTTACCAAAGCCCCTACATGGTTAGTAAACATGTATAAGAAGTATAAGAAGTAAAAGAACATGTAATGCATCATAAAACTCAAAAGAATTAAATGAGAAAACAAATCCTAGAACCACAACCAGAATGGGCATCATATGGACAACAAGTGAATATCATCATACAAGTGCAAGTGAATAAGCAATAATCATCATCCATTAGCATTTAAACATGTTACAAGAAGAAGGGATAGATGAAAGATGGAAAGAAATGAAGAGGACATGCATAAATGGAACATGTAAATCAACAACCAGAATTGAAACTAAATGGAAAATGGTTTATAAACATCTCAAAAGTATTTATGAATCAACTTCAAGACATTCAAGAAGTAATATAAGAAGAATTGAAATGAAAGTTCAAAAAGAAAGTGCAAACAATACATGTTAATGATGCACAAAGTTCAAATTGAAATGAACATGTAAAGATGACCTATAATGTGTATCAAAGACCTATAATATCATATGAATGGCTCATAACATATGCAAATGCTCATACAAATGTGCACAAAAGAATTCATGTAAACATGCACTAAAGTTGTAATGACATGCCATGGATTATACTTCCAATGTAATGCATCAAACAAAGACCAAATGGATTCATGAAAATTATGCCAGCATATTATTGGAATGCCTAGGTCAGAAATGCATCATACATCAAGATAGCATGTAAAAATTCAGAGCAAAATGACTTCAAACAAAGCAATTAGGTCAAATTGAAACATCATGCAAAGTGGTGCAAATATAGGCATCAAAACATGTAATAAAGTGACCTAAAAAATCAAATAAAATCACTTAACACACCTCAAGATGATAATGACTCAATGCAAAAAGAAGAGCATCAAAACAATTTTTAATGATCAAGAACAAAATTAAACAAATTCATGTATCATGCTTAGAATGCATCTAAATGGAAATTCAAAGAAAATTATGGACCAGGGGTAAAAAGGTCATAAAATCAGAAAATAAAATCATCAAAAATTTCCTAAATGTTTTAGTGATACTCATGAATTTTTGTAGAATTTTCCAATCTGTTTTGGTATTTTTAAAAATTGGAAATGAAACATGTATAAAAAATAAGAAAAATGAAAATGAAATGCAAAGGGAAGGGGGTATGAACATAGCAATAATGCAGTGCAAATTCATTGGGCTTCCAAACAGAGGGGTGTAAATATCAATCTGGTTAAGTCCAATTATGCGCAAAACATGATAATTAACATGCACAATCAGTCAACAAGAGTCAAAGCAATAGACACCATAGGATCAAGTCCAAGTCAACCCCTGGTCAAAGTAACCTAATCTCACGCATGTGCATGAAGGTTCACCATAGCTACCATGTACCATGCCACACAATGTTTAAAAATGAAATCAGAAGAATCACGTGACATGCACATGAATTTTTATGTGTTGGCAGCATGGTAGCCATTAGATCACACTCATCCAACGGATCACATTCAAACTGGTCATAAAACCCTAACATGAAGCCATCGGCCGGAGAGGGACCTCCGGTCACCTTCTCCGGTCACTTACCACCGTCTGCAACTCACATTTCTCCAGAAAATCACAATACATACATCAATTGAAAGCTAAACTCATGTACATTATGAATATGCTAATGAAAATCACCAAACACATACGCACAGCAAGAACAGAGTCAATCAAATTAAGCCATAGGTTTGAAACTATGCCTCTAAGAAGCCTATCAACTAGCCGGAGTAAGCAGAGCTTCTATCAAGCTTAAATTAACAAAAAACAAGCTAAAATTAATGAAAATCAACTGAAGCAAAGTTGAATGATGAAACCTGAAAATGTGGAGCAATTGGAGATGTTGAGAAAAACCAGAGGAAAGCTTGATATGCTGAGCTTCTAGATCTTCAAACTTAGCAAAATAAATGCTATGGATTCATAAATAGATGAAGGATGTTGAAGCTTGCAATGATGCTGAACTTGCAGAAATGGAGTTGTTCTTGTTGCTCTTGATTCAACCACACCAAGCAATGATTAATGGAAGCACAATGGAGTTGAAATCGTGGAGAAGAAGATGAGCAAAATCAGAGAGAGTGAGAGGAGAATTCTGAAGTGAATGTGAGAAAGTGAGTCTTGAAAAAATGAATTTTGAGAGTGAAGTTTTGATTTATAGTGTGCTCTAACCATGGTTAAACTGAGTGAGTTAACTGAGTTGAAATGGTTTAGGTGAGTCATCCCTAACTAACTGAGTCAAGTTAGTTAGGGAGAGCAATGATATGGTGATGGCAACTTATGGTAAGCTATGGTGAAGGTGAAAGTGAAATGAATGGCATGGTTGTGTATTAGAAACTTTCTCAGCAAGTTTTCTCTTTCCATTTTCATGCAAGGCACGTGCTATAGCAGTGTATGTGATGTTCATGGTGTGCTCAAATAAGGGAAAGAATTGTTTGATGGATGTCTGAACCAAGTTATGCAGCAAAGCCATCAATGTATCAGTGAAACATAGGGAGGTTTGGTGATGTTTTTCTCTCTACTCAATGAATAGTTTGGTGAGTTTTTGGGTTCATTGGAAAGAGGGAGTATAATGCAACAAGTTTGGTTTGAGATTGGAGTTGATATGATACTTCAAACATGCTCCAAAATGACTATAAACTTAAACACACAAGACTGGATGATGGGCGCATCAGGTGGTCGGTTGGCAAGGCTGGCATGGCACAAAATTTCAGCATAACCACCCTAACTTGAGGCCACTATTTCTCCATCATACCTTGATCAGATGAAATTTTGTCCAACATGAAACTTGAAGAAGACATTACAAGGAACATTTTTGATGTTGACAAGTTTTGAGAATGAAGCCTCTAACCATGCTAAAAATAGGTGTACATTTGGCCCACCAACTGTTTGTTAAAATGACTGCGCGCGTGCCCTGAAAATCTTGGTCATGACCTAGTTTTGAACCTACTTTGCTCAGACTTTGATCAATCATATCTCACTCAATTTTTATCCAATGGAGATGTTCCACACATGGATGTGAAGCTTAAAACAAGATCTTTTGTTGTGGCCGAGTGGAATTTTCATTTGGTGCTTCAATTTTAAATGGCCTTGGTTCAAACTCTGATGCAAAATGGCCAAAACTTGCTATTTATAGTAACCCTTCCTCTTCCAAAAATGGCAACTTTCCACATCTTGATTTTTTCATGATTCCTTTGGAGTTTCTTGACCAAATTTTGTACATTGGACATATGTAACATGAATTTCATGATTTTGGGCTCAAAAAGTCAAGAGTTGACTTTTTCCTCTGATTATTTGACTTTGCCCCAATTTCTCTGATTCTTGATCTTTCTTCCAATTGAACCACTTCTAAAACCAATTGAGATGCAATTTTTCACATACATACACTTAGGGACATATGGAATACCATGACATCAAGTTTTGTTCAAAAAAACAGAGATACCCTGATTTAATTGGAAACCCTAATCTTGACCCCCTCTGGTTAGGAGGAAATTGCACATCTTCCAAATCCAAATTCCTCAGAGTATGTTGTGTATCCTCTTAAAGGATGATGCGAAATGCCACTTGAGAATGATTTTGAATCAATGAGCTATCTCTTTTGAGGATTTTCCTTCAATTTTTGGACTTCTTGCATAGTGTAGGATGTAATGCTTCAATCTCCTATTGAATCTCACCTTCTTGAGGTTGTGGAAGATCAATTGGGATAGTATGAGACATGAGAGACCTCTTGGCTTGCCTAGAGCCAACTTGATTGACCTTTTGTGCTTTGAATGATCTCTTGATTGTCCACCTCCCACCTGACCACATGCCCTGATGGTAAGAAGGATGCCATGCTTCATTTTTCTATGTTAAATGCAATGTAATGTTAATGAGGTGGATATGATATGATAAATGATAATGCCATGCTATGATGACAAAGGGGAGAGCAAATTTTGGGGTATTACAGCTGCCCCTATTCAAACGCTGTAGACCTGAATGCCTGAAAGCGATTGCTTTCAGACTTTCAAGGTATATAGTGATTGAATACCAAATATAACCAAAAATTTGCTCTGGATGATGAAGAGGAAAAGGGATATAAACCCAACGAGACTGCTGGATTGAATCTTCGATGAAACGTCGGAGAGATCTGTCTTTTGAACGACGCCAGACGACTACTGGCTTGCCACACTGCTGGTGGACTTTAATAATGTCTTTTATGCAATTCCAGACGACTACTGGCCTGCCACACTACTGGTGGACTTTGATAATGTCTTTTGAACGACGACAGACGACTACTGGCTTGCCACACTACTGGTGGACTTTAATAATGTCTTTTATGCAATTCCAGACGACTACTGGCCTGCCACGCTACTGGTGGACTTTGCAGCTTCGTGCCACCCGAAGATGGACTTTTGCCAATCCACTGTTGGACTTTTGCCACCCGAAGACGGACTTTTGCCAATCCACTGTTGGACTTTTGCCACCCGAAGACGGACTTTTGCTAATCCACTGTTGGACTTTTGCCACCCGAAGACGGACTTTTGCCAATCCACTGTTGGACTTTTGCCACCCGAAGACGGACTTTTGCCAATCCACTGTTGGACTTTTGCCACCCGAAGACGGACTTTTGCCAATCCACTGTTGGACTTTTAGAATTTCAAAATTGAATTACTCTCTGCCTCTGCGCCAGACATCTCTGCCGACTCTGCTGAGGAACCACAATCAATGATTTAATCTCGGAGACTCCTAAAAGGATAATATCTCTGCTGGCGAATGGATGAACAATCCGTCTGCTTCGAATTGTCAAGCTTGCCAACAATAAATTGGACTTTAAGATATGAGGGAATGATGACTCTGCCAGGAATTATTCCATCTGTTTGGGGCTGGATTCTGGTCACAGCAACTCCGCTGGGGATGAGAATTTTTAAATGACGTCCTGCTGGGGAAATGAGCCATTAAAACTCTGCTTGGGGATTTATTCAACCCAAGATCCTTTATAGGGATTATCAACCTTATAACTCGGCTGGGGAGTATTGCTGACAAGATTCGATGCTGACCTCTGTGGGGGATCATTACCAGAGACACAATCTTGTTGGGGATCATGGCTACTCTGCCAGGGATATGCAAATCCTGGTTAGAACATTCCACTGCAACTTGCTAGACAGAGTCCTTAGAGATCTGTTGGGGAAACCCAAAGCAAATCCACAGTAGTCTACTGAAGAATATGACTGTCGAGCTTAGGATAAGTACTACAATGCCCCATGTTAGGCGAGCTTTCCTTTAGACAATTCCGTTGGGGATGACGAGTTTATAACAAACTCTGCTGGAGAAAACTGCTTTAAAGCGTCTCGTGTTGGGGAATGCCTTTTGAGAGGATTTTACAGAAGACCAACTGTCCTCAAACTCTACTGGGGATGATCAACACTTCATGCTGGGGAACCGAACAATTTGTCCCCGAAGAGGATGTCATAAGAGGATTTTACAGAAGATTTAGCCTCTTCAAACTCCTAGTGATTTCAACGGGGATAATGACCATCCATTTCGGTGTCGACGAGACCACTCTTTTGGGGAACCTGTGACCGTTATCGACACAGAAAAGCTTGTAGTTGTTGGAAGTACTGAATGAGAGAATCGACTTAATAAGATACAACGGTACCCAGTTGAACTTAATTCACTGAGATCGACCCGATGAACGCCGATCTCCTTACCCATAATTGCCCCAGTCTTTTGCGTGGGGTGATTTATTGCTGGTCTTGTGCTTAAAATCATCTGCACCTGCTACCTGCAACAAAAGAATATGCCCACATGCCCCGAATATTGCGTGGCTAGAATCCACCATCCGGGAGTATTCAACATTCGAAGTAATTTCAAATGTTTTTTCTGCGCATGTTATTGCAAGGCTGTCATGTTTTCAAATGCAATGTTTTATCAAAAATTAGGACGTTTTTGCAAACAAAGCAATAAAACAAAAATAGAAAGCTTTTTACTGAAATTCGATTTATTGACTGAGAGCCCAGAATAGGCAATTACATCTGGAAGCAATCCCTGGGAAGAGGTGATCGCTGAAAATTGAGAAAAGAAACTATCCTAATGGCAATGTGAAAACGGAATTCCACTGAGTTTCCATTCTGTTATGACCAGTATGTCTTCAAAACTCCCCGACCTTGCCTTCTGAGGAATGATCGGACCGATTCCTATCCTTTAGAACGTCAGTTGTTCAAACGGTAATGGGGGATAGATAACTCAAACCGTAGTCATTCGCTTAAATCCCTCTTTTGTGTGGACCGCCCTTTCAGGTTTTCGATCCACCAGGATACCCTTTTTTGCCTAAGTTGCCCTTTCGGGTTTTCAACTTACCGGGTGTACAAAATTTTTTCAATTATATCCCTAATTTTTGCCCGAACCTTATTCTGTTTTTGGTTCGCCGGGATGCCCTTTTTTACCTGGATTTTTTTTATTCTTATTATCCAGCGGGTCTATTCATGCGAAGTATTTTTTGACTACGTCCGAGTTGACAGGGGATGAAAAGTCTTCGCCATCCATGGTTGTAAGCAATAAAGCTCCGCCCGAAAACACCTTTTTAACCACGAACGGACCTTCATAATTAGGAGTCCATTTGCCCCTGTGATCTGTATTGGGAGGAAGGATCCTTTTGAGTACCACATCTCCGACTTTATAAACCCGAGGACGCACCTTCTGGTCAAATGCCTGCTTCATTCTGCGCTGATATAGTTGCCCATGGCATACAGCCGCCAATCGCTTTTCCTCAATAAGGCTCAACTGATCAAATCTGGCTCGTACCCATTCAGCCTCATCTAGCTTAACATCCATCATGACTCTGAGGGACGGAATCTCTACTTCAACCGGTAGCACTGCCTCCATACCATATACGAGTGAGAATGGGGTTGCTCCAGTGGACGTGCGTACCGACGTTCGATACCCATGCAAAGCAAATGGTAACATCTCATGCCAATCTTTGTACGTGACAACCATCTTCTGTATAATCTTCTTGATATTTTTGTTGGCCGCTTCGACCGCGCCATTCATCTTTGGGCGGTACGGAGAAGAATTGTGATGTTCGATTTTGAAGTCCCGGCATAACTCAGCCATCATCTTATTATTCAAATTAGAACCATTATCAGTAATGATTCTTTCGGGAACTCCATATCGGCAAATGATATCCCGTTTTAAGAAACGAGCGACCACTTGCTTTGTAACATTGGCATAGGATGCGGCTTCAACCCATTTGGTGAAGTAATCAATTGCCACCAAGATGAAACGATGACCATTGGAAGCTGTAGGCTCAATCTTTCCGATCATATCAATGCCCCACATGGCAAACGGCCAAGGCGACGACATGATACTCAACGGATTTGGAGGTACATGCACTTTATTTGCGTAGATCTGGCATTTATGGCATTTGCGGGCATATTTGCAACAATCTGACTCCATAGTCAACCAATAATATCCCGACCTTAACAACTTTTTAGCCATTGCATGCCCTCCGGCATGGGTACCGAAAGAGCCTTCGTGCACTTCAATCATCAACAAGTCTGCTTCATGTCTATCCACACATCTAAGCAGGACCGTGTCAAAATTTCTTTTATACAGCACGCCGTCTTTGTTCAGGAAGAAAATACCAGCTAACCTTCTCAACGTCTTCCTGTCTTTGGACGATGCCCCGGACGGGTACTCTTGACTTTTCAAGAAACACTTAATGTCATGAAACCATGGCTTGTCATCAGACGTTGCATCGACCGCAAACACAAATGCTGGTCTGTCAAGGCGGGATACCTCAATCTTAGGTACATGGTTCCATCCTTGCACTTTGATCATGGAAGACAAAGTGGCCAAGGCATCAGCGAACCTATTCTCATCTCGAGGAATGTGGTACAGTTTCACTGTTGTGAAAAATGTCAGCAATCTCCTCGTATAATCTCTATATGGCACTAGATTTGCTTGGTGCGTGTACCAACTCCCTTTCACTTGATTGATTACCAAGGCTGAATCACCAAATATATCAAGGGTCTTAATCCGTAGATTAATCGCCTCCTCGATCCCCATTATACAAGCTTCGTACTCTGCTTCATTGTTGGTGCATCCGAAAGTTATTCGTGCAGTGAAAGGCATATGAACACCTTCCGGCGTGATAAGAACTGCTCCAACTCCGCACCCATTCATATTGACAGCCCCATCAAACATCAGACTCCATTTGGATTCAGGGTCTGGCCCCTCCTCCGGAAGTGGTTCCTCGCAGTCTTTAGCTTTGAGAAACATGATGTCCTCATCAGGGAAGTCAAACTTCATGGGTTGGTAATCATCCATCGGCTGTTGCGCAAGATAATCGGACAAGATACTTCCTTTGATGGCCTTTTGTGAAGTGTACTGAATGTCATACTCTGTCAAGACCATTTGCCACCGTGCAACTCTGCCTGTCAATGCTGGTTTCTCGAAAATGTACTTGATAGGATCCATTTTTGAAATCAACAAGGTTGTGTGCCTAACCATATATTGCCTCAATCGCTTAGCGGCCCATGCAAGTGCACAGCATGTCTTTTCAAGCATTGAGTATCGGGACTCACAATCATTGAACTTTTTGCTCAGGTAGTAAATAGCATGCTCCTTCCTACCTGTCTCGTCATGTTGACCGAGAACACAACCCATGGATCCTTCAAGCACTGTCAGATACATTATCAGCGGTCTCCCTTCAACTGGAGGCATTAGAATCGGAGGTTCCTGCAAGTATTCTTTTATCTTATCGAATGCCAATTGGCAATCGTCATTCCACCTGACCGTTTGATCTTTCCTTAACAATTTAAATATTGGTTCACACGGGGCTGTTAGGTGAGATATGAACCTTGCAATGTAGTTCAATCTACCCAAGAAACCACGAACCTCTTTTTCTGTTCTCGGTTCAGGCATTTCTTGTATTGCTTTCACCTTGGCAGGATCAACCTCGATTCCTCTTTCGCTTACAATGAAACCTAACAACTTTCCAGAACGCACCCCAAACGTGCACTTGTTTGGATTTAATCTCAGACGAAACTTTCTCAACCTTTCAAACAGCTTTTTCAGGTTGACCAGATGTTCCCCTTCTGTTCTCGACTTGGCAATCATATCATCTACATAACATTCGATCTCCTTATGAATCAAGTCATGAAACAATGTCACCATCGCCAGCTGGTACGTTGCCCCTGCGTTTTTCAACCCAAAAGGCATTACTTTATAACAATATGTACCCCACGGAGTAATGAACGTGGTCTTCTCCATATCTTCAGGTGCCATCTTGATCTGGTTGTACCCGGAGAAACCGTCCATAAATGAGAACACTGAAAACTGAGCTGTATTATCGACCAGCACATCAATATGAGGTAGTGGAAAATCATCTTTCGGGCTAGCTTTATTAAGATCTCGATAATCCACACACATTCTCACTTTTCCATCTTTCTTCGGTACTGGCACGATGTTGGCTACCCATGGAGGATACTTTGTCACAGCAAGAAAACCAGCGTCCCACTGCTTCTGGACTTCCTCCTTAATCTTTAAGGCCATGTCGGGGTGAGTCCGACGAAGTTTCTGCTTGACTGGCGGACATTCTTCTCTCAATGGTAGCCTGTGCACGACAATATCCGTATCCAACCCCGGCATGTCTTGATACGACCAGGCGAAGATGTCAACATACTCGCGCAACATTTCCGTCAAAGTTTGCTTCACATCTGCTTGCAAGCTGGCACCAATCCTGATCTCTTTCTTGGCGTCCTTGGTACCAATATTGATGATTTCTACAGTCTCCTGATGAGGCTGGATGACCCTTTCCTCTTGTTTCAACAATCTGGCCAGTTCTTCAGAAAGTTCACAATCTTTCTCATCCCCTTCTTCGGCTTGATAAATCGGATTGTCAAAGTCATACATGGCCATATCAAAATCGTTATCAGTGGTATCCGGAGGATCAAGTCTGCATGAACGGGTTCATGCCTTATTTTAGAATTTATTTTTAAGCAAAACAAAAGAAAATGAAACATTGCCATTTTATATTTTTTGTGCAAAAATAAAAACTGAAAGACAGAGAACAAAATTTGATTGCAAAACATCCTTTATTAATGATTAAACATTGCAAATGCAACCATGGTGGCCCTACAAATGAATCTATACGCCTTGGGCAGAGCGCAAGATTTTGTCATGCATTATGGTTAGAAAAAACAAAGAAAAATTACTCTGTCTGAAGAGTAACCCGGATGACTTCTTCAACGGACCAGTTCTGCACTTGTTGTCCCGAAGCATGAGGGCGTACCCAGTTGTCCAGGTCACAATTACTGTCAACACTATCCTCTGTGCTGCACAAGACTGGTCCATGTAGATAATTCCCCCACTATTGAAAGTAATGGGTCCCCTGCTCCCCGCATCTGAAGTTGTAGAGGGATGATAACCAATACCAAATTTGTCTTCCTTCATTGGGGTCTCTATCAACCTGCCCCAACCTTGGGCGTTGCCTGCCCTGACGACTTCGACAGCTTGTTTGTAAGATGAAATGGAGGTACCAGCCCCAACTGGTACAGAAGAAGACTCAGGTGCATCGTCAATATTGACTGCTTCAAATGATTGGCACAGCATCTCATGAATTTCCCCATCCATTTCAATGTACTTGAACGTGGACAAGTGACTCACAAAGATGTCTTCCTCCCCACACACTGTCACAACCTGCCCTTCAAACTCATACTTCAGCTTTTGATGTAGAGTAGAAGTAACAGCCCCGGCTCCGTGAATCCAAGGGCGCCCCAATAGGCAGCTATATGCAGGTTGTATGTCCATTACATGGAACGTGGATTTGAATACCTGTGGTCCAATTTGTACGGGCAATTCCACCTCACCAAACACAGATCGTCTAGTTCCATCGAATGCTCTGACCACCAATTCACTAGGCCTTAAGATCAAACCATCAACTTCCAGCTTCATCAATGCCTTCTTGGGCAAGACATTAAGTGATGAACCAGTGTCTACCAGTACATGAGATAACACTGCGCCCTTACACTCCATCGTGATATGCAAAGCCTTATTATGGTTTCTTCCTTCAACCATCAAATCTCTACTTGTAAAGCCCAAGCCATGGCTAACATTAACATTGGAGATTACGCCCTCGAGCTGATTAACAGTAATTTCTTGTGGCACGTACGCACTCTTCAACACTTTCAACAACGCCTGCCGGTGCGCATCAGAGCACATCAATAGTGACAAGATTGAAATCTTTGAAGGGGTCTGATTCAGTTGGTCCACAATCTTATAATCGCTTTTCTTGATTATCTTCATAAATTCTTCCATTTCCTTATCAAAAGTAATCTTTGTCTCTGCTTCAGATGTAGGCGCACTTTCAACCACCTGTTTACCCTTAGCCTTTGCTGCAGCTTCTACCTCCTTATCACTTCTCAAGGTTTGGGGAGCGAACAACCTTCCACTCCTTGTAAAGCCCCCTACACCCCCTACGTTATCAATATTTGGGCTGACTGATGATTCAACTTCCTGCTTTTTACCTTCGTAATATACATCTGCCCCATAGTGCCATGGGATAGCTTTCGTAGATGTGATAGGAATTGGTCCTGGCACCGTGATAGTGACAGGACTGGGCCCTTCTGGCGCAACACTCGCCACGGGAACTGCATTGACCGGCATTTGAATCTCAGCGGGAGTGTAATAGATGGTCACGGTCGATATCTCATCAGTGTCTTTCACGACTCTGTCGAACTGTAGACATCCTTCATCGATCAGATTCTGTAAACCCATCTTCAACTTATCACAGCCGTTCTCCTGATTCATACACTCAGAGCAATCTTGATTACAGCCCGGGAACACCCGTCCCTTCAATAAACGATCTTTTACAACCAACAAAGAAGTTTTCACTTGATGAACGTCTAACACCAAATTCAATCTCCTCCCATCTTCAATAGCGTACACATTTGCTGCACTATGATCAGGCATGGGATGCTGAGTAATATTAGGAGCGGGAGAGAAATTGATGGCTTTAGCATCAATCAAATCTTGTACTTTATGATGGAAAGCCCAGCATTTTTCAATGGAGTGCCCCTGAGCACCTGAGTGGAACTCACAACGAGCATTAGCATCGAAGTTAGGTGGCAGGTTTCCAGCAACCGGAGCTTTCATAGTACGGAGTTCTACCAACTTTAACTCGAGTAGTCGGGGCAACAGCGCGGCATAAGTCATAGGGAGAGAATCCATCTTACGATCCCTCTGTCTAGACCTTTGCTGGAAAAAAGGTTGTTGCTGTTGAACTTGTTGTTGGGGTTGTTGTTTCTGAACAGACGGTGTGGGGATTGTTACCGCATCTACCTGATAATAAGCTCGAGAACGCCCTCTGCCTCGTCCTCTAAACACAGCATTCGTATCACCTTCTCTTCTTTTCTGGTTACTAGCAAACGGTTTCTTCGTCCCCGAAGAGCCAGCCCCACTCACATCCTGGATCTTTCCAAGCTTTAACAGACTTTCTATTCTTTCTCCCGCAATCACAATATCAGCAAATCCAGTCGACGGACAAGCAGCTAATCTGTCAAGATAGGCCCCTTGCAAGGTGCCCATGAACATATCTGCCATTTCTCTGTCTGACAAGGGAGGTTGGACCTGGGCAGCCATTTCCCTCCACCTCTGTGCATATTCTTTGAAACTCTCCTTGGCATTCTGGGACAATCCCTGCAATTGGGTGCGGTTGGGCGCCATGTCAATATTATATTGGTATTGCTTCAGGAACGCTTCTGCCAGATCTTTCCAATTCTTCACAGCAGCTCTATTCAACTTCATGTACCAGGTCAAGGACGCCCCAGCCAGACTGTCCTGAAAATAGTGCATCCATAGCTTCTCGTCATCCGTATGGGCTGAAATCTTCCCAAAGTAAGCTTGAAGATGCGTTTGGGGACACGCATTGCCGTGATACTTATCAAAAGTGGGAGGTTTGAATTTAGGGGGAATTCTGACTCCTGGGACCAGCCCCAAGCTGGTAACATCAATACCCATAGAGTTCTTGCATTCTATGGCCCTGATCTTCTCTGCTAACTCATCATACCTTCGATCCCCTTGATTACCCACATCAGCATCCAGCAGAGTAAATTGGTCCTCCAGGGTATCTTCAAGAGTAACACCAGCATGCCTACCATTTCCATTACCCCGATTGTTACCACCAGGAGGAGGGTTGCCACCGGGAGGAGGAATGCCATGTCCCTGTGAATTGTCATGCTGATCACCTTCGGGCCCATTATCTGGACGCTCTACCAGAAGCCTCAATCTCTCTTGATTTTGCGCCATGCCAGTCATGAGGGTCATGAACTGGTCCATACGCGCCCTCATTTCAGCCAAATCACTTTGCACTTGGTCCATGATTCTTACTTGATTCCTTCGCGTCGAATATCGGTGAATATGACTCTCCGCTATACTGCCTGAAACCAAATAAAGGTTAGAGTCCCTGCAACGAGTACCTGAAAAGCAAGTAACAAAAAATGAAAAATGATATGCAATGCCATGCAATGCCATGTTTGTCATTTCCGAGGTGCTTTATACCCTGATTCCAATCCAACCACAGAAATCTGAAGACCATAAATTGTGATATAAAGAGACGTGTCGTGGTCATGTGCTTGTGTGCAGCTATCTGATAAGGAATAATTCTGAATAAAACTGCTCATACTCGTTCAACAAAGTATTCAAGTACATTTAAGAAAGGCTCATCCGCAAATGCAATACAAGGAAAAATGGATCCATCAACAAGCCTGATGGTAACCATTAATAACAAAATATAAGGAAAAGAACATCAGTCTGACAATTCCACACCCTTCAGCTTATCACTTGAGTATTTGATCTCCTCAAAAAGTATACGGGTACGCTGGTGATTCGGCTTTTCAATCATTTCTTTGATCAAGACATCCCTTTTCTCAAGAGCTTCAGTTAAAGAACCCATATGCAGCATCAGAGCCTCGTCATCACACACTCCTTTGTGTCTCTTTATGTCGGCTTGCGTCTTGAGTATCTCCCTTTCTATCATGACTTCTTCAAGCTCTTTCTTGGTGTTCCTCAGCTCACCTCTAGCTTCTTCTAGCTGTTCTTGACTCTTACCGAGGCTTTCCCGATACTTTCTTCTCTGCTCATGCGCCTTTTCAAGCTCTTCGTCCTTAATCTGCAACTGTTCCTGCAACTCAGCATTCTCTATCCTAACTTCGTCCCAAGCGTGCTGAAACTTTGTTAACTTTTCTTTGGTCTGTGCTAACGCCTGTTTGGTTTGCTTGTGGGCTTGAGTAGCATCATCAGCACCTTTACTAATCTTCCGGAAATGTTGGGCTCTTCCAGCAAAGTCTTTTTCTTTTGCGGTTAGGATTTGTTCAGCATCTTGGGCTTTCCGCTCCAGCTCTTTGTTGGCATGTAGAGCATTCTGAAGACGGCTACTCAACTCGGAATTCTCTCCTTGAAGTTTTTTCACCAAGGCTTGCAACTTATCAACCTCTTCCACAGTAGCAGTGCTTCTTGCTTTCTCATTCTCCGGATACAAAAGGGGTGCCTTACCAAAAGGCAAGAGAAAATCTTCAACTCTTTTCTTCACCCACTCTTCATATGCTGGATAAACCCGGTTGTTGGGCTTTCCTAGAGTAACTTTCCCCTTTTTCAGTATGCTACCCCAGCTTTCAGAAGCTTTCTGTGCTGCTTCCCACCCATCTGATGTATGAAAATAGAGGGACTCCTCCACATCTCTCTTAATAGGCGGACCTGTCAGGGCATACCCAAATTGTCGAATGGCCAAAGAAGGATTGTAGTTAATCCCACCCAATCTTCCTATCAGTGGAACGTTAGGGAACTTACCACAGCTGTGGATAATATTCTTGCCAATCAGCCCATGATCTACCCATACGATGTCCTTGGCCACCAATCCCATTAAACGCTGTTTCCACTCTAGAGAATCTTTGGAATCCACAAAAGCCCCTGATTGTGGTAAACGGCCTGCAAACCACTTATAGAACAAAGGTGCACAACAACGAATTATCCCTCCTCTTTTCTTTTCGTTTCGGTTGTACAACGAGTAGTGAAGATCTCCCAGTAGCGTTGGCACCGGGTTCTTCATCAGGAATATTCGTATAGCGTCCGTATCAATGAAATCCGGCTCGTTGGGAAACAACACTATGCCGTATATGCAAAGGGCTAGCAAAGCATTAAAAACAAGCCAATTCTCGCCTTTAGCTGCTTCCTGGGCCTTCTTAATCAGATATTCCAACTTGTAACCACGAATCTTTCCTTTGTTGGAGACATTGTCGCCTAACTCTGATTTGCTCAAATAAAGAGCACCAGCCACCTTTCCAAAGTCAAGATCCCCCACCGATCCAAAGAAAGGGGGCTCCTCCTTGATAGCAATCCCCAACATGTTGGAATACTCCTCCAGGGTAGGAACCAACACATAGTCTGGAAATACAAAACACCTCAGAGGCGGATCATAGAACTGCATCAACGTATGGAGACCTCTGGCTTCATAATCACTGACATTACGGACCATAGATAAAATCCACCCATATTTCTCTTCAAAAGCTTCTCGTGCTGCAGGACTCGCCATTCCCTTCAGCATAACAATAGGGCCTAAAGTAGGCGTAAGGAACTTATAGCTGATGATATTCTTCCTCTCCTTAGTATTCATCTTTGCAGGGACCTGATGACTGGAATCAAGGGTAATATATGCACCTGGAAATGAATAAACATGTATTGTTAAAATATGATAATGCAATGCAAAGGGCAATGTGATCAGGTAATCAGGTGTCTGTGCTGAACTGTGAATGGTGTCGGTGTAGCTCTGAGACTAATATAGAACCATAGATAAGAACCATCTGAATACAATAGGATGAAACTTCCTTTTTGTGCAATGATGACAGAAAACCGGGTATGTAGGAGGTCATGGTTACCTGCAAACCTGTAAACAACCCGCCCTTCTCACATGTGGGTACTAGGATGTTCAGTATCCCGGGCTCTCAGGTCGAGAAATGATGATACGTTCACCATTTCTGGTTTGGCATCATCATCAATCGAGGAGGCCTCAACTGATTCTCCAAAACAAAAAGGTCCTCAGCTTCTGGCACTGAGGTCGAGAAGCAATAGTACATTCATCCCTCAGGGTACAGTACTATCGCCAATCGAGGAGTGCCTCCGCTGATTCTCTTTCAAAAAGGGATGTCCTATAGCAAGTTCCCAGCATTGGGTCCTCGGATCGAGAATGTGCAATGGGTTTGCCACGGAATGTGGTCTGCCACTGTCACATCTCGGGAGGAGTGCCGCAACTGAGTCCTCGGGAATGGTCACCAGAGTCGACAGTTCCTCAAGAGAATAACCACTGGCCTGCATAACATGCAGTAGCAGAAAGCTCCTGATAGAACCTCGTCTGGTTGTGGGTCTCATGAACAACAATACGTGGTCACCACCACGCAAGCGTCATGACTATCCACTCTAATACCTATGTATGTACTCAAGCCTTGGTAGTGAGCTTATCTCTCAGAACACCCATCCCGCCAAACAGACAAAACAGTGCAACACAATATAATATATGATATGTAATGCTAAAATGCGGTAAATACAGTAAAATAAATAAACAACAACATATAGCACAATAGTAAACACCCAATGAAAGAAAAGCAGACAAGCGCTAGGATTGACTCGCTAAGGAAACCAGAGATTCTGGGTTCGATCCCCAGCAGAGTCGCCAGCTGTCGCTCCCGGGATTTTCATCCTAGTACAAACGCGAAAGTGGCACCAAACAGAGTCGCCAGCAATGTGTATTTATCCCATGAGAGGGAAAGGAAACACCGCATAAACCTGAAGGAAAGGATAGAGCATGGTCTTGCGACCAAGAGAACTGGATTCGGGAGTCGGTTACGCGAGAGGAAGGTATTAGCACCCCCTCGCGTCCATCGTACCCGATGGGATCCACGCTTGCTTGTCTCGATCAAAGGGTGTAAGAAAAGAATGCTGGAAAAAAGGAACTGAGAGAAAGAAAGAGAAAGAGAAAGAGAAACAAATGTAGGGAAAATAAAAGAAGTGCTCGCATGGGCCCTACCCCATTGCCTACGTATCTCATCGGGAACATGAGAATCAGAGCGACGTAGTTCCCCTCACTAGGGATGGATTATTTGCATTTTTTAAGGGACGGCTAACGTTCTAGCTCAGGTGTTGCAGGCTCGCTGGTCCGAGTGCGTTACCATCTTGCAAGAGAACGAGTAGAAGCACGTTCGTACGCTGAGACTGAGTGAGGTGAGAAAAGAATTCCCGAAGGAAAGACGTTATTGTTGGTTTTTGTCTTTTAAGAGTCTTTTCATTTGTTTGCATATGACAGTGTATCTGGATCTTAGCCATTGGAATGTGTACGTTCTCACATTCTAAGATGGAATGGGTAAGAATGCACACTAAGAGTGAAGAAGACCCCCACACTTAGTTCCAATTGTCAAGGTTCAAACACACTAGCATACTTGTGTTTATTAAGTGTTTTGTTGATTATGAAGTGAAGAAGTGTTTTTTATTATTTGCACCTTCAACAAGTATTGCATTTAAGTCCCTCATACAAGATCAAATATGTAACACATTGACCTAAGATGGGCCATATGCTACACATCTTAAGATTATAAGAGAAGACCCCTTATAATCTTTTCTTTATATGAAAGGCCTAAATGCAATAAGTGCCTACCTTTATTAGATATTTTGAATTTTCTTTGAGATGAGAAAAGAGACTCAAGGGAGGATAAAGGTAAAAATCTATATGGACTAAGACTCAATCCTAATTGATTAGTTAAGGGAGTGATCCTAAGGTTTGTGAGGTTTCAACCTAAAGTCTAAAGAAAGAATGAATTAAACAATTCACTTCTAAAGTAGAAGATGAATTGTAATTCACAAGGGGAAAGTGATGAGTTATTAAAAGAAAGCACATAAGTGCTTAGCAAAACACAAAATGGAATTGTAAAAGAGAAAGGATAGAAGTTGAATGTGGATTCCTTATCCACACTCAATTGAAACTTACCAAAGCCCCTACATGGTTAGTAAACATGTATAAGAAGTATAAGAAGTAAAAGAACATGTAATGCATCATAAAACTCAAAAGAATTAAATGAGAAAACAAATCCTAGAACCACAACCAGAATGGGCATCATATGGACAACAAGTGAATATCATCATACAAGTGCAAGTGAATAAGCAATAATCATCATCCATTAGCATTTAAACATGTTACAAGAAGAAGGGATAGATGAAAGATGGAAAGAAATGAAGAGGACATGCATAAATGGAACATGTAAATCAACAACCAGAATTGAAACTAAATGGAAAATGGTTTATAAACATCTCAAAAGTATTTATGAATCAACTTCAAGACATTCAAGAAGTAATATAAGAAGAATTGAAATGAAAGTTCAAAAAGAAAGTGCAAACAATACATGTTAATGATGCACAAAGTTCAAATTGAAATGAACATGTAAAGATGACCTATAATGTGTATCAAAGACCTATAATATCATATGAATGGCTCATAACATATGCAAATGCTCATACAAATGTGCACAAAAGAATTCATGTAAACATGCACTAAAGTTGTAATGACATGCCATGGATTATACTTCCAATGTAATGCATCAAACAAAGACCAAATGGATTCATGAAAATTATGCCAGCATATTATTGGAATGCCTAGGTCAGAAATGCATCATACATCAAGATAGCATGTAAAAATTCAGAGCAAAATGACTTCAAACAAAGCAATTAGGTCAAATTGAAACATCATGCAAAGTGGTGCAAATATAGGCATCAAAACATGTAATAAAGTGACCTAAAAAATCAAATAAAATCACTTAACACACCTCAAGATGATAATGACTCAATGCAAAAAGAAGAGCATCAAAACAATTTTTAATGATCAAGAACAAAATTAAACAAATTCATGTATCATGCTTAGAATGCATCTAAATGGAAATTCAAAGAAAATTATGGACCAGGGGTAAAAAGGTCATAAAATCAGAAAATAAAATCATCAAAAATTTCCTAAATGTTTTAGTGATACTCATGAATTTTTGTAGAATTTTCCAATCTGTTTTGGTATTTTTAAAAATTGGAAATGAAACATGTATAAAAAATAAGAAAAATGAAAATGAAATGCAAAGGGAAGGGGGTATGAACATAGCAATAATGCAGTGCAAATTCATTGGGCTTCCAAACAGAGGGGTGTAAATATCAATCTGGTTAAGTCCAATTATGCGCAAAACATGATAATTAACATGCACAATCAGTCAACAAGAGTCAAAGCAATAGACACCATAGGATCAAGTCCAAGTCAACCCCTGGTCAAAGTAACCTAATCTCACGCATGTGCATGAAGGTTCACCATAGCTACCATGTACCATGCCACACAATGTTTAAAAATGAAATCAGAAGAATCACGTGACATGCACATGAATTTTTATGTGTTGGCAGCATGGTAGCCATTAGATCACACTCATCCAATGGATCACATTCAAACTGGTCATAAAACCCTAACATGAAGCCATCGGCCGGAGAGGGACCTCCGGTCACCTTCTCCGGTCACTTACCACCGTCTGCAACTCACATTTCTCCAGAAAATCACAATACATACATCAATTGAAAGCTAAACTCATGTACATTATGAATATGCTAATGAAAATCACCAAACACATACGCACAGCAAGAACAGAGTCAATCAAATTAAGCCCTAGGTTTGAAACTATGCCTCTAAGAAGCCTATCAACTAGCCGGAGTAAGCAGAGCTTCTATCAAGCTTAAATTAACAAAAAACAAGCTAAAATTAATGAAAATCAACTGAAGCAAAGTTGAATGATGAAACCTGAAAATGTGGAGCAATTGGAGATGTTGAGAAAAACCAGAGGAAAGCTTGATATGCTGAGCTTCTAGATCTTCAAACTTAGCAAAATAAATGCTATGGATTCGTAAATAGATGAAGGATGTTGAAGCTTGCAATGATGCTGAACTTGCAGAAATGGAGTTGTTCTTGTTGCTCTTGATTCAACCACACCAAGCAATGATTAATGGAAGCACAATGGAGTTGAAATCGTGGAGAAGAAGATGAGCAAAATCAGAGAGAGTGAGAGGAGAATTCTGAAGTGAATGTGAGAAAGTGAGTCTTGAAAAAATGAATTTTGAGAGTGAAGTTTTGATTTATAGTGTGCTCTAACCATGGTTAAACCGAGTGAGTTAACTGAGTTGAAATGGTTTAGGTGAGTCATCCCTAACTAACTGAGTCAAGTTAGTTAGGGAGAGCAATGATATGGTGATGGCAACTTATGGTAAGCTATGGTGAAGGTGAAAGTGAAATGAATGGCATGGTTGTGTATTAGAAACTTTCTCAGCAAGTTTTCTCTTTCCATTTTCATGCAAGGCACGTGCTATAGCAGTGTATGTGATGTTCATGGTGTGCTCAAATAAGGGAAAGAATTGTTTGATGGATGTCTGAACCAAGTTATGCAGCAAAGCCATCAATGTATCAGTGAAACATAGGGAGGTTTGGTGATGTTTTTCTCTCTACTCAATGAATAGTTTGGTGAGTTTTTGGGTTCATTGGAAAGAGGGAGTATAATGCAACAAGTTTGGTTTGAGATTGGAGTTGATATGATACTTCAAACATGCTCCAAAATGACTATAAACTTAAACACACAAGACTGGATGATGGGCGCATCAGGTGGTCGGTTGGCAAGGCTGGCATGGCACAAAATTTCAGCATAACCACCCTAACTTGAGGCCACTATTTCTCCATCATACCTTGATCAGATGAAATTTTGTCCAACATGAAACTTGAAGAAGACATTACAAGGAACATTTTTGATGTTGACAAGTTTTGAGAATGAAGCCTCTAACCATGCGAAAAATAGGTGTACATTTGGCCCACCAACTGTTTGTTAAAATGACTGCGCGCGTGCCCTGAAAATCTTGGTCATGACCTAGTTTTGAACCTACTTTGCTCAGACTTTGATCAATCATATCTCACTCAATTTTTATCCAATGGAGATGTTCCACACATGGATGTGAAGCTTAAAACAAGATCTTTTGTTGTGGCCGAGTGGAATTTTCATTTGGTGCTTCAATTTTAAATGGCCTTGGTTCAAACTCTGATGCAAAATGGCCAAAACTTGCTATTTTTAGTAACCCTTCCTCTTCCAAAAATGGCAACTTTCCACATCTTGATTTTTTCATGATTCCTTTGGAGTTTCTTGACCAAATTTTGTACATTGGACATATGTAACATGAATTTCATGATTTTGGGCTCAAAAAGTCAAGAGTTGACTTTTTCCTCTGATTATTTGACTTTGCCCCAATTTCTCTGATTCTTGATCTTTCTTCCAATTGAACCACTTCTAAAACCAATTGAGATGCAATTTTTCACATACATACACTTAGGGACATATGGAATACCATGACATCAAGTTTTGTTCAAAAAAACAGAGATACCCTGATTTAATTGGAAACCCTAATCTTGACCCCCTCTGGTTAGGAGGAAATTGCACATCTTCCAAATCCAAATTCCTCAGAGTATGTTGTGTATCCTCTTAAAGGATGATGCGAAATGCCACTTGAGAATGATTTTGAATCAATGAGCTATCTCTTTTGAGGATTTTCCTTCAATTTTTGGACTTCTTGCATAGTGTAGGATGTAATGCTTCAATCTCCTATTGAATCTCACCTTCTTGAGGTTGTGGAAGATCAATTGGGATAGTATGAGACATGAGAGACCTCTTGGCTTGCCTAGAGCCAACTTGATTGACCTTTTGTGCTTTGAATGATCTCTTGATTGTCCACCTCCCACCTGACCACATGCCCTGATGGTAAGAAGGATGCCATGCTTCATTTTTCTATGTTAAATGCAATGTAATGTTAATGAGGTGGATATGATATGATAAATGATAATGCCATGCTATGATGACAAAGGGGAGAGCAAATTTTGGGGTATTACAGTCAGGAATTTGGAATAGTGTCGTTTTGTCGACTTTTGTCGTTTTAATTGTGTGTAATTGGTGTGTATCATGCAATGTGCTGTTGATATGGATATGGTATGATTTGCGTGCTGTTGTATGGTATAAATGCATGGTTTTGGGCTTGAATTGCAAAGCATGATTTATGTTAAGTGAGATGGTTGCATATATGTGTGCATTTGAATGTCATGAGTCATTGTATGCCAAGCATCATGATATGCATTCTTGTAATGTCGTGTGCGCATGTGGGGTGTGAGCGATGGTTTGGTTCCAGAGGGAATCCGCTATAACGTCGTGTGCCCGTGTGGGGTGTGAGCGATGATTATAGACGATCGTGTGCCCGTGTGGGGTGTGAGCTGTCGGATCGTGTGCCCGTGTGGGGTGTGAGCGATCCATAAACGTCGTGTGCCCATGTGGGGTGTGTGCGACGGGGAACATCGTATGCCCGACGGGGAGTTACACTAAGTAACGAGCGATGGTTCCAGCAGAGTTCCTGAGTGAACTAGTGATGAGAAATATTGGAAGTCGGTACCGCATGGCATATGCATAGAGTCGTTGTGTCGGTCTCTGTGCATTTGCATAAATCATGGATTAATTGTGTATGGAATTGTGAATGTGATTGATGAGATGGAATATGTATAATTGTATTGATGTTGAGTGTGTTATGTATGACTGATGTGCATTGGTATGGAATACTTGATAAGTGTACTGTGTTGTGTTGTAATTGATTGTGGTGCATTTGTGGTGAGAATATTGTACTTGTGCGTTTCGGAGTTAATATATAATTATATGCAACTGTATTATGATTGTTTTTCTCACCCTTCTGTTGTTTCATAATGCTCTATGAGGCATTGCATATTAGAGTGGCTGGAGGTCTTTTTGTGAAGCTTAGGACTTCATTCTTTTGTCGGTCGGCTCTAATATGTGGCACCGGGTAGTCAGGGGGATCGTTTTGTAGTTTGATGTGTATATGTATATATATATCTTTTGGCTTGTGCATGTATGACTTGATGTATGACAAACTCTTTATGATATCTATATATACATATGAGATTTCAGTACAGATTTTCCGCTTTATTCTATATTTGAATTGTGGGTAGTAGAAACTAAGTTCCTCTGTTTATTTGCTACCTGCGGAGTGTTGCATATCTTTATGAGCAGGTGTTGTATGTTTGTTTCAAATTGATGTGACCCCTCGGTCTATGCCGTGCATGTTTTAAATAGACTCTGATGAAATTTTGAATTTTTATTTATCGCTTTAATAGCTTTGGGGTATAGATTGGGGGTGTTACATTAAGTGGTATCAGAGCCAGTCCGTGTCAGTTGTGTCAGTCCTTGTTGGTCATTGTAGTTGGATGAGCTGTTTGTTTAACCATAGTTGTTGTTATTGGAAATGAACAGAATATGGCTGGTAGGAATGACGCTGCTTTGGCTGCTGCTATGCAAGCTATGGCTCGGGCTGTGCAGGGTGCGCCTAATGCTGCTGGTAATGATGAGTTCAGGAAGAACAAACCGCCTGTCTTCAAGGGAAAATATGATCCTGATGGTGCTCAGATTTGGCTTAAAGAGATTGAAAGAATTTTCCGAGTAATGGATTGTGCTGAGGATCAGAAGGTGAGACTGGGTACTCATATGTTACTGGAAGAAGATGATGATTGGTGGGTTAGTACACGTCATGTGTTGGAAGCTGCAGAGGAGGAGATCACTTGGGCTGTGTTTAGCATTGAGTTTCTGAGGAAGTATTTTCCTGAAGATGTAAGAGGAAAGAAGGAAATTGAGTTCTTGGAATTGAAACAAGGTAATCTTTCTGTTGTTGATTATACTGCTAAGTTTGTGGAGCTTGTGCAGTTTTATCCTCATTATGCTGAAGCGACCGCGGAATTTTCTAAGTGTGTAAAGTTTGAGAACGGATTGCGTCCTGAGATAAAGCAGGCTATTGGTTACCAAAGGATTCGGAGGTTCTCTGATTTGGTGGATTGTTGTAGGATTTATGAAGAAGATAGTAAGGCTCGTTCTACTCACTATAAGAGTGTGAGCGAGAGGAAAGGGAAGCAACAGTTCCGTGGTGGTCCGTATGTAACACCAACTGATAAGGGTAAACAAAGGGGAAATTTTGAGAAAAGGTCAAGTGGAGGAGGAATGTCTGGTCCTCTGAGGTGTTATAGATGTGGTGATGTGGGACATCGTCAGTCCGAATGTAAGAAAGATTTGAGGAAGTGTACTAATTGTGGAGGTTTAGGACATGTTGCTGCTGATTGTGCCAGGAAGAATGTGGTGAAATGTTACAACTGTGGTGAACCTGGTCATATTAGTACGAAGTGTCCGAAACTGAAGCAAGCTCTGGCTAGTGGGAAAGTTTTTGCCTTGGCAGGAACTCAGACTTCAAGTGCAGACCGTCTGATCAGAGGTACTTGTTTTATTAATAGTACGCCTTTAGTTGCTATTATTGATACTGGAGCGACTCATTCGTTTATTTCGTCTGAGTACGCTAAGCGTTTGAATCTTGTGTTGTCTTTGATGGATGGTGAGATGGTTATTGATACTCCCGCAATGGGGTTAGTAACTCCTTCCTTGGTTTGTTTGAGTTGTCCTTTGACCATTTATGGTAAATACTTTGAGATGGATTTAGTGTGTTTGCCGTTGGAAGGTTTAGATGTGGTTCTGGGAATGAATTGGTTGCAATTCAATCGGGTGCATATTGATTGTTATCATAAGTTAGTAAGGTTTCCTTCTCTTGAGGAAGACGAAGACTCGAGTTTCTTATCTACCAAAGAGTTGAAGAGACTTTTGGGGGATGAAGCTCAGTTGTTTGGGTTGTTTGCGTCGTTGACTGTGGATAGTCAAGTTTCACTTGATGTGTTTCCTGTTGTGTGTGATTTTTTGGAAGTGTTTCCTGAGGATATTTCAGACTTGCCGCCAGAGAGAGAGGTGGAGTTTTCTATAGATCTAGTTCCTGGTACTAGACCTGTTTCTATGGCACCTTATCGTATGTCGGCATCTGAGTTGGTTGAGTTAAAGAAACAGTTGAATGAATTATTTGAGAAGAGGTTTGTGAGGCCAAGCGTTTCTCCTTGGGGTGCTCCAGTTTTATTGGTGAAAAAGAAAGATGGAAGTATGCGATTGTGTATTGATTATCGCCAGTTGAATAAGGTGACGATTAAGAATAAGTATCCTCTTTCGAGAATTGATGATCTGATGGATCAGTTGGTTGGTGCGTGTGTGTTCAGTAAGATTGACTTGAGGTCAGGGTATCATCAGATTAGGTTGAAGGAGGAAGATATTCGGAAGACGACTTTTAGGAGACGTTACGGTCATTATGAATATTCTGTGATGCCGTTCGGGGTTTCTAATGCGCAGGTCTGTTTATGGAGTACATGAATCGTATTTTCCACGAGCAGTTGGATCGTTTTGTTGTTGTGTTTATTGATGACATTTTGATTTATTCTAAGTCTCGGGAGGAGCACGTGGAGCATTTGCGTATTTTTTTGCAGGTTTTGAAAGAAAGAAAGCTTTTTGCCAAATTGTCCAAGTGTGAGTTCTGGTTGTCGGAGGTGAGTTTTCTTGGGCACGTGATTTCAGGTAATGGGATTTCTGTGGATCCATCTAAAGTAGAAGCAGTTCTACAATGGGAGGCTCCGAGATCTGTTACTGAAATTTGAAGCTTTTTGGGTTTGGCCGGATATTATTGAAGGTTCATTTAAGGTTTTTCTAAGCTAGCACTTCCTTTGACCCAGTTGACTTGTAAAGGGCAAGCGTTCATTTGGGATATTCGGTGCGACGAAAGTTTTAATGAGCTGAAGAGAAGATTGAAGATAGCTCCGATTTTGATTCTGCCGAATCCTAATGAACCATTTGTGGTGTATTGTGATGCATCTTTGATTGGTCTAGTTGGTGTTCTGTTGCAAGAAGGTAAGGTGGTGGCTTATGCTTCAAGGAAATTGAGAGTGCATGAGAAAAATTATCCTACTCATGATCTTGAATTAGCGGCTCTGGTTTTTGTGTTGAAGATTTGGAGGCATTATCTCTACGGTGCAAGGTTTGAAGTCTTTAGTGATCACAAAAGTTTGAAATACTTGTTTGATCAGAAAGAATTGAATATGAGGCAGCGTAGATGGTTGGAATTTTTGAAGGACTACGACTTTAGCTTGAATTACCATCCTGGTAAAGCTAATGTGGTAGCCGACGCATTGAGCCGAAAATCGTTGCATATGTCCACTTTAATGGTTAAGGAGTGGGAACTTTTGGAATCATTTAGAGATTTGAGTTTGGTATGTGAAGTGACGTCGGATAGCGTGAGGCTTGGAATGCTAACGATTACTAATGATTTTCTGATGACTGTTAGTGAGAAACAGAAGTTGGATGTGAAATTGGTGGATTTGATGTTGGTTGGCGGAAAAGATGTGAGTGGTGATTTTCAAGTGGATATTAATGGTGTTTTGAGATTCCGAGGCCGAATTTGTATTTCGGATGATGTGGAGTTGAAAAAGATGATTTTGGAGGAAGGACACCGGAGTAATTTGAGTATACATCCGGGAGCGAATAAGATGTACCAAGATTTGAAGAAGATCTTTTGGTGGTCTGGTTTGAAAAGAGATGTGGCTCGGTTTGTTTATGCATGTTTGACTTGTCAAAAATCGAAGGTAGAACATCAGAGGCCTAGTGGTTTGTTACAACCGTTGGATATTCCTGAGTGGAAGTGGGATAGCATCTCCATGGATTTTGTAACAGGGTTACCGAATACACAGCGAGGGCATAATGCTATTTGGGTGGTTGTGGATAGGCTGACTAAATTGGCTCATTTCATTCCGATTGACATCAGTTTTACTTTGGAGAGGTTGGCTGAGATTTATATCAGTGTGATTGTGAAGTTGCATGGGGTTCCGTTGAGCATTGTTTCGGATCGAGATCCGAGGTTTACCTCGAGATTTTGGGAAAGTTTACAAAAGGCGTTGGGTTCTAAATTGAGATTGAGTTCGGCTTATCATCCGCACACAGATGGTCAGACCGAGCGAACGATTCAGTCATTGGAAGATTTGTTGAGGGCTTATGTTCTTGAGCAAGGTGGTGTGTGGGATAGTTATCTTGCATTGATTGAGTTCACGTATAATAACAGTTTCCATTCTAGTATTGGAATGGCACCGTTTGAAGCGTTGTATGGACGAAGATGTCGAACACCTTTGTGTTGGCACGAATCTGGTGAGAGTTCGATAGTTGGGCCAGAGTTGGTGCAACAGACTACGGAAAAAGTGAAGCTTATTCATGAGAAAATGAAGGCTTCTCAGAGTAGGTAAAAGAGTTATCATGATCGGAGAAGAAAAGATCTTGAGTTCCAAGAGGGCGATCATGTATTTTTGAGGGTTACGCCGGTAACGGGGGTTGGTCGTGCATTGAAATCGAAGAAGCTTACTTCTCAGTTTATTGGTCCTTACCAGATATCTGCGAGAGTGGGTGTCGTGGCTTATAGGGTGGCGTTGCCGCCGAATTTGTCGAATTTGCACGATGTGTTCCATGTTTCACAGCTTCGGAAGTATGTTCCGGATCCGTCGCATGTGATTCCAATGGACGAGGTTGAGGTAAGGGAGAACCTTACGGTTGAGGCACTACCAGTTAGGATTTGGGATCGCGAGGTGAAACGGTTGAGGGGCAAGGATATTGCACTTGTGAAAGTGGCGTGGGGAGGCGCTGCTGAGGGCAATTTGACTTGGGAGTTAGAGAGTCGGATGCGGGAGTCGTATCCAGAGTTGTTCGTCTCAGGTATAATTTCGAGGACGAAAATTTCTAAGTGGGGGAGAGTTGTAAAGCCCCAATTTTGTCAGTTTTTATTTAATCGAGTCGTTTTGATTATTTTATTATTATATTATTTTTTTTTCGACTTTTATTTGGAAATATGTTATTTTTCAATGTTGTGATATTTTATCGGTGTTTGGGAACGTTTGCGGGATATTTGAGTGTAGGGGTATTTTGGTCATTTCATCTTATTTTTCCTTAAGTTAGAAAATAGAAAATAGAAAGAGAGAAAAATAGAGAGAAAGAAAAAGAGAAGAAGGAAAAGGGAAAGAAAAGAGAAGAAGAGAAGAAAAAGAGAGAAAACTTGAAATTCAAGAAATCAATCTCCCGACTTTTCTAAACACGATTAAATCGGGTAAGGGTGCGAAACTCGATTATTATATGCTTGTGTATGATTATGTATGTATGTTTTTGGTTGTTATTGGATTGAAATGGAAATATATAGTAAAAACCATATTATGTAAAAATTGATTAGAAATCGATTAAATTGTGTCGGAAATTATGTTTTCAGGTCCATTACTGTTGATACATGTTAGATACCTGTTGTTAGGCATTGTATTGGTAATTTTCTGGTGTATAGGTGAAAATGGGTTGATTTTGGTTGGAAAAACGCAGAACAAAGTTCTCCAGAATTTTCTGGATTTTCCACTACCCATACGTGTATCACTCAAGGCAATACGCGTATTGGTCAAGGCAATACGCGTATGGCATTGAAGAAAACTGGGCAATACGCGTATGGAAGCTTCATTTTCTCGGCCATCTGTCCATTTGCGTATGGTACGCGTAAGGTGTAGGGCAATACGCATATGGTGTTTAGCACTACGCGTATTGGAGTTTTAATGGGAATTTTGGGGAAAAATGGTCTCTGCCCATACGCGTATGACCTTGGGCAATACGCGTATGGAAAGGGCGAGGAATCAGGGCAATACGCGTATGGCTCAGGGCAATATGCGTATTGTCAGGAAAATTGTAAAATGGGGTTTTTCCGCGATGTCTTTTCTTGTTTAGTCCGTAATTTGTGTTCCGTTTATCCGTTTTTAACATTCTTGGTATCGTTGAGTAGCTATTGAACCGTACTTTCTTATTATAATAATTTTGAGATTGTTAGCCGATTTAATTATGTCAGGAATTTGGAATAGTGTCGTTTTGTCGACTTTTGTCGTTTTAATTGTGTGTAATTGGTGTGTATCATGCAATGTTCTATTGATATAGATATGGTATGATTTGCGTGCTGTTGTATGGTATAAATGCATGGTTTTGGGCTTGAATTGCAAAGCATGATTTATGTTAAGTGAGATGGTTGCATATATGTGTGCATTTGAATGTCATGAGTCATTGTATGCCAAGCATCATGATATGCATTCTTGTAATGTCGTGTGCGCATGTGGGGTGTGAGCGATGGTTTGGTTCCAGAGGGAATCCGCTATAACTTCGTGTGCCCGTGTGGGGTGTGAGCGATGATTATAGATGATCGTGTGCCCGTGTGGGGTGTGAGCTGTCGGATCGTGTGCCCGTGTGGGGTGTGAACGATCCATAAACGTCGTGTGCCCATGTGGGGTGTGAGCGACGGGGAACATCATATGCCCAACGGGGAGTTACACTAAGTAACGAGCGATGGTTCCAGCAGAGTTCCTGAGTGAACTAGTGATGAGAAATATTGGAAGTCGGTATCGCATGGCATATGCATAGAGTCGTTGTGTCGGTCTCTGTGCATTTGCATAAATCATGGATTAATTGTGTATGGAATTGTGAATGTGATCGATGAGATGGAAAATGTATAATTGTATTGATGTTGAGTGTGTTGTGTATGACTGATGTGCATTGGTATGGAATACTTGATAAGTGTACTGTGTTGTGTTGTAATTGATTGTGGTGCATTTGTGGTGAGAATATTGTACTTGTGCGTTTCGGTGTTAATATATAATTATATGCAACTGTATTATGATTGTTTTTCTCACCCTTCTGCTGTTTTATAATGCTCTATGAGGCATTGCATATTAGAGTGGCTGGAGGTCTTTTTGTGAAGCTTAGGACTTCATTCTTTTGTCGGTCGGCTCTAATATTTGGCACCGGGTAGTCAGGGGGATCGTTTTGTAGTTTGATGTGTATATGTATATATATATATCTTTTGGCTTGTGCATGTATGACTTGATGTATGACAAACTCTTTATGATATCTATATATACATATGAGATTTCAGTACAGATTTTCCGCTTTATTCAGTATTTGAATCGTGGGTAGTAGGAACTAAGTTCCTCTGTTTATTTGCTACCTGCGGAGTGTTGCATATATTTATGAGCAGGTGTTGTATGTTTGTTTCAAATTGATGTGATCCATCGGTCTATGCCGTGCATGTTTTAAATATACTCTGATGAAATTTTGAATTTTTATTTATCGCTTTAATAGCTTTGGGGTATAGATTGGGGGTGTTACAGCATTCTAAACAGTGATTCATTCACTATATGTCATAATCTTAATGAACATACTTGGATTTCAAAACTGACATATGCATGGCATTAGCATTATCATTTTCAAAACAAACATCTTTTTACTTGCGAACAAGCACTTGACATCAAGAAAGTTTCCAAAATTGAAAGTTTGATCATCTCAAGTGGCGAAGTGCCTGAAACTCTGTTGAGCAAAAGGGCAGGCCACTCTCAAGATTCAGTCAATATGGGGCAATTACGTCGAGATTCGACAAATTTTTCAAAGATTAGCCGGTCAGGGTGTTCCTCCAAAGATCGATCAGCCAGGGGCAAAATCACTTCAGAGCTCATACTAGGGCAGGCCACCTCAACAGCACAAGAAGTTAACTTCTCCAAGAGACACTTAATCAAAGGCATAGTGTTCCGATACGCTGGGGCAAATCCATATCTTCATCTGACACAATTGTTTCCTACCTTGTGATTGGGGCAATCCATGCAAATACCCAATGGATCGGGCAGAGACAGGATACCCAAGTACAAGTTCCCTCCCTATTTTGAGACAAGAGCAATGGTACATCAACAACTGCTGATCCTGAAGTATGTGTCGGGGAATCACGTCTTTATGACATACACCATAACCTAAACTCTTCCACCTCCCACAACAAAAGCACTTGACAGATTCCCAAGAACCATTGCATAGACCATTCTCATGCATTAATCATGTCGCTTCACTCATGCATATCCTTCACCTGGCATAGCATGAAGCCTTGACATAAGCACGGTCATACTTGACATCTCTTCAGAACCCAATCACTGATATTCTGCATATAGTAATCATCATCGCATAGCATTGCATTTTCGAATGCATAGCATATCCATCAAGTTGAAGCATTGCGCCATACAGGTTCAAACGTGCGTCCCAATCAAATTCAGTTCTCGTTTGACTCATCATTTTCAAAGTTCAGTCTTCGTCTGGCCAAAATTTTCAAAATCCAATCCTCGTCTGGCAAACCTTTTTGGAGCCTTTTTCTTGGGACCGTCCCAAACATTCCCAGCTTCTATAATCCGTCCAGAACCTGCCGACTTGCAACACTATACTTTAACCTTTATCGCTGCATTGGATGATATCAAGCATCATGTAGAACAACACATGCATAATGTATGCATCTAGCATACTCCTTTTGTCTGATTCATCTCCCCAACAGATTTTCAGCCAACTTATCATCTATCAAACTCTCTACACTTGCACCTCTCTTTTTGCCGCCGTCGGCCAAATTTCCGAGCTACTCTCTTATTTAATCCCCTTTTACCTCGAATCACTGAAAAGCTGGCGCACTTTGAACATTTAGGTCCAAGAGGATTAAATAGGGGCATCTGTTGTAACCCGAAATTTGACCTCCTTTTTTTCTTTTTGCATGAGCATGTGCATTCGCATCACCAGCATACGCACTCGCACTTTTTTCTCTTTGAATATTCAGGGTTTCTAAGCCCGATTAATCGCATCTTCACAAGGTCATTACATCATCAAAACAAGCACACAAAAAAGGTGTCTAGGCCTATTTATCAAAACAAGAGGTGGAAAATCGAAACCGGGACTTCAGCACTTGTTCCTGAGCAATCTGGGCAATTTTTGCCTAGAGTAACCGGTTACTCAATATAGGGTAACTGGTTACTCAGTACAGATTTGCAGATTCTGCTGCATTTTTGGGACAGCAACTCTACACTCCCTTTTTTTTGGGATGCTACTTGATTCTAGCAGGGTGTGGAACATTCTAGACATCTCTAGACATTTCAAGACTATTCAAGACACTCCCCTTGCATTTATTCAAATGCCTCACTTTAAATTAAGGGCACCGTGTTCCTTGATTTCCAAGTATGTGAACATTTTAATTTTAAGCTTACATTGGGATTGTTACCGAGTTAACTTCCTAACTAACCGAGTTAACCGCTTGACTTGGTGAGTCAAGTGTAACTAACTCCTAGCTTAAGTCCAAACCACCCAAAGCTAGCTCCTAGCCTAATTCCAAACCTCTCACACTCCAAACCAAAAATCTATATAAACAAACCTTCAATCATTTTTCAAGGGACCTCAACCATTTCACACATTTCACTCTCAATTCTCTCACATTCTCTCTTAATTTTTCTACAACTTCTTCATCTTCATCTACATTTTCTTCCCAAACCTCACCATAGCTCTTCACCATTGAAGAATAATCACTTTTCACCTTGGAAGTGATTATTTCTTGAGCTTAACCTTCATCACCTTGCAATTATACTTGGATTTCTGGAATTTTATTAGCTTTTGGATTCATTTCAAGTGTTTATTTCAAGATTCAACGGTTCGAATTCGTATTTCAGAGTTTCGTCGCAATTTGCTCGGTTTCAATACGTTTCGGCTATAATTGAAGATTCATCTGGTTTTCTTTAATTATCTTCATCAAGGTTTATTTGCAACAATCACCAGGCCAATTATTCGGCCTGTAGGTTGGTAGCTCTCACTCATTTTACTGTTTCGAACGTTTTCGTATCATTCGCGATGTAGTTTCGATGTTTTTGTGTGTGAATTAATTATGTCATTACTTGATCCTTGATCTTGATGATTTAATTAATTCCATTGCTATTATTTTCTGTTTTGGAACTTGGATTTTGTGCACAAATTCATACCCTAGCAATGTGCTTTAAGTGCTTTTTCAAAAGCTATTTTTGCCACTGTTACAGTGGTAATTGGTTACTCAATATAGGGTAACCAGTTACTCTTCACAAATTTTCACCAGTGCTGCTTTTTTTAACTGAGTAACCCGTTACTCGATATAGGGTAACCGGTTACTCTGCACAATATTCACCATATTTGCTTTTTTTCAAGCAAGTAACCGGTTACCCACTTTAGAGTAACCGAATACCACTGTAACAAAGTGTTATTTTTGGTGTGTTTAAAGCTTGTTAGCCATGCTCTCTCCCTCTAACTTCCATGGATTAATGTGATTGAATTTTATGGATGTTTTAGGTGCTGTTATGCTTCAGTTTAAAGCATGGCTGTGAATTAACCGATCTTTCGATTTCATAATTATGCTTATTCTTGACATTGCATGCACTTGCTCCTTCTTGCAAATTTTTATTCACATAATAACATGATTTGTGATGCATTTTAAGTAACATTTGGTACTGTTTTACACTTTCCATTCATGTTTGAATTAAGTTTTCTCTCCAAAGGATAAGCTTAACCTTGTATAATCAATAATGCACCCTTTGCTTTAATAACTTTTTAATTCATTTTGGAGAGTTGTTAGCATATTCCTCCCATTGATTAATTGATCAAAACTTCGTTTCGATTATTAATCTTCCCTTTGGAGCTTCTCTTTATGCTTCCTTTAGAGCTTTCTCTCTTTTTCCCTCCCGCAGAGTCGGAGTTTCGCGCGACACCGGAGCAGTGTACAACTTGGAGCTGTTACGCCGCCCGTTTCAACTTCTGCACTACACCCTGTGTGTTAGAGAAGGAATGAGAATGGAGAATTCCTACTCTCGTTCTGACCACTTCAGGTAGGGGACGAATGATCTTGTGCCTGGCTTAGTCACCTTTATCTCCAGGCGGTAGCGTATCTCTCATCCTCAGCCGAGTCGATCCTTGATCACTCCAACCTCTTTCAATCAGCCTGTTGATCCATCACAATTCCCTTGGTTCACGATCATTTGGCAATCCTCAGAGAGTCAATCTCTTGCTCTTGTTTAATACCTTTCCCTTGTTCTCTTCAAGAGAGTTTCAATTACCTTTTCTTGTGGCTAGTCACTTCTTTTGCTAATTCCCCATGAGAGTTGTAATCATTCTTCCTTTGGTTGATCACAGTCATACTGTTAAAACCAATGCTCTATTCCCCAGCAATCGCACTCTTTCTTCGGTTAAACACAGTTTTTCCTGTTATACACCGAAACCCTTGCGGAGTTCGCAACCTTCTCTTGGTTCTTCTCCCTTTGATTGGTTAATCACTGCCTGTCAGTTAAAACACCAATATTTGCATCTTTTCTGTAGTTAGTCACTGTCTATCTGTTAATACTGAGTTTCCTTTTGGGTTTATCACCTCTCCTTGGTTAATCACCCTTTTCTTCAGTTAACCACAGTCCGTCTGTAAACGCTGAACCCTTTTTGAGTTAATCACCTTCGCTTGGTTAATCACTCATTCTTTTCAGTTAATCGCAGTTTCTTCTGTTAGCGCCGAATCCTCAGCGGTTAGCAACCACTTTCTAGTTCAATACCCTTTTTGTTGGTCAAGTACTGTTTGTTCAGTCAGTACCAACATCCCCTTTGGGTCACGACCTTTGCTTAGTCCCACACCCATCCTTTGGGTCACGACCTTTGCTTGGTCCCACACCCGTCCTTTGGGTCACGACCTTCACTTGGTCCCACACCCGTCCTTTGGGTCACGAACTTCGCTTGGTCTCACACACGTCCTTTGGATCACAACCTTCGCTTGGTCCCACACCCGTCCTTTGGGTCACTACCTTCGCTTAGTCCCACACCCGTATTTTGGGTCACGACCTTCGCTTGGTACCACACCCGTCCTTTGGGTCGCTTGGTCCCACACCCGTCCTTTGGGTCACGACCTTCGCTTGGTCCCACACCCATTCTTTAGGTCACAACCTTCGCTTGGTCCCACACCCGTCCGTTGGGTCACGACCTTTGCTCCCGTCCTTTGGGTCACGACCTTTGCTTGGTCCCACACTCGTCCTTTGGGTCACGACCTTTGCTCAGTGCTACACCTGTCCCATTGGTTGATCACAGTCTATCTGTTAAAACCCTTTTCCCTACAGAGCCTTAATCTCTCTTTCTTTGGTTAACCACTGCCAGTCAGTTAACATACCGAGTCTTTATTCTCTTGGTTTTGACACAATTCCTTTATTTGTTTCCCAGTAGGGTCGCTTACCCACTGATCCCCAGCACAGTTACTTTGTTATCTTCTCCCTAGTGGAGTCTCTGCTATTCTTTTGCTCCTTTATCTTCCTGGTTTCTACTCCACTCTTGCACGTTATCCTCAACACAGTCTCTATTCTTTTCCTTTGCACGCCTTTCTTGGTTCTGACACCATTCTTTTTCCTCCCCAGCGGAGTTTTCTCTATTTCTTCTGCTCTTGGTTTTGACACCGCTTTTCTTTTCCTTTTTCCGTCTTGGTTCCCCGAACTTCGGAAGCTCTGATTCTGCATTCATTCGAATGTATGATACGTAGGCATGAGATCGCGATGATCTTGGCAAGCACACTTCCACCCTTCCTTATTCCATTCCCCCTCCTTTTCCCTGGTTCCTTTGAACTACGACGCTCTGATTTCCTCATTGCACTATGAGGGTACGTAGGCATGAGGGCCCCATTCCTTCGAGAGCACTCTTCTTTCTTTCTTTCTTTCTTTTTTCTTTTTCTCCTCTATCTCTCTCTCTCTCTCTCTCTCTCTCTCTCTCTCTCTCTCTCTCTGTCTCTCTCTCTTTTTCTCTCTCTCCTTTTCTTTAGCAAGAAGCCTTTAGATAGATAACCCATCCAAGCCTAAAAGCAAGTGAAATGGTTCTCGTCGAGTACGGCAGATGCGTTAGGTGCTAGTACCTTCCTTTCACATAACCGACCCCCATTCCCGTTTCTCTTCCCCTTGGGTTTTATCGATATTATCCCTGTCATTTGGGACTAAATAAAGTTCGGTGGAGACTTTTTTGTATCTTTGAGTGTGCGATTCACTCAGGTATAAATCAGCCATCTTCAGGTACCCACTTTCTGGGTCCTCTTTTGTTATTTTTCCCAGATTTTCTCACAACCTTGGGTTTCTGTGCAGCAGGATAATCAAGTGGAATTTGTGCATGATACTTGGGTTTTAGAATAGAGTTATGTTTCTGTGAAGGTTTCTATGCAAGCTCAAAATAGTCAAGCTCAGTGCCAGTAGGCACGAAATGCTCATGGAGAGGTTTTGGTTTTACCTTCTGACTTTCATCAGGTTTTGAAGTTTCTGTAGAACCTAACTTTTTCTTGCCATTTTTGCTAACTCCATAGATCATGGAAGCCATTTTGCTTCTATCTATGCTTTTAGCCAGAAAATACTGGAAAGCTTTGTCATATCTGATGACACAATCAGTACAAGAAGCTTCCGAGACTATTTCTTCCTCTAGTTTTGAAATTTTTCTTTTAAAAGCTGAGTTAGTACTTTCTAAAGAATTTTTTTTTTCATATAGAGAAGAAAGATTATGTTCAAGCTCATCATAAGCTTCAAAAGCAACTACTCGGACTTGTTTGAGGTCCTTCTATTTACTTTGAAGACTTTAGTACTTTTTCCAGCATTTCCGAGAGACATGGCTCTAAATCGAAATAAGATAGTTTAGAGAATACCTCTTCAAAATCGGAGTCAGATTTTGATTCTGACAGCTCTTTGGTTTCTGGTGCTTCAGAACTTTCAGGATCATATGTAGTTGCAATAAATGCAACATTGGCCTGTTCCTCTTGAGAATCTTCTTCTTTTGAATCTGAGTCATCCCATGTAGCCATGATCCCCTTCTTGCATTTGGAGAATTTCTTCTTAGGCTTCTTGTCCTTCTTGAGCTTAGGACACTCATTCTTATAGTGACCTGGCTCCTTGCACTCATAGCAAATAACCTCTTTTCCAGAACCCTGCTTCTTCTGTCCAGACGACGAATCAGAACAGCCAGCGGTTGTCTTTACTCCTCTGAACTTCCCTTGACCATTCTGCGTATGTTTCCAGAGTCTGTTGACCCTTCTGAAAATCAGTGACAGCTCATCATCATCTTCTGAGTCTTCATCAGAATCTTCTTATTCTTCCTCAGCTTGATAAGCCCTTGCCTTTTCAGGCTTGGACTTCAAGGCAACAAATTTACCATGTTTCTGAAGTTCATCTCCCTTGAGCTCTATCTCATGACTTCTTAAAGAACTAACAAGTTCTTCAAGAATGATACTATTCAAATCTTTAGATAGCTTCAAGGCAGTTACCATAGGTCTCAGGTTCTCGGGGAGACTTATGATGATCTTCATGACATGGTCAGCATTTAAATAACCTTTGTCCAGAACCTTAAGTCCTGTGACCAACATCTGAAACCTTGAGAACATAGTCTCAACTGTTTCATCTTCCTTCATTCGGAATGCCTCATATTTCTAGATTATGGCTAAAGCCTTTGTCTCCTTTACTTGAGCATTCCCTTCACGAGTCATTCTTAAGGAATAAAAGATGGACTTGGCAGTATCTCTATTTGTTATCTTCTCATACTTAATATAAGATATATCATTAAGCAATATAGTTCTTGCCTTATGATGATTGTTATAGTCCTTCTTTTGTTGATCAGTCATAACACTTATTGCTACTTTGTTACCTGCAGCAACAACTGGGTGACTGTAGCCATCAACTACAAGATCCCAAATATCTACATCATAACCAAGAAAGAATCTTTCAATTCTATCTTTCCAGTAGTCAAACTTATCACCATCAAATACTGGTGGTTTGGCATTGTAGTGATCTTTCTAATTGTTAGCAGTAGGTGGAGAAACCATTGTTTATCACACAAACTGGATCGGTACTAAACACAGTGAAGTGTTGATAAAGCTTTTTATCACAATAAAAAATGGAGCTCTGATGCCAATTGAAGGTGCGAAAAACACAAGAAATGGGGGTTTGAATTGGTTTTTAAAAACAAAATCTTTTTTCCAACTCAAAAACTCAACAATCAAAAGATTGAACAATGAGAGAGACATGAGGAATTTTATCCTAGTTCGCTTGAAACTCAAAGCTAATTCAGTCCAACCTCCAAGGTGATTTCTCCTTATACACAAGGACTTAATCCACTATAATCAACTGATTACAAGTGCACTAGCAACAACTGGTGACTAACAAACCACAAAGACAAACAGTCAATGTCTTCTCAAGGATACTGACCTAACTAGTCCCTCAAGGAACTACAAACAAATAGTTTGAATAAAGATTATGTGTTTACAAGTTGCTTCTACACAAGAAGAATTTATACAAATGAAATACACAAAAAGAAAACTTTGAACAAAGTTGAGAGCTTTTCACATAGAAAAAGTCTTGTAAATTCGACAACTTTCTTCAAGTCTCCAAGTCCTCTATATATAGCATGAAAAAGGAACCGATGGAGGGAAAATCAGGAATACAAAAATGTAGATGTCCACTAACGAAATAGTGACAGGTGTGAAGAATAGTAGTCATTTCGCCCACAAAATTAGGTAGTGGAGAAACAATTTTGTTTTGTACTGTGTACTATTTTTTATCACGTATCCTTTATCCTTATCCTTAAATTCATTGGCTTCTGATAAAAAGTTGATGAAGTATGAACAGAAGAATCACATAGCTTGAAATCAGAATCTTAATAATCATCAATCAGAACCTTGATAACATCCGCATCTGACTTGAGATCTTCAAAAACTTCATAATCTTTAGCTAGAAACTTCAGAAGCTTGCCATTCTTCAGAAGTTTGATGATCAGAGTCACAACAAGAAGCAGAAACCAAGAGAACATTGCAGCAGCAACACAGCGTCTTCTCAGAAGCTTCTTAGAAGTGAATCAGCGCATAAGTGAATTTTGGAACACAAAGTTCAAAAACTTATGATGTTGCACGTCATATTCTAAGAATCAAAACTGGTTGTTAAAGCTACACAATAAGAAACTATCAGGGTACCAAAAATTTTCTCACACAAATACTACCTTGTTATCATCAAAAATCAATGGTATAAATGGAAAACCAAATCTTGTTCTAACAGAATCGAAGCCTCTAAACCATCTCCTTTTCATCCTTAATTACGAAAGGATTTGAATATTATTAAGGTATCTTGATTGGACGACGAGTACTCGAATGGTCGAGTAAGGCAACTCGTATCTAAGTACTCGGGGAATGGAATAAAAGGCTCTAGACCCCTCCTTTTTCGTTCAAGTTATTGTGAAAATGACTTGAATTCGATCGGGTTAGGAAGCGATTTGAGATGAATCGTTCAAGAAGTTTTTGTAGAGATGAAAATTATTTGACTAATTGAGTAAGGAAAATCGTACCCAAACAATTGAGGAGAGGAATCGAAGGCTCGAGACCATCCCCTTTTTCACCTTTAATGAAATGGTATTTAATCATAATTAGGTGTTTTGAATTATTTAGAAAAAATGTCTTGATGTTGGATCAAGCATTTGATTATCGTTGCGAGATGATTATGAAAATGGTTTACGTGGAGAAAGGGAAAGGTTGACGGCAACGCATGAAACGCTCGACTTACAAGTTGGGTATGGTTGATGTATGGATCAAGAATACTTTGGATTTCGTTGATGGTGATGCACAAGGCGATCAAATTACAAGGGTTAAGAGATGACTCAATATGTGGATCGAGTATGCCTTAGGTCCAATTTTGTTTTATGTGCAACGTTAGCAAGAAAACAAAAACCTAAGAAGCGATACAATTATTACAAGTTCAAATAGTGGGGATACACTTCGTTGAATGTGATAAATAAGCATACACAAATGGATTAAACACTCAAATAAGCATCCAATCAATTAAAAAAATGCATGAGTCTCATTATAAGAAAGCCCAATAGCAAGTTATGTGGGTGTGTGCAGAACAAGCTCATTGTATGAAAGCCAAAGAGTAAGCCATAGGTTGATTGCGATGCTTAAAAAGTGATCGACTTACAAGGTATAAAATAGCTTGACATTGAATCCAGAATTAGTTCTTTTTGAAAAGGGTTTAATGTGATGCTTGAAGTGATTAACAATTGAATAAAGCATTAAAACACAATCAAGATGAAAGAGATAAAGTTATTACATCATATGGAGACGGGGTACATTCCGTCGAATGGGGTATAATGAAGCGATTGAAAGCAAACCCATCAAACAAGTACACATAAATAAAAGGTGCTCGTTGTAAGAAGGCCCAAGAGTAAGCCACGGGACCGATAACTGACCGATATCGTGAGCAAACTGAATTTAGAAATATGTTAAGTTCATTTAGAGTATATTCATGTGAGAATCACTCTATACATAGTCGGTCAACAAAATATATGCATCCAAACGTGTTCAGAAGAAAAAAATCAATTTTATGCTTTGAATTCGCAATGCAATAGCTAGAGGAATAAACAAGCAATCACTTAGCAATATTATTTACATGAAACTATAATCAACTAATCATTGAGCAAAAACCAATTAATTAATTAATTAATTATCTAAAATAATAAATTAATCAAGAAAAAAAATAGAATAATACATGAAACAAGAAGGGTGTATATTAACAATGGGAGGTGTAAATCAATTTGGGCCCAATCCCACATTATTATGAGCCCTAACTAAATTAAAATAGAATTTAAAAACAAAGAAAATGAGAACATGGGTTTAGAAGATGATTAGAAGTTGAAACTTGACAAGAGTCAAGGATTTAATTTCTAAACTCATGAATCAAAATTACTAACTTAATTTGAATTAACAAATGAGAAAAAAACATAAAACAAGTAAATCTAATTAAATGTAGTGAAAATTGATATTTATTAAAACAAAACAAAAGTTAAATATGTTCAGAAAGAAACAACTATTCTTGCAAAAGTATTAACAAATAAATACGTAAGCATATATGTATA